>JBBMOL010000006.1:9576662-11064305 GCA_037954665.1 Laguncularia racemosa | reverse complement strand
GCTTAGGCATTTAGAAGGCCATTATTCTGGGTGTGCTAGTACAGAGACGTACAAGCCAAAACAAGCTAGCCTGTGTACTTGTCCGCATGATTGCTAAGTTGCGTAAAGCGGCCTTGGTCTTGCTCTGCTTGTACTTACTGTCATATGCAACGTGTTTGCTGAACATATGATGGACATATGTTGATTTACATTTGTACTGCTTTTTTCTTCCCATGGAGAAGAGCTGGTGCTTCCATAGTCCACATTACTGGTTTCTGCAAGATTCGGATGTCTTTAAGTTAGCACTTGGAAGCAACTTTGCTCTGTTTACGCCGAACCAGTGAGGCTTGCATGTATTTACTTGTTATTTAGGATCTTAGCTTTCAATTCTAGATCCCCTGTGGCTGCTATGATGATGAATACATGGCATACTTTCTAACAGCACCTTTAGGAATATTTATAAAATGGTGTATGAGGAAGATGAAGTGGTCACAACCCGTGGAGAACCAGTGAGAGTGTGTATTCTAAGGACATTTTGGGAAGAATGTAGGCAACCTAAGAACAAGCTTCCTCCTTATTTTAGCAAATAATGAAGCTTTAATGGTTTCACCTTTTATCAGAGATGGAGTTCTCATTTTCCAATATTAATATATATAAGAAGTAAGCTGTTTTCTAGTGCTGATTAGAAAAGATATGGATGGGATGCCAATTGAGGATGTCTATCCACCGTCACCAAAATGCTCTCCTCTGATAAATTCAGATTTTTTTTTTGAGATGTTTTTCATCGAAAAAAATAAAGTTATAAAAAAGACACGGTAAGAAACCCCGAGCCAAGATTACAAGGTCACTTTCAAAGAGTGACTGTCCACACCAAACGAAAGCTACAGGAGAATAACTCCTTGGCCAAAGGATCATATACAACTTAATGGAAGGGCAACGCTGAATCCTAACCTTGTATTGTATCTACTCTTTTTGAAAGTCAGCTTGAGAAAGACGGTTGGGGAGCTTGTTACCATTAAGGGAGCATGTCAGTGTCAACTCGAAAGAGGGATTCAACTCTGAAAGCTCATAAGCACTAGGTAACTCACCCGAGCTCTGGACCCTATCAAGAACCAGAGCAGTAACAATCATGGAGGCAACAGCGGGCGCCGCATCAACTGGAGAGTAAAAACCTCAGTAGTCTTTTTACCCAAAAGTATCAACAGCTGTGTCCAGAGGGAAAGCCACACGTACATCAACAGGTATATGGAAGAGCCGAAGCATTATCTCGGATATTGTCATTTTTAAGTAGCATTGAGAAACTCAGAAATAAACCATATCTGTTATAGTGCAACACCTATGCTGGGCAAGAGAAAATCCAAACTTCCTATTTAAGTTTCTTTTTTTCTTTTTTTTTTTTCCTCCTCCAAAAATGATTTGTGCTCGATCTAACAAACCATTTACTAGATGTTATGCAAACTCAGAAAAGACTTTGAGCAACACCAGGCTTCACCTCCGGTATGGTTGGTTCAATAGGAGGAAATGAATCTAACAGAGGAGAGCAGCCATAACAGGACCAAAAATCCTCAAACGCACCGCTCTACAAAACTCGTATATTGATTGAATGTAACATGCATTGTATAGGTATTATTGCAATGAGGAAAACGATTTCACAGATTGTACAACAAGCAAAGGAGGCTGAAATTGCATCAATTAAGTAATTAGCATGGACATGGTAAGACTGAGATTTGAATTTTAGCAAGTAGATAAATTCTTTATCCATCAAGGATCAGAAATGGAGTAAAAACCTCTTATTAGTGTGGTATATGGTCTGTATGAGTTCAACCTTAGGGTGATACAAGCAAAACTCCTTTACAAATTACTTCATCAGAGCACTACCGCTATTGATGTCACAAGATAAAAGGTCGAAAACCCCTCCTTTTATCTTTTGCCAATGGAAGAGGTGGAAGAATTCTCTTATGTTCAACTTCCAAAGGCTATACACTGAATCCTCCTTGCATTGCAGAATAAAATCAACAGTCATAGCTGATCATAGAGGCAGCAATTTTGCGCAAGTAATTGCTGAATCCATCATGAACTCATAGAGGCAGCTCCCCGCTGTCTGATATGACAACTTTGCTTAAGGGAACACCACTCTTGCTACCTTGGCCTTCAATCTTGTACACGATATCCATTCCAGAAAGCACCTTCCCAAAAACTACATGATGGCCATCCAACCTTTCCAAGATAAAGCAGTATGTATAGAGATTAATCCTAACTATATATAGCACAACATCATTTTAAGCATACCACTTTGGAATCAACTAAGTCACAGATACCATTACATGGAATGCAATGTTTGATTTGAATTGATTTGTCAAAGAAAAAAATTGTTTATCTTGACACCATATTAAAATTAACAGCACAGAGAACTGATACAAGGCTATTGCCCATTGGCCTTTGGGTTGTGGCTTTTCTAAGAAGATGACATCCTTAAAAGAAACAACTTAGCTAGCACTCAAAATACAGTAATGATAATAATACAAAAGTTCGGCATGGGTTATAAGTTGGTTACCAGCTGGTTATCACGGTAGTGATAAAAAATTGTGATCCATTGCTATCTGGCCCCGCATTTGCCATTGACAGAATTCCTATGCAATATTTAAAGAAAAAAAAAATTGCTAACCTTGAGAAAACAAAATAATACAGAATCTACTCTAATAGCTGTTTAGGTTCTGGAAGAGTCCACTTTGTTTTATGCAGTGTTTTTGTTTACTCTTTAAAAGAGTAGCTGTGCTTTGTAAACCTTCCCGTCTTTTGCGGTTGTATATTTGTGATTAATTAATGAAATTATTTACTTATCCAAAAAAAAAAAAAACAGAATCTAACTTTTTTTCAGAAAGATCTTTGCAGTTAAATCAGGCAGATATATATATATATAATGATCTTGACGTACCAGGACCTGTGTGCTTCAGTTTAAAATTTTCATCAGCAAATTTCTGCCCATATATCGATTCTCCTCCCCGTCCATCACCACGAGTGAAATCACCACCTTGTATCATAAAGCCAGGAATAATCCTATGGAAAGTGCTCCCTTTATAATAGAGGGGCTTTCTGCTGTTTCCAATCCCTTTCTCCCCTGCAGTAAGAAAGCAGGAAGGCAGAAATCGTGGAATCAAGTGTTCTTGTATTTTTTTTTTTTGGATAAAGTAATCATGGAATCAAGTTAGTTCATCAACATTCAAATAAAGGTCAAATATCTCTAGTGTGGGCCACTCTTGCAGCCACAGGAATGCAAGTTTGCAGTGATAACAAGAAAGAAAGAAAGAAGGGTACAAGGCACTGCCTTACAAAAATGTAGTCAAGACACTTCATGCGGACTACTTAGCACTTAGCTGTCACTTGCTATGATCTCATGCAACCCATTCCCAAGCCAATTTTATGCATCAATAAGTTAGATGCTTCATTCATACTAAAACAACCCTCCAATCAATTATAAAGGACATTGATAACATTATGCAACACGAAAGAATTGACAGAAAGTCTAAAAGAAAACAGAAGGAAGCAAATGTTACTTGGCTACCCGTGCAAAGAGCTCGAAAGTTTTCTGCATGATGAAAATCCAAAACTCGTGAGAAAAATATGAACTTTCTAATGGTGCATCTCTGGTTTCTAGTGGCAACAGACCATTTACCTGCTGTTTTAGGAACTGTCTTCCCGAAGAGGCCCATAACAATTCGTCCTAAAAGCAACATAAAGAACAAAGAAAAAGAAACATTAAAGCTCTTAAATAAATATAGTCAATCAAAAAAAGCTTTTAAATATAACTGGAGACTCCAAAGAAGCATCCCAACACCTATACAAGCTTCAAAGACAAAGCAAGATTCCAAAACCATAGCAAATTAGTAATTGCCAAAATAAGAGAATACCCCCTTGATCATAGATCATGCCTATTTTGCATCCCTCAATTGTAATGAGCAAACTTAGGAAAGATGCCCAAGTGCTAAACCATGAAATCGTAACTCTCATAAATTATGATCTAGAAAAACATGGGGTTAGCTTGGTCTCTTAGTCCTTGGAGGGACTAGGAGCTGTTTGCCAGACCCTAACCTGGGTAATCCAGGAATAGCACTTAGTGGGATCTAGCATGTGATGGCTTTGTTATTAAATGGTACAAAAAGTGTCCTCGCAACAAGTTGAGTTGATCCCTAATATCTTAGCACAGCATTATGCATAAATTCCACCCACATAAATAATGACCATCTAGCAGGATCAACACTCGAATACAGCATTACGCTAACAGAATCTTTTACACAGGATCAATCATAACCATACACGATTGTAATGTGAACCAATTAATAAAAAAACCATTACCAATAGGCTTTCCAGCAATCTCTATGTCGAAATAAACTTTGTTGGTCACTTCTTCTAAGTTCTCCAATCCACTCACCTCCTGAAGGAGGAAAAAAGGGGAAAAAAAAAATCTTATATAAACCATAGAAAAGTTAGATCTTTGCTTCAACTTATTTATCCTCTCACTGTTCAAAATATAAAATTACCTCATTAACATCTACATTGGCACTTTTTGATCCAGATGAATACTCAGCATACCTCAATTGAATCTGCACCAAAACCCAAATGTCAATATAGCCTTTTTTCATGAATAAAAAACAAGAACATATTATAGTAAAAAAAAAATAAATCAAAATGTTATGATTAACCCATACCCACAAGCCATTTTTTCATGATATGAATAAAACAACACATTTTGGAAAGGTTTCTCAAAGATGAAATAATTATAACAGTAACAACATAAGATAATAAATGAGCCCACAAACCCAAATGCCAGATTCATACGACGGAATGACGAAAGAACAGATTTTGCAAAGGTCTTTAGTAAAAAAAATAACTAAAATGATGATAAAATTAAATGAAAAAGCAAGCCCACGAGCCAAAATGTAAACTTTTTACATGCAAATAAATTAAGAACGTATTTTTTCAAAGGTTTCCAACAAGAAAAACTCTAATTACGAATGGGAGTAAACAAAATGACCTGAATTAGGGCTAGGGTTCCAAACAGAGCCATTAACCACAAAAATATTGCAGTAAGCACTCTTTGTCTTGGTGAAAATGCCATTGCTAGTTGTTTTTCCTTCTCAATTTCAGAAATTATTTCCCAATCGGAACTGCTCTAATTAGGGAATTTAGGGGTTTTTCAGAGGATAATTTTGATCAAATTAGACATACTACGACTGGTGAAAAGAATAATATAATTAATTAAACGGAGATTGCAAGAAACGTAAAAACAAACATGTTGGCTCCAGCTATAAAAAGAACAAAACGAAAGCACGAAAGGAAATCGTAATCATCTACCACAGATGTACTTTTAAGGGACAAAATTTTTCAGCTTCAAGTTCCAATTTTTTGGGATTAGGGTCATTAAAAGGGGATTATATTCAAGCATAATTTTAATCGGAAATGCTGTTATTTTACTTTGGGATTCATTAATTGTGTTTTTAGAGGGTATTTGTTAAGTGTTTTGATTTTTCTTACATAATAAAAAAATTCTTTATTGCTCTTTTAGATATATTATAATTTTTTTCATCAACTTTTAAAAATCTATATCAAGTTTAATTGATATTAAAAATTATATATATATATATATAATATTATAAATTTTTTATATATAGAATATATAAAACTTGTAAAATTAAAAAAAAACTATTTTTTATTATTTCAAATTATATAATTTTACTATTTAATAAATAGTAAAAAATAAAAAATATTAAAAAATATAAAATTATAAAGAAATATGAGAAAGAATAATGCAAAATGAGATATCTTGTAATTTTGATAATTTTCAGAGTAGATCACTAATTTACCTTAAAGTTTAACTTATATTAGAGTCAAACTTATTCTAGCATGGTGTTTCTTTTTGTTGAGGTTAAAGGGAATAATTGTAATTCCAACCTACATTGGAAAACAATGGCATAGTAATTTTAATACGGAGAAATTAAATAGCTCCAATTATCAATAATGGAAGTTATGCATGCAAGGATATCTTTAGAGTGCATTTATTAGCTGACCACAAAGTTTAACTTGTATCAGAGTCGAACTTATTCTGGTCTGATTTTTTTTTTTTTAAATAAAAAAGGTTCAATAAAGGGAATAATCCTAATTTCAGTCTATACTTGGAAATAGTGGTTTATGTTATTTTGGTACAAAGAAATTAATAGTTTATTCACATTATTGAATGGAATGATGTAATGTAATAATTATTATTAATGAATAAAATAAAATTACAAAAAATTGTTATTTTGTTAGTTTCGATTTTAATAAGGGTATTTTAGAGAAAAAAATCAACCCTAGAATTGAATTTTTATTTATAGGTTTGGATTATGAATGGTTATCCAATATTTTTTATAATAGTGATTCCTTATGAAATGATTATTATAGGCTTAAAATATAACTAAATACCATATTAATTGTTTTATGAGAAATAAAATTGTAATGAGATTATTGTTATAGTATAATGAATGGACAATAAATAGCTTCAATTATTAGTATTGGAAGTTATGCATGCAAGCTTACCTTTAAGGTTAAGATTCATGAAAACTCGAACTAGTACAAATATCAAAATTCTAGTTGATACCCCAATAATATTGATATTAGAAGAAAGTGGAGAGTTTAATGTGGTAAGGCTTTATTTACCGTACTTGGTTCCATTCTAAAGGACTTTATGGAGTATATACACAACCTCAACTCATGTAATGAACCTAGAATGAAGCTAATCTATAACTTCTTGAAAATGACTTAGCAAGTTGTACCTAAGGTAATATGACTATTTCTCAACATTTTCTTGATTTTAGCACTTGCTTCACTTCCCTATGCTTAATGGCAAAAGTTTAAATAACTTTAGGGTCAACTGAAAAGTGCCATTGTAAAAGAACATTATTATGTCATGTAGAGTATACTAATCATGACAACTCACAAATACTTTCCAAGGAGAGAACACTCTTATAAGTGCTCTAAAACTTGTTCAATACTCATAAAGCGTCTAACTGCAATCTTCAAAATAAATATAACTAAGAAGGAGAATACTTACTTTTATAACATGAAAAAATGAAAGCCTAATATCTAAAGCTACAATTGTCTTGTATTACAAAAGTAACTGAGTGTAAAAGTTTCTCAAAATAATCAATATAACAACAATAGGGTAGAACTAAACATCTTGTATCTCTTTCCCTTCTTGATCACACCCTAGACCCAAAGAATTGACAACACTCATCATGTTTACTCTCTTGCTTGTAATATGAACATTATGTAAAGGGATGGGCACTTATCGTGGCTTAGTGAGATGGGAATCGTGTGCATTCTCATTACTACGAATAGATGCAATTCTAAACAAGTTATTGATCATATGTAAGTTTGTCAAACTCACAATTTTACCTAGAATAGTTAGAGGGTCTGTAAAATTGAAATATAAAATCGGATCATCGAAACGTAAGTTTTTATAATTTATATAAATTAGTAGCAAAAAATTATAAATATGATTACAAAAGTTATAGAAAACTTAAAATACATCTGTAAATAAAAAATTCAACATAAAATTTGGTCAAAATATAAGTTATAGTACAAATAATTAATTATAAATTATTATGCTAATGTATAAAACTAAAAAAATATATTAGTATTGATATAAATTATATTGTAACATAATCATCATGATAAAAGTTAAACTAAAAACAAAATATTAATCATCAACTGATCAAAATTATCAAAATTGTTACAAACTCACCCAACTATAATTATAATCAACTTTATCATTATCATTATTGTTAATGTCGTTATTAGTACCACCTCCATTAATATCATTATTTTTTATTTCAAATCTTTTAAAGTATCCATTTGCATTTAGTTTTCAATAGTATCAATGTCATAAATCTCTAAAATATCTTAATTTCAATTCTTCAAGGCTATGACTTCAAATTTATAAGTACATCAATTTCCTCCATGATATTATTTTTATTTTTTTCCTTACCCCTTTCACTTGAAATGACACCCAACCAGTCATTATTTGATAAGTTAAATATCTTATTCCATAACTATCCATTCATTATTAATGAAAGGTTTTCAATAGTGAAGTTAGTAATGAAATTCATTTAAGTTAAAGGAGAAAATATAACATCATTTCACTTATAATTTGATGAGTTTACTTTAAATTGTAGAAACTCAGTTGTTTTTCTTATTTTTGATAGTCTATTAGGCTTAAATCAAGTAGAATTGTATGGAATCGTATATAATCGGTAGAATTATAAATTCATATAATCATATATCTAAATTCACGATTTTACCATTAGTTTACATCAAAACGATTTATACATGATTTAACTCAAAAAATCTTTATAAAAACGTAGACTCATAAAATCGTATTAGTAGAATTGCGATTTTAACAACTATAATCATATGTTATATATCAACAATCATATGTAATGCAAAATCATATGTGGTCATTTAGTAACCAGCATGAAGTTTAAGGTATAACCTCGCCTCTTAATCTTAGGCTAGGGATTTTACATATACCATTGGTGCTTGTGGTCTTCGTATGTCAAATCTAAAATCATCACAAACCTCTTTAACACTTGTATATGTACTTATTCTATTGATATCAATACCACGCAAGCCACAATGCAATAAGTTCAAAGTACCTTCATTTAATTCTAAAGCTGCATTTTCTTTTTGACATAATCATTTCATTTTTATGCTCAACAAAAATTTGTCATTTTTCAATTATTTTTCATAATTTTTTATTTTGAGCTCTAATAAACATTCACATTCTATATTGTGAAGGAGCCAATTAATTGATGGGAAAATTTTTAGCACCGTCGACATTTTCAGAAACCGATTTGGATGATGATCCAAATTGCTCATATTTTACTTTATGTCTTTTATTCTAATAAATATTTGAGAATAATAGTGATAATTCTCCATGGGATGCCAATATATCCTACAACAGTTGATGGACACAGAACATTTTCAAGGTGACAATTAAAGATCCGCTGCGATTGTTTTCCATTTCGAGGCATTGGTTCATGAAGACTTATGATATTTTGTACTTTGTAATTGTTTTATGAACTATTTTTGGTTGTATTTGGTTTTGGGACACTTTCATTTTCCTTATAATTTTCATTTAGGACTAGTCACCTTAAAAGTGGCAAACTTATAATTTTGACCACTTTCTAACCCTAGGAGTTGTAAGTATAAATACTTGCTTAGAAGAGGGTTTGAGGAGGCCATTTTGCATATTATACACTTCACTTAACGTGAGAGGGCTTAGGGTTTCCTAATTCCAAAAATCTCTTATCAATTTCAACCTAAGAATTGGAATTGTGGCAAGTGCGATAAATGAGAATTGTGAGTCATATCGATTCATCTTTGTTGTATGTTCATTTCTTCTCTAGTGAGTCATATTTAGGGTAGATTTGAATCTTTCTTAGACATATTGGTGATTGTAATTTGTGGATAATCATCTTGTAAGGTTGATTGTTCATTGAGATTGAATTGCTCTTTAGCGATTAGCATGAATTGGCATGGTTGAAAGGGTGTGAGTTTACGATTTTTGTGCTTGTCTTTTTCATCCATTTCACGTGTAATTCTCTTGTTCTTATTGTTGATTAGTGAAATTGACCATTAGTGGGAGTTAATTGAATCATTGAACCATTGGATTTCATCAAAGTTCCATTAGGGTCACGCAATTTCCTAGTCCATTGAACCGGTTTGTATGAGACTTGAGAATTGTTTTTCTTGAGTCATTTGATTGTGCTTGAAAGTGGTTTTGAGCACATCATTAATAAAGAGGTCTATTAATTTCATGTTCGATTTCAAAATCTAGTCCATTTAAAGCAATGATTACTTACTCTAAATGGAGAAAAGTGATTGGCAAACTAGATTTCTAACACCAATTGAAATAGTTGAATGGGCTAGATTTACTTAACAAAATTTAATGTAGATCAAGCTAAAATAAGTAATAACAATATGAATTACAATGAAGAAATAAATAGAGAAGGGGTAAGAGAAATAAGTTGGATTTAATGTAGTGTTTGAACTGCCCTTTACTCTCCACAATCACAAATTGCCGCCTATAGAGGACTTCACATAATTTTTATTGCTTTTGGTTTTTAATGACCCGATTTTACAAGTGTTTAGTTCATAAGTATGGTGCTTATAAAAACTCTCTCGAATAAAATTACAAGCAATATATTTTTTTCTCTAAAAATATGTGAATTGAGAGTATGAGAGAGATTAAATAAGTAATCAGAGTAAGGATTATGTTTACAAGTGCTACCAAAATGATGCATTTATAGGCCTCAAGAAATCTAACCATTGTCCCTTTTTTTTTTTCTCTTTTTCTTCTCTTTATCAACTATAGTAATGACTAATTTTTATAGGAGTCATCTACATCCCTGATTGAGTTTTTTAGATCCCTTAAAGCCCTTGAGCTCAAGTTGCTTTGGACAAGGCTTGGTTTGGATCACTTGTTTAGGTTATTGAACCCTTTATTTAGGTGCACAACTTATTTGAGCAAAATAATTGTTTTTGAAATAATTAAATATATAAATTGCGACATGAAATAAAAAGATAAAGAATGAAGAAATCAATTCTGAATTTAACATAAAGTAAATCATTCCCTCCTCTCCACAATCATTAAGTGTCTCTTTGAGAGGATTTCACACAAGCTTAGTCAGCATGGTCCTTAATGAGAGAGTACAAAATTACAATCATAAGCATAGTGCTTTTGTTATCACAAACATATATAAGCACTATACTATATCTCTCTAAACTTAGTAAATATAAGTATAGAGAGAGATTAACAAATAATTAAAGTAAGGAAATATATGATTTTGCTCACTTAATCTATTGGAAATATCTACCCAAATGAAAGAATGTATTTATAGGATCCAGAAAAGACCTAGCCAAGGGTCTCTTTTTCTCTTTTAGCTGTCGCTTTTTCCACCACAAGCTCCGAAGTTAACATTTCCTTGCACAATTTATTTCAAATACATTTTCAGTACATGCATACATCACATAAGCTTGATTAAATATCAGATTCGAGTATTGCTGTTGGGTTTTGTTGTGGTGTGCTCTTAGGGATTCGGGGTGGATTTTGCTGTGTTTTGTTTGGGGAGTTGGGGCGGGCTTCGGTTCTTAATGGAAAGGGGTTGGAAGAGTTAATTCTGTCACGTAACTCTCTGTAAATGACTTGGTCTTATTCATTCAGTATATTACAGTCTGAGTATTCTAGATTGCACACATGATGTACTTTGCGAAACCACAATCTCAAGTCAAAACTCACAGTATTTTATTCTATTAAAAGGAACCGCTTTTACTTGCTTTCAAGCACAGTGACTTAGACGGGAAAACAAAGTCTTGGCTGCTTAAGTATTCATATCACTTTCAAAAGAGAAAATGCACCTCCATCAACCTAACAAAAAACAAGAAAGATCGGGTTGAGTAGGGGTTTTTCCACTATTTGGATGCTTTGCATTATAAAATTTATAATGAAGTTTGAATTTTGCTTGAATCTTGATAGTGAAAAATATCGGCCCAAATGGATGAATTCTTTCTTATTTTCTGCTGGTTGCTATTGAAAGACTAAAGTTCTTTTTATTTTCTTGATAGACCTTTTTTTTTTTTTATAATAACTATAATGGATGAGGATGGATGTGATCTTAATTTATCTCATTTCATTGAAAGATTAATATCCATACCACTATAATATAAAATTCTTATCATGATAAACTTTTTCATTTTAAAGAATCGGATTATCAAAATATTGACATTAAAATATCTATCCATGAAATATCTCAACCTACTCTTTTTCTTTTGGACCAACATCCTTACAAAAATAGAGTCAAAAGACTTATGCCATATTCCGGCAATTAAAAATAGGATAATTATATTTCTTCAAATTATTGGTTATGACCCCTTTAGCATCCAATATAAATTTTATCTCTTCAAAACTTTTGAAAATATACCAATACCCTGTAAACTATTATTTGAAACCAGTCACAAATAACTGATGTTTTGGAGCTTCTAAGGACAATTTAGAGTTTATTTGAACATTTTAAAAATTATCGAGAGATAAAAATATTTATTAAAAATTTAATAATCTATTCACACCTAAACAATAATTTTAGAAATGTTTTTATAATTTTGCCAAAAAAATATAAATATGATTTATTTATTAAGTAATCATTTGACTATTTGAGTTCACATCTTTATAATATATGTAATTTTCTATGGTTTCATCTATGTTTTTTTATAAGATTATTTTATTATTATTTTACGTATTAATAGTGAAGATTTAATAATAATCACTGATGAAGATTTAATATACGTAATTAAAAGGTGATATTAAATATTAAATTAATTTCGTTAAAGTATTGAATGAAATTATAGAAGTTCCTCGAATCTAGACAAGGCACACGCAATACAATAATTGACTATCGAGTACTCATAGATATGCGTTTAAAATATTTAATGGAGCAGGAAATCGATTATATACACGGTTTGTTCGTTTTAAAGGGGAAAATGGAACGGTTACATCAATTACTAGATACTTGAGAGAGAGAGAGATAGAAAAAAAAAAAAAAGGAATGAATTACATTAATTACTGGATAAAAACTTAAAAGAAAAATTTTATGATTTTGCTGGTATTTTTAAGGATTGATTTAACTTTTAATCTTATAATTAATATATATATTAATAATAGAGATTTAATGATGATCAATAATAAAGATTTAATACATGTAAGTTGTTCATTTATAATAAAAAAACGGATGAATTGATGTATATATATATATATATATATAAAAGCTGGCCGCAGTCAAAGTCCTTAAAATATGTATCGCATTTATTTATTTATTTCAATATATTTGTTTTCAACTATGCTTATTTATATATATTATATACTGCACTAATGAAAGTAGTTTAAATTTCATCTTATTCCCACCTTTTTGAAAATTATCCATTAGAGTTTAGAATGTATATGTGCGAAACTTTTCTTTCACTATATTTATTTCTATTTTAGTCATGTTATTTTTTCAAATTTCTTTCGATTATTTATAATATTAAAATGCAGGATCATTTTGGTGTTTTAAATGATTAGAGAACATATTATTCTTTCTTTTTTTAAGGGAGAAAATAAATATATTTATGGATGAGTAGGTACAAGATAGGTAGAGTATGATGCTATACCCGTATTCTACCTTGAAAGGTACCGGATTTTAATTTTTGAAACCGAAACCTACTCTGTAACATTCTAAAGCTACATTATGAAACTTGTAAATTTTATCTTTTTTCTTATAAATTTCAAGTTTATGTGATATTAAAAAGGTAATCTATATATAAATTATAAATTCTTAATATGTAAAATTTATGAAACTTATAACAAAATATGTGAAATTAAAAAAAAAATAGTTTTTCAACTTTAATTACTTCAAGTTCTACAATCATACTACTTAGTAAATTAAAAAAAGAGAAGGCAAAAGGATAGAAAACCTACAATTAGAGAGGAAAATGGAGAAAAAAATTGTAAAGAAAGGGAGGCAATATTAAATTTAACCATTTAGGGTTATCAACTTATCGATTTATACTTTTTTTTTCCTTTTTTACTAAAATATTTATTACTAAAAAATTATAATATCGTTATTTATTTTTATTTATTAATATTATTTAATAATATTTTATAAGATATGTATATGGTACCTTAGAATCTATACTTTATATAGCTTAGAGTACAGGTTCCTAGGTAGGTATAAGGTAGGTTAGTCTCGTATTTATACCTTATCTTGTAGAAGTAGGTTCTAGAAAATTTACGTTTGAAATCTATCCTATCATCTTAAATACTCACTTAGAACCTACTTGGCTGAGTAGGATACGGGTGGATAACGTATATAATAGGGTTATTCGCTCACTCCTAAATATATTATTTCCATTCATAATAAATTGTAAAAATAAATAAAATTTAGATTCTAAATGTAACATTTACTAGAGAATTAAATAATTGCATTTAAGCAATCTTGTAAATATGAACTCATTGACATATTCAATACCATAATCTTTTGTACAATTTTAGAAACTTTTTAATTATGGTACATTTTTAGTATTATTTTTTTTCTAATAGTACTTATTCATTATCAACTTTTGGTCATAATAATTTCTCTCTCTCTCTCTTGGGTTATGGTAACTCTTCAATATTCTAAATAAAGGGTTTAATTTTCCTTTATATTCTAAATAAAAACAATGGCAAATCTATTATAATATATAATTAGTTAAAGGTTATGTTATATGCGGATTTTGGTCTAAAGTATAGTTATAAAAAAAAAAAAAATTTACTTTACAAATATCATAATTTACATATTGTATTATAATAGATATATTTATAATATATTGTATGACCATTGGATGATTTTCATTGAAATTATATGTCATTTTGAAAATATTATAATCTTTCAAAATGTATGAGTGAAATATTATTTATGAGAAACTCAAAAATTTCAAATAAGGTCAATGGAATTAAGAAGGAAGATTTGAAATCAATTAATAAAGGATTTATAAAATTTAGGATTAGATTTTCCCAAAATAACCATTATGCTCATGAACTTGATTTATCGAAAATAGCTTTGAAATAGCCTAATAACCTTAGATTAAATTCTAGGACCCTAATGAGGTGAATAAAATCATTAACGAATTATTTAGAGTCAATTCGAAAGAAAAAATAGGAGGTTGGAGATTAATTTTACAAAATGATTATTTTGCACCTAGACTTGATTTACGATCTTTGAAGTTTGCCCAAATAATTTAAATTAAGGTTATTTGGAGTCATTTTAAATTATTGGAAGTGATCTCTTGAAGTTTAGAGATGAATTACCAAAAATGATTATTTTTGCCCTTGAAGATGGTTTTATCAAAATTGAACTTGAAATTTGCTTAGAGACCCTAAAAATAGCTCTAAGACCTTAATTAGGCAAATAAAATTAGTTACAAAATATTTGGAGATCAATTAGGTAAAATAACCAAAATACCCCTAAGCTTAATTTTATTAAAAAGTAGCTAAATTCTTTAGGTCATAGGGGTATATTGGGGTAAAAAGAAATGAAGTATTTCTCAGCTGAAAATGGTGGGATAAATGGATAAAAATTGCCAGACGCATGGCACCTTAACATAAACCCTAGTGGTCCCCTTTTCCTTCCCTTAAACCCTAAGGTTTTAACCCCTTATAAACCTAAGCAAACTATTTCACCCCCTCCCCTCCCAGCGCCGCCCCCCCGCCCCCCCCCCCCCCCTTCTTCTCCCCCTTCTTCTCCTTTCCTTGTCTTTCAAAAGGGAAACATAATTAAAACCCATCTAAAACCTTAAACCCCTTAACCTAAATTACCCCTTAATTAGACTACTAATCTAGCCTATTTACTTGAGTGATTTAGGTTTAAATCAAGAAGAACACTAAGGGGGCTCAAATGGGTTTGGGATGAGCTACTTATAGTAGGTAAGTTGATGATTTAGTTGGTTTAATCAAATCTTAGCTCACTAATCACAAGCTTAGGCACTAACTATCAACCTTTAATGCTAGAAGTTGCTTTTAAGTAAAAAGACACAAAACTTGTGGTCTTGGGAGTCACGACCAGCTTATGGGGGAGGAGAAGTGAGGATTTTTTTAAAGAGGTAAGGATTGTAAGTAAGAATAGATAACAAATTGCATGCTTATGGAATGATGATAATTGTCGTCACTTTTCATGGAAAGATGGATACATTTATGAAAATTAGGAATAATGACAAGCTGGTTCAAATGTCAAATTGTACAATAGGTGTTGATTTAGGTAGTAAATGATGAAAAGAAAGTGTTGTTGGTACTAAATTTGATGTTAGGGATTGTTCTTAGATGATATGTTTAAGAATTTCAAGCATATTTCAATTATAGTTGAGTGAGGAATTTGGTAAAACTTGATATTGTATGATAATTTAAGGTTTGTATGAGGTTTAGCAAAATTATGTGGTGAATTGTGGAGAAAGTTGGAGTATTTGACCTTGAGAATTGTGATTAACATTATTTGTTATGTTTTATAATTAAACCTGAAAATTTTCCAAATTAATATGTTTAATTTGAGTTATTTTGAGTATAACATGTATAAGTGAGAAATGGGTGTAGCTTAGGTGATGGATTTGATGTATATGGCAAGTTAGAAGTTGGATTTAACAATATTAATGAGTTGATGAATAAATTAGTTAAATTGATTGGTAAGCCATGAATTCCTAGCATGTCTACATGTTCATGAAGTGATAAATTTGATGAAAATTGAAGTTACATGATGGATGTTAAGCTTAGTGAAGTTTAGAGATTAATCAGGTGAAATTAGAGGATTGAATGGACTTGGATTTATAATTTTCTTGCATGATTTATTAATGTGATTAATTTTGTAAAATTTTGATGTATTATGTTTATTTTGAGAAAATTTGATAGAATTATCATTCAATTATATATACGAGTTGGATTGGATGAAAAATGAGGCTTAGAAGAAATGGTGTGTAGAAATTGGATTATTGGAATGGATAAAACAATTGGGGCGTGTCCTATTTTGAGTGCTCTATTTTGATGATGTATTGAGCTTAAAAATGAAAAATAAATAGTGTGTTAAACACTAGAAAGGAGTATGAATAAGTGGACTTTGATTTAAAGTGACTTGGACCTAAATTGAATAAGTTATAAGCACATAAAATTGAAAATTTGTAATTAAAATTGATCTGATAGTTCAAAGGTTTTAAAATCGAATAAAATCAAGTTTTTTTTTTTTTGATGATAAAAGGGTAGTGGAAGTGCTAAGGAGACAAATGGCTTTGGTTTTATCTAATTTGGGCTTAAATCGAGTAGATTATAACCTTAATTAATGACAAATTAAAATTAATTTGGATAATGCTTTAATTTCGCCTTTAAGCAAAAACCATGTTCAACAACAAAGGTGTATACACACATTCAACAGCAAAGGTGCATACATTATATATGCCTTTGCAACCTACTAATGTAATAAGTTTTCCATAGATGCCTTTTTAATAATTAAGTTTTAAAAATACCCTATTTTGGTACAAAACTCATAAAAGTTATATTTTTAAGATATGTAAAAGTGATATAAGATTACTTAAATATTCATTAAATTAGGGAAAATTAAAAAAGAAATTATAATATTATGATTAAAAGTTAATATAAACACATAACACACAACTAAATCTATTACATTTATGGGGAGGGGAATTCAAATCTAGTCAATTTCGTTGGAAGGCTAGTGTTCATGCAACAAGGTTATAAAGGTCTTGGCATGATATATTTATTTTAATGAATAGTGTATGCTCATTATTTTCTAAGTTATTTATGTATATGACACATACATTAACATGTACAAGTAGATGATGCACCTACAATGTGTGTGAAAATATTACAAAAAAAATTTTGAATGTGTAAAATGCCAATTGCAAAATAATCATATAGTTAGTTTACATTAAGATGAATTAGAAACATTTCGAAAATGAAAATCAAACATAGAAGTTATCAAAAAATATAGACAACATGGAGTTGCATAAGTATTCATCTTTCTTAAAATAGTGTAAGGCAATCTTACTAATCGTGGTTATTGAATTTTTTATGCAACTTACCATGTAACTGCAAAATAATGAAGAATATATAGATTAAAGGAGTTATTATTATAAAATTATTTTATAAAATAAAAGTTGCTCATAAATGAAATAATTTTTTTAGATTTGGAGACTAGAAACTCAAAATAGATGCTTTGAAGGAGCCTTTACATTTCATATCAAGGAATTAACTGAATAAATATAGCATTTAAGTAAGGGTAGGAATGATTATTTTCAAATTTTAAATACATTAAAGCTATTGATAAATAATAAATAACTTTAAACGTGAAAATATGAAATTACTTCATAAAAAACCATACTCAATATAGGCAAACAACTTCCATGACTATATACACCAAATTGTCCCTTTTTTTTTATTTAATAAACAAAGGTTAACAAGTATGTGAATTTAATATTAAAAAAAAATCTATGCAAAAACTGGAAGAAAGAGGCAAAAACATGCATTGTTTTGCTCGAAATAAAAAATGAGTGAAATTTCGCAGTAAAGATTTTTCTAAGAAACAAACGCCAATTAAGAAAATGTAATGGAAATTATACTAATGTTGTGAAGACTACATATGGAATTTATACGATGGTAATTTATTTGACGACAATTTGCAAGCAATTCTTTCTTCTTCTTCTTTTTTTTAATGAAATGCTAACAATACTAATCTATTATAATATATAATTTTAGGAAAAAAGACATGTTTTTTGTGCATATTTAAATAGTTATAACTTTGGCACAATTTAATATAAAGCAACACAACATTTCACTTGAAATGATATTTTTTTCAAATAGTTGTAATTTTTTTATATAATTTAATATAAAACAACACAATTCTTCACATCAAATAATATTTCACTTCTATATTTTCAAAGATAAAAACTATTTTTAGATGACATATAATTTTATTCAAAATCATACAATGGTTATATAATATATTATAAACATATATTATTGATATGTTAATTGCAAAATATTTTATATAAATTTACTATTTTTTTTCCATTTAGTATAAATTAAATCAAAATTCGTGCATATTTCAAGCATTTTAACTAGTTAAAAGCATATTTCAAAAGCTATGAACACAAAAAATAAAAATAGTAAAATAAAATAAGACCAACAAAAGTTGGAAGCATATATTAAGCAATACATTAAGCATGGAATTTCCATCCTATAATAGGAAACTAAGGATGATAATAATATGGAAAATAGAAATCTTTTTAGAAAATAGGTAGACCCACGAGTATTTACCAACAAAAACGAAATAGAAAAAAAAAAAGAAAGAAAGAAGAAAAAAACCTTGACAATGGGAACAATTTGCGCTTTCATTGACCCATTCCGTAAACTACACTACGGAAAGGAAACAAAAAAAAAAAAAAAACGAAAAAAAAGTTTAATTATCAATATTGTTGAATAAAATATATAAAAATATATTAATAATATATATATATATATATTTATATATTAATGCTATGTTTGAAAATCATGATTTTAGATTTCATTTTGATTTTTATGTTTAGATGTATTTTAAAAGTTGGAATCGAGATTATTTGAAATCGCTGATTCTAACTTTAAGATAGAATGCGATTCTAGTTTCAACAAGCTAAAATCATAATTCCATTCCCATTTGTTTGATATATATCTAAATAACTCTATATTTATCCCTAGTTATTATACAATAATGTAAACTCAGCATCTTTAACCAGGAAAAAAAGAAAAAAAAAGGAAAATCACGGAATGCATGAGAACAGAAGCCATGGATGCCACGCATTAGAAAAGAAACCATGCATTAAACATTAGCGCATACATAATATTATATATATATATATATGTTTTATATATCAAATACGAAATGCTATATATATATATAAATCTATATGTTATATGTTATATATATACACGGACAATTATATATATACAATGTTACGTACATGCTTATATAATCTATCTATCTATTTGTCTATCTATCCATATCTATCTATCTATATCATTCAAAAATATATATAAATATATAGATTATATATTTGTAATATATATTATATATTATATAACATATGTATATCGATATATATAATATTATGCTATATATATATACAAATATAATATAACAATAAGAAATTGAAATAACTCACAATTTCCCCTTGTTGCACTCGCTACAATTCCAATTATTGAGATTGAAATTGATAAGAGGAATTGAACTAAGGAAGAACCCTAATTCTCTCATGTAAAAGTGTATGTGTATTTTGAAAAATTCTCCTCAAAATTCTACTTAAGCAAGTATTTATACTTGCTTCCGTAAAGGTTAAAAAGTTCACAAAATTATAACTATGCTACTTTTAGGGTAGCCGGTCCTAAATGAAAATTACAAATAAATGAAAGTGTCCCAAAAGAAAATTACAATATAAAATGGTCCAATAACAATTACAAAGTACAAAAAAATAATATAAATCTTCAAGAGACAATGCTTTAAAGTAAAATCAATCGCAGCGGGCCTTTGGAGGTAAATATGATGATTTACCTCTTTACCCTTCCTAGAGGATATATTTTCTTTGGTAGTGCTAGGGGTAGTTTTGTCCACTACTCTCATTGTCTCACTTACCGCCTTTGTCCCTCTTGATCGACCATTAGCTGCCATGGGTCTGGTAGTAGTATTGGGTTTGCTATTCGGAGCCCTGAACAAATTGGACCTCCTTTGCCTCCCCACTTTCAAGGCCAACTAAATAGCCTCATCAAGTGTGCTATAGCGCTGCAACTCAACAACATACGCTATCTCATATTTCAGCACTGAGACAAAGCATGCAAGGGTTTGTTTTGGAGGTTCGATTGACCCATATCTAATCATGAGGGTTTCAAATTCTTGCACATAATTATCCACTATCTTGCCTCCCTGCCTCAAGGTCTACAGTCACATAAACAGTTCCTGTTTGTAGTGCTCAAGAATAAATCTTTTTCTCAATACCCTTTTCATATCCCTCCATGTCTAAATCTTAGCCTCCCCATGCCTATGCCTATTGATAATCAAATTCTTCCACCATATTGTAGCATATCCTATAAACTTGACAGCAGCTAATTGGACTTTGGTATTTTCATTGATCTCATAGCATTCGAAGAGAACCTCAACTTTGTCCTCCTAGTCCAAATAATCATCAGCTGATCCATTGCCGTTATAAGAAGGCCTTTGTAGCTTTACATACTCTAGTCTCCAAGGTGGCCTGAAATCCCTATTTTGGTATGGATTAGCCTCGAAGTTGTCATCCCTCTCTTCCTTGTAAGGATGATGACCCCCATCCATCCTTCTATTCAAATTTCCTTCTCCCACTATTCTGTCTCTCTAAATGTTCTATGGAGCTACTCGAGGTGGTGCCTGAAGGTTCACCACTGGTGGTTATGGTAAAGTCATCCTATCAATCCTAGTTTCTAAAGTAGCAACTATGGTAGTAAGATCTTGGAGTTGTTCTTCCAAAGTCCTCCTAACTGCGGTATTATGACCCTGACCTCCACCAACCTGGCTATTGGCCTCATTGCCAATTCTCCCATTCACACTTTCGTTGGATATGTTGTGATTTAAGAAGTAATATCACAAATTGCAGCACACTCCTTCAACAACACCAACCCACAGATTTAACAACCACAATAATGTAATAGCTCACGTCTCAAAGAGAATATCAAAGGCACAAGAGAAATAATTTAGTACTCTAAATAAGTTTAATAAATGAAGTACATATGCAACTACTTTAAGTAGATGGAATTAAATTCAACAACAAGTGTTTAAGTAATTAGTTCAATTACTTTCACACTTTAATGATTTGTTTGAAGTTTAATTTCCACCACTCAACCTTCATTTTCTTGGCTTGATTTCACACTACAATCAACCACAATGTGCAGCACTTCAACAAAATGCAAGAATACTCAAATTCACCGCCACACTACTCCTCTTAGCCCACAGTGCTACTTCACTCACGCCTACTACAATTGTTCTCCAATTCACACAAAAAATAATCCACACCGAAATGCACACAACCTTCACAATTTTTTTGCAAACACAACCCTACACACACTCCACGGTTCACACTCCCAAACATACAAGTTTCACTACTACAAACACTAAAGTAAATCGCAAATTATACACTAAAACAACAACAATTCAAAGTTGAAAATCAAACCACTTCACTAATTGCAACCCTTCCTCAAATGGTAAGAAGTAATTTTCAAATTCAAACAACCATTTATTAACTTCTTCAACTTAATGTTTTTTTTTGAAAATCAAATAATTTCCAAATCTTCCACACAACTTAAATATGGAAATGCTCAATTACACCCTCTATTTTTCCGAAAACAAACATATAAGGATCACAGTTCTTCTTCTTACACAATTGCACTTCCTAATTTATATTCAAAATGCACTAACTCTCCTCTTCCTTCACGGTGAAGTCCACAATATACAAGCTTCAACAAGTACTCAAAACTCACTCCAACAAGTAGCAAGTTCAACTTCCACTCAAGACAAATCAAATCACTCCAAGCAATTACAACAACAATTTCAATTTACTCTCAATTTTGGAATTGAAGATGTAAGAACATGAACACTAAATGTTCGAAATTCAAAATCAAATAACCCTTCTCACAACCTTAAGCTCTGATACCAAAAAGATGATGTGCTTAAATGGGAATTAAGCACAAGCAAAATAATCCAACTAACAATCCCTAAATGACAAGGTCAGTTTGGTTTAATTTGGAGCAATATTGATGCGTGAACCCTAAATGCAATAGTTGATCCGAATGTTATAGTTCATGAAATGAATATCATAATGATATATTCCTAAATGAAGATCACTAATTAAACTTGAAAAAAAGCCATGTGAATATTACACAAAATCAAATGGATCATTGACCGAGATCCACCTTCCACAACACTTGCTTTCATGGTTCAAAATGTGCGAAATGGAAAAATAGAATTTAAGGCTAAAAATGAATCAATTAGGCAATAATAATTTGATTACAAATACAATCAAATCTGATCAAGAAAGCTTTAATCCAACCCTAGATATGACTCACTAGAGATGAATAGAAACATAATAATAAGAAATTGATATAACTCACAATTTCCCCTTGTTGCACTCACCACAATTCTAATTCTTAGGATTAAAATTGATAAGAGGAATTGAACTAAGGAAGAACCGTAATTCTCTCAGGTAAAAGTGTAAGTGTGTTATGAAAAATTCTCCTCAAAACCCTACTTAAGCAAGTATTTATACTTGCTCCCTTTAGGGTTAAAAGGTCTATAAAATTACAACTATGCCACTTTTAGGATGACTGGTCCAAAATGAAAATTACAAACAAATGAAAGTGTCCTAAAAGAAAATTACAATATAAAATGGTCTAATAACAATTACAAAGTACAAAAAATAATATAAATTTTCAAGAGCCAATGCTTCGAAGTGAAATCAATCGCAGTGGGCCTTTGGAGGCAAATTTGATGATGTCTCGTGGCTATCAACTAATGTAAGTCATTTGGTATCCCATGGAGAAATATTATTGTATCTTTAAGATTATTACTAAAATATTTATTAGATAAAAGAAATAAAGTGAAATATGAGCGATTTGGATCATCATCCAAATCGAGTTCTGAGAGCATCTATGGTGTCGGAAAATTTCCCATCAATCCTACTCAATTTCTCCATATAACTGATATTACAAATAACAATCTGTTTATGAAAATTAACCATAGTCAATCTCTTACAATCAATCACAGCAGAAGTATATTAAAAACTCAAATACAATCAAAGTCTTAAATGTAACATCACTAAAAAAATAGTCTAAATATCATATTCTAATGCTAGTCCTTCTTCTAGTTTGCTTGTCATTCTTCATAATACACATATTCTACATCATCATCATCCAAGTCCTAACGTATGTTTACTAATGTCTCATCATAACCCACAATTTCATCAAAGGAACCTGCAACTAAAAAAGGTTCCACGAGGGGTGAGCTAATGCCCAATATAATGTATACCAACAATTATACAAGCATGCCATGCCATAATACAAACACAAACATAATACAACAAGATATTTAAGCAACAGTTTATTATCTTTAATATCAGTTATTCCAACATACAACTCTCGACAACACAAGCTCTATATACACATAACACACACACACACACACACACACACACACACACACACATATACCATTAAGAGAAGGATTTATGTGCCTACTATTTAATGTAGGGTTAAGGTAGTGATATCTTATGTAAAAGAGCAGGAAATAAATTACCGAAACATTAAATAAAAGAAAGCATTTAAAACATTAAGTAGAATAGATATTTCTAATATCTTGGTACGTGGCGTTGTGCATCAAGCCTCATCGAGAATACCAACGATGTTAAACATCTTCCAAGATGTCTCTTTTAGAAACCATGAGCCCTCCAAGGCGAGTTTCCAGCCAATATATCAAAGATTTTATATGAGCATATAAACAAAACCTCCAAATGGCGGCTTAGCCAGTTCATATGGGGTTTATAACATTAAATAAAGAATATAAAATAAATAAAGTAAATAACAAGAACATGAACCACCACAAGCGACATGGCCAGCTTGTATGGGGTTTATAACATTAAATAAACACTAAAATAAATAACAAGAACATGAACCACCATAGGCGGCAGAGCCAAGTCTAGTGGGGTAATGTTAGAACATAACAAAACATTACTTTCATTAATAACATGAGCATATCTACATAATATAATAGAGAAATATTATAAGGAAAACATAAATGTTAGAAGAAGAGGAAGAGGAAGTAGAAGTAGAAGAAGTGTCGAGTCTAATTTTTAATTTTTCATTTATATTCCTAATCCGATTTATATTGGACCCTATGCTCATCTAATATAAATCCTTGACTTGAACTAAGAATTTTATTTTATTTAAATTCGCTACTCAATTGCGGTTGGAAAAAAATTATTGAATTAGAACTAATTGTGCGGATTAATTCTAATTTGGACAACTAGTTGACAAAACCTCCTCTTTTCATTTTTGTAAAAAAAAGAAGAAAGTAAAATCAAAGATTCTCGACTCGAGGGCTAACCTATTAAAACCCTAAAGTTACCACCTTATCATTTTGAAAATTGGACCATATTCTGATATATTTTCCTCATTTTATTTTATTTTTTATTTTTATTTTTATTATATTATTTGTTGATACATAAAAAAAGATATTAAAACAACTCACACTAATTTGGAAAACAATTTTTTATTTCTTTTTTAGAGTTGCCTCATAAGGGTACTTACGTACCTGTTATTCAAGATCAAACAAGCCATAGTTCGCTTTTTATAAAAAAGTTTTAGTGGATTGGTTTGAGTTTTAATTATGAAAATGCCCTGGGTTTACATTTTTTATCATTTTCAAAGTTTTGGAAAAAAATCTAAGCCCAAGCTTTATTATTTTATTTTCTAAAAAATTTTGATTTAAGAAAAACCAATTTTGGATTTATTTTGAAAAAAAAGGATTTTTCTAAGTGATAAAACGATCTATTATTGATTCATGTTATTATCCCAAATTATTTACTTCTAAAATTTTTTATTTTATTTTATTTTTTTATTTTATTATTATTTTTTATCTCTTATGTATATTTTATTTTTATTTTTATTTTATTATTATTATTTTTTACTTTTATTTTTATTATTTTCTTATTTATATATATTTTCATCATTCTTCTTTTATTATCTTTTAGTATTTACATTTTTTATTATTTTTATATTAAACTAAACATATCTATTTACTATTGCAGTAGCTATTATATTTATGCAACTACCATCATCAATAAGAAGAGCACAAGGATTACCTTGAACCCTATAGGAAATATGGAATAGGTTTTCCCTCTGTACGTCCTCAACATTTGGAGATGTAGTCATTACCCTACGCAAAACGTGAATAGCCAGATATTGATCATTTCCCTTATCTTCATGTGCTTTAGCATCTGGATCATCATAATACTCCTTTAGCACTGTTGACAAATCTATTGACTCAAGTATCTCTTCCTTGCCATCCTTACTTTCTACCTCTATAGCAGTCATCGCCCTTTTGTTAGGACATTGAGTAGCTAAGTGTCCAAAGCCCAAACATTTGAAGCATTAGATTTGATGACTCTTCCCACCTGATGACCCAGGAACTATTTGCCTAATGTCTACCTCAGCAATTGCTTTCCCCTTTTCAAAAATTTCCTTATCCCTTCCAATATTAGTAACAACTGCATTTGTTTCCATAATCTTATCAATTCCCCCTATTTCACCTTGTTGACCATCTGACCTATATAGTTTAGTAATGGATTCATACCTATTACTTGCTACTCTATGAGGGTTGGAACGTCTTTGTCTCTCTACTTTCAAAGCTAACTAAATGGCCTCATCAAGGGAGTCATATCTCTACAACTCTACAATACATGCAATCTTATATTTCAAACTGGACACAAATCATGCCATAGTTTGTTTAGGAGGCTTGACTGCTCGACATCAAATCATCAGTGTCTCAAACTCCTGGACATACTTATCCACATTTTTGCCTCCCTATCTCAATGTCTGGAGATGTATGAATAACTCCTGCTTATAGTGCTCTGGTACAAACCTCTTCCTCATAACCTATTTCATTTCTTGCCAAGTACGAATCTCATCATCACCATCTCTCCTTCTATTGGTTACAAGGTTCTTCCACCATAAGGTAGCATACCCTGTAAACTTGACTGTTGCTAGACGAACCTAAGTATGGTCATTAATTTCATAACACTAAAAAAGTCTTTCCACCTTGTCTTCCCAATCAATATATTCTTCTGCAAATCCCCTTCCAGCATGCGAAGGCATCGTAATTTCACACATTCCAGACCTTTAGGTGGCCTGAACTTATGATTAGGATCAAACGGATCCCCAAAGTTATCATCCCTTTCCTCCCAATAAGCATGATAATTTCCTCCCATTCGCCTGCCCCTATTTCCTCCTACTACTCCTTCCTTACATGCATCATTATGGGCTACTTGAGGTGGGAGTGCCTGTAGATTTGCCACAGTGGTTGTGGCAATGTCATCTGATCAACCCGTGTTGCTAGAGTAGTAACAATAGTAGTAGGGTCTTGCAATTGTTCTTATAAAGTTCTTCTTCCACCTACAGCATGGTGTCCTTGACCTCCTCCTCTAACCTGACTATTAGTCTCATTCCCAATTTCTCCATTTACGCTATCATTCGACATAGTTGTTGAATTAGTGCTTTGACAATAATTTTTTTTTTTTATCTCACAATCACACCTTCACGATACCAATTTTTCCTCTAACTCACAATACACCTTCATGGCATCAGTTCTCTAATTCTAAATCACACACTCACAGCACAATTCCTTCAAATCACAAACACACTCCACGGCACAAATTTTCTAACACTCAATACACACTCCATGGCACACATTTTTGCAACACTCAAACACACAACTACGGCACAAATGAACTACACACTAAGCACAAATCCCTTCAACTCAAGTCAATGGTGCATTCATGGCACTTTAATGCACAATTACTACTCAATTACACACTTGTGGAATCAATTGTAATAAACGCCAATTCATTTACGGTAAGAACCCTAAAATAATCCTTTCTTTAAATTCAACCTACAATGAAAATTAGAACACGACACAATTCATGTAACATACATAATTTCAACTCACAATTAACAATTGAACAAGTGCATGGCGTAAACCCTAAATTCCCAAATCAAGATCACTACTTCTACATGCAATTCCTTTTCTCAATCATAAGCTTTGATACCAAAAGATGATATGCCACTCCAATTGCAATCAACAAAACGCTAATTAAGAAATAATTGAACAAGAATTCCCAAATGGCACATATCCCCTTTTTACATGGAACCTTAATTTTTTTCAGGAATAAAGAACAAATGAAATCCAAATTCTTATCAGATATGACTTACTAGTAGAATGAGGAACAACTTGTAATTGTTGATTTAACATATAATAATCCAAGCCTCCACTCGCCATAACCTAATTGGAATTGATAAGAGTGTATATGAAAGAGAGAAAGCCCCCTTTTCACGTGAATAACAAGCTGCAAAATGTCAAAACTCCCTTTGTTGTTTTGCTTTACAAGTATTTATACTAATCCCTAAATATGGAAAAATAACATAAAAAAAATAATGACACATGGCCGGCTCTTCTAGGTCTAATTTCGGTTCAAAAACAAAATAACACATGGCTGTGAACCATGCTCCAAGCCATGTGCTAATTGGTTTAATCTCCTTCCTGTAATATTGACAAGAATGTTAAGTTCTCTAGTCCTTTAGTCCTTGCTTAGGTAATAGATCCTATCATTGCATTGGCTTGATTCCCATCACTAACTTTAGATTCGATATGGTTAATGTAACGATAAGTTAGATTAAGAAACATAGCAATTGGGATTTAGGAGGAATTAATATAGAAAATTAGGTTTTGTAAGACCTTACTAAGAGATACACAGCCTCCCAACATGGCCGTGTTTCAATCATGTAAACTAGAGATATAAGACCATCTAATACGGTTGTGTTGCTCTCGTGTTGATTACCCAAGACATACTGAAAGATACATAACCTTCCAACACGGTTGTGTTACTCCTGTGTTGAACACAATAGATGCACCAAGAGATACACGATCTTTTTATACGATCGCGTTCTAATTGTGTTAAACTCAAAACCCACTGAGAGATACATGACCTTTTGACATGGTCGTGTAATAGCTGTGTTGAGTTACACGGTCTCTAACATGGCCGTGTTAAGTGAAAAACAATATCATTATATATTTATTTAAATCTTAATTAAACCAAGTTTCACACAACCGAGATAAATAGTAAGACCTTAGATAACCTAATAGATTAAGAGAAATCAAGAGAGTTATATTATTTTTAGATTAGTACTAAGAATGATATCTTGATGATTATACATATTTCAACTTAGCTTAAGTTTAAGATAAGACGTGCTTAAGGCTAAGATTCCAAGTACGTGTTTACCTTGTTTGTTGTATGTGATTACTAGGTAGCTGTTTAATGATTTGTATGTGTAATAATGAAATGTTAAGGTTCTATCTATACTGCTTGATGTATGTTACATGTGTTTTGCTCGGCTTAGGGGCCCGTAGTGGCAGATCCGTAAGGGGCACCTCGATGATTGGTATGCCTTGTTGTCTCTAATGGAGCCATGTATCAAAATAATCTGAGATAGATTAGGGATAGATTGGGCCTATAGTAGCAGTTCCCATTAGGATTACATAGGGCTCGCGGCAGCAGTTCTCACTAGGACAAAATTTTGTGTGTATCAGTGTCATGAGTAACCATATGTGGTATAATTCATTTTGATATTGATGTGTAGGCTGAAGTGTGAATGTGTTGTGAATAAATGTTGCATATATGCATGTGCTAATATTGTGGTGTATCATGCACGTGTGGGTATGGTACTCACGTATTGAACTTAAGCTCACCCCCCTTTCTATATATTTTTTTATCTGTAGACGAGAATGATGAGCAAGTGGAATATGATGAGAATAGAGACTTGGTGGGACATTACATGGATGAGACAGGAAGAGAACATTATTATTATGTGGAGAAATCTGAATATTTGTAAATTAAAATTTATTGGTTAAGTTAATGTTATGGAGATAACTATTACCTTGAAATTTTGTTATTATTAAATAATGAGATTTGAATGACTCATCTAAGAGTCATTTATTTGATTGAAGTTATAGTAGTATGATGGTTAACATAAATGATCAAGTTTTGAAGTATTATGGAGACTCAGAGCCTTAGCATGTCACTTTGTAGTAGTGACACATGGCGGGTTGTGATGCTCCAGGTTCTTGAGCGTTATAGTTTAGATATTTGAACAGTAAAAGCACGAAATGAAATAGATATGGAATCATAAGATAGAGAATTTTGTATCGGATGAATAGTAAGACAATGATAAGAACCTGTGTAATAGGAGAACAATTGGTCAAGGTAAGATTGTGATGATAATCAGCTAGGTAAGAAGGAAGTTTAGATGGTCTATTACTTTGTCGAAGGGGCAAAGAATCAGAACAATTTGTAAATTTTTCATTTATGTTATCAGTGGAATGATTGGTAACAGAATCATAAGATTGCTCATTTATATAAGTGGAATGATTGGTAATAGAATCACTACTAGCCAAAACAGAACCACAAAGATTAGAATGTATATTAGCAAAACATGTATCAGTATCAACAATTAGATTAGAAACAAAACATGTATCGGGAAACAAAGAAAAAATGCGATTTGCATATGAAGATGTTAAATTTGGTGATAAAGATGGATATGAAAAGTATTATTTTTTAATAAAGTAGAAATTGATGGTATTTGGAAAGGAAAAACATGCTTAATGAAATGTACATCTCTTGATAGAATGTATTTATTTTCTATAAGATCAAACAATTTATAACCTTTAGTACCTAAAGGATAACCAACAAAAATACAAGGATGAGCATGGAAATCAAATTTGTGATGATCTCTCTTAAAAGTAGAAGCAAAACATAAACAAACAAAGACATGAAGATATGAGTAATCATCCACAATGGTAAGAAAAATTTATGTCCTTCTAAACTAGGAATATTGTTTAGGACCCCATATATCAATTTGGTCTAACTCAAAAGCAAGAGTTGTATTTCTAACATGAGAAGGAAAGGAAATGATGTTGTTTAGCCAAAGGAAAAATGAAGCATTCAAACTTATTGTAGTTTACAGATTTGTCTATTATTTAAGTACCTTTCATTCTATCTAAAGATGGATGACCAAATCTATAATGCCACACATCAATCTTTTGTGACAAATCATGAAGAACATGAGAAACAAAAGATTTCTCAAGTGTCTTGCAAAGAGAATATACATTGTTAGATGTATTGTAAATATCGTATGTATGTTAGTAGAAGGTTCGAATAGAATACAACACACACGCACACATGTATATATACCATTATATAGCAACAACAGTTTCGAGGGGGTATATGTTGCTTTAATAGATATAACCCATGTTTAGCATTAGCTTGACCAATCACTCTTCGAGTGGAAGAGGCCTGAATGAAAGCAAGATCTTTAGTAAATAAAATTGTATGTGTTTTTTGATAAAAGTTTGGAAACTAAGATAAGATCAAATTTGAAAGCAGGAAGAAACAGAACGTTATGAAGAACCAATTGTGGAGAGATTTTTACTAATCTAATATGTGTAGCTTGTAGACCTTTTTTTTGTTTAGTAATTAAACAAAACTATTTTGAATCGAAGTATGGGAATAGAAAAGATCAAGTGAATTGATCATATAATTAGAAGCACCTAAATCAAGTATCCAAATTATAGAATTTTGCGGACAAGAATTGTTAGAATTAGCAATAAATGAAATACTTACCATGTAGCTTATATGCAGTGAATTACTAGATGAATTTTCCTAAAAGAAAGATGCTTAACAAGTAGTAGATGATGAATCAGGACCTTTTGAGACATTTAGAAAATTCAAGAGATGAAGAATTTGATCCTTTAAAAAACTAACATTATCTACACTTGTACTAGGAGCATGTTCACTTCCAAAAATCGATGCATTCATATAATGACCAGCACCAATTGCAAGATCCTCCATTGTATCAGAAACTACGTGATTTACACTTGATATTCTTGGTTTATTGTTGAATTTGAAATGTGGGGGAAAACCAATCAATTTATAACACTTTTCTTTTAGATGTCCTTTCTTGTGAAAGTGGGTGCAAACAAGATCATTTTTGTTCCTCATCTTACTCATATTCGCACTAATAATCGTTGAGGCATCTACAATGACCAAATCCCTTACCTTATTTAAACCATTGAGGCATCTTAAAACCAGAATCTGTGATCTCAACACTAAAAAGCTCTCATTTAAACCATTGAGGAATTTGAAAACATAACCTTTTTGTGCCATCTCCACAAATTTATGAAGACATTTCTGATCGCAAGATCCATAAGAACAGTGTAGTAGAGGTTGATAATTTCACAATTCCTCCCAAATAATATTCAACTCAGTAAAATAATCATTAACAGACTTATTTCCTTAAACTACAATATTAAGCAAATGGTATAGTTGACAAATCCATGTATCATTTGGTTGTGAAAATATGATTTTCAACTTGTCCTAAATCTCCTTAGTTGAATTCATATATATAATGGTAGAAGCAATCAAAGATGATATGGATCTCAGAAGCCAAGCCATGATCAGATTGTTACATTTGCTCTAAATCGGAAAAATAGTATCATCTTTTGATGGAATAGGAATTGAGCCATTGACAAAGTTAGCTTTGTTACGTATTGACAAAGCCAAAAGAAAAGATTGGCTCCAAGTGTTGTAGTTAAGTCCAGTTAGTACCAAGGTGATCGAAACTGAATTTTGTGAATAAGAATGATGAATATAAAAAGGTGACAAAAAATCTTCTAATGGTGAAATGTTCATTTTGATTTCAAGAAAGTGGAAATTATTGCTCTGATACCATGATGATGATTGACAAGTGAAAGGCAAGAAGGAAGAAAACTGTCCATAAAATCTTGATTATGCACAAAAACAATGAACTGGAAGCAGAAGAAAAATTTGCATAACACATTGAAAATAGGGGAACGTATAGAAGCAAGAGAAAGAAAGAATAAAGAAAAAGAGTTTAACAGTCAAACTAAATTGAATTAGTTAGTTCTATTATTTCTATACAATGGTATATATATGTGTGTGTGTGTGTTGTATTCTATATGAATCCTTTACTAACATACATACGATATTTACAATATATCTAATAGGTGTTGCCTATTATCTATGAGTCCATGAGTTCATATCATACTTATATATATATACGACAATGGGTGCTCCTTAGTGTCCATGAGTCTATGAGTCCAACCATTTTAATTTTACTTGGATTATTTTGGTACACGACTCCATTAAGGATAACATTACATATCGATCACTGGGTTGCCACCTTGCAATCGCCGACATTCCCGATTCCTCGGGCCTAACCATACACAATCACATAAACAATCCATTTCGATTACAAATTAGATTAATTTACATTTCTAACTTAACACGCATAAACAACAAACATAATATATACATACCTGATAAATAATGGACAATCTCTTCACAGTTTTACACTTCCTTAATCCTTAAACCTATTCGAATCAACAAACATATACGCTTAGAGAACATATAACAACTATCTTATTCTATTTTTAGGTATTTGGTTTAGTTAGGAAAGGTAAGGAATTGAAATTAGGTGAAAAACTTGATTTTGGAAAACAAGGGTTTAACACATCTAAGTATGGGCATGTTCTTATCCATATATTGCGTGTGTTATTGCAGTGGTGGGATATGGCTTGATATACAACTGTGTCTCTTACAGTGTATTTTACTATACACTTTGTGATTTTAGCATGGGATCGTGTCTATTGCTCGTATATCTTATTATTCACTTTTTAATTTTTGGCACAAATGTGTCTATTGCTTGTGTACCGTACTATGTACTTTTCAATTGTTGGCATGGGCGTGTCTTTTGCCTGTGTACCTTACTATTCATTTTGTGGTTTTAGCACGAGGCCGTATAATTCTCCTAAGTGATCATGTACTAGTGCGAGTGCAGTATAGCCATGTTGTGGACTGTATACTTTTGGAATTCCACAATTTTTGCAAAAACTACAATTTTTTTCAAGGTTCAACTCTCTAATCATTGTTACCCTCTCAATTTATTCCACCTTCAAAGATTTTGTAATCCTATACTTAATTTACAACAACTTAACTCTTAATTCCATACCAATTATACAAATTTAGAAAACTTACTTAAATTGTTGTTCCATGAATGATTGCCTAAATTCCTATTATGATGGTTGCTGGATCGTCTTAATACAACTTAGATTTTTGTAGTGATCAAAACTTCTCTCACTAGCTGTTCGTGTGTAAACTTGTTGGATCGAAATTGCCTTCTGCTCCTAAGGTTCTATAATATGCTCCTAGGGTTTTAGATTAGACAATAGGGGGAAAGGGTTAGAAGGACATGTTAGAGACTATTTATAGCTTCTTCGTAAAATGACCATGTCACCATTAGCATTAAGTTCTTTTGACTTTCAATTGCATCGACCTTATTATTTTGATATTTTGATTTATTTTCTCTCTATGACTTAAACACTATTATTTGATATATGTTATTTTATCAAATTCTGATTATTACATTCTCTCTCCACCCCCCTTTAACAGAACATTCGTCCTCGAAAGTTACCTAGATTGTGAAATAGCTTTAGATATCTCTTCCTCATCTCCTCTTCCGATTCCTAGGTCGTTTCTCTCTCCATTTGATTATTCTACTGCATCATGATGTACTTGATCACTCATCTCCTCAAAATTTGCTCTTTAGTATCCACAATCTTGATAGGCTTCTCTACTATTGTGAGGTTTGAGTACATTTCTAAAGGTTCTAAAGAAGTTGCTTGGTTTGGGTTCGGTACATATCTCCTTAACATGGAAATGTGAAATACGTCATGCATCCTAGCTAAATTTGTTAGTTAAGCAAGCCTATACGCCATCATTCCAACTCTTTCCAAGAATTCAAAGGGCTCTACATACTTAAGGTTTAATTTTCTCCTTAACCTAAATCTCACCACCTTTTTTGTAGGTGATACCTTCAATAAGACATAGTCTCTCACTTTAAACTCTAAAGGGGCATTGTCTTCTATTTGCATAAGATTTCTAATGGCTTTGAACATCTTCTATCTGCCTGATTAACTTGATTGTGTCTACAATGTCTTATACTAAGTTAGGTTTAAATACTTGTTTCCCACTCACCTTATCCTAATGTAATGATGATTGGCACTTTCGACCATATAATGCTTCATAGGGTGCCATTAGAATTGTAGCTTGATAACTATTCTTGTAGGCAAACTCTATTAAGGGCAAGTGTTCATCCTAATTTCCACTAAGATCTAGTGCACTGGCTCTCAACATATCTTCTAATATTTGGATGGTTCGCTCTGATTGACCATTCGCTTATGGGTGAAAAACCATACTAAATTGTAATTTTTTTCTTAATGCCCTATGTAAACTCTTCTCAAATCTCCCAACAAATTTTGTATCTTTGTTAGAAACTATTGTGATTGGTATCTTATGTAACCTCACAATTTCCTTGATGTATAGTTAAACCAACTTTTTGAGTTTATACCCAATACCTATAGGTATAAAATGGGTAGATTTTGTGAGTTTGTTTATAATTATTCATATGGTGTCCAGTTTAGTTATAATTTAGGTAATCTTGTGATGAAATCCATGGTCACATACTCTCATTTTCACTCTAGTATTGGTAGAGGTTGCAACTTGTCAACAGGTCTTTGATGCTCTATTTTAATTTGTTGATAGGTCAAATATTTGGATACATACTATGCAATTTCTCACTTCATATTCTTCCATCAATAGTGGCATTTCAGGTCTTTATACATTTTAGTACTCTTAAGGTGGACAGAGTACCTTAAATAATGTTTCTTTTTTAGTATCTCATTCTTCATTTTAGATACATCTAGGACACACAATCTTTGACCATACCTTAGTAATCCTTCTATATCTACATTAAACTCCACTGCTTTTCCTTTTTCCATCCATTTCTTAATTTCCTACATTTCCACATCATCAGCTTGTGCAACTTTTATCTTATCCATCAATGTAGGCTATATGCATAAACTGGTTAGTCTTGCCTCAACCTCTTGGGTTACAATTTCTAGCATATCTTTTAATATATTCCGTTAAGTTATGATTAGAGTTACTAAATTATCATGTCTCTTTTTGCTAAGTGTATTGGCAATTGTATTCACTTTCCTAGGATGATATTGAATCTCAATGTCATAATCCTTTATTAGCTCTAACCATCATCTCTGCCTCATGTTTAACTTCTTCTAGGTAAAGATGTACTTGAGACTCTGATGATATGTAAATATCTTGCACTTTTCTTAAGACAAATAATGTCTCCACAATTTGAGTGTAAGAATAATAGTTGCCAATTCTAAATCATATGTAGGGTAGTTTTTCACATAAGGCTTCAATTGTTAGGATACATATATTATAACCCTCTCATTCTACATCAATATGCATCTTAGCCCTTATATAGATGCATAATTGAATATGACTTACTCTTCACCATTGATAGGCAGTACCAAAACTAGCATTGAAACTAACCTTTCCTTTAATGTTATGAAGCTTGTTTCACATCTATCATCTCATACAAACTTTATCTCCTTTTGAGTTAATCTGGTTAGAGGGGTTGCAACTTAGAAAATCCTTCTACAAATCTTCTATAATACTCTGCTAACTCCAAGAAGCTTCTAACTTTTGTCACTATCTTCGATCTAGGCCAGTCATTTATTGCCTTTATTTTTTTAGGGTCTACATATGTAGCTTCTTTACTGATTACGTAGCCTAAGAAGGTTACCTGATTAAGCTAGAACTTGCATTTCTTGAATTTCGTATATAGTCTCTCTATTTGCAATCTATTCAACACCATCTTCAAATGTTGCTTATGCTCCTCTTCACTTTTGGAGTATATTAGGATGCCATCTATAAATATAATGACAAATTTATTTAAATGCTCATGGAATACTCGGTTCATCAAGTCCATGAATGTTACTAATGCATTCATGAGTCAAAATGGTGTTACTTGGAACTCATAATGCTTGTATCATATCTTGAATGTGGTCTTCTGAATATCCTCCTCCTTAATCCTCAGCTGATGATAGTCGGATCTCAAGTCAATTTTTGAGAAGACTTGAGCCCCTCTGTAATTGATCAAATAATTCATTTGTCCTTGGGAGGGGATATTCATTCTTAATGGTGACTTGATTTAACTCCCTATAATCAATGTACAATTGCATACTACTATCTTTTTTCTTCACAAACAAAATTCTTATCTAGTAATTCTTGTAATTGCTTCTTTAGTTCTGCCAACTTAGTAGGTGCCATATGGTATAGGGTTTTAGATATAGGAGCTGTGCCAAGTATCACATCTATACCAAATTCGATATCCCTTATTGGAGGTAGGCTTAGTAGGTCATTAAGAAAGACTTCTATGAATTCCCTCACCATGCGTACTTGATCAATTCTCAGCACTTTGTTAGATTCAACTATCACTAAAGCTATCATGCTCTTGTCCTACAATTCATACATGGGCAATCCTATTGGTCTATGTGCTTCTAGCTAGAAGAAGAAGGGTTCTTCTCCTAATGTATTAAAATGAATTGTCATACTATGATAATCAATGGTTGCGTGGTGTCTAAACAACCTAATGCGAACTCCGCCAACTTGTAAACAAACCCGACAACTAGAGTTGCTAATCTCACAACCTATGGATCTATTAAGAATGATGGAAACTACAACCTATTGTCTATAATGAGACAAGAACCTTGGTATAAGTGATAACGCCACAATTGATTATGGAATGATCGATTGATAAGTTTGGATGAATGCCACGGATTTAAAATTCGATAAGCTTAATTAGTTTTTTCAAGAACCAAAGAGAAATAATCTCTCAATTGGTGAATAAACTTTTCTAAAAGATCCTTACAAATGAGTGTTTGACGACTATTTATAGTCTCATAATAAAAAGTAAATAAAACAACATAAAAAAACTCTAATCCAACTAAGGAAAACATTATATGCCGGCGGCCTAAAATATTATAAAGCCGGCTTAAAATTGTTGCAAAGCCAACACCAAAGTTGGCAGCTTTGAAAAAGTCTTTAGCTGGCCTTTAATTTCATGTAAGCAGACCACTTAGGTCGGTGGCTTACTTACCCGCCTTTTAGGCTGATGGCATTCATCTCCACGTTGGCTATTTAGGCTGGTGGCGTTCAGTGATTCTGAAGCTATCGGCCTTTGATCTTTTCCTTCACTTCTGTCTTCACGTTCTGCACTTCAAATAGGGTCGTGCTCCTTACTCCAATCTTCCTAACTTGTCTTTAAAAATGCTTGGACCAATCCTCCTAATGTGATCTTCATCATTCCCCTCCTCTTGAAAAGGATTTGTCCTCAAATCGTCACCTGCATTATAAGAACTCAAATCAACAATATTAAAAATAGTACTAGTTTGATACTTACCTGGCAATTATAATTTGTAAATGTTGTTGCTAATGCACTCGAGGACTTGGAATGCACCCTAGACTCTTGGAAACCGCTTTGGTCGCCTTTGTGTTGGGAGTCGCTTTTGACTCGTGTGCCCAAACCCAATCTTCGAGTTCAAAGAGTACTTGATAATGCCCTTTGTTGGCTCGTTTAGCACATTTCTTCTCTTGTCGCTTAATCTTGAGCTTAGCCTTCTCATGAACCTGAGTAGATCTTTTTGTTCCTGAAAATAGAGCATTTTTAACCTCACCAACCATCTCATAAAAATTTTCTTTCCACTCTATTTTTCTCTCTTCACTTAATCTTTTTTTCCTCTTTTTTTTTTTCTTCTGTAATAACACTTAGCTTATTTTTACCACTCACTCTTATTTGTTCTCTCTTTGTTTCTTCTACAATGGTACTCAGTTTATTTTTACAATTCATTCTCTTTTGTTCTCTCTATTTCTATATCCTCACTTGATCTTTATAAAACTCACTAGGTTTCAAGGGACAAAGAGTAACAAGTTTTTGATCATGTACAAATGAGTACTTGCTAGTGAATCCATCATACTTCACTTGCTTATCAAATTGCCATGGCCTCCCTACTAACAAGTGTGTAGCTTGCATTGGAACTACATCACATAAGACTTCATCCCCATACTTTCCAATGTTAAAAAAAATTAATACCCGTTTTGTGATTCTCACTTCACCACTATCGTTCAACCATTGCAATTTATAAGGACAAGGATGTTTAATTGTAGAAGGCCCCAATTTTTCCACCATGGTTATGCTAGTAGTATTTGTATAACTCCCACCATCTACAATCACACTACACACTTTGTTTTGAACAAAGCATCTAATATGGAAGATATTTTCCCATTGCACATTTTTCTCTCCTCTAACCTGTATAGTCAAGGCTCTCCTGGCTATTAATAACTCCCCCTTAACAACATACTCCTCCTCCTCCTCCTCACCTTCTAATGGTGGCATAGAATCATGATTCGAATCACTATTAGTTTCAATTTCTCCATTATCCCTCATCACCTTAACTCTTCTATTTAGATATTGATTAGCTACGTGTCTTCTACCCTGACATTTAAAATATTTAAAATCTCGATTCCTAGAAGTAGAAGGATTGGATTTACCTCTACTCCCAGGAGATACCAATTCTAATGTTTGTTTTGGTAGTGGTTTGGAATGGGGTTGTTTCTCCTCCTCCCTGTTTTAGCTCTCTAATTTGAAGAACTCGGTATGGCACATGTGGTGCTACTACCCTTCTACTTGAGTTGCTTCTTAACCTTAATAGCCATATGAATCATATCCTTTAATTCCACATAATGCTGCAACTCTGCCACATTCCGAATCTCCCTATTCAAACCAGCTAAGAACCTAGCCATAGTTGCCTCTCGGTCCTCCTCAATGTTAACCCTGATCATAATAACCTCCATCTCTTTATGATACTCCTTCACACTACTATTGCCTTGCTTAAGGGTTTGTAATTTGTTGTACAATTCCCTATAGTAGTATGTAGGTATAAATCGTTACCTCACGGTCCTCTTCATCTCCTCCCATGTGCCTACTGGTGGTTCCCTATTCCTCCTCCTATTCAATAAAAGTTGATCCTACCAAACAATTACATAATAAGAAAATTTAATGGCAACAAGTTTTACCTGTTTAGCTTCAGAATAGTTGTGGCACTCAAAAATCAACTCTACCCTTTTCTCCACTCTAGATACACCTCAAGGTCATTCTTCCTTTAGAAGGAAGGAATTTTCATCTTTATGTGCCCTAAGTTGCTATCTTCCTCATTCCTAGCTCCTCTAATTCTCCTTGCATTCCTCCTATAACTCATAAATGAATCCTGATAAGATTCAACTACAGATCATTCCCTACCCCATTCATCTTCCTCCATGCGCACTACCCTTCTTGGCAATTTTTCCCTCCTATGCCCAACATAAGTAATCCGTGACTGCTCAAAGTTTTGCTCCATCTGCTCATGAAATTGATCCATCTCCACTCTAAATATTCTCCTCATCTCATTTGTTAAAGTTTCCATGATCAATTTTATATCAATTCCCCTTATCACACTTTCAAGAGAATTTTTGTTCGACATAGTGCTGCATAAGAAAATGTTAGGAGTAATAAAATAAAATCTCTTAAGTTCACTTACTCATGTGTTTTACTCAAATTGCTTTACTGTTCTCACCAATCCTTAACCACTCAAAATTCCTCTTTTCAGTTCTTTTGGAACTAACAATCCAATCGGATTTGTTCTTGTAGAAATCCACCTAACTTTCCAATTTCGTAACACGATTTGACAAGATTCACAGAATGTTAAGAATTCAACTAAAGATCACCAAAAACTCTAAATCACAAACAGTAACACAACCTCCGCTCATTCTCCAATTCTTAATCAACACAACCCAATTGACAGCAATTTCCTTTTTTTTTTTTTATTCTTGAGAAAGGAAGTGTGTATGATTCCTTTCAAACACTAATAACAATCAAAATGAAATATACTTGCAGATCAATCTAAAGAAGGATTTTTTTTATTTAAACCTTAGATTTAAGAATAGGTAATTGCAACAATAAGATAGGTGATCCTGACAAACCTAATTACTCTGATACCAAGTTGATGCAAACCCCGCTAACCCGTGATGAAACCCAACAACTAGATTTGTTAATATCAAAACCCATAGATCTATCAAGAACGATAAAAATCACGACCTGTTGTCTATAATGAGACAAGAATCTTGGTATAAGTGATAACGCCACAATTGATTATGGAACAATCGATTGATAAGTTTGGATGAAAGCCACAGATTCAAAATTCGATTAGTTCTTTCAAGAACTAAAGAGAAATAATCTCTTAATTTGTGAATAAACTTTTCCAAAAGATCCTTACAAATGAGTGTTTGACGACTATTTATAGTCTCACAATAAAAAGTAAATAAAACGACATAAAAAACTATAATGTAACTAAGGAAAACATCATATGTTGGTAGCCTAAAATATTATAAAGCCAACCTAAAATTGTTGCAAAGCCGGCACCAAAGCTAGTGGCTTTGAAAAAGTCTTCAACTAGCCTTTAATTTCATGTAAGCCAGCCACTTAGGTCGGCGGCTTACTTGTCGGCCTTCATTGGAATTTACGTCGGCCACTTAGGCCAGCGACTTTCATCTCCACACTAACCATTTAGTCTAGTGGCCTTCAGTGATTCTGAAATTGTCGACCTTTGATCTCTTCCTCAACTTCCGCCTTTGCATTCCGCACTTTAAATAGGGTTGTGCTCTTTACTCCAATCTTCCTAACTTGTCTTTGATCATCCTTGGACCAATCCTCCTAGTGTGATCTTCATCACAACCAATCCATTCCCAGTATCACATCAAAATTCGTCATTTCCAAAACTAGGAGGTCTGTAAACAGAATCGAACCTTACACTTCAATACTAACCTTTTTACATATTCTATTTAATTTGCTGCCCATAACCATAAGTATACTTAAACTCAATATATTATCCAACACCTTAGCATAAATATCCTAAATATTTCTAAATGCATCGAACATACATGAATGCGTTGCACGAATATCAAACAGGACATAAACACTAGCAAAGTATACCAATAGTATGCCTGCCAAAGTGTCTATATCTGGTGTGTCCTAACATTGTAATGCAAATACTCAAGCTGGTGCTCTTTGTCTTAGTTCTATTGGTTGAGTTTTGCCAACTTGTTTCACAGTCTAATTTCTCACTATTTATGTTAGTGGCATAGTTTGCCCTCCTATATTTAGGTAATCTATCATTTTGTAACCCCTCCATTTATAGGAGTAACATAAGGTAAGAGGAATTGATCTCTCTATGCAGGTTTTACTATTATGTCCTGTCTTCTTACATGAAAAATAGGCAACCTCTAGCCACTTAACCTCATTTAACTCATGTGGCTCATAACATCTAGCACATTTACAACCCTGACTTATTGGGCATGTAGCCTAAGAGAGGTGGGGGGGGGGGGGGGGGGGGGGGGGGGGGGGGGTGGTGCAACAATGATTGATGGAAGGTAAGTATATCTATCAAATTTAGTAATATAGTATATTAAATATGGATATCATCTTATAGGGACTATGAATACTAATACTAACCTAAACAGGTAAATTATAGAGATTGATTAATCTAAAACCTATAACCAATTTTTAATTAATGAACTTAGATTTTATTAAAAGACAGACTAGCAGAGCAAATTAGAATTAACTTCAAGATGATAAACTAGTATCTAGACTTTGTTTCTCATAGGAATGATTATGTAATATTAACAAAAATTATTCAAATCCTTCTTAAATTTCATTGATCGAGGGAATTTCTTATTTAGTTAAATAACTTTCTTAAGCTTATTAACCCTAATCTTAAAATTACCTATTTGAATCTCTTCATAATACATAATTTAAAGACTGCATTAAAAACAATAAATTTCCATAACCAAATTAATTAAATCCGGAAGAATTATGTAACTTATCTTTGAGATTACACTAACTCTCTTCAAACATGTTAGATCTAATTACACATCATATTTTTCAATCTTAATGTATATATCAAATAGATAGAATAATACTATAGAGTTATTAATGTAATCAAAATCAAGAACACATACATGAATAAAGAAATATAAGAATTCATTTAATAATAGAAATTCCAGTCACATAATAAACCTAAGATCTATAAGTTTAGATACTGAGGAAATTTAAGTACTAATTATGTTGAAAACAGAATTCTTAAATGATGTATAAACATTCATCATCAAGGAAATCAATTAAAATTGAGAAAAACCCTAATTTCTTGAAGAATACAGAAATAGCCTTTTAGTCTTTTTAAAAACCCTATAACAAATAAGATATAACTTCTCTCTTCCTTTTAGTTGAGTCCCCCTTTTCCTTTATATAGTGAGTGTCAAAAGATCTGTATTTTAGGTTAACACATTGTCTAACATGGCTATGCTTTGAGTCGTGTCAAATTCGTTGATCAAAATCTTGTAAAACTGGACATTATGGCAGACATGGCTTAGACACGGTTGTGTTTGGAGGTAGTGTCAAAATTGTGCTTTAAAATAAATCACCTTTAAGAGATATACAACCAATGAACATGATCATGTCTAGCCCTTATGTAACTCTCTAATTTATGTTCAAATTTAGTATGTTTTGAACATGGTCATGTTTAGGTTGTGTTTAATTTCAACACTTCATAACTTCTTCTATTTAGCTCGAAATTAAGTAAAATTGGATTTCTTCTCTTTCTTTTTCATTCAATTGTCTATCAAAGCCCTAAGATCAAAGTATTACTCAATTAAAATTCAAATTCTTCAAAAAATACCAAAATCAACATAAAAACATGTTAAATCTCACTTAATATATATGTAAAATTGAGTAGTCATCAAATTTCTCCACACTTAAGCATTTGCTTGTCCTCAAGCAAATTAATCAAATTGAATAGAAAGACAAGAAATACTTAATCAACTTTCTATTATTTAAGAAACCATTCGAAAGAATTCTTATTTAACCCTATAACACCTTAAGAAACAAACTCTTAATTAACTTGCAGTTTCAGAAGAAGATTAACTATAACTTTTATAGTTAAGAAGATTAACCCTATAACACCTTAAGAAGATTAGCTATAACTTTCATTTAACCAATTGTTTTAAACATATAAAAGATTTGAAATTTAAATTATCATCTCCTTAATCAAGAAAAAATCATAAACACTTTACTAATTTTATTAAAATGTATACACCCCCTCATTCGATTTTACTAAACACTATAATCCAAGATAATTATATCCACTTATCCCTTAATCATTCCTCTAGTTTTTTTTTTTAAAATAATATCAAGTAGTTTTATCGGTTAATAAGTCCTAGACTAAACGATCTTAGGTTACTAGGTTTTGAGATACCTTATTGAACCATCAACTACCTTTAATAGAGCTTATTACTTATGTTTATCTTTAACATCAAATTTTCTCTTAATCGTTTTAGCAAGATTTCAACCGGCAATCCTGAGTTCTTCACTCAAGTTAACAAGTGTTATTCTATATAAAGGAGACATCTTATAGGCTTAATTACTCGAGTTAATAAGGCCTACATCTAAACTTCTATTCAATTTATTTATTTTATTTATTTCATCTTTAACTATATTGATTTTTCAAGAAATTTTCAATGGATAAATATTAACTATTTACTGATCAAGGATTATAGTGCTCTAAAAAAATCAAAGAGGAAAAATATTCATTAAAGTAAGGTCACAAGAAATCTATAACTAGTTCTTAATTGGTGATATTATTTAAATTTCTAAATTTTAAAGTTCAAAACTAGATAATAAGTAGCCATTAAAGCACTTATTGATAAAGTGTTCTATACCACCCAAAGAGTTATCCTATACTAAATTGTAAGTTAACTTAATGATTTCCGGATTAAATAAAAAAATTTTAATTTCTTAAATAACTACAAATTTTATAACCCCCTTCCCTACACTTAAAATCGTGCATTGTTCTCAATGTATCAATAAAAAGAAAAATTAACAAAATAAGAATCAAAGAAAACAAAAAAAAATAAAAAAAAAATTGAGGAAGGTAGTGGGGAAAAGAACTTGTACTCCCCTAAATATGGCGTTTGTTCCTTTCCAAGATGTGCTCAGTGTGTAAAGTGGTTGATCTTGAACACTCTAAACATGTAAAGGCCATAAAAAAAGAAAATAGGAACAAAAACTAAAATAGTAGTTAAAAGAAAAGAATTTTTTTTTTTGTTATTATCTAGTTTAGCAAGCCACATTTGTCTCGTTAGTTTATAAAAGAAAACAAAGAAATTAGTCACTGTAATCATGATCAGAATCTCCTCATCTCCTTGTGTTCATGGCCAAAACATTAAAATAACTAATTTAAGGTCAGCATGGTCGAGACATGGTTGTGTCTAAAGACCTTGTATCTCTCAAAAAAATTAAAATAGGGCACAACTGACACGACTTTAGATACGGCTATATCTAAAGGTTGTGTAACTCTCAATAAGGCTTTACATTCTTTAGATGTTTTAACATGACTGTAACATGATCGTGTTTAATGGTCGTGTAACTTTTGGCAAAGATTAAATCCAAAACTTCATTAGACACAACCTAAAGATGACCTAAATTGCGTGAATTTATTTGGACCCTGTTACTTGCCATGAGTGAGGCATTGTTGAACTAGGTTTGTATAAATGGCATCCTGCACATAAGTAGAATCAAGTAGGTTAGATGTATTTAGGAAATAACATGTATCGTTACTCTTAAGAGGTTATTAAATTGCATTAATCATCTTGATGATCTTTCTTTATCCCCAACTTTTAGAGTTAACATTAGATTTCCTACATCTATAATTGCCTTAGAAGTAGCTAGGAAGGGGTAACAAAAAATTAGTGGTGCTTCGATGTCCTCATCTGTATCTAGGATGACAAAATCCATGAGAAAAATGAATGTACCTACCTTAACTAACACATTTTCAATAATGTCGATAGGACACTTAATAAATCTATTGGTTAGTTAAATGCTCATATGTCTTGGTTTAGGGTTCTCTAATCCTAACTTTTTAAACATATGATGTGTCTTTAAATTTATACTTGTTCTTAAGTTAGCTAAAGCTCCATTTATGAATAAATTGCTAATAAGACAAGGTAGAGTAAAATTTTCTGGATCTTTCAATTTTTGTGGCAATTTATTTTACATCAGCATTGAGCATTCCTCATTTAATGTTGTAGTTGATATCTCTTTCAACTTCCTCTTGTTTGAGAGTAGTTCTTTCAAGTAGTTAGCGCACTTAGGCATATGTGATAAGGCATCAATAAAAGGTAAGTTAATGTGTAATTGTTGAAAAATGTTAAGGAACTTATTGAATTGTTTGTTAGAGAGATCTTTCTTTAGGTGTTTAGGAAAAGGTATGAACAATCTGTATTCCTTCACTTTTGGTGGCTTTATACTTTCTTTTTCTTTAGCTTCCTTATCTTTCTTTTTTGATTCCCCGCTAGTTTTGTGTTTAACTTGTAGTTCCTTTCCACTTTTAAAGGTTACTACTCTCACATGCTCTATAAGATTAGTTTTGGTGTTTCTTGATAGTGTTCCTTACTGTCTTTTAACCATCATCTTAGTAAGTTATCCCACTTGATTTTCCAAGTTGTGGATCGAAGCTTCTTGGTTTCTTAGAGAAGTTTTCTATAGTCTAGCCTTGTTAGTTTGAATATATTTAGTTAAAGGTTCTTTCAACCTTAATTTCTTCTCTTATGGTGGGGGTCATTGAAATCCTGGGGGAAGTAAGTTCATCCTTTGTTGATTTTGATTCTGGTTATTCCAAGAGAAATTCGGATGATTTCTCTACCTCGGATTGTAGGTGTTATTATAGGGGTTGTTTTGTGGCCTGAGTTTCTTAAATAGTTTGCTTGTTCCCATTGACCTCTCTCGAGTTATATTTGGGTTAGATAGAAAGTGCATTTAACTTTCTACTAATAGCATTAACCTTATCGGCTAAGGTTGTCACTGCATCTAATTCGTAGATGCTTGTTGCGTTATTCCCTACCCTAACACCTTCCCATTAGGAGTTATTCATAGTCATGTCCTCAATCAATGATTGAACCTTTTGGGTGTCTTTGTGTTTAATTTCCCTCTAGTAGCAACATCTATCATTTGCCTGATTGATAGATTTAAACCATTATAGAAAGTTTGAATCTGCATCTAAAGGGGTGGGCCATGATGTGGGCATCTCCTCAATAGCTACTTATATCTCTCCCAAGTGTCGTATAAGGTCTCGGCCTCTAATTGAGCATAGGATGATATGTCCTTCTTGAGTTTGGCAGTTTTAGTAGGTGGAAAGTATTTTCCCAAAAAATGTTTAAGCCATATCATCCTAGGTAGTGATAGATCTCTAATAGCAACATCTATCATTTGCCTGATTGATAGATTTAAACCATTATAAAAAGTTTGAATCTGCATCTAAAGGGGTGGGCCATGATGTGGGCATCTCCTCAATAGCTACTTATATCTCTCCCAAGTGTCGTATAAGGTCTCGGCCTCTAATTGAGCATAGGATGATATGTCCTTCTTGAGTTTGGCAGTTTTAGTAGGTGGAAAGTATTTTCCTAAAAAATGTTTAAGCCATATCATCCTAGGTAGTGATAGATCTCCTTGGAAGTGAATTCAGTCACTGTTTTGCTCGACCTCTTAGCGAGAAGGGAAAGAGTCGCAATTTGATTGCATCATTCGAAGCCCCATTGATCTTAAAGGTGTTGCAAATCTCCAAGAAGTTAGATATGTGAGTGTTAGGGTCCTCATCTTGTAATCCATTAAACTGGATGAACTATTGTACCATTTGTATAATATGAGGTTGAATTTAAAAGTTGTTGGTAGCAACAGGTGGCTTGACAATACTTGAGTCGGCTTTGACTAAAGAGGGTTTATAGTAATTGGACATAGTCTACTATTTGCTTTGGTTTTCATCACCCATGATTTCCAACTCATCATCTTCCTCTTCTACCTGTATTCTTAGAGGAGAACCTTGATTCAATTCCTCCACTGTTTGCCAAATTGATCTCTGTAAACATAGAGCCATCCTTTCAATTTCCAGATAAAAAATTAACGCATTTGATGGAGTATTTCTAGTCATGCATCACTAAATAAAGTAAAAATAAAGCAAGAATCAGAAAAGAAAAACATGATTAAATTAATAAAGTGACTAGTGTTCTTAATATCGAAATCCTCGGCAACGGTGCCAAAAATTTGATAGAAGGTAAGTATACCTATCAAATTTAGTAATATAGTGTATTAAATACGGATATTGTCCCACAAGGATTATGAAAACTAATACTAACCTACACCCTATTATCTAATCGATAAATTATAGAGATTGATTGATATAAAACCTATAACTGATTATTAATTAATGAACTAAGATTTTATTGAAAAATAGAGCAAATTATAATTAAATTCAAGATTATAAAACTAGTATTTAGACTTTGTTTCTCCTAGGAATTATTATGTGACATTAACAAAAATTGTTTAAATCCTTCTTAAATTTCATTGACTAAGGAAATTTCTAATTTAGTCTAATAACTTTCTTTAACTTATTGATCTTAATATTAAAATTACCTATTTGAATATCTTCATAATGGCATAATTCAAAGACCGCATTAAAAATAATAAATTCCCATAACCAAATTAATTAAATCTAGAAGAATTATGTAACTTATTTCTAATATTATATTAACTCTTTTCAAACATGCTAAATCTAATTACACATTAAATTTCTCAATTTTAATGTATAATATCAAATAGATAGAATAATGCTTTAGAAATATTAATCTAATCAAAATCAAGAACACATGAATGAATGAAGAAATATAAGAATTTATTGAATGATAGAAATTCTAGTCATATAATAAACCTATGATCCACGAGTCTAGATACTAAGGAAATTTAAGTACTAATCATGTTAAAAACAAAATTCTTCAATGATATATAAACATTCATTATTAATGAAATCAATTAAAACTAAGAAAAATCCTAATTTCTTGAAGTATATAGAAATAGCTTTCTAGTCTCTTTAAAAACCCTAAAACAAATAAGATATAACTCCTCACTCCCTTTTGGTCAAATCCCCCTTTTCCTTTATATAGTGAGTGTAAAAAACTTTATATTTTAGGCTAACACGTTGTCTAACATGGTCATGCTTCAAGTCGTGTCAAATTTGTCGATCAAAATTTTGTAAAACTAGACGTTGCAACAGATATGGCCTAAACATGGTCATGTTTGGAGGTTGAGTCAAAATTGTGCTTTAAAATAAATTATCTCCGAGAGATATACGACTAATGAATATGGTCATGTCTAGCCTCTGTGTAATTCTCTGTTTTATGCTTTAAGTTTAACATGTTATGAATATGGTCATGTCTAGGTTGCGTCTAACTTTAAAACTTTAAAACTTCTTTTATTTAGCTCCAAATTGAGTAAAATTGGATTCCCTTTCTTTTTTCTTTTTTTCTTTTTTTTTCCTCATTTAATTATCTATCAAAGCCCTAAAATCAAAATATTACTTAATTAAAATTCAAATTCTTCAAAAACATGCTAAAATCGAGGAAAAAACATGTTAAATCTCCTTAATATATATAATTGAGCACTTATTAATGACCATAGGTCTGGTTTGAATAGTTTGAAGCTTCTTGCCCTTCTCTTATATAACAATCCCTTGAGTAGGTTTCTTCCCTAATACTACCCTTATCCTTAGTGTCTTCATCTCATCAATCCTTTTATGGCTCTATTCAAGGAAGTTGACTTTGTTCATTACCTCAAAATATGTGTTAAATTGGTGAGCTCTAGACTTAACACAAATCGGTGAGCTCTTGACCTCTCATCCGTTTTGAAGGTTGTTGACATGAATTTCACTAGGCAGTTTAACTTTTCTTCATACTCTTCTACAGACCATTTTCCTTGGTGGCAACTATAGTATGCTACTTGTATTTTATCTTGTATGTTACTCAGGATGTATTGGTCATATAACATCTGTTTGAACCTCTCCTAGGTGATGTGTCCTACTGTTACTCTTGATATACTTAACCACCATTCTAAAGCCAAGCCCCTTAGCAAATATATACCATAGTTCACCTTTTCTCTTCTAGGACTCTGAATGTTGCAAAGGACTTCTCCAACTCTTCAATCTATTGTTCAGCATCTAGCAGGTCATTCATCTTGGGCTTAAACTCCTTGACTAGCCTTATGAATCGATCCAAATTAATTGGCTTAGCAAACTTATCTCTAACCTCTCCCATGATTCATCTTTGTTTACTACTCAACGATTGCAGTTCATGTATTTGTTGTTGTTATTGCATCACCACTCCTACTAAGGTATTAATCGCTTTTAACAATTGCATAGTATTGCCTTCATTCGATCCTAAACCATGCTGAGGTGATATGGGTGGAATCCAATTATCAAGAGCATCACCTCCAGCACTTGACGTTGAACTTAGTCCGAAAATTCTCTTAGGCATTCTACAAAAATACAAACATGAGTTGTCTTAGGATATCAAAGTTCTAATAATAGCATAGCAAGTGTAACAAAAAGGAAAATATACTTCTATAATCATCAATCCTATTTATTACCTACTTTTATCATGTCTTATTATCCTAATGATTTTATTCCTAGGTAGGCTATAGATCAACAAACCTAAGTTCTAATACCACTTAAGATGCAACACCCAAAAACCCAGAACGAATACAGCTCGCCACATGTCCTCATTAGGTGAAGACACACAAAGGCTCATAATATGCTAAACTCCAAAATTAGTATCCAAATAATTATGCTAATCAATTAAGAATTCTCCACAATTTATGAATAGGTGGCTTAATACATCACACTCAATCTCTCCATATAATAGATACTACAAATAACAATCCGTTTACAACAATTAACCATAGTCAATTACCTATAGTCAACTCCATATAATAGATACTACAAATAACAAGCTATTTACAACAATTAGCCATAGTTAATTTCCTACAATTAATCATAGTGGAAGCACATTAAAAATTCGAATACAATCAAAGTTTCAGGTGTAACACTACTAAACAAATAGTATAAACATGATATTCTAATGCTAGTCCTCCTTCTAGTCTACATGTCATTCTTCGTAATACACATTCTACATCATTATCATCCAAGTCTTGACTTGTGTTTACTAGCATCTCATCGTAACCCACAATTTCACCAAGGGAACTTACAACTAAAAAAGGGTTCCACGAGGGATAAGCTAATGCCTAATATAATGTATACCAATAATCATACACGCATGCCATGCCAGAATATAAATACAAACATAATGCAATAAGATATTCAAGAAACAATTTATTATCTTTAATATCAGTTATTCCAACATACAACTCTTAACAACACAAGCTTTATATACACACAATACATACATACATACATACATACATACATGTATGTATGTATGTATGTATGTATGTATGTATGTATGTATGTATGTATGACAATGGGTTCTCCCTATTATTCATGAGTTCATGAGTCCATTTCATATATAGATACATATACAACAATGGATGATCCCCATTGTTCATGAATCTATATCATAGATATATACATATATGATAATAGGTGCTTTCCATTGCTTATGAGTTCATGAGTCCATATTATACTTATATACATATATGACAGTAGGTGCTGCTCACTGTCCATGAGTCTAACTATCCTAAATTTATTTAGATCATTTCGGTACATGACTCCATTAGGGATAATGTTACATACTGATCATCAAGATGCCACCCTATGATCATCGACATTCACGGTTCCTCGAGCTCAGCCAAACACAATCATACAAACAATCCATTTCAATTACAATTTAGATTAATTTACATTTTTAACTTAACATGTACCAATAATAAACGTATACTTGATAAGCAATGGATGATCTCTTCACAATTCTACACTCTCTTAATCTTTAAACCTATTCAAATCAACAAACATGTACACTTAGAGAACTTATAACAACTATCTTAATCTATGTTAAGGTATTTGGTTAAGTTAGGAGAAGTAAGGAATTGAAATTGAGTGAAAAAGTTAATTTTAGAAAATAGGGGCCTAACATGCATAAGTATATGGGCGTGTTCTTGTCTGTATACTACGTATGTTATTGTAGTGGTGGGACATGGCCTGATACATGGTTGTATCTCTTACCTGTGTATCTTATTATATATTTTGTGATTTTGGTATGGAATTGTGTCTATTGCCCGTGTATTTTACTGTTCACTTTTCGATTTTTGGCAAGGCGTATCTATTACCTGTGTATCTTACCGTGCACTTTTTGATTATTGGCATGGGCATGTCTCTTGCCTATGTACCTTACTATTCATTTTGTGGATCGTGTGTTTTTGAAATTTCCCAATTTTTGCAAAAACTAAAATTTTCTTCAAAATTTAACTCCCTAATCACCATTGCCCTCCCAATCTATTCCATCTTCAAAGATTTTGTAATCCTATACTTAATTTATAACAACTTGACTCCTAATTCCATACCAATTATACAAAATTTAGATAACCTACTCAAATTGCTGCTCTACGAACGATCATCCAAATTCCTATTATGATGATTGCCAGATTGTCCTGATATGGCTTGGATTTTCCTAATGATCAAAGCTTCTCGCATTAGCCATTCATGTGTAAACTCATTGGATTGAAATCGCCTTATGCTCCTAAGGTTCTGTAGAATGCTCCTAGGGTTATGGATTACAAAATATAGAGAAAAGGGCTAGAAGGATGTGAAGTCCAAGAAATTTCGAAAAATTATATAAACAATTAAAGGAAAATAAATAGAATAATAAATTATCCGAAACATAAAATTCAAATAATATTTGATTAAATGATGAAATTAATTTAAATTATAAATATAGGAATTTTAAATTAAAATTTAGAGTAAAAATTTATGTTCGAATAATCGAATTAATCTAGACGTAAAATTTTATAATAAATTATTAAAGATTTAATTTTTAAAGGTATTTTGTATAAGTGTAAAATGTTAAAATAGAAATATTTTTAAATAAAATATAATTATAATATAATATATAAATATATATAACATAGAAAAAAAAAAACGTCCCATCCTTCTCTTCTTTCTTTTCTTTTCTTCCTAGCTGTCCAGATCGGCCCCCCCAGCCCCTTACCTCTCCCTCTCTCCCGTCTGCCTTTCTTCTTCTTTCTTCTTTTTCTCTTTTCTTTTTCTTTCTTCTTCTTCCTTCTTCTGTAGCAGATCTTCTTCCTTTCCCTTTTTCTTTTATTCTTCTTCATCTCCGGTTGTCTTCTTCTTCCCTTTCCGTTCACTTTTTCCCTTTTTCGGCCAGCCACCCGACGGTAACCAGGACGTTCGACGACAACCTCGGCTGCAGCAACAACGGCAGCCATAGCAGCCACCGTGACGACTCTGACCGTAACAGCAACAGCTGCGACGACAACGACCACAGCAGCGATGGTGACAGCTACGATGGTGACGAACAGCAACAGTGACAGTGGCTTAGTTCCGGCGAACAGGGGAGAAGGAAAAGGGCAGCAACCATGACAATCACGACGACGACAGCGATGGCAGCAACTCTGATGACAACCGCCACCCAACGACAGCAGCACACAACTATAACAGCAGCAGCAATGGCGGTGGCGTCGATGGCAGAAGCAACAGCAACGGCAGTGAGTGGCTGAGCGTGTGGTGTGTGCGAGAGAGGAAGACGACAACGACAGCAGCACTACGGCGGCTCCCACAGCAGCGACAACGAGAAGCTTCGACCATGGCAGCCACCACGACCGGCAGCCATCCAGCGATGAAAGCCTAACGACAACAGCAACGACACAACGGCAAGTGACGAGGATGACAGCAACACCGGTGACAGCAACCGCAGCAACGTCCGACGGCAATTCCAGCGACAGTAGCAACGGCGCAGCAGTAACCACGCTGGCGTCCGCGATGGCCATGAGACGGCAGCCCCGACCCTCAGCAATGATGGCCTCCAACAACAGCTACGACGACCGTGGCGACGACGGCAACTGTGACGAATTTGACCTAGCAACTCCGGCGATAGCAGCGGCCGCGACGTTCGATGGCAGCTCCAGCGGCTACAACCCTTGACAGCGGCAACAACGGCAACCATGGATGGCAGCAACCTCCCACGAGCTACGTCTAAGAAGAAACCCGTGAAGTGGAAGGGTTGCCCTGTTGCAACCGAATGTGAGTGTGTGTGGATGAAGAGGAGGTGTAAGTGTAGTGTGTGTGTGCAGTGCGCGCGAGCGTATGTATGTATGCGCTGGTGGTATGTGGTGTATACAAAGTATGTGTGTATATACGTGCTAGTGGTGTTTGATGTATGTGAAGGTGCGTATGTGTGTGTGAGAATGAAGATGTATGTATGCGTGTATATGTAGGAATGTGTGTGATGTATGTGGGAAAGTGTGTATGTGTGCGTGTGGGAATGAGAGTGTAATTTATGTGAAGATGGTGTAAGTGACGGTGAGTGTGATGCATATGGAAATGTGTGTATGTGTGATTGAAGGTGTGTGAGGTGTATAAGAATGTGTGTGTAGGGGTGAGGTTATGTGTGTGTGAGTATATGTGTGTGGGTGAATGGAGGTATGTATGTGTATGTGTAGGAAGGAGAATGTGTATATGAATATGTATGTATGAGGATGCATATGGTGCATATGTGTTACAGTTCCCAGTTTGAGATCGAGTCATCGGACGAAGGATCGAAAATTCTCCTTCCAATAAAGGGTTTTTACCCTTGTTCTTCCTCCTTGATGCACCTATCCTTAATAATCAAACGCAGTTCTTGAAAGGAGCTGCCACCTTGGAACTTGTTAAGAGAGTTTCCAAATCTCTTGAATTTTTTTAAAATAATTCTCTGTCTTCTTATTGCTCAATAACTCCCTATGTATAGGGAAGCTTCCTTACAATACTCAAGATAATAAAAAAAGATTAGGATTCTCAATTAATAAAGATTAGGATTCCTCAATATTCTTAGTTTCCTAAAATAACTCCTACTATAAATAAGGAAAGAGTAAAACTGGAAAGCAAGAAAATATAATTAAGAAAGAACAAAAACTGGAAAGTAAAAATATTCTTAGGATTCCTTATTTTGCATTTTCCCTTTTGCTCGTGTGTCTTGCATATTTTCTGCTCAAGAATGCATCCGCAACATTACTCCCCTCCTCCACAAACAACTTGTCCTCAACTTGGAAGTCTGGAAATGCTAGTTTGAATTCCAATACATCTTCCCAAGTAGCATCCTCTAGTGTACCTCTACTCCATTGTACCAAGATTTCCCAACGATCTCGATTCAATTGAGTTTGTAAAATGGCCATAGGGCTGATTACAACCTGACCATCTTCCAGTGGAGACAGTGTCGTTGGCTCCCTAGGCAGCTCGCCCTTGAAAGGCTTCAACAAGGACACGTGAAAGACATTGTGCAGCTTGCAGTCTAAAGGAAGCTCAAGTTGGTATGCTACGGTACCAATGCGTTTTGCCACAAGAAAAAGCCTATAGATCTTAGGAGCAAGCTTATGGGAAAGGTGGCTAGCAAGTGTCTTTTGACGATAAGGCTGTAAACGCAACCATACATAAGTACCAGGAGAGAATTCCACATCACGATGTCCTTTATCATAGAAGGTTTTCATTCGTTGCTGCGCTTGGTGGAGTTTGGTGCGAATGTCCGCTAAAGCTTAATCTCGAGCAAGAAATGCTTGATCCACTGCATCGACTCTAGAAGTGTGAGCAACATAAGATGTTAAACTCGGAGGCGCTCGTCCATAAACAACTTGGAATGGAGATGTTTTAAGGGCCATATGGAAGTAAGTGTTGTAACAAAATTCCGCCTAAGGAAGCCATTCTACCCACTTTTTAGGGCGAACTCTAGCAAGGCAACGCAAGTACATTTCAATGGTGCGGTTCACCACCTCGGTCTGCCCATCAGATTGTGGATGATATGCGGAAGAGAAATGAAGATTGGTTCCGCATAAACGAAACAACTCCTTCCAAAAGGTACTAGTAAAAAGGGGATCGCGATCACTAACAATAGATTTAAGAATGCCATGTAATCGAACAATATTGTCAAGGAATACCCTTGCAATGGTGTAAGCATTGTAAGGATGTGCCAATGGAATAAAGTGAGCATATTTTGAGAACCTATCTACCACCACGAATAAAACACTTTTATCCAATGATTTGGCTAATCCGTCAATAAAGTCCATTGATATATCCAGCCAAACCTGGTGTGGTAATTGCAGTGATTGTAGCAACCCGACTGGGCTTAAATGTTTAGCTTTATTCCTTTGACAAATGAGACACGCGGCGACGCAAGCTTTGATGGTGGTCTTCATTCCAGACCAATAAGAATCCTTTCGAATGTGCTGCAAGGTTCTCTCAACACCTTCATGAGTGTTGTGATGGATTCCGGATAATATAGCGTTGATCAAGGAAGATGTTGGTAATAGGTAAATGCGATCTTTAAAGAATATCATCTCATCATGCAAAAAACAACCCAAGCCAGCTGTTCCTTGCTCAATTCGTGATCTAAGGGCCCTTAAAGTGGCTGAATTCTGTATCTCTGCTCGAATTTCATCGAACAAGAGAACCTGCGGTTGGGATATTGCATATAGCAGCGCACCATCTTCCTCACGGCGTGACAAGGAATCTGCAGCAACATTCAACTGGCTAGCCTTGTATTCCACACGGAAAATAAAACCCATTAACTTGCTAAACCAGTGCTGTTGGGGAGATGTGGACAACAGTTGTTCAAGTAAATACTTAAGACTATAGTGATCTGTTCGAACAATGAAAGAACGTCCCCAAAGATATGGTCTCCAATGTTGGACTACCTTCACTAGACCTATTAATTCCCGCTCATAAGCTGCAAGTTTCAAATGATGTTCAGCTAGCTTCTTGCTAAACAATGCAATGGGATGTCCATTTTGTTGCAAGACTGCGCCTATCCCTATACCAGACGCATCACATTCAACTACAAATTCTTCCTGGAAATTAGGCAAACTCGGTACTGGAGCATCTATTAAAGCTTTCTTTAGTGCTTTAAAGGAGGCGTGAGTTGCCTCATTCCATTGAAAAGCATGTTTCTTCAGCATATTTGTCAAGGGGACAGCTATGTGTCCATAATCCTTAAATGAATTTGCGGTAATACCCTGTCAACCCTAAGAAACCACGCAAGGCCTTAATAGTTTGAGGTTGAGGCCAATCTGTGATCGCTTGAATTTTACTTGTGTTAGTGAAAACACCCCCTGCTGATATCACATGACCTAAATAGGAGACTTGTGGTTCTCCAAATGAGCACTTAGACATCTTAAGATAGAGATGATGGGCCCTCAATAACTCAAAAACAGTTTGGAGGTGCAGTAAATGATTCTCCCAGGAGTTGCTGTACACAAGGATATCGTAAAAAAAAACAAGCACAAATTGACGTAAATGTGGTCGAAATACCTCGTTCATTAATGCTTGAAAGGTGGAAGGGGCATTGGTTAGCCTAAAGGGCATGACAAGGAACTCAAAATGGCCATGGTGAGTTCGAAAAGCTGTTTTCTCCACATCTTGAGGATCCATTCGAAGTTGATGATAACCGAATCGGAGGTCAAACTTGGTAAAAAATTTTGCGCCATGTAACTCATCCAATAATTCATCCACTACTGGAATGGGAAATTTATCCTTGATAGTCTTATTATTCAGCTCCCTGTAATCAACACAAAATCGCCATGTACCATCGTGTTTGCGAACTAACAGTACCAGAGAGGAGAATGGCGAGCGACTTGGCTTGATAATGCCTTGCTGTAACATTTTTTGGCATTGTTTTTCAATCTCATCTTTTTGAAGATGCGGGTATCGATAGGGTTGAACTACCATTGGAGCGGTATCTGGCTGTAAATTAATGCGATGATCACATGGTCGGATGGGTAGCAGTCTTACGGGCTCTTGAAATACTTCCTCGAAAGCTGCCAGTAGTTTCTCCAAGTCCCTCTCTTGTGGTTGTGATGTTTGAAGATGGTTTAGTGTCGAGTGTGAAGTCTGCAGCTGTCCATGTAACACAATTAGGTTGCTTGCCTTCTTAAAGCGCATGGTGAGGGAGGAAAAATCCCATACGATTTGTCCTAATGTTTGAAGCCACTGTATGCCTAATACCAAGTCAAACCCAGCTAAAGGAATCACGTAAAAATCTGCTTGGAAAGGATGATTGTTGATTGAAAATTGTAAGTTGTGCATTTGCCTAATCCCACCACTTGCTCCCTATTTGCTACCGCCACTTGTAGGTTTGTTTGGGGTTGAATATGAATTCCTAATCTTCGAGCTGCTGTCAAACTCATGAAGTTGTGAGTACTACTGGAATCTACTAAACTATTCAAGGGCTGCTCATAAACCATTGCTGTTAATTGCATGGTTCTAGCATTTTGTTCCCTGGTGATGGCGTGCAAGGATATTGCCGGAGTATTTTCTTCTTCAGTTGGTTCTTCCTTTGCTGTTTTGTCCATTTCCAACCAGAATAGTTTCTTGCATTGATGTCCAGGGACGTATTGTTCATCACAATTATAACACAATCCTTGAATTCGACGATTGGCCATCTCAGCTCTTATTAATCTCTTAACAAATGGCGTTGCAGCACTGCCCGAAGAAGAAGATGCACTACCCGCCACGGTGCCTAATTTGGAGTTGATTGGAGTTCCCTTTGAACCGAAATTGATACTGTGATTTACACCTTTCTTTATGTTTTGGGTGAGTTGCAATTTTCTTTCAAAGGCTCTTGCAAAATTCATGGCATGTAACAAACTTGGTGGGCTGTGTAATTCTACATCAATGCGAATATTCTCCCTCAAACCTGCCGTGAACATGTCGACTTGTTGATCAGGTCGTACCGAGCTTGCCCTTGCTAATAAGGTTTAAAACTCCTGCTGGTACTTTTCCATGGAACCGGTTTGTTTGAGGTTGATTAACTCTCCTAAAGGGTTGCTTTGCAAGGGAGGCCCAAAGCGAAGGGTACAATACTCCTGGAATGTCTTCCAGGTCATATTTGGTTCTTCCTTTTCCATTTGGTAAAACCACAATTGTGCCTCTCCTGTCATGTGGAAAGCGGTTAAACCTACCTTGTCTCCGTCAACCATTCTCTGGTTCGCAAAGAATTTATCACACCTATGGATCCACATTAATGGGTCACTCGCTCCATCATAGGTGGGAAAATCCAACTTTATATACCGCGGCACCCAACCCCTTGATCCTCTACCACTCATGTCCCATTTGCTGCTACTGTTATCTTCATCCGCGTGAGATCCTGAGTTGTGGTTGGAGCCTGCATTACTTCTGCCCCCAGTCTCTATTCCTTTGCCATGGTTGCTTGCACAAATCAAGGCTTCAATTTGTTGTGATAATTGTTGAAGTTGAGCTGCCATCCTTGCCTCTGCAGCAGCCCTCCTTGATTCCGTTGCTGCAATTTTGGCGTCCGTTTGTGATTGGTTCTCATGCAAAAGATAACGTAGCCGTTCTTCAACGATGTTCTTGTTTATGGTGAGCGGCTCTGATACCAAATTGTTACGGTTCCCAGTTTGAGATCGAGTCACCGGACGAAGGATCGAAAATTCTCCTTCCAACAAAGGGTTCTTACCCTTGTTCTTCCTCCTTGATGCACCTATCCTTAATAATCAAACGCAGCTCTTGAAGGGAGCTACTACCTTGGAACTCGTTAAGAGAGAGTTTCCAAATTTCTTGAATTTTTTAAAAATAATTCTCTGCCTTCTTATTGCTCAATAACTCTCTATGTATAGGGAAGTTTCCTTATAATACTCAAGATAATAAAAAAAAGACTAGAATTCCTAATTAATAAAGATTAGAATTCCTCAATATTCTTAGTTTCCTAAAATAACTCCTACTATAAATAAGGAAAGAGTAAAACTAGAAAGTAAGAAAATATAACTAAGAAAGAACAAAAACTGGAAAGTAAAAATATTCCTAGGATTCCTTATTTTGCATTATCCCTTTTGCTTGTGCGTCTTGCATATTTACTGCCCAAGAATGCATCCGCAACAGTATGTAGGAATGTGTGTGTATCCGCGTGTGTAAACGAGGAGGTGATGTAGTGTATATGGAATGTGTGTGTGTGTGAATGAAGTGTATATATATGTATGTGTTGGTGATGATGTGTGAGGTGTGTAAGGGTGTGCGGTATGTGTATGTGTGGTTAATGGTGTACGGTGTGTAAGGATGTGTGATGTGTATAAGGGTGTGGTGTATATGGATTGTGTGTGTGTAAGATGATATGTGGTGTGTGTGAGAAGGGTGTACGCATATGGATGGTGTGGGATGTGCGGAGTGTGTATATATGTATGAAAGGTGAGAGTGTGTGGTACTAGTGTGTACATGGATGGTATGTGAAGTATGTAACATGGGTGTATATGTGTGGAAGACGTGTAGTGTGTGGGTATGTATAAGGAAGGAGTGGTATGTGTAGGCATGTATGTATGTGTGTGAATTAGTGTATGGTGTATGGGCATGCGTGGAAGTTAAGGGTGAAGTATGCGAGATATGTATGTACGAATATGAGATAATGTGTGGAGTATGAATATGTATGTATGGGTATGGAAGGCAAATGTGGTGTGTGCAAAGTATGTGGGTGTGTGTATTGATGGTGTAAGGTGTAAATGGAGTATGTGCATAGGTGCATAGAAGATGTGGGCTGTACGGTACATGTGTATATGGATAGTAGGTAGAGTACATGATATGTGTGTATATGTGTGAAGGATGTGTGGTGAGTAGGTATGTGATATGTATATAGGAAGAGTGGTGTACGTGGGTATGTATATACGTATATAAGATGATGTGTGGCGTATGGGTACGAAAGGTGAATGTAGTGTGTGTGTAGAGCATGTGGGCAAGTATGTATTGGTGGTGTAAAATATATGTAGGGCATGTGTGTATGTGTGTATGATAGTGGTGTGGAAGGTGAAAGGAGCAGGTATGTATGTATGTATAGGTGCGCATGTGGTGCGTGAAGTGTGTATGTAAATGGATAAGAATATGTGTATGTTGGTATGCAAGTGGTGTGTGGAAATGTGCTGGTGTATGAGAGTATAGGGAAAAGCATTAAAGAGCTTGAGAAGAGATAGGAGTGAACGAGGAAACGAGCAACCCAACGGAGATTGCCGAGAGTCGTTGTAGCTGACCCTTCGGCACCATGCTTGGAGAAGGGATTACACGTCGGAATCATTTGAGGATGATTAGGACTACGACAGCCCTAAACAGGTGAGTGGGAAACTTAATGATATGCTACTATATTGTGTTGTATGTGGACTGTTATGTATGTGAAATTGTTGTTTGTTGTATTTGCTGTTTAATTTGATTATTGTTGAGTTATGCGGTAGGAATTAATGAGTTAAGAAATGAGTCGGGAGAAATATAGGAGAATGAATGGTTCGAGAGTTTAGATGTCATCACCTAAATGATAACACCTAGTGCCATATTGCTAGTGCTATAACCATAAGCCTAACCCATGTTTTACAAATTGTTTTCTTAAAAAACAAACCAAAATATAGAAACTTAGCTTTCCTTCTATAGCTACTGAATAGGTATGCTTAGTTGGAATAGGGTGTATAGGTATCATTATGTATACATGTCAGAGCTGGTTCCTGAGCGTGTATACATATACTCAACAAACTTATTTTCATATGATATTTACGAAATACACTCATGAACCCAACCATACCAAATCATGAGTGCAACCTTAATTTTTACAAATTAACGACTATATTTTCTTACCCTCTTAAGTTCGTAAGGGAAAGCGTTTAGTAAACCGTCCTTAATTAAAGATGTGCCAGAAATATATATACACACACACACACACACACATACACACACACACATATCATATATAAATGTCATGAGGACATCGAAAGAGAAAACGAGATGACCTTGTTGGCTCTTGAAAGTGTGAAAATGATAGAGCACTTGAGAAGTGCAACGACACAAAGGTGTCAGAAATGATTAAAAGTCAACCCGAGTGGTTTGGCATTCGAGAAAAAGGGCATAGAGGTGCCAGATCGGATGATCGTAAGTCAACCCGAGCGGTTTGACATTTAAAAGAAATGGCATAGAGAGGTGTCGAGATAATTTAATCCATCATAAAATTGGATAGGTCTACGACCACAGGGTTTGGGTTTAATGTCAGTGTTGCGTAACAAGAAATGCATAATCCATGCTTGTGATGAGTGATAAGAAGAACATGATGTGTCTTTGTTGTGATGAGTGAAATGAAATGTTTGATGTGTACTTTGGTGGTAGGATTGATTGCGATTGTAAATATTGTTTGATCACTAAATAAATCAATTAAAGTATGAATTGGATAATATAAAAAACCTGACATGCATTTTCACGAGACATTGCATGAGATTGAAGGCCATCCTTGTCACAGGATGTGTCGAAAGTGATCAAGAGGATCGCTATTCTGCCAAGTGCGAACTAAGTGACTAGGGGATTGTCACGCCTTGACGGTTTCGAGTCCAGCCTATCCTTGAGGGTTTTGCTCCGTCTGGTGTAGAGAGGCATAGGAGTGTTCACTGTTGAGATAATAAGATATCATAATTAACTAAGTGATAAGATAAATAAACCGGGTAATGACCTGGGCATTGATGGTAGCTTTGGAATCCCCAACCCAAGGTCAAGGGGGGTGTAAACCCTAGACTTCACGTCGGTTACCGGAAGACCATGTGAGATACTACATTCATATGGTTGTTCATGCATAGCATACGTTTAATATTTTAAATTGAATTTGTTTGCTTGTGTACTAAGCATAGGTTTAATAACTTGATGTGAATTTGCTTATGTATGTATATAGTATGTGTATAATATTTTGATTTGAGTATGTTGTATGTGTGTACGTAGTACTAAAAGTGTTACTATCCCATTCACTGAGCCAAGGTGTGCTCACCCCCTCACAGACTTTTATGCAGGTGTCGATAGCGAAAGTACGGGATGGGCTAAGATATGAAGTGTTGAGAGTTTTAGAAGACCAAAACAATGAAGTAAGATTTGTGAAGGATAGATTTACTTAGATGAATGATAGGACCCCAATGTAAATAGAAATGTTTAAATTGAGAAACCTAGGATTTATCTTATTTTACTGATTGGTAGGGGATATTGATTCTCTACGATCATGGTTGACTATGGGATTCGGGTTCCATAGTGATATTTTATTATCTAATCATATGTATTATAACTTGTTATAGATGTAATTATTTACTTAGAGTCTTACGATCTCTAACTCGTAAGACGATTATTATGTAACGGGTGTACACATGCCATGATAATTTTAGTAGAGGCTTCTACACTCCCTTTGGGGCGTGACAAAGGACATGTTGGAGACTATTTTTTATCTTCCTTGTAAAATTACCATATTGTCTTCATTATTAAGTCCTTTTTACTTTTAATTGCCCCAACCTTAGTATTTTGATATTTTTATTTATTTTCTCTCCATGGCTTAAACAGTGTTGTTTAATATATGTTATTTTACGAAATTTTGATTATTACAATTTTCCCTTTTCCTTTCTCTCCTTATCTTTAAAAAGCTTCAAACCTTAACTCCTATTTTATCCTATTTAGGTAATTTTAACTTGAATTAAAGGCTACTCGGTATTTTGGAGCATGCCTAAAATCGACACTTATATCAACTTTGCCTAAAATTAGCACTTATTGGTATATTTTTTTAGAATATTTTTAGATATGATACATTTTAAGGATTATTCAATAGAATTATTATTTTTTTCTTTTTCCTAAAATATAAATATATATTATTAATATGTTAATTATAATAATCTCATCATGCTTTTATTAAAATATATATATACATATATATTAGGTCGAAGTCCGCACAATGCGCGGATTTTTATTGTCTTATCTCCACGATATGATTATACAAAAACAGACGGAAAACGGAAAACACCAAAATCATACAAAATAACGTTAATTCAACGTAAAAGTCGTAATTCATTATCTTGGCAGTTTAATAAAGTGAAATAATTGCTTGCCATCCCACAAAAAGGACGACTCGTACAATCTCCATCTCCATCGTCTCAGTCCCACCTTCAAACACTCCTCAATTGTAGGCTTCCCTCTTCCTTTCTCTCTTCCTTCTCCTTCTCTCTCTCTCTCTCTCTCTCTCTTTCTTCCCCGCGTAATCTCACACCACTGCTCAATACTGTACAGTCGTGTCGGATACACGGACGGAGACACCGACCGAGAAAGCCACAGCAGTAATAATAATAACAACAACACCATATCACAATGGCGACCGGGAGTTACAGCAATTACAAGATGTTCAAATGCTTTACAAGGAAGTTCAAGATCACGGAAGTGGAACCGCCCTTAGACGTACAAGAAGCTTTTGCCAAGTATTCGCGTTGTGGGGCCTACATGGCGATTGATCAGTTCCGTCGGTTCCTGGTGGAGCATCAGGGTGAGGTGGACGTGACTGTAGCCGATGCGCAACGGATCGTGGAGCAGGTTTTGAATAGAAAGGAAACGAATGGAGATTCAGGGAATTCAAAACACGGTCAAGGGCTAGGGCAAGGACAAGGACAAGGACAAGGACAGGGACAAGGACTTGGTGTTGATGACTTGTTTCATTTCTTGTTTATGGATGATCTTAATGGTCCTATTTTGTCCAAGGTTGGAACTTGATCCTATTTTCCTTTTGTTCTTTTGTCTTGTCTTAATCCTTACTACATGCCTTTTGGCTTTATTGTTACCTTATGTTGGAGTTGTGTCGCGGTCTGTCTCCTACCTAATATATGCAGTCATTCTCCTATGGGTTTATGGGTTAGTATGGGTCCAGTTGACTCGACCATCCAGTCATTCGTCCATTTCTGGAAATCAATTTGTTAAATTCTGATGGTTATTTCAAGAATTAGATGATTGATTGAAAGGGTTAGTCATCATGCCTTATCTGTATGATATGCAGAAACAAGGGTAGTGATAATTATCTTTTTTTTTTTTTTCTCTTCCCTTGGAATTCGTATGGAATTATATGACTACCATTACTAAGTGATCACCAAAGAAATCAATATAATAATAATAAAAAAAAATTCTGAAGTACTGGATCTTCATGTACTTCTTTGCTTCTTGTTCTAGTTCGTAAAATGTTCTACCAGTCTCCATCTATACTGTTGCTGGTGCATTTTTGGATGATATACCACATAGGGAAAAAGAGAAAAGAAAACGAGGGATATGGCATTCCTATAATGTTCCCAGAATAGTTCTGTTGGACAATTAATGTTGTGTTTGATGTTTTAGTCACTAGAAGCAATACCACTGTTTTTTATATTATAGTGCTGCTATAAAGTTGGACATAGTTTCTGAATTTAGCAAAATGCAAGGGGTTTGTGGCAAGCTAAGTCACAAACATTTAATACAGAATTACTGTTCTTAGAACCAAAATTAACTAAAAAGAGTAGATGTAACTCGAAATTGAAAAAGATCCCTGGACGAGGCAAAGGCAGCCTAGGAAGGCGGACTATGTAGAGTCTAAGCCCTGGAAACCACCTGATCAGTAAAAGAAAACGAAGAAGCCCCAAAATGTAAGCATAGTTAGTGTAGTATAGTATCTTCTGTGACATATTATCTCTAATTTCCCACATAATTTCAGATTATCAAATAACAGGTCAAAAAAGTTAGTTAATCACTGTATTTTTTCTTAAACTTGTACAAACATCTGCTAGCCGCCTTTAGTGTTTTTGGTAAAATTAAAAGAAATTAGGACAGTCACATTTTTTGGTAGAGACATATTACCTTTATACAATGTTATGACTTATGTTGATGTTCAGGACATTGAAATTTGCCATTGCTGAATTGTTTCTCTGACTAAATATGTGATTCCAGGTACATCATGAAATGACTGCTCCATTGTCACATTACTTCATATATACAGGACACAACTCCTACCTTACTGGAAATCAGTTGAGTAGCGATTGTAGTGATGCTCCAATCATAAGAGCACTACAGAGAGGTGTAAGAGTGATTGAACTCGATATGTGGCCAAATTCTTCAAAGACTGATATCCTTATTCTCCATGGAAGGTAATAAATAGTTGTGTGTAGTTGGAAACTCCCTGCATTTTTAGAAGTCTTTATTTGCAAAACAAGAATCTTTCTACTGATCTACGGTTCATAACTCAATTGATTAGACATCTGCACTGTGGTGAAGTCAGATTTCCTATGCTAATTCATTGGTAGACTTTTTGATTTGATTGCTTACATTTTTTAGTTTAGTTTAATTTTACTTGCATTTGGTTCTGGTCTCTTAGATAATTTTAGGATTAAACATGACTTGGTATCTAATCGTCAATACTTGTGGATGACAATAGGTTGTGCAGTCTAGGGAGTATTAAGTTTTGGGACATTTTGCATAGAGGCAGTTTGTTTAACCTGATGCTAGGTGACATGTTATTGGCTTGTTGCATATCAATAGACTGTGGGCATTAAACTATGCTAAGCAAAGTTGAGCCAGTGTTTGAAACTTAAACCTGTGAATAAGAGCATAGGAACTTTATCATAAAACTGACTGGCTGGTGGCTATTGACATACTTCTAAGTGTCCTAGAAAGGTTCCTGGCTTGTCGTGTGAAAATTGAAAATAAAGAGTAATCTGACCTTGGATTCTTATTGTTATTCTAGGATACTTACAAGTCTGGTGACCCCTATTAAATGTCTGAGGTCGAGAAAGGATTATGCTTTTGTAAAATCTCCATATCCTGTTACTGTGATTTAAGGACACTTACTGACCTTGGATTCTTGTTGTGATTTTAGGACATTTACAAGTCCGGTGACCCTTGTCAAATGTTTGAGGTCCATAAAGGAATATGCTTTTATAAAATCTCCATATCCTGTTATAATTACTCTAGAAGATCATCTCACACCAAAACTTCAAGCTAAAGTTGCAGAGGTGTGCTCTAACTAAATTCACTTTGAAGAACATTCTGTATAATAAAACACTAGCTTAAGATTGGATATTGCTTATGCTTTAGTATGATATTCCATATAGATGGTGACTGAAATTTTTGGGGACATGCTATATTACCCAACGGAGGGAAGCTTAGCTGAATTCCCATCACCAGAACTGCTGAAATATCGAATCATCATTTCAACCAAGCCTCCCAAGGAGTACCAGGAATCTAAAGGTTCACCAGACAAGGGTATTCTTTTTCAGATTGATAGGGATTCATCTGAGGAAGACATGCCAGAGTGTAAAGTTGTGTTGGAATGTGATGATAAGGTAAGCGGAGCTTAGCTTGAGCTTGTCATTTATTATGTTTTTGTTTTGTGGCAAGTTCGGATCCACAACTGGCTGATCTAAAGCTCAAGCCTATCAGATCATGTGTGATTATAGGGATGTAATGAGTGCAGAGGAGTTTGAACTCAGGACATTCTACTCTTGTTCCATGATAAGTTTAGATCTATAGACTGATCTAAAAGCTTAAGCCTATTCAGGTGTGGCATCACTGGTTAACATTTAGGACTCTCATTTAACTACTTCTTTATGTAGTAGATTGAAGTTGATGAAGATAGTGATGAAGCTAATCCAAATGATCCAAATTCAACCTCTTCCCAACCAGGCGCTCTTGACTATAAGCGTCTAATTACAATACATGCGGGGAAACCAAAGGGAAATTTAAAAGAAGCATTGCAAACTGCTAATGATGTAGTTAAACGTTTAAGTTTGAGCGAGCAAGAACTTGAAAAGGTAGCTTCATCTCATGGTGATGATGTAATGAGGTATCTCTTGACCAAACTGTCCTAAAATATGTCTCAAGAGAGTCAAACATCATCTTTTGGTCATCACTGATGGTTTATTATTGATTATGTTGCTTTCTCAGATTCACACAGAAGCACATCCTCAGGGTGTATCCTAAAGGAACAAGAGTTACGTCTTCGAACTACAATGCACATCTTGGTTGGATGCATGGTGCCCAAATGGTTGCCTTTAACATGCAGGTTGGATTACTAGTTTCTGAGTCATGAATAAGACTTAATGTTGGCTTACATAGATCTTTATATGATGTAGTGTGATCATGCTATTCCTGTTATTATGCAATATACAACTATTCTAGCACTCTATATCCCATGTTTGGCTGCAACAGTTTAGCTTCTTTTTGGAATTCAAACTGTCACAATTAAGGTTTGCTGTATGCTCTCTGAAATGAGTGCTTAGAATTGTTCTCTAGAGGAAAATTTCAACTACGTGCCCCTCTTCAAACTCAATGCACTAGATAGGAATAAGTTAGCAATTGGCTAATCAAATCTAGATAACCGATTTACCCAAAAAAAAAAAAAATTCTAGATAACTGGAGAATTTGAAGGTCAGTAAAAATATCATGAAGTTAAAGGATGGGGGGGGGGGAGCGGTGTGGTTGGTGGGCGGGGGAAAAAGCCAAGGAAAATGTTTTGATTGTTCGAAGATGGTTCAGAAATCAATTTGTATGTCTTACTTGTTCATTTAACATAGAAACTATTTCTGCACTAGAAATATCAGGAATATATCATGACCAGCAGGGGAGGATCCAAGTGAGGGATAGAACCTGTGGGCGCTCTGTAACTTCAAAAATTTCCAACAGTCATCCCTTAAAAATTTGAAAATATTTAGGAAAAATATGTGCACTTGTTATGGTTTTGCTCTGCCTATGTGTAAAATGCCATTCCTGGGAGATGACCAGGTTTCATAAGAGCAAGTTTTCACATTGTGATAATGACTTTTAGGACTATGTAGTTAGCTGATGATAGCTTTTTCTGTTGGTAGGGTTATGGAAAATCACTTTGGAAAATGCATGGTATGTTTAGAGCTAATGGAGGATGTGGTTATGTGAAAAAGCCCAAGTTTCTAATGGAGCGAGGTCCAAGAATGGAGGTATTTGATCCTAAAAGAGAATTGCCAGTAAAAAAGACATTGAGGGTAAGTATACACATCCATAATCCTTGTGCAGAACTGAATCTTTGTCTGGTCTAGTTTGATAAGCCTGTAATCTTTGAATTGTTTGATAGGTAAAAGTATATATGGGGGATGGTTGGACAAAGGATTTCAGCCGGACACACTTCGACACTTTCTCACCGCCAGATTTTTACACAAAGGTAGTATCAGTTCATTGATGATTTAAATTCCATACAAATATCGTAGAAGATATCCTAATCATAGGAAACACTGTATTTCTAATGTAATGCAGTTATAATCCTTGAAAAATATTGATACAGCAAAATTTCTACACCAATAAAATACTAATTCAGTCTTTTGTATAAACACACTTGTAATTATTTTTTGAGGCCAATTTATCATTTGAATTGGGGTTATTCTTATTTGTTTTGATACTTCAACAATTAATATGGTTGAAATTGGAAAATGGATTGGTATTAAAGTAAATACTACTGCAATTGTATTTGATGCAAGGGATTGACTTGGTATTGCATTGAAAGAGAAATCTTGTGGTCAACATTTTTCAAGCAAAAATGCATTATTTTTGGATTTCGGTGTGTAATTTTGATAGTTTTTAGGGGGTTTCCATTACAATTCACCCATATAAAGAAGATTCTCCTGGCCATGCTTTCTTGCTTGCTGGGAATAATACCTTGTTTATACAAGCTATGAATCATGTCCTGAAGAATCTGCTTTGGAATTGATGTTGTCATAGATTCTTTGCACTTCCGTGTCTGGTTTCTTGCATGGTCTAATTGTGGTTTCTCACTTATGACTCAACTTGCCAGCTTCAAGTTGTTGGGGTGCCAGCTGATGCTGCCAAGAAGAAAACAAAGGTCATCGAGAACAATTGGTTTCCGGTTTGGAACGAAGAGTTTACATTCCCCTTGACAGTTCCAGAGTTGGCTTTGCTTCGAATCGAAGTAAGGGAGTACGACCGGTCTGAGAAGGATGATTTTGGTGGCCAGACGTGTTTACCTATATCAGAGCTTGGACGGGGAATCCGGTCAATCCCTTTGTACGACAAGAAAGGAGACAAGTACAAATCTGTGAAGCTTCTAATGAGATTTCGGATTGTGTAAACTATATTCTGTGCTTTTGAGGAGATACATTCTTCCCTCAAGGAGTAATTTCTGGTGTAACAGAGTTTCTATATAGACCACGTTAGGTTAAGGTATAGGTGGTACCCTTACCTCATGCTCACAATGATCTCTAGACCGGGTTTATATTACATTTTTTGATACATGGGGGATTAAACTATACATACCATGCTAGTTGATGCTTGTGATTGGGATAATTTGTACGTACACACTATACATATATTTTTTCCAGTAGAAAGTGTTGAGCATAGTGCAGGTTCCTGCCTCGGGAGAGAGCTCTTGCTGTGCACAAAGTTGTTATTTGTGGTTAGATCTGTGAGGACCACTGCTAAAGGAAACCTCTAATAACCTATAATGGTGGTCCATTATGCACAGAATACATGGAAGAAGTTTTCATTTGTTAATTATACTAGCCATGGATCTTTCTTCTAGTGGCCGAGTAGGTAAACTCCATGGTGGTGTACTGTTTAGCTCGCTATTATAGATTAAGCAAGTAAACTAAACACTCTTATGTCCTCTTCCTCTTTCTCTTCTTCTTCTTCATTTAGATGTTTTCTTTCTTTTTAGGTATTGTTAAATATTATACAATGTATCAGTAATCTAAGATCAAGAAAAATAGTCGTTTTTTATTTACTTCTTATACCAATATATTGGAAAATTTTATGGTCCTATTCGTATTTTTCGTGGGATCGATTGAATATTCAATTTTATCATTAATTCACCATTAATTTATATATTAATGATAGAAATTTAATGGTAATCAACAGTGAAGATTTAATATATATAACTAAACGATGAGATTAAAGGCTAGATTATTTCTGTTAAAATAGTAAATGGGATTGTAGAATTATCCATATTGAAAAATTCTATAATCCTCTCATGCAATATATTACATAGCAAACACGTTATTAAGTATACACTTCTATTATATATTATATAATACATTGGTAATCTAACATAAAGAAAAGAATCCATTATATATGTTTTGTTATATATATTTATTACATAAGTAATACATTGCTATTAAATAGTGTATATGTAATGTAATATCACCAAAATTAATTTTTAATATACATTATTTTTACATAGTTGTTATGTATATACACTTATGTCAAGTTTGGTATATAGGATTGGTTCTAAATAGGATGATCTACAATGGATTGGACTTAAGTGGAATGGAATGGAATTGCAATTCCCTCTCTTAACTTTAGAAATCAAAATCCTACTTCAAGGTAAAATCATTGATGCCAACGAATTGCGATTTCACCTTTCAAAGATACAACTAAATGCAGGCATAGGAGTAGAAAATAGAATCGATTGCATTCCAAGACCATTCTTACATACCAAATGTGCCATTATTTTAAATATCATACAATATATTATACACTTATATAACATATTATACAACGTATTGGTAATCAAATATTGAAAAAGGGAAAATAATTACTAATACATGTTTTGTTCTATAATTATTACCTATACACTTATATAACATATTATACAACGTATTAGTAATCCAATATTAAGAAAAATAAATTTTAGTGTATGCTATTTCACTTTACTGTATTATATATTAAATAACATATCGATAGTGTAATATTCTAAAAGATAATTTTAAATATATGTTTTTTTTTAAATAGTTATATCATATATTATTACATTACATTTAAATAATATATCTATGATTTAATATCATAAAAGTAATGGATGACAAAGTTTTATTGTATAGTTATCACTCATACTACTACATTACATATTGAATAATATATTGATAATGCTTTATTAAATTGTCATGCATAGTATGCTCTCAAAACCAACATGTGCGACAATTAGACTATCCTTAACCATTTACTAAGTCAACTTTCCCACCAAATACTTAAGAACTTACACATTAGAGAGAAAGATAGAGAGAGAAACTCTGCAAAGGCATGAATAATTCTAAAGTTTAATGGATGATTTTCAAATGAGCATAGATACCCTTATATATAAGACTCCATAATCAAATAACCTAGATTATTTCAATCTAGAGAGAAACTTTACAAGTTATGACAAATTCTAAAATATATTGGATTATTTTCGAATGAGACTGGATACCCTTACATGTAAGAGGCCTCTACAAATAAACAAGCCATATTATTCCAATTTAACGATTAATATAGATTCTCACCTAACTTTATTCGCCTATTCTCACCTACTAAGATTCTTTGTATCTAAACAGTTCTAGAACATTTCTAGAAATGGACTAGGTCTTGGTTGTGGATTATAAACTCAATAGACCTCTATATGTGTAAGAAAAAAAAATGGAAAATGAGCTTGTGGAAAAGCTAATAGAACTCTTTCCACCTAAATTGACAATATCTCCACCACCATACGCTTCTTGGTAAATCAATTAATAGATGCCTAAAGGATGCATGGTATACCGTAGTTTCTCAAGTTACTTCAATTTAAGGTAGACACTGCATTAGGCACTTTATGCATAACTACTGGCTTGGACTTCATGGTAAGTGCCCTTGAAGAATCTTCTTTGCCTCCTTACTACTACCTTTAGTGATCCTTTTCTTAGTAGCTACAAGGGTTTCCTCTTGTTCACACTAACATACAAAACAAGCTCGATGAAGGCTTCTATGCCTTCTAATATCTTTGATAGTGAAACCAGTGTTTTACCTTAGCTAGTGTTTGGTAGATTCTAAGAGCAATTGATTCCTTCATATTGTGGTATCTCTCTAAGATCTTCTTTTAAAGGTTCTTGGCTGGTGTTTAGCACATGTACCTTTTCTATATAGTAGACTATCCTCCATCTAATGCTTTTTGATCTAGCCTCCTTGCCCAAATACCAATTTGGCTTTAGGATCATGGGCTAAAACTGTATCTACCTTGGTTTGTTCCAATACATTACCATGTTTTGGTCCCTATACCTCTTGACATGAAGTATATGCTTATCATTTAGACTTTTCTTCCTTTCGGCCTACAATCCTCTTTTGGTGGCTTTGGTTTGTGAAGCTTCTTAGTCATTTCGAGCCTTCCTCTTTGTCTTAGGCTCCTCCTATGCCTTTTATAACACTCCCTTTAAGGTTTGGTTAGTGGATTTCTATTGCTCGTTCCTTTATCAAGTTGCACTAAGCACAAGATTAATCTAGAGGACTAGATAGGTTATGGATGACCGGCCCCAATCCATAATCATGGTACAATTTACAAATGAGATAATTTAAGCTTTCACCTCGTCAAGGAAGTATATACTAGTTAGTAGCTAGTAATTATTCAAGGGGATCAACTTCAATTTTACTTTCCATCTCCATTGACCTACCTCCAACTTAACATCCTTGGCTACATTAGTAGTGTTGACTTCCTTCAAATTCACCATCTTTAGGTTACTATTGCCTTTTTAGACCTTAAGGTCCAACCTTTCAATCACCTCTTTAACAAGGAAGAGGATCTTTGCTTCAACATCCACTAAGGTGTTCATCCTTTTGCCTGCAACAAGTACCTCCACGTACATCAAGCTTTTGGAATCCTTAAAACTTACCTATATGGAGTCCAACCACTTCAAAACTCTGAGTTTATAGTTTGCTTGTGCCTTCCCTAATCTATCCTAAACTTAGCAATGACTTTATCATTTTTGCATGGGCTTGGATCCATCTCCTTTAGACACTCCCACCTTTTCCATGACCTTCTTCCTTTTCTTTTTTATTAGGATGTTCAACTAACCTAAAATTTATTAGGCCTTTGCTATAACCATAAGGTCAAGGTCTAGACTTTTCACCCTTTGGCTCTACTTAGGCCCACCCCTATAGCCCGTCATGCAATGAGAGCATGATATCTCTATTGCTCATGTTAGGAATCTCCAATAGTTTTGAGAATTCTTACATAGTCTCCAATGGATGTATGTGATAGACCATTATTTGTTGGATAGTGCATGTTAGGTTTTAGAAATAAATGAGCTAATAACGGATTGATTATTAAATTGTATGATTTGTTGGTTTCACTTGTAAATCTTATTTTTGCAAAAATTAGGATTGATTGATGTCAATGTTTATAGAACTAACTCGTAGGGCTTGATCCACATTTTCAAAATAGACTCTTGTAAGTAGTTTTGTTTTAAAAAGAGAAAAGACAATAATAAAAGGAGAGGAGGAGGAGAGAGGGTTATAAATAAATAAAAATACAATGTAATTAAAATATCAAAAGGCTATTATGAATTAAAATGATTCCATTAAGGCATAGGAATCAACTAGATTTCACAAACTCATGGGAATCTAATAGATTTGATAGACACATGAAATTTAGAGGAATTCAAGACTTATGGGAACATAAGGGTTCATATTAAAGGAAATGACTCTTAGGTACATGTATGTGTCTGCATTTTCAAAAATGACTATTTGAATCTAGTTCTTGATTATTTTGTGTTAGGGCATACATCATATAACTAGATCTAACTATATGTGTTGGATATGCTATATTATTGCATTCAGATTAACTAAGTTACTCGCAGGAGCACCACTACTTTTTCTTTTTAATAGGAAAATTTGTAGATTAGTTTTCTATTCCATCGACTCTTTACTTTATTTATGTTATCTTTGACATGAATAGGTACTGTTACTGTTAGTTTCTTCTCATTGTTGTTTATTTGTAAATTTATTGTCACGCCCCTCCCTAGGCACTCAACATAACAACCTGCCATGATCACCCAACCCCGGCTAGGCAACCGCGAAGTATCTGCATCCAAATACTATACCTGTTTAATCACATCATAACATTTGATGCCTTTGACATTCATTTACTCCAATTCTCATAACATATACATATCTAATAGAAATATTAGATGATTATCTATTTACATAATTGTTAATGGGTCTCATTTCACATACATATATAAAAGTTTTATTGAGCCTATCATGGTTTCTACATTTCCTTAATTCAAATCTATCAATCTAATTCATGTACTAGTCCTCACTTTCACCCACAGTATCCAAGATCTTTTAGCTTTATAACATAGGCTTACCTTAGTCCAACGACCCATAAGAAGGTTTAGGTAGTCGCGACCTGCAAGATAGAATCTATGGGAGGGTAAGCTATAAACTTAGTGAGATAGGAGTGCAATCTCTCAATGTTGTTATCACATAGGCAATTTCAAACAAGTTATCAACCATATGCTATGCATGAGCAGTCATATGAATGCAGTAGTTTATGTGGTCTTTCTGTAAACAACGTGAAATCTAGGGTTTATGCCCCCCTTGACCTTGGGTTAGGGATTCTGAAGCCACCATTAGTGCTTAGGTCTCACAACCCGGTTTAATTTCTCATCACTTTAGTAATTATAATATATTCATTTTAACACCAGACGCTCCCGTGCATTTGCATCAGTTGGAGCAACACCCTCAAAGACACTCCGGACTAGGAACCGGCAAGGTACAGACAATCCCCTAATCTAGTAGTTCGCTCAGGATGGTTCAATAATATCACAATTACTTCCTGGTGCCTTGTGATAGTGATGGACTTCAAACTTATGCAATGTCTCGTGTAATGCATGTCGCATTTTAATTAAATCTCAACCTTTAATTATTCGATTTAGGGTGATCAATAAATATACGATAACAACTAATCTACATAAGGAAAATAAAGCAATTCCATTGACCATTCTACAAACAAGCATCAAAATATCGTTCCAAATTTCAAAATCAACCCATCACATCTCGCACTCTTGAACCCTTCTTTCAATTGTGCGATTTCGCATCCACTGCTTATATTTCACATATTCCCACATACCTTTCATCATCACGTATATCAACCTTTATACATATAATAAGTATCAAAAAACCCTTAATTCTATTACTTATTAGTTATGATTTTATATGGATTTTATGTGATTTGTTGAAGAAGAGGGTGCTTATATAATCAAATTCTAAATTCAGGTTTCAATGGAGACAAAAGAAAGGTTTAAAGATGATATGAGCAAAAGACAAGGTGAAATTTGGAAAAAAATGAAGAAAGTTAAAATTTCAGTTCAGCATAACCTTCAGCACAACCTGTGTTGAAGCTAGTGTTGAGTAAAAAAAAAAAAAAATGGTTAGAAGCAAGAAAAATTTTAGGCCTGCCCCAAGCACGGCCGTACTGGAGCCCGTGCTGAACTGGGCATTGAAAATAACGTGTTTCGATGTCAGCACGACCTCGAGCATGGCCATACTAACACCCATGTTGAACCTTGTTTTCGTAGAACTATAAATAAACGCTTACTCCCGCACACTTTTATACATGCTTGTACTTCATATATGTACATACATATACAACATGTACTTCTACACTCGAAAAGTATGCATATTCACGCACATATATGTACATCCACTTATACATAGCTATTCCTTCATAATACGAATATATACACATCCTCCACATGAACATAATGTATACATACGTAATCATATGGCAACACAATTTAATATAGCGCATATTCAACAAATAAATACTCAATACAACACGTCATAGAGTCCTACTCACTAAAGTCTCATTGTTTCTCACTTTTAATCAAAATAATCCTCAGGTATCCTGTCAAATGCTTTTTCCTTACCTAAAACGTAAGGAAAAATATATCATCAAATACTATTCGAGCTTAGGAATTCCGTATCTACCGTATTTCTAATTGATACTACTAGTTTTAGGCTAAATGTAAAGATTTCTACACATAAAGCTTTAACATCTAAACTTCGAAAAATAATCCCGTTTCATGCAAAGTTGGTTTTGTTGAGTTGCTCTTACCTTAAGGATCGCGTTGATAGTCTTGGTTCATGATTTGGAGGTCGTATGTGAAAACTGCACATTTTTTTCTAAAATTTTCTTCTTCTTCTTCCTCTCTTCTCTCCTCACGTTTTCTCTTTTTCTCTCGACTTTTCTTGCAAATTCTGGTGTGTTCTCCTCATTCTTGATGCACTGTGCACTTTATATAGTCACTGTGCATCTTGCTGACCTACTTTTTTTTTTTTTACTTATTTATTTTATCCTTAACTATTGATATATTAATAATTAAAAACTTGAGATTCAAGTGTTTCATTATGAATTTTTACATTTAGGAAATTTGACTATTCGAATTATAATTATCCATTCGAAATTTTTATTTAAAGTTTTGAATTTGTAATTTCCTATAAATTTTTCTTATTTAACCTAATATAGTCCATAGTTTAAGTTTCGAGAAATATATATTCTTTATTTTAAGTTTTCATGATTTATAATTGACTCTCGTAGTATTTTTCCGGTGTTATATATTACGAATTTCGCGGATTTTATATCCTCCCCTCCTTAAGAAAAGTTTTGTCCTCAAAACTTCAATACGTACCTAGCTTCTTGAATAGTTGAGGGTATCTTTCCTTTATCTTGTCTTCTTTTTCCCAAGTTGCTTCTCGTTCCGAGTGTCGGCTCCATTGGATCCTGATGAATCGGATGATCTTGCTACGCAGTTCTTAAGTCTAAAAATCAAGGATCTGCATGGGGTGTTCTCGATATGTCAGGTTCAGTTGAAGCATTAGGATATCCATTTTTATAGCTTGATTTGGATTTGGGATACACTTTCGAAGCAATGACACGTGGAATACATCATGGATTCTTGATAATTGGGGTGGCAATGCAAGGTGATAGGCTACTTCATTAACTCTTTCTAGCACTTTGTATGGCCCTACATATCTAGGACTCAGTTTTCCCTTTGTTCCAAATCTTCTTGTTCCTTTGATTGGAGTAACTTTCAGATAAATGTGTTCTCCTGGTAGAAACTCAATCTCTCTCCTCTTTAAGTCCGCCTAGCTTTTTTGGCAATCTTGAGTTTCCTTCATTCATTGTTTATTGAGGGCAACTTTGTCTATCATTTTTTGTAATAGATCTAGTCTAATGGTGCTCCTTTTAGATTCATCCCAATACAATAGAGATTTGCATTTTCTTCCATATAAAGCTTCATAAGGAGCCATTTTGATCGATGAGTGATAACTATTGTTATAGGTGAACTTGATTAATGGTAAATATTGATCCCAACTATCTTTAAATTCCAATGCACAAGCCCTCAACATATCTTCTAATGCTTGGATTGTTTGTTCAGATTTTCTGTCAGTTTGAGGATGATACACTATACTAAATTGTAGTTTTGTCGCTAAAGCTCGTTGTAAGCTTCTCCAAAACTTGGATACAAACCGCGGATCTGGATCGGATATGTTACTATGTGGCACTCCGTAGAGTCTCATGATTTCTCGTAAATAAATTCCAGCTAATTTGTCTAAAGAGTATGTCATATTGATAGGTAAGAAATGAGCAGATTTGGTCAATCAATCCACGATCACTCATATAGCTTCATATCCAACTTTCGTTCTAGGTAACGCTGTAACAAAATCCATTGTGATTTGTTCCCATTTCCACTCTGGAATTGGCAATGGTTGTAATAATCTACTAAGTCTTTGATGTTTGGCTTTGACTCATTAGCAGACAGAACACTGAGAAACATATCTTGCTATATCCTTTTTCATGTCTTCCCACCAATAACCCTTCTTGAGTTCTTGATACATCTTGTTTCCTCCTGGGTGTATGGTGTATCCAGAGTTGTGAGCTTCATCTAAAATCTCATTTCTTAATTTTGAGTTTGCCGGTATGCACCATCTACCCTTTAGTTTTAAGATTCCTTCTGAATTCACTTTAAGGTCAATATTGACTCTTCATTCCACTTTATCTCGGAGTTCTACTGTTTTTGGGTCAGTATGCTACATTTCCTTGATTTTATCTAGAAGTGTAGGTCATACTTCTAGAGTGGCTAATTGGGCCTCTTCTTCATGCTAAGCGAATTCGATTATCAGTTTCTCAAATTCCTGTATCAACTGCCGTTCTTCTGTTAAGAGTGCCGCCGTTTGGTCATGATTCTTTCTACTTAAAGCATTTGCCATAGCATTGGCTCTTCCTAGGTAGTAGTTGATACTAAGATCATAATCCTTAAGAAGTTTGAGCCATCTTCTTTGCCGCATATTCAACTACTTCTGAGTGAATAGATATTTCAAACTCTTATGATTCGTATATATTTCGCATCTTTGCCCATATAGATAATGTCTCCATATTTTAAAGGCAAACACAATTGTAGCTAACTCCAGATCATGAGTGGGATAGTTTCTCTCATGTGGTTTCAATTGTTTGGAGGCATAAGCTACTACTTTCTCGTTTTGCATCAACACGCAACCCAATCTATTTTGAGAAGCATCACTATATATACAAAAAGGTTCTTTCGTATTGGGTAATGTCAAGATCGGAGTTGTAATTAGCTGTTGCTTCAACTCTTGGAAGCTTCTTTCACAAGCCTCATCCCATACGAACTTCAATTCTTTTTGAGTCAACGTAGTTAGTGGTTTTGATATTTGGGAAAAGTTTTTCACGAACCGTTTGTAATATCCGACTAACCCAAGAAAACTTCTTACTTCTATTACGGTTGTGGGTTGATTCTAATCAACTATAGCCTCTATTTTAGTTGGATCGACCGTTATTCCTTAGCCAGAGATGATATGTCCCAAAAATGCTACTTGCTGCATCCAAAACTCACACTTAGACAATTGTGCATATAATTGATTCTCTTTCAACAATCCCAGAGTAATCCTCAAATGTTCCTCATGTTCTACTAGTGTCTTAGAATAGATGAGAATGTCGTTAATAAAAACCAAGATGAACTTATCTAAGAATGGTTGAAAAATTCTATTCATGAGGTCCATGAATACGGCTGGAGCATTTGTTAACCCAAATGACATAACTAAAAATTCATAATGGCCATACCTCATTTGGAAAGCAGTCTTGGGGATATCTTCTAACTTGATTCTCAACTGGTGGTATTCGGATCGTAAGTCGATTCTGGAAAAGATATTCGCTCCCCTCAATTGATAAAAAAGATCATCGATTCTTGGCAATGGATACCTATTCTTGATAGTCACTTTATTCAATTTACGATAATCAATACATAACCGCATGGATCCATCCTTTTTCTTGACAAACAATATTGAGCTCCCCAAGGAGATACGCTTGGTCGAATAAACCCCTTTTTGATTAGTTCTTGTAATTGCTTCTTCAATTCCTGTAGTTCGATTGGAGCCATCCGATATGGTGCCTTCGAGATTGGTTCAGTATTAGGTTTAGTCTTAATGGTAAAGTCCAATTCTCTCGAAGGTGGCAGTCTTGGTAGTTCCTCAGGAAACACCTTAGGATATTCTTTAACAATTGGTATTTCTTCTAGTCTTGGCGATTCCTCCTCTACCTCTACTGCACTTACTAAGCACATGCTCCAGTTTTGAAAACCCTTTCCTTTTTCTTAAACTACATTGGTAGAAGCTTCAGGAGTTTTTTTTAGCTTGTCCTTGAAACACCATGAGTTTTGTCCCTGGCTTATTAAACTACACTTCTTTATTCTTGTAGTCTACATAGGTGTAATGTTGGGATAACCAATCTATTCCCAAAATTACTTCATAACCTTTCATAGCCAAGACGATTAGATTTGCAGGCATATTCCTTCCTTGTATTTCGATGGGGCAATCTTTTACCATTTCTTTAGTGATAGCCTGCCCTCTAGTAGGAGTACTTATTCTTAAGGTCTGTAGAGATGGTTGAACTCCTAGCCTTCACTCTCAGGTTATAGCTAGACTTATGAAGGAATGTGTAGCTCCCGTATCGAATAGCAATAAAGTTGGTTATGTAGCAATTAGAACAATTCCTATCAATTTCATGACATCAAATTATTATGCTTTATTCATTATTTTCCTTATACTAGTAATTCTTTCATAGGTTTTATAAATTCTTCTACCTACTCTTCATATGTATAAGATATGATATGTAGATAAGTCTAATTTCAATGTACTTGTTACTACGTCTCCTTCTTCTGAGTATTCCATGACCACTAAATCAATGTCTTGGTATTGTCCGGGCTCTTCATCAGTCCATTCTTCCGTGTTCATGCTTTCGATAGCAAATACTTGGGCACAGCTATCTTGAGGGTTAGCTCCTTGCGCACTTTGCCTTTTCGATTTGTTGGTTGGTCTCCCAATGGCAGCTTTAGGTGTTATCATTTTAGCTCTAGGTCTTTGGTACTTCTTGGGACACATGCTGGATGGATGTTCAGGTTGTCCACATGAATAACAAGTTATAACATTTCTCTGTGGACAGTCTATTGCTTGATGGTTATCCATTCCACATTTGAAGCATTTCCCTTTTAGGAGATTGCAATCTCTTGCATAGTGTCCTTGTCTATACTTTCAACACTTTATAGTAATTGGTTTTGCTTGAGAGGGAGCCATCAATGGCCTTATGCTTGGAGGTCTCATGTTCATCATTAGCCTTTTTCCTCTATCATTTGGGGTGGGTAGGAATAAAGGTCTTTTCATTGGGATACGTGCTCCAACATTTGGCCTTGTCTGGTTTCTCATCTATTCTATTCTTTGTTTAGTTTGCTCCAAGGCTCGAGCTTTACTTACTACCTCAGCATATGTTTTCAACTTGAATTCAAGGATTCGTCCTTGAGTTTTAGCATCTAACCCATTCATGAATAACTGCCTCTTCAATTCATTTGAATCCTTATAGACGTTTAGGGAAAACTGTAGCAATCTAATAAATTCATTTTCATACTGATCAACGCTTTTTAAACCCTTTTCTAGTTGGAACAATTTTCCACTTAGTCGAGTTCTGACACTTTCTAAGAAATATTCTTTAAAGAATTCTTCTCGAAAAGTTTCCCAAGAAATTGGTTGAGGTAATACCCTCTGTCTCGCATCCTACCATATCTTAGCCCTAACTTTTAGCATATAGGAAGCGTAGGCTAGTCTTTGGTAATCCTCTACCTCATAAGCGGCAAATGATCTTTCTAATTGAGCTATCCATTCTTTGGCTTCTTCTAGCTTTCCATACATTCTATCAAAGAATTTATTTGAGCATATGAAATTAGGAAACATACTTTTCTGTACTTGACCACTTCCTCTTTGATCATTCCTGAGTCTATCTTCTATTTGCGATATGTGAGTGGTTCAGATCGGTGGAGATGACGACGATGCTTGTTATGGCTATTGAGGCTCTACTGGTAGTGTTTGTTGTGCTTGCAACAGTAGAGTAATCGGTTGGGATAATGATTAACCTCCTGGCATCTGTCGCTGAATTAGCAAGGCTTGTTGCACCAGTTGTTGTACAGTTGTTTCAAGCCTCGTCATACATTCTTCTCTACTTCCTTCTCCTTCAGTAGGAGTTTTTGTCATATCTTGTCTTTTGGATCTGGTCACTTGTCTCGACGTTATAGGTTGACTTTCGGGTTTCCTTGAGGCATTACGGGTGGTGTTCCGACTGGTGGGGTTTCATCCTCATCTTGATGTCTAGGAATTGTAGCGGCTTTTCATTCCCTATTAATAGCTCCTCTAGAATATATCAATGCACCTTTTATTATTTTAGAACATTTAATTGATATGTATATTTCATGAATAATGCAATTATCTACAAGAGTCCATAACATTTTTGTATATTTATACTAAAGATCATAAATACGCGGAAGTTTAAATATTTATATATATATTCCTCAAAATTCCATCGACACATATACATTAACCTAAAGGGATACATATACATCAACTACAAAATTTCCCTTTTTGGTTTCACTAACATGCATACACATTCCTCTACACGTTATTTTCAAAAGTTAGTGTTTCGTTTTGCTTTCTTCAAGTGACGTTCATAATTACTCATTCGCATCCTCATTACTCTTGTCCATGTCACTTCCTTGTTCTTTGTCCTCTTCTTCTTCTTCTTCTTCTTCAGTTTCTTCCTCCTCTTCCTCTTCTTTTTCTTCCTCTTCTTCTTTTTTCTTCAGGGGAATCGGATGCTACACTTTGTTTTCAGAAGCGCCTTCCAAGTCAGAAGTTTCTTCAGGAAGCAAGCCTTCTTCCTCATATCCTTCTATCCATATCGCATGATTCCAGAAGTCAGCATTTTCTTCTTCTGGATCTTCTTCTAGATCCTCTTCTGGGTCTTCTTCTAGGTCCTCTTCTGGCACCTCCTCTTGATAAACAATTTCAAACTCTTGATGTTCAATATAATCGATAGTACCCTAAGAGTCCTTAGCGTATAGTTGCCATGGATCGATCCTTTGTGTCCATTCATAAATTCCCTTCTTATATTTCCGGTCATTTCTCCTAGATTTAATTGAAGGAACTAATACTTTTGGAGGATACCCCTTCCTTAAATTAAATTGAGCTGTAAATGTGATTTTACAAGGTACCTCTGTCATGCCTTTCATTTATGCGAATGGGGTCTTGAGAGCTGGTAGAGCTATATACCTACTATATAGGTCTCCAAGGTCCTCACTCAGTCTATCTAGTTGCTCTTGCCAATATTCGGTTAATCCGATCCTCTAGTTCTCGATCAATTCATCTACGGTTTTGTAGCGGAAAAGTATTCGTAATGACGATGTAAAATCTCCATCCTCAATTGGTAGTTAATTAAATCATCTTCGTCCTTCATACAACATGCGTTCCATTTCCTATCCACGCGTTGCAGCATATCATGTATTTTATCAAATACAAGGAAATCATAAATTTTAAGTTAATTAATTTAATTCCTAAGCTCTACCCACTCTCTCTTACTATGGTAGGTTCTCTTTAAAGAGTTACCGAATCAATTTCTTAAGATATTGATTCCTTAACTCAATCTATATCTAATTTACAACCTATCTCAAACCTTGGCTCTGATACCAACAGAAGCTATCACGCCCCTCCCTAGGCACTTAATGTGACAACTCGCCATGACTGCCCAACCTCAGCTAGGCGACCACGAATCGTCTCCATCTAAGTACTATACATGTTTAATCACATCATAAAATTCGATGCCTCTGACATTTATTTACTCCAATTCTCATAACATATACATATCTAATAGAAAAATTAGATGATTATCTATTTACATAACTGTTAGTAGGTCCTATTTCACATACATATATAAAAGTTCTATTGAGCTTACCATGGCTTCTACATTTCCGTAATTCAAATCTATCAATCTAATTCATGTACTAGTCCTCAATTTCACCCACAGTATCCAAGATCTTTTAGCTTTATAACAGAAGCTTACCTTAGTCCGATGACCTATAACAAGGTTTAGGTAGTCGCGACCTGCAAGATAGAATCTATGGGAGGGTAAGCTACAAACTTAGTGAGATAGGAGTGCAATCTCTCAGTGTTGTTATCATACAGGCAATTTCAAACAAGTTGTCAACCATATAAAAACTTGATTGCTCTTGAATCTAACTGATCGTTTAAGTTTCAAATTTATAACTAATGAAATCTACTATCGAGTTAGGTAGTATACCTATCGATTATAGTATAGATTTAACAGGTGTCGTCCTCTGGGATTTAGAAAACAAATACTAATATTATCTTTCTCTACTATCTAGTCTAATTTATGATGTGGAAATTATGAATTAAATTAATAACTAACAATTCTTAGTAACCCTAGAATTGAATGATATTGTCTAAAAAGTGTATTCAATCATAAAATATACCCCTCATATTATTCCACTCTAATCCTTAAATTTTCAAAATAAGATATCAATTAACAAATCAATTTATACTTTACACTGCATGAATTCTCAAGTAAAATTTATTACTCCCTCGATTTAATCAATTCATAATCATGCATAAGATAATGGAGACCTCTCCCTCACTACCATTATGCAAGATCTCATTAAGTTCACAATTCCAATAAATTATAGAAAATCAATGTTTTCCTACCTCTAGGTAAAACATGTAATCTCTCTATTTATGAAGATTTAATTTACTAGACGAAACCTCTTTCAATATAATAAAAATAAGACATGCAATCAATTTACGTGCATAAATCAATTACAAGAACAATAAAAACACATGAATAGATGAAAAGATATAAATAATTCATTAATCAATCAATGGTTCAACACATGAGTTAGGGTTTCACAAGATGAAAAATATAAAGAATTACTCCTCCATGGAGTTTTCAATAAAAACAGAGAATTTAGAGAAATAGATTTGATTTATGCTAAAAAAAGAATAATCCCTTATTTGTTTTGTGATCTCCAATGATGCTCGGACAATTCTCCTATTGAAGTTCGTAATAAAGCTCCCCTAAGGTTTCCAAAACAAAGTCAGAAGGAAAGAAGTCTTTTTAAAATAAAACAAACTGTTTATTTATAGTTCTTGAGAAAATAGGGTTTAGCATGGGCGTGCTCGAGGCCATGTTGACTTCGGAACACGTTATTTTTCTCTGCCTAGTTCAGTACGGCCTCCAGCATGGCCATGCTGGGGGCAGGGCTGAAAAAAAAAAAAATAGCTACTGGTCATTTTTTTCATCTAGCACTGGTGTTTGCATGGGTTGTGCTGAACTGAAAATCAATTTTCTTTATTTTTCACCAAATTTCACCTCACCTTTACTTATATCATCCTTAAACCTTTCTTCCATTGATGCCTGAAATTAAAATTTAATCATATAAGTATCTTTTTCTTCACAAATTACATGAAATCCATATAAAATTATAACTAATAAGCATTGAAATTAAGGTTCTTCTAAGACTTATCAATATGCTATGCATGAGCAGTTACATGAATGCAATAGTTCACGTGGTCTTCCGGTAACCAATGTGAAGTCTAGGGTTTACGCCTCCCTTGACCTTAGGTTAGGGATTCCGAAGCCACCATTAATGCCCAGGTCTCACAACCCGGTTTAATTTCTCATCACTTTGGTAATTATAATATATTCATTTTAACACTGGATAATCCCATGCATTTGCATTAGTCGGAGCAATACCCTCAAAGACACTTCGGACTAGGAACTAGCAAGGCATGAACAATCCCTTAATCCAGCAGTTCGCTTAGGATGGTTCAATAATATCACAATTACTTCCTAATGCCCTATGATAGTGATAGCCTTCAAATTTCGGACTAGGAACTAGCAAGGCATGAACAATCCCTTAATCTAGTAGTTCGCTCAGGATGGTTCAATAATATCACAATTACTTCCTAATGCCCTGTGATAGTGATAGCCTTCAAATTTATGCAATGTCTCGTGTAATGCATATCTCATTTCAATTGAATCTCAACATTTAATTATTCGATTTAGGGTGATCAATCAATATACGATAACAACCAATCTACATAAGGAAAATAAAGTAATTCCATTGACCATTCTACAAACAAGCATCAAAATATCATTCCAAATTTCAAAATTGACTCATCACATCTCGCATTCTTAAACCCATCTTTCAATTGTGCAATTTTGCATCCATTGCTTATAGTTCACATATTCCCACATAATTTCCTTTCATCATCACGTATATTAACCTTTATACATATAACACGTATTAGAAGACCCTTAATTCTATTGCTTATTAGTTATGATTTTATATGGATTTTATGTGATTTGTTGAAGAAGAGGATACTTATATAATCAAATTCTAATTTCAGGTTTCAATGGAGACAAAAGAAAGGTTTAAGGATGATATGAGCAAAAGACAGGGTGAAATTTGATGAAAAATGAAGAAAGTTGAAATTTTAATTTAGCACAACCTTAAACACAGCTTGTGCTGAAGCTAGTGTTGATTAAAAAAAAAAATTGTCAGAAGTAAGAAAAATTTTAGGCCTACCCCGAGCATGGCCATGCTGGAGCCCGTGCTGAATTTGGCATTGAAAATAACATGTTTCGAAGTTAGCACGACCTCGAGCATGGCCATGTTGACACCCGTGCTAAACCTTGTTTTCATAGAACTATAAATAAACGCTTACTCCCGCACACTTTTATACATACTTGTACCTCATATGTGTACATACATATGCACATGTATGTACGAACACATACACATATACAACACGTACTTCTACACTTGAAAAGTATGCATATTCACGCATATATATGTACATCTACTTATACATATCTATTCATTCATAATAAGAATATATACACATCCTCCACGTGAACATAATGTATACATACGTAATCATAAGGCAACACAATTTAATATAACGATATTCAACAAATAAACACGTAATATAACACATCATAGAGTCCTACTTACCTAAGCCTCATTGTTTCTCACTTCCAATCAAAATAATCCTCAAGTCTCTTGTCAAATGCGTTTTCCTTGCTTAAAATGTATGGAAAAATATATCATCAAATAATATTGGAGCTCAGGAATTCCGTATCTACCATATTTCTAATTGATACTGTTAGTTCTAGGCTAAATGTAAAGATTTCTACACATAAAACCTTAACATCTAAACTTCGAAAAATAATCCTGTTTCATGCAAAGTTAGTTTTGTTGAGTTGCTCTTACCTCAAGGATCACGTTGATAGTCTCGGTTCGTGATTTGGAGGTCGTATGTAAAAACTGCAAATTCTTTTGTAAAATTTTCTTCTTCTTCTTCTTCCTCTCTTCTCTCCTGGTGTTTTCTCTTTTTCTCTCGGCTTTTCTTTCAACTTCTGGTGTGTTCTCCTCATTCTTGATGCACTTTATATAGTCACTGTGCATCTTGTCGACCTACTTTCTTTCTTTTTTTTACTTATTTATTTTGTCCTTAACTATTAATATATTAATAATTAAAAACTTGAAATTCAAGTGTTTCATTATGAATTTTTTACATTTAGGAAATTTGACTATTTGAATTATAATCATCCACTCGAAATTTTTATTTGAAATTTCGAATTTTTAATTTCCTATAGATTTTTCATATTTAACATAATATAGTTTGTAGTTTAAGTTTTGAGGAATATATATTCTTTATTTTAAGTTTTCATGATTTATAATTGATTGTCGTAGTATTTTTTCAGTGTTATATATTATGAATTTCACGGATTTTACTTTTATTATATCTATTAATTTCAATTTCAGTTTCCAACCTTATATAGTTAAACTAAATGGACATTCCATTATCGCGTGTTCATAATTTGTCTCCGTATACATCGAGACTTTCGTTTCATTACCCTGTGAAAGTCTGGCCTGGAGGTCCACCTAAATGTCGTTAGCCATGGGCATGTAAATAGACCACCTTTGCAAGTTGAGCAACCAGGTCCAAACCTAACCATGGAGTCACATTTCCTCCAGGCATCAGCTATAAGGATCAGCTGGACCTAGACCACTTATCATGACAAAACGTTAATGTGAAAAGTGTTGGTCGGGATTGGACCTGGAAAAGGGGCTAATCCAACCTTAACTTGTTGGTTCATGGGTTTGGGAGCTATGAACTTATTTCTTTCTTTCTTTCTTTTTTTTTTTCATTCATTTGTAATTTTTTTTCTTCTGATTTTTTTTTTTCATGTGAAATAGTAATCCAACATTTTTTAGATAATTTCTAATTGTGAAAATAGTAACAATGAACTATTGTTGAATTTTATTATATGAAAAAAAAATAATATTTACTTTATTAATTAATGGCAAACCCTATACAGATAAGGGGATGCTGTTCCTAAATTTTATTTATTAATTAAAGATATTATAGAAAAGAGGAGAACATTCGACCTCGCTTTTTATATATGATTCTTAGACTTTACAAGTAAGTAAAAAAATAAATAAGGGAGTCCTACTCTGCTTACATATTATTTCTAACATACTGTAATAAATAAATAAGATAGTACTACTACCCTTACAAATTAATTTTTCTCATGCTACATTTTCAACCTTTTGCATCTTACATGAGATTTGGAGTTAAGCCAGCGAAACTTCTTCTCGATGGAACAAAGTCACTATAATATTCATTTTCTTTGCTAGACGTTTTGTATGATTCTTGTGTTTTATTTTTTGCTTTAGACCATTCCTTCATGTAAGCCAGCACCTCAATATTAATGGGCGATAGGCTTGATCACTATTGTGTGAGAGTAAGGCCAATAGTGTTGAATGCTTGTTCAATAGCTACTGTTGATGTGAGAGCAGCAAGAACTTGGTGAGTCATTCGAGAGAGAATAAGATAAGTCTTCTTATGTTTCTTCTACTAGTCCAAGATATTAAAGTTTGTGGTACTACTATCGCCAAATTCGAAGTTAGTATTGAAATAGTGGTTAAGTTCCTCGTACTCACCTAAATTGGCGTGATGCTACTTCAACCTTTGTGCCATCATTTGTTACACAGGGAGGGATGACCATATATGGCACCATGAGAGGTGGGAGATGGTGAGGGAGTAGCGGGAATTTGACCACCATATGTAATTACAAAGTTGAAAAATAAGTCTTTTGTTACCTGAATCGCCCATCACAATTCTTGTGCTACAATAATGCCCTAGGTGTCTTTTGTCTAAAAAAGTGTATTAACAATTTGATAATATAGATTGAGATATTTTAAAAGCATTTTTTTTTTTTTTTTACAATGCAAATCTAAATTAGAAGTAACAAGATGACTGGTGGGAATTTGCCCATAATATAACAACCATTTTGTAGCCATTTCAATAATAGTTACTTGAAGAAATATGTCATTTCGGGCTTTAAACAACATTGATAGTATATGTACGGTATATATTAGTGAAAAGTGAATACTAACTTGGTACACTTGAGAACATGTTAGCATACACTCATGAAAAACTCCAAGCACATTTAGCATTCTAATGCACACATCTCAATCACTAGGGTGCAATAAAATGTCTAAGATGTTCATTGAAGTGAAAGAACACAATGCATCTTTATAGGGGACAGTACTTTGTAGAAGTCGATAAGTTAAATTCTACTTGTGTTTAATGTCTTTTTAAAATTTTTTAGGTTGCATTCCGTGATTAATGCAAAATTTTGTCTATGCCTTATTTATAGATAGATGGTCAATTAAAAAGGTAATTAGTTGTTTTATGAAGGACATCTTAAAATATAAACAATCCATATCATCTTTAACACAAATATTTAAAATTCGACAGGCACATTATATGTGGAAAAACATTCCACCTAGCATGGGCTGGCATGATGCTTCAAGTTCATTAATGAATGTGGTATTTGTGGCCGCATTATCAAAGCCAATTGAAAATATCTTCTTTGTTAATGAGTATTCATCTAAAATAATACTTATTATTCAAAAAATATTTTGTAATGTATAGTAGTCATTAAAAATCCTTAGAGCTATTGGTCTTTTTTATATTTTCCATATATCATATATCATCTATCAAATGACATGTATTCCCATATAAGAATCATCTTACCATCGATCAATTTATATGTCTACACAAATAGAAACTTGCGCATCAAGAGAATTGAATGTAGCAGCTAATTCACACTTATTAGTGTGATAGAGTTTCATAATGGTTTGTTACATAATTTTCAGTACATACTTTTGTGAGCATGGACTTAGAGCTTCCTATTCATATTCCATCCAAGCGATGAACAGAAGATGCATAGCTCCATGATAGGTGACATTTGGCTAAATATTTTGTCAGGGCAATTTTTTTAATCTTGGTGTAATACCAAAATAAGCTTGAGGATTGCGAACCACCAAACTGGGTTATTTGTTGCTATGACTTATTTATGTCGAACTTCATTGGGTGTTGTGAACCCCCTCCTTGTTGCCCTTTTGTGGTAGTGGTTCATTTTGTCTACTAAGAGTCATGTTCTCAAATCTTGGGAGAGGCATCATTAAATCTTCTAATCGCTTATTAGTGAAGTCGTGGAGGTTGTAATTTTTCATGTTAAAAAATTGCTTTAGTTCATGTCAAACAGATTATCCCTTATCCCCTTTTCTAAAACCCCTCTTCTTATTAAAAGATGAATCACAAAAGAAACTTGTCATTTTTTCGTTTAGTATAAAAATAAATATTGACATGGAAAAATTGTAATTTAATTATGCAGTTATTGGAAAAAAATATACTCGGTGGAAGATATTTATATGTAGGTAGCAAAAAAAAAAAAAATAATATAACAAAACTAGATGTGAGTTAAACAAAAATGAAAAATGTGAAAGCAGAGAAAGGAACTAAGTGGAGAGTTGAGTAAATAAGAGCATAGAAACGAAGTTAGTGGAGAAGAGAATGACTATTTTTTTTTTTAATTTTATAGTGTGGAGAATTGAATAATGCATAGGCAACGTATATACAGCCTTCTCACAAAAGTTCAAAATTTTTTGAATGTTAAAATTTTTTCCCTACCTCACGAGGTTTAAATTCATTTTTTTTTCACTTGTAATTATGGCAAAGGCTGCAAGCTTACTACTTACAAAATTCTCCACACTGTTTATTGCATTTTTTGAAGACTATTGAGGTTCAATTAAAAAATTTTGCATGTGTGAATTTGTCAAAGGCTGCAAGCCTACTTCCTACTGTGTGCTACTTGCGTTTTGATTTTTGCCTTCTTGTCTTTGTCTTTTCATTTCCCTTTGGCTTTTTCTCCTATCCGTTGCCTTCTTGTCTACTACTTGCTACTATATCCACACAGACTTTGTCTTTTCTTGGTTGCTTCTTCCTTTTTTTTTTTTTTTTTTTTATATTTTTAATGTGTGGTGGGTCGACTGGTCAGTTTGATGGGTTGGCAAGGTTAACCTAGCCTTTACCTACCTAAACAGTGGGTTTGTAGTCGGTTTATAATTTGTGAATTTGCTGGGTCGAATCATGGGTCTAGTTGGGATCACTACCATAGTAGACGATTACACTTATTTATGTAATTATTTGTTTGATCAATAACCATTTGGATTGAATTTGAAACTCTGTATGCAATCTGTAGCTTTGATACCATGTAAGATTTTTTTATCAAGGATCTTTTTCATTAATCAGTAACTTCAAAGGTATAACAACATATGTGAGAGTGTACACAATAACTAGTTACAAAGGATAAACATAAACTTTGATGCATCCTGGAACAAAAGGTGTAAACCAATTGATATAAGCATCAAATCTAGGACATATGCAAATTTCCATGTGCCTCAACATACATCTTGTGTATAACTTATAATTTTTTTTTGTGATTTTTTTTTTTAATAAATTTGATGTATTATAAAATTGAAGAAACAAGTATTGTGAGATAAAACCATAATGCACTAATAATGCAGATCATATGGCATGTTTGGTATGCAAGAATGAGTTTAGAATGGAATTGTGATTTTGGGTATCATTTTCTTTCCTATGTTTGGAAGGACTTTTAGAAGGTGAAATCATGATTCATTGGAATCAACGATTCTACCTTTACGGGGATCGCAATTCCATTTTCCCTTAGCAATAATAATTACTTGAATAATCTTTGTAATTCATTAATACAAATTTATTATATTCATTAATTAAGGACAGAAGAACAATTCGCAAGTATAGCTATATACAATTTTATTTCATTCCATTATGTAAACATTTCCAAAAATGGAAATGGATTTAGTTTTTGATTATTGATTCTATTCCATTCCATTTCAAATATTCATGTGTATCAAATGTAACATTAGTTTTTAAATAGTTTAGACAAAGAGGCAAGTATAGTCGTGCAAAAATAATAAAGTTAATGATATGTTTTTTATAATCTAATAACTTAAGATTATTTGAACAAGAACTGATGGTTAGTTCATACAAAAGGCAATTTTTTATTTTAAAGTTCACTATTCTGAATATTTGCTTATTAGAGTTCTAATTGAATGATGGAACAAGAAAGTATATAACCGAATGAATAAAAAATAAAGGACATGCCGTGATTGGTTTGGACAAAAAATCTCGGAATAAAATTTTCAGGATATTTACCGTATCAATTCAAAGCATTTAAGTGGTTCTACCGAAAAGGCAATTTAGATGTTGATTAGATAATAATTAGTATATAAAACAAACGAGGAGAACCATTGCAGATTCTTGATTAATTTGGTATCGATTTTTCATATCTTTAACTCACATAATTTAATGTAAGGTGATTCAGTTGCCCTAATTTCTTGTCTAGTTTCTATAAATTGTAAGACTCTTAGTCGACACCTTCACATATCTTGCATCCCCAAGCTTTACTCTATACCTATCGAAAATCACAGAAGAAAAAAAAAAAAAAATGGCTGCTCAATTCAAACGCAAAATTAGTGTTATCTTTCTTCTCCTATTATCACTTCATTTATGTTAGTAATCAAGTCAACTATTATTATTGCTATTATTTTCATCTACACCTTCACTAGTAATTGAAAAATTTCTCAATAGTAATCTAATAATTCCTTCCATGGCGGAATCCTTAGTCTCACTTTGAGATTGTGCGATTGTTTTAATATGTTTAATTGATTTTATAAAGATAAAATAAAATAAAATTTTCTCTCTTACAAATCTATTATTGCACTTGATTTGTAGAATCACTATTCCACATGATTCTTGCTCGTGGAACAAGTTATTGTAATCCCATCATCGGATCAAAGGAACAATTACTCTTTATTCTTTTTTTCAGTAATTTTTTACAGATTCTATCCCAAAAGTGAAGTCAAAATTTACTATTAGCATTCAATGATTTTGACGGTTGACCTATTTTCTTCAACCGAGGAAAAAAATTAATATAATAAAAAATCATGCCATATTTTTCTCTAGGATTGATCTCACAATATGCTAGTAATAATACCAAGCATTTTACAGCATAGTTATTCATAATAAGGTTATCTTTTAATATGTTAATTTCTTTGCATTATTTGCGATCACAGGTGTAGGAGTTAGAGACAACATGGCTCTGGTGGACAATGTTGCACCCTTTGTTGACAGCAAAATCAACATTGGTCGATGCATAGGAGCTAATTGTAGAGAATGTCCCAAAGTGCAACCGGATGCTATCGGGGGAGGAAATTGCTGGTGTTGTGTATTCGGAAAAGATTGTTATTGCAGACAGCAAGATTGTGAATCTCTTTGCCCCAGAGGCCCTGCTGAAAGCCTTGCGACTTCAATTCTTCCATGAGTCATATTTTAGTAGACATTTTAACGAAATAATGCTCATCATCAACTTGTTTTGGTTTCAATTTGTTATAGATTTTAATAGGGCACATGCTTTTTTGTTTTTCACATTTTAGGCCCCCTAATTACTTGAATGATAATGTAGGTTATCCCAATCCCAATTGGGATGCATCTATTGTTAGATCAAGAGCAATTGATAAGGAAAATGATGACATTACTATAATTATTGATAAATGTTATAATATACTTATTATTACACTTAATTGGCTTATATTTTGATTGTAACTCCTAAAAAACAACTTTTGATAAAAAGAAACAAATTTGCACTAGTCTTATGAGAATTGAAATTGAAAATGAACAGGTTACGGAAGTGGAATGGTCAACAAGCCTATTGACACACTTGTGTCGGAGACCATGTCAAGCTTATATAGAAAGACAAGTTGTACGATTAAGTACATGATTATGCTAGAGATTGTGTAGAAGTACACACCCATCAATACGACTATGTTGGAGACCATGTTGAAATAATATTGTAATTGTTTTGAGAAAATTTATTACTGAGACTTACATGGGCATTTACATGGCCGTGTCTAAGGTTGTGTTGTACACGAGTGCCATTTTTTTATTTAATCGTGGTTATTGAAGATTACTTTCCTAATTAGTAAACAACATTGAAGATGCAATTTCCTACCTATTAAACAAGTAATTTCCTACTTGTTGAAGATAACTTTTTTATTTTATGAAGATTCAACTTTCCATTCCATAAAGATATGACTTTTCTTTTCAAGATACATTGGATCATTATAAAAGGAGTGTATAATCCATGTTGGAAGAAGAGAATTGTAGAGTAATAGTAGTATAATGATAGATTTTTAGTATTGTTGTTTATCTAATGCTTTTCTTTATGCACTCTTTTTATATTTTCACTTTTAGATTCAATATGTTGCTAGCCTAAACTTTCTTTTGTATTTGGGTATGATGAACCCTAGAATAAATATGTAATTTTTTGATTTATTATTCAATAAATTATTTGTTATTCTTGTGATCCAATTATGTGTTCTTCATTGTTTTCAATTTGATATTGCCGGTGTATTAGTTGAGTTTTGATTTTTTATATAGAGATTGGGAGTTCTTATATTAGAATAGATATAGCATAATTGGAAGGGGTTGTATGCAATCTTAGAAATAGGACAATGTAAATCTTCTGGATTAGGGTTAAACTTAATAGTGGAGTTCATAGATCGGATATAATGTAATTTTAAGAGCTTTAATTAGGAAGTGATTTCAATTAATCAACATGGAATTAAGAATTAGTAGATACAAGAGAGCTAATAATTCAATTTAGGAATTCTTAAGGTCTAAATAATAATTAGTTAATTATATTAGTAGTTCTAGGGGGATTCAATAGTTGGGTACACTTTTAATGATTGTTATTTCCTTAGTTGACTTATTGTTTGATTTTACTTACTCAACACAACTTTTTAGATTAAATAATAAGAAAAAAGGGTAATTGCTAGTAATTGTAATCCTTATGGGATTGACACTCGGTATCAATATTCATAATACTATAGAACTGATAGATGCACTTGTTTACTAGTCTAAAGTTGTAGGATAGAGCTAAATAACGGCTGAATTCTCTTCCTTAGGGAATGGATGGTGGAGAAGTTCCTAGTAAAGTATTTTCCACTAATAAAGACTGCGAAATTAAGGAAAGATATCTCTTCTTATACTCAAATAGAGTCAGAGATACTATATGATACATGGAAGAGATATAAAGATTTGCTGAGGAGATGCCCACATCATAGTCTTCCATTGTGGATGCAAATTTAGACTTTTTATGGAGGACTAAATCAGACTACTAGTGGAATGCTATATGGGTAAGACAATAAAGATCAATAAGAGTCCACGACGTGGATGCGATTACTATACTTGCAACACAAGTAGAAGTACTAAGCAAAAAGATTAATAGAATAATGGTTGCTCAACATTTAGGTTATTTAGATCCTTTATCTAATTTTAATGAACATGTTGATTTTGTAGGACTTCCAGATAGGCAGCAGAACAATCCTTACAACAATACTTACAATTTGAGATGGCATAATCATCCCAATTTTTCTTTGGGAAATTAATAGGGGAATGCCCCATTTAAATTTCAACAATCACATCATCCACCTAAAAGAAGCCTAATCTAGAAGATTTAATAACAAAATTTATTCACACAACTAAAACACGCTTTCAAGTTATAGATGCATCATTACAAAACGAAGAAGTTTCAATATGGAATCTTGAGAATCAAGTTGGACAGATTGCAAAGATGATTTTGAAAAGACCACAAGGCACTTTACTCGAAAACACATAACCTAATCTTAGGGAACAAGTTAAGGCAATCTTCTTGATGAATGAAAAAGAAGTGCAATTTGAAAGGGAAGGTAAAAAGCAAGGGAAAAAGGAGCAACCTCCAAAGGTCAAAGAATATGTTCCATGCGTTCCTTATCTAGCTTGATTGAGGGAAGAACACATTGTGGAGTGTTTAGGTAAGTTTTTTAAAATTTGTAAACAACTTCACATTAATTTACCTTTCGTTGAGGCCTTGTTGCAAATGCCAAAGTATATAAAATATCTAAAGGTTTGCTTTCAAACAAAAGGAAATTGGTAGAGATCTCAACAATCCCACTTAGTGTAGAATGTTTAACAATCCTAAAACACAAGTTACCAAGAAAATTAAAAGATCCAGAAAGTTTTACTTTGCTTTGTTTGATTGCTAACTTGTCAATAGAAAAAGTTTTGGCTAATTTAGGAGCTAGTATAAATTTAATGTCATATAAATTATTTAAAAGACTAGGAGTAGGATAAACTGAGCCAACTAGAATGAGTTTGCAACTTGTTGATAGGTTCATAAAATTTCCTAGAGGCATAATTGACGATTTGTTATTAAAGGTTGTCACATTTATCTTTCTAGTAGATTTTGTCATTTTTGATATGGATGAGGCTATAGAAGTGCCACTAATCTTTGGAAGAGCCTTTTTAGCCACAATAAGAGCAGTTACTGATGTAGGAGATTGTAAATTAATTCTTAGAATTGATAAGGAAGAATTAGTTTTTAAAGTTTTTGATGCAATGTGACACTCTTTTGAGCATGACAATACTTGTTATTTTCTTGACATAATTGATTTGTCTATTACTAGTTGTGTACATGAATACATTCAAGTAAATCCTATGGAATTATATTTCATGAAAAGTACGAAGGATTGTCTAGAGGGGTTTAAACAAGATAAATGTGAGAAATTCAATCTTTAGCCTCCCTGATTAGCGAGTGTATAGTAGATCAAGCTAACAATGTTAACCAAAAGCACTTCTTGGGAGGCAACCCAAGCTTCAATTAGTTTAGTTTGCCTTTATTTCATTTTATTTAGTTTATATTATTGTTGTTTTAGTTTCTCTTTAATTTTATTTTATGCTTTTACTTTTTTTTTTATCTTCTTATTTTGCAAGGACTACTATACTTATCAGTTAGAAAATTAAGTCAAGATATGGCTAAACTAATTAAACTAGGAAAGTATTAGTTTACTTTATTTTCTTTCCCATAAGTTTTAATTTTTTTTATTTTTATCTTTTATGCTTATTTTATTCATTGGTGACAATGTACAATTTTAAGTGTTGGGGAGAGGAATAATATAAAAAGCCTTAAATCTCTTACTTTACCAAGAAATTACTAGAGGATAATTCATCACTCTTAATAGTACTAAATAAATAAATTGCATTCACAATTTGGTAGATTATTGAATTTTTTTTTAATCCCTTGATATATTTTTCCTTTTCTTTAGTGAACTTATAACACTTGATTAGAGTTAAATTGTGAAATCTTTGTAAATTAAAGTTACTTGTTATTTAAGCTTAGAATTTAGAAATTCTAGATTGGAATAATATTACTGTTCAAGGATTAGGAATTTGGGTTTTTAAACTTACTTTAATATATACCTATCTCCTAGAAGTTCTTATGAGTTTTATGATCTTGAATAACCAAATTAACAAAATTTGTCTTTTGATAATTCTTCTTATAAATTAAAAGCTGAGAGATACAATAACTTAACATAAAATAAATAAAATTCAATAGTGGAGCTTGTTGACTTGAGAAATTAAGCTTGCATGGTACCCTTCGGGGGATAATACTTGTTGACTTAAGCGACAAACTTAGGATCATTGACTTAAAGCTCACTATATGGGTTAAGAGAAAAGTCTAAGAAAACTAAACTAATTAAAATAAGTAATGAAGTTAATGTAGGTTTGAAGGGGTATCTTAAAACTTAGTAACCTAACATCATTTGGGCTGGGACTTACTGACTGATAGAATTACTCTATGCTACTAAAAAAAAAAAAAAACCCTCTCCTAGGAACTATAAAAATTAAGGAAGGAAAAGCTTTTATTAGATGTCATGGTACTCAAGGGGATAAAAAAGGAGAAACATATACCTTAGTTAAGTGGACGAAATTTGGTAAACCTTTTTCTTGATTGGATAATATTTAGTATGGTTTTTAGGTTTATAATTTTTGTCTAAATGGCATGATAAACTTTGGTATTGTTACGCCCCGAAAGGGGGCTTAAAAGTCTCCACTAAAATCATCATGGCACGTGTGTACTCTTTACATGATGATCGTCTTATAAGCCAGGGATCGTAAGACTCTAAATAAATAATTGCATTTATAACTAATTATAGTACATATAATTGGATAATAAAATATAACTATGGATCTCGTATCCTACGTTCAACCATGATCACAGAGAATCGGTATCTTCTACTAATTAGTAAAATAGGATAAACCCTAGGTTTCTCAATTTCAAATTCTATTTACATGGGGGTTCTAACATTTCATCTAAGTAAATCTATCATTTATAATTATTACTTTGTTGTTCTGGTCTTCCAAAACTCTTAACACTTCACATCTTATCCCAACCCGAGCTTTCGTAATCGCTACCTGCAAAAGAGTATGTGAGGGGGTGAGCACACTATGGCTCAATGAATGGGATGGTAACACTTTCAATACTGCGTACACATAAGTAAATTTAAATCAAGTTATCAAACATATGCTATGCATGAGCAAACATATGAATGCAACATCTCACATGGTCTTCCGGTAACCGACGTGAGGTTTAGGGTTTACGCCCTCCTTGACCTTAGGTTGGGGATTCTGAAGCCACCATTAGTGCTCAGGTCATTACCCAGTTTATTTATCTTATCACTTTGTCAATTATGATATTTTCTTAACTCAATAGTGAACGCTCCTACCTTTTTGCACTAGACGGAGCAAAACCCTTAAGGACAGGCTGGACTTGGAACCGTCAAGGCGCGATAATCCCCTAATTACTTAGTTTACACTTGGCGGAACAACGATCCTCTTGATCACTTTTGACGCATCCTGTAGTAGTGATGGCCTTCAATCTTATGTAATGTCTCATAGAAATGCATGTCCAATTTTAATCAAGTCCACTTCCTTAATTAATTGATTTAAGGTGATCAAACAAACATATACAATCACAATCAATTCTCATTTCACACTCACCATAACAACAAAGATCATGCCTTTCTTATCACACAAAATGGACACTGAACCTATATCCCGTGGATGTAGACTTATCTAGCCTTATAACGGGTTAAATTAACTCGGCACCTCTTTGTGCCATTTCTTTTAAATGTCAAACCAATCATTTGGGGTTGATTTACAATAATTATCTCTGACACCTCTGTGTTATTTGTCTTAAATGTCAAACCAACCACTTAGGGTTGATTTACAATCATCATTTCTAGCACCTCTGTGTCATCGTACTTCTCAAGTGCTCTGTTATTCACACTTTTGAGAGTCAGCAAGGTCGTCTCGTATTTCCTTTTGATGTCCTCAAGATATTTGTGTATAATATATATATATACATATCTACATATATATATGTTCGTGACACATCTTTAATTAAGGACAATTTACTAGATACTTTCCTTTACGTACTTAAGAGGGCAAGAAAATATGATCGTTGAGTTGTAAAATCAAGATTTCACTCATGATTTGTATGATTGGATTCATGAGTGTATTGTGTAGATATAATAGGAAAATAAGTTTGCTTAGGTATACATACAAATTCAGGAACCGACTTTGACATGTATACATAACGACATCTATAGTCCCTATTCCAACTAAGCACACTTGCTCGGTAGCTCTAGAAGGAAAAGCTAGGTTTCTATGTTCTGGTTTGATTTGGAAGAAAATAATTTTAAATCATGGGTTAGGCTTGTGGTATAGCACTAATAATATGGCGCTAGGTGCTATCATTAAGGTAATGATATCTAAACCCTCATACCATACCATCCACTATATTCTTTATGACTTTTTCCCTAACTCATCAATCCCTACTATGACTCAACTCAACAATAATCACATTAAATTGTAAATGCAACAAACAACAATTTCACATGCATAGCAATCAACATACAACACAACATGGTAGCATATCATTAAGTTTCCCACTCACCTGTTTAGGGTCGTCATAATCCTAACTATCATTAGGTGATTCCGACGTGTAATCCCTTCTCCGAGTATGATATCGAAGGGTCAGCTATAGCAACTTCATGCAATTTCCATTGGATTTCTCGATCTTTCGTTAACTCCTATTTTTTCTCAAACTTCCAGATGCCTTTCCCCACACTCACATACATAATCAGTTTACTGATGGCACGCATGCACTTCCAGGCCTTCCCTTCTTAACTTGATTACTTAATCAATTTGCTTGGGCCACCTCTATTACATCAATGACACCTCTTTTCCTACTCAATTTCACACACAGGTACATTCGCTTTCTTCATACAATTCCTCTTCCTCCTTGGTTTCACCTTTCCATTCTTTCTTCTCTCCTTTGTTGACATCCCAACCTATAGGGTTTCCCATCCTCTCTACCGGTCTCCATCCTCACTCACGCTTCCATCACTATACATACACCAGCCATTCCTACACACCACGTACACACACCAACATACTCCTACCCATATACATACACACTCCACACACCACGCACGCACCTACACTTACATACACATAATCATACCACACACCTAATTACACATACACACAACTGCACTTTATTATCCTCCTTTCTCCCCAAGTCCACACACACACGCACCACTAGTGCCTACATACACACACACTTCATTCACTTCTCACACCACCAACACATATATACACACATACCCCATATGCACCTCACACTCCAAATACGTACACATATACACATGCTTCGTATACACCTTACACCCCCAATACATACTTACGCTCATACTCCACACACATTACACACCTCCCATATACATACTCACATACCCACATCATATACCATCTTTTACACATACATACATACCCACACCACATGCCATCTCATACACTTACACACATACTCCACATACACCTTACACCACCAATACACCCACACCCACATACTTCGCACACACTATATTCACCTTCCATACCCACACACACATGTTCACACACCATACATCATCTCATACTCATACATTCATATCCCACATACACTATCCTCAACTTCCATACTTACACACACATGTCCATACACCATACACCATTTCACACACATACATACATACCCACACACACCACTCCTTCCATATACATATACACACATGCTACATACTCCACACACCATCCATATACACACTAGTATCGCACACCCTACACCTTCCATACACCTATACGCACACTCCACACACCCATATACACACACATGCCGCACACACCACATACACATCATGCACATACGCACATACTCACAAGCATTACACACATATGGTTGCTCCTTCCTTACACATACACAAACCCTCACACCACACTATCATATACTTATACACACATCCTTACATACACTACACACCATCACCCACAATTACACACATTCCATCTACATCACACCCACCTTCCATATCCACACACATATATCCGCACCACATACCATTTCAATATGCATACACACATACTCACATACTACACATTCGCCTCCTCCTTTCCCACACATACACACACATTCCTATACACACCACCCATCGTCACATACACCCATCTTCACGTACATTACACACCTTCATTCACACACACACACATACTCCTACATCCCGCACACCATCACACACACTCTCACACACACACCCTTACACACCATACACCTTCACTCACACATACATGCATCCTCATATACATCACACCCACATTCCGTATCCTCATACACATATCTGCACCACACACCATTTCAATACGCATACACACACACATCCTCTTACATCCCGTACACCGCCACACACACTTACATACACACACCTTTTCTCATCCTCTTCCATGCTGGCCTTCCTTCTTCCTCTTTTCCCTCTTCTTTTCTTCCCTTTCCTTCCTTTTTCTTTTTTCCTTTTTCTTTTCTTCCCCTTCCCTCACAACTTCATCCCAGCTGGACGTCACCTTACTGGACAACATTTCTTTCTCACATTCTCCTCCACTTCATCCTTTTCTCTTTGCTGGTCCATTAATACACGCACGCCTAAGACCCGATCACCTGGGGATGTTGCTGCTATTGCTATTGTCGTCATGGTCGTTGTTACTACCGTTGTTGGAGTCGCCGTTGGGATTGTCGTTGCTGTTGCTGTTGGGATCGTCGTTGCTATTGCTGTTGTCTTCCTCCCTCACACACACATGCACCCACATGGTTACCATAGGGCAACTCCTCCACCTTAGGCACATCCACACATACTCCCATTCTTCTTCTGCTTTTGCTACTGTCGTCATTGTGTGGCTATTGTGGCTACCGTTGTTGCAGTCATCGTTGTTGCAGTTGCTGTTGCCTCTATCGTCGTTCTCCTCCCTTGTACACACATGCAACCCGCGCTCCAGCGAAGAAACCAGCAAGGACCTCCACCCTTCGATTTAACCAATTCGTTTGTAGAAATCATTCAACGTCCTCTCATGTACATAAGTCTCTGGTTGGAAACAAGAGTGACTAACTCCTTCACTCTCCAATCACCGGCGATGTTCCCAGGGCTGTTAATCAGCCTCCTCTTAAGCTCAAACTTTGAACCCTCAAGTAGCTTTGCAGCAAACCACTCCTAGCTTACCCAACTCTCACGTGCTCGGTTTATCCCCATAATGTCTCATTTCCTCCGATCTAACTTTCTAACCTTAGTCTTTTAATGATAGCAAATGGAATGGTAGCTTAGGATGGCATGGAGTTGTCGAACACTAGTAAGAAGAGCTGGAATTGGAGGTGGAAGTGGAAGTGGAAGTGAACGTGTGAAGAGGGAAGGATAGAGGGGAAGGCATGATCCGGAAAGAAGAAGAAGAAGGAAAAGAAAAGAAAAGAAAGGGAGAGAGAAGGGACTAGGATGGCTGAGGACCTGATGCTATCATGCTGCTGCCTGTCAGGGAAGAGAAAGAAATGACATGGTGGGGGCTAGCAAGATAGGGCAGCCTGCTTTTTTTTTTTTTTTTTTTCAATTGTATATATATATATTTATATTATATTTTACATTATAATGTCCTTATTTTAATATTCCGCTCGCGTATAAAGATATCTTTAAATTTTTATATTTTTAGCATTTTATTACGAAAGCTTACGTCTAAGCTAATCTAATTATCCCGAATATAAATATTCACTCTAAATTTTCATTAAAAATTCCTAGATCTATAATTTAAATTAATTTCATTATTTAACCTAATATTGTTTGAAAATTATGTTTCAGAGAATTTATTCCTCTCACTACCATAACCTAGAAGTATTTAGTATTCTATTTATTTTCTAAAAATGTTCATATAACTTTTTGAAATTTTTAGGACTTTACAGGTATTGCATAGATTAGCTTTCCAACTCCAACATTAAGTGTTTGAAGTACACTAAACATGATTGGGTAGAAGTGGTGTTAAGGGTAAATAATTTTATAATGAATGTTATTTGTTCAAGTACAAATTTAGTGATTATTATATAAGGAAATTAGTTAAGTAAAGAAAAAAAAATTATACTTGATCTTTAAAGGTTTATCTTTGCTTGAGGACAAGCAAAGGCTTAAGCATGGGGGGAATTTGATAAATGTTATAATATACTTATTATTTGTAATATTTATAATAGTCATTGTTTTAATATTCTTATAATTTAGATGGATATTACACTTAATTAGCTTATATTTTGATTGTAGGTTCTAAAAAGCAACTTTAGACAAAAAGAAACAAATTCACACAAGTTTTATGAGAATCGAAATTGAAAATGAATAGGTTATAAAAGTGGAATGGTTGGCATGCCTATTGATACGCCTGTGTCAGAGATCGTGTCGAGCTTATAAAAAAAGACAAGTTGTAGGACTAAGTACATGATCATGCTAGAGGTCATGTAGAAGTACATGCCCATTGACACAGTTATGTTAGAGACCATGCTGAAGTAAAATTGCAATTTTTTGAGAAAATAATTGTTGAGAGTTACATGGGCATTTACACGGCTGTGTCTAAGGCCATGTTGCACATGAATACCATTTTTTTATTTAATCATGATTGCTAAAGGTTACTTTCTTCATTAATAAACAACATCAAAGATATAATTTCCTACCCATTGAAGATAACTTTCTTATTTTATGAGGATTCAACTTTCCATTCCATGAAGATATGCCTTTCCTTTTCAAGATACATTGGATCATTATGAAAGGAGTACATAATCCATGCTGGAAGAAGAGAATCATAGAGTGATAGTAGCATATTGGTAGATTTTTAGTATTGTTGTTTATTTGATGCTTTCTTTATGCACTCTTTTTATATTGTTGCTTTTAGATTAAATATGTTGCTAGCTTAAACTTTCTTTTGTACTGGGGTATGATGAGCTCTAGAATGAATATGTAATTTTTTTATTTATTATTCAATAAATTATTTGTTATTCTTGTTATCTAATTTTGTGTTCTTTATTTTTTTCAGTTTAATATTGCCGATGTATTAGTTGAGGTTTGATTTGTTATATGGAGATCAAGAGATCTTATATTAGAATAGATTTAGCATAAGTGGAAGGGGTTATATGCAATCTTAGAGATAGGACGACGTAAATTTTCTGGATTAGGGTCAAAACTAATAGTTGAGTTCATAGATTGAATGTAATACAATTCTAGGAGTTTTAATTAGGAAGAAATTCCAATTAATCAACATGAAAGTAGGAATTAGTAGACTCGAGAAAACTATTAGTTCAATTTAGGAATTCCTACGGTTTAAGAATATAATAATGAAATTGAATAATAATTAGTTAGTTACATTAATAGTTTTAGGGGGAGTCAATATTTGGGATTCAAGTGTACTTTCATATGGTGAAGTTAACTTCATCAATTAAGATGTGCAAATTGGATTAATGGTTAGAACAATTTCTTGTGGTTGTGCTTTTAGGTCCATTTTGAAGCCTTTTGGTTTCAATTGATTCCTAGGCTTGGTGTAACTAGTCCTAACTAACTTTTAGGTCCAATTAAACTTTTATTAGGTTAGTTAAATTAGAATACATTTGTTAGGCATGCTAGAAGTTTTGAACCTTCACTTCAATAAGGGGTTTTTGGGCTTTTTGATGCCTATTTGCTTTTAACTTCAATGCAATTACTTCTAATTGATTTCCAGTTTTAATTAGGCTTTGATTTAGTACAAAAACTTATGAAGCTTCCACCTTTTTGTTTTAAGGCCCTGTTGTTATATATATATATATTTATAAGCTTAGGATTTACACCTAGCTAAAAAGTTTTGTCATCCAATCCTTCCATAATCATGCTTTATTATTTTTGGTTATCTACATTGAAGGGAAAATTTTGGTTGGCTATTCTACTATGGTTGGCCCTAGTAGATTTTTCCTAAGGAAATTTTATGTTTTTTCAACTTAATCAACTTCACTAGTCTTAATTCACTTCTAATGCTAATTAAGGGTATGGAATTGCTTGTTGATTCATGATTTGGGCCTCTTATTCACTCTATATGTTTTGACCAATAGGGGAACTCACCTAATCTCATACTTTTCCATATGATAAACTATCATTCATCAAGGATATGCTCATTATGCATCTATATACAAATTAGTTCATATTAACATGTTCCTTTTCTTCTCAAATGTCACATAGATATAAGAGGTGCATTACATAATGATGTTTTATAAGAAGCTATCAAATACATTTTTACTGCCAATGTTACCAAAAATACTCCAACAACACTATTCTTTAATTACTATAAGATTGCATCAAAATTGAAAGGGAAAAGGTCATTACTATACTATTTTTCAGTTGAGTCTTCAAAGATTTGTAGCTTTGTTTGGTTGGTTTAGGTGTTGGTTGGTGGTTTTAAAAGATCAGAAAAATGATAGAAAAATAATGGTGATGGATGATGATGAAGTGGTTAAATAGTGGTGGTGGTGGTGGTCGAATCGGTGGTAGGGTGTGGTGATGATGGGTGTGTTTGCTCGTCTCTTTGATACTGAAGGGTGTGTTATTTATTTTTGAGAAGGGAAAACAAAATGATAGGGAGAAGGGAGTGTATGAAGTCGATGGTGGAAGTGGTGGTGTTATTGATGTGTTTTTCCATTTCTAAGGTGTTAGTGCTAACTTAAAGTTCAAGTGTAAATTGAAAAGGAGAAGAAAAGGAAAATTAGAGAAAGAGGGATTGAAATGGTGATGGATGTGGCTTTAATATCCATTTTATCTTACTTATTTTAGTCCTAATGTATAGAAGACAAATACATTAGTTGGATAGAATTGTTAACTAGTGGTTAACACAATGTTTAAGGTTAAAGCAACTTCTATTCTTAGTAACTTCTTCTTTATGCTTTGACAAGTGTATCCTAGCCTACCCTAGCCTAATGACCTAGCCTTCTTAATTAAAGGGTAACCTTTGGATCAAGTTTAAATTCTTCTTGATGCTTTAAATTTGGGTTTGAGTTATCATTTTACATTTTAGAGTTCGAGTTAGATTTTTGTGGAATATTTTGGAGTTTTTGTGCCTAGTTATTAGGTTTAGGGTTAAACACCCTATTGATTCTTGAAAATATCTTCAAAATAGCTTTTAGTGATTTCAATCTTATTTCAAAAATTTGCAGGGGTTACATAAGGATTTAATCACAATGGTCATGTGCATGCAATGTGCATATCACACTACATGTTACCATAGAGAAGTCACATGGAATGGCACGCAAAGGATAATTAGAAGAGAGGCAAGGAGTAGGAGGAGTAAGCAATCTTAAGTGGCTTAAACACATGTGTATTAGATGAAGGAGCTCGATAACATCGACTCTACTGTTCTTGAAGAAAAGTGTTGTGTTCTTAACTGTTGCTTGTGTTTCTCATATATCCTACAGTTGTAGTATCTCTCATTGGTTGTTCACCATGAAAGCATGCACAAATATATATTTAGTTCTTGCTCATATTACTATATTGATTATGTTGCACTTGTTCTTGGCTTTTAATCATATCACTAAGCACATGGTTCGATTTAAATTCCTTTATTTCCTTGTGACCCTATGTGTTAGCCTCGGCAACATCCTAGCATATCTAATCTTAAACATCCTCAATTGCACAATCTTCTTATTACTCATTTTGGCGAACAATATGTCTTGTGATATGGGTTAAGCTTCACCCCTTAAGCAATATTCCTTGTCAATAAGGTAGAGATAATCTTCCTAGTTTCCATATTCTAATACTTAATATTCTTATCATAACTAGCAACTAAAAATAGTCCCATCTCTTTTATTTCCATATACAAAGTCATAGCTTCTTATACATTATTGCCTTGATTGGCATCTTTTGAACCAGTATAGTTTGCTCAATAGCCTTTTGATTGATGTTAGTTGGTGGGATTAGTTATCCTGCTCCATGGGGGTGCCATCATTAAGTTGCCAGCTTCCTTACCCTTGGTGGAGTTACAAAAAATATCAGTGTGCAAATTGAGTTGTGATAGTTACATGCATGCAATGTACATATTAAGCTACACATGGCTATAGAGAAGTGACATAGAATGGCATATAAGGAATGATTAAAAATAGAAGAAATAGGAAGGAGTAGAAAATCTCAAAAGATTCAAACACACATATAATAAGTGAAGGAACTTGATAGCATGAACCTCACTATTTTTAAAGAAAAGGGTTATGCTCTTCAAATATTGTAATTTGATCTTGTGCTAGAAAATTGGCAGCATGATGGCAATTCTCTTGATTTCTTTTTGTGTGAAATGAGAAGGGACTCCAAGTGAGTTTAGTTGTCGAATGACATTGATGATTGACGACTGAGATTAACCCTGCTCTTAATAGTGCCTTAAGTGGGCTTCTTTTGATTCAGGCTCATGGAAGGCCTTTTGTTAAGTGTATCAACCTCCTTGAGAAGGGTTATAAGTAGACAAGCCAATCTAATGGTCCTTACTCTAAGCTCAACATGTCAATCTCCCTTAATTCCAATTGCATAGTTTTAACTCTTTAAACCTTAACACTTTAACCTAAAGAGTCAAATCCATTTGATTTTTGGGTTCAAAGCTCAATATTGAGTACAACCTCTATAAAATTAATGTATAAATTGATGATGAAAAAATCAGCATTAAATGATGCATAAAAGGTTATTGTGACTCACATTTTTCATTGCAACTGGACGATATCTAGGGAAGAGATTGCTAGGGCTGTATACTTAGAAAAAGTTGTTATTTTAAATTGGAAGAATCCTTTGCAATCCTAACTTAATTTTGTTGATTATTCAACGAAATAAAGCTCAATATCAACATGTTTTGCTTTTAATTAATTATAGAATTTAATTAGATGCATACTTTTTTATTTCTCACATTCTAGATCCTCTAATTTCTTGAAAGATCATAATACAAGTTATCTCTCATGTTAGAATGAATTTACTAAAATTGAAGTTGGGGATATCCACTATAATGTGGTTTTGCCCTTTTGGTGAAGTCATTAGAGTTGTGAGCATTAAGGTCAAAACTTTTGAACAATATAGCTCTTATTGTATGTCTTTGAGGCTTAAAAATGGGAAAAAGGGTTGTATAAAATATATATATACTCTTTATTGAGTTTTTAATATATCATCCTAGATGGTTCCATTTCTCCATTTGTGGGCTATAAAATCCTTCTTGTTGAGATAATTCAATGGAAGATGTCTAAAAATAGATGCAATCAATCATATCTAAATTTTCTCCTTATCTATAGAGGGGATTTTAACATATAGTCGCTCAAAAATAATTATATGGTGTAGTCACTTTTGAGTTATAGTATATCACCCCAAACTATAATATATAAAGCTCATTAATAGGGCAAATGAAACCATTAACAATAAAAAATAAAACAGTTAATAGTTTTTATAAAAGCTGTCAATAATATCAAGGTGGCTATTGATAATTTTATTTATACTGTTAATAAGTCTTATATATTATAGTTCGCAGTTATATACTATAACTAAAAAATGACTCCATCATATAGTTACTTTTAATTAATTATGCCCTAAAATTTTCTATCTATAGAAGTAAGGTAGATATTTGACTCAAACACAAATAAAGTACAAGTGCAAGCATAAATAATGGATATGATAGTTATCGAAATGCCAAATTTTAAATAGATAAAAGTTAGACACAAAACAACTATAGATTAGATATAGACACCAAAAAAAAAAAAGATAAAAAAAAAAGAACAATCTAAAGACCAATATGATTATTCTAGAAAATAAAACTCTTTAAAAGTATAAAATAGCTATTCATTATGCAAAAATGTGACCAAATACAAGAATAATCTTTTTATAAGAAATAAAGAATGAATTAGAATAGCTATTCTATCAATAAAACCCAGTGTAAAGGGAAAAATGTATATCAACAAGTAGCATTTAAAGGGGTAGAAAAGTAGCAAAAGTAGTCAATATGCGAATGTATTAGAGTAACAATTTGGAGAAATTGCAAATACACTTATTTACATTTGCTTCGTAAGTGTTCAGCTCTCTTGTTTTTTAAATTGAGTTGTCAGACTACGAAATCCTTTTGAAATATGCTTGTCATGCCTTGAATCAAAATGCAACAAATTCGCTGCATATTCATTACCACAGATACACGCAAGACTAAAAAACTAGCTACAATCCGCATAATTTATAATTAACAAGTATAGTCGTGTATAGATAATAAAGGTGATAGTAAGCTTTCTTAAGGTAATACTTAGAATAGGACCATTTGACTAATAATCAATAGTTAATACATATAAATGGCAATAGTTAAGGCACAACATTCATCTAGAACAACCAGCAAAAAAACGCCGAAGAGCACTAGGTATCTATTTCCTAAGTAATATATATAATGAATGATTTCTTAATTTGTTAAGTTTAGGCTTTTCAATTCAATATGCTCAACATTATTATCATCAATCTTTCCTACCAACTGTGTTTCCCGTTGTAATAGCAGCAAAGCCCAGCCCGTGTATACATGTTTTGGCTATCATGAGTAATTTTATTTTTTTTTACCAGTTATTAAATTCTGAATAATTAGTTCCAACATTCATTGAATAAAGTATTTCGACACTTGTTTATGTTCCTCAAGTAGAGTTCATTTTTTAATCAAATGTAAGGCATTTATTCTTTGCAAAATTTCCATATAGTTTAAATATGTGGTTATGGAAGAAGATGCTACATATATTTTTCCTTTCTTTTTTGCTATTAAGAAGATGGTTACTTGGAAATTTTAGTTCATCAATCACCTAAGACTAGTGTGAAGATCCAAATTATTCAAGACGCTAAAATAATTAAATAATCAATTTTTATGATATTAATATTAACAGCAAACATAAAATTTGCAAATTACAGATTTAAAATATTAATAATTAGTAATGATGAAACCATGCTGGGTTTACAATAAGTCTTATAAAAACCTAACCCACTCTATAGGTTTTAGCATTTCTCAAAAACCTATTCAAATCTTATAGGTTTTTTTTTTTCCTACTTTCGAAACCTACCCTTAAACCCTAAAAAGGTGGGCTGTGTTTTTACAAGATTTAGATGAGATAATGAAGAGAATAGAGTAGAGAGTAGTTATGTGGGGTTAAAGTTACACTTATTAAATTACACACAAATAAAATTTGACAATTGAATATACTATAGTGTAGAAGCAGTGTAAAAAGTGTGAGGTATATAGTTTAAAAGAAAATTTTATTCTTAATATTTTTTTAAACAAGGTTCTCCATTAAGTTATTTATTTATTTTAATTTATAATCTCAAAAGTAGAACCTAAACTTTATAGGATTTTGAATTTTGTCCCAAAATCTATTGAAGGTTAGACATCCTATAGGGTTTTTATTAAGTTGAGCGGGTCAAGTATCTTATAATGACCTGCTTAGTTGTATCCTTAATAATAAGATGCGACAAGATACAAAATAAAATATTGAGCCAAATAAACAGCCAAACATAAATTAATATAAAAAAATCAAAAACATAAAATTTAGTGTCCTAATACAATGTAAAGACCAAAGCAAAAAATCATAATTTAAATTATGGAGTTTCCAATATTAAAGGACAAACTGATAATAAATAGTTATGGGTACTACAAATATGGTAAAATGTCTTTAAAATAATTTTTCTAGTACATATTTGTGTCCTATAATTAATTTTAAGTACAACAATAAAATTTCATTGAAGGACCTAAGTGGCATTCAAAGATTCAGATGCGCACCCATTAACACAATATGACAAGCAAATAAATACAATGATTTGTCCCGAAAACCATCTCCCTACATCATATGAATTTGTCACAACAATGGCTTTTCACATGAGGTAATATGTATAGATCATTGACTAATGGCTTAGCTAATGTGGTATTGCACCATACATCTCTCTTTTTCCTATAATGACCACCTAAATCCCAACTTTTTTTTTTAACTCTATTTCTTTTAATACCAAACACCTACACACGAGACCAAAGCTACCCCTCAATTGTCCTCCACACCTGCTATCACTTCATGACCACATCAGACCACGAGGTATCATCACTACCTCAAATGATGCACCTAAAGCGACCACACTAAATTGATCATATCACATGGAAAATTTTCACCAAGTATTAAAAACAACCTTCCTTAGCCATTTTCAATTGTTATAACTCCCTCCATCGGCCAGTAGGGTATAAGCTGCCACCACGACCGATAGACTTATAACACAGAGCACTACCAAAAAGAGCTTCCCCATTCCCCTAACAAAAAAGTAATAGTAAGCAAAACCCACTTAAACTTTTGATTTTACCAACATTCTACACTTAAAAACCATCAAAATATTTTTCTTGTTAAATTTGATTTTTTTTTTTAAACCCGACCTTAAAATCATGTACTTGGAATCATGTCCTTAAAATTAGGAATTATGGGTAAAAATTTACACATATATTAGAAGTAGAATTTTAGTTACATTTTAAATTGAATAGTGATTTTAGTGTATGTTAATGGTTATATAGGATCTTTCGATGATTTCAACTTCCCTAAGCTATCCCTACACGACCTTGATGGATGAGCAAATGGCTAAAGTGCAAAAAACTTTTAAATCCATTTTACATATTATGTGGCGCTTTGTTGCATCAATGAAACATATGAAACAATGAATGAAAATTTTATGAGGTTTGATGACGATATGAGGTTACAAATGATGATTTATGTATGAAACCAAGATACAATTGTGATAAGATGATTTTAGTAATGAAATAGAAGAGTGTAAGGCAAGAAAATTGCTTATTATGTTGTGAAAAATATTGTTGTTACTACCATTATGTGCATACATGTAAAACTTCTTTTCTTACCTAATTTGATCAAATGTGTTGTGTGTTTGTAAGAATGCTTTTTTTTTTTTTTATGTGTGAACTACATTTAGGTGTGTTTAAATAAAAATTGTTGAATACATCAATTATCTACAAACATAAAGAAGAAAGAAAGGAATAGAACTAAAATCGACTAAGAGGACAAACTCTAATCGAAATAAGAGTTTTGAAACTTGGTCTATTGGACACATCTCCAATCTAGTGCATTTAACAATCCAATTTGCTACCTTGAATGTTTGATGTTTTATAACAAAAAAAATCTTTCTGCTTTAAACTTTACTAAAAGCTCCTTGAAATATAATGTATGAGTGTTCAAACTCCATGGAAAGCCTTCATGAGATGTCAAGGTTTTATAAAACTTTGCACAATACAATTTAAAGATGACATCTTCCCATGTATTGGCTCTAGCTAAGCTATCTACTTTAAGAACAACCAATGCTAGAACTACTTTTAGGGAACTTGCAACAAATCTCTTATTGCAACCACAACAAATCGTACCTTGTGCATTTTCGGCAATAATTCCTATGGCAACTACTTTTGAATGTGGATCAAAAGCACCATCAATATAGGATTGGTGTAAGCCCTCTATACCTCTTCTAATGCAAATGCAATCTGTTACCTAATATCAAGACTAAGATCCTCACACTCAATTCTTGCAAAAGATAACTACTACATACTTAGTGATGCTAACATGCTTTAAATTGATTGGTCATGGCTTAAATCTTCTATGTGTGCATCGACTTATCACTACATCTAGAATTCATTAGCTAATGTTTAGGTGTTAATGACTATAGCAAAACTATATTGTAGACATGTAAAGGATGATTTTCTTGTGTTGACATTTAGCATATACATATTACCACCTGCTATTGTCATTTGATGTGGGATTTCATCTTCATTTTACAATTATGCACTCGCTTTTGCTGCAATATCCTACATAAAGAACCATTTTTGTTGTTGAGATGCGCAATCATCAACAATAATATTTTCATCAAGTTGCCAACTTCCCTACTCTTAGTGGAGTCACAAAAAAATTCAATGTGGGAATCCAGTTGCGATAATCACATGCATGCGGTGTATGTATCGCGCTACACATGGGCTCAGGAAAGTGATGTAGAATGTTGTGTAAGGAATGATTAAAAGAAGAGGTAAGAAGGAGGAGGAGGCAATCTCAAGAGGCTTAAATGCAAATATGACAAGTGAAGAAACTTAATAGCATTAACCCTACTATTTATGAAGAAAAGGGGGTTATGCTCTTCGCACAATGCAATTTGATCTTATGTTTGTAAACGGGTAGCATAATAGATAGTCACATGGCTGACTTTAAGAGAGGTTAGTAGACAACATGATGGTTTGGTCTGAGTTGTTAGAGATTGGCTATCCTCTGAGGTCTCTTTTAGCTCATTTTGGTAGCTTTGTGGGTGAGAGGTCATGGTGAAGGATAGATTGAAGCATGTAACATGATGAAGGACTCCTTAACCCTAGGTGAATGGCAACTTATCCTCTAATGGTTGTGTAGACAAAATCCTTCTTTGCAATCTTTGTAGACCTCGTGCTTAGACTTGTGTATTAGGCTTAGTAATTTGATTCCCATAATCTCCTTAAGGGTGTAAAGGATTTTGCCCTCAAATAAGACTAGTCTCCCTATTGGTCTTTAATAACACATAAACTTAGGTCAAAGGTGTTGAATGTTGCCGAGACTCTATGCCCCTCGAATAGGTTAATCTTGTAAAAATTATCATTGATCTTCTCGAATACTCAAAATGGTCCTTCTACTATAAGAGTGAGCTTGTTTATCTTCTAAGTCAAAAACCTCTCCTTCCCTATTTAAACCCACACAAGATATCCAATTTGTAACTAGATAGCTCACCACCCAAGGCCTTGTTGCTATTGTTTGGTGGTGGCCTTCTTGAGTTGCTTAGAGACCTTTTGGTGATATTGTTTTACCTCCCTAGCTTGATCGACTCTACTTAAGTTCTGTTTATTTGAGCTCGACATAGGTAATTAATCTTGGGGAGTAGTGGGGCTATACCCATTGATGACCTTAAATGGGGGCTTACCTATGGTACTGTGTGCAGATCTATTGTAAGTAAATTTCATGATGGGTAGGCACAAGTCTCAACTAGTAAGATTCTTTACAACCATGGCTTGAAGCAAAGACCTTAGCATCCTATTGACCACCTCAGTTTATGGATGATAAGATGTACTAAACATGAGCTTGGTGCCAAGTCATCACCATAAGGTCTCTTAGAAATCGCTAAAAAACTCACGTTTCGATCAAACACAATGCTTATTAAAATCCCATGCGATTGAATAATTTTCTATGAGAGAAGGTTAGTAATATGAAGGGTGTCATTTTACTAAACCAATCAATGACTACAAATATGGAGTCTTTTCCTCTTAATGTCCTCGGTAACCCTAGCATAAAGTTCATGCTCAAGTCAGACTACGATTGGGTTGGTACTAGCAGAAGCATAGGTTTGCTGGGTTGAGCTCTACATTTAACCTTCCAATACGTAGCACATTTCTCAATTACCTTATGCACATCCCTCATCATTCGTAGCTAAAAGAAATGTTCTTTAAGCAATTTATTGGTCCTCTTTTCACTAAAGTGGCTAGGTAACCCTCCATTATGCTTCTTACACTAACAATTCTTAAAATGAATTGGTCAAAATGCATAATCTTCCCTATCGAAACAGGTATCCATTCTTCATATAATATCTTCCGACCACTCTTCCTTAAGCACGATTGGCTATAATAGGCCTAAAATAAGGGTCATGCTCACACTCAGTGGTTAACTTAAAAACAAACATCTTAGCTTGCAAAGTAGTAATCAAAGTGTACCCTCACAAGAGCACGTTAGCTACCACATTACTTTTCCCCTTCTTGTACTTCACAACATAGGAGAAACCTTCTATGAATTATACTTAGCGAGCTTGACACCTAGACAATTTCTATTATCCTTAGAGATACTTAAGAGACTCATAGATGATGTAAATGATGAATTCTCGAGGTAAGAGATAATGTTGCCATACTGTGAGAGCTTAGATGAGTGCATGAAACTCTTCATCGTATATAGAATAATTCAAGAGGGCTCCATTAAGCTTCTCATTGTAGTAAACTATAGGTTTGTCCTTCTTGCAACAACATAACTTTAATTCCTACTCTTAATGCATCACATGGCAGCTAAAACACCTTCTCAAAATCTAGTAGTATCAACATAGGAGCAATGGTTAACTTTTTGAACTTTGAACTTTCTCTCCCCAACTAAACTCTACATCTTTTGTGGTTAGCTTGGTAAGGGGTATGACTATGGTATTGAGACTGCGAATGAAACATTGGTAAAATGATGCAAGCCTAAGAAAGCTTCTCCTATCATAGGTATTTTTCAGAGTTTATTAGTTGTAAATGGCTTGGACTTTCTCCTCATCAAGCTTCACTCCTCTAATTCCTACCACAAGTCCCAAGAAGGTAACTTCATCTTGACAAAAAACACATCTCTTAAAGTTGTTAAATAGATTTTTTGTTCAAAGAATGGTGAAGACCTCTTACATGTGCTTAATGTGGGTCCTTTGGTCAAGATTAGATACTAAGATATCATCAAAGTACACAATAACACACTTTCTTATCAAGGTTCTTAGCATGTGATTCATTAACCTCATAAATGTATCAAACATATTAGTCAGACCAAGAGGAATGACCATCCATTTGTAGAGACTATGCTTTGTCTTCAAAGGTATTTTCCACTTATCTCTTGGTCTCATGCATATTTGGTGGTATCCACTCTTCAAGTCAATCTTCAAGAAGATATAAGCACCATAGAGCTCATCTAACATGTCATTTAATCTCGGAATAGGATACCTGTATTTCACAGTGACCTTGTTAATAGCTCAACTATGATTACACATACACCATGATCTATCCTTCTTTCGGACAAATAGAGCAGGTATTGCATAGGGGCTTATGCTCTCTCTTACATAACCTCATTTTATCAACTTGTGTACTTATCTCTTTAGCATAGTAGCATATTTAAGGTTCATCCTATATGCAGGCTTGTTAGGCAATTCTCCACAAGACTGTAAATCAATACAACGCTCTATGCCTTGAAATGGAGGTAATCCCTTTGGCAACTCCTCAAGGAACATATCTCTAAACTCATTTAATAGATCTCCAATCTCCATTGGTTAGGGCACTTGGTCTTTCATCTCCAACAACCTTCTAACTAGTAGAAACACAGGCATTTCCAACTTTAGTGACTATATGAGCTCACTCCGTGATAAAACAATGGTCTTCGTTTGGGCTTGATTTAACTGAGCTTGGATATCCTTTCACTTAGCTAGGTGTCATAGGTTTAAGTACAACCTGTCTTCTATCCTTTTGAAAAGCATATGTATTCTTATGTCTATCATGCAAGACTCTTCGATTTAATGACCATGGTCATCTAAAGAGTATGTGGGACATATGCATGGGTAGGATGTCACATATGACCTCATCCTAGTACCTATTCAATATCCCCTACGGATATTGGTACTTGGATATACTATGTAGCATGAAAAGCTCCCTTCTCATCTAGCCAATGCAATTTATATGGCTTTAGAAGTTTTAAGGTTGGCAACTTCAGTTGTTTGACCATAGATTTAACAGCTACAGTGGTGCAACTTCCCCCCTTAAGGATTAGTGTACATAACTACCCTTCGATCTTGCACACAATGTAGAAAAGGTTCTTTCTTTACACATTAGAGGCTAAAAGTGAGACACTCAGAGCTCTTCTCAACATGATGCTCAGGAACCATCCTTGCTTATCATATACATCAGCATTATAAAAGACGTCCTCAATACACTCTACTCTTACCTCCTCTTCTTCTTCATCAGTACTATCAATCATGAGTATAGGTGCCTTGCCTATTATGCCCCGGAAGGGGGCTTAGGAGTTTCCACTAAGATCATCATGGTACGTGTGCACCTGTTACATGATAACCGTCTTATGAGTCAGAGATTGTAAGACTCTAACTAGTTAATTACATTTATAACTAGTTATATTACATATAATTATATAATAAAATATAACTATGGATTCCGTATGCCACGGTCAACCATGATTGTAGAGAGTTGGTATCCCTTACCAACCAGTAAAATGGAATAAACCTTACATCAGGGCCCTAAGATAACAATTTGATTTATAAAACCTATTAATCAATTTCTTACTCTATCATTTTAATCTTGTAGAAACTCTCGACACTTCACATCTTATCTCATCCCGAGCTTTTGTACGCTACCTACAAAGAGTCTATAAGGGGGTGAGCACACTATGGCTCAGTGAATGGGAGTGCAATACTCTCTATGCTACACATGCATAAGCAATTCAATCAAGTTATCAACCGTATGCTATGCATGAGCAATCATATGAATGCAACAGTTCACGTAGTCTTCCGGTAACCAATGTGAAGTCTAAGGTTTATGCCCTCTTGACCTTGGGTTAGGGATTCCGAAGCCACCATCAGTACCCAGGTCTCACAACTCGGTTTATCATATTTATTTTAACACTGGACACTCATGTGCCTCTACAATAGTCGGAGCAACACCCTCAAAGACAGTCCGAACAAGGAACCGGTAAGGCACAGACAATCCCCTAGTTCAATAGTTCTCTCAAGACGGCTTAGTAATATCACAATTACTTCTAGATGCCCTATGATAGTGATGGCCTTCAAATTTATGTAATATCTCGTGTAATGCATTTCTCTTTTTAATTAAATCACAACTTTTAATTATTCAATTTAGGGTGATCAATCAATATACGATAACAACCAATCTACATAAGGGAAGTAACACAATTTTATTGACCATTCAACAAGCTAGCATCAAACTATCATTTCAAATTTCAAAGTCGACCCATCACATCTCACACTCTTGAACCCTTCTTCAATTGTGCAATTTCACATCCCTTATAAAATTTAAAATATTTTTTTATTTTTTCTATTTTTTATTTTTTTTTCAATGGAGACAAAAGAGAGGGCTAAGGATGGTATGAGAAAAAGGCGAAATGAATTTTTGGTGAAGAATGAAGGAAATTGAAATTTCAGCTCAACACAACCTTCAGCATAGCCTGAGCTAAAGCCAGTGTTGAGTCAGAAAAATGGTCACAAGCAAGAAACATTTCAGCCCTACCCCGAGCACGGTTGTGCTAGAGCCCGTGCTAAACCTGACACTGAAGATAACGCATTTCGAAGTTAGCACGACCTTGAGCATGGTCATGTTGACACCCATGCCGACCCTGTTTATGAAAAACTACGAATGGATGCTTACTCCCGTGTGCTTTTTTTTTTTTTTATACTTAATTATACATCATGTGTGTACATACATATACACACATGTATCAACACATACACATATATAACTCGTACTTTCACACCTAAAAAGTATGCATATTCACACATATATAGGTACATCCACTTGTACATACACATATACAAACGTATCACGATCGAATATGGCATATCAAAATCAATCACAACATTGTAGTACATCATGGAGTTTTCCACTCACCTATTTAGGGTTGTCGTAGTTCTAGCCGTCATTAGGTGATTCCGACGTGTAGTCTCTCCTCCGAGTATGGTATCGAAGGGTCAACTACAACGGCTCCATGCAATTTTCGTTGGATTTCTCGATCTCTCGATAACTCCTATTTCTTCTCAAACTTCCCGATGCCTTTCCCCACACCTTTCATACACCTACACACATACTCCACATATACTTCACACTACCAATACATAGTTGTCCGCATACTCTACACACATTACACACCTCCCATATCCATACTCACATACCCACACCATACATCATCCTTTACATACACATACGTACACATACCACATGCCATCTTATACACTTACACACATACTCCATATACACCTTACACCACTGATAGACACATCCACATGCTTTGCACACACTACATTCACCTTCCGTACCCACACATACATATTCACACTCTACACATCATCTCATACTCATATATACATACACCCCATACATCATCCTAAACTTCCATACTTACACACACACATATCCATACACCATATACTATTATCTACACATACATACATTTATACACGCATCTCACACCATCACATACACATACGCACACATACATCCTCCTACATTCCGCACACCACCACACACACTTACATACACACCCTTACACCCATCTTGCACACTTTCACCCACACATACACGCATCCTTACACACTTCACACACCTTCAATCACACATACACATATACACATCTTTATACACACACACATGTCTCGTTCACCCTACATCTCCTCATATACATACACATACATCTTCAAATACATCACGCCCACCTTCCTTATCCACACACGTATATCTACATCACACACCATTTCCATACACATACATACATATACATTATATACACTCGCCTCTCCCTTTCCTACACATACATACACATCTTCCTCATCCATGCACACAGCAACATACACTCACATGCACACACACACACGACCTCCATTCACGCACACCTACACACTCTCACACACACCTATGTCCTTCACATGCACACACACATCCTCACATGCATACAAACATACCCTCACATACCATCCACTACCGCTTATGCCTTCTCACACACATAATCCTTTTATCATCCTCTTCTCTCACTTGTCTTCGTGGTTACTATTGTCCTTATGGTTGAGGTTGCTGTCCATACTGTTGTTGCAGTGCCGTTTGTTGTTGCTGTTGTAGTTGTCGTCGTAGCCACCGGCGTGGTTGCTGCTGGTTGTGGTTCCTCGCACATCCACACATCTCTACTCTTCTCCTTCGATTGGGTGCTGTCATCATCGTCATTGTTGTCATTGCTAGGCTGTTGCTACTAGGGTCCAGGTTGTCACGGTTGCTACCATGGTCAGAGTCATCATTGTTGCTATTGTTGTCTTACTCCCTCGCACACATGTGCACCCATACTCCCCTTTTTCTTTAGCTTTTGCTACTGTTGTCATTGCTGCGGTTGCTATTGCCTCTATCGTCGTCTTCCTTATTGTTGTTGTTCCCTATTGTTGTATCGTTGTCATTGTTACTGGAAGCTGCTGAAGAAGATGCAACTCGGAGGTGAAGGAGAAGGACGCGGCTAAATGAAGAAGAAAAGAAAAAGAAAAAGAAAAGGAAAAGTGAGCCGGGAAGAAGAAGAAGAAGAAAAGAAAAAGTAAAGGGAGGAAGGAGACGTGCTATAGAAGAAGAAGAAAGGAAGGCAGAAGGAGAGAGAAGAATAAGAAAAGAAAAGATGGATAGGAAGATAGATGGGCTATTGCATCCGACACGATGTGACCCCCTCCCCCCCCCCTTTTTACGGCTGTTTAGATATATATATATATATATATATATATTTATATTACATTATATTATATTTTATAATGTCCCTATTTTATTATTCTGCTCGCATACGAAAATATCTTTAAATTTTATATTTTTAGCATTTTAGTACGAAAGCTTACATCTAAGCTAATTTGTTTATCCCGAGCATAAATATTTACTCTAAATTTTAATTTGATATTCCTAGATCTAAAATTTTAAATTAATTTTTTTATTTAACCAAATATTGTTTGAAAATTACATTTTCGATAATTTATTATTCTATTTACTTTCTTTAATTGTTTATATAATTTTTCAAAATTTTTAGGACTTCACACTCTCCCCTCCTTCAAGAAGTTTCATCCTCAAAACTTTTTTCGCACTCGCCTCCTATACCTTATGTTCATGATTATAACTCTATGTCCTATCATTGAATACGCTTACCTAGATACTAATAGCATACAGATGTTGAATTTGATTCCTAGGCTTCCTTTAGCCATATACATCTTATGTGGATCTATGCATTTATATTTGTGGTCTTGTAATACCACTCTTCCTACCTTATATCTATATACCCCTAACATACGTCACATGCATCATCTTATCTTTCCATCACACTTGCACATACTATACGTACATACAAGTGCAATGACTTAGATTATTGAAGCCTAGATTTCTTACTCCACAAGTTGTGATGCGCATTATGGTTTGACTACATTTGGCACATCAATTACTACTGCCCACATTATCACACATGGCATAATGATTTCCTTTCCTACTACTCGCAAGCTTGTCATTTTGTATGCAACCCCATATAGGTGACGAGATTGTTAAATTTTGGAGTTTGTTCGTTTGTATAGTTTAGTTTTGTTAGTCAATGTTCAGGCTATGGTAATGGGTGATATGTGTTTGTACATCTACCCATTTTGTGCCCTTTTTCCTTATTGTTTCAGTTGGGTTATAATGTTGCTCTAACGCTATGGTTAGGATATTCCAACTTCGGATTTTGACAACACGAGAGTGGTGTCATATTTTCCTAAGGTACTTGTTTGCGAACAAGAGAACTTCATATCATCCAATGAAGCTCCCTTTATAGGGATCTTTCTATTGTGGAGCCTATCATTGAGGAGTTGTTCTCGTGTTTCCTTTTTATGCTACACGGATTCATTCCTGGGTCCTATGGGTTATGGGCCCACACTAGCCTCGTCTACTTCCTAAAGTGCCATTATGCGCGATGGTAGTGTTGTCCTCAAGCTTGATGATTATGACTTGTCCTTCGTCGTGTTTCATAATATCCTTTACGTGGTTTCGAAGGAAGCTATAGAGTTTACGAGCTAGCGCATTTCAAGTAACTTAGAGCTAAGAGAAACTCTAGATTGATAAATATATATACATATATATATATATATATATATATATATATATATATATATGTATGTATGATGTATGTATGTATAGACTATCATCTAATTTTTTATTATTTTACTCCTACAATCTACCTAGGTTCTACCCCATCTCATTGTTTGGTAGGTTGCTCCTATCATTGACAACCTAGAGCTCTGACACCAAAAATCCAGTCACGCCCCAGAAGGGGGCTTAGGAGTTTCCACTAAGATCATTATGGCATGTGTGCACCTGTTACATGATAATCGTCTTATGAGTTAGAGATCATAAGACTCTAACTAGTTAATTACATTTATAACTAGTCATATTACATATAATTATATAATAAAATATAACTATGGATTCCGTACCCTACGATTAACTATGATCACAGAGAGCCAATATCCCCTAGCAACCAGTAAAATGGAATAAACCTTACATCAGGGCCTTAAGATAACAATTTGATTTATAAAAACTATTAATCAATTTCTTACTCTATCATTCTGGTCTTCTAGAACTCTTGACACTTCACATCTTATCCCATCGCAAGCTTTGCAATCGTTACCTGCAAAGAGTCTGTAAGGGGATGAGCACACTATAGCTCAATGAATGGGAGTGTAATACTCTCAATGCTACACATGCACAAGCAATTCAATCAAGTTATCAACCATATGCTATGCATGAGCAATCATACGAATGCAACAGTTCATGTGGTCTTTTAGTAACCAACTTGAAGCCTAGGGTTTACGCCCCCCTTGACCTTAGGTTAGGGATTCCAAAGCCACCATTAGTGTTGCGGTCTTACAACCCGGTTTATCATATTTATTTTAACACCGAACGCTCCTATGCCTTTGCAATAGTCGAAGTAACACCCTGAAAGACAGTTCGGACATGGAACCGGTAAGGCGCGGACAATTCCCCAGTCTAGTAGTTCGCTTAGGACAGCTCAGTAATATCATTATTACTTTCAGATGCCCTGTGACAGTGATGGCCGTCAAATTTATGCAATATCTCGTGTAATGCATGTCTCATTTTAATTAAATCACCACTTTTAATTATTCGATTTAGGGTAATCAATCAATATATGATAACAACTAATCTACATAAGGGAAGTAACACAATTTTATTGACCATTCAATAAACAAGCATCAAACTGTCATTTCAAATTTCAAAGTCGACCCATCACATCTTGCACTCTTAAACCCTTCTTCCATTGTACGATTTCACATCTATTGTAAATTTTAAAATATATATTTTTTAATTTTATTTATTTATTATTATCATTTTTTTTTCAATGGAGATAAAAGAGAGGGCTAAAGATGGTATGAGAAAAAGGTGAAATGAATTTTTTGTGAAGAATGAAGGAAATTGAAATTTTAGTTCAGCACAATCTTCAACACAAGTTATGTTGAAGCCAATGTTGAGGCAAAAAAATGGTTAGAAGCAAGAAACATTTCAGCCCTGCCCCGAACACAGCCGTGCTGGAGCCTGTGCTAAACCTGGCATTGAAGATTACACATTTCGAAGTTAGCATGGCCTTGAGCATGGTCATGTTGACACCCATGCTAACCCTGTTTATGAAAAACTACGAATGGATGCTTACTCCTGCATGCTTTTTTTTTTTATATGTAATTATACTTCATATGTGTACATACATATACACACATGTATCAACACATACACATATATAACTCGTACTTTCACACCAAAAAAGTATGCATATTCACACACATATATGTACATCCACTTGTACATACACATATACAAACGTATTACGATTGAATATGGCATATCAAAATCAATCACAACATTGTAGCACATTATGGAGTTTCCCACTCACCTGTTTAGGGTCGTCGTAGTCCTAGCCGTCATTAGGTGATTCCGATGTGTAGTCTCTCCTCCGAGTATGGTATTGAAGGGTTAGCTACAACGGCTCCACACAATTTCCATTAGATTTCTCGATCTCTCGATAACTCCTATTTCTTCTCAAACTTCCTGATTCCTTTCCCCACACCTTTCATACACTCACACACATACTCCACATATACTTTACACCACCAATACATACTTGCCCGCATACATTATACACATTACACACCTCCCATATCTATACTCACATACTCACACCATACATCACCTCTTACATACACATACGTACCCACACCACATGCCATCTTGTACACTTACATACATATTCCATATACACCTTACACCACCAATACATACATCCACATGCTTTACACACACTACATTCACCTTCTATACCCATACATACATATTCACACTACACATCATCTCATACTCATACATAGATACACCCCATACATCATCCTAAACTTCCATGCTTACACACACACATGTCCATACACCATATACTATTATCTACACATACATACATTCATACATGTGTCTCACACCATCACATACACACCCTTACACTCATCCCACACACTTTCACCCACACATACATGCATCCTTACACACCTCACACACCTTCAATCACACATACACATATACACATCCTTATACACACACATATGTCCTGTTTACCCTACATCTCATCATACACCTATATACACATCTTCAAATACATCACGCCCTCCTTCCATATCCATACACGTATATCCACATCACACACCATGTCCATATGCATACATGTATACACACACTACACACTCGCCTCTCCCTTTCCCACACATACATACACATCTTCCTCATCCACGCACACAGCTACACACAAGGTGTCCATTCACGCACACCTACACACTCTCACACACACCCACGTCCTTTACATGCACACACACATCCTCACGCACATACAAACACACCTTCACACACCATCCACCACCGCTTACGCCTTCTCACACACATCATCCTTTTCACATCCACTTCTTTCACTTGTCTTCGTGGTTGCTGTCGTCCTCACGGTTGATGTTGCTATCCATATCGTCATTGCTGTGCCGTTTGTTGTTGTTGCTGTGGTTGTCGTAGTAGCCACTGGTGTGGTTGCTGCTGGTCGTGGTTCCTCGCATACCCACACATCTCCACTCTTCTCCTTCGACCGAGTGCTGCCATCATCATCGTTACTGGGGTCGAGGTCGTCACAGTTGTTGCCATGTTTGGAGTCATTATTTTTGCTGTTGTTGTCTTCCTCCCTCGCACACACGTGCACCCATACTCCCCTTCTTCTTCAGCTTTTGCTATTGTTGTCATTGCTGTGGTTGCTGTTGCCTTTGTTGTCGTCCCCCTTGTTGTTGTTGTTGTTCCCTGTTGCTGCATCATTATCATTGCTGTCGAAAGCTATTGAAGAAGACGTAGTTCAGAGGTGAAGGAGAAGGACGTGACCAGATGAAGAAGAAAAGAAAAAGAAAAAGAAAAGGAAGAGGGAAAGAAGATGCGGCTAAAAGAGCAGATGCGAGACAAATGGGAAGAAGAAGAAAAGAAAAAGTAAAGGGAGGAAGGAGACGTGCTGAAGAAGAAGAAGAAAGGAGGGCAGAAGGAGAGAGAAGAATAAGAAAAGAAAAGAAAGATAGGAAGACAGATGGGCTGTTGCATCCGGTGTGACGTGACTCCTTTTTTTTTACGGCTGTGTAGATATATATATTTATATTATAATTTATTTCATAATGTGTTGGTCCCAATTAGATTAATCAAGAGGGGGGGGGGGGGGGGGGGGTGTAATTACTTAAATTTTCAATTTTTGCACATCATTCAAAGTCTCTTGACTAACAAAATAACGTGAGCAACAAAATTTAAAAAAAATAAGGTGCAATAAATAAAATGAGTAGAGAAGAATAGAATGCTCAGAGATTTATAGAGGTTTCGCCTGAGCGTCAGTCCTCTCTTCTAGCTCCATGCTAGGGTCCCGGTTGTCTTTACCGGTTATGTTTCACTATATCAATCAAATTGAAAGTATACAAAATAAGCCTCTTCAAGGCGAAGTCTCATTGCTGAGTCTCTCTAGCTTCTTCACTAAGCTAATCACTCAAACTACAGTGATGAAACAACTCTCAATTCCTTATACAAGAAAGGAATCAGTATAACAATGAGGAATATCAAATTTCCTCTATAAATTGGATCACACGTATATGTAAGAAAATTTTTTGCGCCTGAAGATGTATGAGTTTTTTTAACTTTTCCGTGTGCTTGATTCTAAGAAGAACGTTCTCTCTCTTTTTTGTTTTAGCTTGAACATTCCTTTTATGTAGAGGACATAACGGTTACTGTGTTGGAGAATGTAACATTTATGGAGTTCCATGTGACAAGCTTGAATTTATTTTTGAAATTTTTTATTTCAAAAATAAGTTGAACTTGTTGGAGAAAATTTGCATTCCGTGATATTTTGATGAGGATAAGCTTGGATAAATCAATTTGACCAAATCTTCTTTGAAGATATTCCTTGGATAAAGTTTGTTGAAGATATCCCTCACATTATGGAACCTTATCTTGATATCCCATATATTGTGGAACCATATCTTCATGTAACAACCATATTTCTTATTCTTATCTTGGTAATTGTTAGATCTCCCAAAATATAGCACAAATATTTAGATTTAAATCTTGATAAAACTTGTAAATCTTATATGATCTCACTTTATCATAAAATAAAATCTTTGAATAAAATCTTGTAAAAACTTTATGTAAATTAAAAACCCCATGATATAAAATCCAACTTTAGTCAAACACATCAAGTATATTACCCAAATATACTTGACACGTGGAGCTAGGCCTTGAGATTTATTAAAAACCATCGATACAAAAAATTAGAACGAAATCTAGAAAAAAAATTCGTGACAGGCATGGAAGGTTCTGAAAGAGCTTCTGAAGCAAACTTGTCAATTGTCTTCCTGTTGTAAAGGTTCTGAAAGAGCTTCTAAAACAAACCTGTCAACTGTTCTCCTGTTATAAAGGTTCTGAAAGTGCTTCTGAAAGGTTAACACGAGAACTAGGATACACTACACAACTTCTGAAATACCTTCTGATAGAACAAAAACAATCTGTATAACACCTTTGAAGGTTCTGAACAAGCTTTTGTCTCTTTGTTTAATTTAGAGAAATTCACTTACTATCTTCTGAAACAACTTCTGACAAGCTCAAACATACGTTACACATTATTCCTCTTTTGTTAACATCAAAACTAAATTAGAGAACTTAACATAATGTCCCTATTTTATTATTCCGCTTGCGTGCGAGTATATCTTTAAATTTTATATTTTTAGCGTTTTACTACGAAAGCTTACGTCCAAGCTAATTTGTTTATCCCGAGCATACATATTTACTCTAAATTTTAATTTGATATTCCTAGATCTAAAATTTTAAATTAATTTTGTTATTTAACCAAATATCGTTTAAAAATTACGTTTCGGATAATTTATTATTCTATTTACTTTCTCTAATTGTTTATATAATTTTTCAAAAATTTTAAGACTTCACATTGCCCTTCAAAATCATAGCTTAGTGGTTTGGACATTGAGTAGCAACATGTCCAAATCCTAGGCACTTGATGCATTTTATCTAGCTTGTCTTCTAACCAGAGCTTTATCCCTATTCTCCTTATGATATATCTTTTTGCTCCACCACTTTTCGTCTTTCATCAAGCCTCCTCTCCACTAACCTTAGTGGTCCTTCAGGTTTGTCATCACCTTAGCTTTGCCAATTTTGTGATAGTTAGCAAAGAATCTGTAGTAGGTTAGGTAAGTATCACAGCTTGACCACCGGTACCTTGGTTTAAATAGTTGCATCTCTAAAAGCCTCTTGTACATAATAATCTAGGATAAACCTCCTCCTTATTATCCTCTTCATCTCAATCATGTCCTTATCTCATGTTCTTTACCTCATCTCCTCATGGCTAACAAGTTCATTTACCACAATTGCATATCCTAAAAATTATAAAGCAGCTATTCTTACTTTTACTACTTCTTCATACTCATGACATTCAAACAATTTATTGATCTTGTCCTCCTAATTCAGGTAGTCATCTGCATCTCTACCCTTAGAAAATAGAGGGATATGTATTTTAATGTTCTCTAGCCTTCTAGGACCTCTTGCACCACACATCACATAATTCTCATGAAAGTTATCTCCAACTCCCTTATCTAACTCTTCCTCAACATCAACTAACCTCCTCACATCTTAATCTCTCCTTCCTCCTCTAGCATTTCAAACATTTTGAGGTGGGTTTATTGGTTCTTAGTCATTTCAAACTTAACCAATGCTTACATTATCTCAAGTGGATTAGTTTTCTACTGACATTGCACTATGATGTCTAAGTTAGCAACAACAGTACTCAAGTCTTAGATTTGTTCATCAAAAGATATCGCATTTTGAGTAGCACACCTTCTACGACCATGTGCATCACTTTCAAAGTCTCCAATTCCACCTTGAACACTAAGATTTGACATTTACACTACATAATAGCACAACTACATAGCTTAATAAGTTTAGCAACAAGAACAATCATTGGAAAATAACAAAAATGGGAACACAAATAGTGGATTAGTTAAATTTGTGAGCTACTTGTAAGATATAACACACCTACAAGCATAACACGACTTGAGATTACTACTTGATATGACACACGAATAGCAACATTTAGGGGCAATCGCTATAATTTTTTCTAAAAGGATTGATAAGAGTAAAGATAAACTTAAGAGTTAGGAAATCAAGAGAGGTTGGAAAATATATTTCTGTATTCAATAATATGTTGTTACAGCTTACATATGAAGGGACTATTTATAATATGTCCTTAAGGTTTACACCAAAAGAGGAAAAGTCTTTTAAGTACATGAGGAAAACATACTCCTAGTATAAAACAAAAGAGGTAAAAACATAAAGAGATAAAAACAAATGTATATTCCTAGGGGTACATGTAGCTATCAAGTGTTAGAGATAGGTGTCATTATGATACTAGATGCATCATTGGCAGAAAAAGATAAATGATCCAAGAATTCATCTAAGCTAACATGGGTGGCTCTATCAATGAAAAGGTTAGATAGTCACTTAGCTAGCTTTAGGAGGGGTCAATAGACAACATAATAGGTCAGTAATTTGATTCCCATCATTGTTCCAATGTGAAATGAGAAGGGATTCTTAGTGAGTTTAGTTATCAACATCATCTGTTGGATGGCGCCAACGATTTATAGTTAAGATTAAAACCTTCTATTAATGGTCCCCTAAATAGAATCTTCTTAATTCAGGCTTAAGGAAGGCCTTTTCTTAAGTGTAATAACTCCTTTGAGAATGGTTAAATGTGGATGAGTCAGTTTAATGATTCTTACTTCAAGCTTAACATGCCAAATCTCGCTTGATCATCCAAAATGCACAATCTTAAGTCTTTAAACCCAATCACTTTAACCTAAAGAATCAAATGTTAGTGTAAATTGTAATATAGAATAGTAATCTTACATTAAAGAAAAAAAATGAGAGAGTGAAGTGTTTATAAGGTTTGTTGCAGACCGATTGAAGGCAAGTAGCAAGTCGGTTATAAAATGGTTGCTAATTGGCTATAAGGCCAGTTGCTAATTGATTGGTTACTGGTTGCTAGTCGATTGTTGATTAATTGCTATTTGGTTACTAGTCGGTTGTTGGATAGTTATTAACAATTTATGACTGGTCATATTTATTAAATAAATAGGCATCAGCCAATTAATATATCTGTTTAAATTGAATGGTTGTGTCTCTCTAATGAAAATAAACCAAAGAATATATTTGTTTAGGTTAAATGGTTATGTTTCTCCAATGAAAATAAATATGGAAAATCTCTTCAGTTATCATAAGATAAGATTTTTCATAAGTTTACAAAAGAGAGTTTGATATAACTTTATTGTATCTTGATAGTGAATTATTCTCTATAGTGGGGGCAATATCACCTTAAGAAATTTGATATTTCTTACCTTAAAGCAATTATTTTCTATCTCTAACAATTCCGCTCTAACATCAAATCCGTTTAATTATTGTATTCAATGCCCAACATCGAATATAGCCACTATAAAAATTGATGATAGCAAAATCAACATTAGATTATGCATAGAAGGTTATTGTAACCTACGTTTATCTTTGCAACTAGATGATATATCTAGGGAAGAGATTGCAAGTGTTATGTACTTGGAAAAAGTTATTATTTTAAACTTGAAGAATTCAATTCTATTTGCAATCTTACCTTAACTTAGTTGACTATTTAATGAAATAAAGCTCATTATCAAATTGCTTTGCATTTAATTAATTATAGATTTTAATTAGATGCATATTTTTGTATTTCTCACATTTTCGATCCTCTAATTTCATGAAAGATCATAATACTGGTTATCTCTCATGTTAGAAAGCATGTACTAAAATCAAAGTTAAGGATATTGAATACAGTTTGGATTTGCCCTTTTGGTGGAGTCATTGGAATTGTGAGCATTAAGGTTAAAACTTTTGAAAAATATACTTCTTATCATATGTCTTTAAGGGAAAAAAAAAGGTAAAAAGGTTGTATCAAAAAATATATATGGTCTTTATTGAGTTTTTTGATATATCATCCTAGATGGTTCCACTTCTCTATTTATAGGCTATAGCTTCATGTTGATAATTCAATGAAAGATGTCCAAAAATATATGTGATAGATTGTTCCTACTTTTTTTCCTTATCTGTAGAAGTGAGGTAGATATTTGACTTAAACACACTTAATTTGATTAAAAGTGCAAGCATAAATAATGGATAAAATAATTTTTGAAATGCCAAATTTTAAATAGATACAAATTAGTCACAAAAAAACTAAGATCAAATGTAGGCTGATATTAATCTTCCTACTATCTAACTTTAGACCTTTAGGCAAGTGCACTTACTGATTTTATAGTATAGTAGATAAAGATATTGAGTGTCGATCTCACAAGGATTATGAGTACTAGTAATTACCTTTTATCTAATTATCTAATCAGCGAAATTAATTAAATGATTAAATAAAATAAATAGTGAATAAATCAAAGAAAACAATAATAAATAAAACTAATATATTCATGTATTGAATCCCTCTAGAATTACTAATGTAATTAATTAATTATTATTCAAATTCTTATTTTATTCTTGCACTGTGGGAATTCCTATATTAAACTAATAACTCTCTCGAGTTATACTAATTCTTAATTTTAGGTTGATTAATTGGAATTTCTTCCTAATTAAAACCCCTAAAATTGCATTACATCTGATTTATGAATTCTACTATTAGGTTTGACCTTAATTTGGAAATTTTATATCGTCTTATCTCTAGGTTTGCATGCAACTCTTTTCAATTATACTAGATTTGTTATTACATAAAATCTCTCGATTTTTATACAAGAAATTGAATTTCAACTAATATGCTAGCAATATTAAATTGAAAATAATAAAAACACATAATTGAATAACAAAAATAATAAATAAATCATTGAATAATAATCATAATAATTTGCATGTTCATTCTAAGGTTAGTCATAAACATATTAAATATAAAAACAATAATAATAAAAGAAAGAATAAATAAAGCATTAAAAATTAAAAATATAAAAATCTACTCTAATCTCCTAATCTAATTCTAATATTAATTTTCTAATTCTATTTTCCTATTCTAATTTTTCCTATGGTTCTAAAAACTAAAACTCTACTCTACTACACTGATTCTTTTTTTGTCGGCGATATATATATATATGTTGAGTGCAGGTGGATATCTTGGAGGATAAGGACGTAATCACTTCGCTACAATGGATCATCATCTTGGTTTTCTTGCCATTATATATATATATCAGATTCAGAGCTTGGCAAATCTTTCTCACATTTTCTAGCTGATAATTCTAGCATGTTTTTTGATGACTTTTCTAGTGAATTTTCTGGCTTGCTCTAACATGTATCTTTGCATATCTTCTTAACTGATTCTTCAAGTGTTTTCCAGTGTGTTTGTCTTCTGATTTTTCTTTCCCTGATTTGATCTTTTGGCATGGACATTTTTGCTTTGTTTTTTTTTTTTTTCTTTTCGGTGGACTTCAGCATGTTTTAGACTTCAACATTGCATGACCATGTCTTCTTGTTGTGTATATTTCTATCTAGACTTTAGTGTCAACACGCCCATCAGCACGAGCGTATCGGCTGTCATGTTCTCCTCACATGCTGCAATCATAATTAGACACAATTTGTTTTCCATTATCAGATATGTTAATGTTGATTCATGTGTTGGACTTTCATCTTGTAGAAATTATATTTTCCTCTTTAATTTTCATAAAAAATTTCGATTAAACCATAATTTATAATTTAAGGACTCTGAAATTAAAATGAAGATTAATTTAGTGCACTATTTATACGAAATGTAAGGAAATTAAATAAAAGGTTATTATAATTTATATAAATAATTAGTATTTTATAACCCTTATCAAATTCCCCCGACATTTAAGTCTTTGCTTGTCCTCAAACAAAATAAACTTTAAAGATTAAGGACAAATTGATCATTGTAAATTGTATATATAAAATAATAGTGAATTTTCTAGCAAGTATACTAGGTTGGAATCAAGTAATATAGAAGTAAGTAGAATGTCGATCCTTCAAGGACTAAAGAGATTACTAAACTTATAATAACTTTTACTGATCTAGGCAATTCAAAGAAATATTCTTTTAACTACTTAATTAAAAACTGAAATAAAATCTACTCAAGCAGGAGCTATGAGAATATTATAAAGTAAACCTTTCAATTGAGAAGGTGGGAATTCACCCTAGACACGCTAATCAAATTTCCATCATGTTATTTAGAGTAACCTATGTATGGTTATTCAAATGGGTTTATAACCATAAACCTTTAATTAATTAGTCAACTTACGTATCTCTAATGAACAAAGGATTCTAAATTACATCCATACACTTCCCTGTGCTATGATTGCCTAATATCCTAATGCAATTACCCATAATTCCTGAGTGGATAATCAATTAGAACATTGCTTTAAACTCCAGATAAACCCTAATTTAACTAATTAATGCCGCTTCCACTTTGTTATATTAATCCAATTAAGAATTCCTAACAAATTCTATCTTAACTCTTATATTGATAAAATTTCTAACAATTAAAACCTTTAAGAATTTCAATTGAAATTATAGGAATTGCAATTATGAATAATCCACAAATACCTTAATCTAATAACATGACTACAATTATCACTTTAGCAATCTAGGGTTTCATTCTTCTTCCCACCAATTGAATCTAGCCAGCCATAGATTTAACAATGAATGCACAAGTTGCAATGGAATATTTGAGAGAATTCATGAATAATATAAACATAAGTCACAAAATTGCATAAATAAATAAAGATCAGAAATCACCAATTTTACGATACAATTGGAGAGAATTCGAACACAAAAACTCTAGAGACCACTTCCCAAAGCCAACTAAAAATACTTCTCAATTGATCACAAGGAAAACTTCTTTTAATCTCTTGTTCTTGCTATCAAAATGAAATATTCTCTCAAAGAACAAAAGTCTGAAACTGGAAAATTGCCAAAAGTCCCTTTTTACGTTTCTTCTCAAAGGAATATATAAAAACAGTCAGGAAAATGAAAAGTCGCATTTTTCATAAGTGTTCCACCACATGAGACACGGCCGTATGATAAGTAGTGTTTCCACCACCACTTGAGGCATGGCCATGGTCTCACCCCATAGGCTCCTCAGTATCTTTCGCAAATGTTCCACCACATGAGGCACGGCCATATAATAAGTGGTGTTTCCACCACCACTTGAGGCATGGCCGTATGATAAGTGGTGTTTCCACCACCACTTGAGGCATGGCCATGGTCTCACCCCATAGGCTCCTCGGTATCTTTCGCAGATGTTCCACCTCTTCCCACGGCCGTGTGATATCCTTTGCCTACTGATTTTCTTCATTTCTTCATGTTTTTTAGCTCCTAATGCACTCTTTTCCTGTTAGAGTCCATTGATTCCTAAAATATCAAAATACAAGCACTTCAGTATCTTTATCTTGGTGATTTGTTTTCAAATTTAACAATAACAACCTCCAAATCACAAGATAAATCATGAGATAATATGTTGTTATTAACTCCCCCACACTTGAACTTTCGCTTGTCCCCAAGTGAAAGAAAATCAATGTAATAAAAGTATAAAATTTCCTTCTTTCAACAACTTATTCATTCTTTCTTTCATGATTAGTGACTTGAATGGTTGGTGCATACCACTCTAACTAATACGGAAAAATGTAACTAATGTACCATAGTTAAAATTGAGTAATTAATCTAGAAAGAATAATCTTCCAATCTTAGTGTTTAACAATATAATTCTTATTTTAGAGAGTAAATTCTCAGTTCAACAAGGCAAAGTACTCAATTAGACTTCACTAGCAACTAGCAAGTATATAATCTCTCTAATTACTTATCTAAATAAGTTAACACACAATGAAAGCATATGGTATCCATTCTTTCCCTAGATTTTCTCCCTTTTTCAAGTCTCATTTTGCTCTTTGACTTGATTAGTCAAGTTTATTTAAATTACCAAAATTGACAGCGGAGTCAGACTTCACTCTTCTGAGGGACTAAAACCCGCCTATATCAACTTGGTTTCTATTCAAGTACTTAAATTTAGCCTTTCCACTCTTCTCGTTATTGTGAGTTCATTGAGTCGGCATATCCCGAGCTCATCACCCAAGTAACCAGGTTTTAAAGGGACCCCTACGAACTCTTCCTCACACTAACTTTAAAGATTAGATACTCTTAACTCAGTTGCTTGAGTCATTGGAGTAAAGGCTTTGAATTTCCCTAATTTTTTTTTTTTTTAGGGATCACTAAGAAAAGAATTTCTTTTACCTCTTTCACTGTATGTTAAAATACTCTCAAAGCAATTCAAAAGAAAATGTACTAGATAAAGAAAATGAGGAACGTAAATAGTAGATTAGTTAAATTCATGAGCAACTTGTAAGATATAATGCACTTAGAAGCGTGGTTATTAAAATCACAAGTCAATAGTACGATTTTATGAGTTTTCAATTTTATGAAGTTTTTCATAATCAAAATAAAGGAAAAATCATTTAGTTATAAACTTTTGATATAATTATGAGTTTAGATATACGATTCTACAAGTTATTGATTCTACCGATTCTCCATGCTTTTATACAATTCTACCGATTTTTACTATTCAATTCTAGGTAAAATTGCGATTTGACAACCATGCCTAGAAGCACAACACCAACTGAGATTACTACTCGATATTATGCACAAATAGCAACACTTAGGGGCACTCGCTATAATTTTTGCTAAAGGGGTTCATAAAAGTAAAGACAAACTCAAGAGCTAGGAAATCAAGAGAAGGTCGGAAATTATATTTCTGTATTCAATAATATGTTGTTGTGGCTTACGTATGAAGGGACTATTTATAGTAAGTCCCTAAGGTTAACACCAAAAGAAGAAAATTCTTTTAAGTACATGAGAAAAACACACTTCTAGTATAAAACAAAAGAGGTAAAAACATAAAGAGATAAAAAAAAAAAAACTCTTAAGGGCACGTGTAACTATCAAGTGTCAAAGACAAGTGTCATTGTGATATTAAACGCATTGCTAGCAGAAAAAGACAAATGATTTTGATGCGCAAGAATCTATTTGATCATTTTAAGTTTTAAATTTATAACCAATAAAATCTATTATCGAGTTAAGCAATATACCTATCGATTATAGTATAGATTTAACAGGTGTCGTCCTCAAGGATCTAGAAAACAAGTACTAATATTACATTTCTTTACTATCTAGTCTAATTTATGATGTGGAAATTATGAATTAAATTAATAATGAATAAATCCTAACAATCCTAGAATTAAATGATATTGTCAAAAATATATATATTCAATCAGAAAATATATCCCTTATCTTGTTCCACCCTAACCCTTAAATTCTCAAAATAAGATATCGATTAACGAATCAATTTACACTTTGCACCATAGGAATTCTCAAGTAAAATCAATTACTACCTTAAGTTAATCAATTCTTAATCATACACAAGATAATGGAGACCTCTCCTTTACTACCGTTATGCAAGATCTCATTAAGTTCACAAATTCTAATTAATTGCAGAAAATCAATGTTTTCTTACCTTTAGGTAAAACATGTAATCTCTCTATTTACAAAGATCTAATTTATTAGATGAAACCTCTTTCAATTTAATAAATATCAGACATGTAATCAATTCATGCACATAAATCAATCACAAGAACAATAGAAATACATGAATAGATGCAAAGATATAAACAATTCATTGATCAATCAATGTTTCAGCACATGAGTTAGAGTTTCACAAGATGAAAGATATAAAGAATTACTCCTCCATGGAGTGTTCAATAAAAACAGAGAATCTAGAGAAGTAAAATTGATTTTTGATAGAAAGAGTAATCCCTTATGTTTTTTTGTGATCTCCAATGATGTTTGAACAATTATTCTCTTAAAGTTTGTAATAATGCACCCTTAGGGTTTTTAGAATGAAGCTAGAAGAAAGCAAGTCTCCTTAAAATAAAACAAGGCATCTTATTATAGTTTAGCAAAAATAGGGTTCAGTACAGGCTTTAGCACAGCCATGATCAAGGCTGTGCTGACTCCGAAACACGACATTTTCACTGCCTAGTTCAACACGATCGTGCTCAAAGCGGGGTTGAAAAAAAAAAAAAACTTGTATTCTTGTTATTGGCATTAGCATGGGCTGTGTTGAACCTGGGGCAAACCTTGATATAGCTACTGGTCATTTTTTGCATCCAGCATTGGCATCTACATGAGTTATGCTGAACTAAAAATAAAATTTCTTCATTTTTTTTGCCAAATTTCACCTTGTCTTTGCTCATATAATCCTTAAACCTTTCTTTTATCTCCATTGATGCCTAAAATTAAAATTTAATCATATAAGTACCTTTTTCTTCACAAATCACATGGAATCCATATAAAATTATAACTAATAAGCACTAGAATTAAGGATCTTCTGACACTTATCAAATTTCCCCACACTTAAACGTTTGCTTGTCCTCAAGCAAACAAAATAAGGATAAAATAGATCTCCTCTCATCAATTGTACTCATTATTAAACTTTAAATCACAAGTAACATCCTCTATTTAATTCAATCTTAGTGATTCATTAGTGTCTACCACTCAAACCTACCATCATTGTACGTGTACCTAGTACACAAAAATTAGAGTTTACAAATTAATCCAAGTAAGTTAAACTATTACCCTCATCATTTAAGAAATGCTTCCCAAGTTATAAATAAAGTCAAACAAATTAAAAGTGGTTTGGTTACATCTCACCACTTACTAGAGAATATATAAACCGTTCAACTACCTCTTCTAAGCCCAGTAACCTCAAGTGAAAGTATATGGTATCCATCCTTCCTGATGTGCCTTTGTCCAATTACAAGCACACAATGTAATTTAGGATTCGATTGAACGATACATGATCAAAATGGCATGAACCCTAATTGAAATGGAACCTAAAAATGGCATGAAAAGGATAGAAAAGAAAAGAACTAATTCCTTACCAGATATTACGCACTAGTTGGAATTAGGTTTGATTTTGATGTTGTTGATATTACACATAACATAATCAAAATCCACTCGCCACAAATTCTAGGAGAATTTGATAAGAGAAAATGTGTGAAAGGAAGTGTCCCTCACGGTTTCAATATCTCCAAAATGATAAGTTCAAAAGTCCCCTCAAAGCCCTACTTAGCAAGTATTTATACTTGCTCCAATTAAGGTAAAAATAACACAACATATTACAAATAAGCCACTCCAAATGACTGATTCAAAAACACAAAAATACAAGTACAAACAAGTCTTCAAATGGTTGGTTCTTCACTTCAATAGAACATATTACCGGTTTTTCTTTGATTTATGTAGGTCCATGAATAACTCACAAACTGAGCTTTAGTGAGTTTATCTACCGTCTCATAAAAACCGACAAGTATACCTACTAGAATGAACAACAAATATGTAATAGAAAAGAAGATACTAAACAAATATTCTCGGGGTTTGATTGTTCAAAGAGGGCCCTTATCACCAAATTTTATAATCCTTTGTTCTTGCTTTAGTGATAGGTCCTGTAGGAATTTGATTCTTATCACTTCCCTCAGATTTTCTTCCTCTTTTTGTTAAACCTCTCAATTTTTTTTTTTGAGTTTTCCTCTTTTATATATATATATATATATTAATTTCAGTTATTTAAGATCTTGCAACCCATGTAACAAATGTTTAGCCAATAATCCTAAGCTCATCACCTAAGTTAACAAACATTTTCCCTTTAATTGAAGACATCCTTATAGACTTAATTATTCAAGTTACAAGACCTATTGAACTTTTTCCTTTTTGTATCCCATCTTGTTATTATAATATCATTGGTTGGCTAATCCCAAGCCAGACGACCTTAGGTGACCGAGTTTTAAAGGGACCCCATTAAACTTCTATTATCCTAAATTTAGGGATTCGTAAAGATACTCTTAACTTGGAGAACCCAAGTCATTAGAATAACGACTTATTATTTCTTTACTTGATTGATTAGTCAACAATAAAGTCAGACTTCACTCTTTTGAGGGACCAAAGCTCGCCCATACTAACTAAGTTTTTCACATTATTGCTCAATTAACACATTAATTAATTAATTTTCGAAGAGATTACTTAAGAGGAATCACCAAGTGATAAACTTCATATGCACCTTTCACGAAAAGTTAAAAAAGCTCTCAAAGTTTTTGAAAGGTAAATATATTAACCAATAAGCTTAAAAATACAACCATTTAACTTTAACTAAGGACTTCAATCTATTTCACAACTTTAGAATCAATAATTAAATAGCAAGTAAGATTACCCCACTTAGATCTCATCCTAAAATTCCAACTAAATATACTAAGTCCAACAATAGGTGAATAAGGAACATAGAATCACTGCCTTTTATGAGCACAATTTCAAGGATCTCGCCTTTTAATGATTCAAGATCAACATTCAAACTCAATTGCAAACTTGTAAATGGGGGAAATTTAATAAGACGGTGCATAGATAACACAAGTAAAGCAGGACCCAAATTTCTCAATTTTCTTCATTCCTTATACCCCTTCCCCACACTTATTTAAGACATTGTCTCCAATGTCTTCTTAAATCAAGCACATATAAGGGAAAAAGGAAAAGAAAAATGAAATGAAAAATAACAAAAAGAAAAGGACACTAAGAACTTCCACGGTTTTTATGTGTAGACGGTTGCATGTAAAGTTCAAGACCAAGTATAAGAGCAAAACAATAATGGCATGTCATCATTGGAGCTGGGAACCCAAAGTTTGTGCTACATCATCCTAGAAAAAAAAAAAGAAATTAAGGGTAAAAAGAGAAGTTAGACTATCCTAATTTAGATAAACTGTGAAGTTAGAGAGTGAAGGAGGAGAGAGAGAAACTGTATATATATATATGGGTTGTCAACACGGTCTGTTGTACGACCATGCTCGGGGCCATGCAGGCTCTCAAAAGGAGCACAAAAGGCGGTGTTTTATAGGGCAAGTCTACCCTGTTTGCAGCACGGCCATGCTCGTGGCCATGCTAACTTCAAAAATTCTATAGAATGTTTGATAGAGTTAGCCTTAGCTTCAGCATGGCCATGCTCGTGGCGATGTTAACTTCAAAAAAATCCACATAACCTCTTTAGATTGTGCATAGTCTTGAGCACTAGTTGTGCTCAAGATAGTTCAGACTTTGAAAAACACGTAGAGGGAAAATAAGACTTGCCCAAGCCAATAGACAACAACTGTGATCATCGTGCACCTTTAAAAGTGTAAATGAACATAGAGAAAGACTTACCAGGTGCACTTAGTGATTAAAATTCAAACTTCCTTACTTGTCATTGGCTTTTCCCCAAACTTAGAAATTACTCCCGCCCTCTTCAAATTAGTTCAGAAACTCCCCTTAACATTTGCAAATTTCTAAAAATAATAGACTTAGGATAGTGACAATAAAAAGAAAATAAAAGGAACACTATGTACCTAAGTTAGACATGGGTTGCCTCCTAAGAAGCGCACTTGTTTAACGTCGTTGGCTCGACGCTCTTCACGTTCTTCAACTAACTCTCTGGCAGATGGAGATCCAATTCCTCGCTGAAGACTTCCATGATTTTCTCCACTAGATCTTTAAATATGGCCAACATACACCGCTGAAACGTAGCCGATGCATTACATAACCCGAGTGGCATCCTCCTGTAGGCATATGTGTCGTAAGGGCATGTGAAAGTGGTTTTCTCCTAGTCCTCTAAAACAATAGGTATCTGAAAGTAGCCGAACATCCTATCCAAGTAGCAATAATACATGCGTCCAACTAACCTTTCCAACATTTGATCAAGGAAAGCGAAAGGAAAGTGATCTTTTCAAGTGGCGTCATTCAATTTCCGATAGTCGATGCACACCCACCACCTAGTGATGGTTCGCATGGGAATGAGCTCACTCTTTTCATTAGAGACAACAGTAATCCCTCCTTTCTTCGACACCACTTGCGTTGAACTAACCCAGCCGCTATTAGATATGAGGTAAATAAGTCCAGCATCAAGAAGTTTGATCACCTCCTTCTTAACCACCTCCTTCATATTAGGATTTAACTGTCTCTATGGTTGCACTATAGGCTTAAATCCTTCTTCTAATAAAATTTTGTGAGTATAGAAGGAGGGGTTGATACCTTTTATATCAGATATTTTCCAAGTAATGGCTTGCTTGTGTGTTCTCACGACCGTGAGTAATTGGTCTTTCTACTCTTAAGATAAATATGAGGCTATAATAACTGGCAGGCTAAAGTCTTCTACAAGGAAAGCATATTCCAGATACTCTAGTAATTGTTTTAACCCCAACACTAGCAGCTCTTCTATAGAATTTTTAAGTCTCGCCTCATTTTCTGTTCTTAACTTTTCAAACCCATGCTGAGGTATAGCACCTTCTGAAGCATCAAGCTGCTCAATGAGTAGTGCAACCTCTAGGTTATTTGAATCCTTCTTCTCTTTCAATGTCAAGCTTAGCTCTAACTCATCTTTGCTTAGAATTTCCTTCATTTGCTCATTTACTGTAACATCAACAACATTAATAGAGTAACAAGAGTCATCAATGCACATAGTGTGTTTCATAGTAGCAGCCATTTGGATTACCATCTCTTCATTATCGATTCTTAAAGTAAGCTTGCCTCCTTCTACATTAACCATTGCCTTGGCAGTGGCTAAGAATGGTCCCCCAAGTATCAAAGGAATATCCCCATCCTCATCCATTTCTAGAACTACAAAGTCGATAGGGTAGATGAAATTCCCTACCTTTACTAAGACATCCTCGATTATCACCTTGGGAATCTTCATAGAGCGGTCAGTAAGTTGCAAACTCATCCTAGTTGGTGTTAAGTCAGAAAGTCCCAACTTCTTGAAAAAAGAGTATGGCATTAAATTAATGCTAGCCCCAAGATAAGCTAGGGCCTTATCAACTAAAGTGTCACTTACGACACACAGAATTCTGAAACCGCCTGGATCCCTTAGCTTTGGAGGACGTTTATTCTGAATGATAGATGAGCAATTTGCATCAACTTTTATGTTAGACACATCCTCTAACTTCCGCTTGTTAGATAGAAGCTCCTTTAGGAACTTAGCATATTTTGGCATTTGTGAAAGTGCCTCTACAAATAGAATATTAATGTACAGCTGTTTAAATAGATCGAAGAATTTACCAAACTGCTCCTTTGCTCCGGTTAAGACGAGTTGGATAAGGTATTTTTGGCACATATTCTTTGACAATCGGTAGTGATCTCCTCTCAGAATGTGTTTCCTCAGGAGTTCTCTTCTTCTTTTCAATAGGTTGATTATCTTCTTGCTTCTTTTGATGTCACTGTTCAGATGGTAACTCTTTCTTGCTTCTTAAAGTAATGGCTTTCACCTATTCTCTTAGATTGTTTTTTGTGTTGCTAGGAAGAGAGCCAAGTTGTCTTTCAAACACCATCTTACCCAGTTGGCCAATTTGCTTCTCAAGATTGTGAATCAAGGTCTCTTGATTACGATGCCTTGCATTAGAGCTCTAGATGAATTAACTCAGTATATCTTCTAAGTTACCCTTCTTTTCTTGTTAAGGTAACTACGCTGAAGGAAGTGGTAAAGGCTAATAAAGTGGCAGTTGTTCCTTCAAATACCCTAGTGGTAGTAGATTAGCTCTCTAATAGTCCTGGTTTTCATAAGACAGATTCAGATGGTTTCTCATCCCCGGATGGTAGGTTTTACTATACTGATTATACTGTTATTTGTTCAAATTCCCAAGATAATCTACCTGCTCATATTGCTCAAAATGATCCACACCCTTCACAAGATCTCCCATCTAATGTTGTTGTTATGGTCCTTGGGAATTCTTGAGAGTTGCAACTTGATAGCTCAAAGCTTCCATCTTTGCTACCAAAGTAGTCATGACATTTACTTCAAACATTCTTATTGCTTTCTGCTTACTCTTGTCATAGCCCCACTAGTAATTGTTTCTTGCCATATCGGCGAATAGCTTCAATGAGTCTTTCGGAGTCTTAGTATTTAATGTATCGCCAGCTGCAGTATCTACCAAGTGATGTGTATCTGGATTTAACCCATTAAAAATGTCTTAAACATGCATCCATATAGGTAACTAGTGATGTGGACACTTCCTCAACAACTCTATCCATCTTTGCCAAGCATCATATATCGTTTCATGATCTTGTTGAGTGAAAGAAGAGATGTCGTTCTAAAGCTTGGTGGTCTTACATGGTGGAATATAATTGTCCAGAAACTCCTTTACCATGTCATCCCATGTAGTCAAAGCCCTGAGACCTAATGACTGAAGCCATGTCTTAGCCTTCCCTCTTAATGAAAAATGGAACAATCTTGTACACATTGTTTCATGTGTCCCCCCATTGTTCTTAAAAGTTTCACAAATCTCCAAGAATGTCTGAATGTGAGCATAGGGGTCTTCATCAACTAATCCATCGAACTGACAGTATTGTTGTAGAAGTTGAATCACCATACCCTTAATCTCGAAATTATTAGCCCCAATGGGAGGCTTAACAATGGTTAGACCTGTGCTGTCTAGTGTAGGCCTTACATACTCAATGTTTGTCTTTGGTGGAACCTCAGTCATTACTTCTTGTACCTTTGCCTCACTCTTTGTAGACGACTCTAACTCAGAACTATTAAAAAGTTGCTCAGTGAGCTCTTCTTCTTTAACCACCGTTGCTACTACTATATCACATTCTCCCTCCTCACTGACTGAATTCCCAAAAGATTCGACAGTTGTGTTCCTTCGAAGTCGGTGGAGTCTTCTCTCAGTTTCAAGATCTAGATCAAGAATGTCAAAGGGAAGATTCCTTGTCATACACTGCAAAAGGCAACCAAGTGTGAATTGGAACTTTTCAAAAGAAGGAGAGAAGAGAAATAGATAAAACAAATAAAAAGAGTGACTAAAGTAGTAGATACTATGGTTTTTCCTAATATTGCCATGCTAGATCCTCGGCAACAGCGCTAAAAACTTGATGCACTCGAATCTATTGGATCATTTTAAGTTTTCAATTTATAACCAATAAAATATACTATCGAGCTAGGCAGTGTACCTATCGATTATAATATAGATTTAATAGGTGTTGTCCTCTAGGATCTAGTACAAGTACTAGTATTACCTTTTTCTACTACCTAGTCTAATTTATGATGTAGAAATTATGAATTAAATTAACAATTAACAAACCTTAACAACCCTAGAATTAAATGATATTTTCAAAAATATATATATTCAATCACAAAATATACCCCTTATCTTGTTCTACCCTAACCTTTAAATTCTCAAAATAAGATATCAATTAACAAGTCAATATATACTTTGCACTGTAGGAATTCTCAAGTAAAATCAATTACTCCCTCGAGTTAATCAATTCTTAATCATGCACAAGATAATAGAGACCTCTCCCTCACTATAGTCATGCAAGATCTCAATAAGTTCACAAATTCTGATTAATTGCAGAAAGTCAATGTTTTCCTACCTTTAGGTAAAACATGTAATCTCTCTATTCATAAAGATTTAATTTCCTAGATGAAACCTCTTTCAATCTAATAAAAATCAGAATGCAATCAATTCGCGTGCATAAATCAATCATAAGAACAATGGAAATACATGAATAGATGCAAAGATATAAATAATTCATTAATCAATCAATGTTTCAGCACATGAGTTAGGGAAAGATATAAAGAATTACTCCTCCATGGAGTTTTCAATAAAAACAAAGAATCTAGAGACGTAATATTGATTCATGGTAGAAAGAGTAATCTCAAGTGTTGTTTTGTGATCTCCAATGATGTTCGGACAATTCTCCTCTTGAAGTTCATAATAATGCTCCCTTAGGTTTTTTAGAACGAAGCCAAAAGAAAAAAAAGTCTCTGTAAAATAAAACAAGGCTTCTATTTATAGTTCTACGAAAACAGGGTTCGACATGAGCATCAACACGCCTATGACTGAGGTCGTGCTAACTTTGAAACACGTCATTTTCACTGCCCAGTTTAGCATGGCCTCCACCATAGCCTTGCTTGGGGTAGGGCTAAAAAAAACAAATTTGTATTCTTGTTACTGGTATTAGCACTGGTTGTGTTAAACCTGGGGCACTCCTTGATATTGCTACTGGTCATTTTTTGCATCTAGCACTAGCGTTTGTATGGGTTGTGTTGAAGGTTGTGCTAAACTAAAAATCAATTTTCTTCATTTTTTGCCAAATTTCACTTCGCCTTTGCTCATATTATCCTTAAACCTTTCTTTATCTCCATTGACACCTGAAATTAAAATTTAATCATATAAGTACCCTTTTCTTCACAAATCACATGAAATCCATATAAAATTTTAATTAATAAGCACTAGAATTAAGGGTCTTCCGACACTTATCAGATTTAAGCATTCATCTAAGCTGACATGGATTGCTTTGTTAATGAATAAGTCAGATAATCACTTAGTTGGCTTCAAGATGGGTGAGTAGACAACACGATAGATCAGTAATTTGATTCCAATCATCCTTCCTATGTGAAATGAGAAGGGACTCTAGGTGAGTTTAGTTATCAGCATCATCTATGGAATGGTGCTAACAATTTACAATTTAGATTAAATGTCCTCTCAATGGTCCCTTAAATGGGATCTTCTTGATTCAGGCTCATGGTAGGTCTTTTCTTAAGCGTAACAACCACCTTGAGAAGGGTTATAAGTGAATGAGTTGATCTAATAATTTTTACTTCAAGCTTAACATGCCAAGTCTCCCTTAATCATCTCAATTGCAAAGTCTTAAGTCTTTGAACCCTATCACTTTAACCTAAAGAGTTAAATGGTAGTGTAAATTGTAATATAGAATAGTAATCTTACATTGAAGAAAAAAAATGAGCGAGTGAAGTGTTTATAAGGTCTATTGCAAATCGACTGAAGGCTAGTTGCAAGTCGGTTACAAAACAATTGCTAAGCAACTATAAGGCTAGTTGCTAATCGAATGTTGACTAGTTGTTAATCAATTGTTGATTAGTTGTTACCTGGTTATTAGTTGGTTACTGGATAGTTATTAACAATTTATGAATAGTCATATCTATTAAATAAATAAGCATAAACCAATTGATATATCTGTTTAAATTGAATGGTTATGTCTCTCTAATGAAAATCAAGCAACGGATATATTTATTTAGAATGAATGGTTATATCTCTCCAACAAAAATAAATATGGTTTATTTCTTCAATTATTGTAATATAAGATTTTTCATAAGTTCACAAAAGAGAGTTTCAATGAACTTTGTTATATCCTAAAAGTAACTTATTCTTTACAGTTGGGGCTACATCGCTTTAAGAAAGTTGATATTTCATGCCTTAAAGCAATTATTTTTTCCCCTAACAATTTTGCTCTAACAATCTAAAGTGATATTCTGAAGGCAGAAATGGATTCCGGTTCTTTTTTAAAAGTAATGAATCAAGACCTTATCAAACTTGATCGTTTTGATGGCATAAGATTTTCAAGATGGAAGGAAAAAATAGTTTTTCTTCCGATTGCAATCAATGTCTTATATCTCCTTGATCCAAACCTACAATCTCTACCTGTTCCTATGCTTGAAGATAATGTTTCTATGAAGGAAGCACGGAAGAATGTGAGAATGATGAAATGGAATGTCATGGTCATATTCTGAATTTTCTAAAGGATTAACTGTATGACCTATTTTCAAGTCTAAATTCTCTTTAAGATATTTGGATGACCGTAAAGCTTAACTATCAGAATGAGAAAGAGGGTACAGATAAATTTTTGGCACTTAACTGTTTTGAATTTAAGAGAATTGATAACTTGCCAATAATGGATCAACTACATGAATTGTAAATTCTTGTTTTTAAGATAAGTGACATAGAGATTAAAGTTCTTGATAAATTTTAGGTGACAACAATTTTGTCTAAACTTCTTCCCTCTTGAAATGACTATAAGAAAAGGTTGCATTCTCTAGGAAATTTCACTATTGAACCGCCGCGTACATAATAAGGTTTCTTCTAAAAGAATACATATTTTACCTTATGAAGTTATGAATGGTAGAAAGCCAAATCTAACATATCTTAAAGTGTGAGGGTGTCTTGTAATAAAGTTCATGATCCACAAAAGACCAAATTAAGACCAAGAGATGTCAAAATTATGTTTGTAAGTTATGCACAAAATTTTAATGTGTATAGATTATTATATTTGTAATCAAATGTAATCGTTGAGTCTATACATGTTGATTTCTTTAATAATATAAGTGCATAAGATTTTGTAGATTATACAAAAGAGAAAAAAAAAATTATTTTGAGTCCAAACATAGTTGTGAGAGAGAAATGAAATGAAAGTGATAGTTCTACTGAAATAACAAGAAATCAAGGATTAAAAAAAGAGAAATCTTTAGATTTTAACTTTGTTTCTCCCACATCTATTATCTTCTTTGCTGAGGGGAATGGAACTCAAGTTTTTGAACAAATTGTCAATTTTGTTTCATAAAAAAGAAGATTATAAAACATTTAACGATGTAATATCATCTAGAAATGCTTCATTTTAGAAGGAGGTAGTAAATGATGAAATGGATTCAACTATGTCCAATAATACATAGATATAAGTGGAGGAGCCATTAGTTCGGCACATAAAGAAAAAACTTGCACATCACATTCAATAATGCAGCTTGAGTTTACTACTCTGACAACAGCAAGTAAGGAAGTAAAATGGTAGAGAAATTTATTACTGAATATAGAGTTATGGCCATAACCTCTACCAGATGTTTCCTTGTATTATGATAATGCAATGTATAAAGCACATAACAATACCCATAGTGGCAAGCCTAGACATATAAGCTTAAGATATAAGTATGTTTGTGAGTTAATCTTGATTGGTATCTTTACCATTATCTATGTGAAAATTTGATGAGATTAACAATAAGTGGAATGAGACTTAAGTTGAAACCCACTAATGACACCAATATTGGTAGCCTAACTTTAAATTAGAATAACTAATTTCAAAGTTTAATGAATAAAAACAAGTTCCCGTAAAGTGTTCGTTTTAAAAATAAATAAAGAGTCCCATTTAAATTAATTAGAGTAGTGTTACATTAATGGATTTGAAGGATGAGTAAATAAAGCTCTCGATGAAGTCAAATATACAAGCTTATCTTCACCTATATGAACATAAAAGTGGTGACACTTTAACAAGATCATATTAAGTTCACTCTTGTAAACATTCATGAATATCAAGATTAACACATGGCCACAATTGTACTAAAAGCAATTATAAACCTCTTAGTGAATTGATGAATATTATGTGTGCAATATTTTAGGTTTTAATACTAGAAGTATTGGTTTAATCAATAAAACACCATTTAATTTATTAAGAATTTAAAGTGCTTGCACTAATTAAAGGTTTAAATCAAGAGATATCTTCTTGTATGCATAATATTTATCATGTGAAAAGTTTGTATTACAATTTAGTGGGGGATTGTTAGTGTAAATTGTAATATATAGTAATCTTACTTTGAAGAGAAAATGACAGAGTGAAATGTTTTTAAGGTCAATTGCAAACCGCTTGTAGATCGGTTACAAAGTGGTTGCTTATCGATTATAAGGCTGGTTGTTGGTCCGTTACTGACTGACTGTTGACTAGTTGCTTGTTGGTTGCTATATGGTTACTAGTTGGTTATTGGATAGTTACTAACAATAGTTTATGAATAATCTTGTCTGTTAAATGAATAGCATAAACTAATGGATATATTTATTTAAATTAAATGGTTATGTCTCTTTAATGAAATTAATTTATAAATTGATGATGGCAAAATCAACATTAGATGATGCATCGAAGGTTATTGTGACATATGTTTGTCATTGCAGCTAGATGATATATCTAAGGAAGAGATTGTAGGTGTTGTGTACTTGGAAAAAGTTGTTATTATAGATTGGAAGAGTGCAATTCTATTTGCAATCTTGCCCTAATTTAGTTAACTATTTAACAAAATAAAGCTCATTATCAACTTTCTTTACTTTTAATTAATTATAGATTTTAATTAGATGGATAATTTTGTATTTCTCACATTTTAGGTTCTCTAATTTCTTGAAAGATCATAATATAGGTTATCTCTCATGTTAAAATGCATGTACTAAAATTGAAGTCAGTGATATCCACTATAGTGTAATTCTGCCTTTTTGGTGAAGTCATTGGAGTTGTGAGCATTAAGGTCAAAACTTTTGAACAATATACTTCTTATCATATGTCTCTAAAGAAGAAAATAAGTAGAAGGGTTGTATTAAAAAATATATATGCTCTTTATTGAGTTTAAGATATATCATCCTAGATGGTTCCACTTCTCTATTTATAGGCTATAAAATCCTTCATGTTGATAATTTCATGAAAGATGTCCAAAAATATATGTGATCAATTGTACCTACTTTTTCTTCTTATTTATACAAGAGAGGTAGATATTTGACTCCAACATGCTTAATTTGAGTACAAGTGCAAGAATAAAAAATGAATAAAATAATTTTTGAAATGCTAAATTTTAAGTAGATACAAATTAGTCATAAAACAACTATAGATCAAATGTAGAAAAAAGAAAATTAAAAGAGCATTATGATTAGTCTAAAAAATAAAACTCTTTAAAAGTATAAAATAGCCATTCATTATGCAAAAGTGCATGGAATGGTTATGTTATGCAAGAGTGTAACCAAATATGAGAATAGTCTTTTTGTAAGGAATAAAGAGAGAATTAGATTATCTATTATGCCAATAAAACCCAATTTAAAGGGACAAATGTATATCAACAAGTAGCATTTAAAGGGGTGGAAAAGCAACGAAAGAAGTCTATATGTAGATGCTTTAGAGCAACAATTTCGAGAAATTGCAAATATGCTCATTTACATTTGCTTTAGGATTGTTTACCTCCTTATCTTAGAAATTAAGTGTTTAAATATGCTTATCATGCCTTGGATCAAAATACGGAAAATCCACCACAAATTCATTACCACATATACATACATGACTCAAAAAGCAATTACAATCCACATAATTTGTAATTGGCAAGTATAGTTGTGCATAGATAATAATGGTAATAGCAAGCTTTCTTATGGTAATACTTAGGATGGGTCCATGAGAAATCCACTAAAATAATGCTATTTAAACAAAATCGCGAAACACAATACCCAAAAAATTTATTCCAAAAATAGGTAGTGAAGATGCAAACCCGAAGCATACCTTCAGTTGAATTAATTTTGGCAAAACTGATGGCGCGGACAGTGTCCACAACTATGCCTTCAGTACAATTTATATTGAAGGCACAAATTGTGCATGCACTTTCAAGCAAGCACCCTAACAAATTTTTTTTCTACTAAGATCCCCCACTGTCCAATAATTTCATCAAATTTCCCCCACTGTCTAATAATTTCATCTAATCCTGAAAACCTATGCCTACAAACCTATAAAAATTATTATAAAGTAACACTACAAATTTGCATAGTATCACAACATGTGAACTTAAATGAGCAAAAAAAAATATTTTACTATTTGTGTGTACTATAAATTCAGTTGCTCACTTCCTTCATCTCTATTTCTTCTTCCTCCATTGCTCCTTCTCTTTTCTTGCTTTATTTTTTACATAGGTTCGTGGATGGAAGAAGAAAAGTTTGTACATCTATGAGTGTAGGAATATCAATAGAAGATTTTCTCAATTTCTTTAGCAAAAAAGCTTGATTAAGCTATATTTTGGTATGTTTTGCTTGTAAAAAATTTAATTTCTTTCCTATTATGTTACTTTTCATCAATCCATAGAAAATTAGCTATAATTTTCTTGTAGTCTACTATTTTTAATAAAATACCAGTAGTTATTGTTAATTTGCACTATGTTAGACATGTTTTATGTAAATGTTGTTGTACATAACACATGAAGAAGATCAACATTATAAGCACTAAAAATTACGTATTATTTTTTAGTTTAAAATTTTGGTTTATTATTTAAATCATTTCAAAAATTTGTTATAATCAAATAATCATTAAAAAAATTAATTTAAAAAAATGTTAATAATAATGTTAATTTTAAATTTTATTATTTGAAAACAATAACTATAACTCTTCGTAGTCTTCTCTTTTTAATAAAATGCTAGTAGTTATTAGTTTGTAGTATGTTAGATATGATTTATGTAAATCTTGTTGTAAAATTAATTAGTTATTAATTAATCATTAAAAAATTAATTAATAAAAATTCCATATTAATTGTAAATGTAATGTCTTGGTTTATTGTTTAAATTATCATAAAATCAATTTTTTATTAATTAATCATTAAAAAATTAATTAGTAAAAATTTCTTATCAATTGTAAATGTAATATCTTGGTTTATTATTTAAATTATCATAAAATTAATTTTTTATTAATTAATCATTAAAAAATTAATTAGTAAAAATTTCATATTAATTGTAAATATAAATATAATATCTTGGTTTATTGTTTAAATTATTGTAAAGTTAATTTGTTATTAATTAATCATTAAAAAATTAATTAGTAAAAATTTTGTATTAATTGTAAATGTAATATCTTGGTTTATTATTTAAATTATCATAAATTTAATTTTTTTACTAATTAATCATTAAAAAATTAATTATTAAAAATTTCATATTAATTGTAAATGTAATATCTTGGTTTATTATTTAAATTTTTGTAAAATTATTTTATTATTGATTAATAATTAAAAATTAATTAGTAAAAAATTCATATTAATTGTAAGTGTAATATCTAGGTTTATTATTTAAATTTTCATAAAATTAATTTATTAGTAATTAATCATTAAAAAATTAAATAGTAAAAATTTCATATTAATCGTCAATGTAATATTTAGGTTTATTATTTAAATTTTCATAAAATTATTTTGTTATTAATTAATCGTTAAAAAATTAATTAGTAAAAATTTTGCATTAATTGTAAATTTAATATTTTGGTTTATTATTTAAATTGTCTTAAAATTATTTTTTTATTAATTAATTTTTGAAAATTTTGTATTAATTTTAAATAATATATTTTGGTTTATTATTTAAATTTTCATAAAATTAATTTTTTATTAATGCTAAGATGTTTTATTTTTATTATGCAGATTAGATTGAGCCTAGATCCTTCGATCGATTCATTTTGATGAAGTAGGAGAGACATCGTTCATGAGTCGTCTAAGATAGAGAGGTAAAAGACATTTAACTTATTGATCACTTTATGTTCCATAGCCAATAATACAATGTTTCATTTCTTAAATTTCTAGATCAATTATGGCTTGTAGTTCGACAGTGCAGGTTATCACTTTGGCGCGCTAGGAACATTAGCCCTGTAGCCATTCCTACAATTAGTAGGATTCTAAGGTGCGAGTTGCTTCCCCTTCACATAGATAGATCAACATATGATAACTGCCCTTATAGAGTGTTGGAGGCCAGCGATGTACATAGTTCACATGCCGACTGAGGAGTTCACAATCACCCTATAGAATGTTGAAGTCTAGCTAAGCCTCATAAACAATGGTTAAGCAATGGCAGGAAGTAGTTTCCTAGATTGGATTGCCACATATGGGAGGCTACTTAGGGTAAGGCCAAGTCCTAGTAGTGAGGGGGTAGGGGGGCTTTGCATTAGTATGATGTGGCTTCAAGATTTATATTAGGTCTTGCCAAACCATACTGATGGAGAGCAAGTTTTACGTCATACGCAGGTATATATCTTGCAGCTACTTGGCAGTTTTATTTTTGCCAATAAATTCAGCTCCCTCTTACAAAGCATATTTCTACCACTGCTAGAGCATATGAATGTGATAGGGATATATAGCTAAGGGTCCTCATGTTTGGCTTAGCTATATCACTACCATTATGTTGCATTTGCTACATCGGCTCACAAGATTAGAAAGGCAATGATACTCTCACAGATTTGGGCATAAGATAGATTCCCACACATAACACCTGTAAGTTAGCACAGACTTATCATAGAGGTTGGAGGCTAGAGCTCCATTAGCTACACATTAGAGGATGAGGCTACACACACAATATCACCCAACCCATGTTGTTAGGGCTTATCAAGATGCTCTCGACAAGCAAAATGATAAGTGGGCATTTCCTTAACTATTTCTCACTTTTCCATTTCATCATAGGCATCGTTAACCTTTAATCTTTCTTATTACCTTTTAGGTCGAGTGGAAGCCTTACACAGGCAATTTGATTCACATCCTACCACCCTTCTACAAAGTAGGCAAATGCATTTGGACTGCTTGGATGGCACTCATATGTTTCTACATTGTTAAGTAGCATTTCCTCAACCGTGTCGTAAGGCAATTTGGGGAGCTTTAATATATTCCATAGAATGTGAACAAAAATCTAAAACTCCATCAGATCGACCTACATTAGAGGGTTGATATAGATTGGTTGGTATAGCATGCACCGTACATATCTTTATGGGACGAGTGTCTAGCTCGGTTGGTGCACATGGACAACCCTAATGGCATGTAGTAGGAATACAAGAGGTGGTATTGATCTATCAGTCATCGATATATAGGATGCATAGGAGCAGTTCTTAGACATTTGGTAAATACAACATCAACACTAGCTAGGTGATTCATTGCATATCTAATACTTATTCAATTCATGATCCATTATAACATGCAGGCCGATACATTACAACAAATCCACCTATCCTTGGATCATGACATGACTGTTGCTCTAATTGATCATGGTCTTGAATTTATACATGACCACCAGGGGGGGTGGTTTTGGGAGGTAATGCTATACTTGCAAGCTCACTAGGATCATGGTGTAGAGGTGAAGGCAGAGGTATAACCTACTAACATATGGCAATAGCAACAACTGATTCCTATACACCATAGGACCGCGAAATGTAGACGACCTTGAAATGGGCTAAGGCACAAGAATATCTAGTACAGGACCAATAGTTCCCACCAGATGCCGATGTGATGGATAACAAATCAACCCTAATGCCTAACACATACATCACACCACATCGTCATTTTATTAGTGGTCCTATCCCTACACTAGTTGCATCACAGAAGAAATGCTCCAATAAGCAATCAATGTATCAAGGTAAATTTTCACAGTGTGCTATAAATTGGAGTCCAGTGCCTCCCCCATGACGTCGATGATGCCCCCTAGCACCATCCAACACATGAGTCGCAAGCTCCTTCTGCTCTACATTCAAGGTTGTTAAGAGAGCCCACAAACACATTTTCTCGGTTGGGAAGACAGTTCACTAAGAGAATGAATAATAGGGGATATGATACTATTTTTTCTTATTTATTTGATATGTAAATCTTTCATCAAAATTTGTGATTAATGTAATTTACTATTTGAAATTGGTAAATTTATTAACATCATCTAAAAAATTATTCTTTTCCTATTTTATATCTATGCTTTTACATTTTTTTAACAATTGTTTCTAAGATTTTTTTTTTATAATTCTTTTCACAAAGTTTATTTATGATTTTCTTTGCATGATTTTTCATAAAAAAAAATTCCAATGATAAGTTTTCATAAATTAAAACTTAAAAAAATAAATTAAAAGTTCACATACAAATAGCATAAAAAAATTCATAATTTAAAAATTATAAATATTGATTTAAAATTTATAAAAAAATTAAGCAAATTATTAAAGGTGAGGACACGATCTAAGCTTATAGTTATGCCAATTTTTATACAACTGAAGGTTGTTCAAGCTTCACTACTTCACAACCTATTTTTAGAATAACTTCTCGAGGTATTCTATTTTATGAATTTTTTTTTTAATTACATTATTTTAGTGAATTCCTCATGGAACCATTTGAATAATAATTTATAGTTAATACATATAAATGGCAGTAGTCAACGCACAACATTCATCTACTACAACCAGCGAAAAAACGCTGAAGAAAACTTGGCATCTATTTTTCACAACGTTAACTTATATAATCAATGCAAGGCAATTGATTCTTAAATAAAACTTGTCGACATTATGTACCATTAAATGTCTAGTCACTATATATTGCGATATTGCATCGTATCATGTATCCACAAGCTCTATCACCAAAAAGAGGAAAAAGACAACATGGATGCTCAATCGACCCGTAAAATTAGTGTTGTCTTTTTTTTTTCCTTTTATCTCTTCACCTATGTAAGTAATCAAGCCGATCATCATCATCATTAACAACTCCCTCCCGATGGGATCCTTAGTCTCATAACATGTTAATAATAATAATAATACGAAACACTTTCGAGCATAATTATTCATAATAAGTTTTATATATATATATATATTTTCATTTCTTTGCATGATCTTCTCTCAAAGGTGTGGGAATTAGAGACATGGCTCCTTTAGACTTCGCTCCGGCGGACAACATTGCACCGCCAGCAAAATCATACTTGGACCATGCATGAAAGGTTTATGTAATCCACGTTCGTCAGTGCAACCGGATGATATATATGGAAGAAATTGCTGGTGCTGTATATATGGAAGAGTTTGTTATCATAAGTATGATGTCTGTGAGTCTCATGGCCACAAAGGCCCTATAATGCTACCTTGAGTCATATTGTACTTGATTATTCACTGAGATAAAGCTTGTTATCAGTTCCATTTGCTTTCAATTGGGCGCATGCTTTTGTGCTCCTCACATTTTAGATACCTTAATTTATAGAAAGAGAAGGCAAATTATTTAGATTAAATAATAAAATTAATTTAAATTATAAATCTATAAATTTTAAATTAAAATTTAAAGTAAATATTTATCTTCGAAATAATCAAATTAACTTAGACTAAAATTTAGTAATAAATTATTAAAAATATAATTTTTAAAGTTATTTTTGTATAAATGTTAAAATAGAGATATTATTAAAATAAAATATAATTATAATATAATATATAAATATATATAACTATAAAAAAAGTCTCATCCTCTTTCTTTTCTTTCTTTTCCAAATCGACCCCCCTACCCCATCTCTCCTCCTGTTCTACTCTCTCTCTCTCTTTCTTCCTTTTCTTTTTCTTTCCTTTCTTCTTCTTCTTTTCTTTTCTTCTTCTTCTTCCCGACCATCCTTGTCCCACATTCCCTCCTCCATCTCGCTTCCACTTCAACTCCATCGCAGCAACAGTGATCTCCGCAACAATAAGGAACGACAATGACAAGGAGGACGACGACCGCAACAACCGTATCAGCGGCAACAGCAACGATGACAGCAACATCAAAACCTCCATGGTGATCTGACCTTCGGCATAGATAGACGACCTATGCAACTTCCCTTTTCTTCCTTCTTCTTCCTCGTCATTTTCATGTTCCTTGACGCGGTGCTGTTTCCCCTCCGACTCCAACCATAGCAGCAACAGCAACGACGGAGGCAACGATCGCAGCAACCACATCGACAATGGTGACCACGACGATGAGCCCGATGACAGCAACAACTGCGACAACGAGCCCGACGACAGCAACAACTACGATGACCACCACCATGGCAGTGACTCCGACGATAACCCCAACTACAATGACAACAGCAGCAACAACAAAACGGTGGCCATGGCGATGAACAGCAGCGGCGACCCCACTCCCGGTGACAGCAGCGGCTGCAATGTCCGACGGCAACTCCGGCGACAATAGTAACTGCAATGGCAACGACGGCAACGATGACCCCCAACAGCAACAGCAACGGCAGCAACAAGAATGGCCATCAAACAGCAACATCAACGATGGTGGATGGTGTGAAAGGGTGTATTTGTGTGTGTGTGAAGAAGTGAGTGCAAGTGAAGAAGGGTGTGGCCGTCCGTGGAGAGAGGCCGTGTGTATGTGCGTGTGTGTGAGGGACGTGAAAGTTGTGTAATGACAGCTGGATAGCAAAGAGGAAGAAGAAAGAAGTAAGGGAAGGTGGGGCTTGATTGCTACCGGTGTTAGGCGATTAGGATGAGGAGGAAAGGAACAACCACGATAGCGTGTAGCCGCATATGCATGCGAGGAAAGAGGTGTATGTGAGTGTATGTGGGTGAACGAAGGTGTGTGAGAGTGTGTAGATATGCGCGAATAGAGATTATGTACATGTGTGTTTGTAAGTGTGTGTGGTTGTGTGCAACTATGTGCATGGATGAGAAAGATGCGTGTGTATGTGTGGATGATGGTATGGGATGTACGAGAGTGTATGTGTGAGGGGGAAGGTGTGTATGTGTATGTGCATGAATGAGGAAGTGTATAGGTGTGTGTGAGATGTAAGGTTGCGTATGTAAGTATGTGTGGTAGTGTGCGGAATGTAGAAAGATGTATGTATGCGTATGTGTGTAGGGATGTGTGTGATGTGTGTGGGAAACTATGTATGTATGTAAATGATGGAGTATGGTGTGTGTGTAGGAATGTGTGTGTATGCGTGTGGGTAAATGAGGAGGTGATGTAGTGTATGCAAAATGTGGGTGTGAATGAAGTGTGTATATGTGTATGTGTGGTTGGGGGTGTATGATGTGTATGTAAGGATGTGTGTGTGTGTGTTGGTGTTGATGTATGGTGTGTGAAGGTGCATGTATGTGTAGAGGAGGAGCTAAGTGTGTAATGCTTGTGAGTATGCGCGTAAGTGCATGAAGGGATGTAGGGTGTGTGATATGTGTATGTGAGTGTATGGTATGTGTGTATATAAGGGTGTGATGTATGCGGAGTGTATGGGTATGGGATGCTATGTGGTATATGCGAGAAGGGTATATGCATATGGACAGTGTGTGGTAGGTGCAGTTTATGTGTGTGCGCGTGGATGCTATGTAGTGTGTAAGGGTGTATGTGTATATGTATGGAAGGTGAATATATGTGTGCAAAGTATGTGGGTGTGTGTATTGGTGATATAAGGCGTATATGGAGTATGCAAGTAGGTATATGAGATAATTTATGGTGTGAGTACATGAGTATGGATATAGAAGGTGTGTAATATGTGTAGAGTATGTGGGCAAGTATGTATTGGGGGTGTGAAGTATATGTAGGGCATGTGCGTACGTTGGTGGGCATGTGGTGTGTGGGAAAGGTTGGTGTATGTATGATAGAAGCGTGAGTGAGGATGGAAACTAGTAGAAAGTATGAGGAACTTATAGATGGAAATATCAACAAAGAAGAGAAGAAAGAAGATGATACAAACCTTTAAGGATTGCTAAATCCTATGGGTTATACTGCAAGTAGTTCGTTGGAAGATATTAAAGACAATTGGATAAATGAAAGGTTCAAAGATGCTTCATGGATGAGAGAAGTGTCTATGATGGTGTAAATGGTGAAAGGAATGATTCAAGCAATATTCAAGATGATGGCCTAGGAGATATTTGGAATGAAGTGGATTTCACAATGGAGTACTCAACGGATGCCGAAGAAAATTGTTCCTTCCGGAACCTTGAATCAGAATCACGTTGCAGAAGTGCCCAACATTCGAATATTGTTCGCCTAAAGTTCCATAAGGAGGAAACTTCATGCCTTATCATCAACCATAAGATGAGTAAAGTACACATATCGGGTGCTAGAAGACTACCAAAGTCAGGTGGAGATGCAGCTTTATAATTGGGTTAAGGAAGTATCGCAGAAGGATACTAACTTCAAGAGGAACGCAAAGGAGTTACCTGCTGGAATCGCTCGACTCCGACTAGGACTACGACAACCCTAAACAAGTGAGTGGGAAACTTAATGATATGTTACTATGTTATGTTGTATGTTGAATGTTATGCATGTAGAATTGTTGTTTGTTGTGTTGCTATTTGATATTATTGTTGTTGGATTGAGTTATGCAGTGGGGGTTGATGAGTTAGGAAAGAAGTCATGAAGAATTTAGGGGAATAAATGGTTTGAGAGTTTAGATGTCATTACCTTAATGATAACACCTTGCACCATATCGCTAGTGCTATAACTATAAGCCTAACCCATGTTTTACAAATTGTTTTCTTCCAAATCAAACCAAAATATAGAAACTTAGCTTTTCCTTCTATAGCTACCAAGAAGTTATGTTTAATTGGAATAGGGTGTATAGGTATCAACATGTATACATGTCAAAGTTGGTTCCTAAATGTGTATACATATACTTAACCAAATTTATTTTCATATTATATTTACAAAATACACTCATGAGCTTAATCATATAAATTATGAGTGCAACCTTAGTTTTTACAACACAATGACCATATTTTCTTACCCTCTTAAGTATGTAAGGGGAGATGTCTAATAAATTGTCCTTAATTAAGGAGAGGTCACAAACATATATATGTATATTATAGACAAGTGTCTTGAAGACATTAAAAGGAAAATGCGAGATGACCTTTCTGGCTTTTGAAAGTGTGAAAATGATAAATCACTTAAGAAGTGTGATGGCATAGAGGTGTTAAGGATGATTAATGTAAATCAACCCCGAGTAGTTGGTTTGACATGTGAAATAAATGACACAGAGGTGTCAGAAATGATTGTTAGTCAACTTGAGTGGTTTGACATTTAAAAGAAATGGCATAGAGAGGTGCCAAGATAATTTAACCTATTGTAAAATTGGATAGGTCTATGCCCACGGGGATTGGGTTCGATGTCGATTTTGTGTGATAACCCATGCATAATCCTTGCTTGTGATGAGTGAAATGGAATGTTTGATGTTACTTCTATGGTATGATTAGTTGTGATTGTAAATGTTGTTTAATCACCTTAAATCAATTAATTAAGGAAGAGGACTCGATTTAAAAACCTGACATGCATTTTCACAAGACATTACATGAGATTGAAGGCCATCACTATCACAGGATGCGTCAGAAGTGATCAAGAGGATTGTTGTTCTGCTAAGTGCGAACTAAGTGATTAGGGAATTTTCGCGCCTTGACAGTTCCGAGTCCGGCCTGTCCTTGAGTTTTTTGCTCCGTCTAGTGTAAAGAGACATGAGAGCGTTCACTGTTGAGATAAGAAAACATCATAATTAACAAGTGATAAGATAAATAAACTGGGTAATGACCTAAGCACTGATAGTGGCTTCGGAATCCCCAACCTAAGGTCAAGAGGGGTGTAAACCTTAGACTTCACGTCGGTTACCGGAAGACTATGTGAGATGCTGCATTTATATAGTTGTTCATGCATAGAATATGTTTAATATCTTAATTTGAATTTGCTTGCGTATGAATATAGCATATGTCTAATGTTTGATTTAAGTTTGTTTGCATGTGTACATAACATTGAAAGTGTTACCATCCCATTCACTAAGCCATAGTGTGCTCACCCCCTCACAGACTTTATGCAAGTGACGATAGCAAAAGCGCGGGATGGGATAAGATATGAAGTGTTGAGAGTTTTGGAATACCAAAACAACGAAGTAAGATTTGTGAAGAATAGATTTACTTAGATGAAATGTTAAGACCCTCATGTAAATAGAATTTGAAGTTGAGAACCTAGGGATTATCCTATTTTACTAATTAGTAGGGGATACTGATTCTCTACGATCATGGTTGACCATGGGGTACAGAATCCATGGTTGTAATTTATTATCTAATTATGTGTACTATAACTTGTTGTAGATGTAATTATTTACTTAGAGTCTTACTATCTCTGACTCGTAAGATGATTATCATGTAACGGATGCATACGTGCCATGATAATTTTAGTAGAGGCTTCTAGGCCCTCATTTAGGGTGTAACATGGTAATAAAGAGATTAGATGGAAAATAAACAAACTAACATACCCAAACGTTGATGGTAATGAGAATCTTTAACTCAAGGTTAAGGTGAAACGTTCCAAAAAAATTTAAAAACTACACTAAATTAAAGAAAATAAACAAAATAATAAGTATTTCTGGGCTAAGGTAGCAAGGATGATATTTTTTTAATTTCAAAAATATGAGAAGCTTAATAATGAAAAATTAAACCATTATAATATATTAATATTTCTTTAATAATTTATGTACTATAACAAATAATAATGGATTTTAAAATGGAAAAAAAACAGTAAGAAACAGGATCTATTAGGTAAATATAACAAATAAGAAGTAAGAATTAAAATTTTATATTTATAATAGTTAAATAGAATTTTTAAGTATATATTTATACTCAAAATATTTTATTTAATATGTATGTAAATTTTCGTATAAAAATATCATCATTTAAATCATTTAATAAAATATTAATATGCATGCTAACTAAATCCGTAATTTGATATTTATCCACTAATCTCTTTTCCTATAAATTCCTCTCTCTTTTCTTTCTTCTCTTGGTCAAACTATCTCACTTTCCTTTCTTTTTTCCTTTCTCCTCTTTTGTTTCTTCTTCTATATTACGAACTCCACTTTCTCTAAAGAAAAAAAAAAAGAAAATCTGTAACTTTTCCATGCTAACTCCAAATAAAAAATCGTAAGCACCATTATGATCTTTGGAAGGAGTGCTTGTTAAAATTTACACAAATTTAAATATATATATATATATATATATATATATTTGATTTTTATTTTAAGTCTCAGTGAGTTTAACTACTACAACTAGCTTTAAGTTTATTATTCATTTATTATAAGGTGAAAAACATGAATTTGCGTTACTTCACGAAGGTTATTTTGAGTTTTAAAGTTAAGAAATCAAGGTATGTGAGATACTCTATGATTTACTATAATGTGTGTTTATTTTGCTCATAGTGTAACTATATGTATGCAAATGCTATTATGTTGAGTTATTGTTCTAGTGTTATGTGATGAAATGTATGATGAAACAGGGCTATAATGTGCTATTATTAATGTAGTCTTATATGTTGATTTATTGTAAAATTTTAACTCCTTACAATTTGCTTACCTTGTTTGATTGATTAACTAAAATTAAAATGGACCTAATGATATTTGGTTAAGATAAAATCCATCATACATTGCACGAGGCATCGCATTGTGTTAAAGGCCATCACTGCTATAACATGTGCTGGAAGTAATCATGCAGGATTCCTATTTCATCATTTGTGAACTAAGTGGTTTGGGGGTTATCGTGTTTTTGACGGTTTTGAGTCTTGTTCATCCTTGAGGATGTGTATGCTTAGTGTGCTGATTGACACTTGGAGCTTAAGGAATTTGAATTAAGAGATAATTTCTAATAAAAAGATAAGATGGAAATAAATGGAATGGGATACCCAGGCACTAATGGTTATGCAAATCCCCAACCAATGGTCAAAGGAGACATTAAACCCTAAACTTTACGCTAGTTACCGAAAGACTGCATGCAATGACTATATTTCATATGATTGTTTATGCATAGCATATAATTGAAAATTTATTTAGAATTGCTTGTACGTATATAGTATTGAGAGTATTATGTTCCCATCTTATTGAGCTATAGTGTGCTCACCATTCCATAGATTATTTTGCAGGAAAATTTTCAAAAGCTTAGGAAAGGATAAGATGGGATGTGACAAAAGCCATAGAAGTCAAGAATAATATAGTAAAATGTGTATTAATAGATTATTTAGATGAAATCTTATTCTTAGGAACTCAATATAGAAATATAATTTGTAGAACTTATATGTGTTTTTCCATTTTATTGTTTTGGTAGGAGATTCCGATTCTCTACAATCTTTATTGACTATGGAACATGGGAATTCGTAGTTATATTCTTATTTTATAATTATATATAATACGATTAGTTGTGATTAATTAAATAATTATTTAGAGTCTTGCAACCTTTGACTCACAAGATAATTGTTATGTAATTGGTGCATACGTGACATGATAACTTTAGTTGAAACTTTCAAGCGCCCTATGGGGCGTGACATAAGACGTGTGTTAAACTCTAGACTTCACATTGATTACCGAAAGGACATGTGTGATGTTGCATTATGTATAGATGAACATGCATAGCATATGAATGAAAACTTGTTTGATTTGTTTGTGCATATACAGTATTGAGAGTATTGCACTCCCATCTCACTAAGTGCCCCTATAGATTTTATGATGTAGGTCACTACTACAAGAGCCTACCGAGTAAATGGATTACCCAAGTAAATAAATCCCAATGCGTAATTGCTAGAACGGGGAGCAAGGAATCATGAAATAGAATAGATTTATCATGTGAATTATGTTATAAGATTGAATGGTACTGTAATATTTTGATTTGAATTTGTAAAATTTCAGCATGTTGTATAATTGGACCTAAATAAGGTCTACTTTTGAAAAAACATGCTTGATATGTGGTGTTGGTTATCGAATTATCTAAATGAAATAGAAGAATACCAGAGGTATTTGATTTTATTATTTGAAATTTGATAGGTTAATTTGATGTGATGAATGTGATGCTTTGGAGTTGCCTATTTGAGGCTAAACAACCATGACGAGTTGTCACGAGTAGAGTATCTTACGAGACATGACAAAATAAATCATATAAAATATCAAAAACTTAATTAATTTTTAATACAAATATAGAAACCATTTTAAAACTCTTTTCTTCTATTACAGGTCTAATTCCACCATATATGTAACATCAAGTAATTGTCAGTTTTTACAATGGTAAACAACATTTGTGAAATTTGACTTCGCCGAAAAATGGATTTAAGGTCGTGTTTGCGGTTCAGTTTCAAATTTCAAGGACTTTGCAAAAGGAAATTCAAGTTAATTTTACTTTTCAGAAAAATTAATTAAGGAAAGAAGTGCAAATAAAATGTTGAAAATATAAATAAAGCACATGAAAAATGAAAATTAATATAATAAATTAAAAATAAATAAATAAGTGCAAATGATTTGATTTGTTCGGGATTCCCTCTTCAATACTCTTGAATCCCTTTTACAGTCCACGTATTTAACATAATTCCAATCGCATGACCTGAAAGAAATTTGAATTTAAGTGGTGCATATTCGGTCAAAATAATTCATATCTTATCAATTAATTTCGATTTAAATTTAAATTGTATCTCTTATATTTAAATTTAAATCACAGTTATTCAATGTAAGCAAATGACTATTAAAACTTTATCTTTTAAGTTTAGGATAATCCAAGTTTAGTTGGATTTTTTCTATTTAGAAAACTTTCTGTTTTATGAAATTTTTTATAATTTTATTTGTATTTTTTTAGAGAGTTGATCTGACTCTTAATTTTAATGATTATTTATATATTAATGAATAATCAAATTTTAATATATATAAACTAATTATTAGATGGAAAGATAAATTGATATCAGTGATGGACTGAAATGCAGACGTCCATTCATGTGCATGTTGCCATCTTGCAGTGAATGGGCTTGTTTGTGTGCTAGACTTGTCGTTTTTCCCGAAGAGGACTACGTAACGTAAGGACAGATGTGCGGCCAATGGCCCTGTGCCATGTTCTCTATAAATGCAGTGAAGTAACCCTTCGAAGATGGAAGAGTTTCAACGTAGCGAAAGGGACACTCATAACGGCACCTAGAAATGATGCCCTGCGTCTCATTTTTGTTTTTTCTTGGTGATGTGGAAAAAGGTTTGTTGCTGCCGATACATCTCCATTTAGAAGCGTAGCATATAATATTAATAATATTTAAATATATAATAATGATAATAAATATTTTTAAAAAATTATTAATAATATTTTTATATATTAAAATTTTATTAATTTTTATATTTTACTAACTTATTTATGTAATATATTAATATCGATTAAACTTTTATATACTCTCATTTATAATAATTATGAAAATAAATATTTCTTGCTTTTATTTATTTTTATTCAGTTATGGTACAAACACGATATAAACAATAGATTTTTAAAGTTAAAAATTATATTATCTATAATCAAAATTTTTAGGATAAATTATAACTATATTTACTTATGTTTCTTTTATGTATGCACTTTATTCCTCCATTATTATTGAAATCTAAGTATCTAAATTATCAAATATTAAAAAGATGTTATTTCAATTCATACTTGACCATTACAAGTGAAAAGAAAATCCAAAAAAAAAAAAAAGTAGATAATGGCATTTGGTGTTACAAAAATATCCAAAGTTAAAATAAAAGAGTTGGACTTCTCTCCTTGTTTTCTTGATTTTATTAAATTATTTTCCGTTCTTTTCGTAATTTTTTTTTTTTATTTTTATTAGGAGTAATAGATATAAAAGCATGTTTTCGAAGATTTAGTATCTTCTCTTAAACTCAGGACAGCGCATACATGAAACAAGGCAAACATAATTGATATATATTTATAATTTATCCACCTTTTTTTTTAATTTAAAAGAATAAAGAAAAGTTGCAAATAACTAATTAACAGCTTCTCATGGATGAAATCAAACGCTAAATCAATCATATTACAAGGGATTATTTTTTTCATACCAAAAATAAAGTTATCTATGCCAATTGTTCCAATCATATCCATACCAACTATTAACTACAAATGTATAACAATAAGGTACTTCAAATTAATTAAAATAAAAGATCTGACTTAGATTTAAATATGGAACAAATGACGCAAACAAATGTCCAGTTGTACGTCCTTCATTTACAGAATCGAACACATGACAGCTTCAGCTTTATCCAAGATAGTACAGTATGATTTTGGTTGAACACTGCTAAGTACTCACAATTAAAAAAGTTTCTAGTCAACTCGATGGGATTCCCCTTGGACGACCACACATTAGGACGATCGACCATATACAGCGAGACACATGCTGGAAGAATATTCGTTGATCATAGCACCTTTATTTTTCTTGGCTGCTGTTAATTCGAAGTTATCAATTTATAAGTTTAATATAAAAAAAAAAATTTTATTATTAAGATTGACACTACATCACCCGGAATAGTACCAATATCGAAAGATACAAAAAGTTTACTTCTTATTTTGGTAGCCAGTTGTTAACATTCTAATTACATAGCAAAGTACGTTGAAATTTATAACCCAATTAACCTACAAATGATTGCATTGCATTCATTCAATGAAAAGAAATTAAAATAGAAAAAACTATATAATATTATGCAAAATTAAAATTGATATATAAACATCAATATAGTCACCTACCTTTACAAATACTTGTTTAGATATGTATATATGTTTATTAAAACTATTATAATATAATGATATGAATATAGTCTTACATTGGAATTAATTAAATTTGATTCTCTTTTTCCCCCAACAATTACAATGTAATAAATAGTAGTGGAAGGAAAATGCCATCACACCAAGCATTAACAACAAACACTAATTTTTAGTACCATGTGAGAAATTGAAATCACAATTAAAATTAAAATTTTCTAGTATTATGCATTGGAATATTAGATAGATCATGACAATGCTACAAACAAACCGTAAAGTAAAATAAACCAAAAGAGAAAGAAAAGCAATATGATTGACTATGGGTGGAAAAACCTAGTGACATGAGGTGTAAAATTACTTAGAAATGGAGCCTCGAAATTAATTTTAGATTGTAAAATTTGTTTAGGTACAACCTCTTTTATGTAAAAGCTTATCATATAACTCATAGGGATGGACGTAGATTGAATTGATTTGATTTTTCCTCCAAATCAAACTAGACCCTAAAATTACGGTTTAGTTTTCCATCACTTTAAATCAAACCACACAATTCAATTTTAGATTATTTTTAAACTATAAAATTTTGGTTTAGTTTATAGATTAAATCATTTTTTTAAGCAAATATATTTGCTTAATATGTAATCTCATATAAGCAGTATTAAATTTATTTAATAATAACATATATTAATATTATATAAGAGATTGATAAAGTCAATATTCAAGCAACTAAAAGTTTTAAATTTGTAATAATACTAATTTATTCTTCAAACTAGCATGTAATATAATTTTTTAGTCAATATATATACATATTTGCTAAATTATGGATATAAAATTGAAATGCATATAATTTTAATAAATATAAATTAAAAATTCTTTTTAATGTAATCTTATAATAAAAGAATTTTTTTAGTTACAAATATAATATTATTATATTATTTTTCAATACAGTTTGATTTGGATTACTTCTCCAAATCAACGATAAATTTTCGATTTAGTTTAGATTAAAAATTTTCCAAACCAAATTGTAAAATAATAATAATAATAATAATAAATAATTCTATTTGGATTGATTTGGTTTAGTCGGTTTTTTTGTCTACCTGTATGACTATATATAGACGTCTAATAACATTGGACCTGTTGTGGATGACTTGAATTTCATGTGGTAAAAAATGAATATTAATCGTCCATGACTTTCAATGTAGATATTCACCAAAACCTATAGGTAAATTGTTGCCATAATAATAAATAACCACAATTTGTTGAAGAATAGCAATCATTCACATAATTTAATTGAGCCTAAATTCTTGTCTTTGTAAAGCTAACAATTTTCACATTTTTATGCATAGCAATGTGACGCCTATAGATAGGGTAGTTTGGCGGCTTATTTTGCTTTGTAAATGTGTGTGAGGGTATAAATAAATTGAGAGAAAATTCTTAGCTTGTCAATGTAATTTGCAAATTTTAGGTTTTCCTCTTATAGTAAATCTTTGTCCCATTTTTCTAATTTTGCTGTATTGATTTTGAAAAGTGAGGATATTGAGTGTGATTGGGTTAAGGATATGAATGTTATCCAATCATATTTTATAATGCTTTTCAGTATATTAGTAGATCTTCTTTTCCTCTTCACCTATTAATGTAGGTCAATTATTGAATCACTTAAATAGCAGTGTCTTATTATTCTCTGTTTTTTCGTTGTCCATTATTTATATGCTTAAACAAAGATTTTGATTCGGATTGTTCCTAAGAGGAACAATTTACATTTAAATTAACAAAATAAGAAACAAAATATGCTAACTCGAGAACTCATTATACAACTTATTTTGGCTGTCAATATACCACCAATTAACTCAATTCATTTTCATCATCAATGGCGGAATTGCCTTTACTTACCCTTGATTGTATCTGACCAGATTTGCTATATTACGATTTAAATAATTTAACTTAAGATATGAGTCACACCTCAAATACAAAACAACCAACTATATAAATATATAAATACGTAAGTACCTATGTTCATTATCTCATTCTCTCGTTATATAGTAACACAAGGACTTTAATATTGAAGTAATCTATGTAGACTATTAGAATTCAGTACCAAATTGTATTTAATACCGGTGAGGTAGTTCAGGCGGGGATCCATGCGAATCATGTACCAAATTTCCAGTCAGCCTTACCCCAGCTGTATAAAATAAACAGTAACTGGGAATGGACGGGTTCATCGATTGAGACAACTGGCCAATAATTTATATTGAATAATACATCGTGTTTTATCACATTTAAAATAGGGTCCTCCACCCTTTTCACACACACTATTCCTTCTATACACAGCACCACAACGCCGCTAGAACAACGTAGCATAATCCTGGTCTTGTTGTCATGTCTAAGCAGACATACAGCGTATGTTTCTGCTTCCGCAGGAGATTCAAGCTCGCTGTAGCTGAAGCACCAGAAGAGATAAAGATTCTGTATGGAAAGTATTCTGAGAATGGGATCATGACTGTTCATCATCTCCATAGGTTCATGGTTGAAGTACAAAAGGAAGATAAAGCTACTGTAGAAGTTGCACAAGCCACAGTTGACAGTCTTAGTGAGCTCAGGCATCTTCATATACATCATAGGAAGGGTCTTACGCTTGAAGCTTTTTTTAAGTACTTGTTTGGAGATATCAATTCTCCTCTGTCTCCAAATCTTGGGGTAATATTAATGTTAATACTGCTAATACTATCATGTAGTGACAAGTCGAGTTTGAAATATGTTCTTTTGTTTCATTTGGAAACTTTTTTCATTTTCTTTCTTCGAGTTTTTTTCTCGATATTTGTTCCAATTAAAGCTTTGCAGTTACCAGAAATTATGATAGTGATTTTAAAAGGTTGCATTGGCTAGTGGTAGTGATAAGTGGCAGCAGTAAGTGGCTGTAGAAACCGTCTCGACCTCTTACCATCACTTGTCATAAAAAGCCACCAATAATTGCATCCTTTGATAACCTAAAGTCAAAGGAAAAAAAAAACCCAGGTTTTCGCGGGACAAACACATCCAGAATGATTTACATCACATCCATATATATGCATATGTACGATGTTTGTATCTAAATCTATGTCTTTGTCTATGAGTCCGTGTTTCTATGCGCATTTTGAACTGGTTCTTTTTGAGCTTTATAGTTCTGTTGTTTGTTTTATATGTACTAAACCTCTTATTTTTTAAATTGAAAGTTTATACCCTACATCTTGATTAAAAAATAAAAAATAAAATTGCATTTGGACTGTTACATAACCATTTCTATATTGATTTCACACTTTTTCTTTGTTAATTTTAATTCTGTTATGTAAAGGCAAAACAATGAAAAAGGGGTTTAACAGCATGTTTTCTAAATGTCTAGGATTCAAACACTCATTTTTAAAGATAGGATGGCTACTGCACATGAAGCAAATGTAAGTAAGTGTATTTGCAATTTATCTATAATATTATAACAATCTTAAGATATTACAAATACTAATGGCTTTTACTAATAAGCAGTAGTGGAAGACTTGTAGTTGAAATGGAAAATACTGATGGTTCATGAGACAAATAATCTCCACCATTCTGTATTGACAATTTTCGTGATGTTTTAACTATCACCATTTGCCACTCAACTGCTACCCTCCCAGTCCCCTTATATTAGCGCTTGCTGCTAAAAGCGCTCCAGTTACCGCAACCTCTCAGGTTTACTGCAATAATATTGACTTGCTTACTTGATTCTGTTAATCTGCTTCCTTTTTCTCATGAATTCAAGTATTAGATTAAATGCTAAAACGGGGTCATGCAATTGATAGCTCCTATCTCTCTCTATGAATACTCCTAACATTTTCTTGTGCTGTCTTATGCTTTTCTTTTGCAGGTGCATCATGATATGAATGCTCCTTTATCCCATTATTTCATATATACTAGCCACAATTCGTATCTAACTGGCAACCAGCTTAGTAGTGACTGCAGCGATGTTCCGATAGTAGACGCATTGAAGAAAGGTGTGAGGGTAATTGAACTGGATATGTGGCCTAATTCCTCCAAGGATAACGTTGATGTTCTTCATGGAAAGTATGTACCCTGTCTTATATTTGAATCATTTTATTTTGAGTGGATTAGCATAGTACATTTTGATCATTATCAAGTGGCACATTATGGTTGAGATTAGGAAATCTTATTTTTCCTTATGAGCTGCTTTGGCGTAGATTATAGAGAACTGAACATTCATATACACAACCATTTGACGTAAATCTTAAAGCTCATGATCTCTTGCTATAATACCATATTAAAATTCAGGACTTGTTCCAATTGCTTGGAATCCTAACAATTAGTGAGAGAGAGGAGTCCAATCTGAAGGTGTTGTCCTGGCCTACGTTCTCATCAAGCCCTATTGAGAAACAATAGAAATTTGGATTTCTTAGAATCTTATTCAATAGAATAAACCAAAGAAGGCCTTAGATCCATGGTCAATTATACTAGCAGCATGAGTTTGTAGATCAAGGTGAACTTTTATACTTACTACTTAATTAAAGCTGCAAAAATCGATAAGAAACCACACCCGTTTTCTTCCCCTTCCCTTTATATATGAGCTTGACCAAACACAATGTAGATTACTATGCATGAAACACTGACATTCGATATTTTTATGTTTTAGGACTCTTACTACACCGGTGGAACTCTTAAGATGTTTGAGGTCTATTCATGAGTATGCCTTTGTTGCATCGGACTATCCAGTTATCTTAACTTTGGAAGATCACCTAACTCCTGATCTTCAAGCCAAAGTGGCTCGGGTGAGTTCTTGATAAATTTTAGATACACATCTAGCTGATCTAAAAGTTTAAATTCATTAGATCTAGTGTGATTTTATATTCATTGGTCAGTACACCCCTCTCACTTATGGTTTGAAATTTTGATAGAAATTCATCACGTGTAACATTTTATTAAATAGAGAAGTAACGAGTGTGGGGGGGTGTGGCGGTGGTCTTAAACTCAAGACCTCCTGCACAACCAGCTGACCTAAAAATTGAAGCCTATTGGATTCAGTGGGTTCTTACCGCTCTCCATGCAAAGCTATAAAATCTTTTTCCTTATAATGAATTCTTCTCATGTTTACTTCTAGATGATCACGCAAACATTTGGAGACTTACTGTTTTATCCGGGATCAGTGTGCTACAACGAGTTTCCATCTCCAGAATTACTGAAGAGACGGATATTAGTATCGACTAAACCTCCAAAAGAGTACATGGAGTTAAAGGAAACAAAGGGAAAGGAATCCGAAGTGCCAAAGTCTAAAGTCTCTGATGAGGATGGTTCTTGGGGGAAAGAAGTTAGCATCCGTGAAGCGGATGCTGGAGCTGAAACCAAGGTTTGTGGAGACTTAGGGCAGATTTGGTATCAAAACAGGTGGAGTGTACTAACTCAAATTGTTACCATTTGCTATATTTGAGCAGAGTCGTTTTGATGAGGAAGATAATGATCAAGAGGAAGACTTTGATGTGGAAGACAAGTCACAGCGTAATGCAGCACCGGAGTATAAAGAGTTGATTGCTATTCAAGCCAAGAAGCGCAGAGGAGGATTCGATGATTATTTGAAGATGGAAACCGAAGTCAAGCGTCTGAGTTTAAATGAACAGAAGTTTCAAAAAGCCACTACTACTCATGGGAAACAAATTGTCAGGTAAAGTTTCTTTGGTGATAGAATAAAAAGGGATTCAGGAATGAAAAGCAGCCTTCGACCCCCATTCCGTTTAAGTTCAGCTTGTTGTGATCGAAGTTTACACATTACCTAGATCATGATTCACTGTTTCCTTCCATAATAAAAAGGTCACTAGAATACCCAGTCTCGTACATAGAACATGATCTAATTGCCATTATGCAACATCAACTTTGAATTACGTTAATGACTGCCCTCTGGATTGCAAATTGTAGTTAAATAACAAGGTAATTTTCTTAGCCATTTTTTTTCTGGTATATGGTCTTCATCACAAGATTTAACTTCTTAATGTGGATGCGGGCAGCATTTTGTAATGCTTTACACAGCTTGTTTCCTCAACGTAGCACATCTGTCCTAATGTACTCAATCTTTGCAGTATGAAAATCATTGTGTGTTCTGATGACAGGTACACGCAGCGCAACTTGCTTAGGATATTTCCAAAAGCTATGCGTTTTGACTCATCGAATTACAGACCTGATATGGGATGGATTCATGGGGCTCAGATGGTTGCACTGAATATGCAGGTGCGTTGTCTTCCTAAAAATTGTAGCCCTTTGAAATAATTTTTGTTTTCTAGAAAGGAACCCCAATAAAAGGGGCGTTGCTATCGGTTCTCAATTGAAATGATAGTATTATGTCGGATTTGTACAGCTTTTTCTAGTGAATGGCTATGCAGTTGGTTATAAGGATAATGACAAATATATCACCAAAACTGTTAGTCGGCTGTATATAGAATCACTGAAATCCTAATGTGCCTTCATCTTCCCATAACATTTGAAAATTTGCACTTACCTTCCTAACCGTTGCCAAACCCCCTCAAAAAACCAATATATATCAATAGTTTTAAGGCTTTAGCAACACTGTGAGAGATGAGTATGTGTTTTTAAAAGTTATGGGGAGATGATGACACATTATTGGAGTTTAGGAGGGTTTGTTCATGCCTAACCAATAGTTTTGGGATTGTTTTTGCAATTTGCCTCTTCTTTCTTTGATCATGGATGATCTCAACATTTGGGCAGGGCCATGGAACAGCTCTCTGGCTGATGCAAGGACTCTTCAGAGCAAATGGTGGCTGCGGTTATGTGAAAAAACCAGATTTTCTATTGAAATCTGATCCAGATGATGAAATATTTGATCCAAAAGCTAAATTGCCAGTGAAAACAACTCTGAAAGTGAGCTCTCCTCTGCCTGAATTTTTAAATTGAACTTATATAAAGTCAGAGCCTCCTTTATGTTCTTAACAAAGTAATTTGGAAAATGGATTTTGCTCTCACATCCGTCTAGGTAACTATATACATGGGGGATGGATGGTATTATGATTTTCGCCAAACACATTTCGACGCATACTCTCCTCCAGATTTTTATGTCCGAGTAAGTTGATGTCATGTTATGACCTTATTTGATACCTCCCAAGATGTTCTATCTGATATTGATCCCATGCTCACAGAGGTTCTGTTGTAGCTTCAAGTGTATAACTTGTCTGAAAACAGCATCAACAGATTGCCTATCAATTTCATTAAATATGTACCTGGATGTATTAACGTGGATCACGCATTTGTCTAATATGTACTATTTTTTCCTAAAGATAATTGTTAAGGTTAGTTCTACAATCAATTGATCCAAAAACTTAAGCTTATAGATTTAGTATGGACTTTATATTTTATTATCTGACACTTCTCTCTTATGAGGCTAAAACTCTGCCTGAAGACATGGCCTAATTAAATTGGGTGATTGATGGTGCAGGATTCGAACTGATAATCTCATAGCTCAATTGATCTAAAAATTTAAAGTTATAGATTTAGTGTGAGCTTTATATTTATTATTTGATAATACTCTACTAATATTAAGCTTGGAGAGAGTTCTCTTTGCAAGTATAGTTTTTTAAATGACATGACATATTATGAAACAAAAACTTAATACACCAATTCATATTTTGATTCTCCTGTTTTTATCCAAAAGTTATAATCAACTTTGCCTGCTAGAGAATAAAATATAAATACACATTGAATATAACAAGTTTTAACTTTCAGATCAATTGGTTGTACCATAATATCATTTCATTTCCTTATATAATTACCTTAGTCAAAATCTATCCCACACTTGGGGGGAAGTACTATTAGATCTAATAAATTCAAGCTTTCATGTAGGTTGATTGTGGATTTAATAAAATTTATTATTGTGACCTATGTTATGGAATATCATGTTGCCAACTTATATTTGCAAGATACTGTTTATCTATTTGGCACCAAAAATATGGATATCAACAGTACTTTTAATCCTAAAAATGAAATTATAGTTCTTTTATCCCCTATCACCTTAGTTTAATATGTTGATTTGCATGGTTTCTATTCTCAAAATTTTATTTCAGGGTATAAAACCATGTGACATCTAGAAAGCTTCCTTTTGCAGGTAGGAATAGCCGGGGTTCCAGTCGATTCTGCAATGAAGAGAACAAAGACATTAGAGGACAATTGGATACCAGCTTGGAACGAAACATTCGAATTTCCACTTACTGTTCCTGAATTAGCTTTACTCCGAATCGTAGTTCATGAGTATGACATGTCAGAGAAGGATGACTTTGCAGGCCAAACATGCCTTCCTATATGGGAACTAAGACAAGGCATTAGAGCAGTTCCGCTCCATGACCACCAGGGTGAAAAATATAGATCCGTAAAGCTGCTTATGCGGTTTGATTTCATTTGATTAACGTTGGTTTTACATTTGTGTTCAGGAATAAAAGAGGTCAATCTGTTGAAAGCCTTTCTTTCATCAATGTTGAGCTTTCTCATAAAGAGTGTTATTGGCATGTGTTTTAGCGTATTATCACTTTGTGCCTGGTAATTAGACGCATGAGACAGAACGACCTGTAATTCCCTTATGTAACGTAAGTCACAAAGATGTGCATGCTGTTGTGTTGTGTCCATGTAAACATGTAAAGGACAGGAAAAAGAGTTACAATGATTTTAACCTCTGCTTGAGAATGTACGTGTGTATAAATCTTGTAATGATCTATAAACATATGAAATTTCCATGCCTGTGTATAGAGAAATGGGACTCTTAACAACCATTTACAACCCGTCTTGACTACTCTTAATAACTATGAAAACCCGTCTTGACTACTTGTTTTCCTTACATAATCCCTTCAATCCCTCATTTTCCTTTTCTTTCATCCATGGTAGTATATTAGAACAATACAGTTAATGGTATTTTAAATAAAAATTATAGGTGTATATATATTTATTTGTTTATGTCTTTTTATGATAATATAATAGAATTATTATTATATATGTGGTAGAGTTATAACTACTCCACCACATAATTCTACCATTGATAGAAATACAAAAAATGTTAAGAAACAAGTAATATGTCTACAAAATAAACTATCTTGTAAAATTTTTAAATATCTCTTAAAGGTTTATCATCAAATAAAAAAAAACATTTAAATTATATGTAAAACATTTTACTAAAAGAGTTAAACAACTGAAATTTGTCCTAATCAAATTATCTATCTCTCTAAAGAACTATCTATTTAATATTGATTCAAACCAACCAATGCGTACCCCATCTCTTTGGTACAAGTCATATCTAAACTCATCATATGGATTAGCAAAAACATCATTACCTAAAATATCAACAATCCAAAAGGGTGCATTATAAAACTCAATATGCAACCATTGCATCACACACAAACATATGTTATACCACAAATAAGCCTATAATTACTAAATACAACAAAAAAGATTCATTAAATTATTTAATAGTGTAATAGGCAATACAATCTTGATGTCTCACGATTTGGAGCAGCTTAGATTTCAATACACATAAACAAAATCCCAGGTTTGAGAAAGGTTACACAATCCACATTACCAACATCACATACATGGAATGATTTTAAGTCCACATCATCGACACTAAAAGAAATCATCTCTTGTTAAATTCACCACATGTACCATGCCACTAAGAGCACAATCCATCTACAACATTTAAATCGATGTCCCATGCCACTAATTTGTTCCAATAAAACTTCAACCCTACTCAATTGACCAATATTAGCGTAATTCCCTCATTTTTATAACAAGTTGAGCCACCAGTTACTGCATAGACATCTCACTAATCACATTATCTTAGGAAACCACATCCCTTCTAAGACCACAAAAACCTAGGTCTACATATCTCGACCTACAGTTTATCTAACCTATACGCATATGCATCACACATCATCTAACCTATACGCATATGCATCACACATCATCAATCATGTATCTATAAATTGCTCAACGTTAATATAGATATTGATATATAATCAACAGTTATATTCAACATATAATAAATCTATAAATTGTTAAAAATATAAATAAAGTACAAGAAAAATAAAAATAAATCTAATAAATTAAAAAATAAAAAGCCCAAATGATTTGGTTTGTTCAGGATCCCTCTTCAATACTCTTGAATCCCAATCTCTTTTATAGTCGATGTATTTAACATAATTTCAATAGCATGACCTAAAAGAAACTTGAATTTAAAGTGGTACATATTTCTTTTTTCTTTTTGTTTAATTAAAGTTGTGCATATTCATTCAATATAACTCAAATCCTATCACTTTATTTCGAGTTAAATTTAAATTGTATCTCTTGGATTCAAATTCAAATCACAATGGTTGAATCAACCGTTCAACATAAGTAGGTGACTATTAAAACTTTATATTTTAAGTTTTGGATAATTCCTGGATTTTTTCGATTTTTGTAAACTTTCTGTTTCATTCATGTGCATGGTGTTGTCTGACGGTGAAAGGATTTGGCTGCGAGCTACGACTTTTCGGTTTTCCTGAAGACGTCTACGTAACATAAGTACAAGTGTGCAGCCAATGGTCCAGTGCCAGGTTGTCTGTAAATGCAATGAAGGATCCCATCGAAGAAAGAACAGTTTCGCGGTGGCCACAGAGACACTCAAAACAGGACCTAGAAAGTAAAATGTTTTCCTACGTCTCATTTTTGTTTTCCACGGTGTCGGTGTAATGAAAATAAATTGGTGGTATTACTTTATGGCGTGCTTCGGTGATAAATATCAATAATATATAATAATAATGTTATATATTTTTTAAATAATTTTAATTATATTTTCACATGTTATAATTTCATTAATACTTATGATGTGTCTACAATTTGATTGCAATAACACCAAACCAATTCCACAAAAATGTGTGACACCAACAAGTACTTAAACCCTAAATTTTAAATGATATTCACACAATTTACAATGAAAATCAATTGTACTACCAAAACAAGTCGAATGAACAACATAATAGAGTTCAATTTTCAACTAAAATGGCATGAACCTTGGATTAGATATGGAACCCTAATTGGCATGAAATATGAACACAACAAGAACAAATTCAATCACTCACTAGATATGACATACTAGTAATAATTAGAATCAACTTAAGAAATTTGATATTATTCACAAATTCTTAAGCTAATCTCGCCACAATTCCCACATGAAATTGATAAGAGATGAGATTTGCATGCAAGGACTCTCCTCGCGACAAAGTGTTTGATATTTTCAAAATGTTAAAAGGTCCACACAAATCTTAGTTAGCAAGTATTTATACTTGCTCAAATTAGGATAAAATGACTCAAAAATTACAAATATGCCACTAGGTGGTCGATTCTAATAACAAAATACAACCAGATCATAAGTCCAAAAAATGAATAAAAATGGTCGGTTCAATAATGAAAATTATAAGTACAAAAGATGGTCTTCAAATTACTGGTTCCTCAAGTCAAGTAGGCACATTGTGGATCATTGGATGTGAGTCCAAGAATGTCCTCAATTTAATCCTTAGCATGTTTCTATTCACCATTCTGTAAAACCGATAAATGTATCTATCGAAATGCACAACAATTATGTGATACAAAAGTAGATACTAAATTAACATCCTCAAGGTTTAGTTGTTCATAGAGGATCCTCATAGCTAGATTTTGTAAACCCTTAGCTCGGGCTCTGGTGATTGGTCCTATAGTAATCTAATTCTTATCATCTCCTTGGACCTTAGGAAGATTTGCCCTCAAATTTGATAGGTCTTCATGAATATCATCTGGTAAATATGGTGACAGATCTGCAACATTAAAAGTAGCTAATACACCATACTCCCCTGGTAGCTCTATTTTGTAGGCATTGTTGTTGATGCGCCTGATTACTTTGAAAGGTCCATTTGATTTGGGTGATAGCTTCTACGACTTCTTATGTGGAAACCTATCTTTGTTAAGATTAATCCAGACTAAGTCACTTGGATTATAAATGCTGGTTTTCCTATGCTTGTTTCCCCAAAGTTTCTATTGCTCCTAAGTCTTCTAAAGACATTTAGCTATCTTCTCATGAAGTTGCTAAATCTCCTTGGCTCACTCCACTCTACTTAGGCTCTCTTCCTTTGTTGCTGGTCCTACTATGAGATCCAATGAAACAATAGAATTATAGCCATACACAACTTCAAAGGGAGACTTACTGGTTGAACTATTGTAAGCAAACTCGACAATAGGAAGACACAAGTCCCAATCAGTAAGATTCTTGCTAACCATTGCTTTTAGTAATGTGCTAAGAGTACAGTTAACAACCTCAGTCTGGCCATCGATCTGTGGATGGCATGAGGTACTATACATAAGTTTAGTACCAAGTCTTCTCCATAGTGTCTTCTAGAAGAAGCTAAAAAACGTAGTGTCTTTATTAGACACTATACTATGTGAAACACTATACAATTTAACAATCTCTTGCACAAAAAGGTTAGCAATAAAAAAAGCATCATCTATTTTGTGACAAGGCACAAAATGGGACATCTTGTTGAATTTATCAACAACCACTATGATAGAATCCTTTCCCCTTTACGTCCTAGGCAAACCCAACACAAAATCCATATCGATATTAGTCCAGGGTTTGATAGGTATAGGTAAAGGCATATATTCACCTTGAATGCCTTTCTTTCCTTTTGCCCTTTTGCAAACTCCACACCTTTCTAACATCCTATGAACATCCTTTATCATACCCCTCCAATAAAAATTTTCTTTCAACATGACTAGGATTCTCTTCTCGCTAAAATGACTAGACAATCCTCCTGCATGTGCTTCCCTTACCAATAATTCCCTCACAGACCCACAAGGTATACACAATTTCCCAACTTTATACAAAAACCCCTCAATCATGTAATACCCCTCAAACATCTTAGGTTCATAACATTTCTCAATAATTGTTCTAAAATCATCATCATGCATATACTATTCCTTCGATAATTCAAAACCTGATAGTTTCGATTGAAAAGAAGTGATAAGTACATACCTGCATGACAAAGTGTCAGCTACCATATTCTGGTTACTCTTTTTGTACTTTATCACATATGCAAATTCAGAAACTCCACCCATTTGGCTTGGCATTTAAATAGGTTTTGTTGACCCCTGAAATGCTTCAATGACTCATGATCTATGTAGATGATGAATTCTCTTAGAAGGAGATAATGTTGCCACGCCATTAAAGCCCTCACTAAGGAATAGAATTCCTTATCATATATGGAATAGTTCAAAGTTGCACCAATTAACTTTTCACTAAAGTAGCCAATAGGCCTCTTATCCTGCATCAATATAGCACCAATCTCTATTATAAAAGCATCACATTCTAGCTCAAAAACCTTATCAAAATCAGGTAAAGCTAATATTGGAGCACAAGCAAGTTTTTCCTTTACCTCTTCAAAACTCTTTTGGGCCTTCTCACCCCAAATGAAAGGAATATTTTTCTTAATTAGTTTTGTTAGTGGACTGACAATACTATTAAAATTATGGACAAAGCGCCTATAAAATGATGCTAGTCCATGGAAACTCCTTACCTCCGCGACTGATTTTGGTTTTGGCCATTCCTTAATAGCCCTCACTTTCTCCTCATCAACCCTTACACTAAAACCAGATACAACAAAACCCAAAAATGTTACCTCAGTTTAGTAAAAGGAACATTTTTGGAGATTTGCAAACAGCTACTACACCCTCAAAACTGAAAATACCACCTAAAGATACTCCACATGATTTTCTAGGCTTTTGCTGTATATCAAAATATCATCTAAATAAATAACAACAAATTTACCTAGAAACTCCTTCATTACATGATTCATCAATCTCATAAATTTACTAGGAGCATTACTCAAACCAAACGACATAACCATCCATTCGTACAATCCATGGCATGTTTTAAAAGCTATCTTCCACTCGTCTCCTTCTCTCATCCGAATTTAATGATATTCACTTTTAAGATCTACCTTGGAGAACACCTATATACCATACAATTCATCCAACATATCATCAAGTCTAGGAATAAGATACCTGTATTTGATAATAATTTTGTTGATGGCTTAGCTATCAATGCACATTCTCTAAGTACCATCCTTCTTAGGAACAAGAAAGGTTAGAGCAGCAAAAAGACTGAAACTCTCCCTAACAAAACCCCATTTGACTAGCTCATCCACCTGATGTTTTAATTCTTTAGCCTCCTCAGGATTTATGTGATATGTAGGTCGATTTAGCAAAACTAACCAAGGCAAGGGGTCAATGGCATGCTCTATACCTCTTAAAGGTGGTAAACTTGCTGTAAATCATCAGTAAAAAGATCACTGTACTCATCCAATACCTAAGATACTGTAGAGGGTAGATGTTGATGTCCCTCCATCCCTAGGGCATATCTCAACTGCACCAAGTATACTAGACCCTCATTTGATATAACCTCCTCTAACTTACTCTGTCCCATCAATAAGACCTTCTTCCCTCCAGATTTATTGGCTTGTACTGGACCCCCTTTGATCTCTGATGGTCTACTGATCTATTGCTAAACCTCTTGGACCTCTGAAGGTGACATTGGATTCAGAATGATAAGTTTACACTCTTTTTGGAATATATATGTATTCCTAAAACCATCATGTAAGACCCTCCTATCATATAACCATAGCCTGCTAAGCAATATATGGGATGCACACATAGGAAGAATATCACATTCAATCTCATCATAGTATTTATCCTCTATACTGAAAGGTACCCTAGCTCTTTGGGTCACATGTAGACTTTCCTAGTCACTTAGCCAATGTAATTTGTAAGGTTTAGGATACGGGGTAGTTACAAGTTTCAATTTCGTTACTAATGAGGCAACCACAACATTAGTACAACTATCACCATCAACAATAATGACATACAAGTTACCTTGTACCCTACAAGAAGTATGAAACAAATTTTTCCTTTGCTCATCATCATTAGTTGTAAAAGAGGTCAAGGCCCGACACAATACATTAGTAAACAAAAACATGTCACTTGACATGGTTGCTCACTACTTCAACAAACCAATAATACACTACACCAAACACACCATGACAATACACTCCTATACACCCACGGTGTAACAAATCCCCAATGCAAAAAACACTTCCCTACACTTCAATTATAGTAACAATAAATTGAAGCAACAATTAAACACTTCCAAGTAACAAGTCATTGAATTCAACTTAGCAAGTGTTTAAGTAATAACACTTAATAACTTTCACACTTAAATGCTTGTTTTTGAAATTTAAACTTAAGTACTAAACTTCCTTCTCTAGTCACGGCACACACACACTCCTATACACCACGTGCAGCACCTTCCTTACACAACTCCACAACACACTCACACCACCACACATACAACATACACGGTGCACTCACTTCAAACAACAACAACAATGCTTCAAGTGCAGCAACTTCTTGCCTCACACACAAAACACTACACGTTGCAACCCTTCAATTCAATACATCCTTACACCGCCACACATACACACACAAACACGGAAACAAATTCAAATTGACACCGTTAATGCAACTTTCCCCACAAATGGTAAGAATCGATTTCAAATTCAAATGAAATGTAATCAATACCACTCAATAACTACTTCAAACTTAATGGATGTGTTTGAATTCAAATGATTTCCTTTTTTTTTTTCACACAAATTCAAATCTAGAAATTATACCCTTTCACTTCCAAAATACACAAGGAAAACACACAGCACACTCCACAAGTTACTTCAAATTATGGAATTCCAATGATGGAATTCAAATTCAAATAACTTTCCCTTCTTCCACATACAAGGAGCTCACGACAAGATATTGATCACTAAAGACCAAATCCAAAATTCTACTCCCAATTTCGCAACAAGAAGTATTCCATGGCACAATTCACACATAACTACTTCAACTCCTCTTCAATCAACAACAAGTATGAAATGGAAGAACAAGAACCCTAATTCCCCAAATCAACAATCACAAAATCCCTTCTTAAAAAACCAATGCTCTGATAACAAAAAGATGATGTGCCTACAATTTGATTGCAAGAACACCAAACCAATTCCACAAAAATGCGTGACACCAACAAGCACTTAAACCCTAAATTTCAAATGGTATTCACGCAATTTACAATGAAAATTAATTGTACTACTAAAACAAGTCAAATGAACAACATAATAGAGTCCAATTTCTAACTAAAATGGCGTGAACCTTAGATTAGATATGGAACCCTAATTGGCATGAAATATGAACACAACAAGAACAAATCCAATCACTCACTAGATATGACACACTAGTAATAATTGGAATTAACTTAAGGAATTTGATATTACTTACAAATTCTTAAGCCAATCTCACCACAATTCCACACATGAAATTGATAAGAGATGAGATTTGCATGCAAGGACTCTCCTCACGGCAAATTGTTTGATATTTTCAAAATGTCAAAAGGTCTATATAAACCCTAGTTAACAAGTATTTATACTTGCTTTAATTAAAGTAAAATGACTCCAACAAATATGCTACTAGGTGGCCGGTTCTAACAACAAAATACAACCAAATCATAAGCCCCCAAAATGAATAAAAATTGCCGATTCAATAATGAAAATTACAAGTACAAAAGATGGTCTTCAAATGGTCGGTTCCTTAAGTCAAGTAGACACATTGTGGACCGTTGGATGTGAGTCCAAGAATGTCCCTAATTTGATCCTTAGTGTGTTTTTATTCACCATCCTGTAGAACCGATAAATGTACCTATCGAAATGCACAATAATTATGTGATACAAAAGTAGATACTAAATTAACATCCTTAGGGTTTAGTTGTTCATAGAGGATCCTCATAGCTAGATTTTTTAAACCCTTAACTCGAGCTCTAGTGATTGGTCCTGTAGGAATCTAATTCTTATAAGCTTATATACCACTAACTTATTCACGTGGCATATTAGTACTATTAAAATTCTTTTTCAGCGTTATTTATATGTTCTCACGTATAATAATTATGAAAATAGATATTTTTCTATTTTATCCCTTTTGATTCCTATATGGTAGAAATATGATATAAGCAATAGTTTTTGAAACCAAAAATCATACCATCTAGTACCAAAATTTTTAGGGTTAATTAAAACTACATTCTCTTATCTTTCTTTTACGTATGCACTTTATTCCTCTATTATTATTGAAATCTAAGCATTTAAATTTTCAATCTTAAAAAGATGTTATTTCAATTTTTATTTGACCATCGAAAATAAAAAGAAAAAGCAAAAATAAATAAATAGATAATGACATTTGGTGTTACAAAAACATTCGAAACTAAAAAATAAAAGATTTGCACTTCTCTCTTTATTTTCATGATTTTATATAATTATTTTCCATTTGTTCAATAATTTTTTTTATTTTTTTTAAGAGTAAAATGGTTATATATATATAGACATAAAAGCATGGTTTTGAAGATTTAATGCATTATCCTTGAACTCAAAAGATAAAGGACTGGCATCCATAAAACAAAGCAAACATAATTGATGCATATTTGCAATGAATGGATGCTTACTATCTCAAATTTTGTATTTTAAATATGTTTTAATCAATTATATGATACTTATGATAATGGAACAAATTTACATTATTATTATTGATTTTTTGTTCATGTGTTTGAATGTGATTGATAAGAACATATTAAAGACAGCAAATCCGAAATAGCAAAAATCTATTAATTTGTAATTTACCTTTTTTTTAATTTAGAAGAATAAAGAAAAGTTGAAAATAACTAAATTAACAGTTTTTCATCAATGAAATCAATACTTAATTAATTATATTATAAGGGTTTAGTTTTTTATACCAAAAATAGTCATCTTCGTCAATTGTTGTTCCAATCACATCCATACCAACTACTAACTACTCATGTATAACAATGAGGTACTTCAAATTAATTAAAAAAAGAAAAGAAAAAACACATTTGACTTAGATTTAAATATAGAACAAATGACACAAATAAACATATATCCTGGTGTACGCCCTTCATTTACAGGATCGAATACATGACAGCTTCAGCTTTATCCAAGATGACTAGAATATGATTTTGGTTGAACACTGTTACATAGTACAATTAAAAAAGTTTCCAGTAGGATTCCCCTTTTGTCAATTCGACGTTAGGACGATCGACCATATTTCCAATCAGCCTTTCCCCAGTTGTATAAAATAAACAAAGTCAGTGGGATGGGACGGGTTCATTGATTGAGACAATGTTAGGGCCCAGCGTACAGAATTCAGCCCAGCCCCCAAGACAACCCTAAAGCCTGGTCCCTTCACTCGGAGGTATAAAATACCTTCGAACACTCCAAAAACCCTACTCATACACGGTCAATATTTGCCTCTCTTTCTCTGTCTCTCGATATTTCTCTATAGAACTAGGGTTTGCTATTTTGTGTTACTAACATTTTCTTTACTTTGTGTTGTTGCTAGAAAAATAAACTTAGACTACTTCAAGTGAGTCCCAACTCTTGAGTCAAGAACTTTGTGGAGAAACCAAGATGATTCGATTCTCTTTCTTTTCTCGTATTTATATGCAAAATCTCCAACAACTATTTTTCCCTTTGTATTTTGTTATTCTGTTACTCTATAATATCTAAAAGTTGTTATATTTGTTCTATTGTGGCTATACTACACTAATGCTCATTATACTAAGTTATCCTATATTTCATATGATGTTTTGTCACTTAAATGTAATCTCTTCATGTTACTAAGTAATCTTTATGCCATTGTGGGGTCTTCATATGCCAACCTCTTTATGTTATAATAATTTCCTCATTGGATGAAAAAGCAACCTTGGAGGAAAGAGTCTCAATTCTCCCAAGATGTGTCCTTTGGTTGTAATTCCTACCATTGGAAAAACCTATTAGACTGATCGATTCAGTCGAATGATAATTGTAGTACCCACAATAGAAAAGGGCTCGATAATAGGATGATTCCCTTTAGTGTTTGTAGGCAAATCTAAAGTAGGAACTGGAGATCCATAAGCCTTTTTAAGCATTGATACATGAAAAATGTTATGAATTTTACATGAAGGTGGCAACTCCACTTCATAAGCACTTGCCCCAATCTTCCTCAAAACTTTATAAGGCCCATAAAACCACTGAGATAATTTGTGGAAATTAGTCCAAAGCAAAGAAGTTTGTCTATAAGGACATAATTTCACAAAAACCAAGTCTCTTAGATGAAAATCTAAATTTGTGCAATGCTTGTTTGCTAGTGTCTTCATCCTTTGTTCTACCCCCACTAAATGATACTTTAACAAATTTAATGACTCATCTCTATCCACAACCTCTACTGGTGAAGAGCTCCTAATGTAGGAGGCTATGGTCAAAGGTGATTGACCATAAACTACTTCAAATGGAGTAGTGTTTGCCCCGGCATGAAAAGTGGTATTATAAGCAAATTCTGCCCAAGGTAAGAATTTGACCAAATCCCTCAATTTGTCCATCACATAGCTACATAAATATTGTTGAATAGTCTAATTCAACACCTTCTTCTACCCATCTATCTAAGGATGATAAGCACTACTATAGTGCAAATGAGTTCCATTGAGTCAAAACAATTCCTTCCAAATTCTATTGACAAAAATAGCATCCCTATCTGAAATAATAGTACAAGCAAACCTATGTAGTTTTACCACCATGTGCAAATACAAAGAAACTACTTTAGTAGCAATAAAATTAGTATCTAATGCCCCCAAATGATAATATTTGGATAATCAATCTACCACAACTAGCATTACTATATACCCTTGAGATGGTGGTAAACTTGTGATGAAATCCATGGAAACATCTTCCTAAATGTGATCTAGGATAGGTAATGGAGCAAGTAATCTAGCAAGCACTCAAGTTAGATACTTAAGTTGCTGACATTCCACACAAGTTTGTACAAATTCCTCAACTTGTGTTTTCATACCATAAAAAAAAAAATAAAAATCCATTGCAGTCCTTTTATAGGTTTTCAATACACTAAAATGACCCACCCAAGGAGCACTCTAAAACTCCTTAAGAATAGATGGAATAAAGGAAGACTGAGAAGCCAAAAATAGTCTTATATGAAAATACAAAAGATCATTTCTCCAACAAAGTTGCCACTTTAAAGGTTATCCCTTAGTCATATCCAATATAATAACTTGGAACTCAAGAAATTGTAGGTATTCCTATTTCAATGAATCCACAACAGAAACAAAGAAAGATGAGAAAGCCATATTTTGAGAAATACTCTCAAGTTGTTGAGATAGAGAATCAACAACAACATTGTTAGCCTCTTTCTTATAAACAATAGTGTAGCTATAACCCAAAAGTTTAGCTAAATACTTCTGATGCTCAGTTGTCTATATGACCTAGGTCAACAACTCCTTAATACTACAATGACCAATGTGAATAAATAATTGTGATCCTAGTAGATATTTCCTCCACTTCCTTACTGCTTCCATAATAGCATGTAATTCCCGAAGATAAGTGGAAGCTTGACATAAGTGAGGAGGAAACTTCTTACTGAAGAAGGTAATAGGATGAGTCCCTTATAATAATACTACTCTCAACTCTAAACCTAAGGCATTAGTCTCAACAATAAACTATTTGAAAAAATTAGGCAAAACTAAAATTGAAGCTGAAATTAAGGTTGATTTGAGTCTCTCAAAAGCTTATGTAGCCACCTCGAACCAAAGAAAATTTTCCATCTTTAAGAGATCAGTGAGGGGTGTAGCAATAGAAACATATCCCTTAATACCTCAACGATAGTAACCTAACAAATGCAAAAATGCCCTCAACTGCTTTAGTGTTGATGGAATGGGCCAAATCGAAACAACAACAACCTTGGATGGATCTGGTCTCACCACATCCTTAGAGACAACATGTCCTAAATAGTTGATAGAGGACTGTCTAAAAGAGCACTTAGACTCCTTTAAAAAGAAAGTGTTAATAGCAAGAACTTGTAGCACCTATGTAAGATGCTCAATGTGAGTAACCATGGATTTACTAAATACCAGAATATCATCAAAAAACACAATAACAAAGTGCCATAGAAAAGGATTAAAAATCCTATTCATAATGGCCTGAAATGTGGCTAAGGCATTACTCAATCTAAAGGTCATGACCAAAAATTCATAATGACCTTTGTGCATTTGAAAAGCAATCTTTGAGATGTCATTTGGATGCATACGTATTTGGTGATATTTAGAATGCAAATCCAATTCAGAAAATATATTGGCTCTAAAGAGCTCATCAATAGTGGGAATAGGGAATTTATCTTTGATGGTAATTTGATTAAGTGCTCGATAATCAATATGAAAACACTCGATTCCATTTTTTTCTTAACTAGTAAAATTGGAGATAAAAAAAGACTCGTGCTACGCTGAATAATTCCCCAATTCATCATGTCCCTAACTTGTTGCTCATCTCTTTTTTTTTTTTGAAAATGAGGATAACGATAAAGCTTTACGTTAATCGAAGAAGCACCTGGTGTAAGGTGGATGTCATGTGAAAAGTCACAATGAGGTGGTAATGATGACGGAGATTCAAAACCTAATGAAACCTACTCAATACCTTCTATATAAGAGGATTGATGATGATTTCCTTAATGCAAGAATTGGGACTCACTTCCTAAACCACCAAGTGATAGAAAGATGCAATCACATCTATCCTAACTAGCCTCCACAATTGATTATGAGAGATTTGGCTGGACATGTAACCTCAATCCCATTGCACAAGAACTTCATTAGGAGAATAGAATAATCAATAGTAATAAATCCCAAACTCTATAACCATTAGACTCTCAATACCACCTCTGTACCTTGAATAGGTAGGACATAGAAAGTGTCTTGAAAATCCACTCCCTGAATCATCAATGATACATCGGGACAATGCTTGTTGCATAAAAGTTTGCTTCCATTCCCAATCATCACTTGATAACTAAGGGAGGGAGAAATAGTTAAACTAAGATGTTTAACTAATCTCTTCTGGACAAAGTTACATGTACTCCTTAAGCCAACCAGAACCAATACCTCGTGGTAATTAATAATCCCACGAAAATGAATGGTTCATAGCAAAGAGGCACTAGATAAGACATGGTAGCTAATAGCAACAGAATCCTCATCCAAGGAACAAAAAGAATCTAGAGAAAGATCAACACTAACCCACACATCATCATTTGGAACCTCTTAGTCCTCACAAAGCAAAGACAAGTATTTGGCTTTGCATTTGTGATTGTGATGAAACTTTTCATCATAGTTAAAACATAAGCCCTTCTCTTGATGGGTTTGCATTTCCTAGGGCGTAAGTTTGCAAATGGGAATCTAAGAAGAAGAAGAAGAAGAGAGAGGAGGAGGAAAAGAAGGATTTGATTTAGAAAATTGCAAAGTAGAGGTTTTACTAAGAAGAGGAAAAGTAGAATGGAATAGAAATTGCTCTTGAAATTTAGCTTTGTATTGTTTGGCCAACCATATGGCATGCATGAGAGAATTTGGCTTGGCAATTTGGACATCATGGTGAATGCTATTCTTCAATCCAGAAACAAAGCAACTCATAAGGAAAGATTCAGGTACCCCAACAATATGATTTGAAAGTGATTCAAATTCTGTTTGATAATCTGAAACTGAATGACAGTGCACTAATTTAGAAAGCAAACCCTACATGTTCGCATACTCTAATGGACCAAAACAAATCTCCAAGGCATTGGTAAAAGCCAACTAAGATGAGAGCTAATTATAGCGAAACATCCATTTATACCATTATAATGTTGGTCCCTCCAAAGTGAAAGAAGCAATCACCAATCTTAATCAATCGGGAATCTTGTGGAATTCAAAGAACTACTAAGATTGAAAGATTCATCCAAGAGGATCTTAGCCTGAAAACTTCATAATTTCAAGTTTGATGCTCTTCCAGCTATGACATTACACTAAGATGGAAGAATCCATAGATAAAGAGGGATCACCAATAGCAGTAAACCCTATTGGTAAAGTAGAAGAAGTCAAAGGTTGATGATGCGATAGGTCAAGATTGTCGACAAGTGGCCAAAGATTGCAATTAAATAGTAATGGCTATCAAAGAATGCCCCACACCCTGAGCACTCCGTTACATTGTGATGAACATGCTTTTAATGGTGTATATGTCCGTAGGTTAAGAAGATGATCGTAGCTCTAGCACTATGGAAAAACGAAAGAACTAAAATTGTTAGGGCCTAACATACAGAATTCTAGCCAAGCCCCTAAGACAACCCCAAAGCCCGATCCCTTCACATGGAGGTGTAAAATCCCTCAAAACACCTTAGAAACCCTACTTGTACATGGTTAATATTTGCTTCTCTTTCCCTATCTCTCGATATTTCTTTATAGAACTAAGGTTTGCTATTCCGTGTTACCAACGTTTCTTTACTCTGTGTTGTTGCTAGGAAAATAAACTTAGACTATTTCGATTGAGTCCCAACTCTTGAATCAAGAACTTTATGGAGAAACCAGGATGATCCGGTTCCCTTTCTTTTCTCATATTTATATGTAAATCTCCTACAATTGTTTTTCCCTCTATACTCCATTACTTTATACTAGCTAAAAGTTGTTATATCTATTCTGTTGTGGCTATACTACGCTAATGCTCATTGTACTGAGTTATCCTATATTTCATATGATGTTTTGTCACTTAAATATAATCTCTTCATGTCACTAAGTAATCTTCATGCCATTTTGGGATCTTCGTATGCCAATCTCTTTGTGTTGTAACAAATAACTGACCAATAATTTATATCAAATAACACATTGTGTTTTATCACACTTAAAATAGGGTCCCTCACCCTTTTCACACACCACAACAATAAAAACAACGTAGCATAATCCTAGTCTTGTTATCATGTATTAGCAAACATATCGGGTATGTTTCTGCTTCTGTAGGATATTCAAGCTTGCTATAGCTGAAGCAGCAAAGGACATAAAGATTTTGTATGGAAAGTATTCTGAAAATGGGATCAAGACTATTCATCAACTCCATAGGATCATGGTTGAAGTGCAAAAGGAAGATAAAGCCACTATATAAGATGCATAAGCCACAATTAATAGTCTTAGGGAGCTCATGTATCTTAATATACATCATAGGAAGGGTCTAACTCCTAAAGCTTTCTTTAAGTACTTGTTTGGAGATATCAATTCACCTCTCTCTCCAAATCTTGGGGGTAATATTAATGCTAATACTACTAATACTATCATGTAGTGACAAGTTGAGTTTGAAATATGTTCTTTTGTTTTCATGTGGAAACTTCTTTTTCATTTTCTTTCTTCGAGTTTTTTCTCGATATTTGGTCCAATTAAAGCTTTGTAGTTACTGGATATTATGATAGTGATTTTAAAAGGTTACAATGGCTAGTGGCAACGGTAAGCGGTTGTAGAAACAATGATGAAAATTTTTAAATTGTCATACTATTGCCACATCATCACCATATCCGTATTGTTTGTAAATTTTTATGTACGTATTATAATTATATATACTAATTAAATAAAATAATAACAAATTTTGAAAAAAAATAAAATAGAAACAATGATAAAGGGAACGGTCACTTAGAGGAAATGGTTATTCCATTCCTCCCTTATTCTTCATGAAATTGTTATTATGACATTTAGATCAATTTTCATCTCGTAATAGCAATTCCATGAAGAATCATAATTCCTCATTTTGCTAAATTGCAATTCTTTGGTTGGACTTAAGAATTGCAATTGGGCAAAAGAAAGACCACCACTAACCTTATCTTCTTTTTTCCTCTTCATCACCAACTCCAACATACTACCACCACCTAACCCACTTGAACCCACCACCCAGCCCACCAAAACCACCATCAACACCATGAGAGAGTAGAGTACAATGGAGATAGAGAGAGAGAGTAGAGCAGAGACAGAGAGAGAGAGAGAGAGAGTAGAGCAAAGATTGAGACAGAGAGTAGAGCAAAAATAGATAGATAGAGAGAGAGAGAGAGAGTTGACGTAGAGGAGATAAAGGCAAAACACATATGAGACATTTTAGTATTTTTCTCTCTTATTAATAGCTTATTCCTTATCTAATTTAATGAACTAAACAATATAATAACTATTCATTATATCTAACTTAGTAATATAATAATAATTCATCCATTTTTGCAACTCTACTCCATTTCCAGTAATAGTTATTTATTATAGTCTTATTTTATTCAGCGAAATAAATGAGTTAAATTTTTTTTTCCAATTTTACAGTTTTTTATTTTTTCAAAATTTTAATTTTATTATTCATTTATTTTCTATGAAAAGGAATGTATTAAATTAATAATTCAACAATCCGAGCCTCACCACATTAAATCACTGGAAACAAAACACAACCCGAAAATTGTAACAATCCCAAAAGACACAATTTTAAACGCAAATTGGAATTAAAAGTACCCATTCGTAAAGTCCATCAAAATTCTCTCTTGCTCTCTCCTCACTCTCTCTTTCTCTTATCTCTATCAAGAGGAATCTCAACATCACCATCAGTAATTTGCAATGAAACATTTTTGGGATCTTTTCCATCAACACTACACCCAACACTCACACACACACCCAAAATCTCCTTCACCATGCCACTTAAATCCTTAGTCATAGATCTTGGCTTCATGAATTTAGCAATCTCAATCACATCATCAAAGCAATATGTTTCCATTATGCTTAATGTTCTTTGTCGGTTCCGGCTCTTTTAAGGCTTTAATTACAAGAGCCGTCACAAATGGGATGACGGACGAAGACCTTTGCATGACAGTTCTGGACCGTCAATTATTTCATGGTGACATGAAGACCTTTCCAGTCTTCAACGATTTCTTTGGCAATGTCTTCATCGATTTTCTTTCAGGGGAGACCGAGTGGACTGATCTTCATGCGAGTGAACTTGGTGCAAAGGCCTTACCTTTGGTGACACGAACATAGACTTCAACAGCTTAGGTGGTTGAGCCTCGGAGGCATTGTGGCGATGACGTCTGCACTTAGGATTAGGATTTGGGAAATGGAATGGGGAACTATTATTATTAATTTAGTTAGTGTGTGTGTATACATATATATAGTTGGTATTTTGTTAGAACAATTCAGCATTTTTTTTCTTTTTTTATCTATTTTTATTTTTTATTATCTTATTTGATTAATATAAATAATTATATTATTTAAATAAAATTTTGAATACATTAGGTGATGATGGCATGGCATGACATGTAAGCATTTATGTCATGTCAACATCCACTTAAGTAAAAGCAAAGGTGCATTTGTAGCATTTTGAAAATATGGGATACAAAGTTAATAGAGTGATTAGTGTAATTTACCCTTTTAAATATGTTATGCAAAGGCAAAACAATGATCAAGGGTTTTAACAACACGTTTTCGAAAAATCTGCTGTTCAAACACTCAACTTTAAAAGTAGGATGACTAAACTGTATATAAAGTAAATATAAGTAGATGTATTTGCAATTTATTTATTATATTATAATAATCTTAAGATATTGCAAATACTAATAGCTATTACTAATACGCTGAAATGGAAAATACTGATGGTACATGAGAAAAACAATTTTCTCTTTTTAAAAGAGGAAATCGTCCTCACCATTTTTCATTGACAATTTTCATGATGTTTAAACTATCATCATTTGCCACTCAACTGCTACTAAAAGCCGACCGATCATCGCAACCTCTCGAGTTTACTTCAATAATATTGACCTGCTTACTTGATTCTGTTAATCTTCTTCCCTTTCTCATGAATTAAAGCATCAGATTAAATGGTAAAACAGGATCATGTAATTGACAGCTCCTATTTCTCTCTATAGATACTCCTAAAATTTTCTTGAGCTATTTTATGCTTTTCTTTTGCAGTTGCATCATGATATGAATGCTTCTTCATCCCAGTATTTCATATATACCGGCCCCAATTCGTATCTAACTGGCAATCAACTTAGTAGTAACTGCAGCGATGTTCCGATAGTTGACGCATTGAAGAAAGGTGTGAGGGTAATTGAACTGGATATGTGGCCCAATTCCTTCACGGATAACGTTGATGTTCTTCATGGAAAGTATTACCCTGTCTTATATTTGAACATTTTATTTTGAGTGGATTAGCATAGTACATTTTGATTATTATCAAGTGGCACATCATGGTTGAGCGTAGGAAATCTTACTTTGGTACCATAATACAAAACCAAACATTCATATGCACAACTGTTCGACCTAAAATCTTAAAGCTCATGATCTCTTGCCAAAATACCATACTAAATTAAGGACTCATTCATGGAATAATATTCTGAAGTACAAATTCCTATAGGTTTTAAAGAGAGCTTGGTGAGAACATGGTGTAGGATGATCAAGAAATATGACTGCATTGCTTCCAATTGTTTGGTGTCTAGTAATTAGTGGAAGAAAGGAATCTAATTCCAAGGTGTCATCCTAGCCTCATTCTCATCAAGAATTATCGAGAGATAATAAAAATTCGGATTCCTTGAAATCTTAATCCATAGAATTTACCAAACAAGGCCTTAGATCCACCGTCATTCGTACTAACATCCATATGTTTGTAGACCAACGTGAACATTTATACTTAAATTGAAGCTGGCAAAAAAGGATAAGAAATCACGCCCCTCTTTTTCCTGTTTCCATTTTATATTGTCATGCTCTTAATTCACTATGGTAATGACAATTTGCCATGTAACCTATTTAAGTAAAATATGTAAAGCTATAGTTACTAAAAAAGTTTCTAAAATAGTGTTAGAACGTTGAAATTGTTGATTAGTTTTTGAAAACATTTTGGAATAGTGTTGGCTTTTTAAAACATTTGATGGGTTGCTTTTCATAAAAAAGTATGGTAAAGTAGGATAAAATAGACTAAGTCCTAAGGCCTATAGGGCCCACAAAATACATCTAAAAAGGAAAATAGGCCATAAAGTTACAAGTAGCTCATAATAAGTTTAAATACAAACTAAAACATAAAAACATAGTTTAGAAAAAAGAAACATCACTCAGTCATAATTGTAAATAACGTAGTCTATATTCGCAATCTCATCTCAACACTCCTCCTTAGAGCCATATCCCATCAAATCATAAAGCAGATCAGTAAAATCCTTGCCTAAAAAAAGAATGAAAAAGAAAAAGAAAAAAAAGGAGTAAGTCACGAGAGCTCGATACATAGTAATACAAACAAATATATGCATGTCAAGCAAGCTTATGGGCTAATGTAGTAGATAATCATTCGATTCAATTAATTATCTTATTTAAACATATAACATAGAAGTATTCATGACTTCAGACATTACAATGAGGGACATGGGGTTCGATTCCACCACAGCAGTTATCAGGGATTGATGGGAGCAACTAAACTCTACGTCGCTGAAAACACAGTACCCAAGTAACCTTGTTTAAAGGAACCCACCATTATACAATCTTTACTGATCATAGTTCAACCATATCGTATCGCCCATCAAAACCCATAACCTTGAGCAACTCTTGATAGATCTTTTCATTTACAGTACCCATTATCCGACATGTTTTTATTCATTAGCTACCTGACAAGCCACTATTGGTGGTCTAAGTGCCTAACTGCCATGTCATTTCAAGAGATATGACCACAACCATAATCTTTAATCAAGGTTTGTCACTTGATGACTCAAGTAACCATACATAAGCAGCAAACAGTTACTTAGTTGGTTTGATTATTAGTATAGTTAATTTTTCTAACTTAACACACAACACGCAAATTACTGCATACTTGAAAGGTCAATGATTCCTAAATCGTAATCCAAGTTCCAATTCAATCAATTGAATTGGTTTTATGTATTAAACAAAAAACTTAAGTTAATCAATTATTCTAAGTGATTGAATTCTATTTTATGGTTAGTTTAGTCTACTTAAGGGCCATATTAGTTGTGATTCCAATTGAGATTACTTAGGTTAGATTAGTTTTTAACTAATCGTGACCTAAACCATTAAGATTTTACCCATTTAAACCTAATAAGTTATTTGGAATTTTAAACCTAGTTATGTTCAAGATCCAATTAGGGTATTTGGGCCTTTTAAGAATAGTTTGTTCAATTATGTTTGGAATTAGGCCCATTAGCTCTAATTAATTTATTTAAGTCTAGTTATAGTCACTAAGCTCATTTTAATTCCAATTAAGTTACTTTAATTTACTTTAATTACCTTAGACCCATTATGTTTAATTAATCCAATTTGTTATCTTTTAGACCCAATTGATTATTAGGTCCAATTTCAATTTTATCTTAAGCTCTTAGTTGATTTAAGGCCTTCATGGGTTTAAGGCCCATTTAGATTTAAACTATTTGCTAAGACCCATTTAAGGTATAGATCCTAAAGATTAATAAGTCTAGTTATGTTTTAGATCTTAAGCCCATTTAGGTTTTATTATAATCATATAAGCCTGTTTTACTTTTTTAGGCTTATGTCTAATTCATTTTAATTGATTAATTCAATTTGGAATTTGAATTGGTTTAAAGCTTAACTAACTTACTTATCATGCTAAGGCCTACTTAAGTATCAGCCTTAAGAAGAAATGAGCCAATTACGTTTTGGATTTTGAATCTTGGGCCCATAGGTTATTAGGTTCACATGTTCACGTCAAATCTTATTTAGACCCAATTAGAATAGTTTAGTTAATTAGACCCATTTAATCAAATTATGTTTAATTATATGGGCTACCCAAAAGAAAAGTAAGAGGGTGGTCTTTAGGCCATTTTAGGTGGGTCAACTTAGAATTAGGATGGCATTGACTTGATTTAATTAAACCAATCATTGACTTAATTTCAATTTGTCACAATTAAAGGCTTTGATTTAAATAATTTACTCAATATAAGCCCAAATCAAGTGAAATTAAAATCATTTGTTTTTTTTTTATCACTTTTACTACATATTTTAATATAAAAAGCCTTATTTTATTTAATTTAAAACCCTTGAACTACCAAACTAAATAAGTTTACAAAATTTTAACTTTTTTTAGCACATATCTCATCTAATTAGATCCAAATCACTCCAAACAAAATCCCACTTGTTCCTACCCTAAAATATCATCAAAACAGGGCAATCAAAAAAGAGCACACCCTAAATTGTTTATACCCATTCCAGTAGTCCAATTTCAAGACTTCATCACTTTTAAACGTCATTTTACATTCAATCCAATTCCTATTCATTAATTAATCATCTTATTTACTCAAAGTAAACATAATATATCATGCTTTTTTCCATGATTAACCATATTAATAAATCATGCAAAAAATCATAAATTCTTGTCCATATAATCCTCCAATTCAAACTAATTCATTCTTAAACTCTACAAAAACTCAATATTCATCATGTAGCTTCAATTTTTCATCAAATTTATCACTCTAACAACATAGTAACATGCTGGAAATTAATACACTTACAATTAAATTAATTTATTTAGCCACTAATTTAATCATACCACCAATTTCAAATATTCTACATATTACATATGCTAATTAATCATCAAAATCACTCTATACGTCACCTGTTCATACTCCAATCATCAATTTATCATCATCCATCATCCAAAACAAAAATAGCAAGAAAATCAAACCCTAATTTCATTTTCCTTAGTGGCAACAACATCAATACTCAAACATATCTTCAGTTATTATGCATTAATCTTGATTTCTACTACTAAATTCAATACCTAACAACATATAAACCATATTAAATCATGTGTTGATTCTTAAATCACTAAAAAACACTCAAGAATCTTTAATATAGGTGGTGGCATCATGAACACACTCCAATACATCTTCAACATTCAAGAAATCATCTAGTTTAACCACTCATAACTATCCTAAATTTTCAACTTAAACAAGATTTTGGATTTATCTTGTTGAAGATCTAAGTAATACCTAAAACGTCTCCAAATGATGCCTACCCAACTTCAAGATGATGTTTTCCCAAACTCCCAATTGATTTTTCTGCACAATAAACATCATACAATATTTAAATTTACAATCTACAAGCTAAAGTTCACTTAAATTAACTCATTTTACTTACCTCCACAACTAAAATCATGTGTAATGTGCCCCCTTCTTAGCTTGAAATCTTACTTGATTCTTAACCTAAAACTTACAAAAAAAAAAAAGGAATTAGAATTAATAGTTAGATAAGATGGAATTTGAACTAGAAGAATGTTTAGGGTTTAAACTTGACTCGTGGGTTTTCTTCTTACCCTTAGTTTTCAAAAATGAGAGGAGATGGGGCTTCAATTGTTTGTCCTAAATTGGGTTTATATAGTAGGGATTATTAAGGGTATAAGGGTAAGGGAAAATAGGACAACAAGGGTTAGTGGGTTATGGTATAAGGTGACTTGTGTCCTCATTTTTAATCTATTTAAGTATTATATTTTCCTTAATTTCCTCCACTTAATCTAGTTGCAAAATGATGCTTTTTCTTTACTAAAATCCCCTTATAATTTAATTTAATTAGTTACTCTTTATAGGATACATTTGAGGGCATTTTAGTCATTTTACCCAATGGACCTTTGAATTAAAAATTTTCTTTTCTAATTGTTTTCAAATATCTTGCAATTGATTTTAGTCATCTAATTGAGGTTTTTGAACTATATTTAAGTAAGAAAATTTTGGATTCATTTTCAATGAAATTGATTTCAAAGGTAAAAATGTCATTTATGGAAAATTTTATTTTTTTCAACTTGAAATTCCTTCATAATTTAATCTAAATTTTTTATTTTCATTTTCATTCCCTTTGACCTTATTTATTATTTTTGGGGTTTTTCATATATGAGCTTAACCAAACACAATGCAGATTACCAAGCATGAAACATTGGCATTTGCTATTTTTATATTTTAGGACTCTTACTACAAGGTATGTGTCAGTTTGTTGGTCCCTGCCAAACTATTTCCTAAAAAAGGGTTCTAGGAAAACTATTTCCCGGATTACCATGGTGAAATCGTAGGTTGGGACTGTGATTTCAAAATGTAAAGAAATCGTATGTTGAACATGCGATTTCCAATTTCCAAATCGCATGTTCAACATGTGATTTCCTTTAGTTTTTTGGTTGAGCCATGTCTTGCTACATAGGACCGAGAGAAAGAAAGGAAGGGGGCAACCATGGATGGTACTACTTGACCATGTCTAAGGGACAACATGTGCTCCAAAATTGCTTCAAGTAGATCCTTAATGTTCCCAATGGCATTATTAACATCATGCTTTTCATTCAACTTCTTAGTACCAATCGTTGGTATTTCATTCATGGTCTAATAATATTGCTCAAAGAAACACTCTTTGCTGTGAAAATGATGCATGAGAAGGAGGAAAAAGTGGCTTAGAAGGACTAAGGCAAAAGAGAGAAAAGGTTTCACTTGAAGGAAACTAAGGACTGAGGCAACCATGGATGGGGGCGGCCATATTACAACATTGGCGTGTCTTCGATGGGATGGAACTAGAAGTGGCAACCGTCCAATGAACTTCAACAAAAGAGAAAGAATCTAAAGAAATCGCATGTTGAACATACAGTTTGGGAATCAGAAATCACATGTTCAACATGTGATTTCTTCTTTTGGCAAAATCACAATCCCAACCTGTGATTTCGCCATGGTATTATGGGAAATAGTTTTCCTAGAATCCCTTTTTTATGAAAAAGTTTACCAAGGATTGGCAAACTCACACATACCTCTTCTTACTACAATGATGGAACTCTTACAGTCTATTTGCTTCACTAAATAGAATAAGGCTGGAATGAAATAGCTATTACTAGGGAATAGCCATTACAGCGAATTAGTATAATGTTGTTTACTTGGATGTAATGAAATAAGGACTACATTGTTTACTTGATGGAATAAGGGTAGAATAATAAATGGTTCAACGAATGAATCCTTAAATACCGATACTTAATATTAAAGCCTAAAATTGGATTACGTGTAAAAAAAACCATAATCCTCAATTGACCATGATGAGAAACTACATACATGTCTCCGAATCTGTGCCATTATCAATTTTCTGCTATTGCAAGTGACAATAGAATAAACCTATCTAAGTCAAATGTTTTCAAGAATACAAAATACATGATGGTTGTCCAAAACATTGTTAAGTACAATAGCATACGAGGTATGTCATATATAAGTCACATTTTCATAAGTCACATACATAAGTCCCATGTTAATAATTATGGAAATACTATTCCCTTGTCATATTAAAAAAAAAATATATATATATATCAACTACTATGAAGAACATCATATTTTCAATTTCCCTCTAAAAGCATTTTGACATACGTTGCACGATGTGATGGATCCATCTTATAGAGGACGTCGACATTTGCTGGCATCCGTAGGAGCTTAATTAACACTTGATATAACTCTCTCTCAAATAGACCCTCAATTGTCGACAAAAAGCTTGTCAGTTTTGTTGCATCAACTCTGGGTCGATCTATTGTCAACTGATTGACACATGTTTGTATTGTATCCCCCAATTGTTGCATCCTAGCCTCGAAGCGATCCATTGTCATAGATAAATCTACCCCAAGCATATTTGCTATTTGACTTCGGCTTCTCGTCGAACTTAGATGGGTTGCACTTTAGTGGATGGAGTCTATATCAACATCATCTCCAGAGGGTATGATATCATCCGGGTTCTAAATTGGGAGATTCTCTTTGTCTAGCTCCTCAATGATGTCTTCAGCAGTTTATGCATCCTGACTTGTTGCATGATCCTTCGCATAAATCATTAACAGCTCATTCAGGTGTGGGAAACTCCTTGTCATAAAGGGACTAGCTTCTTTATGACTCTATAAGATTGACAAAATGAAAATATAACACCAGTCCAATATTGACTTGACATAAAAAAACATTAATAAAAGAAATATTTAAAGCACACACCAAAACATACGCCTCCCACATCGACTTCTCCGCTACTAAACATCTTCCTTGAATCATCCCATCTGAATCCACCTGTGGCCTTCCCATATACTATGTCATACACTATGCTCTAATCCTTTTTCAATGTTTGAATACATGACTCAACATTAGGTCTTACCTTCAATGTACAATTTGGTATCCTTTGCATGAGCATTCACTCCAACTCATTTAGATAACCACTCTTGAAATCGGTATCAGCATTGTGTGTCCCTCCATGGTGCAACTCAACCATGCAAGCGACTAATGCATCATCCTTAGACACTATCCACTTCCACTTGCTTTGCTTCATTCACTTGGGATCAACCTCTGTAGATTGCACCTTCTCCATACGTAATGACAAAAATAAATAGCACCTTCAAGCATTGAAACAAACAACTGTGGAATGCAATGTTAGAAAAAATCACATCAAAGCAATAAAGATTTAATATAGCATGAAAAATTAAGGAGTAGACCATCACTACTCAAAATAGCATAGCAAATACAGGCAAATGCATGTAGAATTACAATCTAAATATCCATTTTGCAAGAAGTGTTACAATAATAATCTATGCAAATCAGTGTTAACTACATCTACATGTAGTCCAGTCATTGAACATCTTGTTGGCCAGACTTTGCCTCAAATCCGACCATGTGTCATTATTCCCAAGTGTGAGAATCATATCGTCCTCATTATCCACTACATAATCCTTAGTACCATCCATTAAATTGTCTTGCAAATCGGAATTCATCTCCATTCTAATGAAGTTATGGAGCAAACAACATGCCAGAATAATTCAATCGTGGACTCGCACACGATAAAAAGATGGGCTCCTAAGAATGGCCCATCGCATCTTCAGCATGCCAAAACACCTCTCAATGATGTTCCTAGCCGAAGCATGGCACATGTTGAACAACTTTTCTGCAGTTCTTAGTTGATGCCTTTGACGCCACTAATGTAGATGATACCTTTGTCCCCTAAATGGAGCAAGGAATCCCTCACAGTTAAGATAGCCTCTATCAACAAGGTAATAACGACTTATATAAACATACATTATCAGTTAGCAAGTATAATTATTGTTGCGAAATAGAAGTATTAAAAAACGAACCAATGAAACAAATCGTACTGTGTGGAACTTTCATGCCATTCCTCCTAGTGGGTGTATCTTAGAGAATCCTACTATCAACAACAGATCCTTCCCACCCACGCAGAACATAAACGAAAAGCATGTTTGGTGTACATACTCCAAGAAAATTAGTGGCAATTTCATTCTTCCGAGTTTTATATCTACCTTTGTCGATCAATGGTACTTTGATTTGGATATGCGTCCCATCTAAAGCACCCAAACAGTTCTTTAATCGCGAAAAAGTTATTCCACCTTCGTTGAAACCTTAAGAAATTTTTGTAATGCGAAATTTACCTTGAAAACTTTCCACCGTTCATCGTTGCAGTTATCTGGAATGGGTTTAAGCTTCTTCAATAAATGATGATGTAGTCGCAAGGTAGCATGTAATACTAAATGGAAATAAGAACTAACTATTCATCCAGACCTTTTAAAGTTATGCTTAATGACTCTATTTTTCGCATGGTGAGCAAGTCTATGCAAAAACATTGCAACTTGCTCATCTACGTAGAGATGCCTAGTTGCCTTTAATCCACTTGTACGATCTAACATTTCACATAGTTTTGCAAATGCACGTCTATCTACTCTCAACTGTTCAACACAAGTTACATCATCACAATAAACAAGTTTCCTAATTTTTTCACGATGTTGATAAAAGTTTAATTTGTAGGATAAAACAGTTGGTCGATGGGTATGCAATGACAATGCATGCAACAACAACATAATATGATGCGTAACATCATAATATTCTACTAAGAAAGCTAAAAGAAAGCAAAGTATCTTCTTTTTCCTTTGTGATACATGGAGATTGAAGTTTGACTCATCCATAGTTGCAATTACACACTGCGGGTTTGACAAACAAATAAATTATAATACAACAACTACTAAGAAGAAGTAACCATAATATTTATAAATTGACCACCAATGAGCTTCAAGCATGGTATGTTGACCTATTGATATGGTATTTAATCAATTAGTAATACCCTTTGCATTATATCACAAGAAACAAAAGCAAGATTCGAATTACATTTTCTACACATAAACAAACATTTCGCTTTTTGTTCTTCCTTTCTCTTAATTTTGCCGTCCTTTGTGAATAATTGTTAGTGTTGTACAGCCATTTGTTAGTTACTATGTTGAAGCTTCTACTATAAAAATAATCATTAAATTGTTGCATTTGTAATTTATGTACGTTTGCACCCTGTTTATGGTCTTCGCATATATGCAATGTTGCTTCTTCTATTTTTTAGTTCACTTTAAGATTAGGATTGGGCTGGGTGATATGTAGTGTTTAAATGAGAGGCCTTCAAGGCTAAGAAGAATGAAACCTAAGGTGAGATAGAGATTCCTAAGAGGGTTGAGAACATGTCTCTTAGGCTAAACTCCTGCGGAGAGGAATAGAACTCCGCTAGGTACTAGACTACCCTGAAGTAGCCTTTTGAGAAGCTCAGTTTCGAAGTTTAAGAGACTGATGTATTCCACTTGACTTAAGAAATTCTTCTTTTCCTTTCTTGAGTTAAGAACAGTTAGATTGGGTTTGTTTGGTTTAAACAGAGGCTCAAACATGATTTTAAGGTCCTAGCTATGCCATGCGTCCAATACAAAGGAAAGCTACAAGGATGAAAAAGAAGGGCTCCTATGTTGCATTGAAAAAAAAAAAGACCTAAGATAAGACACTCTTCTCTTACTCTTAGGTTTCTTCGTTCATTTCGTTGGCAAAAAGGATCTAATCCATTTGGGAGGGAACAAAAAAAAGAAGTCTTTTGACTTGACTCATAGATAGAATCAGTGATAGATAGACAAGAGATAGATGAAGAGATTTCTTTTTTTTTTTTCTAAAACAAAAAATTGATAGAAAGATCTTTGCCGGACTTTGCCTTTTTTTTAGGAATTCCTCATACCAAAGGCAGCTTACCAAAAGCACCTCAACCCATACGACTATTTTTTTGCTTAAACAATCATAGTTTTTTTAATAGCAGGGGTTACCTTAATAATATTCGGATGATTTAGAATTGCTTCCCTACTTCACCTCTACAACTACCAATGTAACTTAGCTTTAACACCTTTCTTACCTTGAAATCTCTTAGAAAACTCCTTCTACGGCGCCTCCTAACCTCTCGTTCCAAGTATGTAACTCGTTCTGACGCAGCGCGGAAAGCGAAAACGAAACAAATCCGAAATTGGATTAGTTCCCCACAACAAAGACACACGCTTTGGTGCAAATTAGGTTGCGCACAACCCGGTAATTGGAGAAAACTCTCTCTCAAAGTGTATTCAAATGTATATTAAAACGTAACCCTAATCTATCTGACAAAAGAGTATTTATATGGCCCCGTAAAATACCTAAAAGGGGGAAAATCTAAACGTACACGTGAAAATAAATAATAATATACGCGTCTGGGCATGTGACGAGTGCAGTACACGGCCGTGTCTTAACCCGTGTAAGCTTCTGTGAAAGTTCTGCAAGCCGTGTCCCAAGCCGTGCCCGGAACCGTGTCAGAGTCTGTGACAGTTCTGCAAGCCGTGTCTCAAGCCGTGCCCGGAACCGTGTTAGCCTCTGTCCTCCACTATGTCCAAACCCTACTATGTCCAGGCAGTGTCTCAAGCCGTGCCCGGAACCGTGTCAGCCTCTGTCCTCCACTATGTCCAAGCCCTACTATGTCCAGGCCGTGTCTCAAGCCATGCTTGGAACCGTGTCAGCCTCTGTCTTCCACTATGTCCACATCATTCTCTTCCACCTGCAAAGAACTCGACCCCAAGTTCTCCATCATTCTCTCCCACCGGCAAAGAACTCGACCCCGAGTTCTCCATCACCCCGAGTTCTCCTCTTGTGAATATACTTTCCACGTCGTTCCCTCTCTTTGAATCGTCTTGATTTATCCCATTTATCTCGTCGCTTGATCGTGATTCGCACTACATCAACTATCACACCCAGAGTAACACTTGTCATCGAATTTTCTATTAAATTTATTTGTGCATAATCCGGATGGATTTGAGTATTAATGGGATAATCACCGCCTGTGTCGCTAGGAAACAATAGAACAGTTGCACTTATTACCTCTAGCACTTCCTCTGGATTGACATATAAGTTTTTGGGCAAAGCACTAAACTCTACATCCTTAATCTCCCCCGTTGGTGCGATGAATTGGCTCAGAGTATCCTCAGTCTTCGACTCTTCAGTTACCACCATCACCTGCTCGTCATTCAACAATGGCGAGTCCACAATAGCTTCCTCACCAACACAATTTTCATAGGCTTCAATTGCTTTTCCATTGCCCCTACCATCAACAATCAAGGTACTATGATTGTTAAGGGTCGAGTTTTCCTCTTGTTTGACCATCTCCTCTTTATACACTTCCGGAATTAAATTTACTGGCTTAGGTGTTTGTGGAATTTCTTGAGGAAGGATTCGCTCGTAATCAAGGGGAAAGAACTTTTGTTCTAACAAGTATTGCATCATAAACCAAGTCCTCACCGGTTCTTTACTCTCAAGACGTCTTACTCCTCGAAGTCGTTCCTACCAATACAATGCATCACCCCACAAACGACTCTCCACTAACTCTATCTTCATTCCCTCTGGAACCCTCATATGGTCAAAGAACCTTTGTATGTTCTCTACCCAAACCCAAAACTCATTCAGACTCTCGGTACCATCAAACTCCGATACAACATATTTAAATTGAGAAAAGATTTCATCTTTATACCTGTAATCACATCTGTTAGATCGTCTTACGCTACCATGGCCTCTTCTCCTAGGCAGATTACTAAAAATCTCGTCTTCATCATCCGTATCATAAGTAACAGATCTGTTCCTTGGATCACCTTCCGGTCTTCTCCAATAAACCTGCATGCTACCGTTGGTATTGGATCGATAGATCAGGGCCTCATGACGCTGTTCTTCTCGTCGGATTTTTTGATCCATGGTCTCCTCTACCGCCCTTCGTATTGGTTGCCCATAACGTAGGACTTCCGTACCTCGAACACCGTCAAGAATACGACCGCAGTCATCACCGTCGTTAGCCGACATCCCCGCAGGAAATTACCTTGCTCTGATACCAACTGACGCAGCGCGGAAAGCGAAAACGAAACAAATCCGAAATTGGATTGGTTTCCCACAACAAAGACACACGTTTTGGTGCAAATTAGGTTGCGCACAACCCGGTAATTGGAGAAAACTCTCTCTCAAAGTGTATTCAAATGTATATTAAAACGTAACCCTAATCTATTTGACAAAAGAGTATTTATATGGCCCCGTAAAATACCTAAAAGGGGGAAAATCTAAACGTACACGTGGAAATAAATAATAATATACGCGTCTGGGCATGTGACGAGTGCAGTACACGGCCGTGTCCCAAGCCGTGTCTTAACCCGTGTAAGCTTCTGTGAAAGTTCTGCAAGCCGTGTCCCAAGCCGTGCCCGGAACCGTGTCAAAGTCTGTGACAGTTCTGCAAGCCGTGTCTCAAGTCGTGCCCGGAACCGTATCAGCCTCTGTCCTCCACTATGTCCAAACCCTACTATGTCCAGGCCGTGTCTCAAGCCGTGCTCGGAACCGTGTCAGCCTCTGTCCTCCACTATGTCCAAGCCCTACTATGTCCAGGCTGTGTCTCAAGCCATGCTTGGAACCGTGTCAGCCTCTGTCTTCCACTATGTCCACATCATTCTCTTCCACCTGCAAAGAACTCGACCCTAAGTTCTCCATCATTCTCTCCCACCGACAAAGAACTTGACCCCGAGTTCTCCATCACGTTCCCATCGATTGGGTTATTATAAATCCTATCCTTGAAATAAAGGGTCGAGCTCATCATTCAATTTCTTATGAGCAAAAACTGTATCCAAGTTTGTGGAGATAACTATGCTACCCAAGGCAGCTGATCAGCACAAAAGGGAAGGAAGTCATGAACAGAACAAGGCCTAGAAGTTAACTGCCCACTAACCCTCCATTCTTTTTGTCCTATGCATCGACTATATAGACGAACGTTACCGTCTAAGTCAACTTTCAACATTCTTTGATTAACAACACCAAAGTCGGATAAGAGATAATGAAAATCATCGGAGGATGTAAAGTTGCCATAGATATCGAGTGCTGCTACTCTGCTATCATTGTAAGTTGTTCTTTCAGCTTCCCAGCTGAGTTTCCATGGATCAGGCCAATAACTGCTTGAGATTACAGGTCTACGAAGGAAAAGACGGAGAACATTGTCAGATGAGCGGTGTGTCTCTTGTTAGCACTTGCTGTGGAAGAAGTGTATCAGTTGATGAGTCAAAGCTTTGCCATATGATCTGTCCTCCGTGGGTGTTGAGAACTAGATTGCCATTGTTTTGGAGCTTCAATTCCGCCGATGTTTTAGTCATTGCAGCAGTGTTGGTGGACCAAACTATTGAAGCCACACGCTCAGCATCCCTTAACACCACGTCGCCATGCTTTGTTAAGGTGAGTTTTGAGTGCTTCCCATTTACGGGTTCATCACCATTCGCAATCCACACCACGGTGCAGTCCCTGAGACAGCAAGAGGGTTTGCTGAACCAAATGGAAAAACAACTAATTTGGTGTATGATTACTTCGTCCCTGTGAAATATGCCTAACTTAGTCTTGTTCCTGCCCTTTGAACTTCCTCTTTCTTCCTTTTACTGCCCCCAGTAGCATTCTATGTATACTGAGTAGGCATTTTCAAGAAATCTTCTCTTATTAAAAAGCTGTACCATCTTGACCTAGTTTTGTTCCATTTAGGTGCTTGTTAGCATATTTTCGATTGTTGATGACACAAAGCTTGTGACAAAGGTATATGTTGCCTTGGATATCTGTTCTGTTTTCTCTTTGTATGAATTTTTGCTGGGGTTCTTAAGGGTATTCTTTTGATTGCAGATTTTCATCAAGGAGCTTCAGGCAATTTTAAAGGAGCTGGTTTTGGACAAGGTTTTTCGCAATGTGCATTGTGGATCATGTTGTTTACCTTGTCAAAAATAGAACTTTCATGGAACCATCCTAAAATTAACCAGGATGTTAAGACATTTCATGATCCAGCTTTTTTATTTTTCCCTCAATCTAAGTAAGAATACCTTGTTTCCAGAATGGAAGGTGTCCAATATTGCTGTTGCTTCACCCAAATTGCTTCCGTTATATTCAATCTCCTAAATTCTCAAAGTATATATTCACTTCCTGAATCAGGTATCAAGCAATTCGCACAAATCAAACAACCATACCTCAGTTTATTGAATTAAGAGCATTTTATTGAACATTTTATTGAATCAGTGCAGATCTAAGAAGAAGTACCATACCTCAATTGATGGCAACTGCGAAGGAGACACGACAGTGGTAGATCTATGAGCCAAGGGCTAAATGGAAGCAGCTACGATGGAGCCAGCGATGACCACACCGAGGGACGATCGAGATCGATTACGACAAGTGGAACTTGGAACAATGCACGAGGTTTGACGGCAAATCCACAACGGCGAGGGACGAGCTTGGCTGCACAAGGAAGACGATAATGGCTAACCACAGTGAAGATGACGACAATGGCAGATGCACGACCGAGATTGGACGGGGACCAATTTTTCCACTAGCAATAGGCCGATCGACGTTCAAACCGACGATGGATGGTCGACGGCGACAGGAGTAAAAGGGTTAAATAAGCGAGAGGTCTGTCACAGTTGAAAAGTGTTTAGCACCGAATTGTAATTATAGGGAATGGTGGAGGAAATAGCGATTCGGGATTTTATGAAATTGCAATTTCGTGCGAATTACTATTTCGCAAAATAAACAACATAATAGCTATTCCACATGTAATAGACTCATAATGGAATAGCTATTAAGTTAAAGTAAACGTGCCGTTAAAATGTTTAAGGTCTATTCATGACTATGCCTTTGTTGCATCAGACTATCCAGTTATCTTAACTTTGGAAGATCATCTTACTCCTGATCTTCAAGTCAAAGTGGCTCAAGTAAGTTCTTGATAAATTTTATGACTCGCAGTTTCCTTTCATAAAATAAGGTCTCTAGAATTCCCGGTCTCGTACATAGAACATGATCTGATTGCCATTATGCAAGATCCATTTTGAATAACGCTGACTGCCCTTTGGATTACATATTGTGGTTAATTAACGAGGTAATTTTCTCTGCCTTTTTTTTTTTCTCTACTATATGGTCTTCATCACAAGGTTTAACTTCTCAATGTGGATGCGGGCAGCATTTTGTAATGCTTTAGACGGCATGTTTCCTCAACGTAGCACATCTGTTACTAATGTCCTCAACCTTTGCAGTACGAAAATATTTTGTGTTCTGATGACAGGTACACACAGCGCAACTTGCTTAGGATATTTCCAAACGTTATGCGTTTTGACTCATCAAATTACAGACCTGTTATGGGATGGATTCATGGAGCTCAGATGGTTGCACTGAATATGCAGGTGCGTTGTCTTCCCAAAAATTATAACCCTTTGAAATAATTTTTGTTTCCTAGAAACGAACCACAGTAAAAGGGGCATTGATATTGGTTCTCAATCGAAATGACCGTGTTATGTCGGATTTATACAGCTATTTCGAGTGAACGGCTATGCGGTTGGTTACTTGAAGGATAATCACAAATATATCCGCAAAACTATTGATCTGCTGTATATAGAATCGCTGAAATCCAAATGTGCCTTTGCCTCCTCGTAACTTTTGAACATATGCACGTACCTTTCTAACTGTTGCCAAACCTCCACAAACCATTAATAAAAAACCAATATAAATTGTTGAGTCTAAGTTTTTTATCACCTTCCTTAATTTTAATCTATACTAAATCATATTCATTTAATATAGATTACTCGATTAAATTAAGAAAAATCAATTTTTAAAAGAAGTCGCTATCAACCTAAGTTGGAAAATCAAGTTAAAGTTAATTGAGTGGATTAACCTTAATTAGTTACTAGTTTACAAATTTTCCTAAAAATATTTTTAAAAATATGAACCAAAGATACTGGTTTCAAGAGTTAATATATTAAAACCTAAACGGTTACAATATAGAATTTTCAAGAATATTTACTAAAAGGCCTTTATATTTTTACTCTTCATTTTTTTGTTTATCTGCTACTATATACTATAATATGCTATTTATTATTATTATTTTCATGTTTTTATATTTTTATAAGATTTTAAATTTATTTTAAAAGAAAACCTAAAGTCTAGAGTTTATTGTACTAGTTTTTCTAAGGTTTTTATTGTTAATAACCTAAAGTTTTTATTCATCTAAATTTTCTAAAGTTTTCATTTTATTTATTTTTTTATTTTTTGCAGTTTGTATTGTTATTATTTAATTTAATTTTTCTCAACTTAAATTTTTTATTTTATTATGGTTATTTTTCCTAACCTAAAGTTTTTATTTTATTACGGTTACCCCGAAGGTGCCTACATATTTGCTAGCTAAGATCAAACCATTTGTAGTTTACTTTTCTTTTATAGAAATTTTAGTTTGTTGCTTAATTTTATTTAATGAAAAGCACCAGGTTTACATTATTTAATCATATTAATCTTTTATTAAGAACATACCTAGATTGCTTAGATTGTTAAATGATTATTTTTGAAAAAAAAAAACTAAGTTAACCTAAGTTTGGGAAAACCTTGTATTAAATTTTTATTTAAAAAAAATTGTAAGTGATAAAATGCTAAATTTCAACATAAAGTATTTTTATTTTTTATTATATTACAAATTTTATTGATTTATTTTTACTATTAAAAAAACATTATACTAAAATTCTATCTAATATTAAAAAAATTCTTTATTTATTTATTTTGATTCTTTTGGATGTTTTTATTTTTTATTTTCTAGTGTTATTATTATTTTTTATTTTATTTTTTTCTAAAGACTTTTAATTAATAATATTTCTTTTTATTTTTCACCATCGAGTGATGGTATACACAATGACAACTCGATGGGTACTCTAAATTTATTTATTTATTTATTATTATTATTATTTAAAATTTAAATTAAAGATAAGCTAAAAAAAAGAGCTAAAACATCCTAATTATAAAAATAATAAATAAATAAATAAGAAAAACCAATTGGATTGCTGGATATACACGAGTCGGATTGGGTCGCAGGTCGGGTTAGATCAGGTGTGGGTCAAGTCATGGGTCACGGTGGCGGGGCTCCTCGTCAGCGGCAATCTAGCGATCATTATAGGTGATTGATGGGTGCTTTTTTAGGTTTTAGGAGTTGAGAAATCGATTGGTGGTGTCTTTTTGGCCTAAAAGCTAACCTAGAGTGGTGTTTCGAAGGTGACTAGTGGCGATGGCAGTGGTATTTCTCGATCCAAGCCTCTAACAAACCCTTACTTCCTAAAATCAACCCTTTCTTACTCCTCGCAACCTAAGGGAACTAATGACACCTAAATCTAAGCTCAAGGTTGACTGTAAGTGGTGGAATCCTAGAGAGAAGGTGCAGTCGGCAATGGGTATTTCTAGAGAGAGAAAGCCCACAGTCAATGCTTGAGGGTGTGTTTTTTATGACTTTTCCAGCCTTTTTGAAGTTGTGGCACCTTGATCTATTTATATCCATCTATGGATGAGCTTACGATGGCTTGGATTGAACCGAATCCAAGTAGAGGATAAACTCCATTTTTTATTTATTTGTTTTTTTCTTGCTAAAATTGATGTTTATCGATTTTTTTGGTTGAATGTTGATGGATTTGCATGGAAAAATCAGTTTGTGTAGGTTGGATTTGCCGTTATCCGGCCGTTTTTTCTCCTTCGAGGTCACCGGCGTTTGTTCGAGGAAGAAGACCACATGCCGGGCGCGTGATGTCTTCAAGCCAATCATAGGTTGCCACATGTCCACCTGAAGGGAAAAAATTGAAAATGGCACAAAGTGCCTCGAGTAGGATTTGAACTCGAGACTAGACCCTTTCCCCATGCACACCAGGCCAACACATGGACTAGCTAAGCCAACCCATTTCTTAATTTATTATTGTACCTAACTTACATATAAGCTAATGGTCCTAGTTATTTTTTTATTGATTTTGAGATTCCCAAACTTAATTTAGAATCTCATATTTCCTTATTTTTATTGAAAATGTATACAATTTTTATTAATTTTGTTATGTGTTATTTTTTTTATCATTTTTTAAAGTTTTTTTTCATTTTTCTTTTTTTTTTCTTTTTCTTTTCTTTTTCCCTTTTTTATTTTTATTATTTTCTTTACTATTTTTTTTATAAACTAGGGTTTTTATTATTGCTATTATTTATTCATTTATTTATATATATTTTTAAATAAATCTAGATGAAGGCAAAAATGGGTATCTACAACTGCCCCCCTTTATAGTGAAGTTCGAATAGAACTTTGCTTTAAAGACCAAAAAGATATAATTTTTGTCCTTAGTCTAGAATGACACGCCTACTATTGACAAGTAGGGATGTTAGCGGGATGGGTTTGAGCCGGGTTCAGCAATCTCGTTACCTGTCTTGTTATTCTATGAAGATTCCCAAACCTTATAAGTTTTTTTCATAAAATACCCGCTACCCATCCCAAACCCTACAGAATATTAATAAGTAACCTAAAGCCCGTTTCAAACCCGTTAGAATTAAAAAAAAATCTATTATTAGTTTTAAATCTTTACTTATTCATTGTGATTATTTTTGTAAAATATAGTTGATGCTCTTGGAAATAAATAATATTGCAATTTCAACATATCTAATCATATATATTTTTTAATATTATTTAAAAGTCTACATGTTGGTAAATGAAGTTGCTAACATAAAAACATTTTTAATTATAATAAGATAAAAATTACTGAACCAGTCATACAATTTAATAAATAACACAAAGAAATAAAATATAGTTAACATTTCTAACATACTTAGGTTATAATTAGGTGTAACTTCAAAGCAAGATACAATTCTCTAAAACATCCAATTTACATGTTTATATCAAGGTAGAAATTAAGATTTTTCATTTCTACACACAAAAGCAACTTACATAGCATGAAATTGGAATCACCAATCTCCATTTAGGTAGTGCAACAACCTACAACCAAGACATCACATATATGTCTAATGGAATCGCCAACAGTCTTATCAGTTCTCTAACTCAAACTAACAACCATTTATGTCTAATGAACATAAGAATCATTGTGCCATTTTATTGAATACTTTGCAAACTACAACCAAGACATCACATATAACAAAAACTACAAGCATAATCCTTCTTTGTGTCTAGTAATTAACCTATTTGAAAAATCATGGCTTCCTGTTTGCTATTTTAACCACAGCTCTCATGAATTTCTAGTGTTAAAATTCAAGGCTACCAATGTAAGCCCAAGTTAGAATAAAGATCTGAAAAAAAAAAAAAAAAACTTTGAATTGAACTAGAAGAGTGAGAGTGAGATCTAACCTTAACATGACTGAGAGATGAGAGACACCAAACGATGACGAAGACGACTGACACATTCAGAATGATGATCGAAATGATTGAGATGACGACTATGAGACAAGAGACGAGAGACGAGCCGACCGACAAGTGATAAGAGACAAGAGACTTGAACTGTTGATGACAATGATAAACGACAATTGACAGAGACAAAGTGTTGAGTGTAGACAACAAGTGAGTGACGGCAGCTTGCATAGGAGGACGGGGTCACGATTTTCAAAGGATGATGAGGGTTTTATTGTTGCAAGTTTCCTTTTAATTTGTTTTTCAACTGCTTTGGATGCCTTGGAGTTTGTTTGGACAAGAGAGAAGTGAAATGTGAAAATAGAGAGTTATGTATGTTTGAAGGAATTGTGTATGTTTGAAGATCAACACAATCATTTAACGTGGTCATGTTGATTTTGAAGAAGAATCATAAAGATACATGAAGAAATAACACGACCGTGTCAGTAGTCTTGTAACTCTCGGAGCAATTGAAGCCAAACATTACAAGTTAACATGATCATGTTAAATTAGTACAACACGACTTGTGAACATGACTGTGTTGGGGCCGTGTTGGCCATATCTTCCCAAGATTTGGATAAGCTCGAAAGATTTAAGTTAAACACGACTTGAAAATAACTGTGTTGAATGGTCATGTTAGGTTTGACAGTTACGCATTATAAATAGATAACCTAAAAGATTTATAAAAGGGTTTTTTTCTTTTCATTATGAGTTGTTTTGATTCTATTGTTAGATTTTATCTCATAATGTTAGCTTAGTTTCTTTTAGTTTCTAAATTTATGGAACCCTAGAATTATTATATAATCTTATTTCAGTTATTATTCAATTGATTCTTTAGATTCTTGATTCAATTATGCATGTTATTTATTGTATAAAACTGGTATTTTCTAGAGTATTAATTTTAATTATTGATATTATGCAAGTAGATTGAGAAATCACCTATATAATCAGATCAATGTAATTGACTGAATTACAACAGTTAACTAAATTATAATATATATATATTAACGGGTTAAGGTTCCTAATGGGTTTAACATTTATCCCATTACCCATCCCAAACCCTATAGGGTTTTTAGCGAGACGGGTGGGTCGGGAACTCGATAATACCCATCCCGCTTACATCCATATTGACAAGATAGGACTTTAATATTTGCCTCCTACTAACGAGGACGATCTTAAGTGTGGTGCCATTTACTAACGAGAATGGACTTAAATGGTGCTATCTACTAATGAAAATGGACTTCAAGGCTTGCCACCTACTGATGAGGATGGACTTAAATGTATTGTTAGCTATTAACAAGACTAGAGTTAAAGTTTTGTCGTCTATTGACGAGGATTGACTTAAAGAAGATGCCAACTACTAACGAGCTTAGAATTAGATATATTTCCATCTACTAACGAGAGTAGACTCATGAGGGTACTAGCTATTGACAAGCTTGGACCTAAAGGTGCTTGTTAGTTGCTAATGAGATTAGACTTATTAGGTTTGCCATCTACTAACAAGAATGGACTCGCAAGTTTTCCCCCCTACTGATGAGAATGGACTTAAATATGATGCCATCTACTAATGAGAATGGACTTAAAGGTGATGCCAGCTACTAACGAGCTTGGACTTAAGAGGGTTGCTAGAGTAGACTTATTAAATTGCCATCTACTGATGAGAATAGACTTACAAGTTTTGCCCCCTACTAACGAGGTTGGACTTAACTATGATGCCATCCACTAACGAGAATGGACTTAAGGAAGATGCCAGCTACTAACAAGCCTAGACTTAAGAGGGTTGCTAGCTACTAACGAAACTAGACTTATTAGGTTGCCACCTATTGATGAGAATGGACTTAAAGAAGATGCCAACTACTAACGAGCCTGGACTTAAATGTGATGCCATCTACTAACGAGAATAGACTTTTGAGGGTTCCATCTACTAACAAGAATGAACTTAAAAGTTTGCCACCTACTAACAAGGATGGACTTAAAGGGTTGCTAGCTACTAACGAGATTAAACTTATTAGGTTGCCACCTACTGACGAGGATGGACTTACAAGTTTTGCCCCTACTGATGAGGATGGACTTAAATTTACTAAGGCTTGATTATTTTGGAAAATTTTTCTTTCAAGGATTTCCTTTTTCCAAAACTTTGTTTTTCCCTTAAAACATTGCTGACACGAAAGAGAATCTTCTTTGGCTTTGAATAAGAGGAAAATCTACCCTAATAATCACCCATGGTTTCTAAACTTGGGTCATGTCTCTTGGAATCAAATAACCGCATAATGACCTACATGATGATCTCTCAAGTAGTTAGGTCTTCTAATTGCACTAAGAGGCATTCAATGACTTCAAATATTCTTGCTTAGAGAATAACTATCCGACCATTTGAATTTTTTAATCAAAGAGGACTTCCTCTTACTCTCTTTTAGGTCTATTTTCACACTTAACCTCTATTCCAAAAAATTATGGTCTAACTTGTAGGTGATACATCTTGATCAATTCACTAGGTCTTTTAGGGACTGTGGCATAAACTTTTCGTCAATTGCTTAACAAAGGGGATATGATGCATAAGCCAGTTTCAAAAAGTGATATTTATTTCATCTCAGGTTTACAAGTCAAGAACCTTTAAGATAAAACTCAAATGGGCTTGCCCCAATTTCATGAGCAATTATTGCTTAAGATAAAATATTTTCTTTAATTAGGTGGGTCTCATAGCTAATTGATAGCATAGGCTCTATTTCATAAACTATTTAGCTAGCATTTTTTTCATTTTTCACTTTATTTTCGTTTTTTTTTTTTTTGATTCTCCCCCCCCCCCCCCCCCCCCCCCCCCTTTTTTGAACCACTTTTTCTTTAGCAAGCTTTTAAAGGAATAAGGATGATGTTCCCCCTAAAATTGAGTGTAATATGTGCATGGAGATGCACATGACTTCTAACTGGAGAATCTTCTTCATTTTACGGAAATAAAGTATCCATAACAATGATTACTCTTGAATCGATGTGACCAAGGCAAGCATAAATTAGTTTCATCCTTTTCTCCCAATTGATGCCCCTATCCTCTTAATTGCCCTAATGTTGGGTAGCTCTTGACAAGATTAATCTTAAAAATGTTTCTCTAAAATGGCTCAATGGGGTTGGCAGTGGATAATAGTGTTTAGTGTAGAGAAATGAATGCCTAGCATCATTTTGACTTGTGTACTAAATTTAAGACAGACCTCATTCAAGGAATGAGTCCAAATTCTTATTGTGATGTCACTCGACTCTCAAATGTGTTTGAGGTTAGTGTTTAAGACATACTTTGCCTCTTCTCATTCTAAACTTTCAAACAATGAGATACTTTTCCCTTATACAAATTTTTTTTATCATCTTTACTTGACTTTCACTTGGTTTGCTCCATACTAGATTGGTTGGGTTGAATAACTACCCCATTAGCTACTTTAAAAATGCCCCTAATTAGTCACTTAATGAGTCAATTGCCCCAAACTTAGTTAGATGGGTTAGTCCTTTAGGTGCCCTATTATTTGCTCAAAATGGATTGCCCCTTTAGGCTTAATTCACCTGCATTGATATGATAAGGTTAGGCTTCTTTGGGTAGAAGACTAATCATTAATAGAGATGGACTTTATGTTTAGGAGAATTTGTGTTTGAGCTTAGTGTCTTATATCTGGGGCTGCCTTGGTGTGTTGGTTAAAGAACAAACTCCATTAAGTATTTCATTATGTGCTTTCTTGGTTACCTCTTAGGGTTAGGTTTCAATGGTTTCCTAAAGTGATCAATTTCATGCATTAGGGATTTGGTTATTGATATGTGGCTCATCACAAGCTTTTAGGGCTCAAAGTGATTAATTCCAAGCTTCGGGGTAGACAAATCTTCTTAAGAGTAATTTTCTAAAGCTTTATGAAAATCTCCTCTTGTTAGCAATGCTTCCTTCTTTTATTATTTTCAATTTCAAAAAATAAAAATTGAAAATTGCCCCTGTTTCAAGGACACTTTATTGTTACTTAACATGATTAGAGTTCTAGATGACTAAAGCTTTTGATTTTTCAAATGACAACAGCTCTTACTTGAATAAGGGATAACCAAAGCTCCTTAACTTCGAGATGATTGAGGTTCCCATTTTAACAATAAAGGATAACCAAAGTTCCTAAATTCAGGGATGACTAAGTTTCCTATTTTCTTCTCAAGATATAATTGAGGCTCCTAAACTTAAGGATGGTTAAGGTTTTTATTCTACTAAGGGACAACTAAAGTTCCCAAACTTCAAGATGACTAAGACTCTTAAACCTTCTAATTAGAGGATCACCTAAGTTCCTGAGCTTTCCAAGGGATGACTAAGGTTAGTGTTTCACCAAGGAAGGGTTGAAGTTCCCAAACTTTAGGGTCACTAGGGCTCTTAAGTGACATGAAGTACAATGGGCACTTATGCTTTATACAAAATGATTTACATACATGTCTAGAGAATTAACAAAATTTATTACAAAGTTGATTATGTAGATATAGTGAAGCCATGAGAAGTAATAGAAATAATGGACTATGATAATCCATGAAAAGAGAATAATTATTTACATAGATAACATTACAGAAAGGCAGTGAATTATTAAAAGATGGCAACTTAGAAAGAGATTATATAGGAATAGTTACTATTTATAACCTAAAAGTACTAAGCATTTGCTATATTTCTATAGAAAAACTATTTTCTCTCTTTTTTTTTGGTAAGGAAAACCTATCTGGTGCATAAATAATGTTACAAATAGCAATTGAATAGTAATGTGGCGTTGTAGAAAAACAAACAAAACAAACATAAAATAAGAATAGACAAAGAATAAATAGAATGCGCACACATGGGAATGGGGGTAAGTTCTAAAGGTCTTCCAACTCTGTAACCGATGGTTACATCGAAGCCTAGAGTGGAATTGCCTAATCATTGTCAAGCGATGGTATACACCACTACAACCTGATAGATACATAATGGTGTTCCATCCTAATTTTCTAAATGACCCAGGTCCGGCCACATCTAGATATGCATAAAAAGAAAAAAGAATTTTTATGGTGGCCCATTAGGCCCTCTTTTCTCTTTTCCTTTTTTTCTTTTTTTCTTTTTTTGCATCACTGAAAACCCAATAGTACCACTATTTACAAAAAATAATTCACAAAAGTAAACAATAAATTAAAAAGGACATATACAAGTAACTAAAGGACTTTTAGACATATTGAAGAAAATTGCTATACGACTAGCCCACTTTTGAAAAAGGCATACCTAGTGGAGTCACCATCCTGTCAAGTTTAGTTTTTTATCACCTTCCTTAATTTTAATATATACTAAATCCTACCCAGTTAACATAAATTACTCGACTAAATTAAGAAAAATCAATTTTTAAAAGAAGTCGCCAACAACCTAAGTTGGAAAATAAAGTTAAAGTTAATTGGGTGGATTAATCTTAACTAGCTACTAGTCTACGAATTTTCATAAAAATATTTTAGAAAGATATGAACCAGAGATATTGGATTCAGGGGGGTAATCTATTAAAATCTAAATGGTTACCATGTAGAATTTTCAAGAATATTTACTAAAAGGCCTTTATATTTTTACTCTTCATTTTTTATTTATTTATCTGCTACTATATAATATAATATGTTATTTATTATTATTTTTTTTATATTTTATAAGATTTTGAATTTATGTTAAAAGAAAACCTAAGGTTTAAAGTTTATTATATTAATTTTTCTAAGGCTTTTATCATTAATAACCTAAGGTTTTTACTCATATAATTTTTCTAAAGTTTTCATTTTATTTATTTTTTAAAGTTTTTACTGTTATTATTTTATTTAATTTTTCTAAACCTAAATTTTTTATTTTATTATGGTTATTTTTTATCACCCAATGTTTTTATTTTATTATAATTATTTTCCCCAACCCAAAGTTTTTATTTTATTATGGTTGCCCTGAAAGTGCCTACGTACTTGCTAGCTAGGATCAAACCATCTGTAGTTTACTTCTTTTTTTTTTATAAAAATTTTAGTTGGTTGGTTAATTTTATTTAATAAAAAAATTAAGTTTACGTTATTTAATCATATTAATCTTTTATTAAGAAAATACCTAAATGGCCTAGATTGTTAAATGATTATTTTTGAAAAAAGAAAACACCTAAGTTTGGGAAAACCTCGTATTACATTTTTATTTAAAAAAACTCTAAATGATAAAACCCTAAAATACTAAATTTCAATATGAATTACTTTTATTTTATTTTTTATTTCTTTATTTTCATTTTCATTTTCATTTATTATTATATTAAAATTTTAATTGATTTATTTTTTACTATTAAAAAAACATTATACTAAAATTCTATCTAATATTAAAAATTTTTATTTATTTATTTTGATTCTTTTAGATTTTTTATTTTCTAGTGTTATTATTATTATTTTTCACTTTATTTTATTTATTTATTTATTTTCTAAAGAGTTTTAATTAATAATTTTTTTCACCCTCGGGCGATGGTACATCGCGATAACATGATGGGTACTCTATATTTATTCTTATTATTTTTTATTTTTTTAATTTTAAATTAAAGATAAGTTAAAAAAATGAACCAAAACAGCCTAATTATAAAAATAATAAAATAATAAAGGAAAAAACAAAAAGAAAAACCAATTGGATTACTAGATATACGCGGGTTGGATCATGGGTCGAATTAGGTCACAGGTCAAGTTAGATAGAGCATAGGTCGAGTCACAGGTCGCAGTGGCAGGGCTCCTCGTTAGCAGCGACTCGATGGTCATTAGGGTGATTGATGGGTGCTTTGGTAGGTTTTGGGGGGGTAAAGAATCGATTGGTGGTGTCATTTTGGCCTAAAAACTAACCTAAGGTGGTGTTTCGAAGGTGACCAGTAACAATAGCGATGGGATTTCTCAATTTGAGCCTCTAGCAAACCTTTACTTCACAAAATCAACCCTTTCTTACTCCTCGCAACCTAAAGGAACTAATGACACGTAAATCTAAGCTTGAGGTTGAGTGTAAGTAGTGGAATCCTAAAGAGAAGGTGGCGGCCAACAATCGGTATTTCTAGAGAGAGAAAGCCCATGGCCAATGCTTGAGGGTGTGTGTGTGTGTGTGTGTGTGTGTGTTTTGGTGATTTTTCCAGCCTTTTTGAAGTTGTGGCACCTTGATCTATTTATATGCATCCATAGATGAGCTCGAGATGGCTTGGATTGAGTCGAATCCAAGTAGAGGATAAACTCCATTTTTTATTCGATTTGTTTGTTTTTTTCTTGTTAAAATTGATATTTATCATTTTTTCGGTTGAATGTTGATGAATTTGCATGGAAAAATCGGTTTGGGCAAGTTAGATTCGTCGATATCCGGCCATTTTTTCTCCTTCGAGGTCATCGGCGTTTGTTCAAGGAAGAAGACCACATGTTAGGTGTGTGATGTCTTCCAGCCAATCACAGGTTACCATGTGTCCACCTATAGGGAAAAAAAAAATGAAAATGGCATAAAGTGCCTTAGGTAGGATTTGAGCTCGCGACTAGACCCCTTCCTCGCGCACACTAGGCCAACACATGAACTAACTAAGCCAGCCCATTTCTCAATTTATTATTATACCTAACTTACATATAAGCTAATGGTCCTAGTTATTTTTTATTGATTTTGAGGTTCCAAAACTAAATTTAGAGTCTCATATTTCCTTACTTTTATTGAAAATGTTTACAAATTTTATTAATTTTGTTATTATTATTTTTTATCATTTTTAAGAGTTTTTTTCCATTTTCTTTTTCTTTTCTTTTTCCCTTTTTATTTTTATTATTGTCTTCATTATGTTTTTTTTTTTTGTAAACTAGACTTTTTATTATTGCTATTATTTTTTGTCATTTTATTATTTATTTATTTAAATAAATCTAGATAAGGGCAAAAATGAGATGTCTACATATATCAATCGTTTTAAGGATTTAGCGACATTGTGAGAGATGAGTACGTATTTTTAAAAGTTATAGGGAGATGAAAACACATTATTGGAGTTATGAGGGTCTGTCCATGCCTAACCAATAGTTTGGGAATATTTTTGCAATTTGCCTCTTCTTTCTTTGATCATGGATGATCTCAACATTTGGGCAGGGCCACGGAACATCTCTCTGGCTGATGGAAGGACTCTTCAGAGCAAACCGTGGCTGCGGTTATGTGAAAAAACCAGATTTTCTATTGAAATCTGATCCAGATGATGAAATATTTGATCCTAAAGCTACATTGGCAGTGAAAACAACTCTAAAAGTGAGCTCTCTACAGCCTGAATTGTTAAATTGAAGTTATATAATGTTAGAGCCTCCTTTGTGTTCTTAACAAGGTAATTTGTAAAATGGATTTTGCTCTCACATCCGTCTTGGTAACTATATACATGGGGGATGGATGGTATTATGATTTTCGCCAAACACATTTCGACGCATACTCGCCTCCAGATTTTTATGCCCGAGTAAGTTGATGTCATGTTATGACCTTATTTGATCGTCCCAAGATGTTGTAACTGATATTGATCCTATGTTACATTAACAGGTTGCCTATCCATTTCATTAAATATGTGCCTGGATGGATCAACGTGGATCACGCATCTGTCTAATATATACTATGTTTTTTCCTTAAGATAATTGTTAAGCTAGTACTACAACTAATTGATTCAAAAACTTAAGCTTATAAATTTAGTATAAGCTTTATATTTTATTACTTGACATTTCTCATTTATGAGGCTAAAACTCTACCTGATACCATGGCTTAATTAAATTGAGTGATTGATGGTGCAGGATTCAAACCAATAATCCCATAGCTCAATTGTTTTAAAAATTTAAACTTGTAGATTTGTTGTGAACTTTATATTTATTACTTGATAATATTCTACAAACATTAGGCTTTGAGAGAGTTCTCTTTGCAAGTATAGTTTTTTAAATGACATGACATATTATGAAGAAAAAACTTAATACACCAATTTATATTTTGATTCTCCAGCTTTTATCCAAATCAACTTTGCCCACTAGAGCATAAAATATAAATACACATATCAAATATAACAAATTTTTACTTTCAGATTAGTTGGTTGTACCATAATATCATTTCACTTCGTTATCTAATTATCTTAGTCAAAATCTATCCCACAAAGGGGGGAAGTGCTATTACAAAAAATATATTTCGCACACTAGATCTAATAAATTCGAGCTTTTATGTAGGTTGATTGTGGATTTGATAAAATTTATTGGTGTGACCTGTGCTATGGAATGTCATGCCCTACAAAAGACCCTAATCATGATAACTTGCCATGATTACCTAGCCTTAAATAGGCAACCATGAAGTGTCTCGATCACCATATCAAACTGACCTGTTAGGTTTCAAATAACAAAATCAAATACCTCTAGCATTCCTCTATTTCATTCAGACCATCCGATAACCAACACCATATATCAAGCATGGTTTCTAAAAGAAGACCATATTTAGGTCCAATTACACAACAGGCTGAAATTTTGCTAATTTAGATTAAAATATTTACAATAAATAATCATTCAGTCTCTTAACATAATTTACATGGGAAGTCTTCTATTTCTCGATTCCTCGCTCTCCATTCCAATAATTTCACGATGAGATTTACTTACTTAGGTAATTTGTTTACTCGGTAGACACTTATGGTCATAACCTGCATCATAAAATCTATAGGGGGTGAGCCATTATTGCTCAGTGAGATGAGAATGTAATACTCTCAATACTGCACACGCATAAGCAAATCAAGCAAGTTTTCAATCATATGCAATACATGATCATCCATATGTAATGCAACATCGCACGCAACCCTCCGGTAGCTAGTGTGAAGTCTAGGGTTTAACACCTCTCTTGACCTTAAGTTGTGGATTTTCATTACCATCAATACCTGGTTATCTTAGTTCGCTTATTCTCCATCTTATCTTTTTATTATTGATTATCTTAAAAACTTAAAAGTTTTAAGCTCCAAGTGTCAATTAGCACTCTAAGCACACAACTTCAAGGACATGTAAGACTTTCCTACTCAATTCCATCAAAGACACGACAATCCCCCTTAGTCATGTAGTTCATCAATGGTGGAACAATAACTCCTACATGATTACTTCTTGTATATCCTATAATAGTGATGGCCTTCAATCATAGTTCAATATACCATGCAATGCATGTCGAATTTTATTTAAGCCATAATAGTTAGTTTGTTATTTTAGAGTGATCAAACAAAGTATAATTATATATCAACGACAAAATACACAACACTATAGATATTTACAATCATAGAAATGCATACTCAAAATCACAGTGCAAAAATTCAAATTTAATTAATACAGATAATCCGTGCAATAATATTAATAATAAATAAATAAATTTTTTTTTGCATCATGTTTAGATATATATGTGTGTGTGTGTGTGTGTGCAGTCAATCCATTTTTCATTCCCACCCCCCTTCCCTTGGTGTGAACTACATGCCTCCACATTGCCCTACACACACACATGCTCACCCACTCACACAAGCATGGCACATAACACCATGTACACCGTTACATACACAACTTGCACTACATAACACACAATACACACACAACACGCACAACTCCACACCACACACACTGCTTAGCACACACGACAGCACACATCACCATACTACGTACTCTACACAACACACAACACACGACACACCACATGCAGCCACACATGACCACATGTACACAAACAGACCACTCAACACAATAAACACAAACAAACCCATATAGACACAACACACATAGACGCATAGCACATACATAAGCACAACACCACACATGACACCCACAGACTCACAAAGAACATATGACACACACAAATGCACACAAAACAACACACACAATCACACACACATGATCACATGCACACAGACACACCACTCAACACAACACACATAGACACACCCACACAAACACAACACACACACACAAGCACAACACCACACGCAACACACATATGGACGTGCATGGGACAACACCACAATAAAGCATGCACCGAAAAAAGCACGCTCGACAATATACACCACGAACACGCACACTTAGACACCATACTGACAAATCATGCTCCACAACAAAACATGTACAGAACAGGTCGCACTCATAGAACACACCTTGGGCATAGCCACACGAACACAACCTACATAACTCGCTCCCAAACAGAACATGCACATCACACACCCCACATGCACTGCCATCACCTAACCTAGCTCACGTCGAATAGAGCACATCACACACCTCGATTCCCACTCATGCACAAAACATGGCCATAACATTTTACAGAACAAATTTCAACCAAGAATATATATATATACATAGTTATATTATTCACAACATTACAATCAATATAGTATATCACATAGTTCTCACTCACCCAGGTCTCATTTTTTTTATAGAGCGAAGTAGTTCTTAGGTAATTGCGACGAGTTAAATTCTTCTCCTAAAATTCAAGAAATAGCACTATTACTTACTATTCCTGCTAATATCATTCTAAATTTTATATTCCTAATAATATCTACTATTTTCTAAAATTAAAAACTTTTTTTTTACACTTTAAAATTGTATTTAAATTTTGAAATTAAAAATTTTCCATACAAGTATAGTCTAGTTTTGTAAAACTCATCTCAAGGATTGTATTGGTGGTCCTGAATTGTAATTCGGACATCATACGTAAAATTTATAGTAAATTTTTCTCTTTTTTTTCCTTTTTTTTCTTTCTTCGCCTCACTCATCGTTTTTATGCTCGAAGGTTTGGTGGATGAGAGAAACCTGATTTAGGAGATGGATTTGACGAGGTTGGTTACGGAATTGGATATTTATATGAAAAGTAATTTCTAGATTTTTCTGATTTGTTCATTGCTTGCGAGAATTTAGTTAGGGCTAGTAATTATAGTATAGGAAATTTTACGACAAGGCTAAATGAATTATTCCATATATAAATATTTATATAGAATTTTTATTTAATTAATCTAAACCTATGATTTTAATTTATTTTATCGTTTATTCCAAAATTTTATGTGGTTAGCTTTTTAAACTGTTACTTTTCTTAATTTAAGGTTATAAGAGATAAGAATAAAGTTTTTAAAATAATTTACAAGCTAATTTGATGTTAAATTTTAACTAAATTTCAGGTTTTTACATGGAATATCATGTTGCCTGCTTATATTTGCAAGATATTGTTTATCTATCTGGCAGCAAAAATATGGATATCAACAGTACTTATAATCCTAAAAATGAAATCATAGTTCTTTTATTTCAGAATCCTGCGGATCAACTGTTAACTGATAAGTATATAAAACCATGTGACATCTAGAAAGCTTCCTTTTGCAGGTAGAAATAGCCGGGGTTTCCGTCGATACTGTAATGAAGAGAACAAAGACATTAGATCGAGGACAATTGGATACCAGCTTGGAACGAAACATTCGAATTTCCACTTACTGTTCCTGAATTAGCTTTACTCCGAATAGAAGTTCGTGAGTATGACATTTCAGAGATGAATGACTTTGCAGGCCAAGCATGCCTTCCTGTATGGGAACTAAGACAAGGGATAAGAGCAGTTCCGCACCATGCCCGTGGGGGTGAAAAATATAGATCCATAAAGCTGCTTATGCGGTTTGAATTCATTTGATTAATGTTGATTTTTTACATTTGTGTTCAGGAATAAAAGAGTTTCAGTACGTTGAAAGCCTTCCTTTCATCAATGTAGACCTTTTTCATGAAGAGTGTAATTGGCAAGGGTTTTAGTGTATTAGCACTTTGTGCCTTGTAATTGGATGCATGAGACAGAACGACCTGCAATTCCCTTATCTAACGTAAGTCGCAAAGATGTGTATATTGTTGTGTTGTGTTGTGTCCATGTAAACATGTAAACAACAGGAAAAAGAGTTCTAATGATTTTAACCTCTACTTGAGAATGTACGTGTGTATACTAATTGTAATGATCTATAAACATATAAAATTTCCATGCCTTGTGCGTAGACAAATGGAACTCTTAATAACTATGTATAACCCGTCTTCACTACTTGTTTTCCTTACATAATCCCCTTCAATCCCTCATTTTCTTTCTCTTTTATTTATGGTGCCCTTTAATGATAATAGAATTATTATTATATATATAGTAGGATTATAACTATTCCACCACATAATTATGCCATCGATAGAAATACAAAAAAGTTAAGAAACAATTAATATCCACAAAATAAACAATTTTGTAAAATTTCCAAATATCTTTTAAAGGTTTATCATCAAATAGCAAAAGAAACATCTAAATTATATGTAAAACATTTTACTAAAAGAGTTAAACAACTAAAATCTATCATAAATTAAATTAGCTATCTCTCTAAAGAACGATCTACTCAACATTGGATCAAACCAACTAATGTGTATCCCATCTCTTTGGTACAAGTCATATCTAAACTCGTCATGTGGATTAGCAAAAATATCAATACCTAAAATATCAACAATTCAAAAGGGTGCATTATAAAACTCAATACGCAACTGCTACATCACACACAAACATATGTTATATCACAATAAGCCTATAATTACTAAATATAACAAAAAGGATTCATTAAATTATTTAATAGCGTAACAAGCAATACAATCTTGGTGTCTTAAGATTTGGAGCAACTTAGATTTCAATACACATAAACAAAATCCTAGGTTTGAGAAGGGCTACACTATCTACATTACCAACATTACATACATCGAATGATTTGAGTCCACATCGTCAATAGTAAAATAAATCATCTCTTGCTAAATTCACCACATATATCATGCCACTAAGAGCATGGTCCATCTACAACATTCAAGTCAATGTCCCATGCCACCACTTTGCTCTAGTGCAACTTCATCCCATCTCAATTGACCAATATTGGCTATAGTTCCCTCATTTTTATAACATGTTGGGCCATGAGTTATGGCATAGGCATCTAACTAATCACATCATCTTTGGAAACTAAATCCCTTCTAAGGCCACAAAAACCCAATCCATGATTGCCCATCTACATATCTCAACCTATATTTTATCTAACCTATATGCACATGCATCACACATCAACAATCATGTATCTAGAAATTACTTAACATCAAGATAGATACCGATATACAATCAATAGCTAGTTTCAACATATAATAGATCAATGCCATGTATAACTCAAGAATTCAAAATTCTAAGTCTAAGACAGTTTCATCCTCAAATACTTGAGTTTACTTTGGTTTGCATTAGATTCCTAAAGAGGTTATTTGGTTGATCTAGGAAAGTAAAGTTGTGAACCTAATGGCATGTTTAGTGCACAACAATCAACTTGGAATAGAATACATCTTTGAAAGGATGAAATCATAATTACATTCCACTCTTATTAACGCATACTAACTTATACTTTCTTTTTTCGCCTTATTTTTTGTCATTTGTTACTTGTCGACAATGTTGCTTGGAAAAATGCTAGTGGGGACTTTACATATTTACCTTTCCACATAATATCTAAATCTATAATGCAACCAATATTTTAATATTTGAATAGGTATTACCTTGTTGGCAAATATCTTTATATATATATATATATAAGATGTTTCAATATCTTTGTCAAATAATTATAGCTTGAAATTGAATTTGATGATAAAAGAGAAAAAAAGAGTACAAACTTATATTACACATTTTGAAAAACTAAACATATATATATCATAGTACAATAACATAATATGATGTATATTTATTGTATTTACGAATTAAGCATATTTTTGACAAATATTGCTTTTGATTATGTCCTAATATACTATACTATAATATAATAATAAACGATTCTATCAACCTTGTTACATATGGAAATAAATTTGTTATTTTATTATTGATTTTATACAAATCCTATCATTATGTTGATAGGTCATTTTAGCTTGGGCTTAAGCCCAAGCCTAGCTTGATACTATAGGCATAGCCATGAGCCTAGATGGTAGCTCGACCTCTCCTTCCATCTAGCCTTTTGATTCAATCAATTTCAGATAAAACTCACAGTAGGCCATTAACAATCACAACTGCTCACTCCTCCATTACTCAAATACTTTAGACGTGCTTCAAGAGACACACCCTACATTCTTCACTTCCAATCGTCCGACAACACCTTCTATAAATACCAAAGATCGTCTATGGGTAAAGGGATCTAAAACCTTAAGCTCTTTTACCCTCCTTTAAGTTTCTTTTCTCCACATACATTCAAACTCTAACTTAAGCATTAGAGTGGCAACTCTAAATAGGCCTAGCACCCATTAGCTCATTACTTTCTCATGTATTACAAGTCTTGACAGCTCTCTTAAACCATCAATCAACATTTCTTGCCATCTTTTAGTGAACCACGAACATAGCTAGAAGTAGCAAGTCTAAATCTAAAGCCATCGAAAACTTACCTACCCAAATACAACATAACACCCACCCATCTACCTAACCACGACGCTAAAAATGTATAGCTACATGCACAAGTGAATCAATTGTAATAACAATAGCAGCACCATTTACAACTTGCCCACATAGGAGAGCATGACAATGATCATACCTCGACCTACTCTTCACTACCACTACCCCTAGCAGCAATAGCATAGAATGCAACTCTACTTATACTCCCACCATAGCATCTTTCCTCTGCATCCCATTGCCAAGCAGCATCTCCTTCACCTTAGCTACAGCCATCTAAAGCGCGCTCCTATTGTTCTCTACACAACACAAATGTAGGCGAGTTGGAGGATATGATCAAAAAGCTTTCTAACCTTTGTGATACTAAGAAGTCTAATCCTTAGGATCAATACTCATTCACCCAATTTCCATTCACCTAAGACATCCAAGATAAGGTGGTCCCCCTACATATTCGCATCTTAATGCTTAAGTTCTATGATGGAACTACTGAATTGAGTGATCACCTTAACTACTTTATGTCCCAAATGCATCTTCTAGGATGTAGTGATATAATCACTTACAACGCTTTTCCAAGCACTTTGAAAAAGTTGGGTTGGATTTAGTATAACCACTTAAAGTCGAACTCCATTTTGAGCATCAAGGATCTTAGCAAACAATTTTACCAGCACTTCTTAGCTAGCAAAATGCCAGTTTATGATTCCTCTAGCATCAACCTCATTCGATAGAGGTAATATGAATCCATCCAGGATTATTTGTCCTACTTCACAATAGCTATACTCTAGATTCCAAATCTCAATATGCAAGTCACCTTCAATGCCACAATCATAAGCATGCAACCTTTTAGCCACTTCTTCATCTCTATATCAAAAAACAAGCTGGAGAGTTTAGATGAATTCTGCAAGCAAGCCATAAAGTTCATTACCATAGAAGATAACATCAAAGCTCACATGGAGGCCAACCAAACTAAGTCAAAAAAGAAGAAAGATGAAAAATATTGACTTAACATAAAGGATATCCTTGGCCACAAAGCAATGAAGGATCGTCTTATGGATGGAATAATGGCAAGCGTAGTAAAAAAGCATGCTATTTCTTTCTATGGGACCACATCCCACTTAACCAATCTAGAGGTCAGATGCTCCTCGAAGTTCGTAATAGAGGCATCCTTATCGCTTGAGAAACTTAGGGGACCCCCTTTCAAAAGAAACTTAGAAAAATATTGCAAATTCCATTAAGATGGAGGATACAACACCATAGATTGTATCCAACTCAAGAATGCCTTAGAGGATGCAATTAGACAAGGTTACCTTTGTGAATACATTAATAATCGGCTTGAGGAAGCCGAGACGCCCACCTAAAGAAGAAGAGCCAAGCTCGATAATTGACTTAGCACCTTAGCTACCAACAACAACAGGGCCCCTAACAGTTTCATTAACACCATTGTTGGGGAACCCTTAGCAAGAGGGCAGTCAAGCTCAAGTGGTGAGGCATATGCTTAGTGTTTGCGAGTTATGAGCCTACATAACAAAAAACCTAGAGTAGACAACTCCTTCTCCTTCTTCGATAAGGATTTGGAAAGGGTTCAAACCCTAGATGATGATGTACTCATCATAACAACACGAATTACTAGCTTTGAAGTCCCAAAAACACTCATTAATAATGGAAGCTAGACGGACATCATTTTCAAGGTCACCTATGACAAGATGAAGCCTAAGTTGAAGGTAAAAATGAAGTCATACAATCAAGTTCTTTATTGTTTCAACAACCAGCCTGTCCGAGCTGTCGATATTTTATTCTCTCCCCATGGAGCTTGGTGACAATGAAAACATCGCTGACCAGCTCATTAACTTCCTAATGGTGGACTATTGGTCGCTCTATAACATTATATTGGGGAGATCAAGTTAGAACGCCTTTAAAATAATCCCTTGTATGACATATTTGAAAAGTAAATTCCTAACCCCCATAAGAGTTGCCATCTACCAAGGGGACCAACAACTAGCAAGGTCATGCTATCTGAAGGCATTGACCAATGGAGAAGTTCTTACTATTGAGACTAGGACAAAGGTGAAGCCAAGAAACAAGGGGGAATTGGCTAAGGAAAAGAGAAAATATAGCTCAACAGCAACCCTAAGTAGACTACATAGGTTGGAAATTCAATGCCTATAGAATTAAAGTAACTTCTCGTCAACTTCCACTAGTCTAACAAGGATGTGTTTGCCTGGTTACTATTAGATATGCTAAGCATTCACCTAGAAGTAACCATGCACCAACTCAATGTTAACCCAACCTATAAGGTTGTGAAATAGAAGAAATGCCATTTTGCTCCTAAAAGGTAAGGGTTAATTGAGAAGGAGGTATAGAAGCTGCTTAAAGCTGGTTTTGTGAGGGAGAAGCCTTATTTAACTTAGCTAGCCAATTGTGTGTGAGTTAGGAAATCTAATTAGAAGTGGTGTATGTGCATCAATTTTATGGATCTAAACAAAGCTTGCCTCAATGATTGCTTTCCACTCCCAAGGATTGATTAGCTGGTCGAACCATCTTTGAATCATACACTTTTGAGCTTTATGGATGCCTTTTTAGGCTATAATCAAATAAGAATACATGAACCCAACCAAGTACACATCTCGTTTGTCACTAATTTTGACACTTACTATTACAACGTCATGCCCTTCGAATTAGAGAATGTAGGGGTAACTTATCAATGCTTGATGACAACAATGTTTAAGTCTCAAATTGGGCAGAATGTGGAGATTTATGTGGATGATATGATTATTAAGAGTAGGCAATCCAATGATCACCTCGAAGAACTCCAAGAAACTTTTGACACCTTAAGAGTAAAATATGAAGCTAAACCCCCAGAAATGTGTATTTTAGGTTACCTCAAGGAAGTTTCTTAGGTGTATGGTCACAATTCACGACATTGAGGAGAACTTAGAAAAAATTTGAGCCACCATAGACATGTAACCGTAAGAATAGTTAAGGACGAGCAATTCCTCATCGGACGAATGATAAGGGCATATTCTACTCATATTTTTTTTGTACAAATCATGTTAAATTCTCACTAATGTTATAGAAATTCCAAGAAAATGGTACATAATTAGGTTTATTGTGCTATTTCAAGTCTGTAAGAGCTTAGAGTGCAAACATGAGGAAATTAGAGGAGTTTTAAGCACTTAAAGGAATGTTGAACAAAGGAGACAAGCCACTCATTATTTTACATCAACTTTGAAGATCAACTTTCAACAACCTAAGCCGTTGGCCTTAAGAAGAAAAGCTGCTGGCCTAAGCTGCTGGCCTAAGCCGCTAGCCTTGGAAGGAAAAGCAACAAACTTTAACACTGGCTTTATGAGCCAACCCAAAAGAATTCCTTTGTTTTGGATAAAAATTCCAGATGTGAAGGATTTAGGGTTATCTTATCCTTTTTCTTTTTATTACTTTTAAACCCTAAAGAGAGGAGAAGGAGAACCGGTTGGTGTGCATAAAGTTTTCATCAATTGAATCCATTGGAATCATTAAGGAAAGACTCCTTCATCAAGGATTTGCAGGATTATTGTATTGCGATTGATTCTTGTTCTATTGAATTGGTGATCTCTGAACTAGCACTTTTTTATTCAATTCACAGAATGATTTAGTTATCAATTATGAATTCCATTATAGTAATTTCTTTGATTTATGTTTGTGTTTTCAATTCCATGATGTTCTAAGTTTATTTATGGGGAATCGATGAAACCCTAGAATAACTAAGATGATGATTGTAGCTATATTATGAGATTGTTAGATATGTAGAAGATTCATATTGTAAATCCTATACTATAAATTCTGATTTCTTGTTTGAATTAGGATTATGGGAATTCTAATAACTCAGAAGGGAAATTAGGGTTTAATAGGCTTTCTTAAGTTAGGTTGAATAAGAATTATGGAAATAGGATAGTTTAATCTGATTAGAAATTGTTTTAGAGCTTAATGCAATATTCGCAATTAGTTTCTCACTAAGGAATTAGGAGAAATTAAGATAGAATATTAGTCAACTATATAATTAGGAGATTTGTAGTTGAATATGGAATTTCCTGTTAATTTGTTTAATGGAAGCTAATAAATTGATTTTAGGGTTTTTAGTTTTAAATATTTGGAAAAGAAATAAAGACTTTCACAATTTCATATGAATATCCACATAGCTAAAAATCATTATAATATGATGATAATCTTATTAGTGAAAATATGGTGGATTCGGTTTTCCTACTTTAAATTGATATATTTTGATAACAATTCTCTCTTGTTATTAGTGAAAATCTAGGTTGGTTAGATTAATTAGTATTTGATTAGTTAATTTTCTCTATTTAATTACCTAAATAATAATAGAATCTGATATCAATTTAGTACTTAATTAATCCTCGTGGAATCGACACTCGACTCATTACTATATTACTTGATCTGACCCAGTGCATTTGCTGATAGAATTCACTTTTAAAAATTTTATATATTTACAGCAAATCAAGTTTTTAGCACCATTACCGAGGATTAACTTAATATTAGACCACCTTCAGTTCTATTGTTAATTTAGGTGTAGTTTATAGCATATGATTATCTTTTATTCTCTTGTAAGTGTTTTTTATGCACATGAGTAGAAGTGCAGAACTTCTACCACTAAATCCTGAGATAAAACACACTTTGCATCAATTGAGAAGAGAGAATAGAAGAAGAGAAGAAGTTTAATCAGTTGAGATGACAAACGACAACAACAATCTGATTCAGGATGCTGCTAGAGCACTTCGGGACTATATAGTACCCACTATTGCGGGTTCTACAATTAAGGTACCTCCTATTCAGGCTAATAATTTTGAACTAAAGCCGACACTTATTTAGATGGTTCAGACAAATCAGATTGGAGGATATCCAAATGATAATCATGATGAGCATATTGTAGCATTTCTCCAATATTACAACATAGTGAAAATAAATAACGTTTCACCTGATGTCATTAGATTATAGCCTTTCCTTTTTCACTAAGGTATAAAGCTAGAGCTTGGTTCAATTCACTACCACAAGAGTCTATCACCACCTAGGCCAATCTCTCATCTAAGTTTCTAAAGAGATTTTTCCCACCATCCAAGACTATGAAATTAAGGAACGATATCACCAACTTCACTAAGTTTAATGGTGAATCATTGTATGAGGCATAGGAGAGATTCAAGGAGTACATTAGGAAATGCCCACATCATGGATTGCTAGACAATCTCTTGATTAAGATTTTCTATCTCAACTTAGATGAGACATTGAGATCTTTAGTAGATGCTGCATCTGGAGGTGCATTAATGGGTAAAAGCTATGATGAAGTTAGTGCTTTGATAGAAGAAATGGCCTCCAATGCACACAATTGGGAGAATGAGAGAGGTAAATCAAGAGTGGTGTCAGTTAGTGATGTGGTTCAAGTTTAATTGCAAGATTACAACAATAATAGAAGATACAAGTTAACAATCATCAATCAATTAAGCATGAGCCCTAATTGATATGAATCCCTAATTGACGTGAAATTAAGAGAGAATAAGGATCTCAATTCCTTACCAGATGTAATACACTAGTTTGAAATTAGGAATTGACTTGGAATTATTGATGTTATGCACAACAAAAATCAAGTCCACTCGCCACAATTCAAGGTTGAATTGATAAGAATATTTTGCGTGTAGAGAGGAAACCTTACACTGAGAGGAAACCTTACACGAAAAAGGCAGCTATAAAAATGATTCTAAAAAAAGTCCCTTGAGTTCCCTTTTTACAAGTATTTATAGTTGTTCTAAAAAAGGAAAAATTAAGAAAAGAAAATGTGACATAAGTCGATTCTCTTACATCAATTGGAATAAGTGCCAGCCGATTCTCCCATGTCTAATGGAACAATGTATGGCCAGTTTCTTCTTGATTTTTGTAGGTCCATGAATCACCCAAAAACCAAGCATTAGTGTGTTTGCTTGCCATCTAGTAATACTAACAAATGTGTCTAATGAAATACAAAACAATTATATAAAGTAAACGAAGACACTAAACGAATGTCTTCAAGTTCTAATTATTCAAAAAGTATCCTCATTGCCAAGTTTTGTAGTCCTTTGGCTCTCGCTCTTGTTATGGGTCCTGTAGATGTATGATTCCCATCATCTTCTCTGACCTGTGGAAGATTTGCCCTCAAACCTGATAGGTCTTCAAGCATGTCATCTGGTAAATATGGCAATAAGTCTACAACATTAAATGTAGTAGAGACGCCATATCCTCCTGGGAGTTCTAACCTGTATGTATTGTTGTTGATGCGCTTTATAACTTTGAAAGGTCCATCTACTCTAGGTGAAAGCTTCTATGACTTTTTGTGAAGAAACTTGTCTTTGCTGAGATTAATTCATACTAGATCACCTGGATTATAAATTCTGGTTTTCTTATTTTTGTTACCATGAAGTTTCTGCTGTTCTTGAGTTTTCTAAAGATGTTCAGTCGTCCTTTGGTGAAGTTTCTGAATCTCCTTGGCTCGTTCTACTCCACTCAAGCTTTCTTCCTTTGTTGCCGGACTAGCTATTAAATCCAATGGAAGAGTAGGATTATAACCATACATGACTTTAAAGGGAGACTTAGTGGTTAAACTATGAGTTGACCTATTGTAAGCGAACTTAACAATAGGGAGACACAAGACCCAATCAATAAGATTCTTGCCAATCATTGCTCTTAGTAAGGCACTAAGAGTACAATTAAAAACCTCTGTTTGACCGTCTGTCTAGGGATGGCATGAGGTACTATACATGAGTTTAGTACCAAGTCTTTTCCATAGTGTCTTCTAAAAAAAGCTAAGAAACTTAGTGTCTCTATTAAACACTATGTTGTGTGGAACACCATGTAGTTTTACAATTTCCTGCACAAAAAGGTTAGCTATAAAAAGTGTGTCATATGTTTTGTAGCAAGGCACAAAATGTGACATTTTGCTGAAGCGATCCACAACAACCATAATGGAATCCTTTCCTCTCTGTGTCCTGGGTAGACCCAAAATGAAATCCATGCTAATATCATTCCAGGGTTATGTAGGTAGAGGTAAAGGCATATATTCACCCTGAACTCCTTTCTTTCCTTTTGCCCTCTTACAGACACTACACCTTTCCAATACCTTATGGACATCCTTCATCATACCCCTCCAATGAAAATGCTCTTTCAAAAAATCTAAAGTTCTCTTTTCACCAAAATGACCAGATAATCCTCCAGCATGAGCTTCCCTCACCAACAATTCTCTAACAAACCCATAGGGTATGCACAATTTTCTTACCTTATACAGAAAGCCATCAAGCATATAATACCCATCAACTATCTTTCCTCCAAAACATCTCTCAACAATTACTTTAAAAAACTCATCATGCAAATATTGTTCCTTTATCAATTCAAACTTAAGCACTTTTGATTGTAAAGAGGTGATAAGTACATACCTGCGTGATAAGGCGTTAGCTAAAAAAAATTTACTTCCCTTCTTGTACTTAATCACATATGAAAAACTCTCTAAAAACTCCACCCATTTGGCTTGGAGTTTTAACAGATTTTGCTGACCTTTGAAGTATTTCAATGACTCATGATTTGTATAGATAATGAACTCTTTAGGGAGAAGATAATGTTGCCATGTCATCAACGCCCTCACTAAGGAATAGAACCCCTTATCATATATTGAGTAGTTTAAAGGTGCACCACTCAATTTCTCACTAAAATAGGCAATAGGCTTCTTATCCTGCATCAACACAGCACCAATCCCTACCCTTAAGGCATCATACTCCAATTCAAAAATTCTATCAAAATAAAGTAAAACTAATATTGGAGCAGTAGTTAGTTTTGTTTTCACCTCCTCAAAACTCTTTTGGTCTTTTTCTCCCCAAACAAAAGGAACATTCTTTTTTGTCAATTCAGTTAATGGACTGACAATACTACTAAAGTTATTAACAAAACGTTTATAAAATGAAGCTAGTCCATGAAAACTCCTTACCTCAGCAACTAATTTTGGTGTTGGCCAATCCTTAATAGCCCTCACTTTTTCTTCATCTACCTTGACACCAGAACCAGTTATAATAAATCCCAAAAATGTTACCTCAATTTGATAGAAAGAACACTTCTTGAGATTTGCATACAGTTGTTGCTTCTTCAGTACTGAAAACATAGCCTATAAATGTTCCACATGATTTTCCAGGTTTTTGCTATAAATTAAAATGTCATCAAAGTAAACAACAACAAATTTGCCTAGAAATTTCTTCATTACATGATTCATCAGCCTCATAAAAGTACTAGGGGCATTAATCAAACCAAATGGCATAACCATCCATTCATATAACCTATGGCGTGTTCTAAAAGCGATCTTCCACTCATCTCCTTCCCTCATTCAAATTTGGTGATATCCGCTTTTAAGATCTACCTTGGAGAATACCTATGCACCATGTAGCTCATCTAACATATCATCAAGTTTAGGAATGAGATACCTGTATTTGATGGTGATTTTGTTAATGGCTCAGCTATCAATGCACATCCTCCATGTGCTATCCTTCTTATGAACAAAAAGGGCAGGAACGGCATAAGGACTGATACTCTCCCTAATAAAACCCAATTCTACCAATTTATCCACCAGACGCTTCAATTCTTTAGCCTCCTCAAGATTCATGCGATATGCAGGTCGATTTAGTAAAATTGATCCCGTTTGAAAATTAATGGCATGCTCAATACCTCTCAGAGGTGGTAATCCCTAAGGTAATTCATCTATAAAAAGATCTTTATACTCATCCAGTACTTAATTTACCACAAGGGATAACTACTTATGCCCATCCACCTCTATTGCATACCTCATCTGCAACAGATACATTGGTCTCTCATCTACTATGGCCTCCTCTAGTTCATACTACCCCATCAATAATGCCTTCTTCTTTCCAACCCTATTTATTTGCCTTTGTGCCTCTTGTACTTCAGAAGGTGACATGGGATTCAACACTATACGTTTTTCCTCTTCTGAAAGATGTAAGTGTTCCTAAAGCCATCATGTAAAACTCTCATGTCATTTAACCAGGGCATGCCAAGTAATATATGGGATGCACGTATAGTAAGAATGTCACAAATAATTACATCTTTGTACTTATCTCCTATGCTGAAAGGCACCTTAGCCTTCTAAGTGATATGCAAACTACCTTGTTCACTTAGCCAATGCAATTTATAGGGCTTCGAATGTGGGATGGTAACTAGTTTTAATTTAGTCACTAGCAAGCAGCTACAGCATTAGTACAACTACCTCCATCAATAATAAGAACACATAGATTACCTTATACCCTGCAGAAGATGTGGAACAAATTTTCCCTCTGCTTATCATCATTAGTAGGAAAGATAGTCATCGCTCTACGTAGCTTATTAATGGATAAATACTAATCATTCCCCTTATCCTCATGTACTTCAACATCTGCATCACCATAATACTCATCTAATACAGCTGATAGATCTATGGCCTCATGTAGATCTTCCTCTTCTTCCTTACTCTCTACCTCCATAGTAGTCATAACCCCTTTTTTTGGACATTGAGCAGCCATATGTCTAAAACCCAAACATTTAAAACATTTAACTTGATGATTTCGTCCTCCTTATGTCCCAACTATAGCCTATTTGTTATCATTCCCTACAACTATTTTTCTTTTCCCCGCTAAATCTTTCTCCCCTCTACTGTCTAGCACTACTAGATTCTTTTCCACATTTCTACTGTATCCCCCTCTATCAACTTATTTTCCTCATAACCATATAGTTTTTTAGAAATTCTATACTTGTTGCTTGTTGCTCGAAATGGATTAGATCACCTCTGAATCTCCACTTTCAAAGCTAGCTGGATGGCCTCATCAAGGGTGTCATACCTCTGGAGCTCCACAATACATGTAATTTCGTATTTTAATCTTGACATAAATTGTGCTAAAGTCTGTTTAGGAGGGTCAACTAACCCACATCTGATCATTAGTTTCTCAAACTCCTATACATATTCATCAACAGTTCTACCTCTGTGCCTCATGTCTGGAGACGCATGAATAACTCATGTCTATAGTGCTCTAGTATAAACTTCCTCCTCATAACCCTTTTCATTTCTTGCTAAGTATGTATCTCAGCATCACCATCGCTTCATCTACTAGCTACAAGATTCTTCCACCATAAGGCGACATAGCCTATAAACTCTACTGCTACAAAACGAACCTAAGTGTGATCATTAATTTCATAACACTCAAATAGGCCATCTACCTTATCTTCCCAATTTAGATAATACTCTGCAGAACCCCTTCCAGCAAATGAAGGCATCTGCAAGTTTACATATTCCAGACCTCGAGGTAGCTTGAACTCACGGTTAGGATAAGGCTCATTCTCAAAGTTATCATCCATTTTCTCTCGAAAAGCATGATAATCTCCTTCCATTCTCCTACCCCTATTTCCTCTAATTGCTCCTTCCCTACATGCATTATGATGAGCTACTTGAGGTGGGGGTACCTGTGGATTTGCTACTAGTGGTTATGGCAATGTCATTTGATCAACCTATGTGGCTAATGTAACCACAATAGTGGTAAGATCCTGCAATTATTCTTCTATAGTTCTTCCACCTATAGCACGACATCCCTGACCTCCTCCAACCTAACCACTGGCCTCATTCCCAATCCCACCATTCACACTATCATTTGACATGTTTCTGAATTAAACCGTTGACAATTTTTTTTTTTTATACTCACAGTCACACCTTCACAACAACAACATACACTTCATGCTAACAACAACACACTCCATGACACAATTTTTTTTTATATATATACAATCACACCTCCACAACACCAATTTCTTCCAACCCAAAATACACTCGTCACTCCACACACTCACAACACAACACAACACACTTACACACACTTTACTCTACACGACACAATTTCCTCAATGCTCAAGTTAATATTGCAATCAAAGCAATTTAATGCACTATTACTACACAAGTACAATTATGGAATCAACTTAAAATGATCTCCCTATCTTCCAAGCAAGGATCTCACAACAAGAAAAATGCAAATCTGATTTCCACAACTTCAATCCACAAAAAGCAATGTAATCACGACATAAATCAACACAATGTCTTCAATTCCACTTCTCACCACAACAATATCTCAATGTCACGGCAAGAACCCTAAATCCCTAAATTAAAATCACGATTTCCCTTCCTCAAAACCGTGCTCTAATACCAAATTATGATGTGGTTCAAGTCCAATTGCAAGATTACAACAATAATAGAAGATACAAGTTAACAATCATCAGTCAATTAGGCATGAACCCTAATTGATATGAATCCTTAATTGACGTGAAATTAAGAGAGAATAAGGATCCCAATTCCTTACTAGATGTAACACACTAGTTTGAAATTAGGAATTGACTTGGAATTGTTGATGTTACACACAAAAAAAATCAAGTCCACTCGCCACAATTCAAGGTTGAATTGATAAGAGTATTTTTTGTGTAGAGAGGAAACATTACACGAAAAAGGCAGCTATAAAAATGATTCTCAAAAAAGTCCCTTAAGTTCCCTTTTTACAAGTATTTATAGTTGTTCTAAATAAGGAAAAATTAACAAAAGAAAATGTGACATAAGCTAATTCTCCCACGTCAATTGGAACAAGTGCCAGCCGGTTCTCCCACGTCAAATGGAATAATGTATGGTTGGTTTCTTCTTGATTTTTGTAGGTCCATGAATCACCTATAGACCAAGCATTAGTATGTTTGTTTGACATCCTGTAATATCGACAAATGTGTCTGATGAAATACAAAACAATTATATAAAGTAAACGAAGACACTAAATGAATGTCTTCGAGTTCTAATTGTTCAAAAAGTATCCTCATCGCCAAGTTCTGTAGTCCTTTAGCTCTTGCTCTTGTTATGGGTCCTGTAGATATATGATTCCCATTAGTTAGTGACATAGACTCAATGTCTGCTCAAATTGCAGTTCTCACAGCTTAGGTAAGTAAACTTGTCTCAACAAAATCTATTAATGCTAATCAAGTTGCTTTTTGTCAGATATGCTTAGGACCACATTCTACTCTTGAGTGCTTAGTTGGAAACGCCTTAGATTCATCTAATAGAGAGCAAGTGAATTATGTCAACAATTTTCAACGAGGTAATCAAGGACTTTATTCGAATACTTACAATCCAGGGTGGTGTAATCATCCAAACTTTTCATGGAGGAATGATAATAATGTACTTAAACTGCCTCCTAGATTCCAAAAGCAAGGACCTACATAGAATGCTCCACTTTAGCAAAATCAACCTAGAATGGAAGAGATCATGTTGAACTATATGCAAAAGACTGATACAATGCTACAGAATCAATAAGCTACCATTTGAAATTTAGAGAATCATATTAGTCAAATTTCTCAACAGGTGAGCAATAGACCATTAAGGTCTTTGCCTAGCAACACTGAGGAGAATCCTAAGGTTATCAATGCTATAACGCTGAGAAGTGGTAAGAAATTGGAAGTTGTTGACAAGGAAGTTCACACCAAATAGGGGAGTTTAGAGAAAGAAACAGGGGATCAAAGGATGGAGGAACCAAAGTAGAAGTCACCAGTGGTGAAACCATATGTTCCTCTTATTCCTTTTTTAGGAAGACGTAAGCAACAACAGCTAGATATTCAATTCAGTAAGATCTTGGAGGTTTTCAAGAAGTTGCAAATTAACATTCCATTTGCAAAAGCATTCTAGCAAATGCCATCATATGTTAGATTCATGAAGGATTTGCTAACCAAAAAGAGAAAGATTAATGGGAATGAGTTTGTGATGCTTACAGGAGAGTGTTCTATGATCTTACAAAAGGACTTCTCTAACCTACCTAGGAAACAAAGAGATTAGGGGAGTTTCACTATTCCTTACACTATAGGAAATTTTCACTTTGATAAAGTTCTTATTGATTCTAGTACAAGTATTAATTTAATGCCCTTATCTACTTTCAAGAAACTTGGACTTGGAGAGTGCAGAGAAACTCATGTTACCTTGCAACTTATTGACAAGAGCATCAAATACCCTAAAGGCATTATTGAGAATGTCCTTGTGAAGGTAAACAAATTCATATTCCTAGTCGATTTCATAGTCTTGGAAATGGAGGAGGATAGAGAAGTGCCCATATTCCTAGGCAGACCATTCCTTGCAACAGGTAAAGCATTAATAGATGTGGAACAAGGTAAGCTTACTTTAAGAGTTATGGATGATGAAATAACTTTTAATGTTTATGAAGCTACAAGGAAATTTGATTATTGTAATCCTTATTATACCTTTAATATTATTGATGAGCTTACTTATGAGTCTGTTGAGGAGATAACAGGTTTAGACACTATGGAATCAATTATTAGGGATTTGGATGATTAGAGTGATGAGGATGAGCTTGAGGAAGGTCGTGTGGAACAAGTGTCACAAATCAAGGCTTGTTACTATGAGGAGCTAGGCACTAGTGAGACAAAACCAATGTCATCCTTAGCATAACCTCCATTGCTAGAACTTAAAACCTTGCCTAGCTATTTAAAATATGCTTATCTTGGAACGAATAAGACTTTACCAATAATCATCTCTTCTTCTTTGATAAGTGATCAGGAGCAATAGCTCCTAGGCATGTTGAGAGAGCATAAGGAGGCGATAGGGTGGACTATTACAGATATCAAAGGAATTAGCCCTCTGATTTGCACTCATAAGATACTTTTGGAAGTTGAGTGCAAACCTATAATGTAACCACAGAGACAACTCAACCTAACTCTCAAGGAGGTAGTAAAGAAGGAAGTGCTTAAACTTTTAGATGCAGGCATTAATAATCCTATCTCTAATAGTAAATGGGTTAGTCTTGTTCAAGTAGTGCCTAAAAAGGATGGTTTGACTGTAGTTAAAAACGAAGCTAATGAATTAATCCCTACTCGCACTATGATTAGGTGGTGAGTTTGTATAGATTATAGAAAACTAAATGATGCTACCCGTAAAGACCATTTCCCCCTCCCCGCCATTGATTAGATGCTAGAAAAACTTGCAGGGCATGACTATTATTGTTTTCTATATGGTTATTTTGGTTATAATCAAATTCATATAGCACCCAAAGATCAGGAGAAAACCACTTTTACTTGTCCTTATGGCACTTTTTCCTTTAAGAGAATGCCCTTTAGTCTCTGTAATGCACTTGTTACTTTTCAGAGGTGTATGATGTCTATATTTTTTGACATGTTAGAGAATTTTATTGAAATATTTATGGATGACTTTTTTTGTTTTTAAGAGGTCATTTGAATCATGTTTAATAAATTTAAGTTGTGTATTTAAAAGATGTAAAAAGACTAATCTGCTTCTGAACTAGGAGAAATGCCTTTTATGGTAAGAGAGGAAATCGTCTTAGGTCAAAAGTGTCAAAGAAAGGGATTGAGGTTAACAAGGCAAAATTGGAGATAATAGAGAAGTTGCCGCCACCACCCCCCCAACTTCAGTAAAAGAAGTTAAGAGCTTCCTAAGACGTGTTGGCTTCTATAGCAGATTTATTAGGGACTTCTCTAAAATATCTAGACCTCTTTGTAATTTGCACCTGAATGGGAGCTTCCATTTGAGCTTATGTGTGATGCCAGCAACTATGCTATAGGAATGATACTTGGGCAAAGGAAAGGTAAAATATTTCATGTTATATACTATGCTAGTAGAACTTTGAATGAGGCCTAAAGAAACTATGCCACAACTGAAAAAGAGCTTTTAGTAGTCATATTTGCATGTTACAAGTTTCGGCCTTATCTGATAGGATCTCAGATCATAGCGTGTATAAACCATGCTGCTCTTAAGTATTTGTTTACTAAATCTGATGCTAAACCTAGGTTAATTCGCTGGATTTTACTACAGCAAGAATTTAACCTAGAAATTAGACATAAAAAGGGAATTGAAAATGTAGTAGTTGATCATTTATCCCGTTAACCTAGAAATTAGACATAAAAAGGGAATTGAAAATGTAGTAGTTGATCATTTATCCCGTTTAGAATCTGATTGTTTAGATCCACCCATTAATGAAAAGTTCCCTAATGAACAGTTACATATAGTAGATATCTAAGGATTACCTGGTTAACAAAATCACACCATATGATTTGTCATATCAACAAAAAAAGAAATTTTTACATGATGTAAAATACTATTTTTGGGATGAATTATATTTGTTTAAATGTTATGTTGACCAAGTAGTTAAACTTTGTATACCTAAAACTGAACAGTTTAGCATAATACAGCATTGTCATTCTAAAGAAGTAGGAGGCCATTTTGGTGTGGAAAAAATTGTAGCTAAAATTTTATCTTATGGGTTTTATTAGACTAAACTATTTAATGATTGCAGGAATTTCATTATGTCTTGTGCTCAATGCCAAAGGACTAGCAATATTTCTAGGAGACATGAATTACAACAAAACAACATCTTTGTAATTGAGCTTTTTGATGTGTGGGGAATAGACTTTATGGGTCCTTTCCCCTCATCTTTTTTAAACAAATATATTCTCGTGGCTTTCGATTATGTGTCAAAATAGGTAGAAGCAGTTGCCCTACAAACTAATGATAATAAAATTGTAATTAGATTTTTTAAAAAGAACATATTTTCAAGATTTGGAGTACCTAGAGCTATCATTAGTGATGGGGGATTGCATTTTTGCAATAGACAATTTGAAAAATTACTATCAAAATATGGAGTCACTCATAAAATTGCCACCCCTTATCATCCATAGACTTGTGGATAAGTAAAGGTATCCAATAGGGAAATAAAGCATATTCTACAAAAAACTGTCAATGCATCTAGAAAAGATTGGTCTTTAAAACTTGATGATGCATTGTGGCCTATATAACCACTTTCAAAACCCTAATAGGAATGTCCCCATACAAGATTGTTTATGGTAAATCATGTCACCTACCTGTAGAAATTGAGCACTGGGCATACTGGGCCATAAAACACCTTAACTTTGATATCCAAGCTACAGGTGAAAAGAGGTTGCTTCAGCTGAATTACATGGCTCAAATAAGAGAGGAAGCATATGAGAATGCTAGGATATACAAGGAATGAGCTAAGCGATGGCATGACAAGAACATTTTAAGCTGAGAGTTTTTGCTTGGGTAGACAATTCTATTATACAACTCTCGATTGAAGCTATTTCCAAGTAAGTTGAGATCCCGATGGTCTGGTCCATTTGTTATTGTTAATGTTTCTCCTTATGGTGTAGTTGAGTTAAAAGTCGAAGACAATCGTACTTTTAAAGTAAATGGTTATCTTCTCAAACATTATTATGAAGGAGAAAACATTGATAGTGTTGCCACTATCGTAGATCTAGCAAATCCGCTCTAAAACACCGGGGAAGTCGGGCTAGCGACTATAAACTAAACACTTCATGGGAGGCAACCCATGCATAGAATTAAGGTAAATTACTTTAGTTTTATTTTAAAAAAAAAAAAATTGGAGTTTTTAAGTCGGCAGCGTACAATTAAAAGTTGCCAACGTATGTCTTGTTCGACATATTTTAACCGATCTTCCTCATTTGCGGTCATCTTCTTCATTTCCCCATCTCCCTTACTCTCACACTTCACTCTCTCTAACAACTCTCATGCACTCACTCACACTCAAGGAACTACGCTTCATCTCTCCACTACAATCAACATCAAGTAAATCTTCATTCCTTCTATTCTTTACTCTTGTAAGTTCTCATTATTTTTTTTCCTTTAGTTTTGGCTACGATTTTTGGTGATTAGTACAAGGAAATTTTAAAGTTGTTTGGAATGTGTTGGTTTGCTAATTTTTGAACTTGAAATTATGCTTACACACACATGCATGTGGGTTTACACCTAATTTTGTGCCAAAATTTATTAATTGTGTGGGAACTAGGGCTTGAACCGAATTTGATGGGAATCAAACTTCTAGATCTAATATTGGGAAGCCTACTTGAAACAAATGGAACCAAGACATTCACATATTGCCTTTATTTAGTTTATAATAATTGTTTTTGCATTTTATCAGGTACATTTGTCGATTTTTACAAGAAGATGACCAAGCACAATAGCAATTGACTTGTGAATGGGTCACGGTCCATAATGAATCGAATTGAACCAAGGGAGAACCGGTCTTGTGTTCCTCCTTGTGACCATGATTGAAGCTTGAAGTGACCGGCCATGTGTACTAGTTACTTAAGTTATTTTTCCATAATTGTAGTAAGGTATAAATACTTGTTATTTAGGTTTTGTAAAGGGACTTTTATTTTGAGAAATAATTCACATGTTATTGCCATGAGGAAGCTCTCCTTTCACGCATAAACTCTTATCAATTCTTCTAGAATTGTGGTGAGTTGGATTTGATTTTTGTTGTGCATAATATCAAAAATATCAAATCAATCCAAATTCCAACTAATGCGTAATATCTGGTAAGGAATTAGCTCTTCTTTTCTCTCTCTTGTTTACGCAATTTAAGATTCATACAAGTTAGGTTTCACACCAATTGGTGGGGAATTGTTACTTTGTTTGTTCCATCATTGATTTATATTGCAATTGCCCTTTGAGCACATCATAATTTTGGTATCAGAGCTTGGGTTTTGAGAAGGGAATTGCACGTGGAAGTGGAGATCTTGATTTGGGAATTTAGGGTTTGTGTCACGCTTTTATTCAATTATTGATTTCACGTTGGAATAGTGTATGTTACTTGAATTGTACCATGTTTCCAATTGTTTTTGTGTGTTGAATTTGAAGGGATTGAATTGGGGTTCCTTGCCATGGATGAATTAGAGGAATCATTGTAATTGGTTCCAATAGAAGGTTTTATATTGATTGTACCGTGTTGATCTTTATTGGTTGCGGAATTAGAAGTGTGAAATTCAAATTTACCATTGTGATTGTTCATCTTGCCATGAGAAATCATTTAGGAAGAATATGGAAGTCATTTTAAATTGATTACATATTTGCTTTGTGGAGTAATTGTGCATTAATTTCTTTGAATGCACCTTGACTAAGCTTGGAATCATTTGCTTTGTTGTCGTGATATTTGTAGTGTATGTGTTGTGGTGTGAAATGAAGTGAACCATGGGAGTGTGTGTGTTGAGTAGTTGTGTATTAAAGCGTGGGAGTGAGCGTGTGAAGTCGTTGAGGTTGTGTGTTGCATTAGTTGTTTGTTACACCGTGGTGTGTGTTGTGGTTTGAGGGTGTATGTATACTTAAACCGTGAAGGTGAGTGTGTAGTTGTGTTTTAGTTGGTGCCATAAAGGTTTTGTTGTTGGCGTGAAAGTGTGTGGTTGTTGTGAAGGGGTGATTGTGAGTATATATAAAAAACAAATATTCAAAATCATGTCAAATGATAGTGTAAATGGTGGAATTGGCAATGAGGCCAATAGTCAAGTTAGAGGAGGTTAGGGTCATTGTGCTGTGGGTGGAAGATCACTAGAAGAACAATTGCAGGACCTCACCACTATTGTTGCTACATTAGCAACAAGGGTAGATCAAATAACGATGCCATAACCACCAGTGGCAAACCTTCAAGCACCCCCACCTCGGGTAGCCCATCAGAATGCTTGCAAGGAAGGAGTTGTTGGAGGTAATAGAGGTAGGAGGATGGAAGGTGATTATCATGCTTTAAGGGAGGAAAGGGATGATAACTTTGAAAATGAGTCTTACCCTAATCATGAGTTCAGACCGCCTAAGGGCTTAGAATATGTGAAATTGCAAATGCCTTCATTTGCTAGAAGGGGTTTTGCAAAAGATTACTTGGATTAGGAGGATAAGGTTGAGGGCCTATTTGAGTGCTAAGAGATTAATGATCACACTCGAGTTCATCTTGCAGCTATAGAATTTACAGGCTATGCCGCCTTATAGTGGGAGAATCTTTTGGTTAGTAGATAAAGAGATGGTGAGGTTGATATACATATCTGGAGGGAAATGAAACGGGTAATGAGAAAAAGGTTTATACCAGAGCACTATAGGAAGGAGTTGTTTATGCGACTCCAAACCTTAAGGTAGGGAAGCAAAACAGTTGATGATTATGTACAGGAGTTTGAGACACTAATGATCAGATGTGGATCAGTTAAACCTCCTGAGCAAACCCTAGCACGATTTATGTTAAGGTTAAAGTATGAAATTGCTTGCATTGTAGAGCTCTAGAGGTATAACACACTAGATGAGGCCATCCAGCTAGCTTTGAAAGTAGAGAGACAAAGGCGATCCAACCCTTTTCGAGTAGTGAGCAACAGGTATGGAACTTCTACCAAACCTCATAGGTCAGATGGTCAACAAGGTGAACAAAAGGGAATAGGGGAAAATGATAAGAATATGGACAAAAATACAACTATTACTGATAGGGAGAGGGAAATTTCTGGAAAAGGAAAAGAGGTTGTTGGAACTGATATCCAACAAACAATACTAGGGACAACTAGTGGAAAGATGCGTCAAATCAAATGTTTCAAATGCATGGGTTTTAGACACATGGCTGCTCAATGTCCCAACAAAAGGGTAATGACTACTATAGAGGGAAACAGTAAGGATGGTCAAGAAGAAGTCGTTGAGCCTACATATTTGTCAATAGTACTACAAGAGTATTATAATGATCATGACGCTGAGATACATGAAGACAAAGGAAATGATAAATATCTGTCTATTAATGTGTTGCGCAAGGTCATGACTATATCTCCAGATGTCGGGGACGTACAGAGGGAAAACTTATTCCATACTCCTTATCGGGTTCAAAGTAATTTGTGTGTTCTTTTTACTGATGGTAGAAGTTACACAAATGTAATAGCTGCTGCAATAGTAAATAGATTGCAACTAGTCACTAGTCTACATCCCCATCCCTATAAATTACATTGGCTGAATGAATGGGGTAGTTTGCATGTTACTTAAAGGGCTAAAGTGCCTTTCAGCATAGGAGATAGATACCATGATGAAATTGTTTGTGATATTCTTCTTATGTGCGCCTTTCATATACTATTGGGTAGACCTTGGTTGTTTGATAGGAAGGTGCTACATGATGGATTTAGAAACACTTATGTGTTTCAGAAAGATGGTGCACAAGTTGTCTTGACCCCTATGTCACCAACTAAGGTACACAAATTCTAAGAACAGATCAATAAAATTACCAGACACTCAAGACTTCAGGGCGACAAGCAAATACAAACTAGGGTTTTCGGTCTAAGGAAAGACCCATTAGATTTGAGGACAAATCTTTCATAGGCCCGAGGAGATGATGGGGATCAAACTTCTGGATCCAACATTGGAAAGCTTACTTGAAACAAATGGAACCAAGACATTCATATATTGTCTTTATTTATTTTATAATAAATGTTTTTTCATTTTATCAGGTGCATTTTATTGGTTTTTATAAGAAGACAACCAAGCACAATAGCAATTGGTTTGTGAATGGGTTACGGTCCATAATGAACTAAATTGAACCAAAGGAGAACCGGTCTTGTGTTCCTCCTTGTGACTGTGATTGAAGCTTGAAGTGATTGGCCATGTGTGCTAGTTACTTAGGTTATTTTTTCCATAATTGTAGTAGGGTATAAATACTTGTTATTTAGGTTTCGTAAGGGGACTTTTGTTTTGAGAAATAATCCGCATGTTATTGCTGTGAGGAGGCTCTCCTTTCACGTATAAACTCTTATCAATTCTTCTAGAATTGTGGCAAGTTGGATTTGATTTTTGTTGTGCGTAATATCAACAATATCAAATCAATCCTAATTCCAACTAGTGTGTAACATCTGGTAAGGAATTAACTCTTCTTTTCTCTCTCTTATTCACACAATTTATGATTCATATAAGTTAGGTTTCACACCATTTGGTGGGGAATTGTTACTTTGTTTGTTCCATCCTTAATTTATATTGCAATTACCCTTGGAGCACATCAAAATTAATTCATGGAAAATTAGGGCTTTTTCCATATTTATGACCTATATGTTAAATTATATGCAACTAACTCATTTTGGGCTCTCAGTTTCATGAATTGAAAATTTTTGTTCAATTTTGCTTAACATGTGTTTTCTTAGGAAATTGATGTTGCCTTTGATAGGGTTGGATTTTTTTTTTTTTTTTTTTGAAACATATCAACTACCCTAACCATAAAATTTTTCTATCTTGTGTTTTGAATAAATTTTCCCATGTTGTTCAAATTTTAGGCCAACAAACTTAGGGTACCATCCTTAATTTTCCCTATTGCAAATGTATGCCACCTAGAAAACTCTAGACTTGGAAATAGAAACAAAAAGTTGTAGGTGAGGCTTCTTCTAGTAGTCAACATATAGAGCTCCTCTCTGAATATGATTATGCAAAGGAAAGAAAGACACAATTGCCGAAGAAGGACCTCATGAGCCATCGGTATCTGGATTGGGAGCTTTTGAGGGATTACGACATGAAGGAGAATATTCAGCAAATGATAGCAGAAAAAATATGGTTTAAGCTATTTGAGATAAGAGAACCAGCCTACAAGAATGTCACAATTGAGTTTTTATCTACAATGAAAATAAAGCTCGATGAGCACTATTCCATCATGACATTCCAAGCTTATGAGCAGGTCTATGTAATTGATCTTAAACAGTTTGGATATTTCTTAGGGATTTATGAAGATGAAGAAGTTGAAGAAGACCTCCTTAATGCCTAGCCTTCCAACATGAATGCAAAAACATTCGGGTTTCACCTTATTAAGCCTAAGATAGATGATCCCTCTAAATCTCTTGCTATTACCTTCACCTTAGTGGAGCACAAGTTGCTCCATCACATTTTATCTCATACCATTTGCTGCAAGAAGACCAATTATAGTAAGATAACAAGCTTTGACATGTTTTACTTGTATAGTATGATTTCAGGCTACAGAATTGATATTGGGGTAGAAGTAGCAAATTTTATTCCTAGGCAGGTGGAGGATATGAGAACTAGAGTTATTCTCTATGGAGGGTATATCATTGCATTGTTAAAAGGCATGGGTATCTTTGAGCATCGTGAAGGGGATGTGATCATAGAGTGTAAGAAAATCTCTCCAAGACCATTCAAGGCTTGGAGGCTATCTAAGATAGCCAATTGAGTTGTTTTAGAAGATATTGAGGAGACTCCAAACATTCCCCCCACCATGAGAGCCTCTACATCCCAATTTGCTCCTCCTGACAACACTTATGAGAGGTTAAGGAAGGACATTAAGGGTGTCAAGCATGAGCTTAAGGAAGTAAAAAGGGAGTTTAGGCACAAGCGGGAGAAGAATAAGAAATTCTGGACTACATTACTTAATATGTTTAAATCCGCTATATCTTGCATGAATGCAGCAGCAGCTTAAGACTTGCACCATGAGACTTCTCTAGAGGAGTAATTAGAAGATGAAGCTGATGATCATAGTAGCGTAGACTAGGAATGAATTTTTTTTATGCAATCTCTTATCTCTTCAAAATATCAAGGAAGTACCAGTTTTCTTTTTCATTAATTTCATTATCATTTGTTCCCTTGTAATTGTGCTGAATTAAAAACAGTGAGAACACTGTTCATTTTAAGTGTGGGGAAGGGATCATAGAAAAGTTGAGTATGAATTATTAATGTCTGAATGAGTGAATAATTATTCATATTGATGACATCTTAGCCCTTATTATCATCTTTTCTTTGAACTCATATTTGTCCTTAAGAATCATCTGGCAATTTAAAAAAAAAAAGGTTAAATTAACTTGATTTGGTATCTTACTCACCTACTTTTGTAATTAGATTTCTTGGTTAAAATTATGTAGTGAAATCTTTAAGGAACAAATTTACCTTATGTTTAGCTTTTAATTTTCAAATTTGAAAATAAGTTGAGTCCTTAAGTAGAAAAGTAAGCCGGTCTACTTCCTAGTAAATTTAGCTTGTATATCTTCTCTTAAGTTTCTTTGAAAATATTTTTAACATCTAGTGAAAGAGGTAGAAGAAACTTTTTACTTAGTGTTTCTTTATAAAAAGAATCTTTATTCACATTACAAAAAAAAAAAAAAATAAACTAAGTTAAGAGTATCCAATCTTGAACGTTAGTGTGAGGAAGAGTCCGTAGGGGTCCCTTTAAAACCTGGTCACTTGGGTGATGAGCCTAGGATGTGCCAACTCAATGAACACACCATAACGCGAAAGGCAGAAAGGAAAAAGTTCAATACTTGAATGTTAATATGAGGAAGAGTCCATAGGGGTCCTTTTAAAACCTGGTCACTTAGGTGATGAGCTCGAGATGTGCTAACTTAATAAACTCACCATAACGCGAAAGGCAGAAAGGCAAAAGTTCAATACTTGAACTTAAAAAAAAAAAAAGAAAAGTGAAATAAGATTTGTAATAAAAAGGAAGAAATTATAGGGAAAGAGTGGATACCAAATGCTTTCACTAATGTGACCATTTATAGAGAAGTGATTTAGGGGATTATATGTTTGTTAATAACTATGGAAGTTTAAATGAGTGTTTTTTTTTTCCTTGTAAGACTGAGTATTTACTTTTGAATTAGGATTCTTATGTTAAACATTAGGATTAAAGTTTGTTTTGTTTAGATTAGTTACAAAAATTTCAACCATAGTAATTTAGTTACATATCCCAGTATGGTTAAACTTGTAGACATTGGAATTTCAAGTATTTTGTAAATAGAAAATTTTGTATTCTCAATAATAGATTACTTCATTGATTTTAAGTATTATGCTTGAGGACAAGCAAAAGTTCAAGTGTGGGGAAGTTGATAAGGACATATTTTACTCATATGTTTTTGTACAAATCATGTTAAATTCTCACAGATATTATGAAAATTCTATGAAAATGGGGTACTTAATTAGGTTTATTGTGCTATTTCAGGTCTGTAAGAGCTTAAAGTGCAAACATGAGGAAATTAGAGGAGTTTTAAGCAATTAAAGGAATGTTGAACAAAGGAGACAAGCCACTCAATATTTTACACCGGCTTTGAAGATCAACTTTCAACAACCTAAGCCACTAGCCTTGAGAAGAAAAGCTATTGGCTTAAGTCGCCAACTTTATGAGCTAACCTTGAGAAGAAAAGTCACTGGCCTTAGAAGGAAAAGCTGCTGGCTTTAATGCCGGCTTTATGAGCTAATCGAAAAGACATTTCTTTGTTTTGGATAAAAATTCTGGATGTGAAGGATTTGAGGTTATCTTATCTTTTTCTTTTTATTACTTTTGAACCCTAAATAGAGGAGAGGGAGGACCGGTTGGTGTGCTTATAGTTTTCATCAATTGAATCCATTGGAATCATCAAAGAAAGACTCCTTCATCAAGGATTTGCAGGATTATTGTATTGCAATTGATTCTTTTTCTATTAAATTGGTGATCTCTAAACTAGCACTTTTCTATTCAATTCATGGACTAATTTTGTTATTAATTATGAACTCCATTATAGTAATTTCTTTGATTTATGTTTGTGTTTTCAATTCCATGATGTTCTAAGTTTATTTGTGGGGAATCGATGAAACCCTAGAATAACTAAGATGATGATTGTAGCTATATTATGAGATTGTTAAATATGTGGAAGATTCATATTGTAAATCTTATACTATAAATTCTTATTTCATGTTTGAATTAGGATTATAGGAATTATAATAACTCAAAAGGGAAATTAGGGTTCAATAGGCTTTCGTAAGTTAGGTTGAATAAGAATTATGGAAATAGGATTATTTTAATCTGATTAGAAATTGTTTTGGAGCTTAATGCAATATTCGCAATTAGTTTCTCACTAAGGAATTAGGAGAAATTAAGATAGAATATTAGTCAACTATATAATTAGGAGATTTGTAGTTGAATATGGAATTTCCTGTTAATTTGTTTAATGGAAGCTAATAAATTGATTTTAGGGTTTTTAGTTTTAAATATTTGGAAAAGAAATAAAGACTTTCACAATTTCATATGAATATCCACATAGCTAAAAATCATTATAATATGATGATAATCTTATTAGTGAAAATATCGTGGATTCGGTTTTCCTACTTTCAATTGATATATTTTCATAACAATTCTCTCCTATTCTTAGTGAAAATCTAGGTGGATTAGATTAATTATTATTTGATTAGTTAATTTTCTCAATTTGATTACCTAAATAATAATAGAATCTGGTATCGATTTAGTACATAATTAATCCCCATGGAATCGACACTCAACTCATTACTATATTACTTGATCTAACCCAATGCACTTGTTGGTAGAATTCGCTTTTAAAAATTTTATATATTTACAGCGGATCAACGAACTATTGAGTTCAATAGCTTTATGTCCAAGTCAATTAATAGATGTGTAAAGTTCTTCAAAATTCTAAAGAACCCTTCAAATTTCTAATGGATTGAATAGTGTAAGGCAGCATTCAATGACTTGATGACGTTCTTGATAACGCCACCAATATTGTCTCAACCAATCCTTGGAGAAGAGTTGTACTTATACCTATCGATGAGTGATCACACCTTTTCTTCAATGTTAGTCCAAGCTGAAGGAAGGCAACACAAGCCAATGTACTACATAAGCCACATCCTCCAAGGACTAGAAGTTAGGTATTCAAAGGTAGAGAAGTTTGCATTGGTAGTGATGATCTTTGCGCAAAAGCTTCAGCCCAATTTTGAAGCACATTAAGTAGTTTTCAATTAACCATTATGCCATATATTGCACAAGCTTTATGCATCTAGAAAAATGGTCAAGTATGCTTTAAAGCTAAGTGCATACAGTGTCCAATATCAACCTAGGGAAGCCATTAAAGCATAAGTTCTAACTGATTTCATGTTAGAGTATATGACATGAGAAATGGTGTCAATCAATGAGGATACGTCGATTTAGACTCCCTACATTGATGGATCATCCACTTAAGGGGGAAGGGGAGGGGAAAGTGGAGCAGGGTTAGTGTTAGGAGGACTACATGGGATAGAGTTGCACTACACGCTTAAATTCATATTCCCCACCAACAAAAATGAAGCTGAATATTAGAATGTGGTTGGCAAAAGAGGTTAGTGCAAAGAAGTTAGAGGTGTTTTTAGATCTGCAGTTGGTAATCCAATAAGTTAAAGGAGAGTATTTGGTCAAAGATAATAGTATAACTAGATACCTAGAGGTTATACAACACTTAAAACGAAGTTTTTAGCTTGGAGTATTAGATAAATCCCATGAGATGAAAACTCCAAGGCAAACGGGTTATCCAAGTTAGCTTCAACCAATCTCTTTAACCTGATTGAAAAGTTTTCATTGAGTATCTACTGGATAAAAGTATTGATAGACCACATCACCAATGCCTAGAGTTATGACCTACATTAATCGAGCTAAGCTAGATGGATCCATTTATTGTAGATTTGAAGCATGACACTATCCCTAAGGGTAGAAAGGAAGTAAGGAAGTTGCTATATAAAGTAGCTTAGTATACCTTTAGAGGTGACTAGTTATACTGACATGGATATAGCCTCCCCCACCTCAAATGTTTGAAACTAAAAGAAGCTCAGCACATCTTAGAAGAGTCGTATGCTGATATATGTAGCAATCACATTAAAAGCTAAGCTCTATATGTGAAAGCTCTTCATCTTGGTTACTATTAGCCTATGATGAAAAAAGATGCTAAGGAGTTTGTCAATAAGTATGTTTAGAAGCATGCACTTATAAACTGGCAATCAAGCAATAATCTTTTACCATCACCAGCTCATGGCCCTTTGCTTAATGAGGGATTGATACCCTAGATCTTTTCCCTTAGGCAACTTGCTAACGTTAGTATATTATCATAGTTGTCGATTATTTCACTAAAGAGATAGAGGTAGAGGTTATGGCCAAGATCATAGAAAAGAGTGAAAAATTTCGTCTTAAACAACATTTTGAGTAGATTTGTACACCATATGTCTTGAACACAAACAATAGGGACATAATTCAACAACAATAAATTCAAAAAAAAAAAATTGTTTTGACAAGAAGGTTAAAATCCACCTTACCTCGGTGGCCTACCCTTAGTCTAATGGATAAGTCAAAGAGGTGAACATGACTATATTAAATAGTCTTAAGAAAAGGGTAAATCATGTAAAGGGTAAAAGAGCAAACGAGCTCCCTTATATCCTATGGGGGTATTAAACCATCCATAAGATAACAACAAGAGAGACACCCTTCAAGCTCACTTTCGTCTTAAAAGCAGTCCTTTTAGTTGAGTTAGAACTCCCAAATGCGTACACCTAGGTTATTGACATAATGGTTAATGAGGTAAGTCTACAAGCTAACTTAAACTTGATGGAGGAAGTTTGAGACTTTGCAAATACTTGCTTGGCAACCTATCAACAAAAGGCAACATGATACTATGACAAGAAAGTCAAACATAAGATCTTTTGACTTAGTGACTTCGTATGTAAAAAGTTAGAAGCCATGAGACTAAAGGAAAGTCAAGGGAAATTATAACCAATTTGGGAAGATCTAGTCAAAGTTTGAGAGGAACTAGGGCATGGTGCATATAATCTTGAAAGACTAGATGGTCAGCTAATTCCTAAGAGTTAGAATGTTAATAATCTCAAGTTGATCTTTGAATAAGTTCAAATTGTAACTACTTTTTACATAATGAAATGTTTTATTAGCTCAAGTTAAGGTGTTTGTGTTTATCAAATTTACTTTAAGAACGATTAAACTTAGTTACTTAATTGGTAACTAACAGACTTTTAAAGTATTAGCTTTAGATGCTAGCTATTCCTAACCTCCCTCAAGGTGAATGAACAATTAGGTCTCTAAACCTCCTTTGGAGGAAAATGGATAATCAACTTTCCTAACCTTTTTCAAGATGACAGATGACCTAAGCCTAAGTGGGTAAATGGGTCGACCCCATGTGAGTATGGTGTACACTGGTCTCAATAGACCAAGTTTGCCAAGAACAACAAGGTAGATGAAAAATAGGATACTTTGTCGATTAGGTTCAGTCTTAAACATCTAAAGTACTTTTTTTGGGGCTAAGCAATTATAAGTAATGATTTATTTCAATCTAATTACTTTAAGGCAATAAGATCAGTAATCAAACAGTTACCAAAAAGAGAAAGAATAAGTATGTGAAGACAACAAAAAACAATAAGGTAAAGAAGCACATTATATAAATTAAAAATTACAAGTTTAGTGAATGGAGTTGATTAAGTTCAAAGGCTTACAATTTAAGATTAGCATAACAACCCAAAATAAGAAATTATAAAGAAATTTTAAACTACTCAAGTGCAAAGGAGTGCTAAGATTGTTGCTCAGAAGGAGGATGGTTTAAAGAAACCTCAACCCTTTACTTGTCTATGTCCACCTTAGGAAGATCGAAAGGAACTTCTTTATTGGGAGGGGCAAGATCTTTTAAGGGGTTAAAGTTCAGAGGAGGGGGAACCTCATCAGCAAGAGCATCCTCTAGGCTAATATCCACTTCAATTGTGTCATCCTTAGCTCTAACAAGGGTTTCAGACTCTTTCAGAGAGCCGTCCTCTTGTGAATCCTTAGAGAACTAGGCCATTTTTTATGATAAAATTAATTTGAACAACTATTTAAGATCTCAATAAAGTGGAATATAGTACCCCAAAATCTTTTTCCCTAATATTAAGACTTTCAAACAACTACAATTCCTGTCTATACTTTACAATTTAGGCCTAAAAGATTATTAACTACATAAAGTTAGTCTTTAGTTTTTATGTAATAAGAATTTTATTTAGTTAATTTAAAATTCTTTCAAATATTTGTGTACTATTTCTTCTTCTTATCTAAGGAGCTTTTTTACCTAACTTTCCAAGAAAGTTACCTCAAAGTTAACTTCTTAAGAGGGGTTACTTAGTTAACTTATTAAAAGAGGTTACTTCATTAACTTCTTAAGGAGGCTTACTTGACTAACTTTTCAAGTAAGGTATTAAAAGAAACTTAGCTAAAAGGTAAACTAAGTCAGCCTCTCAAGGAAGTCATCTTAATACACTTGATGATAAAGTTTCTCAAAAAAGAAAACCACCAAATTAACCTCTCAATAAAACTATTCATCTTGCAAATATATTAACCAGCGAAATGAATTAGTCCCTAAATCTTAGAAATTTTATCTTAAGATAGCCAAATAAGGTTAGGATACTATAGTTAACTTAATAAACTAAGAATTGACTTGAGTCGAATTCATATTGGATGAAGGAAGACTTGAGTTGACTTGAGCCTTCCAATATAAAAACCCGAGTTGACCAAAGTAAATGCTCAAGCTAACTTAAGACCTCTTGGGTACCAATCTAAGTTAAATTACCTACAAAACTAAGAATACCCAACTAATTTCAAACTTATGAGATGAATTTTAACAAAAGTCTTAATAATCTAAGCATGCAAATCAAAGTTAAATTTCACAAGAAAACCACAACTTCTAATCTATACAAGTTAGCACCAACCCTTCTTCATTTCCTTTAACTTCCATTTAATTCTAAATCGAGCCATTAGATGACAACAAGATCTTTACTCTAACTAGATTACCTTATAAACGAAAGAAACAAGTATGAACACTTGATAAATTTGTCTCATAAATCAACATTGAAGGTTACAAATTCTAACCTAAATGACATCTATAATTCATAAGAATTTTTGTATATAGTATTTTTAGAAACTCTATTAGATAAAGAAATATACCTAAGATTTAGCTCCAAATGAAACTGGATGAGGCCTAGGAGCTAGAAATGACTTGATATATTATAAGTTAACCTAAATCAACTTAGTCAAAATGAAAGTCAACTTGAGTCAACTAATTCAATCAGACTAAGTAACGTAAGTCTTCTCCTTAATACCCTTGGAAAGACTTGGTAGGCCTATGTTATAGTAATTTTGACCCAAGTTAACTTAGGGAAAACTTGGTAGATAAGACACCAAGGATTCATATAAGACCCTTATCTAATAGAATTGATGGAATTGACCCAATAAAAGTTTAGTTGAAAACCATTAACTACTTTATCTTCTACTAAACTTCTTACTTGAGGGTTCAGTCTTATTTTCAAAATTCCACATAGTAGCTTAAACACAAATTTAGTCACATTTTATTTATAGGACCAATACTCAGTTCCAAGTATTCATTGAGTATTAGATTTAAAAATTCAAACACAGTTAATTAAAGTCTACTCTAATTTGACTAAAGTTAACTTTCGATAGGTGATCAGATGATTCAAGAAACTTGAATCAATTCCTTTCTAATTTCATCCAACATTACTCTAACCATTAAGACTAACACTGTAAAACTTAGATTAGCAAGATAAAGTCTAAATCAATAATGAACCAAACCTCGAATGTACTCACAATTGGAAGTTTCTAAACTTTGACTTAGAAAAACCTAATTGATTGAGCTTGAAACCACCCCCTAATCTTAATCCATTTTAACTAGTGTTTCCTATAGTTCAACATTTTATCCTTTATTACTCAATAACACACAAAATATAACGAAAAACCTACCGAAATGAATTGGTTTACATCTTCCCACTTAGGTGTCACTTTCAAGTTCAATTTCCACATAGAATCTTGGAAAAATCAAACCTTATCTTATCTTATCAAATCCTATCCTATCTTCATCAAATCGAATCTTATCCTATCTAATTCCATCATGCCTAACCTAAGAAAATGACATGGACAAGGACATGAAGTGGCCAGTTTAAGTAGGAAGAAAAACAAACATGTGATATAATCCATTTAAACATCATTGCACTATATTATCCTATCTTATCTTATCCCCATCACATACTATCTTATTCTACCCTAATCTTATCATTTGTATAGGAAAATGACTTAAAAAATGATGTAAAGAGATCAAGCCAAGACTGGTCCAAATGCCCTAAATCCTCACATGTACATACCTTCCCATTTCACCTATCAAATCTCCATTTACTTCACCTTATCTTATCTTACTCTATCCTATCCTAATTTACCATAAATTATCTCATCTAAACTAAGAAAAAGGACTTCAAATAGCATGGAAAAATTTAGAAATCATGGCTAGCCAAAGTATATGAGAAATGCCTTTGTGATCTTATCCTTTACACATAATTAACCTACATTGTCCTACTTCGCCCTAAGTCATCATTTCCTACTCTAATCTACCTTATATTAAAGCATCATTGCTGCCCTCAAATAGCTAATAATTCCTTCTTCTTAGGCATGGAAAATAGGTCCCTCATCATGTAAAAAACAACAAAACAAAACAATGTGTGTAAGGAGGTAAAAAACATGAATAATTCCTTCTTCTTAGGCATGGAAAATAGGTCCCTCATCATGTAAAAAACAACAAAACAAAACACTATAAAAAGGAGGTAAAAAACATGATTTACCTAGGTAAAAAATTCATTCCATTTCTCTTCCTTTTTCTCATGAATAGCCATGCCTTTTTCTACCTATCATCCTCATCTAATTTTCCACTTAATCAAAAGATTAGGGACCACTTTTCCAAGAATCAAGGTAAGAAATTTCCAAGAAGTTTGTATAACTTCTACTAAATTTCTAAAGAAAGTTACTAATCTTACCTATTTCCTCTATTATAGGATCATTATCATAGGTTTTTGAAGGAATTCTCAAGCAAGAAAGTAATCTCGAACTATCAAAGTCATCTTTGTAGTTTAACCTTTAAGTATACTAATAGTGAGTGTTTTCAAAAGTATTGGTTTTATCAATCATTCCACCTTAAGGAATCCTATTTTCGTAAGACCATTCCATTACTTTTCCTTTAGAATATCTTTGGGATGTTTTGATGTATTTTTGAACTTTTAATAATTACAAAAGTTCAAAAATTTGATGTTAAGGCTATTTTCCAAATTTTCAAAACTTATGATTCTATATAACCATTTTTGACCTATTGGACATTTTTTTTACTTATTCTTAGATATTTATTTGCCTTTATGTAACTTGATTTGAGAATAGGACTTTCCCTTATGGGGACCTAAGCATGGACCTTGACAGCAAACCAAGCCCTAAACAAAGGACTTAATACTAAAAAGACTCTAATAAGGTTTGGGGTTGAGATCAGAATATTAGAATAGTATATTCTAGTAGTAATTATTCTTATATGTATTTCTTTTATGTATAATTATTTAGGTTTTTAAAAGACCTTCAATCTCTACCCAAAGATTATTACAATCCATAAGTTATGCCTAAGTGAGGGAATTCAAATGATTTACCATCTGCTTGCTGCTTACTAATTGTGTGATGTTCTATTAATTGCTATTGATTATCTATTGGAATGATAAATTGCCTTGTATGCTATCATTTGTATGATCATCTCACTAATTGGTAAATTTAAATTCTTAACCAAAATAATTGGATATATTCACTGCATGTCTATGAACAAATAAGTATATAGAGAGGAATGTAAAGTGTTCAACCTTTACTAGAAATTTTTGAAACATTTTAAGTCTTTTTGAAATGCCTTCATAAAGATTTTATCAGGAAGCGATATATGTTCTTAGAAGCTACTACTTATATAACCTCAGTGTTGTCAATGGTAATTTTATCAAAACTGATTTCATTAGAGGCAAAACAAATGGAACAGCTTTTGTTTAAGGTCTATAAGGCATTATTAATAGATTGATTGCAAGTAGATACTTTGGTGCAAGATCACCTAATTTAGCTATAGAGGCATTGTTGAGTAATTGATTGATGATGGATGGTCTGGCACAAAATTCACTTGGATTGGCCCTTGTGGCATTTTTGTTCTCAACAACTGGTAAGCATCGCATTTATTTGGGAGACGATGCCTTCAAATAGTCTCCCATATAAGGTGAGGTGCACCATGCCAATAAGTATGGAGCTCAATCGAAGTATAAACAACACAAATCTATACCTTTTATGATTCTAAACTCCTAGGAATGTGTTGCTTGCATTCATTTCATGTGTAGATAGATTTTATGTTGTGCTAATTAATGTTTGATAACTTACTTAAATGGTAGTGGTGATGGACAAAGTCAATGAGTTGTGGTTTTGCTCACCTCCTAATAGTTTGTCTTGCAAGGTATTATAAAGCTAGGAAATGAGTTAGGATCAAAGTGATAAGTTTTCCAAACTCAAGCTTGAAGGATAGATGCAGAATTAGGAAATAGTTGAAAGTCTAGGGTGAGTGAATAAGAATTTGTAAACTTAATTATTCTAGAACTATATCATTTTCCAAAACTTTATAGAACCAATGTTCATAAATGTTGAGATCACCTAGTTTTATTATTTGGCAAGAGTTACCGATTCTCTTTGATTTTGGTAAACTATAATATATCAATCTTCATAGTTATTTTCATAATAATAAATTATATGTATTATCGGTTATGGTGAGGAAAGATTATTTAATTAGAGTTTTGCAACATTTGATTTACAAGATGGTTTCATATTGCAGGTATACACATAATATGGCATTTTTCAAGCAATTCTAATAAGCCCCCTATAGGGTTGTTACACCTCTTCCTCCAGTTCTTTGAGGTTGAGGTCAGGGTAACACTTGAGAATTACTTCCTTGGTTGCTTTGAAGCCATCATTGTAGACCTTTCCTTGTAGCTTCATCCATTCCTCACTCTTTATAATCTTATTGTAGACTTTCTCTTTCAGAGTGCCATGCTCTTGCTTAAACTCTATTGTCTAAGCCTAATGATGCCTTAAGTCATCTTCAAAATTAGCAATCTTCCCCTTTAACCCCTCTTTTGATCTTCAAAAGAGCTAACTAATGGCCTCAAGACAATGAGCTCCCCTTTGGCCTCAAGTTGTTGTGAGAGATCAATTAGTTTCCTTGACAACTCATCCCTCTCCTTTTTAGTCTTCAGTAGCCCGTCTTAGAGTAGGGCATTCTTGCTCACTGCAGCTTTTGTCTAGTGACTGAGTTCGTCAGCTTGGGCTTAGGTCTACTTCATGAGTTCCTCCAAAGCAGCCTCCTTCTTCCTATGCAAGGCCTTGGCATTCTTAATATCTTGATCTCTCTGTAAGAGATTCACACTTTAGTTAGTATGAACATCCCAATTGGGGATAGAAATCAATCCTCGTGCTAGTGTACTTAGATTCAAAGATCAACTACATGATAAATTGGGTTGAGGAGATGGCTTTGAGATTGCTTTGGCAAGTTGGGCAATCAGTACCACTTAACTTAATGTAGCCTCCACCCTCCGCTTTTGGCTTAAGTTCATGGAGGGGTATTTGATGACTTCCTCATTGATAAAAATGTATTAGTTAACCTAAATAGTGGTCCCTTTATCCTTCCAACCACCCCCCACTATCATCCTCCCTTAACCTTGTAGACATCCCATTCTTGCCCCTCTTTTAGTTTTAGGATTTTCTAATAAAAGAAAGATCTTAATTAAAAAAAATAGAAAAATAAAACAAAAATGGAAAATATAGGAAAAATACGAGTTTTTAAGTCAATTGGTGATTATTGGGTTTCAATTTTAGGGGATAAAGAGAGTTAAAGTACACAAGAGATTCAACGATCTCAAGCTTTAAATGAAAGTATTGAATTTTTTTAAATTTAATATCCTAACTATAATTCAAATTAATTATTCTTATATCATAAAAATGAAGTCAATTTAAGTTAATCATGTCTTTAAACAACGCTTCGATTGAATTTAGATTAGCCAATTTATGATAAAATCAATTTTTGAATTAACTGGATAAGTAATGAACTGAGGCTTGCAAAATCGTTGAATTGGACTCAATTAGAAAATTATTTCTAACATGCGTACTAGATTTAATTTTCAAAATTGGTGCATTTTTATTTTTTGGAAACTAGTTAAATTGAGGTTTGTTTTGGCCTGAACTAGATTTAGTATGTAAAGTCGGTCCAAGCTACTTAAGTGGTTAAATTATATTTAATAGCACAATAGAACGAGATTAAGCAATTAACTTAGTTAGAGAGACACACACTTGATGAGCTCAGTGTTGTGAGTTTGATCCCTAAGCAATGCGCTAGCGCTCTCATTTTCTTTCCTAACCCTATGCCATATGTTAACATACTATTTGCTAACGCACGGCGCTATGCATCTTCTTCCTCCTTCAGCTAGCATGTTTCAAGCCATGCTCAACTCATGGGGAGCTCATTTTATGCCCATTTTTTATCATGTTTTCCTCAAGATTTCACCAAATTAATGGTGAAATCGTGTAGGGCACATGGCATACTTTCTATTGAACCCAAGAATGCTTCTAAATACATTCGTTTAGAGGGTTAAAAATCAATCCAAAATTAGAAGAAGAAAAAAATCAACTTGCATGTCAAACCCATTCACCCCAAATCTTCATATTCATAGCATTAACCACTTTCTAAACTCGTTTAATCATGCTTTTGTATAAATTGGACCTTGTAGCACCCATTCCACCATAAACAAACACTCAAATCACTTCCTTGAAGTTTGATTTTGAGCTTTCTCTATCTAGACCAAAATCTACGGGTGCTCTTCTTCTCTTTAAGATTTCTCTCACTTTAGTCAATCTCGAAGAATAAAACTAGGTTCAATAAGTTCTAAGCTCTCATAGATTCATAAAAGTCATCCCTTTTGCTTCGATTTTGTCTAAGGAGATCAAATCAAAGCTTGGGTTATTGATCACCTCGACTAACTCTTCAAACAACAATCTTCCATCGTGTTTACTATCACATCACCACCACTGTTGGAATCGACCCTAAAAAGGTCGAGTTTGACACACCTTTCCACTCTAACGTAGCTTTTCCTTCCAAAGATCACTAAGATCAGCAACACTACACTAGCTTCTCTCTACTCCCTCCTCATGGATCCGATCTAAAAGCTTTGACCCAATGTTACTGACTCACATTCACAACTCAAATGCAAGTGATGAGTTTAGCCCTCCTTCTCACCTTTAGCTACAACCTTGTTTTAGGCATAGAGCTAAGCTAAATTCACTTTCTTTAGTTGCAAATCTGCAAGAAGACAAAAGAGAGAAAAGTTAGAAATTTGCATAATTAAAGAAAAAAAATTAGAATGATAAGTGCATGTTATGCTAAGTATAAGTTGCCAAGAGCCTCCTTCCCTTAAAAGCAACCGATGCATAATCCCCTCTAAGCTGGTCCACTTCAACACACGCGACTGAAGAATAAATAATACCTTTAGTTGTTTCTTCTTCTTGGTTCTCTTCTTCTTCTACTTCTTCTTCTTCTTCTTTCCCCAAAGGCACCTTTTCTCCCCTCTCTTCGAGAATGGCCCATGGCCTTAATTCTAAGCTACATGTTTATAATGAGTTTAGAATTAAAAAAATTGCCACAACTCACCTAATCACCTCAGAAAAGGAAGTTTGCAACCCACCTATCATTGTCGAGCAGTTATATTGGCTCGGTTCTAATTGACTTGACCCAATTTGTTTAAAAGTCTAGTGCGTTATCCAACTTGACCTTCATGTACTTATCTTTCCACCTATGAATAGAGCTAGGAAAGCGGGTTAAACGGGTCGGCCCACCCCGACCTGCACTAGCCCGCGGGTCGAAGCGGGCCAACCCGCATTAGCTCGCACATGTTACAGGTCCAAAAATTTGGCTTGCCTCGCCCCACATAGATTTTTTTTTTTACAAAATAAAAAAATCATTTTCATTATCGACTCTTTTTTAATTTATCGTTTCTCTTTTTTTTTCACAACCATTTAATTTATTTAACTCTAAAGCAATGTTAAACTTTTTTTTTCTTCCATATATTTAGTGGCGATGACTGAACACGAAATCATAGTCTGAGTATAGAAGTTTCATGTTGTGTTTATGTGTTGCATCTCCTTTTTAGTTGTTACTTTTACCTTTTAGTTTATTTACTTACTTTACTTTTAGTTTTAATATTGATATTGGACAGCTTAGTGAGCTAATTTTAGTTTTTTTTTTTTTTTCGGGCCGTGCGAGCCAAACCATGCTCGCGGCGAGTTGGCCTACCTCAACCCGCGAGCCACATAGGCACAGGCCAAAATGACCTGCAGCTTTTGCAGACCAAAATTTTCGGCTCGCCGGCTTGCTTCGCATTCCTAGCTCTACCTATAAATGGATGAGGTAAGCCCTTCAAATAATTTCCACTTTACTTTCTATGTCAAGTAATACTAATCTATCGCCAACCCATTTCTCTTGATGGTATAGAAAGTTTAGAACAACTTGAGGGGTCAACTTTATTTGGTTGTCTATGCATAGAATCTCGAAGGCTACTAAAACCAAGAAGGCAAAAGGAGTTTGGGACAAGTTAGCATGGGTTAACTATATGTAATTGAAAAATGCCTTCTTAAACCATGTAAATGGGAGCTCAACTTCAAACTCCAAAATGCTTATAGTAGACGAAAAACTCCCATTCCTTTACTAAAGCAACTTAGTCTAGTTAGTCAAGCTTCATAATTTACCAACCTTAAAAGGCATGGACTCTCTTGGGGTTTGATGCTAACAAAGTTAAACCTTGATCAGTAAAGGTGTAAGATGAGCTTGAAGCGATCTCTAACATACCTTTGATGAAAAAATGAAATTTGGAAGTAGGAAAGAATGAAAGGAGGAATAAAAACTTCAAGAAAAATTGTAAAGAGAATATAAAGGAAATTTTTTAATGAGAGTGTAAAGGTGTTTCTCTTTCTCTACCTCGTATATTTATAAATAAGCATAGATATCAAGATAAGCATGAATTGAAGAGATAATCGATTGAAGCAACACCAATTGATCCGATCTTGACATGTGTCACAACAATGAAATAGATGCTTCTAATGAATTCATATATAACCATCATATTAAAAGCAATCTGCTTAGTAAGTGACATGTGTCTAACTACACTTAATGCACTCAAAATTACACATATTTAGACAAATCAAATTAAAATTTCCTTGAGAATCTAATGGTCATCCACTTAAAAGGCCTCATTAGTGGTCCATCCATGCCAAAGAGGTAATATCCCCTCAGCTTAGCTCGGGGAGCAATAGCTTATACTAAAGAGATCTTATCCTCCTAACCTAGCTTGAAGGATAATAGCTATTATCAAAAGAGGTTATACCTCCTCAATCTTGCTTGAGGTACAATAACTCCCACTATGGCTCAATTGTGCTAATTAGCTTCATGGATTGAAATCATCAATAACATAGGGGAATTGTTTAGACTCCTTTACTTACTCTAACATGTTGCTTAAGTCATTGAATGAAGTCCTACAAATTTCCTTATATGTGCTTTGGTGCATATTTCGACGTCTCATCAAGATAATACTTTCTTTGCTGACCCGGTGGGGGGTAGGTTTCAAATGTTGATGGGTTTTTTCAACTTAGACCTAAGCCCAACTTAAGCCCAAGCTCAGCTTGATACTATGAGCATAGCTATGAGCCTAGATGGCAGTTTGGCCTCTCTTCTCATCTAGCCTTTTGATTCAATTAACTTTAGATAAGGCTCACAACAGGTCATTAACAATCACAACTACCCACTTCTCCATTACCTAGACACGTTGAACGTCTCCGAGAGACATATCCCATTTTCTCCACTTCTAACTGTCTGATAGCATGTTCTATAAATACCAAAGGTTGTTTATAGGTAAGGGGATATGAAACCTTAAGCTTTTTTTGCTCTCCTTTAAACTTTCTTTCTCCAAATATATTCAAACTCTAACTTAAGCATCAAAATAGCAATGTTAAATAGGCTCAACACCTCTTAATTCATTACTTTTTCGTGTATTGCATGTCTTAACACCTTTCTCAATTTGGTATTTTATTATTGATTTAATTTAATTTAATTTCAATCATATCATTTAAGATAATTTCTACATATCAAATGTGATATAAAAATGAACGATACAGTGGATATAAATTCATGTTGAAAATGGTTTGTGCTTGGTTTTTTTTTTTTAAAAAGAAGAAATGAGAATTAAAAGAATTTAACCTTTTAGATATCATTTGATTATCATAAATTTATGGTACTATATTAAATAAAATATATTATCTTTTATTTAGTTTGTATATTTTTTATCACAGGACAAAAATATGTTAAAATATAAAAAAAAACTTATATTTTATACTATTCAAAATATAGTATAAAAATTAAATTCACTTCATAAAAATATAAGAATTCTTATTTAATATTTTATATTTCTTGTTTAATTTCTAACTAATAAATATAATAAAAAATTTTATTATTTTGTGCTGTTTGATATTTTTGTATTATTCAATAAGCACTAGTTTCAATTATGTTATTATTTGACATAAAATCTCAAGACTTTTAATTACAAGCCCGACAAACGCAGAGACTTCCTCAACATTCTCCGAAATGTCCACCCCTGCCACCACTTCCTCCACCACCACCCACCACCTCACCGACTCCGACCCCGACTCCGACGCTGAAGCTACCCCATCTCTCCACCACCATGTGGATCTCTCAAACTCCATATTCAAATCCTACTTCCACTTTACCTCCACAAGTCCCCAAGCCCCAACACCTTCAGACCTCTCCAAGATCCAATCTTTCCTCACTTCGTCTTCCTCCGGAGCTCTCGCTTGCCTCATCTGTCTCGAACGCATCAAACCCTCTGAACCCGCTTGGTCCTGCTCCTCCCTCTGCTTCTCTCTCTTCCACCTCATTTGTATCCAATCATGGGCTCAACAATCTCTCAATTTGGCCTCCGCACGCGCCCTTACACGACTCTCCATTGCACCCGAGAAAGCCGCGGAGAACTCCACTTGGAACTGCCCCAAATGTAGGCATGAGTACTCTAAAACCCAAGTTCCAAAATTGTATCTTTGTTTCTGCGGAAAAGTCGAAAATCCGGGACATGATGATCCTTGGGTATTGCCACATTCTTGTGGGGAAGTTTGTGATAGGCCATTAAGGAACAATTGTGGACATCGTTGTTTGTTGCTTTGTCACCCCGGTCCATGCCCTTCGTGCCCTCAGCTAGTTAGGAGCAAGTGCTTTTGTGGCAGTGTAGAGGATGTGCGTAGATGCGGGTTTAAGGATTTCTCATGTGGGAAGAAGTGTGAGAGGTTTTTGGATTGTGGGGTTCATAGATGTAGTGACATTTGTCATGACGGGGATTGTCCACCATGTAAGGAACGCGGGGTTTATAGGTGTCGGTGTGGGAAGAAGGTTGAAGAGAGGCAGTGTTGTGAGAGGGATTTTCGGTGTGAGGAACCGTGTGATAAGGCTTTGCGGTGTGGGAAGCATATTTGTGAGAGAGGGTGTCATTATGGGGAATGTGGGGATTGTCCTCTTCAAGGGAGGAGGACGTGTCCTTGTGGGAAGAGAGTATATGAAGGGTTGGCTTGCGATGTGAATGCACCATTGTGTGGTGCGACTTGTGGGAAAATGCTGAGTTGTGGGATGCATAGTTGCCACGAGAGGTGTCACCGAGGACCGTGTATTGAGACATGTAGAATTGTTGTTTTCAAGTTTTGCAGATGTGGGAGCTTGAAGAAAGAGGTAAGAATTTGTATTTGTGCTTGATGGTTCTTGGTTCTTATGGGAGTGTTTGAGTTGAAATAGCTAACTCTAGAATAGGTTCCTTGCTATCAAGATTTGTCATGTGATAGGAAGTGTCTAAGAATGCGAGATTGTGGACGTCATGCTTGCAAGCGTCGCTGCTGTGATGGGGACTGTCCTCCATGCTCTGAGGTGTGTGTGTATGTGTTTTTGTTATGTTCTTTTGTCCATGTTGTTTATATAGTCCATAGATCATTTGTTGTACTTCATTTTCCAAAAATGCAGATATGTGACAGGAAGCTTAGATGCAAAAACCACAAATGTCCTTCACCATGTCACAGGTATGTGATCTCTAATATAACATGTACATAAGTCATTAAGGTGATCTCTACATTGCATATGTGCTGGTATGCTTGACAAGTTGAGTTATCATGTGAAACCATCTTGTTCATGAAGAATCATGCTTGAGGGTGAAATCTTGGTATCCTAGCTTGGTCAAGTTCATTCTAATGGTTATGTTGGTTCCCTTCTTCCAGAGGTGCCTGTGCTCCTTGTCCTGTGATGGTGACTATTACTTGTGCATGTGGTGAGACACACTTTGAGGTGAGGCGGGTTGTTCTTTGTATGAAAACACAGTAGTTTCCAAGTTTCTCTTCTCCTTCTCCGTATAGCAAATGATCAGGACCCTTTTGGATGGAAACTTCACATGTTTACTTTGGCATTTACATTCATTTTCAATTTTTGGTAGGCACTGATGCATCATATATGTTGTTTTTGTGATTGGCCACCTCTAGATGAAGGTCAAAAACCAGCCTTGATGAACTGAGTATAGTCTCTTGGATTCATTAAGCCACCGGATTTTGAAAGAAACATTGCATGGTCGAGCTTGATACACTTCCTTCAGTTTGCTATTGTAGCATCTTTTAGTTTCCTTTTCTAATTTGTTAACTTTAATAAGTCATACCTTTTATGATGTCAATTCCTTTCTATCCAAACAACACCGATACAAAAGAAGAAGCCTTGGGTTTTGACACAATTTTCTGTCAATGCTTTCTATTCTAAGATTTTGGATAGAGGTGGGCTGTGTATGACTGAGTTTGCTCTAAGACTAAAAGGCTTCTTTTTCAAGGAGATAAGATGATGTTTCCTTGTTGCATACCTAGTGTCAATTACAATTCACACCTAGCCTCTTTGAGATAGCAACAAGGCCTACTTTTATGTAACAAGATGCGATTCTGCAGAGATGTAGTTAACTGTTGCAAAATTTGTGCAATGAGCTCATGGCAAATCTTCTTCTACCAATGGGCTTCTCCTTCTGTTGAACAGCTGGTTAATCTTTCGATTTAATGTCTGTGTTAAATCTTGGAGTTAAGAGAAGCTTAATTTTTTTTGGTAAGCAAAAATTCATTGATAGAGGAAGATATGTACAAACTGCATACAAACAGGTAGGGTAAAGCTTCAAAACTAACTCTATGAATTACAAGTGTTGGAGATCCAAGTCGAGTTGAGTTCCTGACATGCCAAATATAGTAGATAGCCGCTACTAGTGCAGACTGCCACATGGAGATTTTCCCATCTTTTGAGGAAGATGTGGCTGTAAGCCCAGCCACAACTCCTTGCCAAGTACAGAAGAAGGAAGGGCACTAGAGATCATGAACCACAAAATTCTAGGCATCAAAAGAGAAAGGACAATTAAAAAATTGGTGCCCATGGTCTTCATTACCCAAATGGCAAAGGAAGCAGGTTGTGGAAGACATGATTATCCAGCTATGTAACTTGTCTAGAGTACTTAGCTTTTGTAACCATACCAGCTAGAGATCGAAGGAATGTTTGGGAATTCAGTACTTGCTCCAAACCACTTTGTGCCACGAAACACTAGTACTAGGGGGCTAAAGAAATTTGAAGGTACCCTTAATGGAAAAAACACCAAACATATAGGGGTTCCAAACCACCTTATCAAGAATATGGGGAGTTTGAGACCAATTGAGATGGAATATGAAAGTTTTCCCATAACTGATTTTGTGGGAGGGATGAAGACTGGCCCTCCATAATCGAGCAAAGGTGTGTATTGAGAGGGATGCTCAAGTTAGCTATCTTTTGAGCGCTAAACATGCTATCCAAAAGCCCCATGGGGAGTTAAAAGTCTGACCAAAAAAGCAATGGACAAGCCATCACCAACTTGCCGATGGAAGAGAGGTTGCACAAGGGGTCAAAGTTCAAGAAGTTTTTTCTAGGTCCTAGAACAAACTAATGGGGTTTTAGTGGACTGGAACCCTTGAGGAGATACATATTCACCCAACTCACCTAAGCCCCCTTACTGTCTTCCTTTACCATATGCCAAATGTGTTTAAATTGAACAGCTTTATTCCACAATTAGAGAGTGGGAATACCAAGGCCACCCTCTTGAATTGGTTTGCAAACCAAATCCCAATGGACTTTCGCCTTGGAGAAAACATTAGGATGGCCACTCCACAAAAAGTTCCTCATCAAGCTCTCAATTCTGTTGATTACTTTTATGGGCAATTTGAAAGAAGAGGCCCAATAAACTTGTATGGAGAAGAGTACCAATTTAATTAATTATAACTGACTTGCAAAAGAAAGAAATTTAGAAGTCCAAGAGTTAACACAACCTAAGATTCTTGTGATTAGAGCATCAAAATCCTCTTTACGTAGTTTAGAAGAAATCAAGGGTACCCTTAGATAGTGGATTGGGAGATTGCCCCCAACAAAACCAAGTGTATTTGGGATTGGTGATTTATTAGAATCAGAGGTGTTAAGGAAGAAAACTAGACTCTTACCCCCAGTTGCCTTAAGACCCGACATCATACTAAACAACTCAAGAGCTTGCTTAACAAGCAACAAAGAGGATAAATCCCCTTTACAAAATAAGAGGTGATCGTTGGCAAAGTATAAGTGTGTGAGCCGCTCCTCCTTACAATGCCAATGATAGGAAAAGGATAGGGATGACAACATCTTGCGAAGAATACTCAACAAAACTTCCATACCCGAGGCAAACAGATGAGGAGAAACTGGATCTCCTTGACACAAACCTTTAGAACTTGAGAAGAAGCCAACAAGCTCACCATTGATATTGACGGAAAACCTAGGAGTGGGGATACACTAGATGAGAAGGTGAGAGTAAGTGTGTGGGAAACTGTAAGGAGAGAAGGACAGACTCTAGGAAACTCCAATCGGTAGAATCATATGCTTTTTGGATATTGATTTTAATGGCACATCTAGGGGTACCCTTGTTAAGGTGATAACCATGGACCAATTCTTGTGCAAGAAACACATTATCGGTGATATGACAATCTGGAATGAAAGTGGACTGCTCTTTTCCAACAAGGGAAGACACAACAGACTTGAGCCTAGATGCCAGAAGTTTAGAGATGACTTTATAGAGGACATTACAATAGGAAATAAGGCGATAATCAGCCAACTTGGATGGATTAGAGACTTTTGGAACCAAGGATATAGCAACGGCATTAATCTCCTCTAAAAGATGACTAGAAACTAAGAAATCCTTGAATGCCTCAAGGAGATTAGGGCCTATAATGGGCCAAGCCTCCTTGAAAATCCTTGGTGAGTACTCGTCGGGCCTTGGAGCCTTCCCATTAGGTTGCTCAAAGAAATAATTTTTGATATCATCAGAGAAAGTAGCTGACAAAGATGCCACTTGCTCATCCGATAGCTGCCAGGTAACAAACTCCTCAACTTGGTCTCTGCTGGTTGATAAGCTAGGGCCATTAAAAACCTTGGAGAAATACAAAACAGCTTCTTGGTGGATCTCCAATTGGCCCCTTACTTTAGAACCATCATCTCTTAGGATGGAGGACACAACATTCCTATTATGGCATTGGATGGGGGACTTAATGGAAGAAGAAAGTGTTCTTATCTCCCAAGTTCAACCACCTCGCCCTGGATTTTTGTTTATAGAAGCTCTCCTTTGCGGCATGAAGAGCATAATAATGAGCAAAAGCATTTTTCTCTTCAGCCATCAAACTAAAATCACCTGAAGAAAACAAGGAAGATTGAATTGAGGAAAGTTTTTCCTTGACCCCAGCTACACACAAAGAAATACGGAAGAACTTAAGAGCATTCAACTGCTTGAGTTCTTTCTTTAGTAATTTAAGCTTAGAGACAACTTGAAACATCGTGGAGCCACTTACTTCCTTATTCCAAACCTTCCTTGCCAAAGGTAAAAATTTTTCACAATCGACCCAAAAATCAAAGAACTTGAAAGGAATCCTCTTTTGGTCAAAACCAAAGTCCATAGCAACATTCCCAGCCGAATGATTAGACAACAAGGGAGAAAGAAACTTAGCACCAGCCCTCGGGAAAGAATCAATCCAATGCTGGTTGACTAGGACTCTGTCCAGCTTCTTTAAGATAGGGTTTTCCACTTGCTTGTTCAGCTAAGAGAAGAAATTCCCCACAAAACAGAGGTCATCAAGCTCCAGATAATCTATAACATCATTGAACTTAGCCATGGCTTGACACTCCCTTTGATTTCCTCCTTTCTTTTTCAAACATAGAACGGGAAACCTTAAAATCTCCAGAGTACCTAAGTTACATTTCCATTAGAAGGTGCAATAGAATTAGCTCCCACCATAAATTCCTTCGAAACAAATTAGAGTTTGCACCATAAATAAAGTTCACAAAAAAAGACATATTAGAGCTCAAATTAGTACATAAGCAGTGGGAGAATTGGTCAAATTCCTTCTCAACTCGAACTACCCAAATATTAGGGTCCCAACCTGCCCATATTCGTTACCTTGCAATAGAGTTTATTGCAAAAGATCAGAACGGACTTACACGATGCATAACAGTAGTTTCATTAGAAAGGCTTAACTTGGGTTTCTAAAAGCCCAATTAGAGAAGTACCATCATCAATACAAAACTTCCTCATATTTGAATTTTTTATAGGATCACTCAAACCCCTAGTATTCCAAGAAGCAATATTCATAAAAATGAACCACAAAAACTGAATCAAATGGCAAAAACTCAAGTGAATCTTTGCCCCCTTTTGAAGAATTTCTTGCGCTTCTTACTCCTTGAAGAGGAGGAGCAATTGCCACTAGAAGAAGAGCCTCCACTAGTAGTGCCATGTGGCCTTCCCTTAGGCTGGACATCTGGTTTTATAGGAGTGGCCAAGGGTTGCTTTGAACTAGGAACACGAATCAGAGGGGTTTTTACCCATGAAGTCGGTGGTATCTGCCGGTATCTCTTCTCCCTCCTCTAGACTTACTTTATCAACCTTGGGTGTGTCTAAGACATGGGATGGTAGCTTAGGGTTGTTTGATGAGACACCAACATCCCCTTCAACAAAAGGGCAAGCCATAGGTAGCTGAGGAGCAGCAGTGCACACCCCCTGCTTGATAGGAGAGGAAACCTCCTCACTCACCCCCTGGTTAGGGGCAAAAGACCTAGGAGTAGTTGTTGGAGATGATCTAGACTCCCCAACCTGAGCTTTACCCTTCCTCTTAACGCAAGTCCACTCCTTAGCTTCAGGGGGAGGGTCCTCCTTGTTTCCAGACGAAGATTGCTGGTTACATTCACCACATGAGTGATCAAAAGCTTTGCAAGAAGAACACTTAGGAGGAAGCCACTAATATTCAACCCAAAGTCGCACAGAGGTTTTATCATCCAGTTCAAGCTCAACTTGTGGGGGCAAATCATCAGCAGCACTGAGCTCAACAAGAACTCATGCCTAGTTAGGCCATCCCCTCAAGGATGTTAAAGTATCTGCCTGTAAGGGGACACCAATGCCACTAGCTATGTAGCTCACTCCTGCTGGATCTAGGAATTCACATGGGATGCCAGATAAAGGGACCCACGTAGGGATGGAAGTTGGTTGCAGTTTGGAGAGAGGCATTCCCCTTCTCCACCTCTGGAGAATCAGCAGACATTGTGCAAAGAACCAAGTTTTCTCCATGACCGTATTGAGAAGTGAAAGAAACTCTCTTTGTTAGCCAAGACATTAAACAAGCCATAGTCCTCCAAAGCCTCAAGGCAGTAGACTGGACAAGAGAAAAGGGAATTTTCTTTCCAGGAAAGAACCCCACAAGAGTATTTTCCCAGTACTTAGCAACATTGGCCACCATAGAAGGAGGGGGCCAAACCTTGGGGATAGGGCCACGAGAAACAGGTGGATGGAAGCTGAGCTTAAAATCGGGTGTGGAGTTGGAGGCTGCCAGAGCACAGGTTTGGGCAAAGGATTTGTTAAAAACTGGTTTGGAAGAGTGGTCTTGTCACTCCAGGTTTTCTAAAATGTCATTCAACTGGTTTAAAGTGGAGTTACTTAAAGAAGAAAGGTTTGTGGGCTCTTTAAGTGGGTTGATAGAAGGGTTATACGTGGAGGAATGATGCTGAAGTCTGTCAAAAACAGAATTTTCTGACCTTTTTTGAGCTGTGGGCCCTTGTTTGACATTATTGTTCAAGTCAACTTCCTTGGAAGAAGGGGCAGGAAAAGCTGCTTTTTCTTTTTTACCAGAAAGGTGAAAGTCCACATCTGCCTTGGAAGTAGAAGCAAGGTAAAATCACTCTGGTTTTTGATAAAATTGGGTGGGAAATGATCCTCCAAAGTATGGCTTTGGCCACTGTTGGCCGGCTGATGAGAAGAACCACCATGCATGGTTCAAAGATCACTGACAAATGGAGAGGAAAAGAGAGAAGGAAAAAACAAAGGGGTGAAGAGACAGAAGAGTGAGAGGGGGACAAGAATGGCAAGAAGAGAATAGGAGGGGACTAAGGAGGTTTTCTAGAGAGAGAGGAGAGCATTTTCTCTCTCTAAAATATATTTTGTTTACACTTAAGAGAAGCTTAATTGCTAAGTCCAATAGTTGTTTTTGATGAAAATTTTCTGAAAGTCAGGTGAGTCTTTTCCACTGTCCTAGCCAATCACCGTCATGATCCAGTGGCCTCCCCACTTATAAAGACAGTCAAAATCACTACTTGGACCTTTCAATCCATTGGCTTATTGGTTGTATTACTCTCTTGAGAGGTGATGCCATTTGATCTTGCACTTAGATAGCTAGCCTCAACAGCTTGAATAGCTTCCCTTTCTAGCTGAACAGAATTTGTGGTCAAGTCTTGGTTCCTAGGGAATGCTTGGACAGGTAAATCAAATCCAATCATCTAAAACTTGCTGGCAAGCTGTTCCTTGAGTAAGCACTTGACTCTGTTAATTTGAATATCCATCTTGCAGTATCCTTCAGCAGTTGGATAGTTGAATCAGCTGGACTTTTTTTTTGCATTTCTCGTGTCAGATTTCAACTCTGATCGATTGGAGTCCTCTTTCCTTGGTAACACTCCTGAGGACACCATGAAAGCTGATCCTTAATGCTACCTCCCCGTATTATGATTGTGGAGCCTGTCAGTAGACCTTTGGATAGACAGTAGATGGATATCTTACTGGCTTTGCAATTGGATTAGCGAGCACCAACAAACTTTATTCTCATTTACCTTTTGGCAGTGATGCCATCACGATGGATCAAATAAATCAATGAAAGTATGTCCAGAAGTGAAATCTTTTCCAGTGGGTCTCCTTCAAATTTGAGCTTTCCTTTGCCATTTTGAGGTGCTAGTTTGATGTGCTTCTTTAAAATGGGGACTTCCATTGGACTCCCCATTTAAAACCAGTGAAAGTATGGAACTATATTGGACACTGCTGGGAAAATGGTTACAAGTTGAGGAGTTAGATTTTCCAGGCAGCAAGATTATTCTTATATCAAAGAGCATTCTATAGCATATCTTAATTCATCTCTCATCTATGTTTTTGTTTCGGATGGGGAAAACAAAATTAACCTAAATTACATGAATTTATCAAAAAGAAAAGGGAAAACAAATTAACCAAAATTATTTTCCTTGGTTTGGATTATATGAGAAGTTTTATTGGTGGATTGAAGTATTTTCCCCTGTTTAAGAGGGGTTTGATGATTTATGAGAAAGGATCTATCTTGCCATGGTTAAGCTCTTCATTGTGGCTTTGGAGGTTTGCCATTGACTTTTTCTTGGATATAGTGGAGGTTTCATCAGTTGTAGCTGTTTTGGGCCAATCTTATGACAACCTACTATTTTTAGTGGATTATACGCCAAAAATGTCTCAGCTCCTGTGTTTTTTAAGGATTGACACTAAAATTTATATTTATTTTGTGGTTGCCAAAGAATTTTCTACACTTCCTATAGGATTGCTTCTTAGAGATGTTTGGCTGTATTTTTTGAACTCTCTTAATCACTACAGTAGATTCTCTTAGAGAGATATCTCTTTTTTTGTAATTGAACTATTCAGAGATTAAAATACTTTAGAAAGGTCTAAGTCTTCTATATGGATGCTCCCCAGTCTTCCGCAATGCTTTTCATGATACCTTTATTAAGAAGGTCTTCATTTGGTAGTTTCCTTCCTTTACCGTGTTCTTGTTCTTTAATTAAACATGCTTTGTTGTGCTCTTCTAATTTTTTGGAGTTAAGCTATGCATGTATTTTTGTGATTAGTTTACTGCTGTAATCTCCTAGGTTGAAGTGGATAACTCTATAGTCCATTGTAAGCAATTCTCTCATTACCAAATTAAGCACGTCCCTTGTTTCTAAGATGGGTTTGACTGGTAAAAATCATAATTATTTAATGTAGTTTCTTATGAAGTAATTTAGTACATTACTTTTTGTTATTGAGATTCTGCCATAATCAATATTGAATTACCAAACAAATCATATTATATCTCGTGAAGCTCTTGGATTGAGAGATGTAATTTGTTTATAAAATTTAATCATCAGCATCTTATGCAGTATGTTTGATCTCAACCAATATAATGTGTTTCGTCTGTTGCATCAGGTGCCTTGTGGCACTGAAATGGACCAAAAGCCCCCAAAATGCCGTAAGCAGTGTGAAATCCCTCTGTTATGCAGGCATGCATCATATTCTAAGGTATTGTTTGTCTGTTCATTGGTTTCTTAGCTGCTATCATGGAACCATCAAGATCTTCTGCTAAATTGTTTTCCCCATGTTCTACATTGGAGTGTATGCTAATATGAACTCTCTATCTACTTTTTACTCTCTCATCTGTTCCAAGGGTTCTCTCTCCCAAGTTAGGTTTTGCAGCTTTTAATTGTAGCCCCAATCTAATTATCTATTGAGTCCTATGTGGTTGTTTCCCCTGAATGACCCACAGTTTCTTTTTTCTAGCCTCACAGATGCCACTATGGTGCATGCCCTCAATGTAAGTTGACATGTGATGAAGAATATCCTTGTGGTCATAACTGCAAACTAAGGTTTGAACTTTTCCCTTTTCCCCCTGAAGAATGGGTAGTATGAATCTTGTCCTGATTTGAGCTTACATGTCCATTTTCATGCAACTGTTTTTTGCCATTACCTTCATCAGATGTCATGGCCCTAGACCTCCTCCTAATCCTGAATTTGTAGTAAAACCAAAGAAGAAAAAGCATAATCACAAGAGCAAAGTCACCCCCGGAGCTCCATGTCCTCCATGTCCAGAGCTTGTTTGGAGATCATGCGTTGGTGAGCATATGGGAGCTGAAAGAATGGTGAGTCTTACCCCTTAAATTATTTCAGGCTGCTTGATTTTATACCTGTTTTGCATGGGTGCATCCTATTTCATTCTCGCTTGCTTACCATGTATCTCTATTCTCCATACAGATGGTCTGTTCAGATAAACTCAAGTTTTCATGCGATAATTTATGTGGCAATCCTTTACCTTGCGGAAACCATTTCTGCACTAAAACTTGCCATGCATTGAAGAGTCTGTCTTCAATGACGACACAGAGTAGAGGTGGTGAACCTTGTGAAGAATGTACTCTTCCATGCCAGAAGGTGTGTCCTTTGGAATTGTTCCCATTTTGTATGCGTCATATTTCTTGTTTCAATTTTTTTAATTAGACAATATTGAATGACTTTGAAATTCACTTCTGCTGGTTGAAAGAATTGTTATCCTGATTTTTTTCCAGCTCTATTTCTCCCATTGACTAAGCTATTAGCAATTGAGATTCGTCAATAATTCATTCTTTCCAAAATTCTATTCAGGAGAGGAACCTTCAATGTCCTCATCCCTGTCCACTTCCTTGCCATCCTGGAGAATGCCCTCCTTGCAAAGTGCTCGTGAAACGATCATGTCACTGTCGCTCAATGGTCCATGTTTTTGAGTGCACCTATTACAACAGCTTGTCTGAGAAGGAGCAGATGGCCATTAGATCATGTGGTGGGCCGTGCCACAGGTAACTTTGAAATACAAAGAAGACTCTGCACTTTACTCCCTTTTTTTTTTGACACTACCATGTTGACTTTTTTAACTTTCATGATCTTGAGCAGGAAGTTGCCCTACTGCACACATCTATGTCCTGAGACATGCCATCCAGGCCAATGCCCTTCCCCAGACAGGTGCTCCAAGAAGGTAACTATCTTATGTCTGTTTCAGAGTATGATAATTGTTTGTGAGGCTGTACTTGGAGGAGTAATTATTTTCTTTGTTGGATCTTGTTCGTGAAGGTCACTGTCCGTTGTGCATGCCAGACATTGAAGAAGGAGTGGCTATGTCAAGACGTTCAGGTGGCATACCATGCTGCTGATAGTGATCCAAAAGATATTTCAAAGAATCAGTTTGGACATGGGCTTCTTCCCTGCAATTCAGACTGTAGAAGTAAAAAGCAAGTCGTTAACACCGAGTTGCAGTTACGCAAATCTAAAGTTGTCGAGGTACTTATTGACTTGCATAGTTATGCCTGAAACTAGTGAATTGTGCTTGAAATAGTGGTTTAATCTCTCTGAAAAGGGACATCTACATGAACTGGATCTTACATATTTGCATACAAACTTTATGCTCTGTCTTGCAAGCCCAGTTTTATTTTTCATTCTGAATGTTACTTTTGGAAACGTGGGGCATCTTTTTTTTTCATTCACCAAATCTCAAAAGTATGCACTATTGCATTTAATTTTGAGTTACCATTGAAGTGAATTATTTGAATGAAACCATGAAGATTCTGTAACACCATTTAAATCATGGAGAAAAATACGCTGGAACCACTATATGCCCAAAGCACATTATAAGATTTAGATTTGCCTTGCACCTTATTTGCAAAAAATGTTGGTCACTAGGAACTGGAATGCTGTGAAAGTTAAGCATGTAAAGCCTTATACCTATAACATCCGTGTTCTTGTGTCTTCTAAAGCTTTCCCAACTTTCTTTTCTTCTCCTGAAAAATTTATTTTAGCATGATAAAGCTGGCAATTGGAGTTTGATTACCTTGCTAGTTTGAATCCTATTATATAATCACATGACTTGACGGTTGGTGTTGCACAAACATTCTTTCTTTTTGTATTTCAATCGTTCCTTTCACTCCAGGGCCTTGATACAATGTGCCATTGAGACTTTCTTTTGCTTTATGCCTGTATCTCGAATACTTTTCCTGACACTGTATCCATAATTTATTCAACTGTCTTACATCTGTCACACGCACAGAAATAACTACATATCTGTGAGTGTAAAAAGTTTAAGTAATTATTTTCTTCCTGTATAATAGCTTACAATCTATAGCAAATGGGCTTTATTCAGGAAAAGGGGCCTGATACTGGGACGCATGTGCCGAAACGTAGAAGGCGGCATGGAAAAGTGCAAGAAGTGAAGGGAACTTCGAAACTGGAGGTAATGAGTTGAATCTGAAAAGAGTTATTATTATTATGATTCTTCAATAGTTGCATAAATATTTACATGAGCTTCCTTTTGTACAGAAAATTGTTACCACCATCAAACGGATTCTTCTATGGCTTGCAATATTGGTGGCTGTAATTGCAGTAACCTACTATGGTTACAAGGGTCTCTTGCAGCTTTCTGATTATATGAATGAAATGGAATCCAAAAGGCAGAGAAGATACCCGCGAATCTAAAATAGCATCCTATTATTTACTATCAATACTAATTGAGTTTGACTTCATTTTTTGCAGAAATTGTTCAAAAAAATTTCTGCAATCAGCAATAGAATAATTTTGCAGCAACTTATATGGCACCTTGAACGGCGTTTTATGCTGTCATGGTGCTGTGAAAGTGGTTATGGAATGTTTACATTTACAAGTTGCATTATTTTGATCTTAAATTGGTATGGGGGGCATCACGTCTTGAAATCAAATTCTATATAACAATTTGATATTTCTTTTAATTAATTTCATGTGTTGGGTTTTATTTAAAATTTGAAAAATCAAATTATACATCTGCAAATTTGCTGTCAGAAGATAAAAATCAGCAGGTTGTGAATTTGAATCTGATGGTGGTTAGGAGATAGGGATTGGACATGGTCCCTAGAGTTGAATTCTAAGGGCTGGACGCGGTTGCTTGTAGCACAATGTTCAAGAAAATTGGAGCTATCCATGTAATTTCGTGATCATCTTATAATAAAGAAAAAAGACGAGGGAAATTGCATTTATTAATTAGCTATTATATTCAACAGCTTATAAGGGGAAAAGGGAAAGTAGCACCCAATAAAAATACAAAATGCATTCAATCATTGAGCTGTGAAAGTGTGGTAAGGATTGTCTCTACAACCTAACTTGACTGTTCATCATCATGACCATAAGAACCAGTTTTAGCAGGCTCTATCTTCTTGAACTGTAAGGTTGACTTCGATCCCTCCTAACCAGTGAAGAAACTTCTACAAGACAAGTGACACCTGACAACACCACACAACTGACCCTGGATCTGAATCAACGAAAAAGCAATATTTTAATTTCATAAAGATTCGATCATAAACTGGCTAACACATTGACAAGTGTATTAACTTATAATTAATATTTTGTTGTGCGTTTCATAAATTATATGGTTTCTGATTCATACAAATATTTTTCAATTTAAAACCCTTTTTCGTGGTTGATAGGACTTATACTTGTGGAGAGATTCCTTTTTATGTCATCTGCTATGGACTTGTTTAAATTGCTTCTAGACATTAATAGCTGTAAACATTGGAGGGACAAAAACATTTAAAAGAAATGATGTGTCCCAATGACATTAAAACAAAAACCATAACTGGCATTCTTAGTACATACTTTATACGAAAAATAAAAAACATTTGTTTAAGATGTGAAAAGGTTGGAATATGCCTGTCTTGACACCAAATTGTGAATATTTTAATAACCTAAATGGGAAACATTTGATACTATATCATTATCATTTGTTCCCACTTTAACAACCTAAGTATAACATACTATGATAATTAGAAAATTCAGTGCTTTCTTTCAGTGCCAGCTAACACTTTTGGAAGACTTTTATGTTGAATCCTATTACTGGTTTTCATGTGATTTCTTATAGACAGTTATAATAGAAAGAATATGTGTTTGTTTTTAAGTATAAATAAAGGGTGTGTATTTTTAAGTGGTGCAAGATGAGAATAAATCATGTTTTGAATTCCCATCATAGATAAGTCCTCTACTTGTATAAAATTATACAATTTTTATATACACAACATATTATAATGTTCCTCAATTTATATTTAGGAGCAAACATGAAACCTCTATATATATTCTATATTTTAATATGTATCCTCAATTTACATCATATAAAACGTAAAACCTCTATTTATATACCATATACTCTATTGTAATTAATCAATTATCCCATTTATTATGTAATTTAGTAAATAAAGGGGACAAATTAAATCACACCACCCACAAGTTGGTCTTATTTTCGAAACCACCAATAAGCATTTCTTTGGAATCTGAGAAAATTTTTATTATATGTGGAACTTCCCATGGTCATATATTCCTGCCAACATGTGCCTTTTTGGAGTGCGATTAAATGTATTAGTTATTGTCTACTACTAGTGTCTTGAAATGTGAAATTTGGGTTTTGGCCGTTGACTTGACTCTATAAACCACAATATTTGTTGATGTAATCATTATGCCATAGCACATAGTTATGCTAGGGTCAAATTTTTTATTGTTGCATCTGACTCCTTAATCTAAAATTTGTGCACTTACTTCTAAGTTTTAATATATCTTAATAGAATTGGCACTTAAACCCTAAATCTAATCGTGAATAGAGCTATTTTAGAAAAAGAAAATACACTTTTGGTTTAGTAAAATTTGGATTATAATTTGGTTTGAATTTATACACTATTATAATGGAACATTTACTATTTCATTCATTTCTTAGTAGAACTAAATACGATTCATTTTCTTTATCATATATCGAACCTCAAATTGTGTACTATAAACCATAATCTAAATCTAATCATTAGACAAAAAAAAATTCAAATATTCACAATTGCTTAGTCTGATTTGCAATTTAGTTGATAAGTTTTAAGAATAAGTTTATCTCCCAAAGCACCACTAGTAATATATATATAGCTATGTTTCGAGTTCTTTCTAATGGTTGTTTGGGATGAAAATTTTACTATTAGAAGTAATAGAGATAAAGTTTTTTAAACTCATTCTATTATAAGAAAATACTATTTTACCTGCTCTTCTAGATGAAGTCAAAAGACAAGTTCCTACCATTAAAGAAATCGATCCCCTAACTTCTCCCTCGTAATCTTAATCGTCTTTTTGGTTTTATCAATTCTATCTGTTTATCTCATGTAGGGCATCGGTGGATCATAGAGCTTAAAAAAACATGATATTGGGTATGGAGCATGCACCCCATAACCCCCCTTTTCCATTCAATGGCGGCTACCGTTGAACATTCAAAGTCAAGGGATGTGCATTGGCCTATCAAGATCAAGAGAAGTTTGAAGATAACTACAGCATGTACACTTCAACAGAAATTCCTACGTTGTTTCTTTTGAATAGAAAAATGTTAATACAAGTAATAAATACTTCAACTACAGCATGTACACTTTAACAGAAATTCCTATGTTGTTTCTTTTGAATAGAAAAATGTTAATACAAGTACTAAATACTTCCAAAATTAAGTAAGGAAAATTTTCATTTTTCTTATGCACTTAATTTATTTTTAGAATATACAATCAATGTCCAAAAAAACATAAAAATAAAAAAAAAATTACTTTTTAATCGATTAACGAATGCTCTAAAACCATAGATACAAAGGACCCGTATTATTATTATTATCCTAAGTTAGGCAACATCTCTACATCTACTTTTCCAAGTCTTCTTTGTTGGGCTCGTATGTAGGTTTAGGAGTAGGACCCAGTAATGAAAATGTTGGAACATGCATGGGTTTTAGCATTCAGTACAAACTGCTTTATTTTTAATATATATATATATATATATATTTCCCCTCCAAAGTACAGTGTATAAAGCTTTTTGGGACATAGATGATACACATATCACACGTTTCTTTGGTTTATTCAGAAGTGGTCCCTTCTTTACATTCTTCACGCAATTTAACAAACTAGACCACCATTTTACACGAACTTCGTTAATTTTGCACTTTCATATCTACTTTTTTTTTTTTTTTCGTACGCTTTTCTTCTCCTTTTTACATAAAATGAATATCTAACAATAAAGTTTTTTTTTTTTTTCAATAAAATAGCAAAATCATCGTCCTGTATTCCACATTCAAAGAAGAACTTAAACATTCGATTCGGGAATAGAGAGGGGGGAGATTCAAGAATATCCATAAATTGATCTTTCTACTTACAACGTTTGATTTCAAAATGATGATTGAATTTTTTCATTTAAAAAATCAGTGCAATGAAATATGAAAATTTCTTTTTATAATCTCCTAATGAATGCACTTGATGATGATTTCTATTTTAATATATGGAACTAGCATATTGAGGGTGAGTGAAAGTCAAAAAGGGTGCAAGTACAATTATTATAAAGTAAAATGTTATACACCGTTTATGATTGCCATTTATTCCATTCTGCTTCAATGGCTATAAATGTAGCACCAAGAAAAAAGAAAAAATTCAATGGCTATAGATATTAATGACAAAATTCGATCTATGAAAACGGAGTCTTACGTAAGATAAAGTCAATCCATTGACCAGTAAAAATAAAATAAAAATAAAAACAAATAAATTAAACTACCCCCGTCTGTTAATTTCCCCCAATATCCTACCCTAATATGCTTGTTAAATGAATAAAAGGTATATAAGCATTAATCGGATATTCTAATACACTTATTAATAGCTAAAAAAAAACTATTTTATCTTTTATATACATTTATTCTTCTATGGATTGTGTAATCTATTTTTATAAATATATAAAAAAAAAATCTTTGAACTCTTAATCAGTGCTCGGATACCCGTTAATGAAATCCCAACAGTAAAAAATCCAAGATCAATGAAAAACCATCTGGTTTTTTACATAAATTAATTTGTTGGTGTAAAGTCAATGGAGATCGAACCGCTTGATATGCTGCCATGGCTATCATCACAAAGGCTCAATGCCCTTTCCAAATTGGCAACAATATCATACATTGTAGGCCTATCTTTCCCTTCCAAATTCACACAATGCATTGCAGTGTAAGCAACCAGCTCAACCGCCTCGGCTTCGTTCAACTCCGGCGGCCCAATCCTCGGATCCAAAACTTTCACCAACTCACCAGCCATGATCACAGGCACCGCGAAATCCACCAGGCTTACCGGGGTGGTCCCGTTTTCACCATTCTTAAATATTGCTCTTTTCCCTGTCAACAGCTCCAGTAGCACCACCCCGAATCCATACACATCACTCTTTGTGGTGAGTACGTTTAGGCCATAATACTCAGGATCAATGTACCCAACAGTGCCAACCGCCTTTAGTGACTTATACTCAGGATCGAGCTCAGGATTACCCATTAATGACAAACCGAAATCGGACACCCTAGCAGTCCAATTCACATCAAGCAATATGTTTGAAGACTTGATATCTCTATGAATTATGGGTGGCACAGCATAATTGTGCAAATAATCAATTCCTCTAGCAGCATCCAACGCGATTTTGATCCTAGCTTTCCATGAATTTATTAAACTACTCGCTTTATCAACATTGTCCTTACCGTGAAGATGATCATGTAGTGCTCCATTTTTCATGTACTCGTAAACTAAAAGCTTCTCATCGTTCTCTTCACAGTAACCAACAAGCCTCACCAAGTGCTTGTGATGAACCCGGGACAAAAACGCCAATTCCGAATCAAAGGCACTTTCCTTCTCTTGAAATTTTTTGGTTTTCAAACCGGTATCACCTCTCTTGATGGCCACTTCCCGTCCATCGAGCAGCTTACCTCGGTAAACAACACCGTAACTTCCTGCACCAAGTTTGTTTTCAACAGAGAAATTGCTTGTGGCAACCGCAAGCTCTGCAAGTGAAAATTCCTCTGCCCTATCAGGCTGTTTCGAAGTTCCACTCCTCTGGCGCCTAATTGCTCTGGAGCTATGGCGCTTAAGAGTAGAGGATCTCGATAACGGGCCACTATTCGAGTTACCACCATTGATTGAATTGCCCCTAGTAATTGTTGGTTGTACTGAATTATGTATCTTCTTCTTTTGCCCGAAAATTGTCCCACTCCAAAAGCAGTAAGCAACGCTGCATAATCCCGAAACCACCCCAACTGATCCTACAATGGCGAAAGCCAATAATCCACCTCTTAAGCCTTCAGAACCCGATGATTGGCTTGAATTAGAAGGTGGCGGTGGTGGAGACAACAATGGGGGTTTCCCCAGAAATACACTCTCACAGGGCTTACAAATAACCCCGGAACCATAACATAACCTCTCAGAGCCAATATAAACATCACAACTACAAGATTGAGAACTTTTGACACAAGGACCTGGAATCATTCCTCTCAACGGAAGCACAAGATCAACACCGGTCCAACCCGGTCCCCAACACATAACCGTAAAATTAACAGACACTAAACCACAAATAAAATTCGCCCCCGAAACGATCACTACAAACGAAATACCTTCAATCCGAGCATCCTCGAAAAACCTTCCTCCACCACCCCAACAAACTATTGTCCCATTCGATCTCCTAATCCCACAACTATGACTCTCACCAAGTGACAATAAAGAGTACATTCCAGGCGAATTGAAAGGAACATTGCATTGACCAAGATCATTTCTCCCTTTACAAACTACATACCCAGTTGTGTTGATTCCACAAACATGGGACCCACCAGCTACGATACTCGACATATTAAAATTCCTAAATTCATGTGCAATAAAGATTGAATTTTCATCACCACCCCAACATTGAATTTTACTACTATTTTCCATAATACCGCAAGAAAATCCGTAACCGGATGAAATCGACATGAACTTTTCGGACTCATTTGGGATATATTTTGAATTACTAAACCTCCAGCATTTTATGGAGCTTGTGTTTGATAATATAGCACATATGTGTGTTTTACCAAGAGAGAGAGAAAGAGGTTTTAATGGAGCAGTTGCATTGTAGTAGACTCTTTTGGGGAAAGGGGTTGTGTATGAGAAGTTGTTGATGTTATCCCAACAGAGGAAGGCGGTGCCGCCGTCACGGAGGGCACAGAGACTGGTGGAACCGGCGGAGAGAGAGGAGAAGGATTTGAAAGGGAAGAGGTGGAAGAGTTGTTGGGTGTTGGGGTGGTAGCATTGGATAGTCGGAGAGATGGTGTAGGTTGAGAGGCCGCAGACGGCGGAGGAGGTGGCGGCGAGTGTGGCGGAGGAGCCGAGGGAGTGGGTAAGTGGGAGGAGAGAGAGAGTGGTGGAGGAGAAGAGGAGGAGGATGAGGAAGAGAGTCATGTGGGTGTGGTTGTGCGCTGCCTCATTGGGGTGGCGCCTTGGAGGAGGGGAGGAAGAGGAGGAGAGGCAGAGAGCTCAAAACTATACGAAACAATAGAAAGAGCGAGAGGAGGGAACATAACAATTAATTTTCAGAAAAACTGCACATATTTCCGCTTATCATATAAAAGATGTAAACTGTATTAAACATTTATTATGGAAAATAAATAACGGATATTCGTATGAGGAGATAAAAGTAGATTTTTTTTTTCTTTAAACTTTTGCACATACTTGTTTATGGTTCAAGGTTTCTTTTTTATATTTAAACATATACTATGAATATACCAAGTTTTCCTATTCCGAAATGGTAACTTTAATTTATTTTTGTCAATCTCTCGTGGTTAAATAGGAGGAATATATATTAAGGATTTTTTATGCATGTACTTTTAAAGAGATGTGGCTGGAGACACCACATCAAATAGTATTTATATTCATGTTTTCTCTTATCATTTTAGTATTTATATTCATATTATATGCACTGTATGTTATTGGTAGGATATCATCAAAATGTAATTATGTATAAAAGTATTTTATTCTACGTAAGGAAACCTAATTATATATATATCATTACTTTATTGCCTTGATTTCACACATAATAAATAAATAAGAAGAATTGTCAAACTTGATTCGTTATATATGTAATTTTCAAAAAATTTTAATTAATATTTGAACAACAGTCTTAGGGATCTCTTTCTATATATATATATATTATATATATATATATATATATATATATATATATTACCACTTACCATGTATGCTTGTTAGACTATTTTTATGTTTGCACAAGGCATAAACAATAGGAAAAAAATTTATAGGCTCACCAACTTTCTTTCTACTTAGAAATGTTGGGAAAAGAATTAATATGTACAGCAAAATTCTTGAAATTTCCTTACCCACATTTTACCTAATCCCTCTGCCTTTCCAAATATTGAGCCCATTTCTTGCCATTATCCTATTATAGGTGAAGAAAGATTTCACATATAGTTAATTACTTTCATGAAAACATCTTAAAAAATAAATAAATAAATCACAACCGATAATTGTAAAAGGGTAGGCCACTTTGGTTTGGCCTAGGTAAATCTAGAATAAAAATTGGAATTAAGTATGATTTTAAAAGTGGATGAAACCAATCAATATTGAAATATATTAGGTCATAAAAACTTACTAATCATTAAAAAGGTTACCGATCAAGTATTATATATCATGTAATAAGATTGTTGTTCCAAAATTTCAAAACTCACTTTTACAATAAGGTATATAGCTTCATTTCTGTCCCAACATGTGGGATCCCAAACCTTTTCTAGCATATTTGTAATTAAGCACTACATATAGAGTAATCACTATTGATTAACAACATATACATTCCTCTAAACTAGGTACAAATTGATTTAAACTTTTAAAATATAACTTTATCTTTCTAAACAATTTTTGAAAATACGTAAATAAATATTTTCTAAATTATTACTATAACTCTTAAATTGTTGCTAAAAATACCTTAAATAGCAATATATTGGGGATTTAGCAACAATTTTGATTTGTATATACACATTTTTAAAAATTATGGATGTGAAATAACAATTTTAAAATTTAGGGCATCTTTGTGCACCTCATCAACCGTTTATGCTACAAGATGCATTTACAATTTGCCTTGATTCTAATGAAGTTTGTTCAACTTGTAACCCAAAGTTATATGCTCATATTATCAAACAACCAAATATATAAAAAACTTAAAGAACCTAATTGTATGTTACATTCCCAAATTCGGTTAGTATAATGCTTTGAGCTTGTTGTATCTTCATTGTCATTTAATCTTTCAATCAAAACTTGTTATATAATTAAGTTATATTGTTGTTTTATAAGCTTGTTATGATTTTGAGCATCATCGAGTATTACTAGATGTAACCTTAAACTAGTTATGAGAAAAGAGACAATTTTTTAATTTGAATTTATTGCTAGAAAGCTAAATTTTAAGAGATGTGACACCGATACTAGTTTTTTTAAACTTTAATATCATAGATAAAAAAAGAAAAAGAAAAACGAATACAAGGTCGGTTTTGACATTATATATATATATATATATATATATTCTTTTTCTTGAAACAGATTTTGTGAGATTTTACATGAGAAAAAAATTTGCCTGAAAATTGTTTCCAAGAATTATCTATTTTAGTTCTTTAATGTGATAATATTAGTCTTGGGCCACGACATTTTAATATAATTATCATACTTAATTTTCTTATTCAATAGATTTTTCACTTTGTATTGAATTATTCATGTTTTTTTTTTTTCTCTAAATCACACAAATAATTACAGAATTTAGAAATAAATAAAATAAAAAGCATAAAGTATTGGGATGATTACAATTTCACCAGCAACATCTAATAGAAGAAAGTAGAAATGAGCCTGGAAGATTATCACACCATTAAACATACATTCCTCTCTCTCTCTCTCTCTATTTTAATTCCAAACACTATCAACTATTATGAAGTCAATGTCTTCTTTATTCTTTATTTATATTTTGGTGGCCAGTGAATGCCTTGAAAACTTGTAAATTTGATTTTAAGGAGTCAAGGGTCAAAACAACATGAAGTTTACGGTAGAAAGGAAAGAAAAAGATAGACAATAGATGGGAAAAAAGAAGGATGTTTCCTTTGGTTTAATACTTTAATCACGCTATTTCAGAGTGAGTTTCTCTTTTCTCTCTATGTGTGGTCATACTCCTCCTTTGTCTGACCCAGAATTGGATGAATTCGGCTGTCGTAATCCTCATGTCACATTCATATGTCTTGTTGGGAACGATTTCATACTTTGTTTCTTGAGAATGTCTCTTCATGTTCTAGTTTTACAATCCTCATTATTTCTGAATACATGTCCACATATATTTGTCTCATGCAAATGTTTTAAAATTATCATTTGGTAGTTTTAATCCAGCATCTACAAATTACAATCCTCTAATATCACCGTGACCATTCAAAGTAAAACTTTGTCCAAAAACACTTTCTGTTTATGTTTTACGGTCAAATCTCCCAATCTCAGCTAGCTCTTTAAAAATCCTTATTATTACGAACCGTTACATAATAGCTAATATAATTATATACCAAATATAAAGGAAACAAAGGAGACAATTGAAAAGGGACAAACACAGAAATCTTTCTCTTTTTCTTTTCTTAAGCATTTGTTTCGTTGGTGGTTTCAGTGGACTCAATGATTAGCAAGCGACATCGATTTAAAAGTTTTATTTATAATCCATATAATTTTAAATTAAAAGAAATAATCATTTAAAAAATGAATCATCTAATTTTTTAAAATAAACAATAAAATAATTTAAAATTATAAATTTAGGATAGTCAAATAAATATTTATATTCAAAATAACTCATTTAGTTTAGTTATAAAGTTTCATCATAAAACACTAAAATAACTCGTGATATGTTATTATCTATATAGATGTATAAATATTTATATTTTGGTCCATGGATTGCTTGTTGCTCTGTTCTAAAATTCCATTTGTGCCCTATTTATAGCATGGGAATGTGAGGAGTGTGTATGTGTGTATGGTTACGTGTAGTGTGTGAAATGTGCAATTGAATGTGCAGTGGGTGACAATGCCTATGGCTACAAATTTAGGGATAGGGGTGTGTGTTATGTGCTATATGTGTGTGAAGTGGAGATGTGTGGAGTGTGCAAGTGATTGTGCTGGTGTTGTTATGTGCTGGTATGATGTGTGCTGGCGCAATGGAAGCTTTATGTGTGTAAGTTCATGTAGTGTTCTGTGTCCATGATTACGTGCCATGTGGGTGGTTGTGTGGAGCTTAGTGTGCTTGTCTACATGCTCTTAGGGTGTGTTTGCATAGTATTCATGTACATGTTCGTAGGTGTGTCCTTTGTTGTGTGTCATGTTATGTCTACGTATGTGTGCAGCAAAGTGCGTGTGAGGGTGTATATGTGTGTACAGTGCATATTTTTGTGTGTAAGAGTATATTGTTTGCTAGGCAAGATCATATGTGTGTGTGTGTTGTTGCATGGTGCGTATAGTGTACGTTGATTTTGTGTATGTTGTGCTTGTTGGTCTAGTGTGGCATGTTAGGTTGTGGTGTGTTACTCTGTGTGTGGTGCATGTTGTGGTGTGTGCAGGTGTGTGTGTGTTATGTGCTATATTGTTATGTGCAGGAGCAAGGCAGAGTGGGAGTGTAGGAGATGCAAAGCATGTGTGTGCACAAGCAAGTGTATGTGTGTGCATGGGCATGCATGGGAGTGTGCACGAGTAGATGCATGTGTGTACATGTGCGAGTGCATGTGTGTGCATAGGCAAGTGCGTCTGTGCATGGGCATGTAGGGTCTATGTGCTAAGCATGTTGAGTATGCCATGGACAGATTGATATGTATGCTAAAATCGGTACATGTAGGGAATTACGAGTGTGGTGTAAAACAAATAAATAAAAAAGACTTTTACGATGGATATGTAAATGTGTATGTATTTGCAAATTTACTATTTAGGGATAGAATGCGACTAATTGAATTCAAATAAAATCTAAAATTTTGTGATTTGTCTTTTCTGAGTTGTGAATGATGTTTCATGATTTCAACTAATTGATGTTTTCAATAACTATTATTGATGTGATTATTTCTTGCGTGTTCACTCAAAAATGATAAATTAATTATTATGACTTAAATAAAAATTTGACACACATTATACAAGACATTGCATGAAATTAAAGGTCATCACCGTGATAGGGTGCACTAGAAGTAATCGGATAAGATTACTGTTTTGCTATTGGTGAACCAAGTGATTAGGGGATTGTTGTGCCTTTGAGGATTACTATGAGCAATAAAGAAAATGAGACGCAGGTGAGTAAGAACTCCATAATATATTATCGTCTACGCATGATATGTTGTTATCTATATAGATGTATAAATATTTATATTTTGGTCCATGGATTACTTGTTGCTTTGTTTTGAAATTCCATGTATGCCATGTTTATAGCATGGGAATGTGAGGAGTGTGTATGTGTGTATGGTTGCATGTAGTGTGTGAAATGTATAGGGGAATGTGCAGTGGTTGATAGTGTGTGTGGCTAGTAATTTAGGGACAAGAGTTTGTGTTATGTGTTGTATGTGTGTGTAGTAGAGATGTATGGAGTGTGCAAGTGACTGTGCTGGTGTTGTTACGTGCTAGTTTGGTGTGTGGGTGCAATGGAAGCTCTACGTGTGTAAGCTTGTGTAGTGCTCTATGTATACGACTGTGTGCTGTATGGGAGGTTGTGTGGAGCTTGGTGTGCTTGTCTGCATGCTCTCGAGGTGTGTTTACATGGTATTTATGTCCGTGTTTGTAGATATGTCCTTTGTTGTATGTCATGCTATGTGTGCATATATGTAGGCAGCAGAGTGTGTGTAAAGGTGTATATGTGTGTTTAGTGTGTGACTGCATGTATGTATTTTTGTGTGTAAAAGTGTGTTGTTTGCTAGGCGAGATCATGTGTGTGTATGCTACTATATGTTGTGTGTGGTGTGCATTGGTGTTGTGTGTGTTGTGCTTGTTGGTCTGATGTGGTATGTTGGGTTATGGTGTGCTACTGTGCATATGTTGCATGTTGTGGTGTGTGCAGTATGTGTGTGTTATGTGCTATGTTGGTGTGTGTAGGAGTGAGGCAAAGTGGGAGTGTAGGGGATGCAAAGCATGTGCATGCACAAACAAGTTTATGTATGTGCATGGACATACTTGGGAGTGTGTACAAGTAGGTACATGTGTGTGCACTGGCAAGTGTGTGTGTATATGGGCGTGTAGGCGTGTGTGCATGGGCATGTAGGATGTGTATGTTGAGCATGTTGAGTGTGCCATTGACGAATTGATGTGTATGCTAAAATGGGTACACATGGGGAATTACAAGAGTAGCGTTAAAAAAAAAAAAGGACTTTTATGATAGATATGTAAATGTGTATGTATTTGTGAATTTACTATTTAGAGATAGAATGCAATTGATTGAATTCGAATCAAATCTAAATTTTTTTCATTTGTCTTTTGAGTTGTGAATGTTGTTTCATGATTTCAACTTATTGCTATTTTTAATAATTGTCATTGATATGATTATTTCTTACGTGATCACCTAGAAATGGTAAATTAATTATTACAACTTAAATAAAAATTTGATATGCATTATACAAGATATTGCATGAAATTGAAGGTCATCACTATGATAGGATGCACTGGAAGTAATCGAATAAGATTGTTGTTCCACAATTGGTGAACAAAGTGATTAGGGGATTGTTGTGCCTTTGACGATTCTGAGTCTAGTTTGTCATTAAGGGTGTTTATGCTTGGTGTGCTAAATTACACCTAAAGCTTAAGAGATTAAACTTAAAAGACATTTTTTGATAGAGATAAGATGAAAATAAATAGGTTTATAAGACTAATGCATTAATGGTAGTAATGCAAATCCCTAACCTAAGGTTAAGAGAGGCGTAAACCCTAGATTTCATGTTGGTTACCAAAAGACCATATGCGATATTGCATTTCATATGGTTACCTATGCATGGCATATAATTGAGAACTTACGTGAATTGTTTATGCATGTGCAATATTGAGAGTATTGCACTCCTATCTCACTAGGCAATATAGCTCATCCTACTATAGATTATATGGTGTAGGGCTCGATTATGTAAACTTACTTGATAGACACCATACCATGGTAAGTAAATTTTGTCACAGAATTTATGGGATAAAAGGCAAGGTTTGAGAGTTAGCATGGTCTCTTATGTAAAATTATGTAATATTGATAGACGGATTATTGTAAGTGTTTAATTTGATTTAGTGAAACCTTCAATCTGTATTATTATTATGGGACCTGGATGAGACTCACTTTTGAATTATATGTGTGTTGCTTTCCGTCAGATATGAAATGGCTTAAATGAGATAGATGAATGTTAGAAGCAATCGGTTTATAAAAATTGTATTTTGACAAGTCATATTGTATTATAATTGAGACACTTTGTAGTTACCTATTAAGGGCTAGGTAACCATAGTGGATTGTCACGAATAGGGTACCCTGTGAGGCGTGACAACTTTTGGTGATATTAGAGCATGGCTATGAATTTAGGGAAAAATAGAAATTAAGTATAAGTCAGATTGAGTGTCGATGTCTTAAGAAATTGACTTAATAACGCAATAGATAGGAAAAACCTCCCTCAGTAGGAGAGAGTGAGTAGAATTTGGGAATGGAAAATTAAATAGTTAATAACTAATGGAATTTTGTATTTAGTAAAATGCATGGAATGCTCACACACTTAGATCAAAGATGGAATGTATGTCGCATGAAGCACGAAGATGACTTGGTGGAATATAGGTTGAGATTTATGATTGATACGAGTTTTTCTATTTTTATGAGATAGTGGACAAAATAATCGAAGACTGGAGAATAAGATTGACTAAGCAATGGCAATGTCAATTACATAGGCTAAGTGAGGACCTGAGGGACAAGTATAGTAGATATACTACCATACTAACCTTGGAAGCTCAATTTACTATAATGAAAGGGCTAGAAGAGAAGTTGCTCGAAATATTGTTTAAGGTTCAATTTGATCTAGGAAAAGGGTATCCCCAAAAGGTCCTGACACCTCATGTCAAATCTAGGAGGAATACGTGGATGTATGAGAGAGGAATTTACGATTGGAAACTAAGGTTAAATTGGGGTTTATTGTACTATGAGGATTCTTAGGGTACTATAGATTGCATCAAGCATAGAGAGTTTGAAATTGTGGTTCAAGGGGAAATTAATTTGATACAACCTGAGAAATGGGAGGAGGAGGAAGACTCGGAAGAAGATCCAACTCTTAAAGAGAATTCAGATCTTGAGGATGCACTAGAGATTGAAAGCATAGCTTTAAACTCTATAGAAGAAGAAGAAAAGGAGGAAAAAGAAGAGGGATCGGGCGAGAGTAAGGTTGTCAAACTCGTAATTTTACATAGAATCATTAGAGGGTTCATAGAATCAGAATGTAGAAATGTAAGTTTTTACAACATTTGTAAAATAACTTCCAAATATTATAAATTTACTTATAGTAGTCATAAAAAAAATATAATAGATAATAGAAATAAGAAAATTCAGCATATATTTTGGTCATAAATTGAAATAAAAGTCGTAATATAGATAATCAAGCATAAGTTGTATAATATGGATAAACAACCATAAAGATAATTAACTACAAGTCTCAATAAAAGTTATGAAATTATAAATCATAATACAAAATAACAACCAAAATAAATCATCACAATTTCCACCATCTCTTCCATCTATATCACCATCATCATCTACATCTTCATCATGAATGTCAACATCATCTTAGGTGTGTACTACTATAAATGATTTCCATATCTTCTAATTCCAAATCTTTTGAAGTTCCCATTTGTATTTCAACTTCAACATCATTAATATCATGAATCTCTAAATCATCTAGGCCTGGGCACTTACTTCTAGGATTCTCCAAATTCATATAGGCACCAATTTCCTCCTCCTCATCATCTTTTTCTTCACCCCTTACAATTAGAAGGATATGTAACACACCTTCATCCTCATTTGATGAGTTAACCAAATTTTCTTCCTTAACTATCCATTCATCATCAAATGAGAGATCTTCAATAGTGAGAGTAGAAGTGTCATCAAGGCATCTTTCTTTCTCATTTCTTAATTTCAAGTTATGCATTACAAACACTAAATCATTCATTTTTTGTTGATGCAACTTGTTTCTCTTTTTGGTATGGACCTGAAAATGAAAAAAAAAAGCTATATATATAATACAACTATATAAGATTGATAATTTCAATAACATATAAAATCAAATAAAAAAACTATTTGTACCATACCATTTTTAATGCACTCCAATTACGCTCACAACTTGAAGAACTATAAATCAAACTTACAACACAAAGAGCAAAATTTTGTAGTTTTGGGCATTTATCTCCATACGAATTCCACCATTTAGCTGGAGCCTTTTTGTCTCTTACTAACATGGCAACTTCAATATCAAATTGTCTATTAGCATCCTTAAATCTTTCTAGTTAAATATCAATCTTACACCTATATAGGCATTTTCTTTTCTTCATCAATTTTTCCCTTGCTACTTTATAATTTGCAGCATTATCTGTGATTACTTGTACAATATTCTCCTCTCTAACCTTCTCCACAATATCATCTAACATTGCAAAAACTTTTTCGGTTGTCTTAGATATATCAAAAGCATCTATAAACAACAAGAAGACCATTCCTTTGGGGCTATTCACCAAGAAATTCCATATGGAATGCCACTTTCTATCAGTCTATGTATCAGACATAATGGAGCAACCTGTTTTTTTCCATTCAACTTTATATTCTTCAAGTAATTCCATTGCTCAAGTTACTTCTTTCTTCAAACAAATCACCCTTAGCTCATGATAGGAAGGAGGTCTAAGCCTACAAACATGTCAACCAACTAGTTGAAGCATCTCAATAAACTTTGGATTTTTTACATAGTTAAATGGAATTGCACTAGTGAAGAAAAAATGAGCAATTTGTTGGTAACATTCTTCTCTCAGATCTTTCTTCAAGAATTGGTTACTTGTACTTTGGTTTGCCCATGTTCTACTTCCACCAATTTTTATTTTTTTATTTTTTATTTTAGAAAGAAATCCATGCAATTCATTTCTTTTTCTTTATAGATGTTTGCTCCACCTCATCATCATCATCGGAATCTTCAATGTCATGAATTTGTTTTCTTTTCATTTATGATATTTTTGCTACTTTTAGCTACATTGTTAACATTTCAGATTTTACTTCTTTTAGGATACTATTACATGGCTCTACATCTTTACACATACAACCCAAGTGATTCTTAAATCTATAAATGCCTCAACTAACAACTTTGTTACAATACTTGAATTTTACCTTTTTTTTTCCATTATTATCTACATCAATTCCATGCTTCTAACCAACATCGAATCTACTTCCAGGTGCATTTTTCCTTTTAGAACTCTCTTTAGATGATTTGGAAGATGACATTTCAACTCGGCCAATACTTAAAATCTTGTAAAAAAAATAAAATAAAAAGTAAATTCAAGCATTTCAGTTTCACATCATTCTTCATGAACCAAAGAAAAGAAAAAAGAAAGAAAGAAGCTAATGCATAAGGCTCTATTTCTTTCATGAGATCTCTATATTTTCATGGTAATCTAAGAAAAGCTACTTAACAAGTAAACATTGGTAATGACATACCACAATTAAAAACAAGACATGTATTTAATGTTACACAAAGCTTCTTCTTTATAAGATTTACCCATAGAGTAAATAATCTATACTTGTTTTATTACTTGAATGATTTCATTATAACAAACTAATTCATATAGGTTGGGATGATCAACAATTGCTAATCCCAATTTTTCTATCATGTATTTTGAAGTTAAAGTGTAACAACAACCATCAATAAGCCCATGACTTACACGACCTTAAACCATAATGTGCTTATGGAAATCTTTGTAAAAATCTCTATACATCTTCAACAATTCACTCATTGTAGCAAATCACCATTAACTAGTAATCACAATTATCCAATGATAACATATGTTGTAATATATAATTTCAAAAGTTTTTATCAATTCATATTCTTTCCTTTCATAGGTAACATTTGTTTATGGTGTTATTAGATTTACCATCGACTATTCATTGTAATTCGCATTTATAATATTCTTAATTTTTGTCCATAATCTTTATAATTATATTTAAATCACAATAAGATTCATTATAAACATGGTTCAAGTTCGAACTTAGACATTTTAGATTCAAATACCAAAAATTCTGATTTAAATATGAATTAAAGTTTGTTGAGGAAATCAGAAAGTCATCCTAAAATTCTATAAATAGTTTTGCAATATTGAAGTTGATGAGCTACTACCAAAGAGAATGAGAGAGAAGTGAAGGGTTGGACTGATTCATTAAATAAAAATGTCATTTTTTCACTTTTCTAATGATATCTACATTAAACAATTATGTAATTTCATGCCAAAACAAGAAAAAAAAAATTTGAGATTGGGGAGCTGGTATTATATATCTTTAGCTAACGAAGAAGGTTTAATGATGATGTCTAGTGACCAAACTTGAGAGGTAACGAAGATTGGGATCCATGATTGTTCGCAAGAGATTTTTAATTAAAGCTCGCAACATGGAACGCAATATTCACCAAACAAATAATGCAACACGGCAACAAGGAACAAGCACAAATGGAACTAAACTAAGAAGATGCTGCAGTAAGCCGAGAAGAAACTAAACCCGAAGCATTAAGCAAGCTACTAAACAAAGATCCCGAAAAATAAAAAATCCAAACCAAGTAACTAAACCGAGAAGATGCAGTAATATGTTCAATAAAAAATTATCTATACGCGATGAAATTGAAATAGATTGAAGAGTGTGAGCTGCAACTACCAGTGGGAAATGTCCAGCACACAAGATCAAGACTCAAGATTCAAAAATAAAAACCATGTAAACAGAAGAAAAGGAATAAGGAAGAAGAATAGAACACGAGTGAGTGACAACACAGTGTAGATCGTGTAACTTTTCCCCCTTATGACATACAACTATTTGCAGTTTGGGTTGGGCTGAGCATCACATCATTTGGGCTGGCCTACACTGTTCAAATGCCAACAAAAATTACACATTCGACCAGAATTGGTTCAAAAGCATTTGGAATTGTAATTTTACCATTCTACCATGTTGAATTGCGATTCCAGTGCGATTTCATATCCAAATGTTTTTATATGTAAGTTGACTATGAATGTACTCACAAAATCATAAAATCACATAAATGTACAAGTTAACTTACAATTTTGACAACCATGGGTGAGCGTGATGAAGATGCAAGCGATGGATCAGGAAGTGCTACATAGGAATATACAGATAAATCTAGAACAAATTTTGGGGAAAATGATGTATATAAATAGTAGGAAAGCTTGTATTTTGGGGAAACTTGAAAGGGAAATTTTGTAATGTAATATATGTCCCTCCAAGCTGATAAACATATAGGTTAGGAATGTAGGAAATGTAAATTTTGGAAAAATGTATATAAAATATCACAACTTCCATGTATTCTTAATCTTTGATGCAATTATACAAATATGTTATATGACTTGTATTGATATCTATATCATTGTTGATATATATGTCATTGTAAATGTCTTAACATATTTTATATATTACATTAATAAATTACTATGGAAATACGAATAAAGGGAGGAGGACAATGATGTCGACTTGATACAGAGATGCTAGAGATGAAACTCCTTGAGCTAAGACCCTACCCCCATCTTAACAAGACCCAGAATTACAACCTAGGATGCCCGAGAGAGTTTTTAGACAAAGTCAAAGAAGCAAGGGAACCTCTATTGGAGAGGAAGCAAGGAGAACCATATTACAAGATTGGAAACAACAATTCAACAAGTGGCTTAGCAACAGGCTCTAATGATGCAGTAATTGATGCCAGGAGGATAACCCCTACTACAACCGCCTTACCTCCTCTACTACCTCAATCACAATAGATGCCACCACCACCTCCTTTAATTCTAGCTACCCTTATGATGTATGTGAAAGGCCAACAAGGGTATAATCAAGGTGGGATCGACCAAAGAATACAAAAGAGTATATTCCCAGACTTTATCTAATCCAATAGATCTTTTGACAAGGCGCTTGGAAAGCCCGAAGAGGCTAAAGATTGGATAACCCAAATGGAGAGATCATTTTAGGCTTATGAAGTAGTGGACCACTAAAATGCGGCATATGCATCGTATATGTTGAAGATGAGAGCTCAAATTTGGTGGGATGCAAGATAGAGAACCCTACCTCAACCTATATCATGAGAAACCTCCCATGGAGACTTTTCAGAGAATATTTTCTAGAGAGTGTAAAAACAAAGGTAAGTGGGCAACTATTTCAATTAAAGAAAGGTACAAAAACCATGGACCGGTATGAGAATGAATTTAACTAGCTGTTGTAGTTTGCTTCAAATGCCTATAGAGATCTAGTCATACTAAAGCGGCAATTATTTATGAATGGGTTAGAAGTAGATTCCCAAGAAATAATTATAGAATTTGAGGTGCAAACTTATTCAGAGGTGGTGAATAAAGTCAGGGCTTTGGAATAAGTGAAGCAAAGAGGAGAAGAAATAAGAGCCAAAGCTCAGTCTAGTGTAAGAGTAAGAGTTCTAGTGAAAAGGCCACTATTCAATCCAAGTCTGAACGAGAAAGGAAAGAGGCCCATGTTGAATATAAGGCTATTGAGTAATATACCATTAGTCATCTCACCACAAGCAAAGCCCATGATTGCGGTTTGTTGGAAGTGTGAAGAACGACACTATCCTTGTGGGTGTCTATACTCAAAAGGTAAATGATAAGATCACATTATACTTATATTTTCTTTTGGACTTATATTAAATTTATTTTAATATTATAAGAAAATATAAAGAAATGATACTTAATGGTATTTATTGTGAAAATACAGGTTTTGAGGACCCAAAAGTAAATTACAAGTTAATTGGAGGAGTTTTTCACAAAATTGAAGAAGTGAGCGAAGGATTGCACTGAAGGCCGCCGTCCTTGGGCCGGCCTTGAGCCGGCCTTTAAACCGGCCTCAAAAAGAAGAAAAGCCGCCGGCCTTGAGCCGGCCTACATTCAAGGCCGCCGGCCTTGAGCCGGCCTTCATTACTCCCCGGATATCCATTGCGAGAATCTCTCCAAAATCGTATCCTAATTAATTTGCTGACTCAAATCCTCATCAGATCAACCTTATCCCCCTCCTCTTTGGATCTATAAATAGACCCCTTGTGTGAACCTTGGAGGCATCCTTTCTTTTGTTAAGCATCCTTTCTTTTGTTAGGCATCCTTTCTTTTGTTAAGCATCCTTTCTTTTGTTTAGAATCCTTTTGTTCTTCTTCTTTGTTTTAGCATCATTTGTCTTTCCTTTGAATCATTAGAATTTCCTTAGGTACTTTAGATTTTTCCAAAGTTTAGTTTGAAGAAAGAATGTCATTTTGTTGAAGTTTGCTTTCAATTGAAGAATTCAAGGAGTCATTTTTGAAGATTGAAGCTCTTGAAGATTATAACCATTGTTTCATTTACTTTATTTTCTTTTATGCCATTTATTAGTTTATTCTTGTTGTTTAATATGAATTCCATTGCACCTCTTTATTTCAATTGTTTTTATGCAACTCATACTATAATGTTCTAAATCATCCTTGTGGGAAATTGGATGAAACTCTAGAATGTTAAAAGGATAATTGTAGCCATGTTATGTAATTAGGAATTATTAGGATTATTCATGATTGCAATTCCTTTGATTTCAATTATAATCAGTTTTTGATTATAATTGTTAGAAAACCTTTTGATACGGGAATTGATTAGGATTTGTTAGGAATTCTTAATTAGATTGATTATCAATACGGGAGTTGCGATAATTGGTTTAATTAGAGTTTATGGAGGGCGCAATGCAATGTTTCTTGTTAATTAATCACTAAGGGATTAGGGTTAATTGATTTAGGGCATTAGTTGTTTGTAGCATCGGGAGGTGTATGAACATAATTTTGATTCCTTGGTTAATTGGAGATGCGGAAGCCGACTAATTGATTTAAGGTCAACATCCCTAAAAAGGATTTTCTAAACTCACTTGAATAACCTTATAACCACTAGTTGACATAACTTGGTAGCAATTTGATTAACAAATCTAGGGTGAATTCTAATTTCCCTTGTTCATAATTGATAGATTCGTCATAAAATTTTTCTTGTTGCTTTAAGTTAAATTTTTAGATTAGACATTTCAAAGCCCCTTTTTAATCACCTAGATATTGATAAGAATTGCCATAGATCTAGTACTCTATTGGTTCCTCGAGGGATCGACAACCTTACTTTTCACCACTTTATTACTTGATATGACCAGTGCACTTGCTGCAATTTACGCTCCCATTTTATATATATGTTCTGAGTGTATCAAGTTTTTGGCGCCGTTGCCGGGGAACTAATAGATATTAGATTTTGTAATTCTCTTGGTAATTTAGGCACAATTATTTTGTTATTTAATTTTTCTTATCATTGTGTGATTGTTTTCCATTCTCTTTAAGGGTCTTTTTATGCGCAAGAGTAGAAGTGCTGAACTTCTACCAATTAATCTTGAGATAGAACGCACCTTGCGACAACTTAGAAGAGAGCAGAGAAGAAAGGAAGAAGAGAACATGGCAGATGAGAACAACAATCAGATTCAGGGTGTTGGTAGAGCACTTCGAGAATACACGGTACCTGTTGTTTCAGGTCCTGCAATTAGAAGACCAACAATTCAGGCTAATAATTTTGAGTTAAAACCAGCACTCGTTCAAATGGTTCAATCAAATCAATTTGGAGGATATCCAAATGAAAGTCCTGATGAGCATATTGCAGTATTTCTTCAATATTGTAATACAGTGAAAATGAATAATGTATCTGATGATGTAATTAGGCTACAACTTTTTCCGTTTTCACTTAGAGAAAAAGCTAGGGCTTGGTACAATTCATTGCCACAAGACTCTGTAACCACTTGGGTAGATCTCTCATCTAAATTTTTAAGGAGATTTTTTCCACCAGCTAGAACTGCTAGGTTAAGAAATGACATCACAAACTTCAGTAAGTTTAGTGGTGAATCACTTTATGAAGCATGGGAAAGATTTAAGGAGGCAATTAGAAAATGCCCCCATCATGGATTACCAGATAATCTCCTTATTGAGATATTCTATCTCAGTTTAGATGACACATTGAGATCTCTGGTAGATGCTGCTTCTGGTGGTGCATTAATGAGTAAGACATATGATGAGGCTAGTGCTTTGATAGATGAAATGGCCTCTAGTGCACATAATTGGCAACATGAAAGAGGTAAGTCTAGAGTGGCATCTGTCAATGATATGGACACCTTAACAGCTCAGATTTCTGCTCTTACCGCCCAGGTAAGTAAACTCACCTCTGCACCTTCTTTCAATGTTAATCAATTTTCTTGTTGTGAGTTATGCTCAGGACCACACTCAACTCTTGAGTGCCCATCTAGAAACTTTTCCTCCTCATCCCATGGAGAGCAAGTAAATTTTGTCAACAATTTCCAAAGAGGAAATCAAGGACCCTATTCAAACACCTACAATCTAGGGTGGCGTAACCATCCAAATTTCTCATGGAGAAATGATAACAACGCACTTAAACCCCCTGGATTTCAAAAGCATGGTCCTAATCATAATACCCCCATCAACAATATCCTAATCATAATACCTCTTCTCAGCAAGGTCAGTCTAAAATGGAAGAACTCATGATAAGTTATATGCAAAAGACTGACACAATGTTGCAAAATCAACAAGCCACCATTAGGAATCTTGAAAATCAGCTTAGTCAAATGTCTCAACAGTTGAGTAATAGACCATCTGGGTCTTTACCTAGCAATACTGAGCAAAATCCTATGGGTGTAAATGCTATTATGTTAAGAAGTGGTAAGGAATTGATTGATAAGAAACTTGAGGAAGAGGAGGTTAACTTGGGGAAAGATAAAGGGAAACAAAAGGAAGAGGAGCCAAAGAAAAATTCACCAAAAGTGAAAGCATATGTTCCTCCTATTCCTTTCCCAGGAAGGCTGAAGCAACAACAATTGGATTCACAATTTGCTAAATTTTTAGAAGTCTTTAAAAAATTGCAAATTAACATTCCTTTTGCAGAGGCACTTCAATAGATGCCATCATATGCTAGGTTCATGAAGGATTTACTCACAAAGAAGAGGAAGATTGAAGGAAATGAACCAGTGATGCTTATAGGAGAATGTTCTATGATCTTACAAAAGAATTTATCCAATTTGCTAAGAAAACAAAGAGATCAGGGAAGTTTTACTATTCCTTGCACTATTGGTAATTTTAATTTTGATAAAGTACTTATAGATTCTGGTGCAAGTATAAATTTAATGCCTCTGTCTATTTTCAAAAAAACTAGGACTTGGAGAATGTAAGGAGACGCACGTCACCTTACAACTTGCGGATAGAAGTGTCAAGTACCCAAAGGGTATAGTGGAGAATGTCCTAGTAAAAGTGGACAAATTCATCTTTCCAGTTGAGTTTATAGTCTTGGAAATGGAAGAAGATAGAGAGGTACCCATGATCTTAAGAAGACCATTCCTAGCCACAGGTCAAGCTCTAATTGATGTAGGACAAGGTAAGCTCACCCTTAGAGCACTAGATGACCAGGTAACATTTGATATGTATGATCCTGTGTTTTTGTCTAATGAGAAAGCAAGGTATTCTGACATATCTACTGAGGGTGAAATTACTAACAATGATGTGGAGGAAGATGTAGGGCAAACCACTCTTGAAGCTGTCTTGAATGAGATAGATGATTGGGGGGATGAAGATGAGCAAGAAAACAAAGGTCGTGAACAAGTACCCCAGACTGAAAATGTTGTTGCTTTTGAGAAGACAGACGACTATGAGAAGCTACCAGTGCCGACACTAATGCCTATGCAGACACTTGAACCTAATGTTTTTTTTAATCAATTGTTTGATTATAAGTGTCTGAATTTAGGAAATCCATGGCCTCACATTAATCAAGCGCCTATGACAAAAGAATTGCAGCAGCAGATTCAAGGCCAGTTGGATGAATATAGGGAAATCCTAGGATGGTCAAGGGCAAACATCCAGCAGGTAAGTTTGTTGATATCTACCTACAAAACATTGGTGGAAGCTGAAAAGAAGGGCACCATACCATGGAAGGAAGCTTGGAATCCTAATCTGAAAACGATGGTGTTGAAGGAGTTGTTTAAACTCCTTGATGTAAGCTAACCCTGATAGTCAGGCTGATGACTATAAAACAAGCACTTCATGGGAGGCAGCCCATGCTTAATAAGTATCTATAATAGTTTCGTTAAAAAAAAAAAAAAACTAATTCAAGGCTGGATAAGAGCTGCCGGTGCATTCAAGACACTCCAAGGATGACAGACATTTTAGGAGGAATTTTCTTCCTGATGAACAATTTTATACCAGGGAAGTACCAGTATTTCAATTTCTGCATTGACATTCGTTTCCTTAATTTTGTGATATATTAGGAACAATGAGGACATTGTCCAATTTAAGTGTGGGGAAGGGATTATAAATGTAGAAGTATAATGATTGCACACATCATGAGCTTACAAATCCCATGCTTTATTTATGTCCTTAAGTGTTTTCAATGAAATCCTGAAATTGAATTAGATTGGTGCCCTACTCGCCAATTGTTGTGACTAGTTTACATAGTTAAAATTTAAGAGTAAAATCTCTAGAGAACGGGGTTTACCCTATGTTTAGCCTTTGAACTTGAGATTGAGTCCTTAAGTTGAAAAAACAAGCAAGTTTACTTCAAGGAAAAATTGGTTGGGATAAATCTCTATTGAAATTTCTTTGAGAATACCTTAACACCTAGTGAAAGAGGTAAAAGAAATATTTTACTTAGTGATCCCTTAAAAAAAAGAAAAAAAAAGAAAAAGAAAGAGCCTTTACTCCAATAACTCAGGAAAGTGAGTTAAGAGTATCCAATCTTAAATGTTAGTGTGAGGAAGAGTTCGTAGGGGTCCCTTTAAAACCTGGTCACTTAGGCGATGAGCCCAGGATGTGCCGACTCAATGAACTCACAATAACGAGAAGGGCGGAAAGGCAAAAATTTAGTACCTTAATGAAAGTCAGGTTGACATGGGCGAGCTTTGGTCCCTCAGAAGAGTGAAGTCTCACTCCGCTGCCAATCAAGGCAAATAAAACATAAAAAAAAGGGGAGAAATTCTAGGAAAAAATGGATACCATATGCTTTCACTCCTTGTTATCTTGTTTAGAGAAGTAAAATTGAGGGAGATGATACTTGCTAATAACCAATGAAGTTTAAATGAATGTTTTTCCTTATGGACTAAGTATTGTTTTCTATTGTTAAACACTGGGATTAAAAATCTGTTGTATTTAGATTAACTACTAAATTTCAACTAGATATACTAGTTACAAATTTCAGTATGGTCAGAACAATGGGCACCAGAAGTTCAATGATGGATTTCTCTTGTTTAAATCAATTATTTTGCTTGAGGACAAGCAAAAGTTCAAGTGCGGGGATGTTGATAAGATCACATTATACTTATATTTTCTTTTGGACTTATATTAAATTTATTTTAATATTATAAGAAAATATAAAGAAATGATACTTAATGGTATTTATTGTGAAAATACAGGTTTTGAGGACCCAAAAGTAAATTACAAGTTAATTGGAGGAGTTTTTCACAAAATTGAAGAAGTGAGCGAAGGATTGCACTGAAGGCCGCCGTCCTTAGGCCGGCCTTGAGCCGGCCTTTAAACCGGCCTCAAAAAGAAGAAAAGCCGCCGGCCTTGAGCCGGCCTACATTCAAGGCCGCCGGCCTTGAGCCGGCCTTCATTACTCCCCGGATATCCATTGCGAGAATCTCTCCAAAATCGTATCCTAATTAATTTGCTGACTCAAATCCTCATCAGATCAACCTTATCCCCCTCCTCTTTGGATCTATAAATAGACCCCTTGTGTGAACCTTGGAGGCATCCTTTCTTTTGTTAAGCATCCTTTCTTTTGTTAGGCATCCTTTCTTTTGTTAAGCATCCTTTCTTTTGTTTAGAATCCTTTTGTTCTTCTTCTTTGTTTTAGCATCATTTGTCTTTCCTTTGAATCATTAGAATTTCCTTAGGTACTTTAGATTTTTCCAAAGTTTAGTTTGAAGAAAGAATGTCATTTTGTTGAAGTTTGCTTTCAATTGAAGAATTCAAGGAGTCATTTTTGAAGATTGAAGCTCTTGAAGATTATAACCATTGTTTCATTTACTTTATTTTCTTTTATGCCATTTATTAGTTTATTCTTGTTGTTTAATATGAATTCCATTGCACCTCTTTATTTCAATTGTTTTTATGCAACTCATACTATAATGTTCTAAATCATCCTTGTGGGAAATTGGATGAAACTCTAGAATGTTAAAAGGATAATTGTAGCCATGTTATGTAATTAGGAATTATTAGGATTATTCATGATTGCAATTCCTTTGATTTCAATTATAATCAGTCTTTGATTATAATTGTTAGAAAACCTTTTGATACGGGAATTGATTAGGATTTGTTAGGAATTCTTAATTAGATTGATTATCAATACGGGAGTTGCGATAATTGGTTTAATTAAAGTTTATGGAGGGCGCAATGTAATGTTTCTTGTTAATTAATCACTAAGGGATTAGGGTTAATTGATTTAGGGCATTAGTTGTTTGTAGCATCGGGAGGTGTATGAACATAATTTTGATTCCTTGGTTAATTGGAGACGCGGAAGCCGACTAATTGATTTAAGGTCAACATCCCTAAAAAGGATTTTCTAAACTCACTTGAATAACCTTATAACCACTAGTTGACATAACTTGGTAGCAATTTGATTAACAAATCTAGGGTGAATTCTAATTTCCCTTGTTCATAATTGATAGATTCGTCATAAAATTTTTCTTGTTGCTTTAAGTTAAATTTTTAGATTAGACATTTCAAAGCCCCTTTTTAATCACCTAGATATTGATAAGAATTGCCATAGATCTAGTACTCTATTGGTTCCTCGAGGGATCGACAACCTTACTTTTCACCACTTTATTACTTGATACGACCAGTGCACTTGCTGCAATTTACGCTCCCATTTTATATATATGTTCTGAGTGTATCAGTAAATGCTACTGTTGTGGGTTAAGCAACCACAAAGTTTCGGATTGTTTGTAGAAAAATTCTATAAATTGTTTTGTTTGTAGACAAAAGGAACATTGTGCAAACATCTGCCTTAAAAAGACATCTAAGAATCAAGGCAAAGACCACAGCGCCTAAGTTCACCATTGGAAGACCTGCTAGTCAACCATTCAAGCAAGGAAATCAAGGGGCTAATACACAAACTATGAACACTCGAGTGTTTGCCATTGAAGTCACCGATGCTAGAAATTGGGCAAAAGAAGAACCTACACAATACAAAGATATTGATTTAGTAGCTATGAGATATGTGGATGAAGAAGATGTAGTGACAAATATGTCAAAATTGAACTCATCTATATATATATATATATATATGAAACTTGAATAGGAAAATTAACTAGATAAGTCAAGAATTATAAAAGAATTTTTACTAGAAGATTCAAGAAAGTAAAAGTTAGAGCTTAATCATATTACTACGTAATTATTAGGATCCGTTTTAATTGCCACCTAACCAACTATAGTTCTCTTTGATACAAGAGCTACATACTCTTTTATAAGTTCAACTATAGCTCAGTGAAGGAAATTGGAAGTTTAACCCTCTTCAAAGATTTTGAGGATTAGCACCCCTACAAGAGTGAAAGCAATCACCAAGGAGATAGTAAAAGATTGCCAAGTTGCAATGCACGAGAGAAACATGCCTACAGACTTGGTTGTTCTGTCCATGAGAGGCTACAAAGAAATTTTGGGAAGGGACTAGCTCTCAAAGCATTTTGCCAATGTAGGTTGTGAGAAGAAAGAAGTATTGTTTAACAAGCCAAGAACAAAAACTATAGTGTATCAAGGATATCTAAGAAGAAATTTAGAAGTTTCTACTAGCGTCTATTAGGTAGAAGGAGAAAACCTTGAAGATTGGAACATGTGCTTAAAAAGCACAATAGAGATAGACGTAGAGCTACCAAGATTAAAGGAAATACCAATAGTAAAAAAAATTTCAAAGGTGTTTCCCAAAGAATTGTTAGGACTACCTCTTTCAAAGGAGATGGACTTCACCATTGAAGTAAAGCCTAATATAGAACCAATCTCTAAAGTGCCTTATCGAATGGCCCCAATCAAGTTGAAAGAACTAAAGGTCTAATTGTAGGAATTATTAGAAAAGGGATTCATTCACTCGAGCGTATCGCCTTGGGGAGCTCAAGTGCCATTCATCAAGAAGAAAGACGGATCCATGTGATTATGTATCAACTCTTAGGGATTGAATAAGGTAACTATTAAGAATAGATATCCGTTGCCAAGAATTGATGATTTATTTGATCAATTGCAAAGAGCAAGCGTCGTTTCCTGAATTGATCTATGATTTGGGTATCATCAGTTGAAGATTAGATCAGAAGATATACCTAAAACAACTTTTCGAACAAGATATGGTCAATAAGAGTTTTTAGTAATGCCATTTGGATTAACGAATGCTCCAACTGCATTCATAGATCTTATGAACAAAATCTTCAAACAGTTCTTGAATAAATTTGTGGTAGTTTTTATTGACAACATCCTAATTTATTCTAAGACCAAGTTAGAGCACGAGGAACACTTAAGAATTGCTTTGGGTTTTTTTGAAGAAACATCAATTATATGCAAAATTGTCAAAATGCAAATTTTAGATGAATCAAGTGGCATTCTTAGGACATATCATATCTAGAGAAGGCACATTCGTAGATCCGACAAAGATCAAGGCCATAGTCAACTGGAAACAACTAACTACTATCATAGAAGTAAGAAGTTTTCTTGGGGTAGCTGGACATTATAAGAGATTTGTAAAGAACTTTTCATAAATCTCAAAGCTATTGACCAGATTGACTCAAAAAGACATAAAGTTCGAGTGGGATGAAAGTTGTGAAAGAAGCTTTCAAGAGTTAAAGCAACGGTTGATTTCAAGTCCTATTATGATATACCCAACTTAGAAGAACCCTTTTGCATATATAAAGATGCCTCACGAATTAAGTTAGGATGCGTTCTAATGCAAAATAAAAAGGTCATAGCTTATGCTTCTAAGCAATTGAAACTGCATGAAAAGAATTATCCCTCCCATGATCTTGAACTAGTAGCAATCATATTTGCCTTAAAGATGTGGAAATATTGTATAGGCAAATATGCAAAATTTACATGGATCACAATAGTTTAAAGCATCTATTTACTCAAAAGGAGCTTAACATGTGATAGAGGAGATGGTTAGAACTCATCAAAGATTATGATCTCAACATTAACTATCACTTAGGAAAGGCCAATGCTTTGAGCCAGAAAAATTATGGACAAGTAGTGGCATTATTAACAAAACAACAATAGCTGATATAGGAATTTAAGAAGTTGAGGATCAAGTTCATATGGCATCAGAAGGAAGCATAATTAGCAAGTTTGGAAGTACAACCTACTTTCCTAAACAAAATACGAGAGATATAACTTAGCGATCTAAATGGATATTCGAAACAAAGTGAATCAAGGAGCCAATACGGACTTTGAGCTAAATAACAATGGAGTTTTGAAATTAAGAGGTCGATTGTGTATACTAGAAGATAAGAAGTTAGGAGATAAAATTATGGATGAAGCCCATAATTTTGGATATACAATACACCCTTGAGGAACCAAAATGTATTAGGAACTTAAGAAGGGTTATTGGTGGGAAGGCATGAAAAGAGACGTAGCATGATTCGTTTCTCAATGCGCTATTTGCTAGTAAGTTAAAGAAGAACATAAAACTTAGGGGACTATTACAATCATTGCCGATTCCAGAATGGAAGTGGAAACATATCACTATGGATTTTGTCATGGAATTGCTAAAGACAAAAGCGGGATATGAAGTAGTATAGGTAATTGTAGATTGGTTAACCAAATCTGCTCATTTCTTACCTATTAACATGATTTATTCCTTGGATAATTTAGCTGAAATCTACCTCAAAGAAATCATAAGACTTCGTGGGGTACCACACAACATAGTATCCGATAGAGATCCACGCTTTGTGTTAAAGTTCTGGAGAAGTCTACAACAAGCTTTAGGGATGAAGTTGCAGTTTAGCATAACATATCATCCTTAGATAAATGAACAATTAGAATGAGCCATCCAGACCTTATAGGACATGATAAGAGCTTTTGCGTTAGATTTCAAGGATAATTGGGATCGACATTTGCAGTTTGTCAAATTCGCTTACAACAACAACCTTCATTCATCGATTAAGATGGCTCCCTATAAGGCTCTATATGAAAGAAAATGTAAATCTCCATTGTACTAAGACGAGATCAAAAGAAGTATAGTTGGGTCAGACATGTTGCAAGAAACGATAGATATAGTAGCCACTATCAGACAAAGAATGAAGGAAACTCAAGACCAATAGAAGAGTTGGGCCAATTTGAAAAGAAGAGAGATTGAGTTTCTATCAGGAGAGCACATCTATCTAAAGGTCACTTTGATCAAAGGGGCAAGAAGATTCGAAACGAAAGGAAAACTAAGTCTTAAATACGTAGGAACACACGAGAATTTAGAAAGTGTTAGAGAAGTAGCATACATATTAGCTTTACCTCCCCAGTTATCAGGAATTCATAACGTATTCCATGTGTTGTTACTCTAGAAATACATCTCAGATCCCAATAGAGTGATTGAAATGGATATCCTAAAGGCCAACTTAATTTGACATATTAAGAACGTCTAATCAAAGTTTTTGATGGTCAAACTCGAGAATTGTGAAACAAAAGTATCAGATACGTTAAAGTGCACTGGAGAAAACATTTAGAAAGACAAGCTACTTAGGAAAGGGAGGATGAGATGAAGGAAAAATATCCCCATCTGTTTAGAAGTTCAAGTGTGCTCTAAAGTTTTGAGGACAAAACTTTTAAAGAGGGGAGAATGTAAAACCTAGGAAATTTAGCATAAATGCAATATCAGATTAGTCAATAAATTATATTAAAAGTCTTATTTATAACTCGTATAATTTTAAATTAAAAGAAGTAATCATTTAAAAAGAGAACCATGTAATTTTTCGAAATAAATGATAAAATAAATTAAAATCATAGGTTTATGATAGTCAAATGAAAATTTTAAGTAAATATTTACGCTCAGAATAACTCATTTAGTTTAGTTGTAAAATTTCATGACAAAACATTAAAGTTACTAAACTTATGTAAATTACTACGCGAGTCAAGCGAACCTAGAAAATAAAAAAATTTACTCATGTAAGAGCCTTAAACCAACTTACCCTACCACTTTTCCAGAATTCATAAGCTAACCAAAGAGAGAGGGCTAGAGTGAACAAGAAATTGAAATAGGAAAGAAGAAAAGAAAAAAAAAAGGAAAAACATAAAGAAAAAGAAAGAAAAATTGTTGTAAAGTATGCATACGATGTCTAAATTGCAATCTAGGACCACTTATGCAATCCTTAATGTGAGCCCTACAAATCTAAATAAGACTTGGGTAAGAAAAACCCTACTGTTAGAATTTAAATACAATTTTACTATATATATAAAAAAATAAGTTTTTAGCTTAGAAAGTAGTGAAAATTCCTAGAAATATGTTAGATAGGACAATATTAGTAAGAATAGTAAGTAATGGTGCTATTTTTTTTTTTTTTGTATTTTGTGAGAAGATTTTAATTCCACACATTTACTTAAAGACTACTACAAGCAAAAAGAAAATGAGACCTAGGTAAGTAGGAATTTCGTAATATACTGTCATCTACATGTGATATGTTGTTATGTATATAGATGTATAAATATTTATATTTTGGTACATAGGTTGCAGGTTACCCTGTTTATAGCATGGGAATGTGAGGAGTGTGTATGTGTGTATGGTTGCATGTAGTGTGGGAAATGTGTAGTGGTTGGCAGTGTGTATAGTTACTAATTCGATGACAGGGGTGTGTGTTATGTGCTGTACATGTGTGCAGTGGAGATGTGTGGAGTGTGCAGGTGATTGTGCTAGTGTTGTTGCCTGTTAGTGTGGTGTGTGTTGGTGCGATGGAAGCTCTATGTGTGTAAGTTTGTGTGGTGCTTTATGTGCATGACTGTGTGCCCCGTGTGGGTGGTTGTGTGGAGCTTGGTGTGTGTGTCTGCATGCTCTCGAGGTATGTTTGCATGGTATTCATGTGCATATATGTAGGTGTGTCCTTTACTGTGTGTCATGCTATATGTACATGTATGTGGGTAGCAGAGTGCATGTGAGGGTGTACATGTATGTGTATTGTATGACTACATGTGTGTATTTCTATGTCCAAGAGTGTGTTGTTTGTTGGGTGAGGTCATGTGTACGTGTTGTTGCATGTTATGTATGGTGTGCGTTGGTGCTGTGTGTGTAGTGTTTGTTGGTTCAATGTGGTGTGTTGTTGTTTGTGTGGTGCATGGTATAGTGTATGCAATGTGTGTGTGCTATGTGTTGTCTTAGTGTGTGTAGGAGCGAAGTAAATTGAGAGTGTAGAGGGTGCAGAGCATGTGTGTGCATGAGCATGTGTGGGAGTGTGCATAGGCAAGTGCATGTGTGTGCACGAGTAGGTGCATGTGTGCATGAGTAGATGTGTGTGTGTGTGTGTGGGCATGTAAGTAAGTGTGCATGGGCATGTAAGATGCATGTGTTGAGCATGTTGAGTGTGCTGCGGACGGATTGATGTGTACGCTATAATGGGTATGTGCGAAGAATTATGGGTGTGGCATAAAAAAACAATTATGATGGATATGTAAATGTGTATGCATTTGTGAATTTACTATTTGGGCATAGAATGCGGTTAATTGAATTCGAATAAAATCCGAAATTTTGTGATTTGTCTTTTCTGAGTTGTGAATGCTGCTTCGTGATTTCAACCTATTGATATGACTATTTCTTACGTGATCACCTAGAAATGGTAAATTAATTATTACGATTTAAATAAAAATTTGATAAGCATTACACGAGACATTGTATGAAATTGAAAGCTATTACCACTATAGGGCACATCGGAAGTAACCGGGTAGGATCACTGTTCTACTATTAGCGAACTAAGTGATTAGATGATTGTTGTGCCTTTAATGGTTTCAAGTTTAGTCTATCCTTGAAGGTGTTTATGCTCAATGTACTAAATTACACTTGAAGTTTAAGGGATTAAACTTAAAAGACAAATTTTAATAAAGAGATAAGATGAAAATAAATGGGCTTGTAAGACCTAGTCACTGATGGTAATGATGTGAATCTCCAACTCAAGGTTAAGCGGAGCGTAAACCCTATGTGATGTCCTAAAATTTTTGAAAAGACTGTGAAAATTTAAAGAAAATAAGCGAAATGAAAAATACTTTTAGGTCGAGATAGTGAAAATAATAATCTTGCTATATTAAAAACTTTGAGAAATTTACGACAAAAATTCAAACATCGCGACATGTGAATATTATTTTAATACTTTGCGATAATAACAGGTTTTAAAAATAGAATAATTGGAAAGAACAACCATTGCAAAGAAAAAAAAAAGATAACAAACGTAGCATTTGAATTTTATGAAATATATTACTAAATAAATTTAGTTAGCAGAGTAATTAAAAAATATTCGTATATGGGCATATAAACAGAGAAATAAAAATAATTGTAAGTCCTAACTTTAGCTCGTGCAATTTAAATTAAAAGAATAATTCTCCTAAACATAAATTTCAAGTAATATTGGGTTAAATAAGGAAATTAATTGAAATTATAGATCTAGGAATTTAAAAGAAAACTTAGAGTAAATATTTATATTCAGAATAATTAAATTAGCTTAAATGTAAGCTTTCATAATAAAATGCTAAAAATATAAAATTTAAAGATATCAATGTACACGTGCGTAATATTAAAAAAATCGAAATAATTATAATATAAAATATAATTATAATATAATATCTAAATATATATACAAAACTGATTAAAAAAAATCTATTGCAACATCTTATCCTTTCTTCCACGATGGCAGTAGCAGTAGGCAGCAAGTTTGAATGGTTGCCTCCGTTACGTCGCCGGCGCCGGGTTACATCGTCCGTCCTTACTGTCCCCCGTCCCTACCCCCTACTGCTTCTTTCTTCCTTTTCCTTTTCTTTTTCTTTTTCTTCTTATTCTTCCCTTATCCTTTCCCTTCTTCTTTCTCCTTTTTCTTCTCTTTCTAATCGTTAGTCCCCTATGTGCTGCAACACCGCGCAATCCTCTAATGCCGGTCACTGTCCCTCACCCATCTATCCATATATATATATATATATATATATAACTGCCATCTTGCTGGACTCACCGTGGTTCTCCTTGCTATATATGTATATATATATATATACATCTTGCTGGACTCACCGTGGTTCTCCTTGCTAGAAGCTTGCAAAAGAACACCACCCTTGTTTATGACTCCAAAAACAGGGTATACTCAGTAACTTCATTCCTATGGCCGATCTCGATCGCCTCGGCACCAGCTTAAAGATTTGCAGTTGTGGTTATCGCTAAGATGGTTGCGAAAGCTTGTAAAGGTGAATTGAACAGGGGGAGATAGAGCGAGAAGGGACCAAACTAAGAGGAGAGTTCCAAGACATGTAGCACGGGCTCAACCTTGCTCTTGTGATTACGATTCCATCACAGGTAGTAGCTGTTGGGATTTTTTTTTATTAACACCGTTATTATCCGTTTCTGTCACTTCGTGGGTATTCTAAGCACTACAAAAGACACTATCGATCACCGTATTACTTTAGAAGCTGCATACTGGCCGCACCATCATGATTTTTTATGCTTTCTATAGTCACTGTGCGAAAAGCAAACAGAGGTCATCATCTTCTCCTTGTCTTCTGATTCTTGCATGACCATCTAGATCGACGTTCTAATTTCCTATCGAGAATGTACAATGGAGCCAACGAACGCTACTGACGATGGTGTTGGTTGGATGGAAACTGAACCTCCATCACTCCCAAAAGAGCTCCCAATGATCCATAGGTTAGACGAATCGATTGTCAACCGAATAGCAGCAAACAAGATCATTCAACAACGGATATTCGCAATCCTATTCTCACTGTATATATATATACATACATATATATATATATCGAAATTCTCCTCGCCCTTTCCCCAATCTTGTTTCTAGGAGATGGTCCATCTCTGGATTGTGACAAGTACCATTCTTCCATCATGAACTGATTTTGCTTCATATGAATTGGATCTTGCCATGAGTGATACAGAAATGTTAACCATCCATCATCCGTAATTCATATGGGATCAAGTTGAACGTACGAGGGTATTTAATGTTGTTTATAAATTCGCAACTACTGTTAGATCTCGTCTACCATCTATAGCTAGTGCAAAAGCCAGCGTTGTTGGTGTAGGTGCACTCTTACACCCTATTTCTAGCAACACTTAGGATGTGATGAAGCAGGCATAGATTATAGCTCTGGTTATTGTGAAAACACATCCTTCACTCTCAACATGCTCTTGCATGGGTGCTCATCACCATAATGTCGTCTCATTAACAACCTCAAGAATTGCAAATAAGCTAAAAGCCACTCTTATAATTGAAGAATCATTTGAAACTCTTATAACTAAAGAAGTTGCAATGGAATCAATAGTTCAAAACTAAGTGCAGTGTCATTCTAGTAGTGGTCTTGGAACTGAGAGCAAGGAAGAAGAGGAAATGGGCAGGTGAATCTAAGGGAAAGAAAGAATTGTGTGAAGGATAGTAAACGTGTGTGCGAGTGTGTACGTGAGGTGTGTGTGTGGTGTATATGTGTGTATGTATGTGTAGGTGTGTGTGTGGTGTGTATGTATATAGATAAGAGTGTGTTGGTGAGTGTACGTGGTGTATGCAAAATGTACGTGTATGTGTATGGGTGGGAATATGCTAGTGTATGCACGTGGTGTGTGTGTAAGGTGTGTAAGAGATATGAAGTAGAAAAGGAAGAAGAAAAGGTAAATGGAGGAGGAAAAGTTGGAAGGAGGAGAAAATTGAAGATGGAAGTGTAAGTGAGGATGAAGACTAGTAGGAAGGACAAGAAACCTTGTAGGTAGAGATGTCAACAAAGGAGAGGAGAAAAAAGGTGATACAAAACCTTTAGTGACTATTAATCCTACGGGTGTCTTATAAGTAGTTCGTTAGAAGATATTAGAGACAAATTGATAAACGAAAGGTTCAAAGATGCTTCATGTAAAGAAGAGGCGCTTATGTTGGTGTAGATGGTGAAGGGAATGATTCAAGCAACGTCCAGGATGATGGCCTAGGGGATATTTGGAATGAAATGAACTTCGTAATGGAATGTTCAAACGATGTTGAGGAAGATCATTCTTGGCCAAATACCCTAATGCAAGACTTTTAGTTATCCTTTCCAAGGGTATCTTGCCTACACGGAAGAAGGAATTCTAAATTTAGCAGGTCAAAGAAGTTCCATTGCTCGACTTCTACACAAGGAAAGCGAACAGTCGATTACAGCAACCTAAGGTGTTGGAAGCAATGATTCCTAAAAAGGTTGTTCCTTCTAGAACCCTGTATTGGAATCACGTTGAGGAAGTGTTCGACGTTTCGAATCTTGTTTGCCCAAAGTTTCTTAAGGTGGAGACTTCTCGCCTTGCCATCAAATGCATAATGAGCAAAGTACACATATCTGATGCTAGGAAACTACAAAAGTCAAGCAAAGATGCTACTTTGTTTGATTTGGTTGAGGAAGTATTGCAATATGAATCAGATTCCCATAAGACCAATCATGAGGGCCCGAGCTAAGGGCTTACAAAACCTAGTTTTGAGAATCCTTCATGAGCAACCAAATCCTAAGGATGCTAACTTGATTTCTACCTTTTTATCATATAATTATTGTGTATTCTGACAAATACATTTATTGGTTCTACAGGGTGTCAAATCACCTACACTATTGAGTGAGTTGGGAACCTCATTAGGACTCGTATCCAATGACCTTGAAGAATCGACATGTTGAAGACTATTTTTATATTTGTTATTTTCCTTGAACCATTTATTTTGTAAGCTTTTGGGACATTTTATTTGGTTGTATTTTGTGTTTTAGGACCAGCCACCCTTTAGTGGCATAGTTATAATTGTTTAGCCATTTTAATCTTAAAGGGAGTAAGTATAAATACTTGCTTAAGTATGGTTTAGAAAAGGAGAGAATATACACATTTTGTTGCCTAAATTTTCGTGAGAGTTAGGATTCATCCCAATTTTCATAAGACTCTTATCAATTTCTTCAAAAAATTGTGGCGAGTAGCAACTAAAGGAATTGTGAGTCATATCATTTCCTTGGTTGATTTCCTTTTTATGCTAGTGTGTAATATCTAGTCTTAATTAGGATTTGTTCATTTAGTTCTTGATTTTCACGTCAATTGTAGGGTCAATTTCCATCATTATATTGTTTACAATTAAGTGGAATTGTATCATATATTGTCTTGTTAATTGCTATTCTTCATTTGCGTAGAAGCTTATTGTATAAGAAGTTCATGCCAATTTTTAGTGTTGTTGGTGATTGGATTTACATTTGATATTGTGTTGTGTGCTTAATCCAATTGAGCACATCATCATTTTGGTGTTAAGGTTACTTGATTTACAAATTGGATTACAAAGGGTTAAGGGTTTACGCCATTGTAGAGGGTTGTTGAACCGGATTTGAATTAAGGTTTATTCAGTTGTTTATATGTATATGCTTTAGTTAAATTAAGGCATATCACATTGTAGAAGGACACTGATTTCAAGAGGAAAGTAAAGAGATTACCTGCTGAAATCGCTTGACTCTAGTTAGGACTATAACAACCCTAAATAGGTGAATGGGAAACTTAATGATATGCTGCAATGTTGTGTTATGTGTTGATATGCTATATATGTGAATTCACTTGCTTTGTTGTAGTTGCAATTGGATGTGATTTTATTAATTTTAAGTTATATAGTGGGGTTAATTGAGTTTAGGAAAGAAGTTATGAAGAAATTGGTAATGAGATAAGTTATATATGAACATTGTTTTAATGATGTAGAGGATAGATTGGACTTAGGGTTTAGATATAACTATCATAACGATAGCACTTCGCACAATCTTGCCAGTGCTATTACTACATGCCTAATACCGTGATTAAAAAATTGTTTTCTTCAAACTAAACCAAAATATATAAACCTAGCTTTTTCCTCTATAGTTATCGAGTAAGAATGCATAGTTGGAATAGATATACATATATCATTATATACACATATCATAATCTACTTCTGAATATGTATATATGCTTAGGCAAAGTTATTTTCCTATTATATTTATAGAATACACTTATGCATATAACTATACAAATCATAAGTGCAACTTTCTATTTTACAACGTAACAATTATATTTTCCTACCCCTCTTAAGTAAGTGAGGGGAGGTATCTAGTAAATTGTCCTTTAGTTAAAGCTATGTTTTTAAACCTATATATATATATAGGTATTTGAGGACTTGGGAGGAATATATATGTGGCTACCTTATTGACCCTGGATTATGTATATAACTAAGCACTTAAGAGGTGCAATGACACAAAGGTGTCAAGGAATAATAATTGTAGATTAATCCCAAGTGGTTGATTTGACATATAAGTCAAATGACACAGAGGTGTTAAGTTAACTAAAATCTTGCATATAGCTTGATCATCTTTACCTGTTTGGTCTGGTTTCCTTATTTATTTTGTGATGTGAAATGCACGATTTTTTCTTGTTCTGGTAAGTGTGAATATGAGATCTAGTGGATTTGTTTATGGGACTTCACTGGTTTCCTATTGATTACTCTTGGAGTGGTAGTCTTTAAATGCTTGGTAGTGTACCTTATTGCCTTGAATGGGAATTGGTTGTGACTATATATTGTTTAGTCACCTTAAATCAATTAATTAAAGAAGTGGACTCAATTAAAACTTGACATGCATTTACATGAGATATTGCATGAGATTGTAGGTCATCACTACTACAGGACTCGCCGGAAGTGATCAGAGGATCGTTGTTCCGCCAAGTGTGAACTAAGTGATTAGGGGATTGTCCCGCCTTAACAGTTCTAAGTTTGACCTGTCCCTTGAGGGTGTAAATGCTTGGTGTATTGAGGCACCTGAGCCTAGATCATTAAAGCTAAGACATAAATATAATAAAGCGATAAGAGTAATTAAATTGTGTGTGAAACCTGGGACTGATGGTGGCTTCGGAATCCCCAACCTAAGGTCGGGGGGAGGGGGGGCTTAATCCTAGACTTCATGTCGGTTATTGGAAGACCACGTGAGATGCTACATTTATATGATTGTTCATGCATAGCATATGTTTTGATAACTTGATTTGAAATTGCTTGTGCGTGTATAGCATTGAAAGTATTACCTCCCATTCACTAAGTCGTAGTGTGCTCACCCCTTTACAGACCCTTTTGCAAGTAGAGATTATGAAAGCTCGAGATAGGATAAAATGTGAAGTATCAAGAGTTTTTGGAAGACAAGAACGGTAAAGTAAGAATTGTGAAGGATATATTATTTAGATGAAATGTTAGGATCCCTATGTAAATAAAATTGAATTTGTGAAACTTAGGATTTTATATGGATGTCCATCCATGGCATATGATTGAGAACTTGCATGAATTGTTTGCGCATGTGCAGTATTGAGAGTATTGCACTCCTATCTCACTTAGCAATATAACTCACCTTACTATAAATTGTATGGTGCAAGTATCGACTACTTAAACTTACCCAGTAGATGTTGTACCATGGTAGGTAAATTTTGTCACGGAATTTCTAGGATAAGAGGCAAGGTTTGAGAGTTAGCTTGGTCTCTTTTGTACAATTATGTCAGAATATTGATAAACGAATGATTGTAAATATTTAATTTGACTTAGTGAAATCTTCAGTCTGTATTATTATTGTGGGACCTAGATGAGGCCTGCTTCTAAATTATGTGTGTTGCTTTCTGTCAAATATGAAATGGTTTAAATGAGATAGAAGAATGCTAGAGGCATTCGGTTTATAAAAATTGTATTTTGACAGGTCATATTGTATTATAATTGAGATGCTTCGTGGTTATCTATTAGAGACTAGGTAACCGTAACGGGTTGTCACGAATAAAATACCCTGCAGGATATGACAATAATGCACCCTGCAATGTAGGTGGTCTAAAATTTAAAATATCAAATCAATAAAAAAATGATTAATTTTAAAGTTTTATTTGACTTATAGTATGCCTTCTCTTTATATATGATAATAGAAAGAGAGAGATGAATAGTTTCATTTTGTAACTTTCTCCTTTTCTTGGTGTATTATTTGATTCATTCTTGACACACTTTAATTTTCTTAGACCCTCCTCCATTCTCATAATCTTAGGACTTTTGACAATACCTAAGTGAATTAAAACAAACTATTCTATTGCGTAATCAACACACATCTTCCTATCATAAATAATAGCACAAATATTGAGATCCTCTACCTTAAAAACAACATACCTAACAAAACTAGTAAGAATCATTGTCCCCTATAGCAGGAACAAGTTTTTCAATTGATTTCTTTCATTACCAACAAACCTCCACAAGACACTTCTACGCTACTAGATGTTAATATACTACAATAATCACCAAAGAAGATATAAAAACATTAAATGATGACTCTAACACAAACCTCACATTCAACACAATGCATATTTGCTTATTGTATAGTCTAACTTAAACTCTACCTACAGTAGTAATACTTAGCTCCTAGCTATTGCTATAGGTGGAACCAATCTATCCCACAACATATGTAGATAGCATTCTTAAAGTCTAAAACCTAATTCATAGATTTCCTTTAAATATGAGATGGTAGTAACAACTCACCATCATTTGACTTAGCAATTGCCACATTACCAACAATCTTACCACTATTATCTTATGTTTAGCCTTAGCCTTGCCTCTTAAGCTATTATACACTTACATGGCCCTTTTATTTGTAATGATAATAGATAATACTTGAGCTTCCAAATCTCCCTTTAGAATCACCACTTTCAGTTGATTGTTGATTGTTAGCAATTAGACCATTTGTAACCTCGTTGTTCATGAATCCTGTCTTGTAGTCCAAATGGTTCTTACTCAACAAATTACTTTTTATCTCTTTTAATAAGAAATTATCCTTGACATAGTCACAGTCTCCCTAAATCTCTATACGATAGAGAGCATAATAGGATCATTACTTGGTTTTCTATCTCAATTTTAAGACCAATTTTTAAAATTATTAATCATAAACATGAAATTTGAAATATGATGTCGTATTGTTGCATTACTCATCCGGAGTGAATGTAATCCATGCTTTAACTTCAACCGATTCGCAAGAGAGTTGATCATAAGCAACTCTTTCAATATCTTCCATAATCTTGCAATCATCTTCTTAGCCGATGCATTTACTATTTCTCAAAATTAGAGGATTATCATTAGAGCCTTCTCATTATGTTCAATGCAATCAATATTCTTCATGGGCTATGATGCCGATCCAAAGCCGTTTTCAGGCCTAATCACACTAGAGCCCCTCACATCTACACTTAGCGTAATCCAACATTTGTACTACTTTCAAACATGTCAATATCACACTTATTGGCCATATCTTTATAATTAATGTATAGATAACAAACTTTCAAAATTCTCGATCACCCAATGTTACTCCAATACCGAGTTGTTTGGACTAAGTTTGAACTTTTCGTATAGATTACATAACATACAAATATATAAGAGATATAGCAAGTAAAAGAAATACAAAGAGACACATAGAATATACATGAAGAACCCCAAAAGAAAAGGATTAAAAAACCTTAAATAAGATTGGATTGATCTAATAGTGTAATAATTATGGTATTACGAAACTGAAACTGTTAGAGACATAGCTATCCTAATTTAGCTCTTCGATCATTTCTTCACTGTAAGTAATCTTTCATAACAGATTCTTGTAAATTCAAGAAATATAAGTTCAACAATAAGAAACATTGCACTGTGACAGGAAGAGAAAATTGATCTGTGTTATGAATCTTACACCAAAACATCTGCTTTGACTTGAATTATATACGATTATATTACATATGCCCAATATGTCCATCTTTCATGCAAGATTCAAATGATCTTTTGATTATTGCCAATTCTCACCTGACCACTCGCCTTGAGCGGAGTTAACGACTACGATTACATATTTCCTTTTAATCTCCGCCAAGGCCACAAGGAAAGGGATGATAAGTTCTCATACAAAGGACGGTCTTTGTCACGGTTTGCAGGTACACCTCCTCGAAATGCCCATACATCGTTTTAATTCGTGGGCGTTTTTGATCCAATATGTATGGGGAAAATTACAAGACACCTTAATAACTATTAAAGTTAGACAAAAATCTTATAATTTGAAAATACTACTTTACAAGTTACACTAGTTAGGGATTTTTTTTTATATATATAATATCGAATCAGTCTTTTATATAAATTTATACTTATTATTCTTTTTAGAATATTCCTCATCCAATTTGATGATTTTTTTTAATATTGTTAATATTCTGTCGGTTTATAGGGGTTAAATTGGGGAATTGGCTTCAAATGTTATTACAATCGTATAAAACATAGAAATTGACTTAAAATTGTGTTTTAAGGATTTTTTTTTTTGAGTTTACTTTTTTAAAGTGGTATAAGTACTGTGTTTCAAAAAAATATTTTTTGATTTAACTTTGATAGTTTTTAGGGGCATTGATAATTTATGCGTATGTATTTAATTGGATTAATTTTTTAAAAGATAAATTACAAATATACTGTTTATATTTGCTTAACTTGTGTTTAGTTTCATTGTCTTTAAATTTGAGCATTTAAACTCTTAATCTTAAAAAAAAAAACTCTAATAGATTATTTTGCATTGGATTGCATGCAATTTTTTTTCTCTTTATTGTATTTTTTTTTAGTTATTTTATCTAAGGATAAAATAGCGAAATATGGTCTAAAAGCATAGTTTTCAACTATTTGGGGGCCTAAATGCTCAATTTCCAAAATGAGGAGACTAAATATATATAAAGAAATATAAGAGATTTTATTCGCAATTTACATTATTTTAAGTGATTCTTTTAACACTTGATAGCTAATATATAAGATATATTCTAATATCTTAGATATATTCATACATCATATATGAGTTTAATATGACATGTACTTTATTAAGCTACATAACTTATTATAGATGCCACAAAATAAAAAAAAAAAACAAAAAAACAAAAGCGATCACATGATTCATTAATATATATGAGGCATTTATTAAAAACCATAGCTTGTATGTCCAATATTTCTATTATGTTTTGTTACAACATTGAAGACCCACAAAAGTGCTTTACGTCCAGTGTGTAAATGAATATTGGTGCATAAAAATTCCTGGTATAAATGCTTTTGTTCAGGTGTTCCTAATGTCAAGGGTCCCATAAATATTTCTATCAACTTCCTTTTGTAGATGGTGTTCTGAATAATGTCACGAAATTGTGCTAAAGGACTTTTGCAGGTATGCTTATTAACAGTTTACCTGTACACCTTGTACTACCGTCGAATCTCAATGTCCTAGTGGACCAAAACCCATTTGGGAGTATTTTGGTCGAAACCCTAATGTTATCTTGGAAGAGAAAGGAAAGCCCTCCTGAAAAAGACCACTGAAGCTTCTTCATGAACGTTTCCTATAGAAGAATTTCAATAAAACTCCGTAAGTTATAATTATCTCAAAAGATAGGAACAGTCTATACAGCCTATAGTGGAGCCATATGTATATATACTAAATCTGATCTTAGTAATCAAAAGTAGAATCATTAACTCATAATTTGTTGATTTGGAGGATCCTAAAACCTATCCGATACTAGCCGATTTGACTTGAAAAAGTTAGATAGGTTCGTGTTGGATATTAGATATCGTATAATATATTACAATTCCAAATTTCCCTGAAACATGCCATGAGAAGGCAATTGCTGGTTATGGACTTTCTATCCACTTTTGTCCTATCTAGAGACCCGTTTGTTTATGGACTACAAAACTAGATTCTAATGTAATAGATATAAATAAATATATCATTTAATTATTAAATATAATTAGATTTAGAGTATGTAATGAAATTTTAAGTACCAACAAATACGGCCTAACTTATAAAATCATTAAGTCTTTTTAGCCTATACCTTGATCAAATAGAAAAACATATGGAAGATAAAAAACCTGACCCTGTTTCACGGATGCCACCTCATCTAAATTATTCTCTTAATTTCTTCTTCTATTTCTTTGGAAATATTCCTTAATTTATGCATTTGAGAGTAGAATTGTAATATGAGATAATAAAAGAAAGCTACCTTTCCATTTTGCAATTTCAAATGATTATGACTATTTACCTGTACTTAATTTTGGGATTGTTTATGGGGACTATATATAATTAGCTAATATGGGATAACAATCTTGTTATGTAGATATTAGTTTGTTTCATGTTGTTTGGTTATATATGATTTTATTGTTATTTTTCATTTTTTTATTGTTATCTTATTTCTAGGATATCAAATCTTTTAGTTTTTTTTTTTCCCTTTTTTTAATTATTTCTTATTGTAGTAGTTATTTAAAAACCATTAAATTGAGTAAAGCATATTTATCCTTAATAAATACCTGTTGTGATTAACGTTTTGAGAGAATAAAAGTTTATTGTCATTAAAATTAGTTTGGTGCTTTTTTTAAAAAAAAAAATTTGGTGTGAGGCTATCATGATGATGATGTGAGCCCACTGACAAATTATCTGTTAAATGTTTTATATGATCTTGTGGTGATCTCCTTTAGCATATCCAACATTACTATTATTTAGTTTAATTTTCTGATTGATTTCTATTTCGGACGTTTCATCCTTCATCTTAAATCAATTAGCTCCCACTGTCTTGCATCAAGTTAGGTCTGTTCTTGGACCACAATAGAAGTCACAAAATCCTATACATATTTTATTTATTACAACTAACCGTAATACATACAATCATATAATAGGAAAATAACTATAAATTCCTATATTCTATGGTTGATAAAAATCACAGAAAATTGAGATCTCCTACCAAAACAGTAAAATAGGTAAGTACTTGTAAGTTTTACAAAAATATATTTTCATTCGACTTCCTCTAAAAAAAAAGATATTACATTCTACAAATTAGATAATTTTCTGACATTCTTACACTATCCATCTTAAACTAGGTAGCTCTCATTCATACAATGTCATATCCTCTCCCACGCTTTTGTAGTGTTACCTACAAAATAATCTATTGAGGGGTGAGTACACACTATGGCCTACTAAGATAGGAATGCAATATTTTTATTACTAAATAAGCACAAGCGATTAATCAATCATATATTATGCATGAGTAATCATATGAATATAATATTGTATGCAGTCTTTTGGTAACTAGTGTGACATCTAGGGTTTATAGCCCTCCTTTGACCTTGGGTTGGGAAATATAGTTGCCATTAGTATCCGAGTTGTCTAAATAAGTGACATCCCTAGCTAAACACCCCAAGATGCCCTTCACTTATTTCCTTAATAAGATCTTTAGTTACACATTCTAGAATTTTCTTAACCAATTTGATAAAGGAGACTCAATATGAAGTTCTTGACCAAATGGACACTACTTGAAAACATAAGAGATATCTTACTTTTCTTTAAAAAGATAAATCCAACATACTCTTGAATGATCATCAGTAAAAGTAACAAGCCACTTATAATTAGAATATGTTAACACACGAGCTGGACCCCATATATCACTGTGTGTATGTGATAAAATTTTTTCAAGTATTTAGCTAAAATACAATATTCACACTGAGAATCATGAGCTTCTTTATTTATGAACAGATTTAGATATAACTTCTTCATATAGGCAAAACTAGGATGTCCTAGACGCTTATGCCATAACATTATCTTTGACTTAGTTTGAATGGAAACAAAAGACAGACTTTCAAACTCAAACCTAGACTTTATTCCAGATAGAAAGTAGAGACCATCAACTTCCTTAGCATTACCAATCGTCCTCTTCGAAGCTAGGCCTTGTATAATACAACCATTTGATGAACAAATCAATCTACACTTATATCGAATCTCAAGTATAAACAAGGTATCATTAAATATCAAACCATCAATAATTACAATTCCTTTCCCTTTTGTTACAATAATCTTGCCATTAGCAACCAAAATACTACCTAACTTGCAACCAATATTTAATTTTTCAAAAAAAAAAAAAGTGTAGAATTAGACATGTGATCGGAAGCTCCAACGTCGAGTATCCTTATATCCTTTTCTATTTCATGAGGAGGAATTGGATAATTACCTTTTCGTGTAATAGCTGCACAGGAGTCAATTCAATAGGCTAAGTATTACCAAAATTTAGTTACATTTAACCCAAGATCTGTTGCAAGATGGCAATCTAATCATTTGTTAAACAAATAGCCAAATCAGTATTCTGTATAATCTATTTTGTAGAAGTATTCTATCCATCTTCAATCTCAGTTACTTTAGTCACCTGTATTGATCTAAGATTTGAAGAAGTAAACCTAGAGTTCTTCACCTGGCATCTCCCCCTTAGATTATCAGGTTTTCCATTCAATTTCCAACAAGTTGAGCATGTATGGTTTGATTTTTGATAGAAATCACACCACATGTTAGTCTTGGCAGCCATGTTTGAATCTCTAGTGGATCCTTTCTTAATAAACAATGTTGAGCTTGGAGTAGATGAATCAACTGACATATTAGTCATCGATGACTTTCTTCTCTTCTTACTTTGGCAAAAGCCTCTTTGAGATTAGGAAACTGCTACTTCCCTATCAACCTTCCTCTTACCTCATCCAAATCTGAATTCAAGCCATATGGAAAATCATACACTTTGTCATTTTCCAATAGAGAGCTATACTTTAACCCATCATCTACACACTTCCAATCCACCTCATAAAATAAGTCCATTTCTTGCCAAAGTTCCATTAATGCATGATAATACTCACTTAAACTCATTGATCCTTGAATAGTAGCATGTAATTTAGACCACAATTCAAAACATTGGGAGGAATTGGCCAAGTTGGAATACATCTCTTGCATTGTATCCTAAATTTGATTAGCCATTTCACAAAACAAGTAAGTCCTCCCTATTTTTAGATCCATGGAATTGACTAGCCAAACCATAACCATCGAGTTTTCCACTTCCTAGATTCCATACTCATCCAAATCATTGTTAGGTGGCATAATGGGCCCATTTATGTAACCAAGTTTTCCTTTCTGTTGAATTACCAACTTAACTGATTAGAACCATTCCCTAAAATTCATATCGTTAAGTTTATGTTGCGTGATTTAGAATGAATGATGCTCACTAGACATACCCTGGACTGATCAGGTTTGAGAGGTTGTGCTTAAATCTTCTAGGGTTTTCAATCTAAGCCTAGACCTTAGTGAGCTATCTAGTTTTGCACCTTTCCCACTCATTTTGGATTAGCACAATCAATTTAGTTCCAACTTGTTTTGATTCCATGAAGAAAATTGAATGATAAAATGCCTCACTTTTATTCTCGGTCAATAACAGTATATACAAGATAAATCTCAATTACATAAGCTTCTAGTATATAAAATATATCCCTAATTTTGTACAATGGATAAACTTCACAGTTACTAAGCCTAAGCTAATAATCTATCCAAAACATTTATAACTTATCTACTAAAACATGTAGTGAAATCATGCAACATATATTAACTTCATTAAGGTTTTAGAGAGACTTTAGATGAATAAAATTTTATTTGCTTAGAGATCGGCATGATGCCTTTCTTTTCTTTTTGTCTTTTTTTTCCTTTTTTTTTTTTTGATGTATGAGGCTATTATATAAATTTTATTTTAGTGTGATACATACAAATTATCAAATAATATGAAACTACCAAGAAATTATAAGATTTGTGTGTCAGGTGATATAAGGGCATCAAATTATTATTTTTTAATTTATTATATACATAGTTTTAATATTCTTATGGTCTTGTGATGATTTCCTTAGCATAACTAATATAATTATTGTTTATTTTAATTTTCTTATTGATTTTCGCTGTTTCGTGCATTAAATCCTTTATTTTATATTGATCGGTTTCCGCTGTCCTCCATCGATTTTCATGCTTAAATGATGGCTATAGGCGGAAATAATGGCATCTTAGGAGAGCGCGAACCTTATGCTTAGGCCTTAACGGACAACATGCGTTGCAAGTACTGTTTGTTTGAAGTATTTATTTAGAAAATTGAGAAAGAGTTTCTTAAAAAAAAAAAAAAAGAGAAATACACAGGTTCTACATTATAGGTATAATTCTATATCACTAGAATGGATAGTTAATTCTTAGATGCAACTACACCTCTCTAGAAGAATTCTTAGATGGGTAGGGTAGGTAGGGTACAAGATATGTATTGTCATAAGGATGTAAAAGTATATTTTGAGAATTTTAGGAATTTAACCATACATTGTCTTTGAACTAGCTAACACTTGGATATATTTTCTAAAATGGTGTCAACAGGTTTGAACTAGCTTAATCTACACGACATATGTTCTAAGATTGTGTCAATAGGTTATAGGCATGTTTCATTATCATAGGATACGGTTTTTCTTTTTCTGTCTTAACCTCATATCCACTAAATAGGATGTACACAATATGATAAGACTATACATATACTTGTGAAATATTTAATCAACTCAGACAGAATATATGTCATTTACTTGAAACCATTTTGCTCATGTTTCATTCACAGCATAGTCCCATAAATGAGTAAAAAGGATCCCAAGTATGACGATAGAATATTGTTGGTGACAGTTCCAACAAAATAAGACATCTTGAATATCACCGATCGGATAGCCGTGCTAAGAGACATGAACACCAAACCCAGCATGTGTTGTATTGGATGCGACCATATATAAATGTACTACTGGACCCTCCTTTCCATGAATGTTTGTAAACGATTCCTTAACTTCAGACCCTTTGTGCACTTTATGCATGTGACCTTCTACCTTAATATCATTCCACGTAATCTTAAAGATAGATTGAATCAATATGATTACTTCGTATAGTTTAAAACATAAAGAGGATGATCATGACTCAAAATGAAATATATTACTCCTCCAACTTAGAGAGTTGACAGCTTTGGACACTTGATTGGAATTAAATAACTCAGTGATCCTTCCACAAGTTATGTTTTGATATTAAAATTTGAGTCCAATGGTTTCGGTTATATAAGGAAAGTTGATTGATTCTCGCATCACTTGCTAAATAATTTAAGACATTGTTAGATATAGAGATCAAATTTTACAGGTTATAGTGTTGCAATTGGCTCTTGGTTCATAATCAATTTTTGATACATTGGGTGGCTAATCGATATTATGACACGATTGCCTTGTTCTATATCAACAATAGGGCATTTCCTATGTATTTGAGAACCTAGAAAATCGCATGTATGCGTAATGTCGGGGATTATATTTCGACTGGCTGAAGATTATAGTGGATTTTAGAATGGGATCAAGAAATTATTTAGAAAACTAAATTAGTAATTTTTTTTTTGCCAATATTAACAAATCTAATTTAAATAATTATAAGTTTCTTTTTGTAATTTTAAGACAAGGAGAGAGAGAGAGAGAGTTGAGACCATAAAAATGGGTTAAAAAAGAGTGGACCTTGTGGTCCAAAACATAGGGCCACATGATCCACTAAATGCATTCTGGCAGCATATGGGTCGAGTAGCCATGTAAAGGCCTCTTGGTCGTTTTTGTCTTCATACATATTCTCTCTCTTTTATTTATTATTTTTCTTTACCATCTAACCTACTTAGCTAGCACTAGATTGTGAAACAGAAGTTCTTAAAAATAGAGAGCATGTGAGGCTTTAAAAGGGCTCATTGGGGTGACCCTTGTGAGCCTTAGAAAGTGGTTCCCTGGTTCGGTGGTATTTCGGCTTTGTATATATTAGTGCCTCCCTTTGGTTCGGTCTTATGGGTCCCTTGGGTATGTAGTAGATCTAAGATTTTATAAATATGTCTTGATAATTGTTCAATTTGTGTAAATCTGCTTGTACTGAACAGAGTCCCTTAATGTTGCTAGATTAATTAAAAAAAGAAAAAGGTAGGTTAATTCTCATAGTACTCATATTGTAATTCGGTTTTGCATCCACTATCATTGGGCAATCCCTAATGAACTTTTGAATATCTTTGTTTTGAGTAAGCTTAGAAGTTATAGCACCTTATATCAACTCATCCTCAGTAGGAGAGATTACACTAGCAAAAATTAGCTATAGTTGATGGTGTTAATTAAGTATAAGCTATAGATAATCATATTAAAAACAACAAATTAATTCCCTTTTACCATTTATTTTGGTTAATTTTTCATTGAAATATTTGATTTTAATAAGCACCATTTTTTAGTTCATTGTAACACCACTCTCTTCTATAATCAGTTACTATTAGGAGCTATTAGTAAAGTTGACCAGTTCACTTCAGTTACTTCCCTATTTGGGGAATAAGAAAACTTTTGTTTTTTTTTTTCTTTTGGTTAATTTTTCATAGACATATTATATTATAATTAAACACCATATGCTAGTTGTTAGTCATAACAATTACTCTTCTATAATCAATTACTATTAAGTATTCTTAGTAAAGATGACTAGTTTATATGATTATAGTATTATTAAACCACTCTTCTCAATCATTTATTAGATGTTCTTAAATATTAAAATTCATTTAAAGAGCATTTTGTAAATCTCATTATTTTTGCACAATTTTTCCTCCTGTATACAAGTTTATATTAGGAAGAAAGGCAAGGAAATAGTTGCAAACTAAGTAATCCAACATTTGCTCTTCCATCTTAAAAAGTACGAGGTTTTAAATTGTATTAGCTGTCCAACATTTGCTTGGATTTTTTCCCCACTTTACTTCTAAATTAAAAAAAAAAAAATGGTTATGAAAACCTTTAGTCAATCGTATGGGACAACCTCCTTTCTAAAACTTCCTATATTCAAACATTGTACGGTACAGATCCACCATTACTAGTCCCAATATCTACAAATCCCTCACTTTCCAGCCGAAAATAAAAAAATCCATAGATCCATGAACTTTCTACATTCTCATCACCTCAAATCCATTGTATCTCTGCCCTGTGATAGTTCCATTTTAGCATATCTAGGAGGGTTGTAGATTGAGGTGGTCAACTTGACTTTGATACAATAATCGAGTTTTCAATCTTTATTGTGTCCCATTCTTATATCTTTTGTCTCTTATTCTCTCTCTTTTATTGTCTTTTTGTGTGATATATCCTAAGTTTTATTATACTTGTGAATAAACTAAGTTTTATTCTCTTAATAGATGTTTAATATTATTGGATGATATGAAGTGATGTACCAATGTTTGGAGTTTAGATAATCTAACCTCCAACATTTCATTCATTATTGATGTTACCTATTATGATTAGTTTTGCTTGAGTGACATTATTATTTTGGTAGTGACAAAAGATAATAAAGGCAAAAAGCACCTAACGCATGGTTAAATTTTGTAGTACATCATATTGTGTCTTGTCTTTTTTTTTTTTTTCTTTTTCATTTTGTTTTGATCTTGTGATGTCTTGACTAACTCAAGTAAATCTTGATTAGTCCATCTCAATGTGAAAATCTCCCATCTTAATGATTCTATCCTCTTGTTAATAATCACTTATGTAATGATGATTAGGGCTATGAAAATCTTTTTAATCTAGAGGTATGAACTCTAGTCTTCTAATAGAATATATTAGATTTGGTTCCCTCTCTAAACTTTAAAAAAAAAAAAAAAGAAGAAGAAGACAATTAGGTCTTCCAATGAAAAATTTGGGCTAATTTATAAAAGTTAAGTCTCCTCATTTGGACTAATTCTGTATGTGCATATCCAAATGGACCAAGGAAATCGCAGTGTCGCCGGACCTGGAACGTGTAGTCTGACCCAATACGAGTTTATAACCATATGGTTTGGGTTTGAGAAACTCAAGAATAACTAGCAAATTTTCCTGAATGAATTTCCATAGACTTAAGGCCAGACTACTCTAATTGGACCCATTTGATAATCTGTAATCTGGTGGCATTTGATCTGGTTTAGATTTAGATTTACTTTCCTAGTTATTGTTTTCATTTCTAGCATTATTTTACCTGCTATTCATATGATGTGTGATAATAGAACGATAATTGGATTTGTATCGTATTTTACCTTAAGTTACAAAAATAATCAATTATTGATATTGAAGAAAGAAGATGACATGACAATATTACAAAATATTTAAAAAATTTAAGCGATCTCGACTATTGAATATTTATAATTTTAGATGAAATACTTTAGAAGATCTACTTCTACTATAATAATCCACGTGCTCAACTCGATACATCTCACTTGCAACAAGTTGTTATTTCAACTAAAATATTTATCATTGTATGGTGATTAACATATTCTTTTAGTAAAGAGTCGATAATACTAACACATCTTATAAATGAATTCATGATTAAACAACATAGAAGGTGAATTCTATATATATATATATATATATAAATAAATAAATAGATAGATAAAAACTTTGAAGATGGATTCTGTATGTCTTTGAGGAATAGTCTTGCGTTTCAAACTTTTAGAATATAAGGATAACCTGAGAACTAGGGATGACAGATTAAATCTTACTCGGAAAAACTTGCTCAACTCATTTGTGACGGGGTAAGGTGGATTTTCTTTTTTCTTTTTTTTAAGAAAAAATCGAGTTTTTAATCAATGGATGAAATTATAAAATAAATAAATAAAAACAAATTCAAGTCCCCAACTTTAAGTATGCTTAAGATCTTGAACCGTAGACATAAAGTAACCAAGAAGCCTATTAGTTACATTGTTACGAACAAAATTGTACGGTAAGACATGCATCAAATAGCAACAGGAATAGAATAATATACAAGCAACATCACATTCCTCCAACAAAGGAAAAAGAGATATTAGAGGGAAACTCGAGCTAATTTGGCAATTTTAGTAAAACTTCAAGTAAAATATCTATATATATATGTATATATATATATAATACAAATTTGTATGTAACTCATCCTTTAGGCAAGGAAAGCATAATATGTGTGCTTGTGAGTGAAAATGCAATTTTGTGAAGAGAGATAATAGAGTTTTGTTTACGTATGATATATGTCACCCGAAGCTTCTTAGAGTACTTTTATTTTTTTATTTTAATATCCATACTTTAATTTCTTTTAGTACCTTAATTTTATAACAAATGAGCATCTCCATTATAACATCCGTTTATCACTCACTTTTTTCCATTTTGACATCTAAACTTTTTTTTTGTCTGTTTGTTCCCTCAACTTTTTAGATTAGGACAAATAAATAGCTATTATTAAAAAAACGATTAAAATAATAATAATAATAATAATAAATGAAAGAAATTGATACATACTAGAACACCCTACTTTCCAGGTGTTTGTTATAATCCTACATAAAAAAGTAGTATAGACTAAATACAGTATTTAAGTCTAAAGAGCCCTTTTACTTATCAAACTAATCTTTTTATTGTACTTCTTTAAGACAAACATCCTATTGCCTTTTTTTAGTAAGAAGTTACCTTCCCATTTATTTGAAGTCTCCACTTATGTTCGAGAACTACATGCTATTGTAAAATCAGTCAAAAAGTGGAGGCAATATATTTTTCGAAGCACATTTTATTATATGCATTGATCATAGGAGCATTAAGGAGATACTAAGCCAAGTTATATAGATACTAGAACAATAAAAGTATTTAGCCAAACTCCTTGGCTATGACTAATCTATTGTGAACAAGAAAGGATGTGAGAATATGGTAACAAATGCATTGTCAAGACAACATGAGATTGATTCCACTTATTTGGATACTTCAATGCTTACTTTTCCTCTTGTGGAAATTCTCAAAAGGGGGTACATTAGGATTGATAGTTATCAAAATATTGTTATTGATCTAGAGTCAAGAAAAGCCTTGAAGTGGCAACTTTCTTGAAAGAATGGCTTGTTATATTTTCCTCACCGTCTTTTTCTAGTGTCAAATTCATTTGTAATTCTTTTGCATCAAATTCATTTCATGCTATCCTCAGTTTTGGGTATTTTGGTGTTTCTAAAACTATAATAGATTGGCTTTCAATTTTTTTTTTTTTTTTTTTGTAGGCAGAGTTTCACGCTGGGGGGGTGGTGACACAAGGTAGTGGGAATAGTAGTGGGGAAGGCATGCTTAAGCAAGTTGAAGATTTTGTACATTTTGTCAAGGAATGCTAGCACATCAAATATTTGACTAGGGCTCCAGCAAAGTTATTTGTACCACTACTAATACCAGAGAGAGTATAGGGAGACATAAGTATGGATTTTATTACATGTTTAACAAAGTCACATGGGTACACAATCATCTTGGTGGTGGTTGACAAGCTATCTAAGTACTATCATTTGGGGGCTTTAAGGACTCACTTTACAATCACCAATGTTGCTTCCCTATTCTTGCACATGTTGGTTAAGTTACATGACTTTCTTCAATCAATTGCATTGAATTGAGATCCCATTTTCTTTAGTTGTTCCTTAGAAGGAACTATTTAAACTTAGTGGAACATGTTTGGCTTTAAGTAGTGCATATCATCCTAAGTCTAATGGTCGAACTAAGGTATTAAATAAGATCATTCTATAGTACTTGAGGAGTTATGCTATGGAGCATCCCACAAATTATACGACTCCTGACATAGCCGTGTTTAGAAAAACATAACTTAATTGTATATCTATTTAACTTCTAATTAAACTAATTTCCATGTAACCTAAATAGTTAGTAAGACCTTAGATAATCTAACAGATTAAGAGAATTAAGGGATTATACTATTTTAAGATTAGTACTAAGAATGATATATTGACATTGTACAAATTTTAGCTTAGCTTAAGTTTAGGACCAAATGTGCTTAAGGCTAAGATTCAAGGTACGTGTAACTTATGTATTTTTTATGTTTGCTTAAGTTAGAATATATTGTTAAAATGTATTAAGTACAAGACTAATTAAGAGTTTAAGTGTATGTTGTTTATGCTTAGCTCGACCTAGGGGCCCATAGTGGCAGTTCCCTAGGAAGCACCCCAATGATCCTTGTGTAACGTTGTCTTTAGTGGAGTCGTGCTTGGAAATGATCTAGGATAGATGTTGGATTAAGTGGTTTAGTGTATTATGGGTATGGGGCCCGTAATGGCAATTTTTATCACCAAGTTTAAGTGGTTAAAAGATTATGGGTGTGAAGCTTGTAGTGGTAGTTCTCATCAACACATTTAAGTGTTTAAGGAATCATGGCTGTGAAGCCTGTAACGGCAGTTCCCATCACCAATTTATGTTCCAATTGCCTAAGTGTGTTGAGAGGGTCATAAGTACCATGTTGTTGTTTATAGGCTTAAAAGAGTATTATGAAATGGTTGTTGTTGTTTAAGTACTGTATAATTCCTATGGTACTTATTCACGTTTGTTCATGCAAGTGTGCTTACATTATACGTATTGGGAAATAGCTCACCCTTTGGGGAATATTTTTATATGTAGGTACAGTGGATGTTGATAATCTAGAAGGAAATATGGGAGTGAATGAACCAGAATGAGAGGAGGAAGATGATTATCACTACTATTATAGCGAGTAGAGCTTAGGAGGTTGATTGGTGTTTTTAGATTTCCGTTGCATTAGATGGTGATTGTGGATTTATGTTAGATTGGTTTCAAGGTTTAAAAGATGAGTTGGAATGTTTTTATATTAAGTTAAAACTACTAGATATATTTGAATGTTGATTTTCAAGAATTGCAGGATTAATAGGTATCAAAGTAAAATAAAGCCTTAATGTGTTTTTGTATGGTAAAGACATGTGGCGAGTAGTAGCGCAGCCTGGGCTTTAGGGCATTACGGCTAAAATGGTATCAGAGCAGCGGTTTATGATCTTTAAAGACTTAAGTTTAGATCTGTGGAGAATAGGTTGAAGATCTTCAGTAAATTGGGTTTTGATCTACAGAACACAAGTTAATGATCCTGAAAAACTTAGGCTTGTTGATCCCTATGAAATTAAGTATTGATCATTAAACATTAATTTCAAACAGTAAAGCATAAGATATAATCATTAGAAAAATTAAGTATTTGATCTGTAAGAAAGTGAGACATGAAGAGAGTGGGAAAATATAGGACGTTATTTATTTAGTAATTTGTTTTATTGTACTGCTATTTTATTTTCATTTATTCTAATTGTTAAGTTATGTATATGAGTATCCATTATGTGTAGAGGTATATGTATATATACCTACATGACATGATTTTAACATTAATTGATACTGACCTAAGTACATTCGGTTGTCTCATCTTAAACAAAATACCTCCAAGAAGAATCACCAAATCAAAAGCTAGAAGGGGTGTTAGACATGGTAACCCTAATGAAAAAAATAATTAAGGTCAATAGCCATAGGGGGATAGAGACCAAATGGCTAAAGAGACAATTTAACTATTGTAAACTATGAATCAATTAGTGGGGCTATTAAAACAACAATAATAAGCTGCCAATCTCCCACAGTGTAGAATTGTCAATGAACCCATCAACTTTGATAGGTTCATCAAGGTAGACAAAGAATTCAACCCAAAAGCAGATGACCTAATTGAAGCTAAAGATTGAGTATAGAAAATGGAGAAGACCTTTGCTATCTTGCAGATACTAGAAGATAAGAAGGTCAATTATGTTACATTCATGCTAAAGAGAGCTGTAGCAAAATGGTAGGCCTCAATTCCCAAACTTGTAGGGGAATGCATGAATTAGAACATGAGTAAGGAGATTGAATAATTGAAGAATATGAGGTAGAGATGTACTGCCTCATCTAATTCCTTCCTGAGAATGTACATAGCGATGCTACGTCTTGAGCCAAGAGATTTCTAAGATGTTTGGATTTAGACCTGCAACTTGTAGTGGGGACCTTTTAGCTAAATACCTATATGAGGTGGTTGATACGGCCAAATACTTTGAGTAAAACAGAAAGAGTATTGAAGAACAAAGAAGTTGCAGAGCAGTAATAGCTTTGTGAAAAAGACCTGTTTCAACTGAAATAGGGTAAGACAAGGGCAAAAGACACCATGTATAGCAGGGCAGAAGATAGAGTGTTGCAGCTCATCCTTTACAAATCAGACAAGTGCCTTTGACACTTCCTATAGCAGGTCCACTTATTAAATGTACTAGATGCTAAGGGCCTCATGAGCTGAGAGAGTGTAAGCAGAGGGGACACAAAGCAATTAACTATCCTCAAGGACAAGTAAAAAATCAAGTAGGCCTAGCTCAATAAGTAGCTAGACCTCCAATAATGGGATAGGGTGGTAAACTAAAGGCAGGGGGTCCTAGATAAAGAGTTCCTGCCAGGGTATTTGCTATCCACTAGCAATAGCACCAAAACATCCTTAACGTAGATAACATTGCAAGCATGCTTTCAATACACTCTTGCAATGCATATGTGCTATTTGATACTGGTGCATCAATATCTTATATATCTAAAAATTTTGTATATGTATATGCATTGAATGCTAAACACATGAATGATTATTTGGTTGTTAGTACTCCTTTAGTAGTTAGAGGGAAGATAAGTAGGATATACAGAGGAGTGGGAATAGAGATACAGGGTAGGGTAATGCTAGCAGTTTTTTTAATATTAGAGATGGTAGAGTTTGACATTATTCCAGTTGTCAAAGTACCATGCCACCATTAACTATTACAATGTGGTGGTGCAGTTTAATATACCTGGGGAAGAGTACTTTGAGTATAAATCAGAAGTGCAAAGACCCATTAAATTACCTACTTATGAGATGTGGGGAAGAAATATACTAACAAATATATCTGTTGAAGCTATTGAGGAAGCCAAGATGGAAGTAGTACCTGTAGAGAAGGGGTTTGCAGAAGTGTTCTCAGAAGGCCTTCCCGATTGACCCTCAACTAGGGAGATTGAATTTAATATTGATTTGGTATGAGGCACAGTACCAATATTAAAACTGGTTTACATGATGGCACTGGTAGAAATGGAAGAACTAAGGAAATAGTTACAAGAGCTATAGGATAAAGGTTTCATAAGACCCAACGTCTCTCCTTAAGGTGCACCAGTCATGTTTGTCAAGAAGAAAGACAAAAGCATGAGACTCTACATAAACTACAAAGAGTTGAACAAGGTCACTATCAAAAACAAATATCCTCTCCCTAAGATAAATGACTTGCTTGACCAATTGCAAAGAGCTCAAGTGTCCTCAAAAGTAGATCTGAGATCAAGCTACCATCAATTAAGGATTAAAGAAGAAGACATTCAAAAGACAACATTCAGAACTAGATATGGGCACTATGAGTTTTTGGTGATTCCATTTGGACTAATGAATGCACCAACTACATTCATGGACTTAATGAACAAAGTATTTAGGGATTTTTTTGATAAGTTTGTAATCGTTTTCATAGATAATATCTTGATATACTCCAAAAGTACTGATGACCATGAATAGCACTTAAGGCTAGTATTAAGCAAGTTACAAGAAGAAAAGTTAAATGCCAAGTTCAGTAAGTGTGAATTCTTAGTTGGAATAAGTAGTTTTTTTAGGTCATGTGGTTAATAAAGATAGGATATCTATAGACCCTGAAAAGGTAAGAATAGTAATTGGCATAAACTAAAGACAACTATAGAGGTAAAAAGCTTCTTGGGTCTGGCAAGCTACTATAGCAGATTTGTAGAGGAATTTTCCAAAATAGTAACTCCTCTCACTAGAATGAAATAGAAGAATGTACAATTTGAGTGGGATGACGGTTGTGAAGGTAGCTTTCAAATGCTTAAAGAGAAACTTGTGTTAGTGCTAGTTTTAACATTACCCAAGAATGGAGAAGAGTTTACATTGTATAGTGATGTCTCAGTTCAAGGGTTGGGGTATGTCTTAATGCAAGGTGGGTAAGTAATAACATATGCATCTCACTAGCTAAAGCCCTAAGAGAGGAATTACCCAACTCATGACTTAGAGTTAGTAGTTATGATACTAGCCTTGAAGCTATAGAGACATTATTTATATGGAGAGAAGTGCAAGATCTTTATTGATCACAAGAACTTGAAGTATATCTTCACATAGAAAGAGTTAAATATGAGATGGAGAAGATGAATGGAACTGATCAAAGATTATGACCTAAAGATATAATACCATCTAGAAAAGGCTAATGTGGTGGTGGATGCCCTTAGTAGAAAGAAACAGGATAATGTAACCACTTTGATCACTTCATAGAAAAAGCTATTAGAAGGCATGCACAAATTGGAATTGGAGATCTTAATACAAGAAGTGTGAACAAAAATGGCTACCTTGAAGCACTAAAATGTATAGAATTAAAGCTAGTCAGATAGAAGATAAAGACATTCAAGAGATCAAGAGCAAAATGGAGCAGGGGAAGGCTCTAGAATTAAACTTAAATGTAGAGGGGATCTTGAAATGTAAAATGAGAAATATGTGTCCTAAAGGATGCAAAATTGAAGAGAGAGATAATGAAAAAGGCACATTACTCAGCCTATACAATACACCCTAGAAGCACCAAAATGTATAAGGACTTAAAGAGTCACTACTGGTGGAAGAACATGAAGAGAGAGATAGTTGAGTATGTAGCCAGATGCCTTACATGCCAGCAAATCAAAATAGAACATAAAAAACCGGCTAGAGAACTATAGTCTCTTTTAGTACTATAATGGAAATGGGAGCATATGACAATGAACTTTATTACAGCCTTCCTAAATACTAGGAGGAAATAAGATTCAATTTAGGTAATAGTGAACAGGTTGACCAAGTCTGCTCATTTTATACCTATTAAAGTGGGATACAAGTTAGAGAAACTAGCTCAAATATACATATAAGAAATAGTCAAATTGCATAGAGTGCTAGTGACTATCACTTCTAATAGAGAGATGAAGTTTGTAAGTAGATTCTGGAATAGCTTACATAAAAAATTGGGCACCAAACTGCAGTTTAGCACAATATTCTACCCTCAACAAAAGAGCTATGCAAACAAGAGAAGATGCCCTTTGGAATTTTAAGTGAGAGATAAGGTTTTGTTGAGGATTTCTCCAACAAAATGAGTAATTAGATTCGGGCTGAGAGGAAAGCTAAACTTAAGATATATAGGCCTGTTTGAGATCTTGGAAAGAATAGGTACAATGGCTTACAGGTTAGCTCTTCTACCAAGTTTGGCTAGAGTACATGACGTATTCCATGTATCCATACTAAGGAAGTATATACTCGATCTGAATCAGATAGTAACTTTGGAGCCATTGAATGTGTAGCCAAACCTTTTGTCTATGGAAAGGCTAGGCAAAATTGTGGATACTAAGGAGCAAATACCAAGACAAAGAACGGTCCCCTTTGTCAAAGTGCAATGGACTAATCAAATAGAAAGCAAAGCGACGTGGGAATTAAAAGAAGAAATGAGAAAGAAGTATCTAGAACTCTTCTAGAATTAAGTACATTTGAGGAAAAAAGTTTTTATAAGGGGGATGGGGGGTGGGGGAGGAGAATTTAGATACCCAAATTTATTTAATTTATTAACTATATATATTAATGGAAAGTTAAGGATAAGAGGGGGAATTTATAAAAATTGAGGGGTAATTTAGACATTTCCCAGAAGGAGTATTTAAGCCTAAGTTAATATAACGTCCCTCTTTTTTCACATTTTTACAATGACAAGGTAAGAAGAGGAGATAAACCCTCTCTAGAGTATAAGGTAACCTAATGAACCACAAGAACAGATACAAGTAAATCAAGTAAGAGTTTAATGATTATATGGTTGTGGTGCTTATGGATTGAAGACTAAATCAATTCCTATTATTTAATTCACCAAAATTTGAATCAAGGAGTGAGACTTGATGAAAACTAAAAAATTAAATGATCAAGGATGCAATTTACATAACTTTTGATGTAAGTAATCTAACCTATGTTAATTAATTAGAAAATACATGTTTTAAGGTTAAATTAAACCTAGAAATAAAAAGAATTGAGATTAGGATGAATTGGGATAGATGAATTAAGGCTTGCAAAATTGTATCAAGAGATACATAGCCATGTTTCAACTATGTTAAACCCAAACGTACCGAGAGATACATGACCTCCTAAATAGTCGTGTCACTCTTGTGTCAAACATAAACTTTACAAAGAGGTACATGATCTCCTAACATGGTCGTGTCATGATTATGTCGAACTTAGGTTTTACAGAAAGATAAATAGCCTCCTAACAAGACCGTGTTTCGCCCATGTTAAGTCCAAACCTTACATAAAGGTATACGACCTTTGACAAGGTCATGTATTATCCCGTGTTGAGTTACACGGCCTCCAACATGGCTATGTTGAGTGAAACATAACTTAATTGTATATTTATTTAACTTCTAATTAAACTAATTTACATGCAACCTGGATAGTTAGTAAGACCTTAGATAATCTAATAGATTACGAGAATTAAGGGATTATACTATTTTTCGATAGTACTAAGAAGGATGTATTGGCTTTGCACAAATTTCAGCTTAGCTAAAGTTCATGACTAGATGTGCTTAAGGTTAGGATTTAAGGTACGTATACCTTGTATGTTTCTTGTGTTTGGTTAAGTTAGAATATATTTTTGAAATGGATTAAGTACAAGACTGATTAAGAGTTTAAGTGTATGTTGTTTGTGCTTAGCTCAGCCTAGGGGCCTATAGTGTTAGATCCCGAAGGAACATCCCAATGATCTTTGTTTGATATTGTCCCTAGTGGAGTCATGTTAAATTAAGTGGTTTAAGTGTATCATGGGTGTGGAGCCCATAGTGACAGTTCCCATCACCAAGTTTAAGTGGCTAAGAGATCATGGGTGTAGGGCTCGTAGTGACAGTTCCCATCAGTACATTTAAGTGTTTAAGAAATCATAGGTATGGGGCCCATAACGACAGTTCCCATCACCAATTCATGATCCAATTGTTTAAATGTGTTAAGGGGGTCATGAGTATCATGTTTTTGTTTGTGGGAATATCATGAAATGGTTGTTGCTATTTAAGTACTACATAATGCATGTGATACTTGTTCATGTTTGTTCATGCGTGTGTATTTGTATTATACATACTAGGCAATAGCTCATACTTCGGGGAATATTTTTAGATGTAGGTATAGTGGGTGTTGATAATATAGAAGGAAATATGGGAGTGAATGAATTAGAACGGGAGGAGGGAGATGATTATCACTATTGTTATGGCGAGTAGAACTTAGGAGGAATTTATTATTTGATTGTAATGAATAGAAGTTTCTAAAGAGTATTTAATTAGTGATTTTAAACTTTCGCTGCATTAGATAGTGATTGTGGATTTATGTTAGATTGGTCTCAAGGTTTAAAGGATGAGTTGAAATGTTTTTATATTAAGTTAAGAGTACTAAATATATTTGAATTTTAATGTACAAGAATTGCAGGATTAATAGGTATCAGGGTAGAATAGAGCCTTAACATGTTTTTATGTGATAAAGACAGGTGGCAAACAATAGCACGGCCTCGGCTTCAGGGCATTAAAATTTTTGTGGAGCTATAACCTTACCAATAGGTTTCACATTCTCAAAGGGTGCCTCATAAGCTATCAAAAAGGTATTATGGTCCTTATAAAGTGTTGAGAAAAGTTGGTTCCTATGCTTATGAGGTGGAACTTCTAGCTTATAGCAAAATTCAAAAATTTTTTCATGTGTTTGTAATAAAAAAGAGCATATAGGTCACAACTTCCTTCTCTAAAACTTCCTAATGATGCTATCACTAGTCATCTAGTTCTTGAGCCCCTTTCTATCATAAAGTCTCAAGAGATTTTATGAGGGGGATGGTTCGACAGGAGTTGGCTTAGTAGTACAACTTGGTGCCTAAAGACACATCTTGGGAAGATTGGGAACAATTTCAATAGATCTATCCTAATATCAACCTTAAGGACAAGGTTATGTTTTTAGGAGTGGGGGTGTGGAATGTGAAAAATGGGCAAAAACACCAAGGGAAGACTCTATCATGGCATAAAGATTACATTACTTCATAGTGTCATAAAATGTAAATTTGTGCAATTAGATATTAGTTAGTGGTCATTGTTATACGATAGTCATTGTAATTCAAGTAGAATAGGCGGTAAACAATTACATGTATAATAAAAAATAGTTCAGTTAAAGAGAAGCATAAGAAGGGGAGGAAAATAGAAAAAGGGAACTACCCTGCTTTTTCCCATAAAATCGATACCCTAGAGTTGTTAAGCTTAGTTGAAGAAGCTTTCTTTATCTCCTTACCTTGTAAAAAAAAAAAAAAACCTAACAGAAAGAGCAACAATTGGAAACGCTAATTCTGTAACCTTAATTTTGAGAGATACACGAGAGAAAGAGAGAGAGAGAGAGAGATCCTTTTACATAATAATAATAATAATAAATGAAAAAAATTGATACATGCTGTAACACCTTGTTTTCCAAGTGTTTATTATAATCCTACATAGGATAGTAGTATGGACTAAATGTAGTATTTAAGTCTAAGGAGCTCTCCTACCTATCAAACTAGTCTTTTGATTATCCTTTTTTAAGACAGCCATCATGTTGCCTTTTTTACTAAGAAGTTACCTTTCAATTTATGTAAAGTCTCTACCTATGTTCAAGAACTACATGCTATTGTAAAATCAATTAGAAAGTGGAGGCAATATATTTTCAGAGCACATTTGATCATATGCATTGATCATAAGAGCACTAAGGAGATATTAAGCTAAGTTATATAAATACTAGAACAACAAAAGTATTTAGCCAAACTCCTTGGCTAAGACCAATCTATTGTCTATATGAAAGGATGTGAGAATATGGTAACATATGCATTGTTAGGATAACAAGAGAATGATTCCACTTATTTGGATATTTCAATGCTTACTTTTCCTCTTGTGGAAATTCTCAAAAGGGAGTACATTCAATTGGATAGTTTTCAAAATATTGTTATTGATTTGAAGTTAAGAAAAGCCTTAAAGTGGCAACTTTCTTGGAAGAATGGCTTGTTATATTTTCCTCAGTGTCTTTTTCTAGTGCCAAATTCATTTGTAATTCCTTAGCTCTTATTAGAATTTCATGCTTCCCCCATCTTTGGGTATTTTGGTGTTTTTAAAACTATTAGTGATTAGCTTTAGATTTTTTTTTTCAGTGTTGTCATTGAGGGGGGGGGAATGCTCAAGCAAGTTGAAGATTTTGTACATTTTGATAAAGAATGCCAGCACATCAAATATTTGACTAGAGCTCCAATAGGGTTATTGGTACTACTTCCAATACCCAAGAGACTGTGGGGAGACATAAGTGTAGATTTTATTACATGCTTACCTAAGTCACATAGGCACACATTCATCTTAGTGGTGGTCAACAAGCTATCTAAATCCTATCATTTGGGGGCTTTAGGGACTCACTTCATAGCCACCAATGTTGCTTCCCTATTCTTGAACATGTTAGTTAAGTCTAGAATGATTATATTGAATAGAGATCCTATTTTCTTTAGTTGTTTTTAAAAGGAACTATTTAAACTTAGTGGGACACATTTGGCTTTAAGTAGCGCTTATCATCCTCAATTTGGTGGTCAAACTAAGATATTAAACAGGACCATTCAACAGTATTTGAGGAGTTATGCTATGGAGCATCCCACAAATTAGGTTAAATTTTTTCCTTAGGTAAAATTTGCCTATAATAATTCTTTTCATGCAAGGGCTAATACTACTCCTTTTGAGGTAGTATATGGGAGAGCACCACCTACTACATTAACTTATGTTCATGAAACTTCTAATATAGAAGCAGTTGATGAGGAGCTAGTGGCTAAGGATGAAGCTTTACGACTTTTAAGAGATAATTTGTTGGTTGTTCAACAAAGAATGAAAGCACCTGCTAACAAGCATAGAGTAGATGTAGAATTCCAATTGGGGAACTACATTTTTGTCAAGTTATAACCTTATCAATAGGTTTCACTCAAAGGGTGCCTCATAAACTATCAAAAAGGTATTATGGTCCTTATAAAATGTTGAGAAAAGTTAGTTCCTATGCTTATAGATCTTTCGACTTATAGAAAAATTCATAATGTTTTTCATGTGTTTGTATTAAAAAAAGCATGTGGATCATAACTTCCTCCTCCAAAACTCTCTAATGATGCTATCACTTGTCATCCATTTCTTAGCCCCTTTCTATCATAGAGTCTCAAGAGAGAAGGGGATAGATGGTTCAATAGGAGTTAGTTTAGTAGCATGGCTTGGTGCCTCAAGACACATCTTAGGAAGATTGGAAACAATTTTGATAGATCTATCCTAATATCAACCTTGAGGACAAGGTTATGTTTTTAGGAGAGGGGGGAAATGTTATAACTAGGTACAAACGCTAGAGGAAGACTCTAACATGGCATAAAGATTACATTACTTCATAGTGTCATAAAATGTAAATTTTTGCAATCAAATAGTAGTTAGTGGTCATTGTAATACAATAGTCATTGTAATTCAAGTAGAATAGATGGGAAACAATTACATGTATAACAAAAAATAGTTAAGCTAAAGATAAGTATAAGAAAAGGAAGAAAAAAGAAAAGGGGACTACCCTGCTTTTCCCTATAAAACTAGTGCCTTAGAGTTATTAGGCTTAGTCAAAGAAGTTGCCTTCATCTTCTTACCTTGTAAAAAAAAAAAAAAAACATAAGAAAAAGAACAATAGTTAGAAACCCTAATTTGTAACCTTAATTATGAGAGAGAGAGAGAGAGAGATCCTTTTACATACCTTAAGAGTCATAATTTGATTTGAGAGGAGAGAAATCCCTAGCTCAAAATTTTGGTGACCTCATTGAGGACTAACCTTATGGAAGGGGTGACCTAGAAGAGGAGTGACCTGAGAAAGGGGTACATAGGAAAAGAGCTACCTAGTGTAACAGAGTGAGAATTACTTGGAGTAGGTAGTTTAGAGTAAGCCAACATAGGTGTTAGCTTTTAAAGGAGGGTAATAATGTTACAATTCTACATAGGATAGTAGTATGGTATCAAAGCTTTAGGTTTGTGATCTTTAGAGACTTAAGTTTGAATCTATAAAGAATAGGTGGATAATCTTTATGATTTAAGTTTTGATCTATAAAGCATAGGTCGTTGATCCTGAAGAGCTTAAGTAATGATCCTCAGAACTAAGAGATGATCAATAGACACAAGTTTTAAACAATAAAATATAAGATATAATCTTTAGAGAAATTAAGCACTAGATCCGTAAGATAGTGAAACATGAAGAGAGTGGGTAAAATATAACACTTACTTAATTATTTAATTATTTTCTTGTATTATTACTTTACTTGCATTTTTCTAACTGCTAAGTTATATGTATGAGTAAACCTATGTGTAGTGGTATATGTGTATATACTTACACACTATGATACTAACCATGACTGATATTAATTTAAGTAGATTCAATTGTCTCTTCTTAAGTAGAATGCCTCCAAGAAGAATTACCAGATCAAAAGTTGGAAGGGGTGCTAGACGTGTTAACCCCAATAAGGAGGAAGTTCAGAATCCACAGCTATAAAGAGAAAGACGCCAGATAGCTTAAGAGACAACTCATCTACTACATATTGTGAACTACCTAGTGGGACTATTGGCACGACAACACTAAGCTCCCAATGTCCTACAGCACAAGAATGTCAATGAACGCATCAGCTTTGATAAGTTCATTAGAGTAGCTAAATAATTTAACCCTAAAGTGGATGACCTAATCGAGGATGAGAATTGGGTATAGGAAATTGAGAAGACATTTGCTACCTTTTAGATACCAAAAGATAGGAAGGTAAATTATGCTGCATTCATGCAGAAGGGAACTGCAGCAAAATTGTGGGTCTCAGTTCCCAAACTTGTAGGGGAATGCATGAACTAACCTGTATTTAAGGAGTTGTTTTATCATAAATACTTCCCCCCAGTAGCTCTAAGGACAGGCTGGAGAATGAATACTACAATTGTGAACAAGGGGATCGAATAGTTGGAGAATATGAGGTAGAACTAAATCGCCTCATCCAGTTCCTTCCTGAAAATGTGCATAATGATGATAGGTCCCAAGCCAGGAGATTTCTAAGAGGCTTGGACTTAAACCTACAACTTGCAATGGGGGGCTTTCAGCTAAATACATATGTTGAGATGGTTGATAAGGCTAAGTACCTCAAGCAGAACAAGAAGATTATTGAAGAATAGAGGAGTCACAGAGTAGCAATAGCTCTAATAAATAGACCTACCTCTAGTGGAATAGGGCAAGATAAGGATAAAAGACATCATGTGCTATAAAGTGGAACACAGAGTGCTGCAACCCCTCCTCTACAAATTAAACAAGTGCCTTTAGCACTCACTACAGTAGGCCCGAATGTTAAATGTATCAAATGCTATGGGCCTCATGATTTGAGAGAGTGCAAACTGCTAGAGGGGGCATGTTTCTCTTGTAGGAAGACTGGACATATCAGTAGGCATTACAATAAGAGGTTAGTTCCCCTAATTTTCTATCATGTATGCAACCAAAGGGGACACAAGGCAGTCAACTGTCCTTAGGGATAAATAAGAAATCAAGCAGGCCCAGTCCAACTAACAGCCAAATCTCTAATGAGAGGATAAGGAGGTAAACCACAAGTAGGGGATCCTAGATAAAAAGTACCTACCAAAGTGTTTGTCATCCATTAGCAACAGCACCAAGATATCCCAGACATAGATAACATTGCAAGTATGCTTCCAATATGCTCCTACAATGCATATGTATTATTTGATACCGATGCGTCTGTATCTTGTGTGTTGAAGAATTTTGCATGTGCATGTGCATTGAATGCTGAAAACATGATCAATTGTCTAGCTGTTATTACTCCCTTGGGAGTAGGAGGAAGAATAAATAGAATATATAGAGGAGTGGGAATAGAAATACATGGTAAGTTGATGCCAACAAACCTAATATTGGAGATGATAGAATTTGACATTATCATGGGTGTCAACTGGCTGTCAAAATATCATGCCACTATCAACTATCACAACATAGTGGTGTAGTTTAATATACCAGGGGATAGATATTTTGAATACAAGTTAGAAGTGCATGGACCCACTAGATTGCCCACTTATGAGATGTGGGAAAAAAGTATACTGGCAACTATATCTGTTGAAGCCAATGAAGAAGTTAAGATGGAAGGAGTACTGGTAGTGAGAGAGTTTTTTTATGTGTTTCTAGAAGACCTTATTGGTTTACCCCTAGCTAGGGAGATAGAATTTAACATTGACTTGGTATATGACACAATACCCATATTAAAATCAATCTATAGGATGGCACCAGTAGAATTAAACGAGCTAAGGAAACAGTTATAAGAGCTACAAGATAAGGGTTTTGTAAGATAGTGTCTTTCCTAGGGTGCACTAATCTTGTTTGCAAAGAAGAAAGATGGAAGCATGAGACTCTGTATAGATTATAGAGAGTTAAACAAGGTCATAATCAAGAACAAATATCCTCTTCCTAGGATAAATGACTTGTTTCACAAGTTGCAAGGAGCTTAGGTGTTCTCCAAAGTAGACTTGAGATCGGGCCATCAACTAAGAATTAAAGAAGAAGACATCTAGAAAATGGCATTCAGGACTAAATATGGACACTACGAGTTTCTAGTAATGCCCTTTGGATTAACGAATGCACTAGTTGCATTCATGGATTTAACGAACAGAGTACTTGGGGATTTTCTGGATAAATTTGTAATCGTCCTTATAGACAATATCCTGATATACTCTAAAAGCACTGAGGAGCATGAAGAACACTTGTGACTAGTATTGGGTAGGTTACAAGAAGAGAAGTTGTATGCCAAATTCAATAAATGTAAATTTTAGCTAGAACAAGTAACCTTCTTGAGATATGTAGTTAACAAATATGGAATATCTGTAGACCCAAAAAAGGTGAGAGTAGTAGTGGATTGGCACCAGCCGAACATAATTACAGACGTAAGAAGCCTCTTAGGTCTGGCAGGCTATTACAGGAGATTTATAGAGGGGTTTTCCAAAATAGAAACTCCTTTCACCAAACTGACAAAGAAGAAGGTGAAATTCAAATGAGATGACAAATGTGAAGCTAGTTTTTAGATGCTCAAAGAGAAACTCATGTTACCGCCAATTTTGACCTTACACAAGAGTGGAGAAGAGTTTATAGTGTATAGTGATGTCTTAGCTCAAGGGTTGGAGTGTGTGTTGATGCAAGGTGGTCAAGTAATAACTTATGCATCTTGTTAATTGAAGTCATATGAAAAGAACTACTCGACTCATGACTTAAAGTTGGTAGCTATGGTATTAGCTTTGAAGCTATTAAGGCATTACTTGTATGGGAAAGGTGAAAAATCTTCACTAACCACAAAAGCTTGAAATATATATTTACGCACAAAGAGTTAAATATGAGATAGAGGAGATGGTTGGAGCTAATCAAATATTATGACCTAGAGATATAATACCATCCAAGAAAAGTCAATGTGGTGGCAGATGCCCTTAGCAGAGAGAAACAGGGCAATGTAGCCACTCTCATCACTTCACAGAAAGAGTTATTAGAAGGCGTGTGCAATTTAGAGCTAGAAATTTTAACACAAGAAGTGGGAGCAAAAATGGCTACCTTAATGATACAACCAACCATAATTGATAGAATTAAAGTTGGTCAGATAGAAAATAAAGGATATCCAAGAGATCAAGAGCTGAATGGAACAAGGCAAGGCTTTAGACTTCAACTTAAAATACAAAATGAGACTATGTGTGCCCAATGATGTAGAATTAAAGAGAGAGATAATGAAATAGGCACATTACTCACCTACATAATACACCTTGGAAGTACCAAAATGTACAAGGATTTGAAAAGTTGTTATTGGTGGAGAAATATGAAAAGAGAAATAGCTGAATATGTAACTAGATGCCTCACATGCTAGCAGATCAGAATAGAACATCAAAGACTAGCTAGAGAATTATAGCTTCTAATACCATAGTGAAAATGAGAGCATGTGACAATGGACTTTGTTATAGCCCTCCCGAACTCTAAGGAGAAGTAGGATACAGTTTGGGTTATAGTGGACAGATTGACTAAGTTTGCTCATTTTATACCTATTAAAGTAAGATACGAATTAGAGAAACTAGCTCAAATATACATACAGGAGATAATCATACTACATGGAGTGCCAATTACCATCACTTCTAATAAAGACACAACGTTTGTGAGTAGATTCTGGAGCAGCCTACATAAAGCATTGGGCACCAAACAGCAGTTTAACACAGCATTCTGCCCATAGACGGATGGTCAATTTGAAAGGACTATACAAATACTAGAAGATTTGCTCAAGGTATGTGCACTAGATTTTAGAGGCAATTGAAATGAGCATATACCTCTATTAGAGTTTGTCTATAATAATAGTTACCAGGCAACCATCCAAATGGCTCTATATGAAGCTCTTTATGGAAAAAGTTGCAGATCTTCACTATACTGGGATAAAGTGGGAGAAAGATAGATGATAGGGCTAAAGTTAGTACAAGAAGTAGTAGACAAAGTAAAACTAATCAGGTAGAGAATTCAAACTACTCAGTTTCGATGAAAGAGGGATGTAGACAAGAGAAAACACCCTTTAGAATTTCAAGTGAAGGATAAGGTCTTTTTGAGGATTTCTCCAACAAAATGAGTGATCAGATTCGAGTAGAGAGGAAAGCTAAACCCAAGGTATATAGGCCCATTTAAGATCTCAGAAAGAATAGGCACAGTGGCTTACAAGTTAGCTCTTCCACCAAATTTAGCTGGAGTGCATAATGTATTCTATGTATCCATACTAAGGAAGTATGTACCCGACCCAAATCAAACAGTAGTGTTGGAACCATTAAATGTGCAGCCAAACTTGACGTCAATTGAAAGGCCAATCAAAATTTTGGATACTAAGGAACGGGTACTAAGATGGAAAACAATTCCCTATGTTAAGGTGCAATGGACTATTCAAACATAATGGAAATGACGTGGGAACTAGAAGCAGAAATGAGGAGGAAGTATCTAAAACTCTTCCAGAATCAAGTATTTTCGATGACGAAAGTTTTTGTAGGAGGGGGAAAATGTAATACCGAATTTTTATTTTATTTTTAATATATATATCGTCATAAAGAGCTAAAGACAAAGATGATGATTTTATAAAAATCGATAGACAATTTAGACGTTTTACAAAAGGAGTATTTAATCTCAGATGACCTAACGTCTCTCTCTTTTTCACTCCCTCATAGTAACAACACAAACACTCTAAAGGGAAAAAGGCAGACTATCAAACCATAGGGACGATTCCGAGTAAAATCAAGTAAGAAAGTTAGTGAATTAGTGATTCTTAAGTGTGGAATAGATAATCTAATCACTTTTCAATCCTTGTGAAAATCATAACTCGAAATTTAATAAAGGACGAAACAAGAACGAGAATCAACAGCTCAATGATACAGCTTATGGAATTATTGAAGTAAGTAATCTAGTCCGTATGATTTATTTGTAATTACATGTTTTACAGATTAAATTAAGTCTAGGGATAAAGAGAATCAATTTTTAGAGAAGTTGGAATGAAAAAATTAGGGTTCGTGAAAATTATTGAAAGATACACGACCTCCCAACACGGTTGTGTTTCAACCGTATTGAATACGAACCTTACATTGAGAGATGCACGGCCTCCTAGCATGGCCGTGTTTTGCCCATGTTGAACTAAGAGATATACGACCTACCTATACAGTCATGTTTCGACTGTGTTGAGTACAAAGCTTAACGAGAGATACACGACCGATCTATATGGTCATGTTCCAACAGTGTTGAAGTCAAAACTTATTAAAAGATACTCGACCCTTAATACAGTCATGTACTAGCCCATGTTGAGCTACAGGGCTTCCAACTTGGCCGTGTTGAATAAAACATAAGTTAGTTATATATATCCATTTAACTTCTAATTAAGTTAATTTCCACGCGACCTAAGTAGCTAGTAAGGCCTTAGAGAACTTAAATGAATAGGATTAAAAAAGTTAATAATCAATAATAATCTTAGATTAAGTACTAAAAAGAGCTTGTTGATAGTGTACAGATTTCAATTTAGCTTAAGTCTAAGACCGGAAGTGCTTAAGGTTAGGATTCAAGGTACGAGTAACTTGTGTGCTATTTTGTGCTTGTTTAAGATAGTATTTGTATTGAAATTGATATAATTGAATAAATTGACCTAAGTGTTTAAGTTGTATACTGCATGTGCTTGGCTTGGCTTAGGAGCCCGTAGTGGTAGATCCTTAAGGAGTATCCCAATGATCCTTATGTGACGTTGTTCCTAGTAGAGTCGTACCTAAAAATGATCTGGCTGGAATGTTAGTTTAAGAGAATTAAGTGGACATAGGTGTAGGGCCCGCAGTGGCAGTTCCCATCACCAAGATTAAGTGGTTTAAGTGAACATAAGTGTAGGGCCCATAGTGGTAGTTCTCATCACTAAGTTTATGGATTAGGGGATCATAGGTATGGGGCCTATAGTAGCAGTTCCCATCACCAAATCATGTTCTAATGTGTTAAGTATGTTAAGAGGGTTATGAGTACCTTATTGTTGCTTTTGGGCTTAAATTGTATCGTGAAACAGTACCTATGTTTAAGTACTGCATAATGCATAGGATATTTGTTCATGTACGTGTGTTTATGTTATACGTACTGGACATTAGCTCACCCTTCGAGATTTTTTTTTTAAGTGCAGGTGTCGAGGGAGATGATAACCTAGAAGATAACTTAGGTTTGGGTAAACCTCAAAGAGAGGAAGAAGATGATTACCATTACCATTATGGTGATTAGAAAGAATGTTAATTTAGAGTTTATAGACTTCCGCTGCATTAAGTGTTGAATATGAATTTATGAAATTTGTTTTGAAGGTGTAGGATGTATAAAATGTCTTTATATAGGAAATTTTAGAATAAAAAGGTATCAAAGTGATTCAAAGCCTTAATGTGTTCCTATGAGATAAGGACATGTGGTGAGCAGTAACGTAACCCGAGTTTTAGGGTGTTACAATAAATAAATTCCCCTTTTGTAAAACTTCAAATTTGTCTTCTTCTTTTATAAGAATAGAAAAAGAAATTTAAAAAATATAAAACCTCCCAAAAATTCTATAATAATAATAATAATAATTGAAAAGAAATATATATATTAGATTTGCTTAGGCTTGTAGTACCATTTCATCCAAGTTCATTTCCCCTTGCAAATATTATCTTTTTCTATTAGGTTGTAAATGTGTTTTCCTTTAAGATAATTATCATGCTACCTATCATCCATTGATTGTAAATACCGTTCTTCTTAAATTACCATCTTAGGTTAGCAGTTTTTCCTCAAGTTGATGTTTAATAAATAAAGTCCCCCTCATTTATAAACTTTAAATCTAATTTTCTTTTCTTTGTTTTTTTTTAAAAAAAAATAATAAAGGAAGGAAAAGAAGAAAGCAGAAATTTTTTTCACAATCTTAAAAAAATAGAAAATTAAAAGGGTCGAAAAAGAGATTAAATTCACTCAGACTTGTAATTATTTGTTTTCCACCTATAAAATTCATATTTTCTTTGCAAATTTTTCATCAACCTTAGATTTTCCCCTTTACTTTGCAAAATATTTCCCCACTTTTGTAGAAGTCAACAAAAAAGTTCATGGATTGTAAATAATAGTTGTCACCCTTGTAGCTACAAATAATCACCATTTTTATCACTTTTTCTTAAGTCATTATTTGTCACTCAAATACATCCCTATCTCTTTCTAGTTTTTTTTTATATTGATTTTGAAAAAAAAACAATTAAAAAATATTAAGAAAATCATAAAATTCTAATAGTAAGAAATTCTTCCAAGGTCCTAAAATTTGCTTATAAGTCGAGTTAGCCCAACCTAAAGCTTATAGTTACTTACTCTAAACTATATTGCTTAACATAAGATTAGAGACCTCCATAGCCCACTCTCAACTTAAAAGATCTTAAACATAAAGGTCCACTCACTTCAAAAGGTCTCCTTACATTCTGTAAATGCAAAAAACAATAACCGCCTTACCTACTCTAGTCTCAAAACACAAAGCCTTCCCACCACCTCCAAACCTAAAGACCACACTTGAAGTTTCTCTCCATTAGGAGTTATCTATTTTAGTAAACCAAACATAGAGGACAACTAATTTTTAGAGCACACTTTCTAAGCGGTCATGATCAATTACTAACAGGGCATAAAGAAGATTAGCCTGACCAACTAAGTGTAAGGCAACTAAATTCTCAAAAGGGGCAAGTTAAGACCAAATCATTTATCAAAGTTTATAGGGGAGCATAACTCACAAAAGACATCATGGGCCATGGTGAATAGGGGCAAATTTGGTAAAATGGAAAAACATCTCATTTGTTCAAAAGGTTTAGGATGAAAAGAGGTAAAACATATCTAAAACACAAACCCTTAAACACTTGAGAGATGAGCATTGTTAACGTGAGGTTTTTAGACTCATTCCTTAAAGGAGATCTATCTTGAATTTTATAAGTTAATCAAAATAATTTTAGGTGTTTATTTTTGCTATCCTAAACACAATAATGCTTTGCCAACCTCATTTGAACGTATATAAGAAGAGTTTTAAGATTAAACCTTGTCAAGAACCATCCCACAATAGGGTAATTAGGAGGATAAAGACATCAATCAAGATAAAAGGGATGAACCAAATAATGCTTGCTCTAGTTGCAACAATTCAAGGGTAATTTTTGTCATGGATAATTTATTTTCTTTGAGATGAAGAAAGGCCCACATTTTGAAAAACCACGCATGCATCACACACTTTGAGTTATAAGTCATTTCATGAAGAGATAATAACCTTTGGGCCTAAAAAAAAAGAGTGAAAAAAAAAAGAAGGGAAAAAAAAAAGAAAATGAAAAGAAAAAGAGAGAAAGGCCCAAGAAGGCGATTAAGCCCATACACAATCAAAAAGTGAGCTCAATAATACTTGAAAATACAAGAGCCTAAACATTATAGTTCAAAGATATGTCCTACTCACAATACCACCTTTCTCTAAAGGTTTTTCTAGATCATTAAAAATAATTTATCTTAAACAAAATTGCTTTTGAAACTAGGGTAAGTACTATTCTAGTTTTTCTCAAGACTTTTTGACTTGAAAACCTAGGTTAAAATGATGTTTCTTTCAAAATAATCCTTTACACTAATATATTCTTAAAACTAATAACCAAAAGCCTACATTACATTACAAGAGAGATTATAATTTTTGGAATACAAGTGAAGAGTGACATCTAAACCAAGAGTGTGTAAGTCCTTTTAAATTAAACCAATTAAGAATGAGATATTTATTTCCAAATGGAAGGAGGAAATTTGAAGTCATCCTTTAAGGGCATTATCTACCCCAAATTTAAATATTGATGCCCTAAGAAGAAGATATAAGTTTTAATTGCAAGAAGCCCCCCAAGAGATGATTGACTAAGCCAAGATATCACTTTTCCAGGATTAAACAAAATCGTCCGAGCAAAATGAGGCAAAAGAGTAAGTGATTATTGAATAGTGAGACAAGCTTGCCCTTTATTTGTAGTTTGTGGGAGCTTTGTTAGACTCTTTACTTGTTAGCAATTTTTTAAAAATAATTCTTTTAGATTTTAGCCTAACCAATTAAAAAAAAAAAGCATAATTGAAATTTTAGAAGAAAAGTGACATTTTTTAAATTTTGCTAGAAGATACTTCAACACCTTGTCACCCTATTTTTGAGTTTCGAAGAGCATTTGTTTTAAAAATTTTCAAAAAAGCTTTAGTGATCATTTGTTCAAGAGTCTCAAGGCATCCTCAATTTAGAAGCTTTTTATCATTATTTGAAAAATAAGATTCTCACTTAAGAATCCATTCCCACTTTTGGATAGTCAGCCCATAAGAGTACTTTCTTAGTTATTCTTCTTTTAGGGTCACTAGTCCAAAAAGATGATTCTCACTATTGGTTAGTCATCTTATAAAAGCACTTCCCTAGACATTCTCCTTGCCACTTTCATGTGTATCTTTGTGTGTATTTGTTAATCATTTTTTGAGGAAATGAAAAGGGAAAGAAATTTTTAATAAAAACCTCTTTTTCATTTTTGAAAACTCTTATATGGTAAGATATTCACCAAACTCAATTTTCTCTAGTTTTAAAAATCTTTTTATATTAAAAGGGTTTTTGTGCATATTAGTGACTGAAATTAAAATTAATCTACCCAGTTGATCCTAATTTCTCTTCTTTTTTTTTCCGACTTCAATTTGGTGGTGACTCTAGTATTTCAATAAGTTGTTTTAAAAGATTTTTTTTTGTTTAAATTTTTCTTAATTTTATCGGGTGGTTTATATCAAGTGGGTTAGGCTTAATATAAGTCGAATTAAGGAAACAAAAAAAAAAGAAAGAAAATTTTGAACTCAACAATTATTAACTAATTAGATTTCTTAGCACTAAATTAGAAAACTTCACAAGTAATTACATAATAAATGGTAAAGAAACTCAATTAAGCTTACAAAAATTATTGTAACTCCGTTGGTATGTATATAATCAAATCTACCCTTAATATCTATATATCAACCCCAACTTTATCAACTTTAAAATTTGCGCCGTTATCTCAATTCACAATTAATTAGCTAGATTACCCCACCTACATTTAACGCTTGATTCACACCTTCCTAACACCTTATCACAATTCCCATTTCACCAGCAAATCAATATTCTCATATGATTATACAAGAATTCATTAATCTAATTAAAACAGAATTTATTAGAAAATACCCTGTTTTCACGAAAAGTTTATAATAAATACCAAACGTGCTCTTTTCTAAAAATTCTTGTTATGTAAATTTAGTATGCGTTATTAAGAGTTTAAACTAAAAATTAGCTTGAAACTACAACATTTATTATTTCAAAAATGTAATTGAATTTCTGTTTAAACTGGGCATGTGAAGTTCTTAAAGAATACATATGAGCATCACTAAATTTACAAAAATAAAAATTCTACATTAAACTATACTTAAATTAATTCTAGAATACTAAGTTTCATAATTTTCCATGCAAGTTTAGTATTGTTAGAAAATTAAACAAAGACAGGGAGTTTTGGATTCGAGAAATTACTTCTCAAGTAAATCGAGCTCCCTTGTGATACAGGTAGTAGAGTTGTGCTGAGCATAACATACATATCTTCTTCACCTATGTTCCTTATCTACATTTTCTAGTAAATTAAAGGATTCCTCAAAAAAAAAAAAAAAGACAAAGGGATTATTTCTATCGTATTAGTATAAATTTTACTCAAATATACTATAAACTTGACAGATGGTTGGGTTCTCTTTATTCCACTTTTGAAGGCAGCCTCCTAGGTCGATTGATGCTTGGTGCATATATACTTTGGTGCAGCTCTACATCAATGGGCACATAGTGAAAGTGGACCATTCCACTTTTCAAGAAAAGCTTCTTCTTTTGATGTGCTTTCTTTTCTTGCCCTAATGCTTTCTGAATATTTCTTTCATGGAAAGTGATATTTTGTCAAAGTCAGGGAAAATAATGGAGTGAAAGAAAGAAAAGGAACTAGGTTCTCCACTACCCACATAACAAAAATTCCTATTAAGGGTAAAATCCAAGGAAGCAACAAAACAACCCCACATAGCTACCCACCCCATAACCAAAAGATATTGTTCCCAGTTCACATCTACCTTTTTCTTTTCCATGTCCTTATGATGGCTTCTTTACGTGGAAAAGAACTACTCTTTTTTTTTTTTTTCCCCACAGTTCAAGGATCATTTTCCTTTGCTAAGAATAAGATGGACATGGGTATACGCATGTGTGGTTGTGGAAAAAAAAATAAAAAAAAAAAAAATCTTTCTTGTTAATTTTCCATACTTTTTCCCCTCCTACCATTATAATAAAATATCTCAACGTATCGTTGTAAAAGAATTTACAGAATTTATGATAATAAATAGATTAAAACTTAGGTATCATCCTAGCTTTCATCTGATTAGACCCTATTTTTCCTTAATCTATTGTGTTGATAATGGGTTATTAATGCTTAGGCACTTTATCATTATAAATGACATCAAAATCCATGTTGCTCATAATCTTCTAATTTATCATCATATCATAATAGAACATTTTTTTTTTTTTTTGTGATCTTATCATAAATAGAGCTACCCGTTTTGTGATGAGAGCATTTGCTCAATACAGGTAGTTACTTTTTATACAAAACATTGAGTAAGATGATTTGTGACGCAACACCCCTACGATAAAGTATTTGTTAAAAGTTGTAAAATTCAAAGTTAGGTCAAAATTCAATATTTTCAACGAACTGGTTTTTAGTAAACTGGAGCTTGTGCTAATCGACCTTGTGGCCGGAGGTTTGTCGACTAAGGTGTGTTTGGAGACCAAGTGTTTAACCAATAGGAGGCCGATCAAGCTATGCAAGATGATTCATTTCAATTCATTTACTGCCTACTGTTTCACCTTAGGTTTATAATGGGGCTCATAAATAGGCTTGTAATATGTTTTAAACATAAGCAAGAGTTTATTTTTGTTTAACAAATTTTTGACATATTTAACTTACTACTCCATCCTCATGATTTTTTGCCTGTCCGGTTGTGCTTGCTTTTCCTTCTTTTTTTCGTTCATTCATTCCTTCCATCCCACCCCCAAGTTGCTTTTCTTTTTACTGTTGGTTTTCTTACATTATGTCTAAAACTTCAGCATCGGTACTCAACAATAATCCATATTTTCTTCTAGACTTATCAATTAGCATATTAACAATTTCAAGAATTTGTTATATTAGTTAAGCTTAATATAAAAGGGAGAATTTGAATTAAGAAACAGGGTATTGTCATTATTATTCACCTTCAATAATTTGTGGAAACACGAAGGGAAATTGTGTATTCTCCACTCAAAGTTGAGAATAAAGGTGGTCAATGAAAGGTAATATCAATTTTTCAATTAGAAACAAGACCACCTAACTTTTTCACTCCAAGCCAAATAAAAAGATTCCCCATAAAATAATGGATGTAATTGGAACTTTGTGATTTGTATAGTTACCTTAAAGACTTTATGGAGGTGGGGGCAGGAGACACTATAAAACAGGTGCAAAGATGTACTATATATGGAAGTGAAGATGATGTGAATTAATAATGTGTGCAATGTTATAATAGTGAGATTCCTCCACGGTGGTGTGTAGAGTGGGCATTCGAGGATTTGCATCAAACTTTTCCCAAAATAACGAGAGTGGCATTTGAAATTTTATTTTATTTTTATTTATCTTTGGGGGAAAGTGGGTTCTCCATAAATAATATTTACATGGAATTTATCTTTATAAATCTAGTAGAAACTTATTATGTGTTAGATAGTTTACGACCAAACCCTCGTTTACCCAATTTATTATATAATTTTCCCGAGACAAGGAGTTTTCAATTGGTGGCCTATCTGGGTCTTTGTTGTGGTTAACACTTCATTTTGAAACACTTTTTCTTGCTGATTATCAAATTATAGTCAATGTCAACTACAGAGATCAATTCCTGGAGACTGAATTTCTCCTTTCGATTGAACTTTCCAATGTTTATATAAAATACTTAGAAGAAGGTGTTAGGATAAAATCATATATAAATAAAATTTACGATCGAAGTCTTCTCTTATACTATATGGACCATATGTTTCTATTCTCATTTTCCGGAGTTAAGATGAGAAATATACCATTTCATTGAATGCCTATATGTGTGAAATATATCTTCTCAAGACCTACATACTGAGAATAAATTATTTTTGTACATACTTTTCATATGAATCTCTAAGCATTTCTTAGTTGCGTGTAGTAAGTATATTATTATTACTATTATTATTACCATCTGTTTTCTTTTAAAAAAACTAGGTTTAACCAACTTTAGTATATGTATATGTGTATGTATGTATGTATGTATGTATGAATGTGTAAGCTATATTATATGCAAATAAATGCATAAACAGCAAAATGTTATTTATTAAATTACAGACTGGACGGATAATTGAAAAACCCTTTTCTAAAGATACTATAATGGATTTATTTCGAAGATACAAATCGAAAATGACACTGATGGGGGCCTAAAAGAAATTGGAGTGTTTTGAATCTCCAAGTGCATGACCATTTTCCTGTTTTGGCGTCGCTCGTTTGCTTCCATTGCAGGGCAAAAATTAGCATCACTACAAATTTCATGTCATTATCAAAAAGATCATGAATGTCCCTAAGAAATCTTCCATGTGAAACCAAAGATCTCAATCCTCAATAATGGTGATATGATCCCTACAAAAGAGACCACATGCGGCTAGAGGGGAAGAGACTGTCGTGGATGATGTCTGAGCATCTGGGGCGCGCGTTTGTTTTTGTGGAGAAACTTTTTCTTTTTTTTTTCCTTTGGATATATATATTTTAACTTTGACAATAATGTATATTGTTAGGAATGTTGAAATTCACCCGAAGAGCTTGCATTTGGAGAGTATATGCACTAAGAACTCACAAAATGATTTATAGGGCATGATCTGGATTATAGGCAGTTCAGGATTTATAATTTTCGATCGTGCTTTTGTAAGCGTGATTTTTTTTAAATTTGTTGTCACATTGTCCATTACCACTAACATTATTGGGGACTTTGGAAAAGAAGGGCCCAAATTTACATATTTTATGTATAGTAACGTTTATATTTTTAGAATATGTATTAAGCGGTCTCTATTTAGAAAAAAAACAAACAAACAAATAAAAAGAAGTGATAAATTACAAATACACCTCTCTTATATTTTTTATCGTATGCCTTTAAAGTTCCCCATCTTGAAATGGTACATTTAGACCCTTCAATATTTTAAAATGGTGCATCTACACTTACATGACCATTTTGCCATTGCTTTAATGCATTTCTTTTTTAATTTTAATATTTTTTATTATTTTATCCAATAAGAAAATAATATAAAAGGTTTCTAAATACATTTTCAAAAAGATTTTTAAGTCTAAATATACAAATTCAAAAATAAGGAGATTAAGTACACAAAATGAATATAAAAAAGTATATTTTAATTTACCTTTATTTTTAATGTTTCATTTCACAATATGACTCTTTATCAATATAGACTTAGAATGCATTTGGAAAGGAAAAGTATGTGTACTGTGTTAGGAAAAATGATGCCCTTTGTTATAAAATGTTTTTCCTCTTACGTAATAGTGATAAACAATTATAATAAAACTTGAAATAATAAATAAATATTCACATTAGAATTTACATGGAAAAGCCAAAAAAGGAAAAAAAATAATAGGATTACAATGCAAAAGCTTTCACTATTAACAAATATGGGTTTACTATGTCTCTCCTCACTGGTTAAATTGGATAATTAAAATTTCACCAAATTGCTAGATATCAATAATAGTAATAAATAACAAATTAGCGAAATCATGAAGACATGTATTTAATATGAACAATTGAGAAAGGTTGACAAAGATCTAAACCAATTACCCTGAATTGTTCCACCTTATGAATCTTATGTTGAAGTTTCATCATGATTGGGATTCAATAAACCATCCAATCTTGAATCTAAAGTTGCTCCATAATTTATTTTATATCTAAAATTGAAAATAAAATATTTATTAAAATTCTAAGTTCGCTTATCTCTAACTCATGAACTTAGCCAATAGAAAGCTATATGATAGCACTCAATTTATTTTAATTCTTTGCATTTTATACAAGCTATGAAAGAAGAATATAAACTTGATTTCTACTTTTTACCTTCTCTACCATGAGTGTACCTTTTCACTTTACCTTTTTTAATCCTTTTTTTTTTTTGGCCACCACAAGTCCTCTTCATTTTATTATTTATAATGGGCCCATATAGGTTAAACCAAAAGCCCAATAATCTCCCCCTCCAACTCATATTGAAGAGGTTTGTTTGTCAACAAGTAATGAGTTTTTCACTGGATAGAGCTTTAGCCATCATATTTAAACTGTTATTGTCAATATGGACTTTCTCTAACTTTAGAAGCTTCACCTCTAATACTTTGCAAATCCATTGGTATTTAATATCCAAATGTTTGATTCTAAAATGAAAGGTTAGATTTTTATTAAAATATATATAGTGCTCTTATCATCATAGACAAACTCCAATTTTTCTAACCTAACTCTTTTATAAATGTCTTCATCCACCGGATTTCTTTGTAGGATTTAATGATGATAAGATCTTCTACTTCAATGGGACAATGCAACACATTTTTATAATTTGGATTGCCAAGACACTGCTCCTCCTACATAAGTAATCAGGTTACCTAATATTGAATTCTTAGAATCAAGATCTCCCACCATGCTAACATCAATAAACCCTTCCTATATTGGTTTATTACTACCAAATTGCAAACTTATTTTGGAAGTGCCTCTAAGTTATGTAAGAATCCATTTGACTACAATGTAATGCTCTTTACCTAGATTAGTAAGATAGCAACTAATAACATTAACATCGAGAGTAATATCTAGTCTATTGCAAACCATAGCATACATTTGACTAACAACAACATACGTATATGGTATCCTCCTCATTTCTTCTTTGTCTCTCACTTTTAAATCATCATTGAAAATTGAGTTTAACTTACAATGAAAGAAAAAACTAGTTTTGCTTTGCTCATAATGAATCTCTTTATCACCCTTTCTTGGTTTCTCTCTTGTGATAGCCACAACTTCTAACTCTTCCTATCTCATGTAATTATCATACTAAGAATTTAGCATGTAGGTCCAGAGTCTTTCATGGCAATACACTTGTTTAGTGAATCTTTTAGATCTTGAATTTGTTTGGTATCATAGCTAACCAAAAACGGCATCTATGTATCATAAAAGGATAATAAACTCATCACTATTGAATTTCTTTATGAAAAAACAATGATCTGATGTAGTCCTTGTATACCCTTGGTCTATCATGAATTAGCAAAATTGTTTATACTACTATCATGGTGACCATTTCAAGCTATACAAACTCTTTTTTTATCTACAAATAAAATACTCTGTTTCCTTGACACTATACCCCTTAAATTGCTCCATAGAAATTTCTTTCTTAAATTCACTATGAAGAAATGCCATTTTCACATCTAGTTACCCAATCACCAAGTTTAGATTGGTAGTTATCCCAACCATTATTGAGAAAATTTCACCAAGGTCAATGCATTTCCTTTGACCTAACCCTTCCATGACTAATGTTTAACTAAGGTAGTGAACTATTCACCCTAATCTTCAATCTATGCACCCATTTTTTTAGCGATTGCTTGCCCTTAAGTTAATCCACCAATTAAAATCTTTCACATTTCTCCCATTGTTATTAAAATCTTTAGGTGAGGATGCTGGATCTAAATTTGTAAGAATCTTGCTTGATGAATTAGACTTCTCTAGCTTCTTTATGTCTTCAATGATTTAATCTTCTTAAAAAACCACATCCCTGCTTGTAATAACTTTTTTCTCTGCTAAACCCCATAATTTGTATCCATATTCATGTGCATAGCCTAGAAAATACACTGCTTTACATTTTCACCAAGCTTTTCCCTTTCCTCCTTAGGGATATGCACAATTGCTTTGCAACCAAATCGATGCAAACAATCAAGAGAAATATTTTTACCTATTTATACTCTCTCTAGGATATGGCCATCTAAGTGATATGAGGAGACAAGATGATCAAGTCAATGGCTATTCTCATTACTTTTCTCTATAATGATTTATTTAGCTTGGCATGAGACAACTTGCACTTTATTCTTTTAGTAATAGTGCGGTTCATCCTTTCTACAATACCATTTTGTTAGGGAATCTTAGCACTATCTTGTCAAGTTTTTGTTTTTTTCTTTTCTTTTCCCCTTTTTTAACCAAAGACTTCTCAAGTCTAATCTCATAGATTTTGCAATAGTCCTTAAAGGGACCTCTATACTCACCACCATTATCTACTCCAATACAATTCGACTATGTTCTAGCTTCTCTCTTGAATTTAGTACGAAATTACTTAAATACATCCAAATTTTGATATCTTGATTTCAAAGCAAAAGTCCATAACTAATGTACTTAGGAGGACAAATCATTAGGCCATCAACTTATCAAGCTCTAAGGAAAATGGGTCCTTCTAAATATGGAAGAAAGTGAAAATGACTAAAATGGGTTTGGTTTATGTGTGTTGTTCTTGTAGATAACTCGCCACAAAAAAAGGACACAACCTAATTTGCTACTTTGATATTACATACAGAGTCAAAAAAATGTAAGGTTTTCTTGCCATAACCTTTGCTAAAGATTGATAAGAGAATTAAGAGGAAAGTCATAATTTAAGGAAAGAATATTTTGTGTTCTAAAAGTCTCCTTTCTACTACTTACATTACGGCTATTTATAGTAAGTTGATTATAGTAAAGCATAAAAAAAAAATAATACAACCCTAAAAGAGTAAATAACAACTTTATAGTAGTATCCAGAAAGGGTAAAATAATAAAGACAACAAAAAGGAATAATTTAGAATTTGTTGTTTTCAATCATCAGGATGAATACGTGTCACTACTCAACTAGCTAGTATTATGTAAGATTGGGCAAAAAACCAACTAAACTAAATCAATTTGTAAACTAAACTAAACCAAAAAAAAAAATTTATAATTAGTTTGGAAAATAATTTAAACCAAATTATAAAATCAAACCAAACCATCTTGAAAAAAAAAACATAATGATATTTTACTTATAACTAAAAAAAATTGTTATAATATAACATTTAAAAGAATTTTTAGTTTATATTTATTTAATAGTATATGTATTTAAATTTTATGACCATAATTTAGCAAATATGTATTTGGGTTTACTTAAAATTTATATTATATGCTAGCTTGACGAATAAATTAATCGTATTACGCATATAAAATTTTTTAGTTGTTTGAATATTGACTTTATCAATTCCTTATATGATATTAATACTTGTCATTATTAAATGAATTTAGTACTGCTCACATGAAATTACATGTTAAGTAAATATAATTTTTAAAAAATAAAATATGATTTAATCCATAAACCAAACCAATCAAACTGAAATTCTATAGTTTGGAAAAAAGTCTGAAACCAAACCATATGGTTCAATTTAAAGTGATGAAAAACCAAACCGCATTTTTATGGTTTGGTTTAGTTTTGAGGAAAAACCGATCCAATTTGATCTACACCCCCCCCCCCCCCCCCCCCCCCCCCCCCCCCCCCCTAATACTCTAGTAAATAAAACAAACTATACAAGGCTAGATGAGGTCTTAAGCTTTTTGGTTAGATTGCTTAGACCATAGAAGAGCTCACCTCAATACTGCCACTAGCTGGTCTATTAGTCGCTTGCTCATATAGCTGATAAGCAAGTGCAAGCAAGTCGAATTCATCAGGTCAAACTTTAGACCAAGTTAAACTTCATTACTCATGAATCCCTAGAGGCTGCCTAACAGGTTGCTCTAAGTCACCCCATCTAGGCCGTCCTTGACCTAAATGACTGTTAAGGGGATGGCTTAGCCCAGTAGGTGGTATAACTTGTATGATCGCATTAGGGTAGCTTCATCTTTAGTTGGCTAATCAGATAGAATCTTCCATGTAAGGTTTTAGAGTCCATATGCTCTAACCCTAGTGATGATACTAGAGTTTGAATTCCCATCATCTCATCAAAGGGGTTGAGGATTTGTCCTCAAATCATGTTGGTCATCTAGCTATTCTTCTCCAGGCTTGTAAGGAGTCAAGTTACTAATGTTGAAGGTTAGGAAATGCTATAGCCTTTGGGGAATTCAAGTTTGTAAGCATTGTTGTTGATCTTCCAAAGGACTTTAAATGGTCTGTCAGCTCAAGAGGAGAACTTATTAGCTCTATAGTTGGAGAATCTATCCTTACTTAGGTGAATCAACGCTAAGTCTCCAAAGTCAAAACTCATGGCCTTCTAACCACAATTTCCATGTTATTGTTACTTGGTGATGACCTTGGTAGGGTTCTTGGAAACCTTGTGGTGCAACTTTTAAATCTCTTGCACTTTATCAACACCACTTAAACTCTTGTCATTTGAAGTAGGTACAAAGATCATATCTATAAAAAAGGTTGGATTGTACCCATACATGACCTCAAATGGAAACTTACTGGTTATACTATGTGTTAATCTATTATAAGTAAACTCAATAATAGGCAAACACATGTCTCGGTTAGTAAGATTCTCGCCAATTGTAGCTTGGAGTAAGGATCTTAGATTTCAATTGATAACCTCAGCCTGTCCGTCGGTTTACGGATGGAAGGAGGTGCTAAACATCAACTTTGTGCACAATCTCTTACACATTATCCCCCAAAAGAAACTTAAAAACTTCTGGTCTTAATCTGAGACAATACTAAAGGACACTTTATGTAATCGTACAATCTCATACATAAAGAAGTTGGCAATAAATAGAACATCATATTTTTTGTGGTAAGGAATGAAGTGTGCTATTTTGTTGAACCAATCTATGACCACCATGATTGAGTCCCTTCTTCTAGTCATCTTAGGTTGCCTAAGATAAAATCCATGCTTAGGTCAATTCATGGTTAAGTAGGTATAGGTAAGGGCATATATTCTCTAAAAGCTTTCTTCCTCACCTTAGCCTTTTTACATACCACACACCTCTCTAGCACTCAATGCACATTCTTCATTATCTTTAGCCAAAAGAAATGCTCTTTTAGTAGCTCATAGGTCCTCTTCTCCCTAAAATGTATTAAGAGATCTCTAACATGCGCTTCTTGAACTAATAGTTCTCACACTAAGCAAGCTAGGAAGCAAAACCTTCCTCTCTTGATCAGATATCCCTCAACAATATGAAATCCTTCCACAATTATACCTAATGTTGCCACAAAGGGCCCAAAGTAGCAATCTTATTCATACTACTTAGTATGTAGTCCAAAGTCGAGCAACTTGGACTATAATGCAGTGATTAGTGCACGTCTTTGCAATAACACGTCAACTACAACATTAGTACTCTCTTTCTTATACTTGATCACATAGGAAAAACTCTCCAAAAATTTAACCTACTTGGCCTACCTTCTTTACAATTTCTATTAACCTCTTTAGTACTTTAGTGACTCATGGTTAATATAAATGATGAACTCTCAAGGTAATAGATAATGTTACCATGTAGTGAGTGCTCAAACTGAGAAGTAAAATTCCTTATTGTAGGTAAACTAGTTTAGGGGAACTCTATAGAGCTTCTCATTAAAGTACCCTATAGATTTTCTTTCTTGAATCAAGATAGCTCCTTTACCAACACCTGATGCGTCATACTCAAGCTCAAAGACTTTCTAAGAATCTAGCAATGCAAGAATTGGGGGCAATGGTGAGCTTCTCTTTGATCTCTTCAAAGCTTCACCAAGTTTGCTTAATCTACCTAAACTCTACACCTTTATTGGCTAGCTTAGTCAATGGAGCCATGATAGTACTAAAATTGCGAATAAATCACCTATAGGATGAAGTAAGCCCATGGAAACTCCTGACCTCGACTACAGTCTATGGAGTTAGCTAACTAATGATCTCATCCACTCTAACTCCATCTCCAATTACTACAAATCCTAAGAATATCACCTCGAGTCAGTAGAATATACACTTCGTCATATTACCATATAGCTTTTTAGCTCTTAATAGCTTAAACACTTACCTTAAATGGGTGACATGGTCAAATAGGTCTCTATTGTAAACCAAAATGTTGTCAAAGTAAACCACCATGCATTTACCTAACAAATCACGAAGGACATGATGCAAGAGCATCATTGATGTGCTTGGTGCATTAGTTAGCCTAAAAGGCATGATAGTCCATTCATACAGTCCATGGTGCATTTTAAAGGCCATCTTGCATTCATCTTCTGGCCCCATGTGGATCTAGTGGTAACCACTCTTCAAGTCAATCTTAGAAAATATTCAAGCTTAATGCAGTTCATCCAACATATCATCTAACCTCAAAATCAAATACTAGTATTTGATAATGATCTTATTGATAACTTAGCTATCAATACACCTTCTCTACAAACCATCCACTAATAGTGCAGGCTTGTGCTTTCTCTTACATAACCTCACTCGATCAACTCATCCACTTCATGCTTTAACTCTTTGGTTTCTTAATGGCTCATGCAATAGGCAGGTTGATTGGGTAAGGAAGTTCTAAGTTATAGGTCAATCTCATGCTCAATCCCTTCGAATGGCAATATCTAAGTTAGTAGCTTCCAGCAATTGTTTGATCAAAAGCAAGTACAATGGCTTGCCCAAGCTTATGGTTTGTTTTAGCTCATTCCCACCCATGAATAAGGTCTTCTTCTATGTTTAAGCTATCTAACTCGAAGCCTCCTATACTTCTTTAGGCATCATAGGATGCAAGACTATGATCTTGCCATCCTTCTAAAATGAGTAAATATTGTAATAACCATCATGTAGTACATATCAATCGATCATCCAAGATCATCTAAGTAGTACATGTAAAGCACACATAGGTAGTACGTCACAAAGGACCTTGTCTTGGTACTTATGCCTAATGGCTATAGTACTCACACCTGTTACATAATATGCAAGGCTCCCTTCTCATTTAACTAATTCAATTTATATGGTTAGGGAAGTTTGATGATCAATAACTTCAACTAGTTGACTAAGGACAACATAGTTACATTAATACAACTTCCTCCATCAATGATCAATGTACAAAAATGTCACTTCACTTTACACCCAATATGGAGCATATTCTCCCTGTGCTCCTCCTCTTTCAATAGTGCTACGCTTAAGGCTCTCCTTAGCACCATACTTAAATACTAACCTTACTTGATGTAAACTAAAACATCCTTGTCATTTTGATATTTTGTGAGGGCTTCTTCTATGGTCTTTAATCTCTCCTCACCTTCCTCTTTATCAACGCCTTCAACCTCATATTATGGTTCTTCACCCTTCAAAATCATGGCTCATCAATTCAAACATTGAGAAGTAATATGCCCAAAGCCCAAGCATTTAAAGCACTTAATTTGACTCACTTCTTACCTAAGCTTTGCATAACTTCATTCTTTAGCACGGAACCATACCTTCAAGTCGTCTAGTGACAGGTCAAGTTGAAGGTGTAGACCTTGACATTAATGCCCTATTTAGGTTATTGTACCTCTTCAACCCTTAAAGTTAATTTAATACTATCATCTGGAGTGTTTAAACACTATAACTCAACCACAAATGCAATTTCATACTTTAGCCCAATTATAAAATGAGTAATAGTTTAGTCCTCGGGCTCCTCCACTTCACAACAAATCATTAATATTTGAAATTCCAGCACATAATCTTTAACAAACATTCCTCCCTATCTCAGGATTTACAACTTCTTGAACACTTCTTATGCATAGTAATTAAATACAAACCTCCCCCTCAAGATCCTCTTCATCTTAACTACAACTGAATCTCATGTTCTTTAGCCCTTCTCCTAGTATTCAACAAGTTCTTCCACCACTAGATGACATGCTTAGAAAATTCTAGGGCAATTAATCACATCTTGACAACTTCATCATATTTATGGAACTTAAACAATTTGTCCACTTTATCCTCCCAATCCAGGTAGTCATCTGCATCTCCACTACCTACAAAAGAGGATATTTTCATTTTAAAATTATCCAATCCTCTAAGAGCTCGTACTTCCCATGCACCATAGTCCTCATCAAAGTTATCCTCAGCTTTTTCATCAACCTCTTCTATCTCCACTTGTCTCTTTGCTCCCTTGTCTCATCTCAAGCCTTCACCATTTTGAACATTTCGAGGTGGGTTAACCTAGTCTCCTTCATTTTAAGCTTATCTATCTCCTAGGTAGGCACGAATAGGTTGGTTTTCCGCTAAACATTGCACAATGACAACAAAGTTGGCTATGACAGTAGTCAATTCCTAAATTCATTCATTAATAGTTCTAGTAGGTAGATGAGCATTCCTTCCACATGCATAGGCATCACTCTCATTGTCCCTTATACCACCATGAACAATGGGATTTGACATTTTTAGCTCTTCCACAATAGTCATCACTACTCACAACAATATAACAAGTCTAACTTCAGCACCCAAGTCGACAATGACTTCAATGTATGTTGTACGACTTCCGTCATTATAACCTCTACTTCGATACTAAGATTAAAGATGATGTGAGTAGGAGGACACATCATTAGGTCATTAACTTATCGAGCTATAAGGAAAATGGATCCTTCTAAATATGGAAAAAAGTAAAGATGATTGAAATAGGTTTAGCTAATGTGTGTTGCTCTTATGGATATTACTTACCACAAAAACAAGGACACAGCCTAATTTCCTACTCTGATGTTACAAACAAAGTAAAAAGTAAGGTCTTCTTGTCATAACCTTTGCTAAGGGTTGATAAGGGAAGATAAATTGAAAGAAAACTCACATTTGAGGAAAAGATATTCTATGTTCTAAAAGTCTCCTTTCTACTACTTACATAAAGCTATTTACAGTAAGCCCGAGGAAAATAATACAACCTTAAAAGAGTAAATTACAACTTTACAGTAGTATCTAGAAAGGGTAAAATAGTAAAGACAATGAAAAGGAATAATCTAGAATTTATTATTTTCGGTCATTAGGACAGACATGTGTCGCTACTCGATTAGCTAGTACTCTCGCAAATAAGACAAATTGTATGAGGCTGGATGAGGTTTATGTTGTCTAACTAAGTCGATTCGACCGTAGGAGAGCTTACCTCAATACTAACATTAGCTGATCTATTAAGTTCCTTGCTCGGATAGCTGATAAGTAGGTGCAAGTAGGTCAAATCAGTCAGGTCAAACTCTAGACCAAGTTAGACTCTATTACTCATTAGTCCTCAAAGATGCCCATCAATTCAACCCATCTAGGTCATCCTTGACCTAAGCAACTATCAAGGGAGTGTTTGAGCCCAATAGGTGGTGCAACTCGTATGATTTCATGAGAGTAACTTTGTTTTTAATTGGATAGTCAAATAGAATCCTATATGTGAGGTTTCGGAGTCCACACAATCTAACCCTAGTGATAGGATTGGAGGTCCAATTCCCATTAATAACTTTCTAAAGTGATCATTTATAAAGATTACAAAATAAAGATAACATCGCTAACAAATCTATTTTTCACCTAACATTTATCTATATAGATTAAATCAAGTGCATAAGATTTCCTAAAATGTAGATATCTAGTAACCTTATTTAAATTTACCAACAAGACAATTAGTAAAGGTTTTTAGAGAAGTACCTTTCACATAAGGTAGAAGTTGCTTCTTCAAAAGTAGTTGGAGTCCTTTCTCACTAATATGACCATGTCATTTGTATTATAATAATAATTTAAAAAAAAAAAAAACTTACTCTACTTTGGGCATCTAATCTAAGATCTCCTCCAACCTGTTACTACCTTAGAAAGTGAGAATCTTTAACTTAATGTTTTTCAAGCCTAGGCCCATCTACCATGCTCCATCTCTCTAGAACCACTGATATTATTAACAAAATTTTTATCACTATCGTCCTCATGGTCACCATCCCTTCGGTGAGAACCATAATGATTTTGATCATCCCTTTCCTAACATACCCATACGAGGTCGCCACCTTTCATGAAAATGTTTTAACACCTCTCCCATGGATTCTAACAATTCTTGTAGTTGTATCTCAACATTCGCCAACCTCTAGGGGTGGATATAAGGGGGGGGGGGGGGGGGGGGGGACGAAGGTGGCTCTAACTCCCCCAAGCTTAGAAAAAATTAATTATAATTAATTATGAATTTTTTAAATAATATATATATGTATATATATTAAGAGCAATTATTAGCAAAATATAGTGTATAGCTTAGTGGGAAATGTGAAAGTTTTTACACTAGAGATCATAGGTTAAATTCTCATGATGATCATTTTAATTTTTCTCAAGTTGTATTTATTTCTTTAACGACATCTTCTTTTACTTCCTTTTTTTATTTTTTTTTCTTCACAATAACTAATAGCATTAAATTTCATTCATTATTAAATCATAATAAACTAACTAAATTATCTTAATTTTCTATTTATTTATTAGTTATATATTATAAATAATAATTACATTAATACTACGAGTATTTCAGTCTTATTCCATAATTTATTAGTAAATAATAACAATCATATTACTTGATGTATTTTTCTTATAATTAATATTATAAAAATGAATGTAGATTTTTTAATGACTGATTACATAATTAATCATATGAAATTGATAATTTTTGTAGCATTGCTAATGATATAATTTTATAAAGCCATTTTTCAAAAAAAAATCAAAGAATACTTATATTTATATCATGTTACTCTTGTAAATATACTTATAATTTTTTATTTAAAAATTTTTGTGTTATATTTTTATGTTGTATTTCTATTTATAATAATTTTTATTAAATATTAGAAAGTGTTATGTCGCTTGCGAAATCTAAAATATATTTACAAACCCACCACCCCCACACCCCCTACCCGATCTCCTGCTTCTACATCCACTCCTACTAACCTCCTTTATATTATTCTGATAAGACTATCCCTTAGGTTGTTATACCATCTCTCGACATATCAATACTACCTCAACTACCACAAATTCTTCACTTAGGCAATTTATCAAACACTTGACATGTGTTTGTACTCTTATATTGCTTCATGGTATAAATAAAATATGTATAGTATACATAAAAGAGAAATATACAAAAGCAAAACATTTGCTTTGACATTTTTACAATTAACTAACCATGTATTTTCTTTCAACAAACTCATACATGTGTTTTATCATCATGATTTGTCATTATTAGTTATGAAACACATGTCAACTTTCAATTGGTTCATAATAATTAATATAATAAAATAATATTATTAATTTTTTTATTAAACAATATAATATAAAATTATAAAAATATAGAAAATAAGGGGAAAAAAAAAGAAAAAAGAAAAATGTTACTTTTTCTTATCTATCTAAAGGGAGTTTGAACTCCTTGTTAGTGAACATGGCATCATAATCCACCCACTAGATCCACTTACACTTCAAGCGCACTAACATGGTGGTGCTAGTGTATATAATTAGATACTTAGCCTAGTACATAAACATCTTAAGATGTAACAAAACATTATTGTAGAACACATCGTACCCATCAATTCTAATATAATTCCGCCATTTTTTAAGGAACCTCAGCAAGAAATGATGTCAGTCAAATTTTAACACAACTACAAGCCCAACACTATCAAAACACACTCTGCCACCCATGTGCCCGAACATGGGGTGCTACTTCAACCACTCTTTCCTCTTCCTGCTACAATTTTTTGTAGGCTTTTTAATGAATAACTCATATCTTTTGTCACCGTAGAAATTCAAGTCAAGTGAGTCATGGCGCAAGCTAAGCTCATGTGCACTCTCTATGCACTATATAGTTTCTTACATTGAGGTAGAAGTCAATACAATTCAAGTCAAAGTCAAGTCTAGATATAAGAAGTGAATGGTAAAATGAGAAAAAAGAGCCATGATGACAATTCCAAGGAACAATGAGTTATCGATTAAGCATAGCGATGCGTGCTTTTTAGAGATTGTCTTTCCCCATTAAGGAAGAGGATGCTTGATATGGAGGCATGTTAACATAATTTTGCATGGATTCTTCTTTTTTCTATTTATTTTTTTTTCCTTTCTTGTATTCTTATATTTTTATTATATTATGTAATTAAATATAATAAATAACTATTATGCACCAATCAAAAGCTCATATATGTCTCATGACCATGGTTATTGAAATCACAAGTTAACTTATATGATTCCACACATTTATGATTTTGTGAAGTTTTTCCTTATTAAGATGGATACATAATCGTTTTGGTATAGGCTCTCAGTACGATTATGAATTTAAGTGTATGATATCACAAGGTAATGATTTTAAGGGTTAATACAATTCTACCAATCCTATATATTTCATTTTTTTGTAAAATCACAAATTTAACAATCTTACCCCTGACTAGCAATGTCAAGTAGTAATAAGATACAAGTCATGAGTCTATTAAAAAAGAAAGACCATGGGTATGTTAATTATTTGCAAAAGCACCCAAATACAAGTGGTGATTTTATATTTTCCCTATATAAAATTTAGGTTTACATAAAATTAAAAAGAACCATAATGTTTTGTGTTGTTTCTTTTCAATTGCAAAACCTGAACTTCCTCTAGGCTTTTTAACTTTGTATACTTGTATTATGTAATCAACATTATCAAATTTTCCATATTTTAATATTTTCTTTTAGACTTGTTGTTATGTGATCCTCGAACAATGAGTTTAACCTACACAGGACAAGTGAAATGAACTAGGGGCTGTTAGAAATTACTCTAGCATGACCACTCTAACACTTAAGTTAGTGTTTACAAATGGATCATTATTACAAAAGGGTATATGAAGATGCAAAATGGCAAAGTATGATTTTGTTAGTAGTAGGCATGATATTGTATTTACAAGAGGGTAGCCTACTCAAATAAGGAAGGTAATAAATATTCCAAGATCCTCTCTTTAACTTTGGATTTGATGGAGAGTTGCAAGGGAAGTTATAAAGCTATTAACTTATCTTATCTATCAAGTTCTTTTCACTTGTCTTTATTTAAATTCTGGACTAAGCAAACCAACCTAAGCTTAGAGACCTATATCCAAAATAGTCTATCAACAAGACATTTCTTTTTTACCACAAATATTAATTTTACATATGATACATGCATATATATAACTTGAATTGAGTTCTTCATAGATCGGAGTGAAAAGTGGAAAATGTAATTTTACAAGGGAAATAAGGAGAGATAAATTAATGTTTCAAAGAAATAAGTTAGTTACGGTAAACCTTAAAAATGGAGAAAGTATGCCAAAGACCATTGGTACTAAGTAGTATGAACACTAATCTCTTAATAGAATACATTAGGTTCAAACTTTTCCTTCCTCAATTGTAATAGTATAGAAAAAAAAAAAAAAGAAGAAGGAGAAAGTATTATTAAGCTTGACTAATATTGGTTATAAATTATATATATATATATATATATAACAATTTAACTATGTTATGGTATATCTATAATAAATTTGATTGTATCAATAAAATGAAACATTGCTATTTGATTCTGATGGCCGGGGCCGCTTGTTTCCAATAATCACTAATAGGAGATACCCACTAAACAAGTTGCGTAGAAAGGCAAGCAGAAAGTAGGTTTGACTAAAAGTGAATAAAATTCATGCGCATTATGAAGGACCCATGAGATATTAAGTCAAATCTCATCATACCTCAATTTACATGTAATTAAACAGCTTGCTCCACTATACATGTCGCCACGACATTATTTTCAACTTCTAAGTGAGAGGAATATTGAATAGCATATTGCAACAATTTAGTTGAATATTATAGCTAGAGGTACCTTCCAATTTCCATCACAATCGATTTTATATATGGGCCATTGTCTTTCTAATCGTATTAGTATAAACAAATAATGAAATTGAATAGAGATTATAAATAATTAATTTATAATAAAATCATATATATTTATGTTATAATTATATTTTTTATATCATACATCGTATCGATTTTATGCTTTTTCTCTATAATTACGTTTTTAATTATATTGTATATTATTTGTTTTATCGTATTGTCTCAAAAATTCCCTGCCTAAAATGGTCCTAAGTGCATCAAGCCATGAAGAATGGCAGTCCAGACATAAGATGTTAATCGGATGGACGAGCAGGTTAATTATAAGAAGAAATAGCGGGAAGAGGACTGTGAAATCAAATATATGAAGTCTATGCTTATAGGAGAATTTCAACAATTTTCCGGACCATGTTAGAAGAGTTTCAACATTGATGGAAAATCGTGATACTGCCATGAATATGATCTCAATTTTCTTGGTCTTTTCTATAAGCCACTCAATCAAGTTCAATAATCAATTTAGCTAAAACTCAAAATGTCTTGCACATAAAAGTTTTAGCTATGTTGGAACTGCATCTTGATTTTAAGTTACAGACAATAGAACACATAAAAAAACCAAGAAAAGAAAATAAATAAAAGAAGATTTTGGCACACAAAATTTTCAAAGAAAACTTTGACACAGCAGGAATGAAAACTTACGGCCAGACTAATTACTACAGTATAAACAACAATAATCATAGAACACCATTTCCTTTAATAGAGTTTGTAGGATTTTTCTCAAACTCTAATAGAGATGATAGGATATAATTTAGGCACCAACAAACACAAAATAGGACGTTGTCAGGTATACAAAGACCTTGTTCATCCACCATAGTAAAGCTCATCGGACCATGCCATGTGACAATCGACTATGCGCAGCAAGGTCAATGTTCCTCAGCTATCACAACCATCACACCTCGAGTCATCGAATACTCCTTAGATCCTATTATAGGCTCCATGTTCCTCCGGACTTTCTTAATCTTAGAACTCTGCAATAGCAAGTGAAGTAAAATAGAATTTACTATCACACAACTAACATGCACTTCTCATGAAAGCCAATAGCAAAAACACCGAGATCCTCCCCAAGACACCTCCATGCTTTAAGATCTTAATATTCTATACTGACTAGCATAATCCATCAAGTTGACAAAAACCTTATAGGACAATTCTGGTAAATACCTTACATTTTACACCATGCACATTTGCCTACTATACAATCTCAATTGGACTTTGCCTACACTAACAATTTTCAACCTCTAGCTGTTGTACAATTACACAAAATTATTCTTCACACGCCTATAGGACTATAACCAATCCCTCCTACTAGCATGTGGAAATCATTATCAAATACGAAGTCCCAATCCAAAAAATCTCCTCTTGACTTCAAACATTAGTCTCTTTATCATACTTACCGACTAACACATTAAAAATTGCTTTGCCTTTATCATCATGCATTTGGCTCCAATTCTACTTCTGAACACTTAGGTCTCATATAGTCCTTTGCTAGTAATAGTAACATATCATAATCTAGCCTCTAAATGTTACTCTAAAAATGCTACCACCATTGGACCATCAATCTCTAATAACTAAACTGTCTACAACTTCACTACTTGTGGATCTCATCTACAACCTCACTACTTTTGGATCTCATCTCATGATCTAACTAGTCTTTGCTCTTAAGCTTTTCTATCAACAAATTGTCTTTGCCATGGATTAGGGTTTTCCGAGCCTATGAAACAAAGATGATCGAGAGCAAAGAAAAACCATTGTCTACATTTAGGTCTTATCCTTAACAACGATATTATTTAAATCATCAAAGAAACATAACTCCAAAACATATTATCCAATTAATGACACTTTAATTGTTTTGAGTGAATGCAATTGATACTTCAACATCAACAAATTTGCAAGAGATTTAGTTATGTACAACTCTTTCAATTTGTTCTAAAGTCTTGCAGCCATCTTCTCCTCTAATGTCACATGCAATACACTATTTTTAGACTTAGTAGACCATGATTGTCCTCATTGAGTTCTATCCTCCTCTCAACCTACCATGGATTTTAGCTGCTTATCCAAAATCTTTTTCAAGAAAAATGCATTATGATCCCTCAATTCCCCACTTGTCATCACCCAAAATTCATACAACTACCAAAGTTTTAGAGTCGCTTGATAATCATCTCTTCTGTGTATAGACCATAAATTCTTAAGTTCTCATCTCTCTCACCTTGTTCTTATACTAATTTGTTAGGTAAAGATATGGATTTTGCGTTGCGAATCACAAAACACACTTTAATCAAGAGAAATAATAGATAAAGGACAAAGCATGATAAATATAATTTACGTAAAAAACCCCAAAAATACAAAGGCAAAATTTTTTAAAAAAAAATTAAAAAAAAAAAGAAGTAAGAATAAACAAATCATTATAGCATAAGCTGCAAGAGTACAATTAATTTTCTTTTGATCGTAATTCATAAAGCACTATTGCCTTCCATTGAGTCCCCAGAATTTTACTCCTCTCACTATTTCTGTCTGATGTACGTAATGACATGTATGGAAAGCTATAAGAAGTTTAAACCCTAACACGAAAATAAGAAATAACTCGAGTACCAAGAAACCACTTAACACAAAACTGCCAAGCACATAGTAACCTTAGTGATCAACCACACTAAAGACTAACCAACAATGCCAAATGGCAGCTAACCATGCCTACCCGGTTGATCGTAACTCCTCTAACCGATCAAGTATGACATCCTTAATCAATCGCCAAATCAAGTATGACATCCCTGATCAATCGCCCGATCAAGTATGACATCCCTAATCAATCGCCGCTCCGTCAATTCATGCGACAGCTTTACCCTTAAACTTTTTTTTTTTTCCCTCTAGTTGCTCTCCGGAACCGAGTCTGGTGTAATCACAACTAAAAAGAAGCATGTCAATACAATAGATAGCATCGACAAGACTCTACAGGTGCATTAGATACTTGCTCATTCCCAAAACTGAGGGTCATAGTCATTTAGGATATGTAAGATTTACGGTCACAGAAAAACTTCAATCATTATCGTTTTCTAATGAGTGATTTGCTAAGAAATTATGAAATTTTATAATGCCGAAGCACATGTTCTCCTAATTTTTAACAATAAAAAATGGATTTAAAAAAAATGAATTCTCTAAAATATTGGACAACATACTCCTTTAATGATAGAACAAGTAGATTGACAATTAAATGTTTATGTGTAAATTGAGTGTCAAAAATTTGGTCAATTGACCAAAGTCGTGATCATTAAGTATATTAGATTCGGACCAATTTATCTCGAACTGGTTTGCCCATAAACATTCCTACATGCCATTAAGATCCCTATGGTATGAAATATATGGGTCATACTATTTGTAGGTCGAGAGATTAAGATTAAGTGATTGTTTGGTTTGTAGGCGATGTGGACCATAAATAGGGACAAGCAAGCCATTGACTATTCATGGCTAATAAATTTGGGTTGTGACAATGTTATTGTGTACTATTTTTTACGTATTTATACGAAAAAGCAATGTTAGAAATAAATCCTGTACCAGTAATTATTGGGCATCATGGTACAAATGGGTAGTGATTATCTGTCAGCATAAATCGATTTGTGTGTAATCAATATCTTTATCTTATTGATTTTTCAGAATGACTAAGTGCACAAAATGCATCATCATCTCAAGTTTCAATGGTTGTACTGATATGTGAGATAACTAGACTCAATCTCGAACAAGGATTTGTTATCAAAGTGGCAATGGAGTGCTGTTTAGTCACTCTTATCTTAGTCAAACAGCTATAAATATGAACTCTAATATCAAATAATGATGAATCCTATTTTTGACAATAAAATAGCTATATTACATATGATAGATAGAGATAACATATATATGATAAATAAAAACCTCAAGTTAGGAGTTAAGGTGATCATTTACACTCGTTTATGTAAAGTAAGGACTGCTGAGCATAAGATACAATTTCCTCTAAGGTGGGTCTAATATCCGTTCCTTGATCCATTAAGAATGATCTAAATTATTACTTGTGCTGGTCCCAGATAAGCGTTTCTTATAATCATTAGTTTCACTAAGAATAAATAAAGCCCTTCCCCGCAAACCACCAAAAAAATACAAAACAAAACACTCTATCAAATCTGATGCCAATAAACCTTCTAAACTTTCAAAATATGGTTTTATCTCGCTATAATTTTAAAAATATACATATATGTAAAACCTTTAAGAAGTAGTTATTTGTAACTTTTTTAGTAACAATTTTATACAATTAACAATAGTTTAAGAGTTATTTCACATATTTTTAGAAATGATGGCAATTAAAAAAAGGATAAAGTTATACTTTGAAATTTTAAAAATATGCTTATAATTATCCTATTAAATTTTTATAAATAATGGAGCATCTTAGCTATCATTCTATATGTCTTTATCTCCTATCTTCTTTGTCCTTGCTTTTATTCTATAATGCCACTTCAAACTCTTGACTTGTAGGAAGGCTGCTTTGAATCAAACTCTATTCTTTTGTCTTTCGGTTATTTGAGTGTCTTGTTCGGAAAAGAAATAAAAATAAAAATAAAAAAGAAAGTATCCCACTAAATAATTTTTCCCAATTAATTTTGAGATAATTAATTAGAAGCCACTGTGAAACCATCACGCGAGCAGCAAGCTTTTCGGACTTTTTCTTTTTTTTTTTTTTGAGATATGTCTCAAATGTCAAATTCACAAAGGCAAACCATTTTACTTATACCTTGAACTGTGGAAAATCTTTTTTTTTTTCATTTTAATATTTCACAGGTAAAATAGAAAGTTTATCAAGAAATTATTTTTATAAATAAGCAGGTTTAGAAGGAGTAAAACGTAAAGTCTTGTTCACGCCCTCGTTCTAGACATGGCATCCTTCATGGCTGTTTACACTAATGAACAGCCACCACTGACAAATTACCTGAAGGATAAAATCTACTCCAACGTTAAAAGGCGATCAAAAGAATCATTATCTTGTACAAATATTATCCGATATGCTTTTCATATTCATGTCATGATAACTTCACGGTTATCAAGAGGCAAAAGGATAATTCAGAATATGTCAAATGGTGCGTCCTCATAGCTTAACAGCGAAGAGATGTGAAAACGACATCACTGGCCCCGGCACCTAAGTGTTTTTTTTGTATCCCATTAACGATTAAGATTAAGTTCCAAATATAGTATTATGTCGGAAAGTTACTATTGAATACCTCTCAATCATGGTCTCCTTTTCTCCATTCTCGCTTTGAAAAACTGGGTTTTCCTAGGACGGAAAAAAGTAATATTCAAATAAAATGGATTATCCTTAGCAATAACCCCAGTTGATATTGATGCTTTTCCCCCTTTTTTTTTTGGAAAATATAAAACGAACAAATTAATAAGTTGTAAATTGTTTGAATAAATTACAATAAGGAACTTTGTTCTCCTATAGAACATCTTCCGCTCCTCCCTTCTCGTTGAGAAATCAGATCAAGATTTTCAGTTTGGAAAATTTTCAAACCAATATCATAGATTTTCTTTTTTATATATATTTCGGTTTCAGTTTAATCCAAATAGCAAGAAATACGAATGGTTTAAGTATATTTTTTAAAAATTATTTTATATATCTAGTTGAGATGAGTAGGTCCATGATAAATAAAATAGGAGCCTCTATTTTATACCTTGCCCTATAGATACAAGTTTTAAAAATTTTAAACCAAATCTTATTTTTAGGAGTGTCCATGATTTAATTCGATTTAAGAATAAAATTGAACCGAATCACATTTGAAACAATTTAATTTGAACCATTAATAAACCAAATACTATTAATTATTTAGGATTCTGAATTGAATTGATTCAAATATGGTTTATTTTGGTTCAATTTGATTTGAACAACTTTCCTGTTTTAGTTGATAATACTAATAAGTATCAATGTTTCCTAACCAAACATTAATGTTTAAATTGAAAATCGTGCAAGAATTAAAGTTATATAAGATTATATCATGACGATATTGCATCTTAGGATAGTAAAGACGTGCGAGTCTACTTAAAAAATAAGCGACGACAATAAAGCAAAGGAGTAGACTATGACGGTTGAGATTGAGATGAAAGACAACAACAAAAAGAAAAAAAAAGAAAGAAAAGGTAAATAGAGTTAGACTGAAATGTCTAAAGAATTTAAAACTTTAAAAATGTCCCTTGTTTTTTATTATTTTTTTTTTAATTAGAAGTAGTTTCATTTGGGTTCAAGCTATTCAATTCAATCTAACTCATCGAACCAAACAATGAACCATTTAGATAATTTTCAAATCGAACTGCAAATCAAACTAAAATAAATAAAAGGAAAAAAAAACACATTTTACAGTTTGGTCCTATATGATTAGGATTTTGATTCGGTTTGGTTCAGTTTAATGAATAGCCCTACTTATTGCCACCTCTTGGAATCATGATGGAATATGTAATCTAAAAAATCAACAAGTTTCAAGATACTTTGTAGAAACTACAGTTTTTTCTTTTTACATTTTTAGTTTGAAATATTGTATCATGCAAACATGACATCACAATATTTAAATTGGAAATCAATATTATTTTTAAATGTTAGTTACAATAAATGCAAACATAATGAATAAAAAAAATAAAATACAATATACAAATGGCGTAAATGACCTAAGCCTACTTGTAAGTTAATTAAGATTAGCTTTTTGTAGTTCAATTTTACAATAATCAAGTTGATCTACCGAAATGGTTTATCAAGTTCAGTTTGAATTTCATAATATATTGCTTAAGTAGCTAACGATCCTAATGAGGCCCAAGTTTAGTTTAAATGATTATTGAGTGTGAGTTGAGTTTACATATTAATCTTATTTCAGTCATCAAAAATAATAATAATAATACTTTTTCTAAGAATGGTCAAGCCCAAGTGATCTTAACCAAACTAAGCTAGAAATTATTGAGGGTCATTTCAAGTCAAGTCTTGAGTTTAAAATTTTAACGTCAATCAAGTTCAAGTCAAACTCAAGTTAAACTGAAGCTTGAGCTATGTGGTGTATTGTCTCGATTCAACTCAAGTTGAGCACAATTATAAGATATGTAACAAGTAAAAAGAGAAAAGAGACACATAGAATTTATATGGAAAAACCCTAAAGAATAGGGGTAAAGGGTAAATTTGAATAATCCCATCACAATGAAACAATAATAGTACAATGATTCTCTAATTTCATAGCACTTAGTTTTTTTAACAAGTCCTTAAAGTTTTCCTATCTCTCACTTACTCTTCTTAATATAAATATTAGCATATGCATATGTATAGAGCTATGAGAAGTCAAATCCTAATATATATAATAGGAAATAACTCAAATATCAAGAAAGTACAAGAAGGAAACTGCCAAGGACATAAGCCTCTTGATTTATCTTACACTTATTTATTTGCTTTAACACTCTTCTACAACAAAATCTCAAGTTGATTTAAGATATTAGCAAAAAAATCTTCACATTGGCTTAAATTTGCATAACTCTATACACTTGCTCATATACGTAAGAAACACATACAATATAGCTCCTCTGAATTAATCTTGTTAATTGCCCACCTTTAAGCTATCTAGTGCACTACACATAACCGCAAGCCTCCATCACCCTATGGCCAAATGTCATTGTTTATCTACTTCGATAATCATACTAGGACTATGACCATTGATACTTTAGAAACCTCTTTATTCTACTTAACTGACACACTCTAACTCACTCCGTACTTCTTACATCATTTAGGCATCATCTCCTATAAAATTTCTTTACCTTAAGATCTCATAACATATTTGAGTGAAATAAAATGGATTGGTCTTATTGTATAACCAACACATGCTTCTTATCATAGATAACAACAAAATTACCAAGATTACCCATGTTAAGATCGACATTCTCAATAAAACCATTAGGAATCATCGTTATTTGCAACAAAACAAGTTTTTAGATGGACTCCTCTCATTACCATCAAACATCTATAGGATGCCTCCATGCTACTATACCTCACTATATAGTAAAGAAAGTTAATACAATTTATCAAGCTAAGAGATTAGACTAATAGTAATAACTAAGAGAGCTATTGATAATAATGATCCACATAAAAGAGCTACATAGCCCAATACCATCTTACTTACATGCATGATTAACCACTGTGATTGGAGAGCTGGTACTAATAATTCGACATGATGCATTTTAGTTAAAAAGACTTGAAGTAGCAAGCATTGGGTAAAAATGTTACTTGGTGCGGTTATTAGACTTAAATAATTCTTATGCATTTTTAAATACAGAATCATATGAATAATGGAGAAACTCTATGAAAGAAAAATTAATGATGCATGTAAATTACTTAATGGGTAATGTCCCAAATAAATCCAATGAGTGATTAATAATCCTATTATAGAGAAAAAGGTAGCTATTACACCTTTTTCTAATGAATCATATAGCCTTAGGATTTCATCAACTGATAAAGTTATTAAAGAAATTATAATTACAATTGAAACGGTCGAAAAAGATATTTGAGTTAATATATGTTCTAAAGTAGAAAATATCATCAAAATTCTTAAAATCCCTTAAATTATTTTAAACTCAAGAGTGAAAAGAACATGTATATCTTGAGGTTATTCTTTAAATAAGAGAGTATTCCCCTTTTCTTTTTATATAACCTTAATTAGTCACTTACTTTTCTTTTTTCTCCCTTTACCTCCCAAAACAGCCTATCTCTCTCTCTCTCTTAAGTCAATGTGCATAAAAACTTATTCATAGGCAAAACTCCCTTTTTCCTCTACTCTCAATTTCCTTTAGCCTCTTTTCTGCTTACTAATTAAATAAATCGATAAGTCTGACACAATATTTTATGTTGTTGCAAGGATTTTATGTGTAAAGTGTCAAAGGAGTAGATAGTATCCAAAAATGGTAAGAAATTATGGATTTTGTGAGAATATTGCAATTTTTGGTGAAAAAGGCATTAATAGATGAATTTTAATGTTGCAGGACCAATTAGAAGTGAGTGATAAAATGGGGCCTTGGATCTATTTTGTGATCGTTGTAAGAATTTTTATTTGCATCTAAGTTGTGTTTCTCCTTACCATTAAATTCTATATTTAGTTAATTCAAATGTTGTAACCTTTTAGGTGTTAAATTACCTTTTTTTTTGTTTTTAAATAGATTGCGAATTAAAGTTTAGACCATAGCAATATGAAAATATATATGAATCTTTGAGCAATGTTAAAGACTAATAAGAAAACTATTAGTTACCTGACAATTATGAGTTTAGAGTTATAATATGAAATTAGGACAAGGTTTATACCATGTTTTGATTAACTGCTTAAGAAACACCATTACCTGGAGTATTAGATCAATTTGGATGAGATTTAAGGTGATTTTGGTGTTAGAAATCGAAGAAGTGTAGAGTTAGTGTAAGTGATTGATTGAATTGGACATTTAACCATAAAGGTAGCATTGTCGACAGTATACACAACCTAGTTAACCAGGTTGAAGAGAAGGAATGCTCGGCTAACCTAGCTATTAGGTAAGCAGACTAATGCCTGTTATGGCAAATCAAGTTTAACTTGGTTTACCAAGTCTACTCAATAAAACCAACCTCCTCTTACAATAGATCTATTAAGTAAACTTTTGAAAGGTTTTAGTCTACCAATTAAGTGGAAAAGCAATTAGCCTTGAGATGAACTTCTAATATACTTAAGTTGTTGACTACTTATATGATTTTGAGGTTGAATTCCAATATTATTCAAAGCTATGAGTAGATCTTAGACACATGATTATTTATAATGCCTCAAATCAAAAGTAACCAATCAATAAGCTAACAAACATTAATGGGTCTTTTGTAACTATTTAACCTAAAAGTGTTTAGCTAATATTAACATTAACAAACACTAATAGGTCTTTTTTCAACTACTTAGCCTAAAAGTTTCTAGCTAATATTAACATATCCACTACTTGACCTTATATATTACTACTCAATATTTCCCATAATCTATATGAGACTTCATTCATATGAGGTATTATAATATTCCCTCCTTAAACATATGGGGTACTATAAATGGTGTTAGAGCCAACCCACTTGACTAAATGTAGCCAATTATCAAGCTAACAAATATTAATGGGTCTTTTTTCAACTACTTGAACCAAAAGTTTTTAGTTAGTGTTAACATATTATTCATTACTTAATCTTATATATTACTATTTAATATCTCTCACAATCTATGTGAGACTTCATTCACACAAGATATCACAATATTTCCCCCTTAAACACATAAGGTATTACAAATGGTATCAGAGTCAACCATCGACTATTAACTATCTGATTTAGGGATGACTGAAAAGGGGAAAAACCTGAGCCTAATTATAAGGTCTCGCGACAAAAACATCTAGAGGGTAAAGATCATCATAATCCATGACCCATTAGTATTTGTTAGTTTAGTTATTATCTACTTTTAGCTTGGGCCATTACATTATAATTGTTTATTGCCTATGGGTGTGGGTTTAGAGAAATGAAACCAATAATAATTGTTTTACTATTTGTGCTTACGGTGATGCTAGTAACCATTCTAGATAAGTAGGTTGCGAATTAGGTGTTTTCCATTTGGTAGTTTTAGATCAATGTATTTACCGCTTTTTATATAAAAATATCAATTTTATCTTATGACAAAATATATGTTTGTGTGTGTAAAGAGAGAGTGAGATCATTTGAATTTTTATTGTGTTATATAATTTGATAAAATAAATAGATGCTCAAAACACTTGTTGAAATAGCAAATAGAAAAATTCTATTTTTCAATACACTTATTATTTCTATAAAGTTTACAATGAATATTAAAAAACTTGAAGATTTAATTATTCAAACTAGGTGGCTTATGCTCTCTCCTTTGCCTTTTCACCTTCAATAGCAAAATAAAATCCATTTTGAAAAATCCTTTAGGCCATTAGCTCTTAACCACCATTTTTCACTTTTTTTCTCCCATATTTCTCCTTTTATCCACTCTTATAATACTCAATAAAACCAAGCTTGTAAGTTTATCACCTTCATTTCCATCTCCATCTCTACAAGAAGTCCACCAGCTCATTATTGGTTCTACTTCTTTACCACTATCGAGATAACAACATTAGGAGTGCTTGTATTAAAGATAAGTCATTTAAATATCTCTCTTACAAATAAACGTTAATTTGAAACCCTTTGATTAATTTATGTTTAAGGATGCAATTGAGCAAGTCATTATAGAATGCCTGACCTAATAAAAACCCTTTTAGGACATGATTCAAAACATTATAAGGTTTAAGGTTAGGTTTTGGGATTTCAAAAAAAAAAATTGATGAGAAATCCAACCCGATAAAAAATATTATATTAAAGACCTGACCTGTCCCCTTATGATTTATAACCCTATAAGGTCGGGTTTTTATAATAAGAGTAAAAACCTCATAAAGTTTTATAGGGTTTTAGAAAACACTAATCCTTATAAAGGTAAGTTAGAGTTTCATAAAACCCATTTCAAACTTACCTCAGTTGCATCTCTTTCTATGTCAACAAAATCAATGCCCATTTTGCAATAGAGATATTTAAATGACTTGTCTTTAAAAGTATAAATACTAAATTATTATAAATGAATGTTTAAACATTTAATTACCTAAAAGCGATAATATATGCACCAATAATATATCCTACCACTATCTTGCTCTTCACATTTTTTATCATCTCCATTTTCATTTGCAAGCTTGTGAGTCTATCTTATTTTAATTTTTCTTTTGTTTTTAGTCTTTTATTCTTTACAAGAGTATTTTCTGTCATTAGAAGACTCATTTTTAGTTCTCTTGGTAGAACTTTTTGTGTTTGACGGTTATTGATATCTATTTCAAGTTTATGAGATGTGAACTTTGGGTTTGAATTTATGACTTCTATCCTTTTAATTTTTTTTTTTTTGTTATTTATTTTTAAATTTCAAAAAAACATTAATATATTATAAACAAAAAAATATGTATATGATACATGTAGTTTAGTTGTATGCTTCTTATTCTATCAACGAAATGAATGGTTGTTAAGAGTAGGGCTAAGTTGGTAATCCAAATGTACTGGGTATTCACTTGTTTTCTGCTTTATTGGGTAGATTCCAAGTAAGTATTTTGAGTCACAGGATAAGTTTTTGGTATAGATTTTTTCAACCTAACTCCCACAAAGTAGAGTATGGGTATAAAATCTTTTTAACTTGTATCTACTTGAGAACCTGTACTCCAACATATATAGGGTATAGGTTTTAGGATAGTATATACTCATCTTACAAAAATTTATTAAATAAAATAAATAAATAAATAATAATATTATATTTTTTATGATAAATATTTTTATAAAAAGAAAAAAAAAAGAGTTTGAATTCATAAATTTATAATTTTAAACAATTAAATCTACCGTCGTCTTTCTTTCTTTCTCTTGCTCTTTCCAATTTTCCTCTCTAATTTTATATTTTCTATTCTTTTTCATTTGCTAGGACCTAAGATCATAAAATTTTAAATAATGAAGATAGGAAAAATTATGTTTTTTTTTTAATTTCATAGATTTTGTTATAGATTTTATGAATTTTATATATAAAGAACTTATAATATTATATACATATTATATTTAAAATATCACATAAACTTAAAATTTATAACTAGAAAATTATATTCTATAGATTTTATAAGATAAGTTTTGATTTTAAAATTTAAAAATCTATATCTTATGGGATTTTATAAATAAAATATTATATTATACTATATTCATTCTATACCCATTCATCACTAGTTCAGCATGAGGAGGAGAAAGGACGGAAGAAGATAAAAAACGGGGTTGAGTTATCTGCGGAAGCCTGTTTTTTTTGTCCTGTGTAGTTGGAGAGAATCTGGATGTGAGCAGCTTAACTCGGGTTTAAGAAGCTTTGATTAGGTCAATGTGTCGTGATCCTCGCTAAGCTTTTCTTAACCTTTTCTTTTCTTTTCAAAAAGTGTCACTGACTCTTTTCATTTCATCCTTCCTTCACGTGTCTTTTACATATGGACCAACTATACTATTTATTTGTCCTTTTTTTCAACCCCCCAAAAAGAAAAAAACTATACTATTTATTTTACTTTTGGGCCCGGAAAATTGCATACCATCTCGGCCTTTTTTTTTTTTTTTTCAATATTCCCTGCTTTAATTTATTAAAAATTATACTAATAATAATATTATCTATGTCAGTATCCATCATGGAATATATTGAAAATAATATTGATTGAGATGTGATGAAGAGCTAATTCCCGTTCATCACTGTATTAAATGGACATACCGTAATAACATATTTCATTTTAACAGGCTCTAAGGCTATTGAAATAAGAGAAAAAAATAAAATAAAATAAAATAAGGAGAATCGCATAGATACTTTTATTGTAATTGCAATAAATTTATTATTATAATAAATGACAATCATTCGATTAATAACATTAGTTATGACATCCTAAATCGCGCAATCTTTTCCCTAGTGGTTGTAAATCCAATCAACAAATGTCAGCATCAAAAGCATAAAAACTATGTATAATTGCATAAAAAAGATGAGTATAAGTACATAAATAAATAATCTAAAAATAAACTACTCAAGGGGAAGTTGATCTAAAGTCAAAGGATAGGGAATTCGATCCACCTTCCATAAATACTTTAAAAATTTTGTTCTACGAGATGCAAATATAGAAAGCAAATAGTTAGGTCATATTTGGTTTTCAAGAGAGATAGATAAGGAAATAATATAAATATTATTTATCATATGAAAACTATCGCTTTTAATGGGAGCAATATGAAAAGCTGGATTCGCTCACATAAATAATAAATTAAAGAATAATCTCCCCCTGTTTTGGTTTAGTACCGAAGGTCGTAAAGTATACTTTAAAAAAAAAGAAAGAAAGAAATTATGCAAGATACAATCTAATTGGCTATTGTTTTTATTTTAAAAAATTATGCATGTTATTTAAACTAACCTTAGGAGTAAATGTGTGATAATTGTATTTAATGGATGTATTTTGGAAAGAATAATTTTCTTAAAAAACATATATATTATTATAAAGATATAGCTAATCTCAAGTGATGTGAAGGAATATGCTGTATGTATGAGAAATCTCTATTATTTGAACCAAACAACCTAGTATGGCTTACAATAGCTACTGTTCTCAACCTGCCATAATTCCTATAACCAAACATTATTAGCTTACTAATACTAATGATGTGAAAAATCATGCAAATTTGATGCTTACTCTTCATAGGCTCTACAGAGAATAAGAAGAAATCACTCCTTTTTTGCTGCAAATAATTGATTTAAGAAACCATCACCAACAAAGAAATGTCTATATAACAAAAAAATTATACCAAAAATCTCCTATATCTATATCAAAAATCTATGGAGCACTTTATATTTCCATTCATTTATTTTCAATCTATTAAATTATCTCAAAACTCAGATCAAGTATGTTTCTATTGTTACATTAATTAATTTTATTTTTTTAATATTTCTTATACTTTATGATTATATACGTGCTAGATTCATATAGATATAAAAGATTTAAATATCTCACTTAAAATAAAAATGATTTAATTGAATTTTGGTATGAATATTAATAGCTCAAAAGACTTAAATAAATACAAAAAAAAATCTAGAGAGACTTTTATTATAGATAATAGAGGACTAGCAATATTCTTATAGTGGGAAAAAGAAAAAGTAATTAGAAACGAAGATTCCAAATCCAAGAAATCTTACGCACCCAGATTCCCCTTTCTTCCATCTCCATCAAGCCCTCCTTTTCCATTCTTTTATGTGTTTGATTATTAATATGGTGGGCACCAATTGGTGTCCCTTTGGCCTTTGAGGGGGTAACAATATACATGTGAAAGGGACTTTACAATGGAAGGCATATATCAAACCCTTCTAATTTTAGGTTGGCGCTATGTGCATGCCTATCTCTTTACAACACTCTTATCCTCCAAAACCCTAGCATTATGCGGACACAGACTCTCACACGTACGCAACCCCTTTTCACATTTATTCTCCACCCAAGATTTGAATTTGTCTCCTTTTGCTCTCTGACTCTAAGCAAGATAGGTCAAGATAAATCTGATAAATCACCCCATCATTATGTTAATTTATTTCCGTATGCTGATCAAACACAATCACTTAATTGGCATTTATAAATGCAATTGTCATGATTAATTTGGATTGATTGTGGTCCCTAATGTGATAAGTGAGATTTAGTGACTAAGATGGGGGGAATTAATTTTTAGGTGATGCTTACGGCATATCTTCCATAAAGTTAGAGATAATCCGATTCTATAAGTAGAGCCGGCAATTTCCAACATCAATATAATCATATGAAAAATATATTCGTTATAATTTTCAAATATAAAATCAATATGATAAATAATATAAAAGATATAATTATCATATGGATAAATATGATTTTAATGTAAATTAATTATATATAATTGCTATTCAATTTCTTTTATTTCTTATACTAACATGAATCCCATATGAAATAGGATACTAGCCCGATTCACCAATATAGACTGCCATCTCTCTCTAAAAGAGGATAATTGATTTTCAAAAAATGAATGTTATGTATTTGCCGTAATATTTATACTTTGTAAAATTGATAAGTTACTTTTGATATAACTCTAATATTAATTTTTTGTGTTGAAAAATCTCAGGGTGTAAGGATCTTGTTGATTATAATATTGGGTAATAAAGTAATACCATATTGACTAGAATTTTTCACTACTGAGAATACAAGTAAGTAGCAAATATTGGGGGCAAATAAGCATTGAAAAGGAAAGTAAGAAGACCCTCTGCTAAAAAAAGCAAAAAAAAATCTCCAATAATTTCTTTGGAAACACTATTCCAAATGACCCAATTGATGATGAACAGTTTGAGGATGAAAGTCCATTGCAAATCCTTGAAGTTTCAACACGGTATAAAATCCAACGCTTGCGTTTTAATTTGGCCAATTTTAGCAGCCATGATGAAGACACCACACGCTAATTCCAGGACATCTCTATCAAGATCGATGATGTGACATTCATATTAGGAAAAGGCCAAAAAAAAACCCTAGGAACCTAAAATTTTTTTACTTTACATGTACCCATGACTTTCAAGTTTTTATTGTCTAGCAAATAAAACCGTGACTTAAAATCACAATTTGGATCTAACTATTTTCTTCACAACAGCTACATCATCTTTAACCCTAAAAATTTATATCACCTATTCAAACAAAATTTGCAAATCATGACATCACTTCATAGTTCATAATCATGCCCTTTCCACCATCTGTAATGTAAATCCATATCCATGCCTGCTCCATGATTCAAACCATAGCCAAGGTCCACAGTTCAAACAACATAAGCCATATAATACGTGTAAGAACAACATCAACTATTTACTAAGTTTCATTCATTCCATATAATTAACCAACAAGAATAAATACGTATAAAAATAACAAAACAATACAATAAATTTGATTCGTTTCGAAATAAGTTTGTATTAATAGAATCGATGTATAATTTATATGTAAGAAATAAAAAAAAAAAAAAGAGAGAGAGAAAAGGAAAAGGAAAAGCAAATAAATCTATTGTTGTCTCCTTCCCACCTAATTATCCTCATCGCCTGAGAGTATCTAGTCTCTAGTTGAGCATCCAGCTGAAGCTTACTAACGGGTCTATATCTAGTTATACTATAATATGTTTGTCATCCTAACCTCCATTTATTTGGTGTAAGGGAGGACTCATATGCATTGGGACAAGATGGAACTCTAATCGTGTGAGTTCCTTTCCATATTTTTGCCTGGGGTGAGAAAAAAATTAACTAATTCAAGTCAATTTACAAACCGAGCCAAGACAAAATAAATTGCAAATATTATATATATATATATTTGCAATTTATTTTGAAAAAATTTTAATCCAAACTAAACAAAAAATTTATGGTCAATTTAAAAAAATAATCTAAATCAAATCATAAAATCGAATTAAATTGTTTTGTAAAAAATAATAATATTTTACTTTTAACTCAAAAAATTCTTTTATTATAATATAATATTTAAAAAATTTAGTTTAAATTTATTGAAAATTGTAAATATTTAAATTTTATAACCATAATATAGCAGATATGTATATAATATAAGATGACTTAAAATTTATGCTATATGCCGACTTAAGGAATAAACTAGTTGTATTACACATTTAAAATTTTTAATTGTTTAAATATTGATTTTATCAATCACTTTTAAGATATTAATACATGTTATTATTAACTAAAATTTGTATTGCTCATATAAGATTATATGTTAAGTAAATATACTTTTTTAAAAGACAAAATATAGTTCAATTCATAAATTAAACCGAAATTTCATGATTTGGAAAAGTTTCAAAACCAACTCATTTGGTTTAGTTCGAAATAATAATAATAATAATAATAAAAAACTAAATCATATATTTTATAACTTGGTTTGATTAGAAGAAAAACCGAATCTTGCCCATCTCTAGTACCTGACATATCCTTCCAGCTGCCTTTTTTATGAAGCTAAAGAATTCTTAATAAGTACAGTGGAGCTTTTCGCCAATAGTATCTCAAATGGCCTTGATGGTTATGCATATGGACATAACTTGTCCAAATGCTATGTGTTGAGGAATAGGGAATTGTTGGTTGTTATTAATCATGCTAAGTGGGTGTGTCATTTCTAATTTGCAAACGCGCATGTTTCAGTCTTGACTCTTTCCCTGTCTATTAAGTCGTTCCACATGCAAGTAAGTAATCAAGCCTTAACTTTCTCAATTTATAAATTAAGACTTATAAAACAAGAAAAATTTTAATAAGAAAACCTAATTACCAAGGAGATACACTTCTAACCGTTTAAACCCCTAAATTTATACCCATCTCTTAAACCCCAAGATCCAAATTAAGAAACTAAAATTAGAATCGATGATAGCAGAGTGAAAACAATTAGAATTCGTGGATGTCCTTAATGAAATTAGATCTAAACTTTAAAGAAAACCTACAAACTAAAAGTTAGTTAAAAAACCTAGGATTAAAACATAAAGAAAAACTAGGTAACCTATAATTAGAATTTAAACTAAATTGAAAACCTAGATACAAGATACTATCTTGATAAGAAATTGCCAAAATGTCGTTGGTAAATCTAGAATTTACAAACCAAGAATTTGTAAAGGTTAATCTAGAATAATTATCACATTTAAGAAACATAAAAGTTCCTACTAAACCTAAATGTAAATCTAAAGGAATTCTATAACTAATAGATTTAAGTCTAAAAACATATAATATGAAAACTAATAAACTAAAAATTAAAGAATTGATAGGAAACTTAGATGACAATCGATTATGAACCATAATGAAACTAGAAATCTTATAGCTACAATTCACAGAGAATTCAAGGACATGAGCTATATTAAGTAATATACAATATAAGTAAAAGGTAATTATGGAAATCATACCATAAGAAATAAGAATAACCTTTCAAGCATAGGAAATTTTCTTCTTCTTCTTCTATATTGTATTGTTATCAAGTTATAATCAATTCAAATACTTTCTACGCATTTCTTTAGATAGTTTTAGTAATAGGACTATTTGGGCAATAAATATATATAATATATTTTCAAGCAAAAGTTTTGTTAGAAAAAATTAGTTAACTAAATAAAATTCTCTTAATATGACATTTAATAATCAATTACTATAATGTAAATTACAATTATAAATGCTCAAGTTACCCATTATCATTTTCCAAAAACTTTTAACATATTTATATTAAGAAAAATGTATATAAAGTATCTCTATTTTCGAATTTGAACAATTTAGTACTTAAAGTCTTTGTTAAGCACTACATGCTTAAAGAATGAAACTTTAGACATAAAATTTTTCTCAAATCTAGATATAGAAACACTTTATGTATTTCTTTTAACACTTTAGGACAAAAAATTGTGTATTGTTGAGCCCTTTTTTTTTTCTTTTAACATTTTTCCTTACTTTTGCCTTTACTAATGGGTTATTTTAGAATTTTAATATCTTATTAGGGATTCTCGTACCTTTTTTAGTCTAATACTTATTTTATTTTACTCTAACAAGACCCTAATAATTACTATCAAATTTGATTTCAATTACATCTTTCACTATTTGCGAATTTTTCCCCCACATTCCATGCTTCCGTCAAGAGGCAAGTTCTGCCCCTCAATTGCGAGTCTATCAGGAGCTCCGCTGCTGTCATTCAACTACAAGCTAGGAGACCTAGCTATTGAGAATGATGTTATTGATATCAATCATGTATGTGGTAGGAAAGTGCACAGAATAGTACACGGTCGTATACACAATCGTGTATATGTGCACAGAAACGTACAGAAAGTATACGGCCAAAGTACACAGTCGTGTATCCCCTGCCAGAATATGCATAGAAACGTACATAAAGTACACGGCCAAAAGTACACGGTCGTGTATCTCCTGACGGCTCTCCACGATTGTGATATCTGTAATCTTTGTAATTTAGGTAGATAAATATTTGGAAATATTCTTGTTATTGACTTAGCTAATGTGTAGGAGTAAGTTTAGGAAGGAATAGATAACATTCTCGTGTATATATATTTATTCAACATATGAAGAAAAAGATCAAGAGAAAAAAAAGGGAAAAGATTTCCTCAAACCATGTTCCTATTGTTCTGTTTTTAATATGGTATCAGAGCCTTGAACACAATAATGGCAGGAGAAGAAAAGAAATCGTTGTCACCATACACATTGTATGCGAATGACAATCTTGGAAATATAATAACCCAGGTGCAATTGAAAGAAGACAATTATGATGAATGGTCTAGAGCTATTCGGACTGCTTTGAGAGCCAAGAAGAAATTTGGTTTTCTCGATGGAACTGTGACTCAGCCTGATGAAAACTCGGATGAGTTGGAAGATTGGTGGACTGTGAATTCCATGCTTGTATCATGGATAACGAATACAATCGAGCCAACGGTGCGATCCACATTGACGCACATGGAAATTGCAAAGGACTTGTGGGAAGACATCAAAGATTGTTTCTCTGTGACAGACGGTGCACGAGTGCAGCAGTTGAAGGCGGAACTTGCAAATTGCAGACAACAAGGAATGTCACTCATGAGTTATTATGCCAAATTGAAACAATTGTGGGAAGAACTGGCAAATTACGATGTGATATCTACGTGCAAATGTGGGGGTTGCAAGTGCAATATCGGAACTGAAATAACTAAGAAACGAGAAGAAGAAAAACTTCATCAATTTCTGATGGGGTTAGACAATGCCTACAGCACAGTGAGGACAAATATCCTGAGCGCGACACCGTTGCCCAGTGTAAGTAAGGCATATTCGTTAATGTGCCAAGAGGAAAGGGTTCGAAATATCTCCAAGGAAAAGGAGATTAAGAATGAGGCTGCCAGTTTTGTGGTCCAAACCAATGAAGGAACCAAGGACAAAAGCGTTGTCTGCACACATTGCAATAGAGAAGGACATGACTCTGCGGGATGCTTTCAGCTTATAGGTTATCCCGCTTGGTGGGGTGATCGGCCTAAAGCAGTTGGTAGAGGTCGAGGAAGACAGTTGGGAGGTAGAGGTCGAGGCAAGATGACAGGAATAGGATGGAGCGGTGCTCGAGTTAATGTTGCTCAAGTGATTGAGGAGCCAAACACAGAAACAAAGGAAGTTGCGACTCCTGGTACGTTGACGAATGAACAATGGGCAGCAGTTATGAGCATGTTGAACACTTACAAATCAGGGAGTAATAGTGAGAAGATGACTGGTAAGGAAAATACTGTTTGGATAATTGATTCTGGAGCTACACAACATATGACAGGGAATTCAGAATGTTTATCTAGCTTAAGAAACATATTAGGCTGTCCAATTGGCTTGCCTAATGGAGAACAAGTGCTGGCACTGCAAGAAGGGTCTGTTTGCTTAAGGAAGAACATTCAACTAGATAATGTTCTTCATGCTCCGAGATTGCATTGCAATTTGATTTCTGTGTCACAATTAGTTGATGAATCGGAATGTAATGTATTGTTCACTGATAAGCTTTGTTTGATATAGGACCGCACTTCGAGGATGGTGATTGGAGCGGGTGAACGTTGCAAGGGGCTATATTTTTTCAAGAACGAGCCACCAGTTCGTGCACTTCAGTCTCGGACGCTGACTTCTGATGAACTTTGGCATAAAAGAATGGGGCATCTGTCACCAAAGATTGTAGGCTTAATTACTGAAAATAAGACTCAGTTAGATTCAAATAAGACTTGTGATGCTTGTTTCAAAGCAAAGCAAATCAGAAGTATGTTTTATTCTAGTGATAGTAGAGCCAGTAAATTTTTTGAACTTGTTCATTGTGATTTATGGGGACCTTATAGAATCTCTAGTTCCTCTAATGCAAGTTACTTCCTCACAATTGTTGATGATTTTTCTAGATGTGTGTGGATATATTTGCTGATTGCTAAAACTGAAGTAGGATGCATCCTGCAAAATTTTGTTGCTATGGTTCGTAGGCAGTTTGATAAGAACGTTAAGATAGTGAGAAGTGATAATGGAAGTGAGTTCATTAGCTTGAAAGATTATTTCTTGAACAATGGGATAATACATCAAACTTCGTGTGTTGGAACACCACAACAGAATGGGTGAGTAGAAAGAAAGCATCGACATATACTTAACGTAGCTCGAGCATTGCGATTTCAAGCTAATTTTCCAATTGAGTTTTGGGGGGAATGTGTGTTGACAGCTGGATATTTGATCAATCGCACTCCTTCTCAGGTGTTAGGAGGAAAATCACCTTATGAAATTTTGTATGGTAAACGACCTGATTATCGTTACATTCGTACATTTGGGTGTTTGTGCTATGAAAGGAGTTTGAATCATGAAAAGGATAAGTTTGCTAGTCGAAGTCATAAATGTATTTTTGTGGGATATCCATTTGGACATAAAGGTTGGAGATTGTATGATTTGGAAACACAACGCTACTTTGTGTCTCGAGATGTAGTTTTTCATGAAAATGAGTATCCATATGTAGATGCGTGTGTACAAATGAACAAGGATACTGCAGTGCACTCTCAAATAAATGAGTGCGTTGACGAGGGAGAAACTAATTTGATTGGGACAGAAGAAAAGGAACTCATAGAACTTGCTGATGAAACACCTGAGCAGTTGAATGATGCTCAAAATGTTAGTGCTGAAGTCAGGGAGGGTGATATACCACTAGAGGTCAGATTGGAGAGTGTAGAACAAGGTTCGTCGATCCTTAGTCATGGCCTTTGGTCTAAGAAAGTTTCTACACGGTTGAAAGATTGTGTGACTTATGCTGCTCACAGTAATAGCCCCTCTATAGGTTCAGCCAAACCAACATCATCCTCAGGTATGCCCTATGACTTAGCTCAATATATAAATTACACAAATTTCTCACCACATCATCAAGGTTTCTTAGCAGCCATAACAGGCAGTGTGGAGCCAAAATTCTTCCATCAGGCAGTGAAGGATGCACGCTGGAGAGAAGCTATGCAAAAAGAAATTGATGCCCTTGAGCAGAATAGAACATGGACATTAGTTGACTTACCACCAGGGAAGAAAGTAATCGGTAGCAAGTGGGTATACAAGATTAAGTATAATTCTGATGGCACAATTAAGCAGTACAAAGCGCGTTTGGTTATTCTCGGAAATAATCAAGTTGAAGGGATAGATTACAATGAAACCTTTACCCCAATAGCAAAAATGGTTACGGTGCGTACATTTCTTTCTGTCGCAGTGGCTAAAGGTTGGGGACTGCATCAAATGGATGTCCACAATGCCTTTCTTCATGGAGATTTGGAAGAAGAAGTTTATATGAAAATGCCTCCTGGATTTCATACTCGTCAACCCGGAAAAGTATGTCGTTTGAAGAAGTCTCTTTATGGCTTACGACAAGCACGCGATGTTGGTTTGCAAAACTGGCTGAAGCACTAAAACGGTATGGTTTTGTCAATCTCGTTCAGATTATTCTTTGTTTACTTTGATATAAGATAAAGTGCACTTAGCTGTCTTGGTGTACGTGGATGATATCATTATTGCTGGAAGTGAATCACACTTGATAGATGAGTTAAAAGCATATTTGAATCACTGTTTTCATATGAAGGATTTAGGTACTTTGAAGTATTTTTTGGGTATTGAAGTGGCTAGAAATGATAAAGGCATGTTTTTGTGTCAGCGAAAATATGCCTTAGACATCATTAATGAAGCTGGGTTGCTAGGTGCTAAGCCCTCACAATCTCCGATGGAGCAAAATCACCACCTGGCACTTGCCAAAGGTGAATTGGTGTGTGATCCTAAACAATATCGAAGGCTAATAGGACGCTTGATTTACTTAACTATCACTAGACCTGAGTTGTCGTATGGTGTTCATATTTTAGCTCAATTTATGCAACAACCAAGAAAAGAACACTGGGATGCAGTGTTGCGTATAGTTAGATATTTGAAAGGCAGTCCTAGATAAGGTATTCTTTTGAAAGCTGAGAGCAATCTTGAGTTGACAGCCTATTGTGATTCAAATTGGCGAGGTTGTCCATTGACTCGAAGATCACTTACAGGGTATTTTTTTTTTCCTTGGATACTCTCCAATTTCATGGAAGACCAAGAAACAACATATTGTTTCTCGTTCTTCAACGGAAGTAGAATATCGATCTTTGGCAGCCACGGTTTGTGAATTAAAATGGCTTAAAGGATTGTTGTTGTGCTTAGGCGTACATCATGGTCAATCTGCTACCGTGTTTTGTGATAGTCAAGCTGCAATGCATATTGCTGCAAATCTTGTTTTTCACGAACGCACAAAACATATTGAGGTTGATTGTCATTTCGTACGTGATGAACTACAAGCTGGACTGATCAAAACCATTTATGTTCGCAGCAATGAGCAGTTGGCAAACATTCTGACAAAGGCTTTAGGACGAGAGCAATTTTAGTTTCTTCTTCACAAGATAGGCATTTGTAATCCTCACGCTCCACCTTGAGGGAGGGTATTGAGAATGATGTTATTGATATAATCGTGTATGTGGTAGGAAAGTGCACAGAACAGTACACGACCAAAGTACACAGTCGTATACACGGTCGTGTATATGTGCACAGAAACGTACAGAAAGTACACGGTTGTGTATATGTGCATAGAAACGTACAGAAAGTACACGGCTAAAGTACACGGTCGTGTATCCCCTGCCAGAATATGCATAGAAACGTACATAAAGTACACGGCCAAAGTACACGGTCGTGTATCTCCTGACGACTCTCCACGATTGTGATATCTGTAATCTTTGTAATTTAGGTAGATAGATATTTGGAGATATTCTTGTTATTGACTTAGCTAATGTGTAGGAGTAAGTTTATGAAGGAATAAATAATATTCTCGTGTATATATATTTTTTCAACATATGGAAGAAAAAGATCAAGAGAAAAAAAAGGAAAAGATTTCCTCAAACCATGTTCCTATTATTCTGTTTTTAATACTAGCAACATCCGTCATAATGGACCAATATTGTTGATACCAAAACTCTGAGGCTTCTTAACTGCCATCGTCTCTTAGGCTTTCTTACAGGTTTTTTCTATAATTTATTACAGCTTCATATTGTTAAGTAATCGAAAAATAAATTTTTAATATTTTTTAATATTAATCATATATTTTATTAAAAAATAAATATATAAAAATACTAGTTTTTCTTCTTTTCTTTTTTTTTTTTATAACTTGATAAATTTGAAATGAGAATCGTGTCTTGCAAGCATTATTGCAAGGAAAAGCCTATTTTGACTAATTGGGTCAACTGTTTGAGCATACTAGCTTAGATTATATTCTAAGTCCATTGGCCGGGAAAGGTCATATCTGAGGACAATTTAGGAGCATTTGCGGGGGGGGGAAAAGCAGCTGAAAAGGCTGCAAATGCGAACAAATCAGGTAGAAACAAAACAGCCCATCAAATCACTAACTTTTTTAACCCGCACCCACATTCATTCAACACTCTCTTTCTCTCACTATCTCTCTCTGTCTTCAAGCGTATTACACTAATAATAATTAAAAAGATCTCATTAATAAGTTATCTTGTATATTTAATAATAATTTTCTCTAATCTTAATCATATGTTTAATTAAATAAAGTTAAATTTCGTAGTTTTAGCTTCTTCCTTTTCTTTTTTTTTTTCTTTTATAAATTTTCAAGACATTCATCCCTTAATATTTTCCTCACTGCGCCTATGATTATTGGGAAGGCTTTTGGGTTATGCATTTTGGTAAAAGTTAGTAGGACCCAAGACGAGTCGTACCCATCTGACTCACTCACTACTCACCTAATGCTTTCATTTCACGTCCACCAAATGGGGTTGATCATGATGATGATGGTGAATGATATGTGTGTGGTGGTGTGGTGGGTGTAGGGTTATTCTCTCTTCACCTGTCACTCTCAACCTTTACAAAAGAAGTGAAAGGAAAGATGGAATAGTTCTCTTCCGTTCGATCGATGTATATGTTTATATGGTGTTTTCTAAGATCTGGCCTAATCTTTTCCCTTTTATTCATGTCGGGTATTTAAATTTGGCCAAAGCAAAAAAAAAAAAAAAGTAAATAAATAAATAAAAGTTACGTTTAATATGTTTTTTAAAATACTTTACCAACATAAAAATCTTTAAATATTTCAATTTGTTAAAACAAGTCATGACTTAAGCAAAAATTACCAAAGGATGAAAGCGTGACTTAATTTTTTTAACCAGTCCGAATCAAACTGTAGTGTAATGTATATTTTTTTAGTCACTCCAACTAAACCATCAATATAGTTCTTTTCTTTCTCTCTCTTTTTTTTTCTTTTTCTTTTTTTTTAATCATAAATAAATAATATTGTTTGATCTAGTTCACAGTTTAAAATGTAATTAATTGCTAAAAAATTATATATATTTTTAGCTTTGAAACAATTAAAAAAATAAATAAATAAAGCCCTGTCCATATTATAAAAACCCAAGAAAATACAAGTTAAAAAATGAAGTTATATTGGTTATTCACACTTTCAAAGAAAAGAAGAGGGGTTTGTGTACTAATAATAAAAGAAGCACTTGCTGCCTTTTAGGACTTTAGAATCTTAAGTCATTTTCTAATGATAAGTCATTTAAAATTGATCAACAAAGATCTTTAAAGGACAATAAATGGAATTTGTTAAGATAAATAGAAAAACACACAGGATTATTCTCTCTTTCTCTCTCTGACTGTTTTTTTTTTTTTTCTATTTCTCACACAAATCCAAACTGTATCATTATGGAAAATCTAGTTTACCTATTCACTTAGTAGGATTTTTTTTTAATTTTAAAAGAAATATTATACTAATATGACATTATTAGTTATTTTGAATTATTTTCTACGATTTTCATGCGTATTAACAGTTCACAAACAATCAATGAAACAATAAAGTTTTATTGGACCACAATTAAAGACAAAAATTTTATCTCTTAATATGTTATACAATCTATTCTTTCTTAACTTAGAAAAGAAAAAAAAAAAGAAAATCTTTGTCTTATAGTTTAGTTCGAATTTTCTTTTTGATAGTTAATTCAAATCAATCAAATTTAGTTCGATTTGAAAACTTTTTCAAATCAAATTAGAAAAAACAAGATTTGTGAAAATCGATTACTTCCATTTTACAGTATGATTCGGTTTTGTACTAACCCATAAAAAGTAAAGCAACCTTATAAAAAGCAAAGTAAACCATGTCAACTTGATCTCGAAAATAAACATCTAGGGTTACATCGTACCAAATTAGAGGAGGGTGAGTGCTATCAAATGTTATTGCAAAGATGCATAAAAATCTATTTTACTTTTTGTCGCCTGCAAATACATTTGAAGAATAAATCCCTATTGCCATTGGTTTTACTCGGAGGACTCGTGCTGACACGGAGACGATTCGTCTTTTGTACTGTTTGTGCGATCAGCCAGTGCCAGTCGGGGACATTTCTGGTCGAAACTAGGCAAAGATTCTTTCTAGGGCGATTTGCCCTTTTTTCCCCAAAATAAAGTTCTCAAATAACGAAAAATCTAGAAAAAAAGATACCTTTCTATGATTCAGATTTAATGCCAAAACCTACGTAAAAAAAAGGCACTTTCTTTTAATTCAATCTGCGATAAAATGTCTTTATTGATATATAGTTGACTTCTACATCACCTTTAAACGAATGTATTCATTTACCTTTAATGTAATATTAAGTTGAGATCACATTTCTACATTCTCAACAATATGAAGGGAATAATTTTGTAGCTCCATCCCCCATCCTTTTTTCTGAATATGAGAAAATATCTTGAAAATCTCACTTTTCTCTTACTTTCCTTCTCCTTCTAATCCCTTCTACATTCGAAACATAGACTCGGAGAGCATATTAAGAGTAGTAATAAAAAAGTTATTAATAACAGTTTTTAACCATGATATAGCTTTAAAACTATTTTAAGATATTTATATGGTGGAAGATAAATATATGAAGTAGGACATACATAAATTAAAGGCGTTCTTATTATCAAAAAAAAAAAATATCTAAATTATATGTGTGAGTGCTTATAAAAAGAATTTATTACTTTACTAGATTCAATCTACCACATATAAATGTGTCATTAGAAATTTCTTTGGAAGGAGTGTACCTGACTTTAGACCCAAAGACCTCCATTCATTTTATGCATGAAATGTTATAGTTTAGAGCCAATAGTAATAATCATGATAATGGAGTGCAAATAGCATAGTTATTAGGTGTGGGATAAAGTGTAGAGAGCGCAATGGTGACTTTAGATAGGATTTGTTACTTTCCAATTTGGGGCAATTGGCATTTAGGTTGGTTAGGAGGAACAGAAGTGGTTATGTGGTTTTAGGTTCATTTCATTAACCTAGTAAGTACACTCCAATGATGATGTTATGTACTCAAATTAAGTTAAGAGTCCATATAATGTGTGCATAGTAAAAAAGATCTTTACAATGAAAAATAATTTATACAGAAAAATCTAAATTACAATAATATATATTTGTATTTATATTAAGAAAGATGACAAATAAATATGTTAGCTCTCTCATTAGTTGGAAGTTATCTCATTACTTGATTTATTTACAAAAAAAAAAGAAAATTCATTATTATATATAATACATTAATCACTCAATAGAATATCCTATTAATACAAATTTTCCTTCACCAATGTTATTATTTCTTTGGAAAAAAAAAGAAAAGAACAAGAAGATCTCATTATTGCATGGTAAAATTTGTCCATGTATAAATTTGAAATCAAACTCTATAGTTCAATGTGTAACTATCAATCATCCTCTTTACTAGTCATACTATTACCGATGGACTTTTTAAAGATCATCAATTCATCCATTATGTGCCATGCAATTTGTTTTATAGCATAACATAAAATAAAAGAATGAGAAAATAATAAAATTGTTGCTTTAATGTTGGAATATGCCTCGATAAATGATGGGTTTAAACAATAAAAATATTTAATGATAAATATAATGGATGAAAATTAATTGCAAATGTAACCAAAAAACAAAAAGGATTTGTGAACTTATTAGATAATGGAAGTAAATACTACTAGGATAACTTTTTATGCGGGTATGATATTAGAATTTAAGAAAGTCTAAAAAGTGGCATATAAACAAATATATTGAATAAAAATTTAAAAAGATATAGTGTTATAAGCATATATAACAAACAAATAAATAAGAAGATAAATCAATTTATATCCGTAATTAGGGTTTGAGCGAATAACCCTATTTTATAGGATACCTACACATGTCTTATTTGATTAAATAGATTTTGAGTAAATATTGAGGACTATAAAATAAATATTAGGTACATATTTTTTAAAATTTCCTTCTATAGAATAAGGTAAAATTAACATATAATACAATTCTTCTCTCCTAAAGATGATTACAATTATAGATATCGAAAATGAAATAAAATTATATATATTTTTTATCGTCATAACTTATTCTCTTATCAAACTTTTAGAAAACAATACTAATTTGGATACTTACATAAAAGGCTACTATATAAAATAAAGCAAATTAACAATGGTTATATTTTGGAAGAGGGAAAAAAGAAGAGCAAGATCATATGCTACAAATTTACATTCATATCGACGGATGTAGGCATGCTAATATTTTTCCCTACCAAATTGGATTGTAACTCCTGGAAAACCACGTAAGCAGAGAGTGACAGTGAAGAGAGCCCATCCAAAAAAAGGAAGTGGACACAGCATCTCCTTCAGTCGCATTCTCCGTCAAAAGCATTGTGATGATGATATGTATTCACACCACTCACATTCACACAACGCAACCATTGAAAGATCTTAGATATGATGGAATCTATACCATCCTCTCACCTTCTCTCCCTTTCTCTCGATTCATGTAACTTCAATTCTAATCCTACACAACTTGCATAACCATAGATAAATTTTATATAGGTATTCAAAATATTTGTTTTATATATATTTAAGCTTACTATCCTTAAAATTAAGTATTTATATTTTAAATGTTTTTAAAAAAGGTACTTTCAAGTTTTAATTCATTATTTTACTCTTAAATAAATAGTTAAAAAAAGAATTATTAGGATTGATACATATATATATTCTTCTTCTTTTTTTTTAACATTAATATGTTCAAACGAAAATATTATTTAGTTCATGTTGACTCTAATCTAATCGTAAAACTGTATTATTATGTTTTTTTCTTCTTCTTAATATTTTATGAATCTCTTCAACTCTTTACAATTCCATCACTCCCGCATTATCCTACTTTTTGTATTGCATAAATAAACATAAAAGAGAAAAGCAACCAAAGCCGAAGTTGTTGACCTTGCCATGTTTTAAGAAATCAAATAAACCCCTGCATAACACTTTTTTTGTGTGTGTGTGTGTATGGTTAGTCTTTAATTGATAAATTAAAATGAAAAAAAAATGAGAAAAGCATGTAATTGGGGAGAATCATTTTCCTCTTTATGTCTGATCAATTTGAATTAAAGAAAAAGAAAAGTAATTTATTTGTGTAACCTATTTTTTTTTTGTAAATATCTTATAATTCATTTGGTATAAATACTATTTTTCTTCAAAAATGTAACATATTTGGATCCCTCATCTTTCATCATTTTCATAATATATGGTTGGCCCAAAAAACCTTGTTTTCATTTTATATTGTAGCGCTTTGCTTCTTTACTCGAAAAATTATAAGTAACAGGATAGCGTTTGGTATGAATATATATATATATATATATATATATATTTTTTCTTTTCAAAGATGGAATATGTTTAGATCCTTCCTCCTTCATCAATTTTATAATATATGGTTGGCCACTTCCTTTTCATTTGATATTTCCGTGCTTTGCTCGATCAAGTAATATAAAACGAGTAGGGTTGTGTTTCCATGATGATTAAATTAATTAGTAAATCAATATCAATTTTATTATTATCTAAATATACAAAAAATTATTAAAATGAAACAAAAATATGTATATACTAATACTAATTAAAACTAATAATGAAATTAAAAGGATTTCTACCATAATTTTTTTTAATTTAATAAAGCATTCCATAATCATATCTTTTAATATTTAAACATATAATTATAACATCAAGATTCATAATAAAAATAATATAAATATTTAAATATATTATAATAGAGTAATAAATATAAATTAATAATTATGATTCATCAATTTTCAATACAAAAAAATTTAGCACATAATTAAATAAAAAAAATTATCAATAAATAAAAATAATCTGTAAAATAATCAATTAAAGGATTTATTAAAGAATTAAATTTTCTAATCTATAGTGGGTATAGAAATCACTCAAGAGAAGTAAAGAATCAAAATCTCGATTACATCCGTGCGTGAATTCTCCGGTTCCGTTCCTCCGTTCTTCCTTTCTCCGATGCCTTCTCTGTTCGTCTGATGGAAGTTGTAAAATTGTCTTCGTTATTCTCGTCTCGCCTCTGTTCTCCAAGTTCGTGTAGCGTCTTTTTCCGTCTTCGAGATTTCGGCCGTCCCCTCATTTTTTTTTTTTTTTGGTCTTTTGTTCGTTCTCCGTTTTCACCTTTTTCTTCTGGCCGCGTTTTTCAGTTGGCTTCCGTTTCTCGTCCCACTGGCCGTTCTCTCGATTTTGTTCTCTTCTCCTTTTTTCGGCCAAAGAAATAATATATATATATATATATGTATAAACAAAACCTAATTACTTCTTATTATGAAGTGCGTAAATTTTTTCTTAAACTTTTAATCGAATAATAATTGAATTTACTTGGTATTATATTTTAAATAGTTGGCTTCCATAATTAAACTTTAAATATACATTTTTTATTAAAAATATAAAAATATACGTATAATAAAAAATAAGGTAAATATATATAAATATATAACTTATTGTAATGTTTAGGTTTAAGTTCACTTAAAGAATTGGAAATTTATTTTAAATAGTTAAAACAGAAGATTAATATTATATTTAGTGATTAAAATAGACTATTAAAATTTTAAGTAATTAAAATAAAAAATCAATACTATATTAAGTAGTTGAAATAGAGAATTTATTATTATTCTATAAATATGTTAAGTGATTCAAATAGAGGATATTATAATAGGATTCCTTATTTAGCATAACATTAACGGGCTATTTTAATTACTAAAAAGTTTGATTATCTATTTGAACTTAATTCCAAATGTTAATTCTTTCACTTATAAGTTTCCCCTTTATTATTGTTTGCATGTGATCTGATAATTGCATAAATTCCAAGTACACTCTCTTATTGTTTGTTTAATATGCTCATAACCTTTTTTTATCTTTTAAAATTGGATATTTAGATTTCAAATCTTTAGAAAATATCTTTATATATATAAAGGAAATGAGAGAATCCCTATTTTAATATTTTTTAATTTTTTATTATATTTGTAATACATGTTATTATATATATATATAAATAAATAAATAGATATATGTATAAAAATATGACGAATGGCAAGGTCATAAATAAACATATGGGATAAAGGTAGTTTCGGTTTTTCCTAACGGGATTATATATGAGCAAACTAACCTAGGACTCTTATCTTTTCTGCATACTTTTATAATAGCCGCCTAGAGAGAAAGGGGGAGAGATCTCTTCAAGAAAATCTAGAACAATCCGATGAGGTAGGGCGGCAAAGAAAAGGGTAACGGTTGGGAAATCTTACAAGAATTATTCTAACAAGTGGAGACCAATCACAGAACGATTTTCGGTTGTATAGTGAATGTAAAAAGACAAGGGAATTCCTGGATCAAGGAGTCGATACACGGGAAATTCGATGTAAGTATTATAACTTACGTTAATTGAGGAGTACTTACATATTTTAAAGATTTAATAGAGTTTAGGAATAAAAAGGAATGGATTTAGGGAAGTTAGAGTTAAATATTAGGGTTCATGGGATTAGCTAAGAGATATGCGACCTTTTAACACGGTCGTGTTACAACCGTGTTGAATTTAAAAGTATAATGAGAGATACACTGTCTCTAACACAGTCGTGTTTCAACTGTGTTGAATTATAAAGTGTCATGAGAGATACGCGACCATTTAACAAGATCGTGTTGCCCCCGTGTTAAAGTAAGAAGAACACGACCTCCCAACACGGCCATGTTTTGATCGTGTTAAGTCCAAAAGTCATGCCAAGAGATATATGGCCTTCCAACATGGTCATGTTTCAATTGTGTTAAATTAAGAGAAATACGGCCTCCCAATACGGCTGTGTTCTAATTGTATTGAAGCTAAATCTCATCGAGAGACACACGACCTCTAACACGGTTGTGTACTAGACCATGTTAGGTAACACGACCTCCAACATGGTCATGTTAGGTGATGAAAATTATTATTATATATCAAATTATCTTCTTAATTAACTAAGTTCCACACAACCAAAATAATTAGTAAAACCTTAAATGACTTAATAGAACAAGAGGAATTTGGAGAGTTATATTATGTTAGATTAGTACTAAGATTAATGTGTTGATTATACAGATATCGACTTAGCTTGAGTTTGGGATAAGAAGTGTGTAAGGCTAGGATTCCAGGTACGTGTTTACTTTGTTTATTGTATGTGATTATTAGAAAGCGATATAATGAGTTGTATGTGAAATAATGAAATGCTGAGACATAATGTGAATCATGTGGTGTCATGAAGTAATACAATGTTATATGAATGGAATGAGATATGTTGCTTGTACTTAGCTTGGCCTAAGGGCCCACAGTAGTAGATCTCTAAGGGGCATCTCGATGATTAATATGTTGCGTTGTCCCTAGTGAAGCTGTGTATTGAAATGATATGAGGTAGATTAGGGTTAGACGAGGCTTGTAGTGGCAGTTCTCCTTAGGGTTAGATGGGGCCCAAAGAGGCAGTTTCCACTAGGACAAATGTTATGTGTATTAGGGTCATGACTACCCCTATGTGTGATAATTCATTTTAGTATTGAGGTGTAAATTGAATTGCGAATGAGTTATGGATAAATGTTGCATATATGCATGTGATATTAATATGGTGTGTCATGTGCATGAGGGTGTAGTACTCATGTACTGAGCTTAGGCTCACCTCCGCTTCCTATATCTTTTTTAGCTGTAGGCAAAAATGATGAACAACTAGACTATGATGAGAACGGAAACTTAGTGGGACATTACATGGATGAGATGGCAAGAGAACACTATTACTATGTAGAGGGAAAGTGACAAGAATTATGAATTATTGTAAATTGATGTTTTATTATTAAATTGAAATTATGGAGATAGATTGTAGCTGGAGACTTTGTGGTTATTAAATAATGAAATTTGGAATGACTCATCTATGAGTCATTCATTTGATTGTAATTATAGCAGTACGATGGATAATGTATATGAGCATTTTTTTAAGCATGTTGAAGTTTTAGAGCTTTATCGTGTCGTTTGGTAGTAGTGATACGTGGCGGGCTATGGTGCTCCAGGTTTTGGGGTGTTATAGCTTAAGTGGTATCGGAGCTTTAAGTTTACGATCTATAGGAGTATAGGTTGATGATCCTTAGAAGCTTAGGTTTTGATCAAAAGAAAAGAAGTAAGTAGTTTCAAAACACTAGGTTTTGATGCTCTTTAGAATTTAAGATGTGATCAAGTAGAGATTTAGTTGATGACTTCTAGAATTAACTACCGATCTAAAAGGTGTAGAATTCAATCAATAGAAGTTAAGTTAAAATCTTTAAAAGATCTAATAAATGATCTATAGATTCATAAGAATGAAGAGAATGGGTAAATTAGGAGATAACTATTATGTTGTGTTAATCATAATATTTATGCGGATGTATTTTATTGAATATTTTTGTTAACTACACATATGGGTATGTATATGTTTGAGCTTGAGTATACATACATGTATATTGTCACTAACTTCCCTTATAAATTCTACATCCGTAATCATTTTGCTGTCTCAATTTACATAAAATGCCTCCAAGAAGAAATATCAAGCGGGATTCATCTAATGCTGGACAGGGTGAAGATGCCCTAGAGGATAGGAACCCTCAAAGACCACCTCAGCAAGAAACCCCAAAGCAAGCTAATGTCAATGCTGCTTAACTACTAGAGACTGTAAATGCCCTAGTGGGAATGTTGGCATAATAACAACAACAGGCTGTGAAACCTGTTAAGCTTGTAGAGGAACCTTGTGGGCTAGACAAATTTATGAGACTAGCTAAGGAGTTCCAACCAAAGGTTGATGATCTAATAGAGGTTGAATATTAGATCACTGAGACTGAAAAGACCTTTGAAGCCTTCATGGTCTCAAAAGATAGAAAAATGAGGTATGCTGCTTATATGCTGAAGGGAGCAGTTGTAGATTGGTGGACTAGTATGTCTAGATTAGCAGGAGCTCTTGACTAATGGCAAAGGTTTAAGGAACTCTTTTATGAGAAGTACTTCCTCAGCAGCATTAGGGACAAAATGGAGGCAGATTATTATAAATGCCATTAGGGTAGTAAATTTGTTAAGGCATATGAAGCGAGCTAAACCGTTTGAGTAAATTCTTACCAGAGGTGATGATGCCTCACGACCTAAAAGATTCTTAAGGGGACTAGAGCCTACTCTACAGCATGAAGTGGGGGCTTTTCAAATAATTACTTATTCAGGAGTAATTGACAAAGAAAAATACTTGGAGTAGAGTAAAAAGAGAACAGAGGAACAATTATCCTGCAGAATATGATCAATTCTGGGAAAAAGGCCTGTTTCCAACATACCTTATGCAGATAAAGGGAAGAAGTCAGTTGTATATCCAGCCAAACCTATGACTTATGTGCCTAGACCTCTTTAAACTAGGCCCGCACCTCTAGTATTGCCTCCCCCACCATAGGCAGGTCAAGGTGTGAGATGTCCTAGATGTTTAGGATCGCATGATCTGCAACAGTGTAATTGGCCTAAAAGGGCATGCTTTTCTTATGGCAAAACAGGACATACCAGCATGAGTTGTATTAAAAGGACCCTCCCTTAGACTTTCTACTACACCTATAAGCAAAGAGGACACGGATCATTTGAGTGTGGTGCTTAACATACCCAGGAGATTGCAACTCCACAAGCCCCACAACCTGTAAAGGCTGCACTTAGAGGACCATTAAGCAGAAATCAAAATGTAGGACCAAGACAGAGGGGACATGGTAGGGTGTTCGCATTACACCAATAGTAGCAACAATAGGATGCCCATGATCAAGATACCATAGTAGGTACACTGCTCATAAACTCAAACACTGCTTATGTACTGTTTGACATGGTTGTAATGCATTTTTGTATATCACATGTATTTATGAATGTATGTGGATTAAAACTTATGTATTGGAGAATGTTATGATTATAAATACTCCATTTGGAGTAGAGGGGAAATTAGATCAAATGTGTAAAGAGGTAGAGATCGTAATACATGGCAAGAAAATGCCAGTTGAATTGTTTGTATTAGAGATGATAGAGTTTGATCTAATTTTAGGGGTGAATTGGTTGTATAAGTATCATGTCACTATAGATTGTCACAATCTAGTGGTTAAGTTTGATTTTCCTAATGAGAATTAAATTGTATATAAGTTAGATTCACAAAGGCCTGCGACCTTTCCAACATATGAGTTGTGGAATAAAGGAAGATTATTAGCTTTATCAACAGAGACAAGGCAAGTTAAGGAATTGAGAACTATACAAGTAGTGAAGAGTATACAAATGTTTTTCCTGAGAATTTGCCTAGTTTACCACCAACCAGAGAGATAGAGTTCTGTATTGATCTTGTACTAAGAACGATACCCATATCTAAAGCACCATACAAGATGGCACCTACGGAATTATCTAAATTGAAGACTCAACTTCAAGAGCTTCAAGATAATGGGTTTATTAGACCAAGTGTCTTATCATGGTGTGCTCTAATGTTATTTGTCAAGAAGAAGGATGGAAGTATGAGATTGTGTATAGATTATAGAGAGCTAAACCGAGTCACAATCAAGAATAAATACCCTCTCCCTAAGATTGATGATCTATTTGATCAATTACAAGGAGCTCAAGTCTTCTCCAAAATTAACTTGAGATCAGGGTACCATCAGTTAAGAATTAAAGAGGAAGACATATAGAAATTTGCTTTCAGGACTTGGTATAGGCATTACGAGCTCGGGTGATGCCTTTTGGTTTGACAAATGCTCTAGTAGCCTTCATGGACCTCATGAATAGAGTGCTTAAAGACTGGCTAGATCAATTTGTAGTAATTTTCATAGATGGTATCCTCATCTATTCCAAGAGAAAAGAAGAACATGAAGCACATCTCAAAACTGTACTGGAAAGATTCAAGGAAGAAAAACTTTATGCAAAATTCAGTAAGTGTGAATTTTGGTTAGAACAAGTATCCTTCTTGGGACATGTGGTGAATAAGAAAGGAATATCAGTAGACCTTAAGAAGGTGAATGCAGTAAGTGACTAGCCAAGACCAAGAATTGTAACAGAAGTAAGGAGTTTTCTTGGATTAGTTGAGTATTATAGATGCTTAAAAGAAGGATTCTGCCGGTTAGCAACTCCATTGACTCAACTGACAAAGAAGAAGGCCAAGTTTGTATGGAGTGAGGAATGTGAGAGCAGCTTTACAGCATTGACAAATAAATTAATGATAGCTCCAGTGTTAGCTCTACCGAAGACGGCATAAGAATTTGAAGTATTTAGTGATGTATCAAATCAAGGTTTGGAGTGTATGCTTATGCAAAATGGGAAAGTCATTGCATATGCCTCTTGCTAGTTGAAACAATATGAAAAGAATTACCCCACCCATGACTTGGAATTAGTTGCTGTGATTTTGGCACTAAAATTGTGGAGACACTATCTTTATGGGGAGAAGTGTAAAATCTTCACAAACCACAAAAGTTTGAAGTATTTGTTTACTTAGAAGGAGTTGAATATGAGGCAAAGAAAGTGGCTAGAATTAATAAATGATTATGATGTGGAAATTCATTATCACCCTGGAAAAACAAATGTGGTTACACATGCTTTAAGTAGGAAGAAACACATAAATATTGCAAGATTAATGACATCTTAGAAGAAGATATTAAAAGATATGGATAAGTTGAAATTGGAAGTGGTGACATGAGAAGTGGGGAATATGTTGGCTACACTTAGTATCCAACCCAATATTTTAGATTAGATTAAAACTGCACAAATGGAATATCCCAAAATTCAGAAGATAAGGAACAAAGTAGAACATGAGGAAGCCATAGAATTTTTCTTAAACACCAAAGGAGTAGTCAAGTATGGTAACAGATGGTCTGTTTCAAATAATGCAGAATTAAAGAAGAAGATTATGAAGGAAGCTCATTACTTAAGGTATACAGTACATCGAGGAAGCACCAAGATGTACAAAGATCTCAAGAACACCTATTGGTGGAAAATATGAAATAGGAGATAGCTGAATACGTGTTCAGGTGTCTCACCTGTCAATAAAAAAGGATTGAACACTAGAGACTAGCTGGTGAGTTACAATCTTTTCCTGTACCCGAATGGAAGTGGGAACATGTAACTATAGATTTTGTTATAGCACTCCCGAGAACAAAGGAGAAATATGATGTGATTTGGGTGATAGTAGACAGATTGACCAAGTTTGCACATTTCTTGCCAATTAGGGTAGATTACAGACTAGAAAAGTTTGCTCAAATATATATTAAAGAGATTGTCAGATTACACAGGATCTTAGCTATGATTACATCTGATAAGGATACTCGTTTTGTGAGTAAGTTCTATAAAAGTCTACATCAAGCTCTGGGAACTAAACTCCAGTTTAGCACAACGTTTCATCCTCAGATAGATGGGCAATCTGAAAGAACTATTCAAATTCTGGGAGATTTACTACAAGCTTGTACATTGGATCAATGGGGTAACTAGAGTGATCATTTGTCTTTAGTAGAATTTGCTTATAACAATAGTTACCAAGCTACTATACAGATGGCTCCCTATGAAGCATTATATGATAAGAAGTGTAGATCTCCCTTACATTGGGATGGAGTGGGAGAAAAATGGGTATTGGGGCTCGAGATAGTACAAGAGACAATAGATAAAGTTAAAGTCATAAGGCAATGGATCCTATCAGCCTAGAGTCACCAGAAAAGTTATGCAAATAAATGGCAACGCCCTTTAGAATTTCAAGTGGGAGATAAAGTCTTACTGAAGATATTTCCGACTAAAGGGGTAATCAGGTTTAGACTATAGGGTAAGTTGAATCTAAGATATGTAGGTCCATTCGAAATTCTAGAAAGAGTCAGAACAGTCGCGTACGGGTTTGCCCTACTGCCAAGTTTAGTTGGAGTACATGATGTGTTTCATGTATCGATGCTAAGAAAATTTCTACCAAACCCAGATCAAGTGATGTCCTTGGAATCGTTGAAGGTATAGCCAAACTTGTCCTCGATAGAGAAACTTGTGAGGATAGTGGATACCAAAGAACAAGTGTTAAGAAGAAGAAGAATTCCTTATGTCAAAGTATAGTGGACAAATCAAATCGAGCGAGAGGCGACATGGGAATTAGAAGAAGAAATGAAGAGAAATCATCCATAACTTTTCCCAATTCTAAGTAACTTTTGAGGACGAAAGTTTTAATAAGAGGGGAGAGGGGGGAATGTAATGCGGATTATTTTTTTATATATAAATAAATAGATATATGTATAAAAATATGACGAATGGCAAGGTCGTAAATGAACATATGAGACAAGGGTAGTTTCGTCTTTTCCTAGCAGGACCATATATGAGCAAACTAACCTAGGGCTCTTCTCTTTTCTGCACACTTTTTACAATAGCCGCCTAGAGAGAAAGGGGGAGAGATCTCTTCAAGAAAACCTAAAACAATCCGAAGAGGTAGTGTGACGAAGAAAAAGGTAATGGTTGGGAAATCTTACAAGAATTATTCTAACAAGTGGAGACCAATCACAAAACGATTTTTGGTTGCACAAGGAACATAAAGACAAGGGAATTCTTGGATTAAGGAGTTGATATGCGAGAAATTCGATGTAAGTATTCTAACTTACGTTAATTGAGGAGTATTTACATATTTTAAAGATTTAATGGAGTTTAGGAATAAAAAGGAATGAATTTGGGGAAGTTGGAGTTAAATATTTGGGTTCGTGAGATTGGTCGAGAGATACATGGCCTCCTAATACGGTTACGTTATGATCGTGTTAAATTTAAAAGTATACCGAGAGATACATGGTCTCTAACATAGTCGTGTTTTGATCGTGTTGAATTACAAAGTGTCCTAAGAGATACATGACTATCCAACACGGTCGAGTTGTCCCCGTATTAAAGTGAGAAGAAAATGACCTCCCAACACAGTCGTGTTTCGACCATGTTGAGTCCAAAAGTCATGCCGAGAGATACACGACCTTCCAACACGTTCATGTTTTGACTATGTTGAATAAAGAGAAACATGACCTCTTAACACGATTGTGTTCTAATCGTGTTGAAGCTAAATCTCATTGAGAGATACACGACCTCTAACACGGTTGTGTACTAAACCATGTTAGGCAACATGGCCTCCAACATAGCCATGTTAAGTGATGAACATTATTATTATATATCAAATTATCTTCTTAATTAATTAAGTTTCACACAACCAAAACAATTAGTAAAACCTTAGATGATTTAATAGAATAAGAGGAATTTGGAGAGTTATATTATGTTGGATTATTACTAAGATTAGTGTGTTGATTATACTGATATCGACTTAGCTTAAGTTTGGGATAAGAAGTGCGTAAGGTTAGGATTCCAAGTACGTGTTTACTTTGTTTTATTGTATGTGATTGTTAGAAATCTATATAATGAGTTGTATATGAAATAATGAAATGCTGAGACATAATGTGAATCATGTGGTATCATGAAGTAATACAGTGTTATATGAATGGAATGAGATATGTTGCTTGTACTTAGCTCGGCCTAGGGGCTCGTAGTGGCAGATCCCTAGGGGGTGCCTCGATGATTGCTAGTGTTACACTAGTGTTACAAAGAAGTAAAGAACTAAGGATGCAATTAGATTGGTTTCCTAAAACTCAAACCCTATGGGTTTTAAAACCCATTAATATATTATGTGTTTTAAAACCCAACTTGAATCCGATGGGATATATTAACTTCTACTAAAAGCTCAAACTATTGGTCTTATTTATCAACCAAAAAGGGGGTGATTTGATTGATTAGGTTCTCCCTAAATGTTTTGATGATAACAAAATGAGTTAAATGATTCTGGCAAGTTTATTAAATGTATAGGAATATTTTTATTTAAAATAATTGATTAAAAGTTAGAAATCATAAGTGAATTGAAGAAAAGTTAAGTGAGCTTTAAGGACTTAAAAGATAAGTCGAAAGGTACTAAGTATAAGGAACAATAGGAACTTAGAGAGTATCTCAGATGATGCTATTGTTACGAGTTGAAAAAGACTAGAACAAATTTTATACATAATTTAAGTTGGATAATTTTGAAGGCTTAGCTTTACTTATTGGATATATTTATGTTTGATGCATTCCACTAAAGTAGGATAAATATTCATAGGGATTTAAGTGATCATTTTAGACTAAAGAGGTATATTAAATCAATGATAAATTGATATGATCTTTCAGAAAGTTTAAGTTTGTTTTGAAGATATGTTTATATTGCAAGGAGGTTAGCATTAAAAGGATTTATATTGTATATTTTAGAAATGACAGGAATTGATATTCAAATTCAAATAAAAGATAAGAGGAGTAGTTGTAGGTTCCTCCACAATATAATTGGAGGTTGAAACTTACCTACATCACATCTTATTCATATTTGTTTAGGATTTTATGTGAATATGGAATATATTATCAAGGTAATGACTTTTGATGACCATCAACAATCAATTCAACATCAATTCCATGCCATTATAGAAGAATTTGAAAGAAATCAAAATAAAAAATTCAAATTAAAGCTGAAAGGCCATATAGAGGATTTTGTGCAACCACTTATCCATCTTGAAGACCAACATATCAAGATGATCTTATCAGATTAACCCAGATCAGCAAATATTGAACATTGGAAAAATATAAATACAATAGTAGTTTAAAAATTTAAGATACAATAACATAAATCTAAACAATAGTCTACTATTAAAAATTGCATTATTTGCACTGATAAACTATCTCAAAAGCTACACTGTAATTTATATATTTTCATATCTTACTTGTACTGAAATGTTGAGGGTAACAATTCTTATTTCCTTGATTGCTTTTGATTTACTTTGGGAGTTTAGATTTGTGTTAGTAGGAGGTTACTTGTAACTTGTAGATTTATAGATGACCTTAAGTGTAGGCCAAAAAGGCATAGTAGAGTGATTGAAGCAAATGCGTTGGCAAGTTAATTGCAATCTCTTAATTCCATTTTTATTAAATTAGTTGAATAATACTGACACAGAAGACTGGTTCCCAGCAATGGAGTTGATAAAAAAAAATTGATGTGCAAAGTGGAATCTCTATAATTTGCTTCCCCGATTCTTTTCTTCTTATTTTTTTTTTTATTTTCTGCATTTTATTGTTCTTTAATTTATATTGTTTTCACGCCATACATTAAATTAAGCAATTGAAGGGACTGTTTTATTAGCAAAAATTTTGAAAAATTTTAAAATAATCATACTTAATCTGGAGCCAAACTTTCTTAATTAAATAATGCTTTTGACGAGCTTTCGAGTAGCGACTTTTCCTTCCCATCCGAACTTCCGAGTCTTCCGAGCAGATATTTGTCCTTCCATAAATGTCATTCGTGCTTCATTCCATTCTAATATTATTAAATGATTCCTTTCCGAATTCAACACTGCATTTCCAAATTTTGACTTTTTGCTTTCCAAACTCAATATTCCTATTTCCAGAACTACTTACCAACTCCAAATTGCGATTCTGAATTTTAATTTCCTTTCCAAACACTCACATTTGAGATGTATTTCCGATTGTCATTCCCAAAATTTTAATCCCTGGCCAACATGTTCCGATTTCAATATCCATTTGCATGCTCTGAAGTTCGATCGTGCTTGAAATCTCATTTCCTTATACTTAGTAAATTATTCTTTTAATATGACAAAATTATCCTTATTCAAGTTTCTTTGTACTAGATAATATTTAATTTTTAATCCTTGAAAAAATTAATCTAACTTGACTGAAACAAAGTCAAACATATTATCTAAATGTGTTCGATTAGTAAAGCTAGGTATTGATCTTTAATTAATTATTAATCCAACTTGATCATTCAAATAATCAATATATAACTAAAATATCATTCTCTATGTATACTGATAGCCTCGTTAGTAAATATTTAATATATATTTTGTTATCATAAAAACTATTTTTTAGGAGACTTAACACAACCAATAGCATTATGAGATCTAGGGTGCTCATGGTTTGGTTTGGTTTGATTTAAGGCTTGAATCAAATTGCAATGCATTTGAAACATTTTGGTTCAAACTCTTAGTAAACTAAACTGCTTAAAATATGGTTCAGTTTGGTTTGGTTAAGTTCGAACTACTTTTAAAAATGTTTTATTTTAGTTGATAATTCTAATAGTCATTGAAACTTTTAAATTAGATATTGGTAATCAAATTGAAGAACATTGTGCAAGAATGTAAGCTACATAACATTATATTATAATAATATTATATTTTAAGTGATAGTGAAGGCACACTTATTAGTTTGAGAGAGAAGAAAGTTGAAAAGAAGAAGAAGTGGATCATAGAGATTAAGAGTATAATGAGAGATGATAAAGAAGAAACAATAAATAAGATTAGATAAAAATGTTAATAGGGTTTAAAACTAAAAAAGTGTCGATTATTTTTTCTTTTCTAATAAGAAGTGATTTGATTTAAGTTCGAGCGGTTTAATTCGATTTAATTTCTTAAACCGAATCATGAATTGTTTGAACTATCTTTGAATCGAAATATAAAGAATCACATCTTGCGATTTAGTTCAGTTTGATAAATTTGTCTTAACAGGATTCTTAGGTATGTAGATTCAATCAATAGGTTAATATAATTTAATTAAAATACAAGAAATTTTATGTTTCTTTAATGGAAACGAAAATCCTCAAAAACTAAATGATTTGAACTCATGTTAATAGCAATATATCTTAATAAATTAGAGTTAAATTCTTATCATATTCAATCCAATTGAGTATTCTATGAGGAATTGATCTATTTTTGCATTGCATTCCTATGACGATGAAAAAGATAATTTAATAAAAAAAAAACCGATTTATGAAGATTCAATCATTAACAATAGTATATCTAATAGTAATGGTGAGTGATTTATGATGAACTCGATTCTTGCATAGCTTTTGTTTTTGGCTGACCTAATCGGAGAATAAGAATACATCAACATAGAGAGGATCCGAATAACAGGAAGTGGGCCCAAAATTGCACACCATGTCCCAATCACCACTACCAAGCCATGCCATCAACAAAAAGGTTCTGCTGCCCTCCCTCTTCCCTTCCCTACTTTTTCTCTTCTCTCACTCTCGCTCTAATAAATAATTGGTACTCTCTGCCTCAATCCCACATTTTTATCACCCTCCCCACAAGCCCAACAGCAGCAGCAACAACAACTCATACATAGCCAAATCCCCAAAAATCCTTTTTTTCTTTTAAAAAAAAGAAAAGAAATACACACACACACACACACACGAAACACAAAACAAAAAGTCCTCCTCTGACTAAAGAAAACACATAAACACAAAAACCACCCCTATATTTTATTTATATAAATAAATATATATAATCTCCAACAAAGACACAATCTCAGATATCATGCGTGTCTTGTTTTATGTAAGTACATATGTATATATAAAACTTCGCTTCTTTAATTAAATCCTCCCATACCCAATTATTATTTTATTCCATGGAAAAATTAAAAAAAAAGTAAAATCATCTTCGAAGATTTGTAGTTTTTTTTTTTCTTTTTTTTTTTTAAATTTACCGGCGATGCCTACGCCGGTAAGTGTAGCCAGGCAATGCTTAACGCCCGAGTCCGCTCACGCGCTGGACGAAGCTGTGTCCGTTGCGCGTCGACGTGGACACGCCCAAACGACTTCTCTCCACGCCATCTCCGCCCTTCTCTCTCTTCCTTCCTCTTCCCTCCGCGAAGCATGTTCACGCGCAAGAAACGCCGCGTACTCCCCACGCCTCCAATTCAAAGCACTAGAGCTTTGCCTCAGTGTCTCACTCGACCGAGTCCCCTCGAGTCAACTCACCGATGAGCCACCTCCCGTCTCGAACTCACTCATGGCCGCCATCAAACGGTCTCAGGCCAACCAACGTCGTCAGCCGGAGAACTTCCATCTCTACCACCAGCTGTCCAACCAGTCGTCGTCAATTAACGCCGTCAAAGTCGAGCTCCAGCACTTGATTCTCTCTATCCTGGATGACCCGGTTGTGAGCCGGGTTTTCGGGGAAGCTGGGTTCCGGAGCTCCGAAATCAAGATGGCGATAATTCGCCCTCTCCCGCATTTATTCCGTTACGCGAATCGGCCACGCTTAGGCTCGCCGGTGTTTCTATGCAATTTGGCGGACCCTGGCGGGGTTGGTTTTATTAATCGAGATGGGTTTGGGCCGGCTAAACAACAGCGCGGGTTCAATTTCCCATTTTCGGTGGGTGTTCCGGATGCTGTGGATGAGAATTGTAGGAGAATTGGGGAGGTTTTGGGGAGAGTGAAAGGTAGGAATCCGATGTTGGTGGGTGTATGTGCTTATGATGCACTTAAGAGGTTTTTGGAAACCCTAGAGAAGAGGGAGGATCGTTGCCACGGCGGTGGGACCGGGACCGGGTTTCTGCCTGCAGAGATCAAGGGTGTTCAGGTTTTTAATTTGGAGAGTGAAATGGGGAAGTTAGTTGAGGAGAGTGAGAATTCACTTGATGGGAAGTTTGAGGAGTTGGGGGAGTTTGTTAGGGAGCGTTCAGGGTCGGCCTGTCTCATATGTATAGGGAATTTGAGGTCGTTTGTTGAGGATTCAGGGGTTGATAGAGTGCGGTCTGTGGTTGACCAGTTGACGAGGTTGTTGGAGGTGAATAGCGGGAAAGTTTGGTTGATTGGAGCAGTCGGGAGCCATGATGTTTATGCTAAGTTTTCGAGTAAGTTTCCCACTGTGGAAAAAGACTGGGATTTGTGTTTGTTGCCGATCACGAGTCACCGGCCTGCTGTGGCGGAATCTTGGCCCAAGTCTAGGTATATTTTGGTGCTTATGTGCCTCTTAATTATTTATCCGATGGTTAAGGCAGGACTTGTTAAATTCGTCAATGATTTGTGGGGTTGTTTCTAAAATTTCACTTTCTTGTATCAGGAGTATTATAACAATCAGCATTTCTGTAACTGTTTTGATGTGAATCATGTAGACGATTACACTTAGTTTATGTTGAAAAACAAGGAAGTGTTGGCTGTTTCTTTATGATATCCAGATGACAGAAAGTAATATGGTGTGAGAAAAGACGTATTGTATCTAGTCTAGATATAGTTCTTTAATGGTTTTCTTGGTTAAAGAATCGCAATAGGATGTTTCTTATTCTAGTGTTATTGAAATCTTCTGCCCCTTTATGATTTGCCCTGTTTTTCCATGCGACCGAATGGTTTCCATTTATGTCTTCAGCGAGTTCTATCGCTGGCGTTTTGCTTTTGAGATGGAATACTTTTGAATGCTATGATGGTCTATGCCTCTTGTTCATTGTTTACTTCAACTCCTCATATCTTATTTGAAAAATAAATGGTTTGTTGGAGTTTGTTTGTTTTTTGGGCTGGGAATATCGAACTGAACTTTACACAAATAGAGCTATTGTTTGCTACAAAATTTTTGAACTCCACTTATCTACTGGAACTCTCACATGGTCTTTCCAAAACCTTTTGTTAAAATAGGTTTAAACCTTTGCAAGAAGAGTTTAAGTGGAATAGGGTGAATCATTGCAATCTTCACCTATACCTGTCTGTGACTTGATCAGTAGAAAGGTTATCATCATTTTGTGATAATGCACATGATGGATGGTTAGACAGGGTATCAACTTTAGCACTGTAGGAACTTGATTTTGCTACCTTCGCTCAAACTGTTGCTGCCTAAATCCTATATTGACTTGCCAAAATCTTTTGGTGTAATATAAGCAGTTGACAATTCTTTAGAAGTATGGATTGCGTCTAATGCTTTTGGTAACTTATGTTCTGGGATTGTGTCTGTTTCCTTGGGTGTAAATAACGAATCTATGTTTGACATGCTTTTCTACTTTTTATCTATTTCACATGCTCATTAATTGTCTGTTTAGGGAAAACCCTTTTTTTTTTTTTTTTTGTAATTCTTTTTAACGTTTGTATGATTTGCTGTCATTATCATGAAGATTGCAGAAGAATTGTGCTGATTATTCATAGTTTTTCATCCTCATGTTATAAATTTCACTCAGATGTATCTTTTCTCATAATCATAATTTTTACCTTCTCAAAAGCCAATAAAATCTCATGATCTTAATCCCAATTCATGTGCAGCTTGATGGAATCTTTTGTTCCTTTTGCTGGTTTCTTCTCTACATCATCTGACTTAAATGGTCCATTGATTCGGAGTCCTTATGAAAGCATGTCTCAATACAATCTATCCCGTGAGAAGTGGGAGCCGGAAGCAGTTGGTGCTTCAAAAGGTGGATTTGCAACTTCAGTAGCTGACAAGTACCAGCATAGCTTGCCTTCGTGGATGCAAATGGCTGAGATGGGCAAGAAAGAATCAAGTGAAAAGGTTTGTCTGTATATCTTTGATTTGCATACCTGTTCTTAGAAAAAAATCTGTGTATTGATCTCGAGCTTGAGCTCGAGTTCATTCGGAATTTCAAAACTTGAACTTGATCGAGCTTGTAATTTTGAGCTCAAGCTCAACTCAAAATGGTATTCGATGAGTTTGAGTTTAACTCAATTAAACTTTTTTAAACTTGATTTATATGAAAATTAATTTTTTTCAAATAAAAATATTACTAACACTCAAATTCAACTTGAAACTCAATTAACATTAAAATTTGACTCAAGACTGATTAAGCTTATGAGTTAGTTTAGTTAAACATTTGAAGCTGGAGCTTGACTCGATAAACTACTTGAGTAGTTTGAGCTCAAGCTTGACTCGCTTGATGTTAAATAGAATTCAAGTTTTTATCGAGTTGAACTCGAGTAGGTTGCAAGTAGGCATGACTTGCTTACACTCTTATATGATACTGTTGGCTTTTCTCCTTTAGTTAGAAGCATCATCCCAACCATTTCATTAGTTGAGATTATATAAAGAAATGCGGGTCCAATAGTATCTTCAGGGGCTTAATCCTGTAAATGTGGTCCTTTATGTTTGGACTTAAATATTCAGTGGATCTCTTTTCTTTTTGTAACAGAACAAGGATGATGAATTGGTGCAGAGCACAAAATCTTCTGGCTTGCAGAAAGAATTGGATGGTGACTGTCAGCAAAGTAGACTGTTGCTGATGGATAATAATGTAAATCAACTACAGCCTGTTGTGGGCTTTCAGTATGCTGATGAGAAAAGGAAGACTGGTGATTATCAAAGCAACTTCAAGACAGACGCTTCACCTTATGAGACAGGATGCAGAAGTGTCAATTCAAGTACGTCCACAGAATCACAACAGTTTTCTTCATCCCCATTTGGCATCCACCTCCCACGCACTTCTAGTTCTAGGAAGGAGAGTTTCCTTTCAAAACTATTGGAAAAGCCATCAGATACTGAAGATGCTAACTCGACTGCACTTGGTTCACCCAATTGTAGTGGTTCCAGCTTAAGTTTAGATGGTAGTCGTACATCTCCTGCCTCTACAACTTCTGCAATGACTATTTTGGGTTTGGGCCTCCACTGCCCACCTGAAATTACCGAATTGAATAAGGATGCATTTCAAAATCGTGGTCCATGCTCCACAACCTGTGATTTATTCACCAAAAGCATCTCCAAGCATCTTATTCAACCTTCACCAATATCAACTCCTGGAAGATCAGGGCAGTCAACTTTTGGAGATTTCAAGGAGCTTTATAGTGCTCTTCGCAGAAGGATTGACTGGCAGGATGAGGCAATCAACATCATCTGTAAAACTATTGTTGAACGCCAAACAAACAACGAAAAGCGCCAACCAGCTAGAGACATATGGTTCACTTTCATGGGACCCGATAAGATTGGTAAAAGAAAAGTTGCTGTTGCCCTCTCTGAGATACTATATGGAAGCCGAGAACATTTTGTATATATTGATTTAAGTTCTCAAGATGGTCTCTTTAATTTGGGGCACAGCTTTGATCCAAGGATGAATGGGTATGATTTGAACTATAGAGGGAAGACTACCGTTGATGTTATTGCTGGGGAATTAAGCAAGAAACCTATGTCCATCATGTTCCTTGAAAATGTTGACAAGGCCGATGAGCAGGTTCAGAGTAGTTTATTTGAGGCTGTTTCAACTGGTAAATTTTCAGATTCCCATGGGAGACGTGTGGGTGTAAATAACACGATTTTTGTAACTACCACATCTTTCATTATGGAGAACCATGTATTATCATTAAGGAAGGATGGCGCTAAATATTCTGAAGAAGCTGTACTAGGTGCAAAGTGCTCGCCAATGATGATACTAGTTGAAGCTGCTTTAAAGGACACAGCAATGATACATAATATGCCCAAATCAGTAAAGTTCACTTCAGCCAGCTCCAGTCATGTGCATATGAACAAAAGAAAGCTTGCTACTTCAAATGAAAATGTGGAGTTTTGTGAAACCTCAGAGGTGACGAAGAAGGCTAATAAGAGATCTGGCGTGCATTTTGATCTGAATCTTCCAGCTGACAGTGATGAATTGCTAGGGAGCGATAATGAGACTATCAGTGATGATGTGATCTCTGATAACTCCCAGGCATGGTTGCTAGGTTTCATTGATTTGATTATGGCAACAGTGGTTTTTAAACCATATGACTTTGATTCACTTGCTGAGAAAATACTCAAGGAGATCAAAGAATCCTTCAGGAAGAATGTCGGGTCCGAATGCATACTGGAAATCGATTCAAAAGTCATGGAGCAATTACTTTCCGCAGCTTTTGCATCTGATGGTGACAGGGTGTGGGAAGATTGGATGGTGCAAGTCCTGAGCAAGGAATTTTCGGAAATCCAGAGGCGTTACATGCTCACACCGCAATCCATCGTGAGACTTCTTTCTCGTGACTGCGGTTCCTTGGAAGAGCAACCTTCCAGAACTGTCCTTCCCTCAAGGATTACATTAACAGATATTCATGAATAGTACTTCAACCCCCTCTGTAATTTATTAGCTTATAGACTCCACATTTTGCCTGTTGATCGATTCCCCAATTTTAGTGGGCATGTTATTTTGTGTAAGAAATATAATCTGCAGTTAGTGCCCGTGTATCTTAAGCTTACTAAGTTAGGTGTCTAGATCTTCAGTCCAGCCCCTATTGTATTCAATATTTCCTTTTTCTCCTCTTTTTTATAAAAAATTACTAATTAATCAATGCAATGTATGGAAAAATGAAGAAAATGTAATGTCTTCATCTCAAGCAATCAGCAGTTGTTATGATCAAGCGGCAGATTCTGTGTTTTGGTCCCAAGTTGGTATTATTGTTTTGTTTATATGAACAAAGATTTTTCTCTTCATTTGCGCTTTACTTATGCGACCAATATTTTCACTTGGCTCTGCTGTTTTGGCGAGGAATGGATGAGGAAGCAGATGCTTCAATAAGCAGCAACGACCAACGAACTAAGCCGAAAAAAAAAAAAAAGGCTTGCTAGAAGTGGGTGCCACCACCCGTGTGTATTGTGTTGTTTGGCTTCAATTGGTGCATTTTGTTCCCATCCCGAGCCCTTGGAGTCGGGTGCAAAATTAAGTCTTGCCCGTTTCCATATTCATGCAATCTCGTGAGCTCGATGCAATTTCGTCTTGAATTTAATATCGCATGTGGAATTAGGCTTAATACGTGAAGTTACTCAAATTAAGACAATGAAAATATTCCATAAAAACTTGGGATGGAGATTTGTTGTACTGATATGTTAAAATATGTTCTTTTATAATCAATTTTCTGTTTTTTCTATAAATTTACATTATTAAATTAAATTCTATATGTAACGTATTTTAATAAGTTGATACAATATGATTTAATATAGAAAATTTTCATTCAAAAACTCGTATATTAATAATGTTAGTAATTATAAAATTTGTAAATTTTAAGTCACAATACAAAAGAGTAAATTACAAATAACTTTTTAAACTTTCATATCCGTATGCATATTACCCTTAAACTTTTAGTTAATAAAATGCGATACTTAAGCAAAAAGTTTGCCATCCATACATTGATTAAAGATGTGAGATTGACAAAAAATAACCCTACCGTAACTCGAGTTTAGAAAGATTGATGAAAATTAGACTCATAGTATATGTGGGATGCAAAAAAAAAAAAACCCATGTCCAGCGAGTCTTTGGCTCGTAACATTGAGACAATGAAAACGGTTATGCTCTACCCAATTCAGGCCCTTTTGCCTTGCTTGTAGTTAGAAGGAGGGCGAGTAACGGCGTGCCCTCGGTCCCAATGTGTAGCGTGAAGATCGGCTGTTGGTGCAATCAGCCACGCTGTGCATGCATGATTGAACTCCTGGTAGCGTATTCATTAGTCAAATTTATAGGTGTTAAAACAGTTGGATGACACTCCTTTGAGATATGCATTAGAGACAAGCAACAAAGGCTATTTAAGCACAAAATCACTCAGTTTCAACCACTCGTTCACATGCATAACACACATACGATTGATTTATGCTTACAAGCACAACAGTACTTTATTACTCCCATTCACCTAGATTCTACAAGATTAGTCAAAATAGTGGACAATTATTAGAATAAGTCACAATTTGATTGACCTAGAAAGATATGAAGGTAAAGATTTTGAAAAAGAAATTTTGGAGAGGAAAATCTAACGATGGGAGACTAATTCATAAATTATTTAATAATTTAGGATGAAAACTTCTTTTTAAGTTACCAGTAAATGACTTATCTCAATACTATCCGCAAAATAGCTTTATCACTTAGTTAAAACACAATAATTATCTGAATCTATATTCAATTATGTATGAAATACTCACATATACTACTATCCTACAATATAGGTTTTTAGCAAAATTTTAACTTTTAGCTTAGAGTTAAAATATATTATTTTTAGGGTAAATTACATTAAACATTCTTATAAACTTTTGAAATTACATTGATACCTCCATTTTTTTTAAAATTGTGCACTTATGGTCTTCTTGTATGCATTAGGCCATTTCTTATAAAAAAATTTCAAGGGATGTCTATGTAACAATGAATATTATCTAGCGTTGTTTGTATTTTTGAAACTTGTTTGGGGGTTCAACTGCATGGTGCTAAGTAGTTTTTGAAGATTGATCTAAAGAATGGTTATCACCAAATCCAAATTACGCCAAGTAATGAATGGAAAATAGCATTCAAGACAAAGGAAGGGTTGTATAAATAGTTAGTGATGCTGTTTGGATTGTCACATGCTCTTCGTACTTTCATGCATTTGATATACTAGGTACTAAAACCTCATATTAGGAAGTTTGTTGTAGTGTATCTTGATGATATTCTAATCTATACAATAGTATTGAAGAAGACCATTTACTACATTTGAACCAAGGGTTATCTACATTAAATGAGCATAAATTGTATATTAACCTTAAGAAGTAGGGGTGGTAATTGCGGGGTGGGTCCGTGGGTTAACCCGCCCCGCCTGCAAAAATATGTGGGGCAGGCAAAAAAAATTTGACCAGCAGAGGTGCGGGCCATTTTGGCTTGCGCTTGTTTGACCCGCGGGGCGGGGCGGGTAATTCCTATGGGCGACGGGCTAACCCGTCGGAAAAAACGTAGCCTGCGGACGATGACTGAAGTGGACGAGGGACGATGTGGGTTTGGTGAGGAAATGACGGTTGATGACATGACGGACGAGGACGACTTGACGACTGACGATGTGACGACATCGACGCCGCCGCTGATTGAAATGAATGGTTCTGAAATGACGTCGGCGACGAACGATTGGTTCTGAAATGATGACTAAAATGACACCGCCGACCGCAACCGCAATTACACCGGACCGCACCTTCTCCTTCGCAGAAGTCAAACATACTCCGCAGCTCGACGTTGTCCGCACTGTCCGTGCACCTCGTCCGCACGCAGTTGGCAGTAACCCACATGGCCACACCCCCGCACACCGCACCTTCTCCTTCGCACTCCGCAGCTCGACCTCATCCGCACCGTGCACCCCCTGTACTCCGTAGCTCGACGTCGCGCCATCATCGCCGACCGCCTGTTTTACATAATACACAAAAAAATAAATTATTGCGGGTCGTCGCGGGCCAGCTCGCATTAGCCCGCGGGGCGGGGCAGGCCGACTTTCCTGACCCGCCAAACTTGCGGGCCAGCCCACGATGACCCACGGGACGGTGCGGATCGAGGCGGGCCGGCCCATTTGGCCCACATTACCGGCCCTATTAAGAAGTGTAGTTTTATAACAGATAAGTTGTTATTCTTAAGGTTTTTTGTGTTTGTAGAGAGAATCCAAGTGGATAATTCTAAGATTAGGGCAATAAGAGATTAGCCAATGCTCAAGAATGTGTTAAAATTGACAAGTTTCCATGAATTGGCTACTTTTTATTGGCGTTTTATTGGGAATTTCAACACTATTGCTGCCTTGATGATAGAGTGCTCAAAGAAAGGGAATTTTCAATGGGAAGAAGAGGTAGCCAATAGTTTTGCAATTTTGAAGAAAAGGCCATTTACTACTCTAGTTTTGGCATTATCAAACTTTAATAAGTTATTTGAAGTAGAATGTGATGCTAGTGGAGTGGGAATATGAGCTATTCTATCCCAAGAAAAGAGACTAGTAGCATTCTTTAGTGAGAAGTTGAGTGAAGCCAAACAAAAGTGGAGTACCTATGAGAAGGAGTTCTACTCTATGGTACGAGCTCTTAAAAACTTGGAGCACTACTTGATAGCTAAGGAATTTATATTGTACTTTGACCATGAGGCTCTAAAATAGCTCAATAGTTAAAAAAGGATTAGTAGCAACATGCATGTTAGGTGGTGTCAATTTTTGTAGAAGTTTTCTTTTATGTTGAAGCACAAGTTTAGTGTTTACAATAGAGTTATTGATACTTTGAACATGAGAGCATTTTTATTGCTCACATTGAGTAATAAGATTATAGGATTTGAGCAACTTAAGAGTGGGTAGGAGCATGATGAGGATTTTGTAGATATTGGAGAAGGACTTCTCAAAATCAACTAGTTTATGAATTATATATATATGATAGATACTTGATGCAAGCAAATCAATTGTGCTTACCTAGAATATCTCTTAGACAGCAAGTTATCCAAGAGTTGCATGGTGGAGGACTAGTAGGACATCTACAACATGATAAGACTCTAGTTGCAATAAAAGAGAGATTTTGTTGGCCACGGTTAAGGAGATATGTTTACAGGTTTGTTTAGAAGTATATAGTATGTTAGAGAACAAAGGGGTAGTATAAAAATACAAGCTTACATATGCCTTTACTAGTTCTAGAAAATATTTCAAAAGATTTATCCATAGATTTTATATTGAGATTGCTTAGAGCTCAAAGAGGGGTTGGTTTCGTTTTTGTGGTGGTTGATAAATTTTTGAAGATGGCTCATTTTATTCTTTGTAAGAAGACTTTTGATGCAATTAATGTTGCTAGGTTATTCTTCAAGGAAATTGTACTTTTGCATGGAGTTTTGAAGTTAATTACTTCTAATAAAGACAATAAGTTTGTGAGTTATTTCTAGAGGACTTTATGGAAGATTTTTGTCTCTTCTTTGAATTTCAGTAGTATAGCTCATCCTCAAACTAATGAGTAGGCTACAATTGTGAATGGGACAATGGGGAATTTGATTAAACGTATTTGTGGAGATAAGCCAAAGTAGTAGGATATTGCACTGTCACAAGCTAAATTTGCTTATAATAATCCTATTCACAATGCAATAGGAATGTCACCATTTTCTATTGTATGTACGAAGGTTCCTCAACACACTCTTGATTTGGTCAAATTGCTTAAAGGTGAAGGAAGTAATGTGTCAGTTAAACACATGGTATAATAGGTTGTTGAAGTTCACAAGGAAGTGAAGGAGACATTAGAGGCCACAAACCAAAAATAAAAATCTATAGTAGAAAAGCATGGGGAGCTTGAGACTTCTAATGTGGGAGATTAGGTTAGGATTCATCATCAAAATGAGAGGTTTCTAGTTGGAAAATTGTAGCCAAGGAAGTATGGTCAGTGCTTCAAAAGATTAATGACAATACTTATTTAATTAATCTTCTTAATTGTTTTGGCATTTTCAAAACATTTAATGTAGTAGATTTGTTTATATTTCATTATTCTTCAATACCTTTGTACCTAAACTCAAGGTCAAGTTTTTACAAAGTGAAGGAGACTGACATGAATGAATTAAATTTGCAAGTTATGGGACAACTTGACCATTGGAAGCCATAGAAGACAAAGAATTAAGTACTTCAAAATAAGACATCAAAATCAGTAGATAGGAGCAGTAGACATCTAGAATTAACATTTTGAGCATATAAGTTGTCGAAATTGAGTGATCTAGGAGAAAGCTTTAATTTCAGAAGCTTTATAATTTTTCACTTATGAAGAGTTACGAAGTGCATGATATATCGATAAAGATTGATTTGAGTTTACTTTGATGTAAAGCAAACAACTATGCCATTTGTTGCAAGAATCATGATCAAACTCTTCTATTTTCATAATGTGTTTAGATAAGAAAAATCTATTTTCATTAATATAGTTTCATATTCTATTTTTATTCAGTTTACTTACTAGTTTCACGATTTCTAGTCTATAAATATGTATTAAACAAAGTTACTAAGCATGTTTGTTCAATTTTATCAATAATAAAAATTATTTCTCTATACATATTATGTGTGGTTTTCACTTCATGTTGCGTCACTTCCATGCAATTCCACTTATTTTAACTATAATCAATCATTTTCATGTCATAGTTAAACTATATTAGATACAAATACATAATTTACATTACAGTATGTAAATTAAAGAAATTCTAGAAATAAATTATTCTTGAAAATTTTTGTAAATTAATGATCTTCGCTATTGAACGTATATATTTGTCAAGTTGCATGTGTAGATTTTACATAAACCCATGCATGCAAATTTCCACGTGAATTGCGTATATTTAAAGAAAGTCTATGATAATTTATTTCAGTAAAATTCAATATATTATGGTTAAATTTAAGGTTAAATGTACGAATTTATCCAATTGAATATGAAAATATGATCAGATTGCCATGCATGCAAATTTACAAAGAGAATATGAATTTTAGAGAAACTTGTGCAAATTTTATTATTATTTTTTTATGAATTTGGTTGCAAAATCATGACATTGGATGTTTGATAGACTTAATCGTCAATTTGCATATAAAAATTAAATTCATTTGCCCACGCATGCAGGCAATTTGAAAATTTACATTTTATTGAGCAAATTTGAAGATTTTCGTGAAACCATTAAAATTTTTAGAAATTGATAATGAAGTTATGAAATTAGGGTATAATTATGCTTATTGAAATTTTTGTATAATTTTTGAAGTTGATTTAGCCTTTGAACTCAACCCATTTTAATTTTGGAATATAGCTCATCGGAGCTGATTACGCCTCACTGATGTCGAAGTGACGTGGTTTCGCTTAGGGGAAAGATCCAAAGAGTGTTTAAGCCATGAAAGTATTATTCATTTTTCTTTTTCTTTTTAGTGAGCTAACGAGCTTACAACTATGGTTGGGCATTGCAATCTATTCGATTGACGTGGCTGGATGGATTTTAAAATGAGATTAAATATTATAAGGTAGGTTTCAATCTCAAATTTTTAAAATTTAATATTAAGATAGAAAATATGTTTAAGTATTTATCCTAGAATCTGCTTGAAACTTTTATTGTATATATCATAAATACGTTGTAATCACATTTAAAAACATCGCTCGTAGATATAGTTAAATTTAACATATATAAAAGAAATCCTACCAAGTTATTGTAACTTATAACCGATTATTTCATATTAGCACTTTGTCAAATAGTTAAACATACGTATTTCCAATTCATGTGGGTCCTTATTCTTAGTTCATGTAATTTGTATTTTTTTTTATCATTTTTGTATATAGTATGTGTTTTATATTATAAAATCCATCACGTTTGCATTTGTCATAACACATATCCTCAAAAGCGAGATCGACTTACAATTTCTATATCAAGATTTCTTATGGATGGTTATAAAGTTCTAAATGGAAAAAAGAAGAAGAAATAGATAAAAAAAATATATAGGTTTTATAAGGTATCTTAAAACTTGTAGATATTTTATAATACAGTTCTCAAGATAATTTTAGATAATCACAAGTTAGATTTTGGTTTTAAATCTTTTAGAATCTATACAAACAAGGTAGGATGTATATAGGATAGAGGTTACTACCAAACTCACCATAGGCATGTTCACCCCTACTTATGGCCTTGATGTCAGATAGGTTAAGGTCTTGGGTTTATGTTAATTTTTAGATATATAAGTGAATTATCAAGTGAAATTATTAGTTATTTCAAACATTTGAAAATTTTAAGAGTTATTTGTAAATTGTTAAAGTTAGATGTGAAATTTTGAATATTAGCATTTTATGGATAGCTATGGACATGAACATATGACACTAATTTATGGCTTCATATTGCTATTTGAGTGATTTTAATTAAACATATCTTCTTCAAGGCTATTTTACACAGTCAAGTCTAGTTATTATTACCACTTAAATTTTGAGCCTTTAGAATTGGTAAAATTCACATAAAATAAGAACATGAGTAGAATATTGTTATGACTAGATGAAGGAGGACAAGAAGAATACTGGAGTGGTAAAAAGATTATATTGTAGGGCAATTTCATAATATTTAGAATATATATACACACATAAGTAAAATAGTGATGATGGTAGTAGATACACATTTAGAAATTGTAATTGAGTGGGAAAATTTAATAGATCTATAACAAATTCATAAAATACATATAAATAGTAATAAAATGAAGAAAAGGGGCACGAAGTTTAACCCTTAAAAGTTTGTTGTGGAGAGTGGCTCTCTCGAACATAGCCAATCCTTCTTTTTTCTTGCAAACCAACAAGAACCACAAACCCTAAGTGAGAGAAAGTTATTAAAGAAACGAATATAGAGGAAAAGAAAGAATTACCTTGAGGGTTAATAGAGGCCAGGGTTAGAGGAAGAATATTCTTAGTATTTCTTTATAGGCTTGTTGAAGTAGTGGATTGGGCCTATCAATAGGTGCCCTTGTCTTCTTCCATGGTGTAAGGGTTAAGATTCGATCCTCATTCCAATGACATGGAGGTAATCAAAAACATGTTTTTTTATCATTACATCAATCTCTACAATAGTTGGAATAATGTCTTAATAGTTCTATACAAGATTTCACACATGGAATGGAACAATTAAAAGTGAATTAAACTTTGCATGACAACAACCACCATATTGATGAATCATCACTTTCATAATTACAAGTAGGATAGCAACAATTGGAGCACATTCTTAAATGAATTAAGCTTGAAGTGCTTACGTTTTGTGGAATAGATCCACTTGGTTAAATATTTTAGGTAGAACAATTTTATGATTTCCATCATATTGTTGAGAATCAAAGGCTTACCATTGTGGGTTTTTCTATGGAGGATTAGCCTTTGTAGTGGTATCAATGGATGTATTGTAATAATTAGCTTAGTACTTGGAAAGATTCAATGCATGCTTTAGAAATATGTTATGGTCCTTCTGAATGTGAGGATGTAAACGGTGAACTTTTGAAATTGATAAAATCATGTTTTATGGTTGAGTACCAATTGAAATTTGAAGCCTTTTTGAATAGGGTTGTGGGTTTATCAAAGAAAGCCCTTAAGAGTTGTTTTGTGTTAGCTTTGAAACCTATGATTAGATGTGAAGTTTAAATTGCTAAACCAACTTCCTCGATGTAAGCAATTTGGCTAGCTAAAATGCATGAAGCCAAATTCAATGAACAATTTTCTATCAAACCATATGTCCCTTCCTTTAACAATACTTCTAAACCTTCACCCTTGCAATTTAATAAACCATACCTAATTTCTAAACTTACATCTTTCAACACTTCTTCCTATTTGAAAACTAATTCCACTTCCACTTCCACCTTACCTGTTAAATGCCTAACATAAGTTGAAATGAGTGCTCGTTGTAAGCAAGGTTCACGTTACAATTGTGATGAGAAATACAATAGATTTTATAAGTGTAAGGTTAAAATTTTATTGCTTATTACTGATGAAGATAATTTAGAGGAGTTATCTTCTAATGCTAATAATATTGAAGTAAAATTGATAGAGAATGTAGTCGATACCATAAGTTTTCATGCACTCTCTGGTTCCTTAATACCTCATACTATTCGTTTTCAAGGAACAATGAGTCATCATCTAGTTCTCATACTGGTAGATTTTAGTAATGCACATAATTTTTTATAGAGTAGGCTAGTAAAACATTAAGGTTTGACAGTGGTTTTAGCCTCGAAATTTCAAGTGTTGATTAAGAATGGTAATCAATTAGTATGTGAATGGATATGTGTGGACATTCTAGTAGTAGTTCAAGGAATCACATTCATTGAAACATATTATGTCTTACCTATTCACGGAGCCAAGATAATTTTAGGTGTTTAGTGGCTTCAGAATTTAGGACTTGTAACAATTGATTACTGTCATCTCACTATGGACTTTAGTAAGGATGGGGTTAGAGTAACTTTGGTAGGGGACTCTTAAATTCCTAGTGGATAGATTTCTCATCATCAGTTGAGGCACCTAGTCACTTTGAATTTTGTGCTCGTTTGTTTTCATTTATTGGTTGAAGAAGTGAATACTAATACATGTGAGAGTATTGCCTACAATACTGCAATAGAGCAACTATTGGGTAGATTTTCTCTAGTATTTGAGACACCTTTATCATTGTCACCCATGAGGGATATATAACACAAAATTCATTTGAAAGAGGAAACGTCGCTTGTGAATGTATGACCGTATTGATATCCTCACTTTCAAAAGAGTGAGATAGAGAAGCAAGTCAAGGAAACATTATAACAAGGCATCATATAACATAGTACAAGCCCTTTTCTTCATTAGTGTTATTGGTTAAAAAGAAAGATGGTAGCTAACATTTTAGTATGGATTATAGGGAGTTAAATCAAGTAATAATGAAGGACATGTTTCCTATTCCAACTATTGATGAATTATTGGACGGATTACATGGTGCCTCTAGTTTTTTTGAATTGGATTGACGATTAGGATATCATCAGATTTGTGTGAGTATGAATGATGTGGAGAAAATTGCTTTTTGAACTCATGAAGGTCACTATAATTTCTTAGTCATGCCTTTTGGATTGAGTAATGCATTAGTAACCTTTCAATCTATTATGAATAAATTATTCCAGCCTTTTCTTAGGAAGTTTGTCATAGTATTTTTTGATAACATCCTTGTTTATAGCCAAAGCATTGAAGCACATGTTGAGCATTTGTCTATAGTGTTGCAATTACTGGTTGCAAACACTCTTTACTTAAAAGTTAGCAGATGCTCTTTTGCTAAAGATTCTATTGAGTATTTGCAGTATATTGCTTCTATTCATGGAGTATCTTTGGAGGCTTCCAAATTAGTTGCTATATAAGATTGGCCCTTACCTACTAATGTCAAATATATGTGTGCTTTCTTGAGTCTTGTAGGATATTGTAGATGTTTTGTCAAAGGCTATGTGTTTATAGCACTTCCTCTTACTGATATGTTGCAAAGGGATCATTTTGAATGGATTGATATTGCTAGAGAAGCTTTTGAAGTATTAAAACCGAAGTTGATCAATGTACCTATTTTGGCTCTACCTAACTTTGCAAAGAAGTTTATCATTGAAATTAATGCATTGGGCACATGTATTGGAACTGTTTTGATCCAAGATTCACATCTTGTTGTTTATTTTAGCAAAACGTTACCTCTACATATGAAGAAGTTCTTAGCTTATGTTAGAGAGCTTTATGATATAGTTGAGGCAATTAGAAAATGGCAATAGTACTTATTAGGGAGTCATTTTCTTATACGCACTAATCATCGTAGCCTCAAAGAGATATTAAAGCAGGTGGTATAGATGCTAGAATAGCAGAAATATTTGGCTAAGTTGGTTAGGTATGACTATTCTATTGTCTATAAGGCAAGTAGTGAGAATCAAGTGGTTGATTCATTATCTTGAAAATTTGAGGATCCTATTCATTTAGGCATGTCTATGCCCTTATATTCATTTACTAGTGCCTTGCAACATGAATACACACATTTACTAGAGTTTATGAGCATATTGCAGCATTGGAGAGGGCTAAGGAATTGAAATGGCCTCTTAAGTGGAAAAATGGTCTATTATATTATAATAATGGACTCTTTTTGGTGCCTCAGTCTATGTTAATTCCTTAGCTTTTAGTTGAATTTCATAGTACTCCTACTAGTGGCCATTTTGGGCATACTAAGACTTTTGAATGATTGGTAGCAAATTTTTTCTAAGAAGGGATGTGTAAACAAGTCAAGAACTTTTTTGTGATTGCCATATTTGTCAACGGGTTAAGTATGCTACTAAATCCCTTAGTGGTTTATTGTCTCGATTACCTATTCTAGAACAAATTTGGGAAGATATTAGTTTGGTCTTTGTGATTTGCTTGCCTAAGTCACAGGGCTATACAATTATCATGGTTGTTGTGGATAGACTTTCCAAGTACTATCATCTAGGCCCTTTGGATATTCATTTTAATGCGTGGAAAGTTGCTCAATTGTTTTTACACATGATGGTTAAGCTGAATGGTTTTTCTAGCACCATTATGTTTGATGTGCTCCAAAGCCAATTGCAATATAAAACAAGGATGGAATAAACAAGGTAACAAATTCTAATCAAATTGGCATGAACCCTAAATTGAAATTGAACCTTAAATTGCTTGAAAATGAGAGATAGAATGGTAATCCCAATAGCTTACTAGATGTAACACAATAGTGGGAATTAGGAAATGGACTTGAAGTCATTGATATTACACATAATAACATCAAGCCAACTCACCACAATTCTTGATGAATTGATAAGAGTGTTTAGGCATGAAAAGAGAGCACTCCTAATGGCAATGTAGATGTAAAATATGTCTGAAAAAGTCTCCCTCAATCCCCTCTTTACAAGTATTTATACCTAATCTAAATAAGGAAAAAATTAACAAGATAAAATATTACATAAGCCGGTCCTCTTGGAGTAAGTGCTAACCGGTTCTCCACGTCAATTGATAACAATGTATGGCTGGTTTTCTCTTGCTTTTTGTAGGTAAAAAAATAGCTCACACATCAAGCATTAATGTGTTTGTTCGCCATCCTATAATATTGACGAATGTACCTAATAAAAATGTAAAACAATTATATAAAATAAATAAAGACACTATGTGAATGTTTTGGTTCCATTTGTTTAAGAAGGATTCTTAATGCTAGGTTCTGTAGTCTTCTAGCTCTTTGATTGGTTAATGGATTCTATGGTTGCAGTGGTTTGATTCCTCTTATCTCCTTGGGCTTGTGGAAGATTTGCCCTCAAATCTAATGGGTCTTTTCTTGGACTGAAAACCTTAATTTGCATGTGCTTGTCACCCTGAAGTCTTGATTGCCTAGTAGTTTTGTTGATATGTTCTTGGAACTCGTGTACCTCAGTTGGTGACATAGGAGTCAAGACAACCCCTTCACCATCCTTCTAAAACACATAGGTGTTTTTAAATGCATCATGCGGCACTCTCCTATCAAACAACTAAGGTCTATGCAGTAGTATATGAAATGTGCACATAGGAAGAACATCACAAACAATTTCATCATAGTACTTTTCCCCTATGCTGATTGGAACCTTAGCCCTCTAAGTGACATACAAACTATCTTGTACACTCAACTAATGCAATTTATTGGGATGGGGATGTGGACTAGTGACTAGTTGCAATCTATTTACTATTGCAACAGCTATTACATTTGTGCAACTAACACCATCAATAAAAAGAGTACATAGATTACCTTGAACCTGGTAGGGAGTATGGAATAGGTTTTCCCTCTGTATGTCCCCAACATCTAGAGATGTAATCATTACCTTGTGCAACACGTTAATAGATAGATATTTATCATTTCCCCTGTTTTCACGTGCCTCAGCATCAAGATCATCATAATACTCCTGTAGCACTATTAACAAATCAATTGGCTCAAGTATCTCTTCTTTAACCTTTGTATTTTCCACCTCCATAGTAGTCATCACCCTTTTGTTGGGACACTGAGTAACCATGTGTCCAAAGCCCATGCATTTGAAGCATTTGGTTTGACGCATCTTTCCACTTGATGACCCTAGCATTGTTTGTTGGATATCAGCCCTAACAACCGCCTTTTCCTTTCTAGAAATTTCCCTCTCCTTATCAGTAATAGTTGTATTTGTGTCCATAGTCTTATCAATTCCCCCTATTCCCTTTTGTTCAACCTGCTGACTATCTGACCTATGAGGTTTTGTAGAAGTTCCATACCTATTGCTCGCTGCTCGAAATGGGTTGGATTGCTTATGTCTCTCCACTTTCAAAGCTAGCCAAGGTTGTCAAAATCGCGATTTTACGTAGAATCGCTAAGGGGTCCGTAGAATCGGAACGTAGAAACGTAAGTTTCTACAATCTATGTAAAATAACTTCTAAATATTATAAATTTACTTACAATAGTCATTAAAAAATATAATGAATAATAGAAATAAGGAAATTTAGCATTTATTTTAGTCATAAATTGCAAATTTGCAATAAAAGTCATAATATAGATAATCAAGCATAAGTTGTATAATATAGATATTTTATTTCTAAAATGATAAATCATGTATAAAGCAAGTTTCACCTAGTTATATAAACAAAAGCTAAAAGATAATAGATAAAATTTAAAAATCAATTGTGACTTTAAGAAATTACTAATAAATAAAAGTTGATAACGAAGATATGCTATTAGAAAGGAGTAATATTAAAAAATGACAAATAATTACTAACCAAAAGTAAATAATAAAGAAGATATTATAATAAGAAAAACCTTCAAAATTATATATTACTAGGTAAATTTTTACACTATTTGTGATTATTAATTCAAACTATATTTACTTAACAATATTTCATATTTACTTAACTATGAGATATTGAAAAGATAGAAATACAAATACATTTATAAATTTCCTATAAAATTAAAAATCTAAAAAATTCTTATAAAATTAAAGTTATCCACCATTTATTTTATTTACTATTACAAAAATATTAATTAAAACAAGGAAAGTTGCAGCAATCAAACATGAGTGCTTTAACATGAACATGATCACAAATAGGAACAAGAAGACTAACAATCGATGAACACAAACACAAAGACTTTAATGCAACGCAACATACTGAAAAGAGAGGAGTGATGACCGATGAACATGTTGGGCTATGGCTCATACTCCCCTATGACAGGATAGCACATGGGTCTCGCTCTACGTTGAGCGGGCGGGGGTCTAGGGAAGCCGCCTCGGTAGGGGTCTCAAGGGGGCAACGCCTCCTGGACGTTAGGGGGCTTTTAGAAATTAAGCCCATATTTGTTTATTAAAAGTTTGGCCTTAGGCCCATGAATAGCTATTATTACATATTTGTTTATCCGGATCTGGATAGTTGAAAATTTACTTAATCGTGTAATATTGTGGAATTGGTGGAAACATTGAAACTCGCGATTTTGACGATTTAACTGTTCAAAATCACGATTCTATTACGATTTTACTTCTCCCCGATTTTGTATGTGAGTTAACTAGAAATATGTATCCAAACTCGTAAAATCATTAAATCGTACGAGTTAACTCGCGAGTTTGACAACCTTGGAGCTAGTTGGATGGCCTCATCAAGGGTGTTATATTTCTGGAGCTCCACAATATAGGCAATTTCATACTTTAACCCTAACACAAATCGTGCTAAGGTCTGTTCAGGAGGTTCGACTGACCCATATCTGATCATCAGTATCTCAATGTTTGAAGACGTATGAACAACTCCTGTGTATAGTGCTCTGGTATAAACCTCCTCCTCATAACCCGTTTCATTTCCTACCAGGTATGTATCTCATCCTCACCATCTCTTCGTCTACTAGCTATAAGATTCTTCCAACATAAGGCGACATAGCCTGTAAACTATACTACTACAAGATGAACTTGAGTGTGATCATTAGTCTCATAACACTCAAATGGGCCCTCTACCTTATCCTCCTAATCTAAATAATCCTCTACAGAACCCCTTCCAGCAAATGAAGGCATCTGCAACTTTACATATTCCAAGCCCCGAGGTGGCTTGAACTCACGGGTTGGGTAAGACTCATTCTCAAAATTATCATCCCTTTCCTCCCTAAAAGCATGATAATCTCCTTCCATCCTCTTACCCTTATTTCCTCCAATAGCTCCTTCCCTTCGTGCATTATGTTGGGCTACCCGAGGTGGAGGTGCCTGTGGATTTGCTACTGGTGGTTGTGGCAATGTCATTTAATCAACTAGTGTTGCTAATGTAGCAACAATAGTGGTGAGATCCTACAATTGTTCTTCTAGTGTTCTTCTACCTACAACACGACGTCCCTAGCCTCCTCTAACCTGACTGTTGGCCTCATTTCCAATCCCACCATTTATATTATCATTTGACATGGTTTCCGAATTACACCTCGACAACAATTTTTTTTTTTTTTTTATACTCACAGTCACTTCTTCACAACAATAACACACTCCACTCCACTTACGTCACAACAACACGTCACAACAAGAACACACACTTACACCAACACCTCCACGGTTCAACACACTTACACCCATGATATACACACACTACCACAAGACGACAAAACCTTAAGGTACAATTACATACACAGCTAAGCACCACTTGACCCACGACACAAATTCACTTCAATAAAGTACAACTTCTTTAATGTTCAACACACTCTCCATGGCACAAATGGTAAACATACTCCACATACAAAATCCATTCAACACTCAATTACACATACACGGCACAACATCCACAATCAAGGCACAAATGTTTCCAATCTCTAGTCAAAGTGCATTCATAGAAAGTTAATGCACAATTACTACATAAAAGCAATTATGGAATCAATTGAAATGACTTCCTAATCTTCTAAGCTAGGATCTCATGGAAATAAGGAGAAGAAAAATGGCAATTTGAATTCCATAACTCTAATCCATAATAAACAAGGCTAAAAACAACATAATCAACAGAAGGCCTTCAATTCCACTTCACACAACAACAATTGCAAAATGGCACAACAAGAACCCTAAATGCCTGAATTGAAAATCATGAATTCCCTTCTCAAAATCGTGCTCTGATACCAAATTATGATGTGTTCTAAAGCCAATTGCGATATAAAACAAGGATGGAATAAACAAGGTACCAAATTCCAATCAAATTGGCGTGAACACTAAATTCAAATTGAACCCTAAATTATGTGAAAATGAGAGATAGAATGGTAATCCCAATAGCTTACCAGATGTAACGCACTAGTAGGAATTAGGAAATGGACTTGAAATCATTGATATTACACATAATAACATCAAGTTAACTTGCCACAATTCTTGATGAATTGATAAGAGTGTTTAAACGTGAAAAGAGAGCACTCCTCACAGAAATGTAGATTTAAAATATGTCTGAAAAAAGTCTCCCTCAATCCCCTCTTTACAAGTATTTATACCTATTCTAAATAAGGAAAAATTAACAAGACAAAATATACATAAGCTGGTCCTCTTAGAGCAAGTGCTAGTCGGTTCTCAACATCAATTGATAACAATGTATGGCTGGTTTTCTCTTGCTTTTTGTAGGTCTAAGAATAGCCCACACATCAAGCATTAGTGTGTTTGTTTGCCATCTTATAATATTGACAAATGTACTTGATAAAAATGCAAAACATTTATATAAAATAAATAAAGACACTATGTGAATGTATTGGTTTCATTTGTTTAAGAAAGATTTTCAATGCCAAGTTCTGTAGTTCTTTAGCTCTTTGCTTGGTTAATGAATTCTATCATTGCAGTGGTTTGATTCCCATCATTGTTGGATTGAGACTCAATTTTCATAAGTAAATTTTGGTAGGATCTTTTTAAGTTGAGTGGCAATTGTTTAACAATGAGTAGTGCTTGCCATCCTCAAATGGATGGTCAAACTAAGGTGTTAAACCACACTATTCAACAATATTTGAGGTGTTTTATCATGGAATCACCACAACATTGGGTAAAATTTTTGCTTGGGGCTGAATTTTCCCATAATACATCTTATCATGAAGAGGCTAAAACAACTCCTTTTGAAGTAGTCTATGGTAGACTAGCCCCATTTATTTTTGTATACATTAGAGGTTCCTCGAAATTTAATTCACTATGGTGATGACAGTTGGCCACATGTTTGACTTAAGTAAAATATATAAGGTTATAATTACTAAATAAGGTTTTAAACTAGAACTTGAAATCTTTAATTAAAATTTGAAAAAATTCGACGGTTTTTTTATTTTCAAATACATTTTGGAGGTTTGTCAAGTTTGGAAAATGTAGTGAGTGGTATGAGATAGAAATTTAAGTCCTAGAGCTTAAGGGCCCCACAAAATACAAGCATAAAAGGAATAAGCTATAGAGCCATAGATAGCTCTTGATAAAAGTCTAAGTATATAACTAAACATAGAAACTAATTCTAGAAATTAGAAAATCAGAAAAGGTTGTAGTTGATGTAATTTAAGTTCTTGAACTTATCTCGGTACTCCTCATTAGAGCCAAAATCCAGTAATTCGTAAGGTAGGTTCATTATATAGTTTTCACTTGAAAATGAAAAAAGAGTGAGCTATAAGGGTTAGTATATGGTAACGCAAACACATATATGCATGTTTAGTAGGACTACATACTAATGTAGCAAACAATTAATCAATTCATTTAATTATCTTATTTAAACATCTAACATGGAAGTACTCATGGCTTTAGACATTACGACAAGGGACCTAGAGTCTGATTCCACCATAGTAAACATTAGGGGTTGATTAGAGTAGCCAAACTCGTCACTAAAAACTAAAACAAAAAGTAGTCTCGTTTAAGTGCTCTCATCGTTATGCAAACTCACTGCTCATAGTCCAACTATATTGTATTGCCCGTTGGGTTCCATAACTCCAGATGACTCCTAGTATATCTTCTTTCTGCTAGTGCTTATTATTTGATGTAATCTCACTTGTCAACTACCCACTGAGCTACCCTTGGTGGCTTAAGCACATAACTATTGTGTCATTTTGGGATATATGATTATAGCCATAATCTCAATTTAAGGTTTTTCACTTGTTGGCTCAAGTAGCCACGCACAAGTAACAAGTAAATACTTAGTCGGGTTATTTATTAGTTCGGTTAATTTTTTTAACCTAATAAGCAACAAACATGTTACTGCATACTTAAAGGGTTGACGATTCTTGAATCCACAATTTAAGTTCTAATTAAGTTGATTGAACTAATTTTATGCATCAAAAGAGAAAACTTAAGTCAGTTAATTATTTTAAGTGATTGAATTCTATTTTACGGTTAGTTTAGGTTACTTAAGGCCTGTACTAGTTACGAGCCCAATTAAGGTTACTTAGGCTGAATTAACTTTTAGCTAATTTTGACTTGATCTATTTAGGGTTTAATCATTTAAACCTAATAAGTTATTTAAATTTTAAGTCTAGTTGTGTTTGAGACCCAAATAGGGTATTTAGGCTTGTTAGGAATAGTAAGTGCAATTATGTTTGGAATTAGGCTCACTAATCCTAACAAAATAGTTAATTCGAGTTATAATTATTAAGTCTATGTTAAGTTCAATTAGATTACTTCCATCTATTTTAATTAACTTAGGCTCATCATGTTTAATTAGTCTTATTTGTTGTGTCTTAGGTCCAGTTGATTTATTTGGTCCAATTTTAATCTCATTTTAAGTTCTTCGTTGATTTAGGGTCTTATAGGGCTGAAGGCCTATTTAAGTTTGATTTATTTATAAGAGCTCATTTAGGGTATAGGCCCTAAAGATTAATAGTTTCAAGTAAGTTTTGGGTTTTAGCCCATTTAAGTTTTATTATAATTATGTGAACTCATTTTATATTTTTAGGTCTAAGTCTAGTTTATTTTAATTATTTAATTCAATTAAGGCTTTGAAATGGTTTGAGGCTTAGTTTGGTTTACTTATCGTGATAAGATCCACTTGGGGTATAAGCCATAGAAGGAGATGCGCCTAATTATGTTTTGGATTTTGGATCTTGGGCCCATGGGTTATTTGGGCTTACATTATTAAGTCAATTCTTATTTTGGTCCAAATAGGATAACTAAGTTAATTAAGCTTAATTAATTAAATTATGTTTAATTATATGTACTACTAGGGTTGGTAATTTGAGACTTTACTCATGAAACCTAGACACCATACGAGAAGAAATAAGTGGGTTTGTGTAAGAAAAAATCGACATGAGACATAGACGGATTAAACCCATCTAGACAAGACAAAATTTGTATTCAGGTTTGTGTCCAACTCTTAAACTCGTTTATTAAACAGGTCTTATAAACAAGTCGTATGTCTAACTCATAAACTCCTTTAGTATTAATAATATATACATTTCTTTATTTTCTTTATTTTTTTTATTCCTAGGCACTATTGGCTTTGTCATTTAGAGTTTCAAGGTTCTTTTATGTTGCACCAACAATACATCATATCTCTCTCTCTCTTCTTCTCAATTATTTTATCTTTCTTCATCATCTTTTTTTTTTTTTTTCCTTTGGATAAAACTTTTCTTTTAGGATAAATCTCTCTTTCTCATCTTTTGGATATTAAGAAAACACTGTGTTGTCATTCCTAGAGAGTTGTGCTTCACAATATTGGAAACAATGACAAAGGTAAGCTAATCTCTCATTCTCCCTCACTTCAACAACAAGTGGTTTATGTAATTTGTGTAAATAGTTTTGACTTAGATTTCTTAAGGTTTTAATACATTATCAGTATTTTTGTTGTTCTGAAATGTTTGTTAAGTGTTGGCTTCAATTGGTTATAAACCTATAATGTAGGTTTTGGGATGCTATCAAATGTGAAGTAGATTTAGAATCTATATTTAGTACTAGAGATTAAATCCTTGATCAATATTGCAACTTATTGAAGGTAGAAACTATAGAAGCTCTTATATATATAAAACATTGGCTTTATAGAGATGTAGGCAATAAACTAAACTATTTTTTATAAAATTTTCAATTTCATATATTTTCATTGATATCAATTTTTTTATATGTAGATTCCTTAATTATCTTTCTTGAAAATCTTATGGAAAATGTTAGGTCACGAGTTTAGATTAATTCAATTATGTTATAAAACTTATGGGTTTTTAGATTTGTTATATTTGATAAAACTTTACTAAAATTGTTGTTTAGATTATAATTTCATATTAACTTTCAAGGCCTTATGTCACTAATATTTGTAGAAGTTAATTTTAAGGAGAATTATCTTTTAGTTTTCAACATTTACTTAATTTTCTATTTGACTTCTCAATTTTTTTCTTCTATTTTAGTCATCAATGATTTTAAAACTTTATAAAAATAATATTTCCATTAAATACGTTAAATTTTGTACTCTTTTTAAGCAAGCATTAACTTTTGATTAATCTTGGGCTAGTTAAATAAGGTGATTAGGATGCACACAAAAATTTCCAGCCCATTTTCTTAATTTTAATTATTATTTTTTTATTTTTTATTATGTTATATCATTATATATATTTAAAATTATTGTTTATTATATTAAATAAATAAATATATTTAATACTATCATTTTTTTATTTTAATATTATGGATTGATTTAAAGTTGATATATACCATAGATGGATGGAAAACTCAATAGATTTGATTGAAGTATTTTTTTGTGATTTTTTAAAAACATTGATAATTCCGATAGAACAAAATAAAAAAAGTTATGGACTGAAATATACAATAGGCAAACATTAAGAAATAAAATATATTTTTTTCTTAATTTTATTATCGTCATTTATACTTTGTGTGTGTAAGTATTTTACTGACTTATTTATGACTTTTTAATTGATAAATGAGTTCAATCTAGACATGAGATATACTTATTAAATTGGTTGAGTCATAGGTTTAGGTTTTTATACACAATTAATAAATGGGTCATGTCACAGGTTGAGGTTTTTTAGACATGAACCCATTTAGACACGGATACGAGATATAATGCGGTAACATAAATTATTAGCCCTATGGACCACACAAAGGTGGTATTTGGGCCTATATGGTTGGGCTAACATGGGTTGGGTTGGCCTTAGCTCAATTTAATTAAGTTAACCATTATTTTAATTCCAATTTGTCACAATTAAAGGTTTTAATTTTAAAGGGCCATAACTTACTTAATTTAAGCCTAAATTATGTGAAAATAAAGCCATTTGATTCTTTATCACTTCTACTACCCATTTTAACATAAAAAACTTATTTTATTTATTTTAGAGCCCTTGGATTTCCAGATCATACTAAGTTACGAATTATCAACTTTACAAGTCCATTTCTTATCCAATTTAAGTCCAAATTACTCTAAATCAAAACCACTCATTCTTACTCCTATATAGAGTCCAAAACATCGTTTATTTTTCATTTTCAAGTCCAAAAACACCTTCAAAATGGAGAACTAAAAACAAAGCACACCCCAAACATTAAATTATAATTCTTTAAGTCCAACTTTAATATGCTATCACTTCTAGGCTTCATTTTACATCCAATCTAAATCCCATTCATAAATAAATCATAATTCTACCAACTTAACTCAAAATAAAGATAAGATATCACAAATTTCTGAAATTAAACATATTATCAAATCATGCAAGTAAATCATACTTTCAAGATCAAACAATCCACCAATTCAACTTAAATCCTCCCCTTTGCCAAGCCCAAGATTCATCATGTATCTTTAATATTCACCAAACTTATCACCTTGAAAACATGCCTACATGATAGAATTTCAAAATTCAAAAATGAAATCAACTTGTTCATTGATTAGTTTATTCGTATCATTAATTCTATCTTCTAATATGCAATATACACCAATCACTCCTAAACTTTGCCAAACACAATACCCATGTAACTATAATTTCCATCAAATTTATCACTTTAAGAATATGTGAACATACCGGAAAATCTCAAATTATCCATTAAATTGACTTGTTTATCTGCTAACTCATTGATTTCAACAAATCCAACTTCTAATATGCCATATTCATCAAATTAATCACTTAAACCACTTCTAATTCCACATACCCATACCTTAATCATTAAATTACCACCATTGATGATTTAAACCAGATTTAAAAAAAAAATTAAATCTCAATTTCTTCATCATAGTGGTGGTACTAAGACTTATACATATATTACATGTTACCATGCATCAAACTTCACAACTATCATCAAATCCAATACCTAACATCACATTTATCATGTTAGATCATAGATTCACATCCAAATCATCAAATAACACCTTGTGTACTTTACTTTAAGTGGTGGTTTTTAATAGGTATATTTCATTAAACTATCAAGATCCAAGAAAAGACCAAATCATCTTGCTTAATCACTTTTAATCATCCTAAATCTTCGGATTGACCATTGTGGTGAACTTACCTTGATAGAGATTCAACTTAACCTTTAAGTCCCTCCTTTGTTGTCCACAACAAGCTCTAAAGATGGTATTTTTCTTGATTTCAAATGATTTTCCTTACATAAAACCACCAATCTCCATGTAGATTCACGTTAGACAAGTTAAAACTTACTTAAATCAAACTAAATATCACTTACCTTTATTTCCTCCTTGACTTGTGATTGGAAGTCCCATAGTGAAGATCCTCACTTGGTTTTTCACCTAGATCTCACAAGAAAATAATTAGATTAGTATAGGTTTTAATGGTTATTAAAGGGTTTAAGGTGTAGATAATGCTTAAAGGTTTTTTTTTTCTTTTTTTTTCGAGAGAATTTACCTTAGAGAATTTTTAGAAAATGAAGATGAGGGCTGTTGATTTCTTTCCTAAAATGGGGTTTTATAGTAAGATTTAGCGAGAGTTTAAGGGTAAAGGCACTTAGACCACAAGGGTTAGTGGGTTTAACCTTAAGGTGACACGTGTCATTCAATTTAGTCCATTTTCTATTATGTTTTTCCTTCAATTATCACCACCTATTCTAGTTGAAAATGTGTTGCTTCTTCTTCTCTAAAATGCCCTTGAAAACTTAATTAATTAGCTACCTCTCAACAAAATAAGCTTGGGAGCATTTTGATTATTTTATTTAATTGACCTTTGAATTTAAAATTTTCTTTTTTCAGTTGTCTCCAAATATTTTGTGATTGATTTTATTTACCTAATTAAGGCCTTGGAGCTATATTTAGGGTCTCCAAACAATTTCGGATCTAAATTCGATAAAAGCATCTTCAAGGGTAAAAGGGATTATTTTTTGTAAATTGCCTCCAAATTTCAAGAGATCACTCACAATGACTTAAAATGGCTCAAAATGGTTCTAATTAACTTTTTTAGTGATTTTGGCTAACTTTAGTGACTCCAAATCAGTTCTAGGGGCAAAATAGTGATTTTGTGAAATTGATCTCTAACCTCCAATTTTTCCTTTCTAATTGATTCTAAATAATTTTTTAATGATTTTATTCACTTAATTAGTGTTTTGGAATTTTATTCATGGTCACTAGGTTATTTGGGAGCCATTTTCGATAAATCAGGTTCAAGGCCAAAAAGGTAATTTTGGAAAATTTGGCCCTAAATTTTATAAATCCTTTCTTAATTGACTTCAAATTTATCCTTTTAATTCCATTAATCTTATTTAGAAATCTATGGTTTTTCAATTGGATGTTGTGGATTCAGAGTTGCTAACTCGAGATGCACTTTTGTGTAACTTGTGAGCCAATTTAGAATGAGCTCAAACTTAAATGAAGAAGCAAACTTATGCTAAGTTTATACTTAGTGATATAGTGTTTTTAAGATTGTAACCCTACAAGCAAGTGTCTAATTCTCAATAGTTCACTCACAGACTATCCAAACAATTTTATGGACCTTTTCTAATGGTTCGTCCAATAGGAAGTGTTGCTTATGAGTTATAGTTACCTCCTAAAGCTAGGATTCACAATGTTTTCCATATTTCATGTCTCAAAAAAGCTCATGGGTTAGGATTGCCATCTTTGGATTTTCCTTTGACAACCATTGATATTCATCTTATTTTTACTCCTTTAAGTATTCTAGACACTTAAGTTATTTAAAGATATAATCAGCAGATTTGAGAGGTGCTAGTTTAGTGGCAAGGATTACCATTGGAAGACACTAGTTGGGAGGATTGGACTCAATTTCAATAGATTTATGCTCATTACAACCTTGAAGACAAGGTCGCTTTCAAAGGAGAGGAGAAACATCTTACGATTGGACGAAGGAAGACAACAAGAATATTAGAATGGCATAGAGATTATATTGTAGGGTAATTTCATAATATTCAGAATATATATGTACACATCAATAAAGTAGTGATGACAATAGTAGATATACATTTAGAAATTGTAATTGAGTGGGAAAATCTAATAGATCTATAACAAACTCATGAAATACATATAAATAGTAATAAAATAGAGAAAAAGAGCAAGAGGTTTAACTTCGAAAAGTTTGTTGTGGAGAGTGGCTCTCTCGAACATAGCTAATCCTTCTTCTTTCTGGAAAAGCAACAATAACCACAAAACCTAAGTGAGAGAAAGTTAGTAAGGAAATGGTCAGAGAGGAAAAGAAAGAATTACCTCGAGAGTTCACAAAGGCTAAGGTTAGAGGAAGAATATTCTTGTTATTTCTTTAGAGGCTTATTGAAGTAGTGGGTTGGGCCTATCAAACATGAGTATATTTGAGATGCAAGCGTTAAGAATATGGATATGATACAAATGAAAGTACAAGAGAGAAAATTAGAAAAACAACAATTGATGATGAGAAATTGATAGAAGTAGTGGTTAGATGGTAAGTTTTGTAGGGGTGTAAATGAATCAAATTTATTAGGGAGCAACTTGAATTTAATTAGATATTTACTTAAGTTTGATTCAACAATAGATGAGTCGAATCAAGTTTGATTTTGAGCTACTCAAGTAATTTATTAAGTTAAACTCAAATTTCATAATATTTAGCTTTAAGGATTCGTGTGCCTAATCGAACTTCAGTTAAGCTTAAATTTCAATTGAATTGCAGTAGATTTTAGATGCTCATATTATTTCAATTAGAAGAAAAATTAATATAGGTAGATCAAGCCTAATCAAGCTTAATCAAGCTGAGTTTGAGTTTGAGCTCTAAAAATAATACTTGAGGGACTTACATTGAGATTGAATTTTGAAAATTTGAGTTCAAGTTCAGGTTTAGTATTGTATTATCTTGATTCTACATATCCATATTATGACTTCTCTTTTTCTCTTTTTTTTTTTCTTCATTTTTTTTTTAGAAATTGTAAATAGCTCCTCTAAACTTTGACCTATGTATGGATATACCCCATAAACTTTCAAATGGTGCAAATTACTTTCTTAAACTTTAATGACTTAGTAGCATAACGAATATTTATTTTTTTAGTTCAAAAATATTAAGATCACAGTTTATAGGGTATTAATGTAAATTTTAATAAGTTCAAACAGGTGTACCCACCCCCTCTTTTTTAATAAGCTTTTCATGGCGGATAATGGTGGGAGGTGATAATTGCAGCAGTAGTGGTTGACTATAGCATAAAATTTCAACAGAAAATTGGAAAAATAATTTCTCTTTTAGAAAGAGAATCATTTTTCCCATTTTACATTAACACTATCCCTAGTTATTAATAACTATAACTAACCGCTACTTGCTGCTATCACCTTTCATTACTATTTAATGCGGTAAGTTGTAAGTAACTATAGCCTCTTAGAATACTATGATAATATTTAACAATGACAATCTGTAGAAAAAATTGGAACACTTTTCTACAAAACAAATGTAACCTTTTATTCTAATATTAACTTAAAATCGAGTAACTCCGTCGTCGTTAAAAATATGGTCGTCGTACCGAACCCCACAATCTTGAACTTTAAGCCAAGCACCCACATTCATATAGCACTGTTTTCTCATCGATCTAATGGCATACGTTATGCAAGCAGTACAGTCGTCATCCACCAAACCTCCATAACATGTTCCATGGCCATATACAGTATATCCCGACAATGTTTCCGACGAGTAGACATTGTAACCAGCGTCTGCCGTGAGTAGCTCTAGATGTTTTAAAATAGATGACAAAGCATTTATATAATCTGTATTTGCATTATAGGTATTGTCACCGTAATAAGATCCCATAAGTAGTGTCTGGAGTACCCATTATCAAACTAATGATATTGCAAATAAACACTGTAATTATATGTTGGGATGTCAATCCAATATTCCACATCAGAAAGCTAAGAAGAAATTTAGCAATATATAAGCATCTACACCCACCACATAGTATGAGGCCTTTTTGGAAGGAGCCCAAGAACAAAAACCGTGCTGGCTTGGCCCAAAGCGGATAGTATCATACTATGTGGAGTGGATGGGCGAAGCTCGGGGGCCCAACAAGTGGTATCAGAGCCCGGTGCGGAAGCAGAGCTCGCAAATGGATCCGTGTTCGGTGTGCCTTGTGTCGAAAGTCTTCCTGATATTGTGGTGGTCAGGCGGCGTGTCACGTTGAGTAACGATGGTGCAAGATGATAGGCGGATCGATGTGGATTATCGCTCAAGGGGAGGCCACGTAATGTGTTGTACGTGATGATGTGTGATCCTTGGCTTGAGGGGAGGTTTGTTAGGATGTCAATCCAATATCCCACATCAGAAAGCTAAGAAGAAATTGAGCAATATATAAGCATCTATACCCACTACATAGTATGAGGCCTTTTGGGAAGGAGCCCAAGAACAAAAACCGTGCGGGCTTGGTCCAAAGCGGACAGTATCATACTATGTGGAGTGGATGGGTGGAGCTCGGGGGCCCAACAAGTGGTATCAGAGCCCAGCACGGAAGCAGAGCTCGCAGATGGATCCGTGTTCGATGTGCCTTGTGTCGAAAGTCTTCCTGATATTGTGGTGATCAGGCAGTGTGTCCCGTTGAGTAACGGCGATGCAAGATGATAGACGGATCGATGTGGATTATCGCTCAAGGGGAGGCCACATAATGTGTTGTACGTGATGATGTGTGATCCTTGGCTTAAGGGGAGGTTTGTTGGGATGTCAATCCAATATCCCACATCAGAAAGCTAAGAAGAAATTGAGCAATATATAAGCATCTACACCCACCACATAGTATGAGGCTTTTTGGGAAGGAGCTTAAGAACAAAAACCGTGCGGGCTTGACCCAAAGCGGACAGTATCATACTATGTGGAGTGGATGGGTGGAGCTCGGGGGCCCAACATTATAATCCCAAATAAGAGGAGAAGCTGGGGTTTGCCATGTATGATTTCCTGTGCTATGCTGGTTTTTGAGGACTTGCCTTTATATAGTGTGAGTACCAAGTGTTCCTAGAATTATATCGTCTTACTTTCTCCACTAACAACACGTTACAAACTTACATTTTTATTGAAATCATCCCTGTTTCTATCATCAATAGCGACCGCCTGCAATGAAGGACAATCAATAACGTAGCTTGATGGACATTGCCTTATGCAGAATAAGAATATCCTAATGCGGCTACTACAAAGTACAACTAACTTGAGATTATGGATCCCCGTTGAGTTCTAATGTGATTGTGGTTTTACATTTTGGATAAATTGTAAATATATCTCCTTAAATTTTATATTTATTTTATGTACACTTAAATTCATTCTCTTTAAAATTAAGCATTTAGACTAGAAAATTTTCAAATATATGTTTGTTTAAACCCTATTTTACTATTTTTGCCCTTTAGTTTTGATTGTAGTTTGGTGTTTGTATCTTAGTTTTAATGTATTTTAGTATTAATTACATATTAATTTATAAAAAATTAATTTTTAATTGATAAATTATTTTGAAAACTTAAAAATGTATATATATTTTTGTACCTATAACTTCAACCATATATGACTTTTGCATGCAATATCTTATCCTAGCAAGCTTTACATCACTAAGAAGCTCATAGGATGTACTTTTATTTGAAAATAAGATTTAGTACATATCTGTTATATTCCTAAATTGGCTAAAGGCTCAAAAGCCTAGGGGCCCCATTTTATTTAAGTACAACCACATAATAGAAAAGTGCCTAAAGTGGTCAGCATAAACTAGGAAAGTAATCTAGATCTTTTGAAGAACATGCTCCAAATAAATATTTCCTATTATAATTGGGGCATTTTTAGGAAAATCTACTTTCCTAAAATAGAATGTCTCCATAACATCAAAAAAGGAGGTCCCTCCATCCAAGTAAAACCTGATACTCCCATACAATTTAGTTGCCTTACCCTCACACTGCTTCTCTAATTTGAGCATTAGAGATACCTTCGGCATCCTTGATAGCTTACATTTGTTCATCTTGTTGGTTGGACTTCATCAACTCGAGAGTTTGATCTAGCCTAGGACTACATCAAGGCAACTACAGTGATCAACAATTGATGCCTGTCATTTTAAAGCCAACTACGATTATGCTTGGCACAAGATTAGGAAGAAACTCTAGAAAGAATGTCCCTGACAACTATAATCCACCAACTATTGAAAACAACCACCCTATAGCATTGCCAATATCACCACATGCACAATAGGGGGATAAAGATAAGATTACAAGACTCGAGAGGCAATTTGCCGATTTGTTAGTTGAAAATTGTTATTTGAGAGACCAAGTTAATGAAATTAACGATTGCTCCTAGCAACATTCTTAGCCATAACATGAGTAGTAGGGAAACGGTGTTTTGTAACACCATGAGAACACATTGCCAAATCTGAATTGAGCCCCTAACCCAAGGGGTAAACTGAACGATAACAAGAACAATAACTTTAAAAGCATAATCTATAAGATCTTTGGCTAATTAGTCTATTGATGATATAGACAACATGATCAAATGCTTTAACGAGCTAAAAGACATAAAGAAGCCTGACCTATGGGACATGTTTACTATAGGGAATTCCTCTTTCACTTAAGAAATTTCGAGACCAGCAGCTCCTTACACATGTCTAAATTCCACAATTAGAGTTTTATGATGGGACGACTGACCTAATGGAGCATTTGAGCTACTTGCAACTTAGATGAACCTCCTCAAACCTAAAATTTTAAAAAATTTATATCTTCTAAAGTACCTAGCAACAAGACCACTCTAGCAAAGTAAATATCAAGTTGAAATTTCGAGTAAAGTAAATGGTGGTGTAAGAATAGAGTTTTTAAACTTGTAAAAAGACTAGTAAACTTGAGTTTAAATAAGTTTGATGAGTTTAGTATAGTGTAATATCTAGTAAAACTTTTGCTCTTGAATCATAGGTGAAGATTTTTATTTCTCATAACTACTTGAAGACTATTTTTAGCCTTAGAAGCTATGAGGTAAAGGCGAGTAGGAAACTCAATGAAATGTTACATTTTGTGTGAATATTTGCTTGCTTATCATGTTCGATTATTATTTTGTTGAAGCTTAGGTGTTTGTTGTTGAAATGTGGGTTAAAACAGTGTAAAAATGAGTTTGGGTTGAAGGGATATGTGATGCTTAGAAGTTAGACAAAACTATAGTTGAATATTATTAAGATTGTGCAAAAATCACCATCATAATGGTTAAGTGAGTGAAGGTGGTGAAATGTGGCAACTCACCAGCTTGACAGTTCAATAAGCATTGGCCTGTTGATGGCATTTTGAGTTGGCTTGATGTTAGATTAGGAGCTAGCCAATTTGTCCTTTTAAGCTCCATTCAGCCAATCTTGGCTCCTCAAATGGAGAAATTTCCCAACCTTCCCTTTTGCCCATATGTTTATATATTCATAGATATAATTACAAAGTTATATATATAAATTTTCATTTTTTAAAGTTAGTATATATCATCATTCGTTTTGTAGATTTGTAAGAAACTATACTTTTGCAAACTTATTCCTTTAGCTAAATTAATATATAAACTAACCTTTTTCACATATATAAGTGAGTATATATGTAAATTATTGGACAAGATATACCAAGACATATGGATATCTATTTATTCACATATATATATGCTTATGTTGAAAAATTTAAAAATGTATGTTTGAACAAAAACTATTTCCACCCTCACTTTATTATATATATGTGTGTGTGTGTGTGTGTGTATGTGTGGTTAGATAATACATATGTATGTATAACTCTAGACATGCATGTGTACATACCCTTATGAATGTTGAGTGTCATGGTGGCAAAGAATTGAATGGGTAGTTGATTGGGGTAAGTGGAGTATGTTTGAAATGGTGTGTTATTTGGTTGCCTTTGCTTTGCTTATGGATGTAAATACTTGGTGTTGTATTGCTTCGATGCCTAGATGGTTGATGGTGTGCCTTGTGGTGTATATTGAGAAATCTAGCCATGATTGTGGAATGATTTGTGAATATAACTTATTTAATCACCCTAAATCAACTAGCTAAAGGTTATACTTAACTAAAATTCAATATGCATTGCATGAGACATTGCATTTGTGTTGAAGACCATCACCGCTACAAGATGAGTAGGAAGTAATCGTTTAAGGATTATTGTTTCGCAATTAGTGAACTAAGTGACTTGGGAGTTGTCGCGCTTTTGTCGGAATTCATTTATTCTTGCTTGTCCTTTTGCGTTTAAGTGCTTAGGAGTGCATTTAAGGGACCTTGTGCTTAAGATGTTAAAGACTTAAGAATAAAGAACTAAGTGAAAAGATAAGAAATTAAGTAGGATGGAGGTACTTGAGCACTGATTGTATATGAGAATCCTTAATCGAAGGTTAAGGGAGGCATTAAACCTTAAACTTTATGTTAGTTATTAGAAGATTATGTGTGATGTTGCATTGCATATATTTATTCATGTATAACATCTAGATAAAAACTTGTTTGAAATTGCTAGTACTTGTATAGTATTAAAAGTATTGAATTCCTATCTCACTAAGTTGTGGTTTCTCACTCCTCAATAGAATGATTGTTGTAAGACATAACTATTGACACCTCACCACTAGGAGGCTCATTTTAGTAAGTACCATCAACCATTTCAGGTGGGAAAGGAAGGAAGTAAGGATCGAAGAATAGTCTAGAGCCTCTTGGAAGCTTTATGATCTAATGTAATTTTTGTAATAGTTTCTTTTTGGCTTTCCCTTGTTGTAATGGCACCTAGTTGCAAGTAAGACCATACCATGGTCTACTATTAATACTTGTGTATTGAAACAAATGTAATTAAGCCTCTTTTATGTAAGTTTTGTCGTAATTTAATGGTTAATGTGGATGCTTCATGGTTGCTTGACTTGAGCTAATCAATCATGATGAGTTGTCACTGATAGTGTCTATTGTAGGGTGATAGAATTACTACTTGTCCTTTTTAGAATTTTTTTTAAAATATTTTAGATGATAACTATTATATGGAGAAAAAAAGATATCTTAGTCTATATATGAAATTTGGAATGGTGAGGGGGTGTGACACTAATAATTTTGAGGATTGAATATATTACTAATCTAGTGCATTTCATTTTTATATTATGAGACTATTTATATTATTATATACTTAGTGGTTAATGGTTTAATTAATAATTTAAATGTCAATTAAGATTTTATTGACAACTATTGAATTAATAAAGTGTTGGAGTTATTTACAATTATTGTTGGTTTGCTCAGACCATAATCATCTTATATAAAAATTTAACCTTATAAATATGGTGTGGGAATTTTTTATATATTTATTACTCGAATTTTTTATACTATTTTATCTGAAAGTTTGAACCAATAGATATTGTGTATGATTTATATTTATTACATGGCAATGGCTAAGAATGTTTAATAGATGTTCAGAGTCTCATGCAACCGTATTCTATTTGTAAGAGTGCGGTAAAGTTAACACGTGGATCACATGAGCTTGTTTAAGGATTGCCAACTCGAGAAGGAAAAAATTCCCTTTATAATGAAAATTATTTTATTGTTTAAAATCAACGGCAAGCAGAAACTAATTTAGTGGTAGTTCCTGGTAATATAATTCCGATGAAATTTACTTGGTACTTTCTAGCCCCTGGTCAAAAGCTGGTTTAATTGATATTTGACAATACTTATGAATTAGAAGTAAATTCCTTTTGCAATCCTATTACACGAAATGGCGCAATGCATATATTTGGTCTAAGTAGGTCACTTTATGATTCCATTACACCATGGAAACTCTCTTGGACAAAAGATTGTTTGAAGCAGCCTACATTGGCGACGTCGATTCACTCTTCGCCGTAATCAGAGAGAATGCTTTTCTACTAGATTCTGTGAATGTATACGACAGCAACACGCCTTTACATGTTGCTTGCATGGCAGGCTAAACCAACTTTGTCAGAAAGGTGTTAAATTTAAGGCAGGATTATGCTCGAGAAGTAAATCAAGACGGTGCTGCTATGTAAGGCAGAGTTCAGTCATGGCGGAGTTGATTTCGGCTTGCGGCGAATCGGTGGAACAAGTGACGGTTCGTGGGGAGACTGCGGTTCACCTTGCCGTGAAGAACAACAGATTCGAAGCATTCGTGCTACTGGTGGAACATCTGAGACGGTCTAATAAAGAGCATGTGCTGAACTTGATGGAATCTCATGGCATACTATTTTACACCTTGCAGTAGCTTCGAAACTGTACGAGTTATGTCCTTAGTTGCATGATATTATTTGATTGTTGTGTGTTTGATTGATCAAAATGTCCATCCGTCATCTTTCAACATTTTTTATAAGGTCACACGGCAAATTAAAACTATTGGTCAGCTATAAATAAACATTTCAAACTCTTGAACATGCTTTTATGGTTTAACTTTTAAAAACATGTGTATTTCTTTTTAAAAATCACTAAATCCCCAAAATGTTTGTTGTTTATAATTCTTTAACAACAGTTTTAGAGTTTCACTAGTAATTTAAGACGCAAAAGCTCATTTTTCAAAAATTACGAAGAGGTGAAATCACAGTTTGAGAATTTATAGATTTTTTCTTGCACCTGATCTGTAGTTTTAAGGTATATATATGCAATTATTCCTTATTATAGTCAAAATACTTTTGTTATTACCAAACGGGTTATTGAGTTCATGCCCAAGGAAAATACCATCAACAAAGATGCAATCGAATTTAATACGGTAAATGTGAGAGGCTGAACAGCTCTTGCTGTTCTCTCTCTCTTTCAAAATGAAGCAGGAGACAGAAATTAGAGAAATCCTGACGAAAGCTGGAGCATAAAGTGCAAGCTTCGATCCATTAGTAACAACGAAAACACTAGGTTCTGGGAATCACGACAACCCTACAAATGGACAAAACGCGAGACCAGTTCTGACAACATGGGTAGGTCGGTTCCTCAGGCCATGGAAGGTCTTAGATGAAAGAAAAAATGGCTACAGTATTTCAAATTAAAAAAAAAAGAGAGAGACATTCTCCAGGTGACGCTTGAAATGCCCTCCTAAAAATTGCTGGTTTGATCACAACGGCTACATACCAAGCTTTCCTTCAACCACTAGGCGGAATATGGCAAGATGACTTCGAAACTACAAATAGTATTAACAGTATTGCAACAAATGCAGCCACGTCACACATAGCTAGACGATCCATCTTAGGGACAAAAAATTCTCTCTCATAGATTCTCTTTCTTATTTTCAATTCAATAAGATTCCATGCTTTGCTTCAGATGATCTACAGCATTACAGCAAAGTTTCCATTCCATTTGAGTCGCTTTGTTCGCGCTAAGTGGTGCATACACCATAGCCATGGGTTCTCTTACCCTTACAATGTTTTCTAGCTATTTCTTTGTCAGTCTTTCCATAGTTTGCCCCATATTATTTCCAATCATGCGTATATATGTGAAAAAATGAGTGGTATGCCTCTTTGGCTTGTTTTCATTTTTCCATAGATAATTGCAAATAATTTCCCAAAAAGAAAAAAAAGAAAAAAACTAGATGGACTCTATATTCTCAAAAACACGTCTTCACTTCTCCGTAATTTTTGAATATATACACTTCCCTCCTCAAGCATTGTTAAAGCTCCCAAAACCTTGACTAAAAGAATCATAAATAGCAACAATTTTTGAGCTTTAACAACTGTTAGATTAGTAAATACATATTCTAAAATAGTTAAGCATTTAGGGAATTTAAAGAGTCTATCCACAACCGATCAATGGTTTTGGTAATATATCTACAATTTGCTATTTCTGTGTTGTGAAGATCTATTTGCAAGTGTTGTTGTGAAAACTATATGATCTCTATTTTGTGTAATTTAGTTTCAAATTGAAGTTTGGATTAATTGTATTATTATTATCTTATAGTTATGGTGAAAATGTTGTTGGTTGTAAGACTTGAAAAATGAAAATCAATTAACTGCAATGATTGTGAATATATCAATTGGTTAGGTGTAGATAGACTGCATAAATTCTCAAAGTGTGACTTTATATACTCAAATGATTGCTACAATCCTAAACTTGTCAATTTGCACCTAACTTCAGTTATAAATAATGACAATTTTTAAGTTTTAACAACAATTATATTCAAAAGTATTAGAGAGTTGAAATCACATTTTAAAAGCTTAGAATGCCTATCTGCACCTAACCAATAGTTAAAATGGTGTATTTGCAACTCACCCTAATTGATTTTACCACAACATTGTTTTAGAAGTTACTACACAGTTGGACTTTTGTTTAAAGTAGTTTAAGAGTGTAGGGGTATACTCTTAAATATAGTATTTTATTTTTAAAATTGCGAAATATAATACTTGCAAAAATTATTTCAAAAATAAGTTTTGAAAGTATGGACCTGGTGTATGCCTTCAGTTTTGCAAAAATTTGCAAATCTAAAGGCACAAATGAGGTCCACACTTTTAAGCAATTTACTTAAATGTGCGGAAAATGTCAATGCCTTTAGTACATGAAATTAATAACAAAAAATAAATTGCTATCCCTTTTTACTCTTTCTCTTAGTGAAATATCTAGCCAATTGAGCAAATGCATTCATAGGCTCTCTTGATGGCCTTAAATGTGGAGTAGGAGCAGCTTGTGCTATGTTAGATGCTGTTAGGGGGTATTGTCAAACGTTTGTGGAGGCATTGGACTTCACTCTATAGGACCATGAGATGATTTACCCTAATAAATTAGTTGTTTACCAAAGCGTTTCTTCTATGGCGCATGCAGTGTAAGGATAAGACCACTTACAGAACGACGATGTGGTGTTATGTATGTGTTGAAAATTAGAAAAGGAATAGTCATTTAATGATTCATTCAACTAATGTTCATGTTGTACTTACTAGAAATCTAAGAACAGCTCTCGTGTATTTGATATATTGCTGGTTGATCAATCTATACCACTACATGTATTCTTTATGCATATTACTAAGGTCCTCCATGTAGACCACCCAATCCACATGCTATTCTCACATGGATATATACGTTGCATCTTGCATCAGCTAATCTACATCACCCACCCACCCCCCCTACCCCAATGCAAGTTGGAGCTCTGGCTGCATGTTCATTGATTGTGGGATATATTGAAACCTCCCAAACTGCTTTGCAACTTAGTTAGGGTAATGCCACTCAACTATGTGGAAACATATAAGTGGCACCCAAGCAGTCCAAATGTGCATGCTACTTTTGCAGAAATATGGTAGGATGTTAATTAGAATCCTAGAGCATGGCTCCCATTCGACCTAGAGGGTAGAAAATAATATTCAATGTTAACAATTAATATGATGAAATGGAGAAAAAAGGGTAACTGAAATACCTGTTCATTGTTTTGCCTATCAAACGCATCTTGATATGTGCCTACAATATGGGTTGGGTGAAGTTGAGTGTCCCTTTGCATGTTCTAACGTGCGGCTAAGGGAGCTCCAGCTTCTGTAATTAGTCCATGTTGACTAAAGGGCGTTATGTGGGGGAATTTATCCCAGGTCCACACTTGTAGGAGAATGGCAACCCCTCCAATCTTTTGTGCCAAAGGCGATAATGAGACACAAAGCTGGCAATATAACCAGGCCAAACATGCGGACCTCTAGTTATACATCCCAACAATGTTGAAAAGCTCCAACAGAAGCAAAAATATCGCGTAGATGAGGGCATTGGGTTTATTGACAAAGATAAATTCCCCCAACAGTTGCAAAATATATACAAATATATGGTGATGAATTTGCTCAACATTGCGAAGGTTGGAAGGATCTTGAACATATTGTGAAGCCATGTCATGTTAAGGCGGTCGTCAACAATAATTTTCTAATAGTTAATTAATGACATATTAACGACTAATTAATATTAATTAACAACTTAATTTTACAAAACATACAAACATATTACATTTATAATCAATACAAAATTTTTCACTAATTAATTTTCTAATAGTTAATTAATGATATATTAACGACTAATTATTATTAATTAATAGTTAATTAATAAAAACTTAATTTTACATTTATTTTTACAAAAACACACAAACATATTACATTTACAATCAACATAAAATTTTTCACTAATTAATTTTCTAATAGTTAATTAATGACATATTAGTGACTAATTACTGCTAATTAATAACAACTTAATTTTAGAACTATTTTTACAAAAATACACAAACATATTACATTTACAATAAGTACAAAATTTTTTACTAATTAAATTTATAACAATTAATTAATGACATATTAACGACTAATATTGTTAATTAACAATTATTTAACAACTTAATTTTACAACTAGTTCTACAATAACACAAAAAGATATTACATTTATAGTCAATACTAATTTTTTTACTAACTAAGTTTCTAATGATTAATTAATGACTAATTAGTTAGTAATTAATGATTACTTTTAATTTTTATGCATTGATAAAAAGTAATATAATAGGAAAAAAATTATTTTTTTCTCAAAAAAATGCCGAAATATAGCTTCATTGAAGAAGTTGGAAAAACTTCTTATAAATATTTCTACACACGTAGATGTACTAGTTAAAGCTGCATAAAATAAAAATTAAAAGAAAAAGTTTCAAATTGTGAGAAAGAAGACTAGAATAAGAAATTGAAATCTTTGATAGTGAACATGGACTGAGAATTCGCATTTATATTATAAAATATCGGTGCAAAATCTTTTCTTGTATACTTGAGATTACATGTCGTGATATTGTGTAAATTTGCAGTATCACTTTATAATATTTTTTATTGGTTTGCATTATTATTTTATAATAATTTTTATAGGTATGCAATATAGGTTTGCAATATTCCTTTACATTATTAGACGGTGGGGATAATGCTAGAAAAATATTTTGCACAAATTTGTACTAAAGGCGAGGACCCCATTTGAGACCTTAAGCATTTTGCTTGAAGGTGAGAATGAGATCAGTGCCTTTAGTACAATTGTATTGAAGGTGCAGTCATGATGTGTGCCTTCAGTTTTATAAAATTTCGCAAAATTGAAGGCGGACATTAGGTCTACACCTTTGAAACATATTTTTGAAATAATTTTTGCGAGTACTATATTTGGCAAAATATAGGTAACTTGAAGTGGCACCTAACTAAAATTGCAATAAATCTAGATTTGAAGTTTGAATTAGACTTCAAGTGGTACTCAACCAACTTAAACTGAACTTTTCTTAAATAAAAACTTTCCTTTCAATTAAATTCAATATTGATTTACAAACTTAACTAACATTTGAGTTGTGAAACCTTGCAAATTTAATAATAATTAGTATCATATCAGTAAATTAATTAAGATAAAAGCCTCAAGTTGAACCTAATAAAATTTGAAATATTGGAAATAAGAATATAATGGGACCGTTAGGTAAATTAGAATAAATAGATAAACGAAATTAGAATTATAGGTTCAGGATAATCAAATAGAATTTTAGAGTATATATTTATACTTAAGACATTTTATTTGGCTTATACATAAATTTTTATATGAAAATATTATAATTTAGATAATTTAATAAGATCATTAGTATCCAGATCAATTAAACCTGTAATTTAATAAATTAAACTGACATTTCAAATTCCTTCACTATGGAGGATTCTAAACATATATATATATACTCAATGTTTCTCCGTCTCCTCAGTTCGTCTAAAACTTCCTTATCACCTGAATTCATAGCTTTAAAAACTCATAGCTTTTTCATACTACATCCAAAACTAAAATTGAAAGTATCAAATCTAAAATCGCAAGTATCATTATGATCCTCATAGAGAGTACTTTACAACAAGACTAGACTTAAAAGGTAAACGTTGAGCTTGAAATTTGCATCAGATCAAGGTGAAGATAAAAAAATTAAAAAATTTTTATTTGAAGAACTATTTGTAAGTTCGACTTTATTAAAGTTTTAATAAATTTAGTTAGTTCAATTCTTAATAAACTTGTTATACTTTGATTTTAGGTAAAAAGTTTGACTATTCACAACTTCTTAATGATTATTTTGAGCCATAAATAACAAGGCTAAAGTGAGCAAAAAATTGGTGAGTTATTACAATACAAGTGATTATTGCTTGTTTGGTCAACGTTCTTGTCTTGTACTGTGATTTGCAAAGTTTATGGATGAATTTTGCAATGGAAATAAATTGAAAACGAGAATATCTGTGTGATATTCAAGCAAGACATTTTTTTTTTATTCTTTTCCTTTCTTTTCTGTTGCCGAAGCCATAAACATATACATTTGTAAAAATATATTAACATGGAGATAACACTGTCTCCCTTGTCCAAACATATAGATAGATAGGTACGAGAAATCGGAGTAGGTGACGATAAACAATTAGATCAAGAATGAGAAGATTCGTCTGAAAATATGCTATGAAAAATGATTCACTGGAAAGTACGATAGGAAAGATTACATCCTTATCTTGTCCAAAATCGAAACCATGCTGTATATATATATATATACTAGAACAAGAATAGAACCAGTAAAGCAGTCCAAGGTAGTTTTAGAATAGGAAGATAGTTTTTAGTTTTAGAAGATTAGAATTAGAGAATTAGATGAAATAGATTATAGAAGATAGATAGGCGAGTAGAATGGAGAATTAGAAGATAGATTAGAGATTTTTATATTTTTAATTTTAATGCTTTTATTTATGTTTTCTTTTATTATTATTATTTTTAAATTCAACATGCTTATAGCTTAATTTCCCTTTTGTAATCGGGTATGTTGAATCCTAAAATAAACATGTAATTGTTATAATTATTCAATGATTTATTTATTATTCTTGTGATTCAATTATATGTTTCTTATTGTTTTTAATTCAATATTGTCAACATATTATTTGGAATTTAATTTCTTATATAGAGATTGGGAGATTCTATATAAGAATAGATCCGGTTGCAATATTAATGATAGGATGACTTAATTCTTTCGAAATAGGGTGAAATCCAATAGTGGAATTCATAGATCGAATGTAATACAATTTTAGGGATTTTAATTAGGAAGAGATTTCAATTAATCAACCTATAATTAGGAATTAATATGACTTAAGAGAGCTACTAGTTCAATTTAGGAATTGCCACCATCCAAGAATAATATAAGAATTTAAATAATAATTAGTTAATTACATTAGTAATTCTAAGGGGATTCAATGCCAAAATACATTTTAATTGATTATTGCTTTTCTTTAATTTATTCGCCATTTATTTTAATTACTTATTTAATTTTACTAATTAGATAATAAGAGAAAGGGTTATTATTAGTACTGGTAATCCCTGTGGGATCGATACTTGATATTTTTATCTACCATACTATAGAATCGATAGGTACATTTTCCTATATGTCTAAAGTTAGATAGTAAGAAGATCAATATCAAGTTTTTGGCACTGTTGCCGATGATTAAGATATTAGGAACACCTATATCTTGTTAATCTAATTATTATTTCTTTTATTATTACTTTTCATTATATTTTCCATAGTTTTTGTGTTACTTCTATTATTTATGCCTAGAGGACGTTGTAGGGTAAGTTAATATCAAGTTTTAGCTCAAGAGTCAAACAATAACCAATCTATCAATATGGCCAATGAGCAAGAAGAGAGAACAATGTTTAATCATGCGAGACCATCACTTACTGAGGCTAGTTCAAGTGTTGTTAGGCCTACAATTGCAGCCAATAACTTTGAAATTAAACCCAATATCATCCAGATGGTTCAACAATTCATTCAATTTGATAGGTTGCAAGATGAAGTTCCAAATGCACACATCGCCAATTTTTTAGAAATCTGTGACACCTTTGAAATCAATGGGGCCACAAATGATACCATTAGGTTATGACTTTTCCCTTTTTCATTACATAATAGATCTAAACAATGGTTGGATTCTCTTCCTAGGGGATCGATAACTACATGGAAATAGATGACGAAAAAGTTTCTTGTTAAGTATTTTCCACCAGCAAAGACTGCAAAGCTATGAAACGATATCTCTTCCTATGCTCAAATAGAGTCTGAGACTCTATATAATACACTATATGATACATGGGAGAAATATAAAGATTTGCTGAGGAGATGCCCACATCATGGTCTTCTATTGTGGATGCAAATTTAGACTTTCTATAGAGGGTTAAATCAAACCATTAGGCAGATGATCGATGTAGCAGCTGAAGGGATGTTAAATACTAAAACTCCTGAAGAGGCTTAGAATATGATAGAAAACATGGCCATGAATAGCTATTACTAGAATGTGTCAAGAGTAAAACAACCAAAAGTAGCAAGAGTATATGATGTCGACGCTATTACTGCTTTAACAGCATAGGTTGAGGCACTAAGTAGGAAAATAGACGAAATCTCTATAACACAGCAACTAGGTCAGTTAGAGTTTGTTTCTAATTTTAACAAGCATGTTAATTTTGTAAGACTCTTGAACAGGCAGCCAAATAACCCTTACAATAATACTTATAATTCGGGTTGGAGAAATCATCCCAACCTTGTTTGGGAGAATCAATAAAGGAATGGTCCACTTGGATTCCAACAAGCACATCACCTGTTAGAACAAAAGCTGAATTTGGAAAATCTGATGACAAAGTTCATCTAAACAACTGAAACACGCTTCCAAGCTACATAAGCGTTGTTAAGGAATCATGGCACTTTGATATGTAATTTGGAAACTTAGATAAGACAAATTGCAAAAATGATTTTAGAAAGACCCTAAGGAACTCTACCTGAAAATACATAACCCAACCCTATGGAACATGTCAAAGCAATTTTCTTAGTTGATGAATAAGAAATGTAAACAGAAGGGGAAGTTAAAAAGCTAGGGGAAAAGGAGCAACCCCCAAAGATCAAAGAATATGTTCCAAAAATTCCTTACTTAGCTCAACTTAAGAAAGAACACTCAGAGGAGCAATATAGTAAGTTTTTGGAACTTTTCAAACAACTTCATATAAACTAACCATTTGTTAAGGCTTTATCATAGATGCCAAAGTATGCAAAATTCTTAAAGGACTTGCTTTCCAACAAGAAGAAACTAGAAGAAGTCTCAATAGTCACCCTTAATGAGGAATGCTCTACCATCTTACAAAATACGTTACCAAAGAAAATAAAAGATCTGGGGAGTTTCACTTTACCTTGTTTCATTGGCAATTTATCAATAAATGATGTTTTAGCTAACTTAGGTGCTAGTATAAATCTAATGCCATAGCATATATTTAAGAAGTTAGGATTAAGGAAACCTAAGCCAATACAAATGAGCATTTAATTAGCGGATAGGTCTGTTAAATATTTCATTAGTATCATTGAAGATATGTTAGTTAAGGTAGGAACATTTATCTTCCCAGTGGATTTTGTAATTTTAGATACAGACGAAGATATAAATGCTCCACTTATTTTACGATACTCTTTCCTAGCTATTGCTAGGGTTGTCATAGATGTAGGTAATTGCACTTTAACTTTGAAAATTGGAGATAAAGAACAAGCTTTCAAAATGCCTAACATAATCCCACATCCTCTAAAGTGTAACAATACCTACTATTCAATGAACACTTCTAACTTGCTTAATTATACTTATGTGTAGGATGACATTCACAAGGACCCAATACAACAATATCACATTTGTAGAAATCTAAAGGGTCTAGGAAAAACCAAGAAATTTGACTATTGGAAATTTAGATGCCACCCCCAAGATAAACAAATGAGATAACAACGTCAAGCCAACGATGTTAAATAGCAACGCTTTTGGGGAGGCAACCCAAGTACTAACTTAGTTCTATAATTTAATTTAATTTTTTAGTTAGTTAGTTACACATAGTTATTTAAAAAAAAAAATAATTTACCCTTGATCTATGTATTATGAAAGGAAAATTGCAGGATACAAGAAAAAAAGAAGAAAGCCAATGGGAGTCTACATGCCCGCATTCATCAACCATGTTAGGAACTCTATCTTGTGGAAAAGCAGGAATTAAGCTTCAAGTTCTTTCAGCATATTCAAGGAAGTTTTCTGTTATTTTTTGCCCCATTAATTATTTTACTATTCTATTTGTACATTGAGTATAATGTATCATTTAAGTGTAGGGGAAAGTAACATAATATACCTCTTTGGTTAAATTTTTATAAATTACGTTCATAATTGGGTAGATAATTGAAAAAAAAATTCCCTTGATATATTTTTACCTTTTCATTAGTGAAATCAGAATACTTTGAATTGTGAAATCTTAGTAAATCAAAAGTTATATGTTATTTACACTTAAAATTTAAAAACTCTATATTGGAAGGATATTACTAATCAAGGATTAGGAATTCGAGTTTTTAAACTTATTTTGATATATACATGTCTGTTAGAAATCCTTATGAGTACTATGATCTTGAATAATTGAACTAAAGAAATCTATCTTTTGAAGACTCTTCCTATAAAATAGAAGTAGTGAAAAAAAAAAAAAACATAAATAAAGTTCAGTAGTATGCCTTGTTGACTCAAGTAATTAAGCCTATGGGGTGCCTTTTAGGGGATCACACCTGTTGACTTGAGTGATGAACTTAGGATCATCGACCTAAAGCTCACTATATGGGTTAAGAGAAACGTCTGAGAAAACTAAACTAATTAAAATAAGTAATGGAGTTAATAGAGATTCAAAGGGGTATCTCAAAACCTAGTAGCTTAAGTTCATCTAGTCTAAGACTTATTGACCAATGAAATTACTCCATAATACTGAAAAAAAAAAAGAATTAGGAAGAATTTTCAAGGGATAAATAATGAAAAGCCTTTATAGGCCATCATTGTAATGACCTAAAAGTTTAAGAAAATCTATATTAAAATAAGTGTAATAACAATTATTTCTAGGCTAGGTTATAAGGATATCATTTCCGCAATTCTAAAATTTTGATAAAATACTAATAGTGGAAATAATAATAACAAAAATTAAATAAATAAATAATAAACATATCTATATATATCCATATATATATATATATATAAATTTGCATATGTAAAAAAAAAAAAAAATTCAAATTTCCCGCATTGCCTAACATCCCTTCCCTCCCACTCTAGTCAGGACAACAGTAGCAGTAGTAGGATCAATCAGCCACCTCCATCATGTCATGTACGCCGGGTAGTGTCATCTGTCTTCGCTATCACCCCGTCCCCTACTTCTTTCTTTCCTTCTTTCCTTCATTCCTTCATTCCTTCTTTCCTTCCTTCTTCTTCTTCTTCTTGAGGCACCGAACCTTGTTTAACTCCATAATTTCATCTTCAAAAAAAAGAAAAATCCCGACTTGACCTTATCTTCCATAACTCACTCCTCTAATCTTATGCCTCAATCTTATCTCTTTATGATTCAATCTCTCCCTCCTCAACCACATGGACAAAACCCACCTTGTGTTTTCCTTTGAAAGATCAGCTTACCATACACTCCTTGTCCAAGCCTGTAAAGAGCCCGATAACACTGTCTCCCTTGTCCATTAGGCTCTCAACTTGATGGTCCAAAATGGGGTTATCCCCAATCAAGTGACTACTAATAATGCGGTTCGATCACTATGTTTATTAAGTCATGAAGATCATGCTATTGAATTGGTAAAGGAGCTGCCTTCAAAGCATTTAGTCCTGGTACTTTTACTTATGATTTCATAGGTAAGCATATGTGTAATAATAAGAACATAAGGGAGGTTGTTGGGGTTTATAAGAAAATGAAAGAGGAAGGTGTTGAACTAGATCTTGTCACTTATAATACCTTGATTTATGGGTTGTCGAAAGTTAGGAGAGTCAAGGATGTAAAGAAGTATCTAGATATAAGGGTTGAGGCGGGTCATTTTCCAAATGCAATAATGTACACTTCCCTAAGGAATGGTATGTGTGGGGAAGGGGATGCACTGTAAGCTATCCATTTGTTGGGAGAGATGGAGTGAAAGGGTTATGCTCCTAATGTTTGCGTGTATAAGACTTTAATTCATGGTTTGTGTAAGTCAAAGTTGCTGGACAAGGTGGCTGAATTGTATGAAGTGACGAAATCAAATAGTAAGAAGCTGGAGACGGCTCCGTATGCTGCCTGGTGAGGTGTCCTGGTAGGAATGATAAGGTTGTTGAGGCATACGAAGTCATCTTCGAATCCAAAGGAACATGATGATGAAGAACAATGAATCAAATTCGAACTAGAATACAAACCCCGAGTCCCCGCTTAATTCGAGCGAGCTATTGTCATTGAATGCGATTCATGAAAGCTTAAATCGATTGAGACCATCAAGTCAAGGGAGTGATAAAAAAGCAAAAGGATCCCCTATTCCTAGTGCAATTTAAGAGTACATTGAGGTTGAAGCTAGCTTTGGGAGATTTGGATTCCACATCCTTGGTGATCGAGGGCAAGAGACACTTAGCAGAGACCCATTGGTCATTGGCAAATACGCAATGTTGTATGTGAAAGGCATTCAAGGAGATAGCTTGATGGAAAAGGGAGTAAACTCCTTTGTGGATAGCTTCAAGCTTCTACTTGCTGTGAGCATTTTATAGCTTACGATTTGGATAATTAGAAGGGCCTGAATCAGTTGTGTTTGTTGCCAAGGTGAGTGCATAAGACTTAGCATATACCTACTAGCCTTCATTTCAGAAATGCATAAAAGAAAAGGAGAGTAGACATGGCCAATAGAGGAGGAAAACGACTGAAGCTGAGAGAGCTCACCAACGAAAGAAAATGAGGAGGAGGACTCTTCCTAAAGGCACCTCAAAGTATCAGGCTGCTTAGATTGTGGATGATTCAGATGAGGATTCGCAAGATGATGGTGATGATGATGATGATGGTATGGTATTAGATGAAGGGGAAAGTAGTATGGATGTTCAAGAGGGTGGTGGTAATTTATTGTTTGATGATGACCAAGCTCCCTAAACCTAAGGGATTCTGATGAGGAAACTGGTGATGACTTCAGAAGAAGCTATCAAATACAAGAGCTCCTTAGATGCATCTAACTAAATCTAGAAGTATGAAGGTGCTAAATCCCCCTCTAAAGGTGCTGATGCTAACATTCCTCGATTCATTACTACTACTGGAGTTAATAGGAAGTCGAAATGATGGTTAATGAGGTAGAGGTAGAGGAGGAAGAGAATAAGGAGAAAGGGGGAAGAAAAATTGGAAGGTAGAGAAAGCGAGAATTGAAGACAAAAAAGGTTGAGGAAAAGAGAAGAAGAGCTGGAAGATGAATTCAAGAGGGTATTGATCCTGTGTATGTGTGTAGGTGAAACTCATGTGTACATGTGTATATGATGCTATTACAATGGAGGTGGGTATGTGTGTAAAGGATGGCTAGTGTGTGTAGTGATGGAAGCATGAGTGGGGATGGAGACCACTAGAGAGGATAGGAAGCCCTGTTGGTGAAGATGTCAACAAAGGAGAGAAGAAAAAAGGTGATAAAAAACCTTTAGCAATTGCTAACCCTACGATCTATCCTGCAAGTAGTTCATTAGAAGATATTAGAGACAAATTAATAAACAAAAGGTTCAAAGTTGCTACATGTAGAGGAGAGGCGAATTTGTGGAAATTCCAATAAGGAGAATAATAAGGGAAAAGAGAGAAGAAGGAATGAAATGGTGAATCCAAGGAGGAAAAGGGAATTTCACAAAGAAAGCAAGTCTCTCTGTGTGTGAAATTGAATAAGAAAAAGAGGTGTCATCGATGTAGTAGTGGTGGCTCAAGTAGCTTGATTAAGTAATCAAGTTATAAGAAGGAAGTCTTGGAAGTTGCGTGCCGTCGGTGAAATGATTGTGTATGTGAGTGTGGGGAAAGGCATTGGGGAGTTGAGAAGAGATAGGAGTTAATGGGAGATCGAGAAATCCAATGAAAATTGCGTGGAGTCGCTATAGCCAATCCTTTGATACTATGTTTGGTGAAGAGACCACACATCAGGATCACTTAATGATGATTAGGACTATAATGACCATAAACAGGTGAGTGAGAAACGTAATGATATGCTACAATGTTATGATTGGTTTGATATGTTGTGCTGAATCTTGATATATTGTATATGTGTCTTTCCTTGTTTGTTTGTGATTGCAATTGTGGTGATTTTATTATTTCCTTAGTAGACAATAAGGTAAAGAAGTTGGAAAGGAAGTTATACGAAGAAACTAGTAATTAGGTAAATTACGGATAAATATGAGTGTAGCGATATAAAGATTAGAATGGGCTATGGGTAGATAGCACTATCTTGACCATAGCACCTTGCCTTAGTTTTCTAATGCTATCACTATGGATTTAATATCCAAATTTAGATTTGTTTTCGCAAACTAAATTAATACATGTAAACTTAACCTTTTATATATATATATATTATATATATATATATATGTATAATTGGTGTTTATGAAGAGACGTATGGAACAAACTATGTATCATTATGTACATATATAAGGATCTAATTCTGAATACATATATATATATATATATGCTTGGATGAACGATTTTCCTACTATATCCATATAGGTTACATTCATACCTATAATTATACAATCATAAATGAAAGTCTTTATTTTTCAATGCAATAATTTTAACCTCTTACATCTCTTAAGTATACGAGGAAAAGTATTTAACAAATTTATCCTTTAATTAAAATACATTTATAAATCTATAGATACATATATATATATATATATATATTTGTACACATAGGTATTTGAGGACTTGGAAGGGATATATACCTATGTGGCTACCCTAATTGACTTTTGAATGCATAAAACTAAGTACATGAGAGGTGAAATGACATGAAGGCATCAAGGAATGAAAATGGTAACTCAATCTCGAGTGAATGATTTGACGTTCGAGTATAATGGCACAAAGGTGTCGAGAAATGAGGACTGTAGTCCAAACTTGAGTGGTTGATTGACGATTGAAGAGATTTGAAATATATTAGACTATTATTTAGCTAAAATTTTGTGCCTAGCTTGATCATTCCATCTAGTCGGCCTGGCTTTCCTTGCCTTATTTGTGATGTGAAATGTATGATCTCTTCTTGTTGCAATAAATGCGAATATGAAGTGTATGGTTTTTGCTTGTGGGATTGATTGGGTCCCTAATGTTTGTCATTGAAATTGTATTCTTTAAAGGCTCGTTAGTTTACTTTATTACTCTGAATGTGGATTGGCTTGTGATTTTCTATTGTTTGATCATCTTGAACCAAATAATCAAAGAATTAGACTAAAATAAAACTAGGCATGCATTACACAAGACATTGCATGAGATTGAAGGTCATTACTACTATAGGACGCGTCGGAAGTGATCAAAAGATCATTGTTCTGCTAAGTGCAAACTAAGTGATTAGGGGATTGTCGTGCCTTGACAGTTTTGAGTCTGACCTATCTCTTGAGGGTGTGCAAATGCTTGGTGTAGAGAGGCACTTAAGTCTAGATCATTAAAGTTAAGACACAGTTATAATAAAAGTGATAAAGAGTACTTATATTGTGTGTAAGACTCGGGCATTGATGATGGCTTTGGAATCCCTAACCTAAGGTCAAGGGGGGCATAAATCCTAGACTTCACGTCGGTTACCGGAAGACCGCGTGAGATGTTGCATTCATATGATTGTTCATGCATAGCATATGATTTGATAACTTGAATTGATATTTCTTGTGCATGTGTAGCATTAAGAGTATTACACTCTCATTGACTGACCCATAGTGTGCTCACCTCTCTATAGATCATTTTGCAGGTAAAGATTATGCAAGCTTCGGATGGGATAAGATGTGATGTGTCGACAGTTTTTGGAAGCTAAGAATGATAAAGTAAGAATGGTGAATGTTAAACTATTTAGATGAAATGTCACTTTTAGGACCTTGATGTAAAATATGAATTGATGAGACTCAGGGTTTTATTCCATTTACTGATTGGTAGGGGATTCTGACTCTTTGCGATTTTGGTTGACCGTAGGACATGGAATCCATAGTTATATATTTATGATATGATTATATGTAATATGATTAGTCATAAATGTAATTGATTATTTAGAATCTTACAATCTCTAACTTACAAGACGGTTGTCATGTAACGGGTGCACACCTGCTATGATACTTTTTAACAGAAACTTCTAGGCCCGCTTTGAGGCGTGACAATCATAGTACTTAAAAGGATGAAAAAGAGGACGTATATGCCTTAATTAAGTAAATAAAATTCTAAAAACCTTATTCTTGATTAAGTAATGTCTAGTACAATTTTGGGTTTGTAAATTTTCATTTAAATAGCATGATAAATTTTGACATTTTATAGATTAGCTCTTGAACTCTAATATTAGTATCTACAGTACATTAAATATGATTAAGTGAAAAAAGATGTTAAGAAAAAATAACTTTATCATGAATGTAATCTGTTTAAGTACCATTTAAAAAAATTTTGTCCTTGATTTTTAAAGTTTATTTTTGCTTGAGGAAAAGCAAAAATTTAAGCATAAGGGAATTTGATAAGGATTATAAAGTACATATTATTTATATAAATTATAATTATAACAACCTTTTATGTAATTTTATTACATTTTATATAAATATTATGTTTAATTAGTTTATATTTTGATTTCGAAGTCTTAAAATATGATTTATGTTTTAACGAAATAATTATATGAAAGTTAAACAAAAAAAATATAATTTTTATAAGATGAGAAGTTTAATACGTGAATAAACACGTACATGTCTAAAACACCTAAGCAATCATGCAAAATAATCAAGATCAAACATGCAAAGGAAAGCTTGTAACTCAACCGTAGAAGCCAACACACGTATGGACACACCTGTGCTTGTGGGCATGTTAAAGGAAAAATGTATAGATCATAAGCTGGAAAACATGCCCCTACTGAGATGAAGTCTGCCCGTGTTGTGTCTAAAGCTTATAAAAAGACATCCAAGAGATTAGACCATGTTGATGAAAACATATTTCTATGATAGACACGACGATTAGAAAGTAGCAAATTAGTTTAGAAGTTAGGGGACAATTAGAGGAGAACATGGATGGATTAGACGAGGTAAAGATAGATAGATAGATAGATAGATAGATATGAGGGATTAGAGTAGATGACTATAAAAAATTAGATTAGAAATGAAAAGATTCACTAGCATGCTGTAAATATTGATTCACCACAAAGCACGTAAGGAAAGATTACATCCTTATCTTGTCCATAATTGTAACCGTACTGCATTCAACACACACACACACACATATATATTAAAACGAGAGCAGGACCTGTAGAGCAGTCTAAGGTAGTTTTTGATTAGGAAGATAGTTTTTAGTATTAGAATATTAAAATTAGAGAGTTAGATGAGATAAATTATAGAAGATAGATAGATGAGTAGAATAGAAATTAGAAGATAGATTTGAGAATAAATTAGAGATTTTTATATTTTTAATTTTAATTCTTTTATTTATGCTTTCTTTTATTATTATTTCTTTAAGATTCAGCATGTTTATAGCTTAATTTCCCTTTTGTATTAAGGTACAATGAACCTTAGAACGAATATACAATTTTTATGATTATTCAATCATTTATTTTTTATTCTTGTGATTCAATTATATGTTCCTTATTGTTTTCAATTTATTATTGCTGGCATACTAGTTGGAATTTGATTTCTCATATAAAGATCGAGAGATTCTGTATAAGAATAGATCTTGCATAATTGAAAGGAGTTGAATGCAATCTTAAAGATAGGATGACGTAATTCTTCTAAATTAGGGTGAAACTTAATAGTTGAATTCATAGATCAAATGTAATGCAATTTTAGGGATTTTAATTAGGAAGAGATTCCAATTAATCAACATAGAATTAGGAATTAACATGACTCCAGATAGCTATTAGAACAATTTAAGAATTTCTGTAGTCTAAGAATAAAATAAGAATTTGAATAATAATTAGTTATTTACATTAGTAATTCTTGGGGGATTCAATACTTGAATATATTTTAATTGATTATTGCTTTTCTTTAATTTATTCACTATTTATTTTAATTACTTATTTAATTTTATCAACTAGATAATAAGAGAAAGAGTTATTACTAGTACTCGTAATCCCTATGGGATCGACACTCGATATCTTTATCCACCATACTATAGAATCAATAGGTTCACTTGCCTATAAGTCTAAAGTTAGATAGTAGGAAGACCGATATCACCACATATGTCAAAGCAATGCAAAACATGCATCCTTCGTAACCCATGTGCAAAACCAACTCCATAAGCAACCTTGACTTACATAAAACTGCCCATCTACACGTGATTCAAAACCCTTAGTTCAAAAGTTTTTGCCACTAGAAAAAATCTCCTAAAAGCTCTTAAAGCGTCACTAAAAAATAGAACCAAAAGTCCTTATAAACCGCAACATACCCTCCACGCCAAGCACCCCTATTCTAACAAGAAAAACCACACTCCAAACAACAAAATTTCAAGCCCACTTTCAAATATTGCCGATGCCATTTAGAAGCTCATTTGAGGAGCTAAAAATATTAGAAAAATCAAAAGGAACCCCATGCCAAGAGGGAGCAAGAAGGTGATGATAGGAGCTCCCACTAGTAGCCATTAAGTGTAGGATCTTAGCTCCTTCTTGTAAACTTTTCTTTTCTTGTAATATTTTCATGTAAACAAATTAGAATAGGCTATATTATTATGATTTTTGTAAGTTTCATATGTATATTTAAGGTATAATTAGTCAAGTATACAAGTTTTAGATTTAAACTTTAGATTAGGATGAAGAATAATGTGAGAAATCACTATGTATTAAGTGGAATATGTATGAAACATGATGTAAATGAGATTAGGAAATATTTATACACTTTTAGATACCAACTTTTAGGAGCTAAGGAAGCATTTTTCTGATGTATTAAATGTACTCCCAACCATAGAAAACATTAGGTGATGATCGAAGTGCTTTAGTAGTAGGAAAAAGTGGGAAAAATGCAAGACTTGTTATTAAGCCCCAAACCGATGCCCAAACTAATTTATATCCACAATTGTTTCAATTTCCAAAACCCAAATATGATGGAATATCACTAGGAAAAGTCTGGAAACAAAATGCTAAGAGAAAAGACACAAGATGATGCATAGAAGTGGGGAATAAGTGAAATCAAGACCCCTAGCAACTAACTTGAAATACATGGATAAAAATCCCAAAATTTTAGCAAGATTAGAACCTTCACACACCCAAGAAAAATTTCAAATAAATTTCTAAGTGATTAGAATTAAATTTCTTGGAGTATTAGATCTAATTGGGTAAAAAAGACTTTAAAATAAACCCAAACAATGTGCACCCGAATTGTTTTGACCCTAACTTAATTTTCTGAAGCTCAAATGACCAAAATGACTTCGTAAATAGAAAGAACACTTGAAAAACTTTAAAATTACCATAAGTACATGAAAAATGAACCTAAAACAAAAAAAGTTATGATCAAAACATTAAAACATTTGAAACTAGAGAGACTAACGAATTTTATAAAACCAATTGAAGTTGATATCTAACTTAAAGTTATAGAATTGTTGTTTATCTTACCAGGTGACATACATTTTGAGGACAACCTATTGCCAGATTATTATGATTAAGGATGACATGTTTGGGTAAGTAAATCCGATGACTACTGTTACTATTTGTGCTTGTAATTTAGTGCACCTAGTATGTAATTGTGATATATGAATTGGATTTGTGTATGGGGGTAATTGGGATATTTATTGTGTTTGGTTGCTATGATTGGATTGCTAAACCATGTTAATTATATTTGGCTAATTACTTGTTGATTTCCTTTGCATTTAGAATTAAGAAAATGCAAGTGTCTGTATTGAATTGATGTAGTCACCAAATAACTAAACTTAATATTATTTGACCCTAAATAAAATGAATCATGCATCGTAAATTTCCACATGTAAGAAGGTCGTTGGCATCATGTGGTGGTATGGAGAGGCTACATGGAGGCATACTCCATGTCTAAACCTTGTCTCAACCTTTGGGAACTAAGTGAAACTAGAAAATGCTGCCTTTTGATTGAGACCAAGTCCGGGGATTCATTACTTAGGGATGATTGAGCTTGCAGGCCTTTCACAATCCTTTCACAATTCATAACTTAGTATATATATACTTATTTTTTATTCCATTTAAATATAGTAAAAATATATATAGACTTTGTGAATGATCTCAAACAGGAAGTGTGGGGTCACTTGAGCTTGGAGTCGATGTGTAGTTCATAATTTCCTAACCTAGGCAAAGGAGGGCAATGAATTTATGCTGTATGCGATTTCTGATAGACCATATACATCATTGCATTCATTTGAGTGATCATGCATTGCATATATTTTCTTAAACAACTTGTTTACTATTGCTTGCCGGTTCAGTTGGAGGGTTATCTCACTATGCTATCATAACTTACACCCTATAGTATTTCTTTGTTGTAGGAGCCGATATGGTTAGAGCCTAGTAGATAGATGTTAAAGTTTAGTGCAGGGCATGAGGGAAAAGTGAAGGATTAAAGTGGAATGAAGAGATCATTGTTATATTTATTTTTATATGAACTTGATTTCATATTTTAGTTGTATTAATATTTTAGTAGAGACTCATATGGCTTAAGTTATTAACCACAAGACAATGTTGTTAGCTTGTGGATATTGATATCGCTATATTATTTATTTTAAGTAATGATTTTCCTCTATATTTTCTTGAAAATGTTAAACCTGATTGGGAATTTGGATGTGAGCACACCCTGTATGTTGTAAGGCAAATCCTCAGATAACGAAGGGGTTATCCCCAAGTTTTCATGCAAAGTATGGTGAACTATTACTTCCTAAGGGGCCCACTGGGGCGTGACACCCATAATTAGTGTCTTCCACTTAATCTTTACCTAAAGCTTGCAAGAAAACAAGTTGGATTAGTGGCTAATTATGAGGGAGTTGGAGCTTGCTTTAGGGTTTAGGGTTTAAGCTCCATTTTTGGTCCTTACCTTGCTAGTTACTCAATCGATCTCCAAAATTAAAATTTCCTCTTCCAATTATCTCTAAATAACTTGAACATGATTTTATTTACCAAATTAAGGTCTTGAAGCAATATTTAGGATTTTAAGGCTAATTCCGGATTAAAATCAATAAAACCAAATTCAAGAGCAAAAAGGTTATTTTTTTTGTAAATTGTCTCTAAACTTTAAGAGATCATTCCCAATGAGTTAAAATGACTCCAAGTGACTCTTATTAAGTTGTTTAGTGATTTTGGCCAACTTTGATGACTCTAAATCGAGTGTAGGGGCAAAATGGTTAATTTGCAAAATTGATCTCTAAATTTTGATTTTTCCTTTTTCGATTGACTCCAAATAATTTTTTAATGATTTTAATTATTTACCTAATTAAGATTTTAGAATTTTATATAGGGTTACTAAGTTATTTCGAAACTATTTTTTTTGATAAAATTGAGTTTAATGGTAAAAAGGTCATTTTGAAAAAAATTTGGTCTTAACTTTTGTAAATCCTTTCTTGATCGACTTTAAATTTCTTTTTTTAATTCCACTAACCTTATTTAGAAATATGGGATTTTTCATGCATGACTCATTTCCCACACAATCCAAATTTTTATAATTATTATAATATTGTGCAACTAAAGTACAAACGCAAACAAGTATACTAATTATAGAGCCAATCACTTGTCCATAGTATCTAATCGTGATAATCCTATAGTAGGTTATCAGCAAAAAGATTTTCAAATCAGTGTAACCTTAAAAGATAATATAACTTAATGAGTAACTTGAAAAGCTATTTCACTTGAGTAAACTAAAAGTTTATGATGGTTTGCCTAATTCCCAGTTATTCGTTTTAGTGTTTGGGTCCAAAAGTCTTCGGTTTAAGTAAAAGCTTTACATGTCTATATTCGTTTCAAAGTATCAAGTAATATTTTCCAATAGAGGTTTGAATTAGTCAAGTGGGAACCATATTTTAGCATGATTCCCCTAGAAGGTTCGGTTTTGTTTTATCATATTCGAATCAATCTGGAAATACGTAGCTAACTACTGCCTTTACAACTATAGAAATTTAAAACTTATATTTACCATTATTAATAGTTTTTGTCATAGTTATAACATATTTATAGAAGTCCGTAAGTTTTATAATAAGATGACATCACTTAATTTTAACAAGAATCCATTTATTAACACATAAATGAATAGATTAAAAGGATTTGTATGAAACGGAGTCAATAAATCGTATTATTAATCTCATTAATACTAAAAATTTAAATCATCAAATCTAGATATGCAATTTATTATGCCTCAATGATAAGATTATGTTATTCGAAATTAACATTACAATGGAAACAACTTCTTGATTACCATAGCATAACGAGTATCGTTATGTTTTGACCTCAAACTAATTAAGTGATTATGCAAATGGACAATGTACTAAACAATATACATATATAAACAAGTCATGGTTAAATAATCAAATAACCTTATTAACCTAATTAACTTTCATCAATGTAATATTAATAAATATTAATATATATATTCAAAGGGATCGAATCAACTCAGAACAGAGTCCGAAGCAACAAGGACTACTCACCGGAGTTCGAAGAGGATTGGCGCAACGTTACAGGAGAAATTGATATAATATTATGTATGAGGATGTGCTTTACGCTTTTATGGTAAGCCCTTGCTTGTGTACTAATTTTCATAAGAGCGTCTAACTAAATCATCGAAAAATAAGTTTTTCTTTTTTTAGTCCTTTCATATCGGTGGTTAATATTATTTTACGTCTGCTAAAATCCCATTTGTGTAATTATGAACATATTTTAGATTATGGCATTCGTTAACAATACGATTAAACTTTACATATGTCATTTTAATTATCATGAATACTAGTGAGTTCATAATGTTGCATATTTTATAATGAAAATAGAGTTAATATTATTTGTTATACATTCCACATCATTATTGTGATGATTACTTAATAAATCTTTTGTTTGAAAGTCCTAAATTGGAATTTTAAGTCAAAACATACAGACCTCCAACTATATATCCCTATCACATCGAAATGCTCTATTAGTGGTAGAAAAATGTTGTGTATGAGGGAGTTGGATTTATCGACAAAGATAAATCAGTTAAGCAGTTGCAAGATATATGCACACATATTACACACAACTTGCTCTCCATTTGTGTGGCTTGACAACATCCAGTACATATCTTGAAACCACATCATACTAATGTGACCCCCCTACTATCGAACCTAGCCTCACCCTAAGTAATCTCTAACATGTGGCAATCTAATCCAAGGAACTACTCTTGTCACTACCTAACCATTGATTGAGAGGCCTAACTAGACCTCAACATCCTATCGAGTGATAGTGAACTCCCTAGTCCGCATGTGAAATATGTGCGTCTCTAGCCTCGACCGCTTAACTAGGGCAGTTATTATATACCGATCTAATTGTGTAAATGGTAGTCGATTCACACCTTAGAATCTCGCCAACTGCAGATATGGCTCCATTCATAAATCGACTAGGATAATGTTTTTTGCATGCCAAAGCAATAACTCACGATGTCGAAAGACGAGCTAAGATTGATCATAAAAGTAAAGAAGTGAAATGTTATACTATTATCAATATAACATAAAGTGATCAATTTCACAAGTTACATGTGGTTTACCTCTCCATCCTAGGTGGCCTATGAACCATGTCCTTCTTGCTATGTCAAAATGGATTGATCAAAGGGTTTAGGCTCCATCTAATTTGTACAATGAAAAAAAAAATTACTTTTTCAAAAAAAAAAATTCTTCACATGAAAAAAAAATTACTCTTTTAATTTTAAGATTTTTCAAAAAAATTTGTAAAAGGAATTTGCAAGTTTACATAAGAATAGAAGAAAGAATAGTTTATAAAAAACTTTTTAATAGATTGAAATTTTCTTAATTTTTTTTGAAATAAAAAAATTCGTAATTTTGTTGAAACATTGAAAAATTTTCAAATTATTGAATTCATAATTTTTTTTTCAAATAATAAAATTTAATATTAACATTTTCATTAACACATATTTTTTTAAATTAATTTTTTAACGATTATTTAATTATAACAAATTTTTGAAATGATTTAAATAATTAACAAAAAATTTACACATTAAAATAATACGGAATTTTTAGTACACATAATGTTGATCTTCTTTACATGTTACGTATAACAACATTTACATAAATTATGTTTCTCACATTACAAACTAACAATAATTACTGGTAATTTAATAAAAAACAGAAGACTACAAAAAATTGCAGCTAATGTTTTATGGATTAACGAAAAGTAATATAATAGGAAAAAAAATAATTTTTTAATGAAAAAACGTATCAAAATATAGCTTAATCAAGTTTTTTTCCTGAAGAAATTGGAAAGATCTCCTGTTGATATTGCTATACTTCTCATAGATGTACAAGCTTTTCTTCTTCTATCCACAAAACCTATGTAAAAATAAAAGCAACAAAGGAGAAAGAGCATTGCAGGGAGGAGAAAGAGAGATGGAAGAAGAAGTGTAGCTCTATGTGCATTTATAATACAAATGTGTTGGTGTAATAAATTTCTATTGTATATGCGTATGGCCATTGGAGATCTCATATTGTGATATTGTATATATTTATAGTATCATTTTGTAATTTTTTTTGTAAGTTTATAGGTATAGGTTTGCAGGAGCTAGGTGATAAACAAATGAAATTATTGGAAAGTGGGGGAAAGTAAATTATTAGAAGGTGGGAGATGTTGGTAGGGAAAAATTACTCAAAGTTGATGCTTGAAGGCACAAACCATGTCTACACCTTCAAGCAATTTGCTTGAAGGCATAGACATGGTCCGCACTTTCAGTTTTGCTAATTTTGGTTCAATTGAAGGTGCGTTGCAAGTTCGTGCCTTCACCACTTATTTTTGGAATAAATTTCTCGAGTACCTCATTTTGTGATTATTTTTTAAAATTAATATTATTTTAGTGGATTTCTCGAGTATTATTTTCAATTTGTGAATGTTATATACTAAAACTTTGTCAATGTTATGAAACATTCGGTGACGTGCTATGTCTCACTCTTTAAATTTTTACAATGTGTATGATTCATAAAATTACAAACAACATCCACTGCATATTCTGTTCCATCATTTTTTTTTCTTTCATTAACTCTATCTCTTGCATTTCTATTGATGGGTTCAAAACCATTCGTACAAGAATGATTTTGGGTCTTAAGGGTAGGTGTGGCTCGGTTTTTCCTCCACACCAAACAAAAAAACCAAACCAAACCAAATTGTAAAAATTTAGTTTAGTTTTTCATCGCTTTGAGTCAAACCAATGGTTTGGTTTGGAAATTTTCCAACACATGAAATTTTGGTTTTGCTTACAGATTAAACCATATTTTTTTTCTTCAAGAAAAATATATTTACTTAACATATAATCTCATATAAGCAATACTAAATTCATTTGATAATGGTATGTTTTGATATCATATAAGAGATTGATAAAATCAATATACAAACAACTAAAAATTTTAAATATGTAATCGAACTACTTTATTCTTCAAGTTGGTATATAGTATAAATTTTAAGTCAATATATATATGTATATATGCTATATTATAGTTATAAAATTTAAATACATATATTTTTCACTAAATTTTAACTAAAAATTCTTATAGTACAACAATTTTTTTTTTTTAGTTTCAAGTAAAATATTAATATATTATTTCAAAATGGTTTGGTTTAATTTTACTGTTTGGTTCAAATTATTCTTATAAATCAATCATAGATTTTTAGTTTGGTTCAAATTAAAACCAAACCAAAAATTAGGATCCGGTTTAAGATCCATCTTGTCAAAGTAATTCTGGACCGGATCCGGTTCAAGATCCAGCTCGTGTCAATGTTTAATTGGGAAACTACACACCCATTTTCGACGTGTCTTTAAAATATTTTACGTGATGCCTATTCCGTGGAGAAAAACGATTGTACTAATCTAGGATATATGACTTTTTTCATAGCGAGGGGCACAGCACTAGTAATTGTGAGGACTGAGGACGTTGAAAATTTAGCGCATTTCTAAATTTTATATTATGATATCCGGTTATATTATGAGATACCTGCAGTTTAATGAATTTTAAATTAGTTACTAATCTTAAATGTCATATAAGGATTTCATTTACTACATTTGAATAAATAAAGTATTGAAATTATTCATATTATTGTAGTTTTGATTAGTAGCATAACTATTTTATCTAAAACTTGTAAATATATTATAGACATTTTATATTTATAACTTGATACCTCTCCTTTGTTATAAGTTAGGACCTAGACTAAAGCTTATTAAGTAGACAACTTAATTAGTTAGGACTTAAATGATGTCTTTGAATCGAAATGCTTTTTTTGATATCATATTAAAATTAGTACTACAATCATCTTATCTAAAAAGTTAAATTTACAAATATAGCGTATAGGGCTTGCAAGTTGTGTTTGCAGGTAATGTTCCTATTCGTATTTCATGTCGAAGTGATGTCAATATCAAAAGTATATAAATTAAATAGTAATTATGAATAGTTAAATTACAATATATATATATGTATATATAATCATGTTATTAACTATATCGTTTTTCTGTTCTTGTTATCTCGTGGTATTCAGCAATTTCCAGCCCTAAAACTAGTGTTAGATCTATAAGTATTAGTTGACAATGGTGAAGTATCTTCAATCTATGTCTGGGTTCGTTCATACTCTTATCCTAATTTATAAAATAATACAGTGAGTTAACACGCACATAGCACGTAGCTTTGTCTGGGGATTTTAAAATTGACATTTGACGGATAAAAAACAACTCCTGGTAATCAAAACGAGTACTCCTGGTCAAAAGTCGGTGCCATTGATATTTGACAGTGTGTATAAATTAGAAATAAAATCCTTTGCATACGACCTATTGCAAGGAATGCATAATACGTATTCGATGGTTGACAGAAAGTTATTTTTTTCTCGTGAAATTTCTTTGTAGTTCATATAATTGACATCATATAATAGCAATCTGTATTTCGGCTATATAATAACCAGCGATCATAACGTAATCTTAGACATATAAAACATGCTATCCAGAAGCAACATTTCTTTTAAATTTTGGTCAAGATAACATTTATTGTCAAAATTAGTTTCACCTATAAAGAGTATTAGCTATAACAAATTTATTTTAACAAGGTTTAAAATGCTTTTTCGAAACAAAAATGACCTAAATTGTCTAAGACCAATCATATTATAATATATAGTTTCAGAAGCTCTTGTCCTTTTTGTATTCTATTATTTTATGCTATTATTAATGTATTTCTATAAATTCTTATTTGAGGTGTTGTTGTATATTATAATATTTAATTTTGAAAGTTCTTACCGTATATAGTTCTAGAATAATAAAAACAAATCATGATATATGTACGTTTTACTCTTATCTATAAATGTAATTTTCATTTTCATATGCTCATATGCAATTTTCATAATCCTCCTATTGTACCATCCAACTCTCCTCTATTAGCTTCTTCTCTTCTTCTTTTTCTTTTTCTTTTTTTTTTTCTTTGGTTATATGTATGAATTTGTTTTGTATGTGTTTTTAGTTATTATTCCATTGTATATTTTTTTTATTAATTGTTCAATCTTAATTTTTGCGTTTATGTTGTCATATAGGTGATGATGAAATAGGATTTATGGAATGTAGAAATGAAATATGAAGACAGACCAACGGAATGAAACTACAAAGGTAAAGAAATTGAAATAAAACTTATTGAATTAGTTTTCTATTTCTTTTTTTATGGAAATTTTCTAGAAAACTACCACTAAAATTCTTCTATGAATATGATGTGATAGCGGATTGAGCCTAACCTTTGAAGATAGCAACTTGGATTAGCAGAAACAAAATGGAGTAATATTTTGTTAGTTTCAAATATCAAAAACTACCAAATGCTTGCTTCAAATGTGGAAGACTTAGACACACAACAACTAGCTGTAATGAAGAGGGTGATTGTCTCATCTACTTTACTTGGCTAAGAGCAAACTCAGTTAAACCCTTGTTTGGGGACAATGACTCACCTAGCATTGCCTCTCCAACCTAGTCCTCCTCTACAAAAGTGGCATCCAATGAATCAAGCCCCATCTTTCTCACTACTATATTAAGGAACATGGCTAGTAACACACTTGATGATTGTTATGTGGCACCTACCCCCAAAGCCGATATTACCCAAAAGCCCTATGTATCCCGTTTTAGAACAGAGCTAGACAGCTCCACTCACAACCCAGTGGATGAGCATGTTAATACCTTTTAAAATATAATGAGCATAAAAAACTTTGTGTTTTAGCCCAACACACTTACGCTTCAAGTTGTGTCAAATTCGTCAATTAGAATCATGTAAAACACAGCGTTTTTGTAGACACGACCTAGATATGGTCATGTATGTAGGACGTATCTAAATCAATTAGCTTAAAGAGATACACAATCAATGAACACAATCATGTCTAGCTCCTGTGTAACTTTCTATGAATCTTCAACTTCAGCACATTCTAAACATGGTCATATCTAGGTTGTGTCTAACTTTAAAATTTCTTCAATTTAGCTCAGAATTGAATGGAATTGGATTCTTTTTCTTTCTTTTTAATTCCACTATCCATTAAAGCCCTAAAATCAAATTATTACTCAATTAAAATTTAAATTTTTCAAAAACATGCCAAAATCAAGAGAAAAACACATTAAATCTTACTTACTATATATATCTAATTGAGCAATTGTCAAACTTCCCTACACTTAAGCATTTGGTTATCCTTAAGCAAATTAGTCAAATCAAGTAATAGGATAAGAAATATTTAATCAATTTACTATCATTCAAGAAATCAATCAGAACAATTCTTATTTAACTATAAAATGGTTTAAGAACCAAACTCTTAATTAACTTGCAGTTTCAAAAGAAGATTAACTATAACTCTTATACTTTTCAATTAGCTAATTGTCTTAAACATATGAAAGAATTAAAACTCGAATTATCATCTCCTTAATCAAGAAAAAGTCTTACACTTTACTAACTTTACTAAAATATATACACTTCTTTCTTTAATTTTACTAAATACTATAATCTAAGGTAAATATATCCACTTATCCCTTAATCATCTCTCTAGTGTTTTTTTTTTTCTTTTTCAAGTAGTTTCATTGATCAATAAGTCCTAGACCAATCAATCCTTGGCTACTAGGTTTTAAGATACCCATTTGAACCATCTACTACCTTTATTTAATAGATCTTATTACTTATGATTAGCCTTAACTAGGCTTTTCTCTTAGCCCTTTTAGCGAGCTTTCAATCGATAATCCTGAGTTCTTTATTCAAGTTAATTGGTGTTATTCCCTGCAAAGCAGGCACCCCTTAGGTTTAATTACTCGAGTAAACGAGGCCCACAACTAAACTTTAATTTAGTTAATTTATTTTCATCTCTAACTATATTGATTTTTTTCAAGAAATTTTCAAAGGATAAGTATCAACTATTTACTTATCAAGGATTATAATGCTTTAAAAATATCAAAGGGGAAAAATATACATTAAAGTAAGGTCAAAAGAAATCCATGACTTGTTCTTGACTAGTGATGTTATTCAATTTTCTAATCTTAAAGTTCAAAACTAAATAATAATTAGCCATTAAAGTACTTATGATCAAGTGTTCTATACTACCCGAAATTGCAAGTTAACTTAATGATTTTTAAGTTAAATAAGCAAATTTTGATTTCTTAAATAATCATACATTTGTAGCCCTCTTCCCTACACTTTAAATCATGCATTGTCCTCAGTGTACAAATAAAAAAATTAATAAAATAAGAATTAAAGAAAACAAGAAAAAAAAAAGATTGAGGAAGACAATAGGGAAAAGAACCAATACTCCCTTGAACATGGCATCAATTCCATTACAAAATGAGATCAACATGGATAATTGTTGATCTTGAATGCTCTTAAACATGTGAAGTATAGTTAGCATCCTCCTCCTCCTCATCTTCTTCTTCTTCACCTTCTTCCTCATCCTCATCTACATCCAAATCCATTATTTCTATCTCATCACTCTCTTCACATTTCTCTCTTGGTGCCATTTGTTTGATCAAAGAAGAAAAATACTTCAACATATATAACTTCAACACTAGGCAACAAGGGAATAAATTTATAATCCAACTACCTAGTACTAATATTGCCATATGTTTAATCCTAGGTCAATTTTAGAAATCGGTAGCATGATGACCCTAATTATAAGAATTAATGAACTAAATCTTCCTAAATATACCCTCATACCACTCATGCATATTGAATTAAAGAAAAGTATGGAAGAGCACTACGTTTTCATAAATAATCAAGAGCATAGAAATGAACATGACCTACATAGGAATAAATACGGTCATGTTTATCCCATGTCTAATTGCAAAACTCAACATGTGATTTTTTTTTTTTTTCTGATTCTAGCCTATTCATGCAATGCCATTAGGAATTTCTAAAGTTTGTACCAAAGGAAAATGACCTAAACTCATCACTAACTACCAAAAGTTGCAAGCATTACATAAAAAACCTAAACCTAGGGCAATGCTATATCGAATCATCCATGAAAAAGCTTAAATAGCATATTTAAAGTGTTAAGAACATGAGACATGCCTTGCTTGAGAATGGAGTTGATGAAAAATGTGAAGAATTAGAATGTAGGATGTGTGCACTATGTCATTCGTGTCTATGTCCGTGTTTAAAGAGAGGGCATGTCTACGTGAATTGTGAAATCCTTGATCATGTCAAATCCTTTTATATAAAGGTTGACACACTGGGTTGACATAAGCATGTTGAGCTCATGTTTATGCCCAGACTTTTAAAGTACCTAATTAAAGGTCAATACAATTCAGGCACAACCGTGTCTAAGGATTGTGTATCTCTCCATAAGAATATCGTTCATGGCATGCTTAACACGACCTTAGACATGATCGTGTCTAAAGATTGTGTAACTCACTATGAAAATTTATACTCTTCAAATGTTTCGACATGATCGTGTCTAATGGTTATGTAACTTATGTAAGAAAAATTCTTATAAATGATCTTGACACGACTTTAATGTGCTTGTGTCTAGTGGTCATGTTACATCGGAAGAATGATATAATTTCAACATACCTTTGACGCAATTGTGTTAGTGGTCGTGTCAAACTTGCAAAAATTGTGACCTTTCTTTTTAGGTAAACAAGTGTAAAAATGAAAATAAATTAAGGAAAACTTAATTGGAAAACTAAACTTGGATTGCCTCTCAAGAAGCACTTTTGTTTAACGTCACTAGCTCAATGCACTAATCTTTTTTTAGTCAGATGGATGACCATGGAAAATTTGGTGCTCAAATTGTGTGAATTGATCCAGACCCTTCTACTTGCCATGAATGAGACATTGTGGAAATAGATTTATATAAATACCGTCTTGCACACCAATGGAACTAAGCAAGTTAGATGTATTTTAGAAACAACATGTATCATTACTCTTAAGGGGTTGTTGAATCGCATAAAGCGTCTTGAAAGTTCTTTCTTCTTCCCTAACTTTTAGAGTTAACTTTTGATTTCTTACATCTATAATTGACCTATAAGTAGTTAGGAAAGGGCAACCTAAAATTAGTGCCGCTTCAATGTCCTCATTTGTATCTAGGATTACAAAATTTAAGGGAAAAATGAATATACCTACCTTAACCAATATATCTTCAATAATATTGATGGGGTACTTTACAGACCTATTGGCTAATTGAATACTCGTATATGTTGGTTTAAGATTCCCTATTCCTAACTTTTTAAGCATATAATGTGACATTAAATTTGTACTTGTGCCTAAGTCAGCTAAAGCTCCGTTTATTGATAAATTGCCAATAAGACTAGGTAGAGTAAAACTCTCTAGATCTTTCAATTTTCTTGGCAACTTATTTTGCATCAGCATAGAGCATTCCTCATTTAATGTTGCAGTTGATATCTCTTCTAACTTCCTCTTGTTTGAGAGTAGCTCCTTTAAGTACTTGGCATACTTAGGCATCTATGATAGGGCATTAGCAAAAGGTAAGTTAATATATAATTGCTTAAAATTTTCAAGGAACTTACTAAATTGTTCATTAGAGTGGTCCTTCTTCAAGCGTTTAGGATAAGGTATTGGTGGTCTGTATTCCTTCACTTTTGGTAGCTCCTCACTCTCTTTTTCCTTGACTTCCGCATCTTTCTTTTTTGATTCCTCACTAGTTTTCTGATCAACTTGCAATTCCTTTCAACTTCTAAAGGTTACTACTCTCACATGCTCCATAAGATTTCTCAATGTTTCCTAGCAGCGTCCCTTGCTATCTTTTAGCCACATCTTTGCAAGTTATCCCACTTGATTTTCTCGGTTATAAATAGAGGCTTCTTGATTCCTTAAAAAAGTTTTTGTACTATGTGATCTAGTCTCATTAGCTTGAATATATTTAGTTAAAAGTTTTTCTAAACCAGATTTCTTCTCTTGTGGTAGGGGTTGCTGGAATTGTAGTAGAGGGAAATTCATCCTCCATTGATGTTAATTCTGATTGTTCCAAGAGAAATTTAGATGATTTATGTGTCCTAGATTGTAAGTGTTACTATATGAGTTTTTTTTTGTGGCCTAGAGGGGTTTCCTAAATAGTTTACTTGTTCTTATTGGCCGTTGATAGAGCCATTTTATACTTAATCTTTATAGTATAAATTGTGCTAATTCATTATTGATTTTATAGAAATCATAAGGAAATGGTACTTAATTCTATTATGGTGATAAATAAGGTTAAATGGAGTCAAGGATGCTAATTCAAGTAAATTAGAGAAGTCATCTACAACTTGGTTCAAAGACAAGGAATTACACCACCAGAGGAAGCACGGTTTGAGGCACGGCCAGGGTTCAAACCGTGTTACACACTGGACAAGAAGACGGAAATGTGGACTTTGAACAGAGAGAGACACGGCTTAGGGCACGGCCGTGGTGGAAGCCGTGGGAGAAACCGTGCTTGGAGCCGTGGTGGAAGCTAGACATGCCAAGGAGAAGAAAGTGTGGAACATCAACCAGATGAAGGCACGGCTTGAAATCTAGTCGTGGGTCTAACCGTGGTACACACTGAACACGGATGAAGACTTGTAGATTATGCACAGATGAAGGCACGGCTTGAAATCTTGCCGTATGTGTAACCATGGTACACACTGGGCGCGGATGAAGACTTGAAGAATATGCACAGAGTATGGCACGGCTTGACCCACGGCCGTGTTGTGGGGCGTGCTAGGCAGACGAATCTTCACTTCTCGAAATCTACTTGGAAAAGGAAAGATATTTTCATATCTTGCTAGCAAAAGATCACATGCTATCCCCCTAACAATATAAATAGAACCAACCCTAGAGGGTTAGGACAACTTTTAATCTTTGAATCTTGGATCACCTTGGAGACAAGAAGGAAACGCGGAGGCAGAGCAGGCAGCTGGAAACAGAGGCTTGTTATGTTTTTATTTTTATTTTTCGTTTTATTGATGAACATGTGTAGCTAAGCTACTTTTCTAGCCAAAGGGTCATAGATGTTTAATTCTCCACGAATTGTGAGGTCTAATTGACTTGTATTTATTCTATTCTTTGCTTTCGGGTATTCATATATCTTCTGATCGTTTTGTCATTATTATCTTTGTTGATTGGTATGAATAGAGCTCTTCTACTCAATTAGCAAGTTAATATATTGTCAATTAGTACGTCAAATCCGTAATTGTTTGATTGTTCTAGTCTTAGTGACGCAATAACATGTTTGGTTATAAAAGAGATGATCGAATTCATGTTATGGAGGTGTGTGATCATGTTTAAATAGGTTATCTTATAATCTACTGGCATGAATTGGTGGTCTCTCTAGATCTTAATGCTATTGATAGATTAAATCCTAAGCGCTTGTCTAGGGTTGTTTAATCAATAAGAGAAATAATTCAAAGCGCTTGTCTGAGGTTATCGAGGAAGTAAGGAGAGATAGGTTGTTAGAGCTTGTTAATAACCATAACCAATTTATCTAGGAACAAGAATAGAGAACATTTGCATCGATGATCAATTCTTAGAATTAAACTATCTTGATTCCTTTGGCTAGGCTTTTATTAATATCCAATTTTCTTACCTTGTTTTACTTTATTTTGATTCACAAACAAAACCCCCCATTTTTCTTTTCCCTTTTATTCTCCTTAAATAGAAATAAGTTTAACCAATCTCTGTGGATTCGACCCTACTCACCACTATATGCAAATCATATAATTGTCTAGGAGTAGGTTTTATTTTTGTTGGATTCGACACCCAACAGCCGTCTACATTGACTTCTCTTGAGTTACACTTAGGATTAACGAAAAGTGCATCTAGCTTTCTACTAATAGCATCAACCTTATTGGCTAAGGTTGTTACCACATCTAATTCATAGATGCCCGTTGCTCTGTTCCTCACCCTAGCACCTTCCCATTGAGAATGTTCATATCCATGTCACTAATAAAAGATTAAACCTCTTTGGGCGTTTTAATGTTCAATATTCCTCCTATAGTGGCATCTATCATTTGCCTTGTTGATAGATTCAAACCGTTGTAGAAATTTTGAATCTACATCCAAAGGGGTAGGCCATGATGTGGGCATCTCCTCAATAACTTCTTATATCTCTCCCAAGTATCATATAAGGTCTCAGCCTCTTATTGAGTATAAGATGATATATCCTTCCTAAGTTTAGTGGTTTTATCAGGTGGAAAGTATTTTCCTAAAAACATTTAAGCTATATCATCCTAAGTAGTGATAGATCCCCATGGAAGTGAATTCAACCATTGTTTTGCTCAACCTCTTAACAAGAAGGGCAAGAGTCGCAATTTGATCGCATCGCCCGAAGCCTCATTGATTTTAAATGTGTCATAAATCACTAAGAAGTTAGATATTTGAGTGATGGGGTCCTCATCTTGTAATCCATCAAAATGGACAAACTGCTACACTATTTGTATGATATGATGTTGAATTTGAAAGTTATTGGTAGCAATAGGTAACCCAATACTACTCGAGTCAACTCCGACTAAACAAGGTTTAGAGTAATCAGATATAGTCCACTATTGGTTTTAGTTTTTATCACCAATGATTCCTAACTTGTCCTCTTCCTCTTCTACCTTTATTCTCATATGAGACCTTTGATTTAGTTCCTCCACTATTTACTGAATTGTTTTTTGTAAATGCTTGGCTATCCATTCAATTTCTAGATAAAAAAATCAGTGCATCTAATAGAGTATTTCTAGTCATGCATTACTAAAATAAAAATTAAAAGAAAATAAAAACAAGAAATAGAAAAAATGGTTAAACTAATAAAGTGATTATTGTTCTTAATATCGAAATCCCTAGCAACGACACCAAAAACTTGATGTGAGGCAAGTCTACCTATCAAATTTTGTAATATAGTGTATTAAATATAGATATTATCCCATAGGGATTACAATATTAATACTAACCTACACCCTATTATCTAACTAGAAAATTATAGAGATTGATCTAACAACTATAACAAAATATTAACTAAAGAACAAAGATTTTATTGAAAGATAGAAAAGCAAAGCAATTTAGAATTAACTTTTAGATGGTAAAACTAGTATGTAGACTTTGTTTCCCTTAGGAATTATTATGTGACATTAATAAAGATAGTTTAAATCCTTCTTGAATTTCATTGACCAGGGGAATTTCTAATTTAAGCTTATTAACTTTATTCTTAAAATTACCTATTTGAATCCCTTCACAATAGCATAATTAAAAGACCCCATTAAAAACAATAAATTCCCATAACCAAGTAAATCTGAAAGAATTATGTAACTTATCTCAAAGACTACATTAATTCTCTTCAAACATGTTAAATCTAATTACACATTAGATTTCTCAATCATAATATATAATATCAAATAAATAGAATAATACTCTAGAAATATTAATCTAATCAAACACCAAAAACACATGCATGAATCAAGAAATATAAGAATTCATTGAATAACAAAAATCTCAATCACATAATAAACTTAGATTCCACAAGTCTAGATACTAAGGAAAATTAAGCACTAATCTTATTGAAAATCAAATTCTTCAATTATGTATAAATATTTATCATCAAGGAAATCAATTAAAACTAAGAAAAAACCTAATTTCTTGAAGTGTAGAAAAGTAGCTTTTTTGTCTATCTCTAACAACCCTGAAACAACTTAGAAATAATGTCTCTTCCCTTTGATGTCGAGTCCTCTATTATTTACATAATGAGCATAAAAAAATCTGTGTTTTAGGCCAACATGCTATCCAACATGGTTGTGCTTTAGGTTGTGTCCAATTCATCAATCAGAATCATGTAAAACATGATGTTTCGGTAGATACGACCTAGACATGGTCATGTTTGTAAGTCGTGTCTAATTTAATTAGCTTAGAGAGATACATGACCAATGAACATGGTCACATCTAGCCCCCATGTAACTTTTTGTGAATCTTTAACTTCAACAAGTTCTGAACATGATCCTATCTAGGTCATGTCTAGCTTTAAAACTTTATAACTTCTTTTATTTAGCTTCAAATTGAGTAAAATTGGATTTTTTTTCTTCTTCTTTAATTCCATTATCCATCAAAGCCCTAAAATCAAATTATTACTCAATTAAAACTTAAACATGTTAAATCTCACCTAATATATATCTAATTGAGCACTTATCACTAGCCCCACCTCCTCCATCATTGAATCCCCTCCCACTCACTATGTCTTCCCCATCCAAACTTATATCAAAATTGCAAACGGTTGCCATCAATCTCTTGCGGGGCTATAAAAAATATTGAAGTTTGAGGAGAATGAAGGCTTAGATCTTTCAAAACATAAGAAATTGCCTATTAGAAGGGCAAGGAAGCCTAAGAAAACTCAAATAAAATCAAAGAAGATTGGGGAAGCTCCAAGTCAGGTTAATATGAGCATAAAATCCTTATTTCCTATTCCAGTTACATATGAAGATAACAAAACCCATGGTTATGGTGGCTAGCTAGAATCAGCCACACAGAAGCCATGATTCTCATAAGTTGGGACTATCAAGGTGTAGGTCCCCACCTGACATTTCATTTTCTTAAGGATCTAGTTTAGAGATACAATCCCAACATTGTGTTTTTAATGGAGACAAAGAAAAATTCCTAAAAGTTTGCAAATTTTTTCTAAAGACTAAGATTTAGAAATGGGTTTTATGTTCCTCTAGTTACACTACCAAGTGGCTTAGCATAATGGTGGATTGATGAAGTAATCATAAAAATCAAGGAGTTTAGTAAGAACCATATCAATTCTTTGGTGCTTTTTGCAAATGATTTTCTTTTTGCTCACATATCTTGGATTTATGTCGATCCTAATCCAACTCCTTAACAAGCTCTTGGCATGAATTAGAGTTGATGGGGTCTTCAAATGTTAAGCCTTGGCTTTATGTTAAAGACTTCAATGAAATGCTATTTAATCATGCAAAGGAAGGTGGAAGCTTTAGGCATAACCATCTAATGGGGCAATTTGGTTGCATGTTGATGATTGCTTGGCTAAATGATTTAGGCTTCTAGGGCCCTTACTTTACCTAGTCAAACAAAGAGAAGATGACAAGGTAGTGATGGAAAGTATCAATAGGGCTCTAGGTTAATCTAAATGGCTTCAAAAGTACCTAAGAACTTAAGTAACATATAATGAGATGATTAGGCTAGACCATGTAGCACTAATGGTGGACTCATGTTTCATTGATAAGAAAGGCAAAAAGTGCTTTAGATTAAAAAACATGTGGACTACATTTGAAGACTGTAGAAAAACTATAAGAATGGCCTAGAATGTGAATCCTCCATCTCATCACACTTACCCTATGGGATTCAAACTAAAACATTACACTAGGAAACTTAAGGATTGGTGTTGAAATAAATTTTGTAATAAAAAGTCTAAAATTAGACGCACTCAAAGAGAGCTCCTAGGGTTACAAAAGGATGGCAGCTAGAAGGATCGGAGACTTAAGAACCAATTGATTGAAAGACTAGAACTTTTACGGAAGAGAGAAGCTCTATTGGCAACGAAGATTAAGGATTGCGTGGTTGAGGGAAGGGAGTACAAAGTTCTTCCATCAAATAACCCTTATGCGTGATTAGAGAAATAAGATTTTGAGGCTAAAGGACAATGATGGCAATTGGTTTGATGATGAGGAAGCCATTATAAACAATTTCAAAGATCATTATGCCCAATTGTTTAAATCTTATAGTAGAAGAGACTAAGGTGACATTCAAGATTCTATTCCCACCTTGGTTAGTAGTGAAATTAATGAAGTAATTAGCAAATTGGTTTCATCAAATGAAGTAAAAAATTTAATATTCCAACTCGGTGCACTCGGCTCCAAGTCTAGATGGCTACTTAGGAGTAATTTGCTAGTGTTATTTGCACATAGTAGGGGATTCTGTGATAGAGATTGTGCAATCCTTTTTTAACAAAGGTATTATTCCAAATTCCCTTGATTTGATTGATATTGTTCTCATACCCTAAAGTAGCTTCCCCTTAAGAAGTGTTCCATTATCCTCTCATTAGTCATTAGTCTCTATAATTTTATCTTTAAAATAATTTCATGAGTTTTTGTTAACTATCTGAAGCTAAATCTCTTATCTAATGTGTCAAAATCACATAGAGCTTTCATTTCCGGTTGTATAATCGATGATAACACAAAAATAGTGCATGAGGTCTTCCAATTCCTCAAAACTAAGCAATCTAGTAACAAGACATTTTATGCCCCTAAACTAAACATGAACAAAGCCTATGACCAAGTAGAGTGGGATTTCATGGGGGCAGTACTTATTGAACTTTGTTTTTGTGAGACTTAAGTTAGATTATGGAGTGCATAGAGTCAGTTTCTCATAGAGTGCTTATTAATGGGAAGATAGCAGGGTAGGTACACCCTACTAGGGAACTAAGAAGGGTGGCACTTTATCACCTTATTTGTTCATTATAGTAGTAGATGTGCTATTAAGAAACATAGGAAGAGTGGTTGAGAACAATATCATGTACAAAGTTAAAATCAAATGATCATGCCCTATTCTCTTACATTTACTTTTGTTGATGACTCACTCTTCTTTGTGGAAGCCTTTGTTTAAAATATATAAGTTTTGAAGCATATCTTGTAGGAATATTGTAAAGCATTAGGCCAAAAGATCAACTTCCAAAAATAAAGCTTATTTCTTAGTAAGAACACACTAGTTGAGAGAATAACTGAGATTAGAGAAGTCTTGGAAGTGTTAACAACATCAAACTCAAGCAAATACCTAAGCCTGCCAACAATTTGGGGGAGGAACAAAAATGAAGCTCTACACTTTGTCAAGGATAAGATCACATCAAAGCTCAAAAGTTAGAAGCAGTGTATCTTATCTAATGTCGAAAGAGAAATTCTCATCAAAGTAGTTACAGGTGTAATCCCAATGTATTCCATAAGTTGTTTCAAGTTTCCAACTAGATGGTGCAATGAAGTGAGTTCAATGGTCACTCTATACTAGTGGGGGGTAGTCATTGATAAGAAGAGGATACACTAGATAAGCTTGGATAAAATAACCTTTCGGAAGTCTAGAGGAGGACTCGACTTTAAAGACCTCAAAAACTATAACTCTACCCCTTTAACCAAGATTTCTTGGCACATAATGGCTAATATAGATGCCTTTTGGGTAAAGATGCTTAAGACCATCTACTTCGTTAACACTTCTTTTTTTTAGGCTACTAGAGGTTCTTAACACTCATAGGGTTAAGCAAGCATCCTCGATGGTAGAGATATAATGTCATAAGGTGTGCTTTGGTAAGTTATTGATGGCTCATCTATCAAATCAAGAGAAGACCAATGGATCCTAAGTCTATGTGGATATAAGCCCACTTTCAAGCCAAACATGTCAAATAATCAATTGTTGGTATTAGATTTAATCAATAGAGTGCATAAAACATAGAATATTCATAAACTGAATAGATGGTTCAATGGACAAATAGTTAAAGCCATATTATAGATTCCACTTCTCTATGCCACAATGAATGATTGACTCATATGGCCACATGAAAAGACTAAAAATTTTAGTGTGCGATATGCATACAACTTCATCAAATGTAACTCATATCAAGCAAATAAGGGAGCTTCCTCGTCCCACCAAATAGACAAAGCCATACGGAATAATGTATGGAACTATCCTCGCTTACATAAAGTCAAGCATTGAATTTGGAGGGCTCTAAATAATGCAGTAGCCACACAAAGCAATTTAGTGAAGAGATATATTTCTAGCAACAATGTTTGCAAATTTTGTGCTTTTAAGGAATTAATTGAACACGTGCTTCTATGTCACTTTTGATACCTGTAGGGGGTGAAAACTGTAATGGAAACAAAAATGCAAATGAGTATTGAGGAAAGTTCCAAAGAGGACGAAAGTTCTAGGCAGACAAGAGAAATGTAAATGTAGGAGATGATATGGTTGTAGGAGATTATCTAATCAAACCAATGCACTCCACGTAAGCATTAGATCAACCGGTGCAAGGTCAGCTAACTAATATGATGTTAGAGATCCTATTCCTTTTTACAATGCTAGTAGTGATGATGGTTACATATACTTTGAGCAAGAACACAATGCGATATGCATAAATTGAGTAGTAACAAGAAATTCAATATAGGCTTGAGATTCAACACAAAGGTAGATGTTATTCAAGCCGTTAAGGCATACCATGTGAAGAATCACTATAATTTCAATGTTAATAAATCTAATAAGATGTTGTTGTTGGTTTATTGTTCAAAAACATATTATGGTTGTAAGTAGAGGCTTCCAGCTTGTAAGTAGAAGTTAAATGGATTGTTTATAGTTATCAAATTTAAAGGAACACATACATGCGTCAATTCGATGATAGGTCAGAATTACCTATAGTTGGATTGCAATTTTCTTGCCAGCTAATTTATGAATTTTGTTAGGGATAATCCTATCATAAAGGTCATTGAGCTCATTCCTACTATTGAATAGGATTCTAGTTATAGGATATCTAAGAGAAGGATTTGGGTGGGTAAGAAAAGAGCAATTGAGAATGTGTATAGGAATTGGGAAAAATCTTATAATGAGCTCTCAAGCTGCTTATTGAAATAAAAAATATTAATCTTGGAACACGAGTTGATTAGGGGTAAAGAAGATCTGTTGGTCCCAATTATATTAATCAAGAGGGGGGTGAATTGATTAATTACTTAAAGTTTCACTTTTTTTTTCAAATCATTCATAAACTCTTGACTAATAAAATCACGTGAATAACAATAATGAAGAACAATAATGTGCAGTAAACAAAATGAGTAGAGAAGAATAGAATGCTCAGAGATTTATAGAGATTCCACATCGAGCGTCAGTCCTCTCTTCCAGCTCCACGCCGGGGTCCCGGTTGTCTATACCGGTTGTGTTTCACTATATCAAATAAATTGAAAGGGTACAAAATAAGCCTCTTCAAGGCGAAGTCTCACTGCTGAGTCTTTCTAGCTTCTTCACTAAGCTAATCACTCAAACTACAGTGATGAAACAGCTATCAATTCCTTATACACGAAAGGAATTACAACAACAATGAGGAATATCAGATTTCCTCTATACAATAGATCACATGTATATGTAAAGATTTTTTGCTAGAAGATGTATGAGCCTTTTCTTTTTCATGTGTTTTTTTTTCTTCTTCCGTTAACAGAACATTTTTTTTTATTTGAATTAAACACTCATATGAAGAGAACATAATGGTTACTTTCCACGTGACAATCTTGAATTTATTTTTGAATTTTTGTAATTCAAAAATAAGTTGAATCTGTTGGAGAGGATCTGCATTCCATGATATTCTTAATGAAGATAAGCTTGGATAAATTAGTTTGACCGAGATCTTCTTTGGATATATCTCTTGGATCAAGTTTGTTGAAGATATCCCTCACATTGTGGAACCATATATTGATGTAACAGCCATATTTCTTATCCTTATCTTTGTAACTACTGGATCTCCCAAAATATAACACAAATATCTAGATTTAAATCTTGATAAAACTTGTAAATCTTATATGATCTCACTTTATCATAAAATAAAATCTTTGAATAAAATCTTGTAAAACTTTATATAAATAAAAAACCCATGATATAAAATCCAACTTTAGTAAAACACATCAAGTATATTACCCAAATATACTTGACACGTGGAGCTAGGCCTTGAAATTTATTTTTATTGGTGTCAAGATATAATTACAATGGAGAAGATGTAATTTTTTCTTTAGGTATAAAGAAAGAATATATATTTTAAGTAACATTGAGTAAGAAAAAACATTACAACATGTAGTCTATATAAAGAACATATATTTACCCAATTGAGATAACGTACATAAGTCGTACAACAAAGGGGACGTAAATTTGATTAGTAGTGTAAATAGATTATGTATATATAACATAGAAAACATGATTATAAGAAGAAGTTAATAATATCTTTGTTACGCAAGGAACTAAAATTTATCCTCATTTTGTAAATTTAAAATTGTACATTATCTATTTGCATTTAGAGGTAAACTGTAATGCCCCAGAACCTAAAGCTCCACAGCCTGCCACATGTCACTACTACCAAGCGACATACTAAGGTTCTAAAACTTGAACATACTTCAAAATCTGCTCATATACATTATTCATCATACTACTATAACGATAATCAAATGAATGACTCACAGATGAATCATTCCAAATTTCATTATTTAATAACTACAAAGTCTCAAGCTATAAGCTATCTCCATAGTTTCAATTTAACAATAGAACATCAATTTACAATAATTCAAAATTCTTGTCTCTCTTCCTCCACATAATAGTGTTCTCTTCCCATCTCATCCATGTAATGTCTTACCAAGTTTCTGTTTTCATCGTAATCTAGTTGTTCATCATTCTCGCCTGCAACTAAAAAAATATATATATAGGAAGGGGGGATGAGCCTAAGCTCAGTACGTAAGTACCACACCCACGTGCGTATGACACACCACATTAATATCACATGCATATATGCAACATTTTTCCACAAGTCATTCATAATTCCAATCACACGGCAATACCAATAATGAGTTATAACACATGGGGTACTCATAACCCCAGTACACACAACATTTATCTTAGTGGGAACTGCCTCTATAAGCCCCGTCTAACCCTAATGGGAACTACCATTGTGGGCCGCGTCTAAACCTAATCTACCTTAGATTATTTCGATACATGGCTCCATTGGGAACAACGCGGCATACCGATCATCGAGGTACCCCTTAGGAATTTGCCACTATGGGCCCTTAGGCTGAGCCAAGCACAAACAACATATCTCATTCAACCAACAACACTGTATTACTTCATGATACCACTTACTTCACATTACATCTCAACATTTCATTATTTCACACACAAATCATTATATAGCTTCCTAACAATCACATACAACAAACAAAGTAAACACGTACTTAAAATCCTAGCCTTACGCACTTCTTGTCCCAAGCTTAAGCTAAATCGATACCTATATCACCATCAACACAACACTCTTAGCACTAATCCAACATAATATATTTCTTCTAATTCCTCTTAATCTAGTTGGTTGTCTAAGGTTATAATAATTGCCTTGGTTGTGTGAAACTTGGTTAATTAGGAAGATAATTTAATATTTAATAATCATGTTCATCCCTTAACATGGCTATGTTGGAGGTTGTGTTGCTCAACACGGGCTAGTACATAACCGTGTTAGGGGTCGTGTATCTCTTGGTGAGATTTGGCTTCAACACGGTCGTGTCGAGAGGCCATGTTTCTCTTAATCGTGTATCTCTCGGCATGACTTTTGGACTCAACATGGTCGAAACACGACCGTGTTGGGAGGCCATGTTCTTCTCATTTTAACATAAGGGCAACATGACTGTGTTGATTAGTCGTGTATCTCTCGGTACACTTTGTAATTCAACACGATCGAAACACGACCGTGTTGGAGACCATGTATCTCTTGGTACACTTTGTAAATTTAACACGGTCGTAACACAACTGTGTTAAGAGGCCATATATATCTCGACCAATCCCACGAACCCTAATATTTAACTCCAATTTCCTCCAAATTCAATCCTTTTTATCCCTAAACTCCATTAAATCTAAAAAATATGTAATTATTTCTCAAATAACATACTTAGAATACTTATATCGAATTTTCCAACATATCGACTCCTTAATTCAGGAATTCCTTTTTCTTTACGTTCACGTTTGCTTCGCCGCACTACTCCCATGAATCACATTAGGTCTTCTTAGATACGCCTCCTCTCTTTTTGTCTTTCTCTTTGTGTCAATCGATCTCTCTAGGTGGTTGGGATTGTTGGATTTGCGAAAAGAGGAGAACTCTAGGTCATTTTAGCATATATATAATCTCGTTGGAAAAGACATAACTGCTCCCATCTTTTATTCGTAATTGCGTGATTGCCACAAGTCTTATATTATTTATTTATTTGTGTATATATATGTGTATATATATATATATATATCGTGTATTACATAAACATACATCTTTTCTATCGTAATTATCTTCTATATCAATTATTTATAATAAATGGCATATTGTTACAAGTTGTTGCATTTAGTTAAATAGGTATATGTGCATTTTGTGCATTATATATGTTTTCTCATGGTAACTATACTTGATTAGGTATGAGCAAGGGGTATGTATAGCATTAGGTAGCGTTTGGTTATTGGTACTGGACAGGACAAGGAGTATTGGACAATACAAAATAAGAAGGACTGGACAAAAAAAAAATTGTACCATGTTTAGTTTGTTCAGTACTAGACAAAGATTTTTGTGCTGTCCAATGTTTGGAATTGCAAAGTATTGGACTGAACATAATAAATTTGACAATTATACCCTTTTAATTATATCATGGTTATTTATACATATTTGATATTATTATAAGAAAATACAATTTGAAGAGATTATAAATTATATAAAATAATTCGTGTAAATCCATTGATTGAAAAAATTTAACAATTAATATTATAAATTACAATAATTTATGTTATATTTAATAAAATAACACATTACTTACTTTTCTTTTATCTTAAAAATGATGTTCTGATATAGTATATATAAATGATAAATAATATACAACATAAAAAAATCTTGACTTGAAATTAGCAATAAACATGGTTTAAAAAAAAAAAAAACTTATGTTATATTATTTTTCTCATGCTATGTAATTTTCTTTGTTCTTATTGTATTGGAAATCAAAATGTGAGTTTAGAATCAAGTTAGGACATGTGATGATCTATTTATACATGAAAGATTGATCCACTACCACTATCCCATTTCAACAAACATTTAAACACACGGTGACAACCAAACGGAGAGCATGTGACGAAGATAGAAAAGTAAGCGAGGGAAATCTAAACGGATGGCAATAACCACAGGTAGAGCATGTGGGGAACATAGAAAAGCAAGCAAGAATGTGAGAAAGAATGGAAGGATATGAACCTGACGGCAACTTTTGGCGTGACGACAACGACGTTTGAATAGCGGTCAATTACACGATGAATCTCGTTGTTGGAGTGGCACCGATAGGTTTTCCTATTGCACTTGAAGGGCAAGCTAGTGTGGTGCGGATGGGTTCGAATGAAAAGGGTTTAAGGAAGTAAGGTTTGTTTGTAAAGAGAAAAATATGAAGGGCAAGTTGGAGATTTCGAAAAAAATGAATTTTTGTCTAGTACCAGATTTTTTATACCTAATTACATGTGGTACAAAAATTTTCTATTTTATCCAATACCACGTTAAATTTTTGTCCAGTACTTTTTTCTTGAATAGCAACCAAATATAGGACAAAAAAATTTGTCCTATCCAGTACCACATTTTTGTAGCAAGCGAATGCTACCTTAGTAATTTTGAAGATTGAGGACATTGAATATTTAGCACATTTCTAATTTTAAATGTCATTTAAGTATTTTATTTATAATTGTTGAATAAATAAAGTATTAAAATTATTTACAATTATCACTGTTTTGGGTTGCAACACAATCATCTTATCCAAAAGTTAAACTTGTAAATATATGGTAGGCTGTATATTTATGACTCGACACCTCTCCCCTCTAATGGGTTAGGATTTGGACTAAACTCTATCAAGTGAAAAATTTAATTAGATAGGAGTTGAATGATGGCTTTGAGCCTAAAAACTTTTCAATATTATATTGAAGTTAGCACTACAACCATATTATCTAAAAACTTAAATTTATAGATGTAATAAATACAGTTAGCAATTCTTGTTAGCAGATCGTATTGCTCTCTTTATTTTGTATCAAATTTGTTGTGTCAATGCTAAAAGTATAGAAATTGAATAGAAAAAACAAACAATTAAATTACCATTATAGTTGTGCCTATTCATATCATAATCGCATCTTAGTGTGTGTCATATTTCCTCTGTGTAATCAAACCCTCAAGCGTGTTGTATTCGCATTCTTATTATCATTATCGTGTCGTATTTTGCAATTGCCAATCCTAAAGGTGTAAGCTTCATAAGTTTTAGTTGACAATTGTGTTTAATATGTCGTAGGGGTCTTTCATACTCTTATCCTATTTATAAAAGAATACGGTGAGCCAATACGCACATAAAATGTAGCTAGATTTTATTACTGAAGAAATAACATTTGCCGCTTCAAAAACAGCGGCAAGCAGAAGCTAACTAAGCGGTAGCTCCTGGAAATATAATTCTTCTGAAATTTACTTAGTTCTATCTTGCTCCTGGTCAAAACCCGGTGCGGTTGATATTTGACAATACGTATGAATTAGAAGTAAATTACTTTCGCAATTCTATTACACGGAATGCAATACGTATATTTGATGGTTGACAGAAAGCTTTTTTAATTTATGTGAAATTTCTTTGTAGTTCATATGGTTGACATAGAACTATTATTAATGGATATAACAGCAATCTGCTTGTCGGCGATAGTAGTATAAGTAAGAACAACATTTGGTCTATTAGTGACCAGGTTTCGTGAAAGCACCAGATCATTGTATGATTTATCGATAACACCAAGGAAACTCTCATGGACAGAAGATTGTTTGAAGCAGCCTACACCGGTGATGTCGATTTGCTCTTCGCCTTGATCAGAGACAATGCTCTTCTACTAGATTCTGTGGATCTATGCGACAGCGATACGCCTTTACATGTTGCTTGCATGAAAGGCCAAACCAAATTTGTCAGGGAGATCCTGAATTTAAGGCAGGAATATGCTCGAGAAATGAATCAAGACGGCGTTAGTCCTTTGCATATTGCCTCAGCCAAAGGACATGTTGAGATTGTGAGAGAACTTCTGAAAGTAGGCCATGATCTCTGCCTTCTCAAGGGAAAAGATAAGAGAGTTCCTCTGCATTATGCTGCTATGAAAGGAAGAGTTCAAGTCATGGCAGAGTTGATTTCGGCTTGCGGTGAATCGGTGGAACAAGTGACCGCTCGAGGGGAGACCGCTCTTCACCTTGCCGTGAAGAACAACAGATTCGAAGCTTTGGTGCTGCTGGTGGAACATCTTATACGGTCTAATAAAGAGCATGTGCTGAACTGGCGAGATTCTCAGGGCAATACCATTTTACACCTTGCAGTAGCTCTAAAACTGTACGAGGTATGTACTTATTTGCATGACATTATTTGATTGTTATGCGTTTGATTGATCGAAATGTTCTTCCAACATCTTTCGACATCTGTTATAAGGCCATACGGAGGATCAAAAATATTAGTCAGGTATAAATATATTTCTTAAATTCCTCGACTTGTTTTTATTTTGTGACTTTTAAAAATTTGTACATTTCTCTTAAAAAGCACATTGTTAAAACCTCAAAATCTTTGCTGTTTATAATTCTTTTAATAACAGTGGGTTTACTAGTAGTTTAGTGTATGTATACTTATTTTCAAAAGTTACAAGGATGTAAAACCACATTTTGAAAATTGATGGAATTTTTTTACACCTAAACAATAATTTTAGCAAATATATGCAATTATTCCTTATTATAGTCAAAATTCTTTTCTCATTATCATATATTATCACAGTAATTTCAACTTGCAGTTCTTAGCGTTTTTAAGAGTAACGATCTTGAAGGTGATGGTAGAGGTCGAACACCAGTACTGGTTTTTAGCAACCGCAGGAAATGTTAATGGAATTGGAGAAAAGTTTTTTCCTTTTTTGAAATAATTTTACCAATTTTTCTTTATTAATAATCACAACTTTGTTAAATTATTATGATAGTCTAAAATTTTTACTAATCCGACTTTTCAGCCAATCAAAAACATATTCTCTATTTTATTTTTACTTATCCACTTTTCTTATAGTCAATGTTTTTATTTTCTTCTTTATTGCTATGTCTCATAAGTGAAACCACCACCAAACAGGTTATCGAGTTCATACTCAAGGGAAATACCATTAACAAAGATGCAATCGAACTTAATATAGTAAATGAGAGAGGCGCAACAGCTCTTGATGTTCTCTCTCTCTTTCAAAGTGAAGCAGGAGACAGAGAAATTGGCGAAATCCTGATGAAAGCTGGAGCAGAAAGCGCAACAAGCTTGCATCCATTAGTAACAATAGAAAGACTGGGCTCTGAGAACCACAACCACCCTTCAAATGAAAGACTGGGTTCTGAGAATCACAACAACCCTTCAAATGGACAAAACACGAGACAAGTTCTGACGACATGGGTACGTCGGTTCCTTAAGTTATGGAAGTTCTTAGATGAAAGAAACCAATGGTTACAGTATTTCAAATTCAAAAAAGAGAGAGACTCTCCGGGTGACGCTCGAAATGCCCTTCTAATAATTGCTGGTTTGATCACAACGACTACATACCAAGCTGTCCTTCAACCACCAGGTGGAATATGGCAAGATGACTTCAAAACTACAAATAGTATTAATGGTACTGCAACAACAGCAACCACAGCACATATAGCTGGACGATCCGTCTTAGCGACAAAAATTCCTAAATCATATTTATTCTTCGTTATTTTCAATTCAATAGGATTCTATTGCTCGCTTCAGATGATCTACAGCCTTACAGCAAAGTTTCCATTGCAGTTGGAATTGCAGATTGCTATGATTGCGGCGGTTATTACATACAACACAGCCATGGCTGCTCTTAGCCCCTCCGCGTTTTTCGGCTATTTAGTAGTTGGTCTTTCCCTAGTTTGCCCCATATCACTTTCAATCATACGCATGTATGTGAAAAGTGGCATGCCTCTTTGAATTGTCTTCGTTTTTCCTCAGATAATTGCAAATACATTTAAATAAAAAAAAATGGGGGATGAACACTTTGAATTCTCAAAAACATGTCTTCACTCCCACTATAATTTAAAAAAAAATGCATTTTCCTCCTTAATCATAGCTAACATTATATTTTGGGAAGAGAGAAGGAATTAAGAAGAAAGAAAAACAGAGTCAAAGAATTAAAGATAAAAAAAATTTAAGAAAAAATTATCAAATCTCTTGTTTGGATAAGAAGAAAAAGAAAATGGAGGAAAGGTTGGTAATATAATATTTTATTTTTGTTAAAATACTATAAAATTCCTACGTCTAGAAGTGCACTTTTATTTTAAGGATAAACTTGTCATTTATTTGAATTCCCTCTCAATTCTCTTCATATTGGAGAAAATTATTTTTGGTAGATAGTTCTTAAATCTGTCCCCTCTCCCTTCCCTTCCTTTTCAATACAAGGGAAAAGCACAAATTTACTCCCCTCCCCTTTCCTTCCCTCAATCCAAACATCTCCCAAATTATTGGAAAAAAGAACCATAAATAGTTGTAGGGTTTTATTTGTTTAATGTCTAGTGAAGTTCTGTTAGACAAGTGTTGTTATGAAAACCAGATTATTTTTATTTTGTATAGTTCAATTTCAAATTTGAAGTTTTGATAAATTACATTATTAATATTATGATTATGGTGAAAATGCTGTTGGGAATGAGACTTGAAAAGTGAAAATTCATTAATTGAGATAATTATAAATATAACCCTTAAACTATTGGCTCTATGCCTGATTAATATTAATTGGTGTATTTGCAATTCACCCCAATCAATTTTACCTTGACATTCTTTGTGCCCAAGTTAGAGGTAACTGCGTTGTTGGACTTCGCCTGAAGTAGTCTAGGATGCTATGTAATTTCACAATGCCTAAATCAAAAGTACTGTAAAAAATGGGTAACTTTAAGTAGCTCCTAACTAAAATAGCTGTAAATATGGATTTGATGCCCGAACTAGGATTGTGGTAAGATGGTATACAATGATCTCCGGTTATATTCAAAATTGTGGATATAGAGAGCAATTTGAGTCTTATGCCACCATGTATAGATTGTCCATATAGAAAACTAAATCAAATATTCTTCGTTTCATGCGTATTCATGCTTGGTCGTTCTCTTCATCAAGCAGAACAACATCATGGTCAATAAATCAAAACACCATTTGAATTCAATGTTAATATTGGTGCTTCCCTTATCGACATGAACTACCAATGTGGAAGATTCATTGAGGCTAAAGGTCTAGCATCTCGGTCACCAAACGTCGCAGCGTCTCGAAGCTCCATATAGTTGTTGTCTGCTTCCACTCTCAATCATCGCTGCTGCTAATGTTACTAAAGGTAATAAAAGAGGACTAGCTCATGTGGATTACTTCGTCTCCCTTCAATGATCGGAGCTAATGATTCCCATCGACAGCTGCTGGATTTTCTCTGTCGGAGCCATAACGCCGGTGACTCATTGTCGAAGCACAACGATTGGAAGTGTGTCTCATCAAAGCTGCGCCAGTTACTTCCTGAAACCCAAACACACTACGGCTCGCCATGTGTCTTTACTAGACAAGGACACATTAAGGTTCCTAACCTACTCCAATATCATTCAAACCTGTAACTTATATTACCTATATCTCATCAATTAAACAATTCTCATACTTCTAATATAATACAGATACATCCCAATTCACCTTTCAAAATTATAGCAAACCTTAACCATTCATCCATGATTAAAATCTAAAACAATAAAATATCTTTAATGCTTTAGTCTACTATCTTCCAAAGAACTCACTATTCACTACATATAAATAACAATTTTTCTCCCACGGTCTAATCACCACAATAATAATAGAATTTTTCTTCTTCTTCTTCTTCCCTCTCTTGTACATTCACTCCCAAGTCCTCTTCATAGTTAAGATTTTCCTTTATGTCTACATCTAAAAAAAAAACTAATTCCCAAGAGGTGAGCTAATGCTAAGTATGTATAACAACAAGCACATACGCATAAACAAATAGGAATTCAATTCACATACATTTATGTAGAACTTAAACATTAATCAACAAGCTCATGATACACTTAAGTCCACAAAGCATCAATGGGATACTCATAACCCCCTCAAACACACTTAAACACTTGATCCTTAAACTGGTGTTGGGAACTGCCACTATAGGCCCCAACACCCATGAGACCTTAAAACATTTTCAAACTTAACCTAGTGTGGAAATTGCTACTATAGGCCCTAATACCCCTGAATGCTTAAACCTTAAATTGGTGATGGGAATTGCTACTACGAGCCCCACACCCATGAATTCTTAAACCTTAAACTAACCTAGATCATTTTAAAGCACGATTCCACTAGGAACAACGTCACACAAGGATCATTAAGGTGCTTCCTAAGGATCTGCCACTATGAGCCCCCAAGCCAAGCCAAGCACATACAACAAATAACTTAACTAAAATCAATCCATTCAACTTAATCAAATTTAATGCATAGTAACTTAACAAACACAAGAAGCAAACAAAGTTACACATACTTGGAATCGTAGTCTTAAGCATAATTGGCTTTGAACATAAAGTGTTATGTAACCTGTCAAAGCAACAGTGATTTCCTCTTAGTACTAATCTAAGAATAATCTAAATTTCTTAATTCTCTTAGCCTATTAGATTTTCTAAGGTTTTACTAGCTATGTAGGTTACATGAGAGTTTATTTAATTAGAAACAAAATCCATAAACCAATTATTTCTAAGTACACGGTTGTGCTATAGGCTATGTACTTTAGCACAATTAAGCTACAAAATCATGTAGAGTGGTCATGTATCTTTTTTATGAAATTTGCATTTTTAACATGCCTTAGTACACAATCATGTAGATGGTTGTATACCCTACTATGTATTTTTCATTTTCAACACGTCCTAGTACATGGGTATGTACTTCAATCATATATCCTTTTATATACACATACATTCTTGCACGAGCAAGTACATGGGCATATACTTGACCATGTTCTGTGTTATTCTTCATGAACCCTAATTCCTTTCTTTTAACTCATTCTAATTCCTAAATCTCTTGATTCTAGGCTTAATTGAATCCTAAAACTTGTAATTTCTTATCGAATTTCATAAGTTAGTGAACTTACTTTTAAATTTCCATGAATCGAATCTTTAATCAGTTAATCTCCATGCTCGTTCTACCCCTGCCTCAATCCAAATTCTAAGGAACAAAGTGTTGGAAATCAATTTATTCCTCAATTCTATATTCACAATAACAATTCAATCATTAAACTTCTTACTTGATTGAATCGTGTTTGATCCTTGTATAATACACTTGCTAGGTCTTCTTGTATTCTAAAGAGTTTCCTTATCTTGTCGCTATGCAAATGGCAAAAAAAGAGTGCTAAGTCATCTTGGACTTATATACTATGTTAAGGAAATGACCAAATTACAACCCCCCACCCCTCATTATTTAAAAATTCCACTTTTAACCTTAGTTATATTTTATAATATATGTTAAATAATTTTTTTTTCTAGGTATTTACATTCTCCCCCTCCCTCCACCCCCCCCCCCCCCCCCAATAAAAACTTTCATCCTTGAAAGTTGCCTAATTTTGGAAATGTTCTAGGTATTTCTTCCTCATCTCTTTGTCCAATTCCCACATCACTTTTTGTTTAGTTTAATTTGTTCATTATACCTTAACGTAAGGAGTTGTTCTCCTTTTTAGCACTTGTTCTATGACGTTCACAATCCTAACTGGTCTTTCAATAGAGGACAAGTTTGGCTACACATTCAAAGGCTCTAATGCCGTTGTCTGATCCAAGTTAAGTACATGCTTCCTCAACATGGACACATGAAATACATTATGTACCCCAACCAAACTTGGTAAGAGAGCTAACCTATAAACCACAGTATCTACTCTTTCCAAGATTTCAAATGGGCCTACATATCTTGAGTTTAGCTTCCCTCTTAAACTGAACCTGATTACCCCTTTGGTCGGAGATACTCTCAATAAAATCTTGTCTCCTACTTAGAATCCCAAGGGGCACCTTTTCTTATCTGCATAGCTCTTTTGTTGTGACTGGGTTGCTTGTATCCTTTGCCTTATCAACTTCACCTTATCCACGATCTCTTAGACCATTTTTAGCCCCAGCATCTGCCTTTCTCCCACTTCATCCTAATATAATGGGGATTTGCATCTTCTTCCATATAGAGCCTCATAAGAAGCCAATTGGTTAGTTGCCTGATAGTTGTTATTATAGACAAACTCAACTAAAGGTATATGCTCATTCCAATTACCTACAAAATTCAATACACAAGCTATAAGCAAATCCTCTAAAATTTGTATAGTCCTCTCAAATTGCCCATTCATCTGAGGGTAAAATACAATGCTAAATTGCAATTTGGTGTCCAAAGCTTGATGTAGCCATTCTAAAATTTTCTTACAAACCTTGTGTCTCTATTAGAAGTTATGATCACTAGCACTCCGTGTAATCTGATTATTTCCTATATATATATCTGAGCTAGTTTCTCTAGTTTGTATCCTACTTTAATATGTAGAGTAGACTAGGTTAACTGGTTTACTATTACCTAAATTGTATCCCACTTCTCTTTGGTATTTGGGAGGGTTGTAACAAAGTCCATTATCACGTGCTCCCATTTATACTCTAGTACTAGAAGAGGTTATAATTCTCCAACTGTCCTCTAATGCTTGATTCTGATATGTTGACAAGTAAGGCATTTGGTTACACACTTAGCTATTTCTCTCTTCATATTATTCCATCAATAGTGACTCTTCACGTCTTTATATATTTTGGTGCTTCTATGGTGGATTGTGTAGGTTGAATAGTGTGCCTCTTTCATTATCTCCCTCTTCAATTCTATATCCCTTAGCACACATAACCTAGTTCCATATCTCAATATTCCCCTTGCGTCCATGTTGAATTTAGGAGCCTTTCCCTACTCCATTATGTTCTTGATCTCTTGTATATTCTTATCCTCTACTTAACCTATCTTAATTTTGTCTATTAGGGTTAGTTGTATACATAAAGAGTCCATTTTTGCTCCCAATTCTTGAGTTAAAACTTTTAACTCCAGTTTATGCATATCATCCAACAACTCTTGCTATGAGGTGATGAGAGTGGCTACATTACCCTGTTTCTTTCTATTGAGGGCATATACCACCACATTAGCTTTTCTCATATGGTATTAGATTTCTAGGTCATTGTCCTTTATCAGCTCCAACCATCTCCTCTACCTTATGTTCAGCTCTTTTTGTTTGATTATGTACTTTAGGCTTCTATAAATAGTAAAAATTCTATATCTCTCTCCATACAAGTAGTGTCTCCATAGCTTTAAGGCCAATACCACTATTGCCAACTCCAAGGCGTGAGTTAAGTAATTCTTTTCATAAAGCTTTAATTGGTGGGATGCATAAGCTATCACTTTCCCACCTTACATCAACACACATCCCAACCCTTAAATTAAAGCATCACTATATACTATGAACTCTTCTCCACTCTTTTATAATACTAAAACTGGTGCTAACACTAGCTTCTCCTTGAGTGTTTGAAAATTGGCTTCACATATGTCATCTCACTCAAATCTCACATTCTTCTGTGTTAGCTTAGTGAGTGGAGTTGCTATTTTGAGAAATCTCATAACAAACCTTTTGTAGTAGCTTACCAGACCTAATAAGCTTCTTATATTTATGACTGTCTTTGGTCTGTGCCAATTCACTACCACTCTCACCTTTTCTAGGTTTACAGATATCCCATCTTTGCTAACCACATGACCCAAGAAAACCACTTGTTTCAACTAGAATTTACATTTATTAAATTTGACATACAATCTTTCTTGCAACCTGTCCAACACCAATCTCAAGTGCTCTTCATGTTCTTCAATGCTTTTTGAGTATACCAAGATATCGTCTATGAAGATTCCAAATTTGTCCAAAAAATCTCTAAATACTATGTTCATTAAATCCATGAACACTGTAGGTGTGTTCATCAGTCTAAAGGCATCACCAAAAATTCATAGTGCCCATATCAGGTTTCGAATGCCATCTTCTATATGTCCTCTTCCTTTATTCTCTATTGATGATATCTTGATCTCAAGTCTATTTTAGAGAACACCTGAGCTCTTTATAGCTAGTCAAATAGGTTATCTATTTTGGGAAGTGGATATTTGTTCTTGATAGTGACTTGATTCAACTCTCTATAATCTATATAGAGCCTCATACTTCCATCCTTCTTCTTGATAAAAAGGATTGATGCACCCTAGGGAGATAGACTACGTCTTATGAAATCCTTATCCTATAGCTCCTATAATTGCCTCCACAACTCTTCTAATTCCACTAGCACCATCCTATATACCAGTTTTAGTATTAATATGATACCTTATACCAAATCAATATAGAACTCTATCTCCCTAGCTGGGGGTAAACCAAAATGGTCCTTTAGAAACATGTTTAGAAATTCTCTCACTATAAGCAATCCTTCCAGTTTGGTTTCTTCACTAACTTCAATAGTTATGCATACCAACAAATTCCTTCCCCACAACTCATAAGTGGGTAACCTAGTTGGTCTCTAGGCTTCCATCTTATATTTAAAATAGTCTTCCTCAGGTATGTTGAACTGTGCCACCATGCTGTAACAATCAATGGTAGCGTCATATCTTGAAAACTAGTTAATTCCCAATATGATATCAAACTCTACCATCTCAAATACTAATAGATCTACTAGCATCACCCTACCCTATATCTCCAATCCTACTCTTCTGCATATTTTATTTATCTTTCCTTTAACTCCTAAAGGAGTACTAATAGTCAAACTATCATCCATATTCTCAATATCTAAAGCACATTCATATACAAAATTTTCAAACATAAGATATAAATGCACCAGTATCAAATAGTACATAAGCATTATAGGAGTGTACTTGAAGCATACCTACAATGGTGTTCATATCAAGGATGTCTTGAAGCTGTTGCTACTGGATAGCAAATACTTTAGTGGGAACCTATTGTTTGGGGCCCTCTGCCTATGGTCTACCAGCTTATCCCCTCACCAAAGGTCTGGCTGCTTGTAAAGTTGGGGCTACCAGATTTCTTGCTTGCTCCTAAGGATAGTTAACTATCTCGCGTCCCCTCTGCTTGCATATATGATAGAATATTAAGGGGACTAACCTCTCATTGCAATGCCTGCTAATGTGTCCTACCTTTCCATAGGAAAAGCAAACACCATCTAGCCATTTGCATTCTCTCAACTCATGAGGTCCATAACACCTAGTACATTTGACATTAGAGCCTACTGTAGGAAGTTCCATAAGCATTGGTCTGATCTATAGAGGAGTGACTATAGCACTTTGTGTCCTATTCTGATACATGTAGGGTCTCTTACCCTCATCTTACCCCATTCCACTTAAAGTGAGTCTCTTTCCCAAAGCTATTACTACTCCACAACTCCCCCATTCTTCAATTCTTTTTCTACTCTACTCTAAGCACTTGGCCTTATCAACCATTTCTGCATAAGTTTTCAATTGAAAGGCCTCATCCTCATGTTAGAGATCTAATTCCAAGCCTCTAAAAAATCTTTGGGCTTGGGATTTGTCATCAACACAAACATTCTTAGGTAGGAACTAAACTAGATGGTTCATTTCCACCTCATACTCTTCTATTGTTTTATTCTCCTTCTCATAGTTATAATAATCATTTTCCATTCTATCCCTAGAGCTACTAGGGAAGTAACTCTAATAGAACAATTCCCTAAATACTACCCAGTTCATATAATCTCCTGCCAGTCTAGAGACTAAGGCCCACCATTTTGCTACAATTCCCTTCAGCATTAATTTAGCATAATTGACCTTCCTATCTTCTAACATTAGAAAGATATCAAATGTCTTCTCCATTTCTTATACCTAATCTTTAGCTTCGATTGGATCATACACTCTCAGATTAAATTCCTTTGCCACCTTGATGAACTTATCAAAACTGACTGGTTTACTGGTATTTCTGTGTTGTGGAACATTAGGGGCTTGATGTTGTTGTGTCAACAGCCCCACCAAATGTTTCACAATCTGTAGCAGCTGGACTGTCTCTTCAGCCATTTGACCTCATCTCCCTTATGGCTCCTGACCTTAAATGTTCTCCTCATTAGGGTTGCCATACCCAGTACCCCTTCTTGTGCTTGATCAAATGATTCTTCTTAAGGGCATTCTTTTTTAGAAGAGATAACTAGATAGACTTAAGAGTTAGTATAAGTCAATGTTAGTATCAGTGTGTACCGGTATATACATATATACCTCTACACATAATTGTATACATATATGAATACTTAAATAAAAATGCAATTAAAATAATAATATAGTAAAATAAATTACGGAATAAAATAAACGTCCCATAACTATACCTACTCTCTTCATGTCTCATCGAACTACATATCAAATACTTAATTCCTCCAAAGATCACATCCTATTTTCTACTATTTGAAACTTATACTTAATGATCATCACCTAATTCCTAAGAATCATTAACCTAAGCCCTAAGGATCATCAACCTATACTCTATAAATCACAACCTAATCTTTAAGGATTATCAACTTAAACTCTACAGATCAAAACCTAAGCCCTTAAAGATCAACAACCTATGCTCTGATACCATATTAGCTATAACATCCCAAAACCCAAGCATGTTACAACTTGCCACATGTCTTTACCAAACAAAGACATGTTAAGGCTCTAAACCTATTATGATACCATTCAAACCTATAACCTATATTACCTAACATTCATTAATTAAAAAATTCTCATAGTTCCAACATAATACAAATACATCCCAATTCACCTTTCAAAATTATAGCAAACCTTAAACCATTCACCCATGATTAATGCTCTAGTCTATTATCCTTGAATGAAATCACTATTCACTATATATAAATAAAAAATTTTCTCCCATAGTCTAATCACCATAATAATCATGGAATTCTTCTTCTTCTTCCTTCTCTTATACATTCACTCCCAAGTCTTCTTCATGGTTAACATTTCCCTATATGTCTACATTAAAAAAAAAAAAAAGTAATCCTCAAGAGATGAGTTAATGCCCAATATGTATAACAATATGCATAGAAGCATAAACAAACAAAAACTAAATTCACATTTATTTATGCAGAACTTAAACATCAATCAACAAGTTCGTGATACACTTAAAGTCCACAAAGCATCAATGGAGTACTCATGACCCTATCAAACACACTTAAACACTTGATCCATAAACTAGTGTTGGGAACTACCATTATGAGCCCCAACACCCATGAGTCCTTAAAACATTTTCAAACTTAACCTAGTGTGGGAATTGCCACTACAAGCCCCAACACCTATGAATCCTTAAACCTTAAATTGGTTATTGGAATTGCCACTACAAGCCTCGCACCCATGAATCCTTAAACCTTAAACCAACCTAGATCATTTCCAAACACGACTCTACTAAGAACAACATCACATAAGAATCATTAGGGTGCTCTATATGGATCTACCACTACTAGCCCCTAGGTCAAGCCAAGCACATACGATAAACAACTTAACCACTTAAACTAAACCATTTAACTTAACTAAATTCAATGCATACTAACTTAACAAACACAAGAAACAAGCAAAGTTACATATACTTGGAATCATAGTCCTAAGCACAACTAGCTTTGAACCTAAAGTGTTCTAGATTTTATCCAAGCAATAATGATTTCCTCTTGGTACTAACCTAAATTTCTTAATTCTCTTAGCCTATTAGATTTTCTAAGGTTTTACTAGCTATTTAGGTTGCACGGGAGTTCATTCAATTTGAAACTAAATCCATAAACTAAGTATTTCTAAGTACACGATCGTGCTTTAGGCCATGTACTTTCGCACGATTAGGCTATACACTCGTGTAGAGTGGATGAGTATCTTTCTGTAAAATTTGCATTGTTAACATACTAGTACATAATTATATGGATGGTCATGTACCCTATTGTGTATTTTTCATTTTCAACACACCTTAGTACATAGGCATGTACTTCAACCATGTACCCTTTACACATACAAGCATTCTTACATGAGCAACTACATGGGCGTGTTCTTGATTGTTTTCCATGTTATTCTTCACAAACCCTAATTCCTTTATTTCAATTCGTTCCAATTCCTAAATCTATTGATCCTAGGCTTAGTTAAATCCTAAAATTTGTAATTTCTAATCAAATTTCATAAGTTAGTGAACTTACTTTTTAATTTCCATTAATGGAATCCATAATCAATTGATTTCCATGCGTGTTCTGTCTCTTCCTCAATCCAATTTTTGAGGAACAAAGTATTGGGAATCAATTTATTCCTCAATTCTATATTCATAATAGCAATTCAATCATTAAACTTCCCACCTAATTAAATCATGTTCGATCCTTGTGTAATCTACTTGCTAAGTCATTCTATATTCTAGAGAGTTTTCTTAAATATGGAAAGAAAAGTTATCCCAATGATAAAAGAAATAGCAATATTGAGGAATGGAAAGATTATGATAAATGGGGATAGACATTAAAAAAAAAGTGAAAGTTGCCAACATTTAATAATTAAAAAAAAGAAATGAAAAAAAAAAACACCCAAGGTCGCTAAGGGGATGGGCAAAAAAAAAAAAAAAGGGTCACTGGGGGACTTAATGGCGTAGCCCCAAACTTCCCATATGTACACAATAACCGATTAAGCTATTAATCAAGCACAAGCTTATTGCGCAACAATATTTTTATTACTACATAAGCACAAGCAAGTATTCAATGCAATATTGTACACGGTCTGTCTATAACTAGTGTGAAGTTTAAGGTTTACACTCCCCTTTAACCTTAAGTTGGGAAATATAATTGCCATCAATTTCCAGGTTGTCCAAACACCCCAAGATGCCCTTCACTTTACTTAATAAGATTCTTTAGTTACACATTCCAAAACCTTCTCAAAGCATCCCTAGCCGAACGCCCCAAGATCTACTCATGACATCCTTAACCTCATACCCCAGGATTTATACACAATACTCTTAATGGTAGCCAAGACTCCACGCTTCACTATAAACATGGTGATTCCCAATGCTACTTAGTTCGTAGATAGCAAGATAGGATCGCCACTCACATCATCTTTTCTTTACTACCATATGATAGTGATGACCTTTAATGTAATTTCTCATGCAACACATATCGAGTTTTAACTTAGCTGAACATCATTAATTCAACTTAGTTTGAAGTAATCAACTAGATGTATCAAATAGACAATCAATCCACAAATTAATAATATTTATAGCAAAGTCATGACTTATCCATCAATTCTCTCAACTTCTAAGGTAGTAACGATCTTATCCTGATCCTTAGCTAGACGGTCTTGGATATTCTTATATCTTTTCTTTACATTATCCCTAGTCTAATGCTCTCATATGCTCCTTAATATTTTCTTCATGTACGAATTAATTCTTTAATTAATTTATTCAGAAATGGCCAAACAAATGTATCTAAATAGCCAATCTATTCACATAAGTCACAGTCCAACCAATAGTCAAATCTATCAATCTCTTTGATACATCAATCCAATCAAATTACAATAGTTACTTCATTCTCGAATCACAACATATGGTACTGATCATTTAGTTCTCAAACTAGTTTAGTTTCTAGGTAATACAGACATTACAAGATCTGTTAAGGTCAACATCATTTAGTAATATGGTATAGGTCTTCATACTCTAAATCAATTTTAGGTCCACAACTCCAATCACATCGTCTTTGATTTTAACAAACCACCCCCCCCCCCCCCCCCAAAAAAAAATGCTAAGTGTTTTTATGCTAATAGCCATCACCCCTAAGTTCCCATATATTGGTATATATAATTTTTCTTATTTAATCAATGTTTAAGAATACAAAAATCTTTGGCTTTAGATATATAATTTTATGTATAAATTAAATAAAATATTTTGAATGTAAATATATAATTAGAAATCCAATTTAGTTATTTTAAATTTATAATTTTAATTTCATTTATTAATTTATAAAATACCTATTTTTCATATTTTAAATTTCACCGAGATTTAAAGTGAGGCTTTTATCTTAATTAATTCACTAATTTAATGCTAATTATTATCAAATTTGTGAAGTTTCACAGGAGCTTAATATGATTCCTTTTCAATACCATTTGGTTTACAATTACAACGGCAATCTATTAATTCTATATTGGAATATTTACTTGCATGACAATTATTTGGAGCTTTCATTAGAGATCGTGGAGAGTCAAGTCGAGTTAAGTAAAAAAAAAAAAATCTTTATATGATTATGAAAAAAGAAATTAACGAGAACCAAGATCATTGGTCATTGGAAAAAATTCACTTGTGTGTGTGTGCACACGTAGAAGTATCTATACTTTCGATTTTGGGCAAAATAATATTTAAACTTTAAAAATTTGCAATTTAATGTTCAAAATTTTTAAAACTTTGTTCAATTTAATGTCTCTATCTACTTTCTTAATTAAACATATTTTAAAGTTTAGACATTACATTAAATTTATTTTAAAGTTATGGGCATTAAATTGCAAAATTTGAAATTTTAGACACTTCCCTAACCCATTTCCCTATATGCATGTATGATGTATGTATATATATATACCTATATTTCTTTGAGGATAATGCAACTTCAATAAGCCCAAGAAACTACCAATTGAATAATACTACAAGCTTGTGCATTAAAAATGAATAAACAATAATAATATACCTATATATTCTTTGCAAGTGCTAGCACTAGATACATATATTGTGATCCCTTAACAAACAAGAATCTTTAGCTACATCACTTGGCGGTAACTCGACTATTCTATAGCATGCATGCATCAAGCAATATTCTAACCATTGATAGAATGTGTTTGATGCCCAAAACTCTTTAACACTAGTCAAAGAGCTTTAGTCAAGGAGAAAATATAAAGTTTAAATGGTTTATATAGGTATGGACTAAAAGCGTAAAGCCTAGCAATTGAGGCTTGATGCCTTAAGAACATTGACAAAGCCTAGGGAGATTAGTCTATGGATAAGGGATGTGTTAGAGAGATATAGCTTAGTGAACTTAAAGTAACAATCATCGAACTAGTCAACTACTGTTAGCCTTTCTCAATATGTCCATGCACTCAATAACTAGTCTATGAACTTGGATCTTGAGAAGTTCAAGAGAAAGGATTTGCACTAAATGAAGACTACATCATGTTTGCTGCTTATTGGCATCGTCCAACAAAAAAGGATGAGTTTCAAAATCTATAAATAAGCACATCTTCCACATCTTTTGACACAATTCGGAGAGATCAAGCAAACACAACTATATTATTAAGGCTTTGTTTTCAATGATCAAACACCCCATCAAGCAAAAAATGCCTAGCTCTTGGCTCAAGAACATGAACTCAATACTTTAAGCTTCTTCACCTCTCATAGGTGCCAACTAGCTGCTAAAAGCACATGTTTTTCCCCGCATGACTCTCTCTAATCACATTCATCCACTTGTCATCAATTAAGAACTTCTTTAAGGTCTCCTAAACTACGGCATTGCATGGCATGCATGTGATCAACCACAAACTCAACCCCACATAGTTCAATTATATATTGTACATAAGGACATGTTGATATTGATTCTTGCATCTAGTTAATCAGGTCTACGTGCATTTTGTACCTTATTTATGCTCTTTGGTAGCATCTATTCTTGCTGAGAATTACTAATCGTCCTTTTTGGACTTGTTTTAACAATGTTTAAGATGATAACTATTATGTGGAGAAAAACGATTATCTTAATCTATATGACATTTGGAATGGTGAGGAGTGTGATGCTAATAATTTTGAGGATAGAAGATATTACTAATTTAGTGCATTTCATTTTTATATTATACGACTTTGTTTATATTATTGCATACTTAGAGGTTAATGGTTTAATTAAGAATTTAAATGTCAAATAAGATTTAATTGACAACTATTGAACTAATAAAGTGTTGATGTTATTACAATTATTGTTGGTTTGTTCCGACCAAACTATTTTATTTAAAACCTTAAGTTTATGGATATGGTGTAGGAATTTTTTATATATTTATTACTTGACATTTCTTCACTTGTGGATTAAGGTTTTAACAAGGCCCATCAAGTAAATAGCTTAATTAAATAAGGGTTATTATTCAAAAAGAAAAATTAGAGAGGAGTTAAACAACAATGCAAAGGTTTGATCTCAAAAAGTCCTAATCAAATAACATGTTAAGCTTAGCACTATAACTATTTTGTCTAAAAGTTTAAACCCATAGATATTGTATAGGATTTATATTTATTACTTGACAATGACTGAAATTGTTTAATAGATGTTTAGAGTCTTGTGTATACGTATCCCATTTGTGAGTATGTGGTAACGATAACACGTGCATGTCATGAGCTTGCTCAAGGATTCCCAGCTTGAGAAGGAAAAAATTCACTTTAAAATGAAAATAATATTTTATTGATTAAAATCAAGGACAAGCAGAAACTAATTAAGTGGTTGCTCCTGGTAATATAATTCCGCTGAAATTTACTTGGTTCTTTCCAGCTTCTGGTCAAAAACTGGTGCAATTGATATTTGACAATACGTATGAATTAGAAGTAAATTCCTTTTGCAAGCCTATTACACGAAATGGCCAAATGCATATATTTGGCGGTTGACAGAAAGTTCTTTTTATGTGAAATTTCTTAGTAGTTAATAAAATTGACATAGAACTATAATTACATACATAGTAGCAATCCTTATGTCGGCTATAGCCATATAAATTTGAACAATATATCTACAATTTGTAATTTTTCATGTTGTAACTTTTCTAGTGTTTTATTTGTTCAATGTCTAGTAAAGATCTATTTGACTAGTGTTGTTATGGAAACTATATGAACTCTATTTTGTATAATTTGGTTTCAAATTTGAAGTTTGGATAAATTGTATTATTAATATCTTACAGTTACCATTGCTGGTAGTAAAACTTGAAAAAGGAAAATCAATTAATTGAAATAATTATGAAAATATCTTTGAAATTATTGGTTGAATATAGATAGATTGTATAAATTCTCAAAGTATGACTTCATATACTCATAACTTTTAAAAATATGCAAATGGCTCTCAAACGATTGCTACAACCCCAAACTCATCAATAAAAGGATTATAAATAATTATATTTTTTAAGTTTTAATGACAATTTGGTATGTCTACATGTGTGTGTGCATATCTTCAAAAGTGATGGAGAGTTGAAATCACATTTTAGAAGTTTAGGGAGCCTATCTACACCTAACCAATAGTTGAAATGGTGTATTTGCAATTCACCCTAGTTGAGTTTACCATGACATTATTGACGCCCAAGTTAGAAGTACTATACAATTGGACTTTTGTTCAAAGTAGTCTAAGATCATATGCGGTTTGATATCACGTAAATCAAGAGCGATTTATAAAATAGGTAACTTTAAGTAGCTCCAAACCAAAATAGCAATAAATATAGATTTGAAGCTTCAATTTGACTTCGAGTGGTACTCAACGAACTTGAACTTGACTTTTTTTTAAATAAAAACTTTTCTTTTAATAAACTTCAATATTGATTTACAAACTTGACTAAAATTTAACTAACATTTGAGTTTTAGTAAAACTTGATTACATTTGTGAGCTAATTGAGCTAAATATTATAAAGGTCAAATTCTACATGATAAGTTACTCAAGTAGTAGGTCACTAGTAAGTTTAACTCATTTAACTCTTAACCTATGTAAGAAAAGGATAAAAATATTGGATTTAAAAAAAAAATCTTAAAAGCATGCCAATGCCTTATGAAGAACTTGTGGGCTATGATAAATTAACAAAGAAATTTGATATATGTAGGACCCAACTTTTAATTCTTTTTTCACAATTATCCCCCATTTTAATTTAATTAACAAAAGCACTTAATATTGATCAAAATTATCATGTGGAAGCTTTTGTTGCCTGGTTATGTAAATGTCATGCAAATAACAAGAAGCAAATAATAAATAATATAAAGTGAAAGAGTAAAGGTGAGAAAAAAATAAGTCTGGATGTACAAAAGTTCCATCTTAAGACTATTATACAGTGAGTTTGTAAATAAGACCATTATCAAAATCACATTTAGAAACTCTTCCATCACTATGTCCTTTGTGGTTCTCCCGAATTCTCCCTAAACTCTTCTATAGTCTAACCTCCTAGTGCACTTATCATACAACTCTCTTAACTTCTCGAACTTATAGATAGAATCAAATTCAATGCTTACAACAAGACCTCGTTATAACCACAATCCCTTTATAAGAGACACTTCACTCTTAAAATCAAAACAAAACTAGTAAAAAATTCCCAAGAGAATTTTACTAGATAAAATCCAAAAAATTCACTTGAATTTCTCAAACACTATCGTATCACATATAACTTATGTTCAAAATTCTCACATTGTCATGTCTTAGCTATTTAATTAAACTCTAATTTATAGAATGGTTGAAATCATCAAAGAAAGAAAGTCTTCCTTCTATTCATCAGTAATAATCAACTCTCCTTATTTTTAGAAAGCAATTCAAATTCAAATAATTAAATGGAGTTTTAATGGAAAACATTTATAGAAAAACTTTGATTCAATTGGAAACATCCTTAAAATGTTTTGAACATATTATGAAAATAATGCAAAGAAAATTCAACCAAAATAGTATTTTCTTATATTTGAATAAATAAGATAACTTATTATAGAAGCTAGTAAAATCACTTTCCAAGAAAGAAAGATTCTAGCTTCCAAAACATTGTAAAAGCTCATTTTATGTGATCTCATAACAACAGGAAATCAAGACATAATCTTAGATACATGAAACACATTAGCTAGAAGTAATCTTTCTTAAAAATTTTGGTCAAGATAAGATTTAGTGTCAAAATTAGTTTTATCCAGTAAAGAGTATTAGCCATAAAAAAATTATTTTAATAGGGTTTAAAATATTTTTTCAAAAAAAAAAGACTTGATTGCTATTTTAAAATTAGAGAATTATTCATAACTAAATAAATAAGAAAATAAACTTAATTTTTATTTCATACTCAAGTATATTACCTAAATATACTTAATTGATAAATGTTAGGCCTTAATCTAATTCTACTATATTCTCCTTGCCTGCTAAGCCTCTCATGTCAGTGAAATGGATAGCCTATATGAAATAACCTACCTTGAGGATCAAAGAATAGACAATACCTCACTACCTCTTGTAAATCCATATTCATCCTTTACCAAACCGCCTCAAAATGTTTTCTCATCAATAAAATCCCTCATTAAACCTCGGTCTTCTAGAGTCAAAGAATATATTCAATCCATAAAGTTTAACCAATGCCTTTAAAGGCTACGAAGGAGGAACAATCTGACATGCTATAAACCCCTCATGAATTACCAACTCAATGGCTTGCTAAAGGATACACTTACCTCCATTTCGGAGTTGTGTGAATGGCTCTGACCTTTCATGGCCTAAAAGGAATGCCCATAGCTACACGAATGGCTCTTTTAGACTCAAGATATTTGAGATACAAGTAAGTGTACAAGGACAATAGAGTCAACATTAAATGTAGGAATGGCCAATTCTCATAAGCAAAAAATACAAATACAAATGGTCTTCAAGTGGTCGATTCTTCACTTCAATTGAAAAATTTGTGGGCCATTGGATGTGACTCCAAAAGAGTCTTGCAAGTTGATCTTTAGTGTATGTTATTTGGCCATCCTATAAAACCAATCAATGTACCTGCTAAAGTGCAAAATCAAACATTGTTAGATAAAATGTGGCCATATGTGGATGTCTAGGCTCATGCATCCAAGTCAAGTTCCCTCACTACTGGAACTACAGGGTGGATTCCCATCATCTCCTCGGGCTTCTGAAAGATTTGCCCTCAAATCTAAGGGGTCTTCTCTTGGACTAAAACCCAATGTCTTGGTTTGCCTGTTTGCTAGACTTCTAGAAGAACTAAAGGTATGCCTAATTTCTTCTTGGAAAGAGTGCACCTCAAATGGAGACATAGGCGTTAAGACTATCCGTGTACCATTGTATTGAAACATGAAAGTGTTTTTAAACCTGTCATGTAATACCTTTCTATCAAACAACCAGGGTCTACCCAACAATAAGTGAAAGGCACACATAAGAAGCACGTCACAAATAATCTCATCACTCTATTTTTCTCCTACACTGATTCGCACCTTTGCCCTCTTTGTAACATGCTGACTACCTTGATCATCCAACTAATGCAATTTGTAAAGGCTAGGATGTGGGCTAATGGCTAGTTGTAAATTATCTACTAATGCAGCAGATATGACATTAGTGCAACTACCACTATCAATGAATAGCACACAAAGGTTACCTCGAATTCAACAGGGTGTGTGGAACAAGTTCTCCCTCTATATGTCCCTGGTATCTAGAGATAAAGTCAAAATCCTGTGCAACACATTAATTGGTAAATAATGTTCATCCTTTTTGTCCTCATGTGTCTCAACATTCTAATCATCATACTACTCCTGCAAGGCCATGGATAAATCTGTAGGCTCGACAGCTTCTTCCTCATCTTCTTCTTCGGTGCCCTCCATAACAGTCATTACTCTCTTATTGGGACACTGTACAACCATATGTCCAAATCCCATGCGTTTGAAACATTTAATTTGGCGTATCTTCCCACTAATCGACCTAGGTACTGTTTGCTTAACATTAGATCCAACTACCTCTTTGCCTTTCCCAGAAACAATTTTCTCCTTTTCTATGCTAGGGATAACTCTGTCTACCGCCTTAACATGCTCGCTTACTCCCTTTGGTCCACCCAACTGACCATCTGCCCCCATAGGCTTAGTAGTAGTACTAGGCTTGTTACTAGTAACCCGGAATGGATTAGATCGCCTCTGCCTTTCCACTTTCAAGGCTACTTGTATAGCCTCATCAAGTATACTATACCTTTGCAGTTCAACAACACAAGCTATCTCATACTTCAACTCAAACACAAAACATACTAGGGTGTGCTCAGGAGCCTCTACTGACCCATACCTGATCATTAATGTTTCAAACTCTTGGATATAGTCATCCACTGTTTTGCCTCCCTGTCACAATTTTTGTAGACGCATAAACAGTTCCTACCTATAGTGCTCAAGAATAAACCTCTTCCTTAGAACCCGTTTCATTTCTCTCCAAGTGTATATTTTAGCCTCTCTATCCCTTCGCGTGCTGATCATAAAATTCTTCAACCACAAGGCAGCATAACCTATGAACTCAACAGCAACAAGACGAACTCCAATGTTATCATTGATCTCATAACACTCAAAAAGGCCCTCAACCTTATCCTCTTAATCCAGGTAGTCGTCTGCTGAACCGCTGCCATCAAATGAAGGCATCTATAGCTTTACATATTCTAGTCCCCTAAGTGGCCTGAAATCCATGTTCGAGTATGGATTGAGCCCAAAGTTATCATCTCTCTCCTCCCTAAAGGCATGATGATCTCCTTCCCATATTTCCTCCTATTGCTCCCTCCCTTTAAAAGTTTTGGGGAGCTACTCTAGGTGGTGGTGCCTGAGGATTCGCTACTGGTGGTTGTGGCATCGTCATCCTATCAATCCTTGTTGCTAGTGTAGCAATAATAGTGGTGAGGTCCTGAAGTTGTTCCTCCAAAGTTCTCCTACCTGCAATATGATGACCCTATCCTCCACCAACTTGGCTATTAGCCTCATTGCCAATTCCCCCATTCACACTGTCATTCAACATAGTTGTGGATTTGATTTGCCAAAGTACAAATATAGTCTAAAACAATGCAATACACTCCCTTCACTACAACCACACTTCACCCACCATAACAATCAAATCACCTACAAAAATAAACACAAACTCTACTTAACTTCACATACCACGGCAACACACACACTTGTACACCTACGGTGAAACAAGTAACCAATGCAACACACACGCCTACAAGTACACTACACACACTTCCACACTTCAATTATGGCAACAGCAAGTGGAATCATAATTAAACACTTCTAAATGGTAAGTTAATGAATTCAACTAAGCAAGTATTTAAGCATCAATATATAATAACTTTCACACTTTAGTGCAAAATTCAAATTTAACCATTATGATTCTCTTTCTAATCACGACATAAACATACACCTCCACTTCACATGCAGCACCTTCTTCACAACACAAACTCACAAAAAGTTGCAATTCCCTTCACTACACACTCACACCACCACACATATACAACACAATCACGGTGCAACTCCCTTCAAACCACAACACCACTTCACATACAACACTTCCTCACCTCAACACACACAACACTTCACGGCAACAAATTCAAATATCACTCTTAATGCAACCTTCTCCACAAATGGTAAGAAGCAAATTCAAATTCAAATAATCATTCAATCAACTAATACACAATAATTTCTTCAACTTAAGGTGTTTGAATTTTAAATATTTTCCTTAATCTCACACAAGATAAATCTGAAAATTTGCAAATGATAACCTCAATTTCTGAAATCACCAACACATAATTCACTTTTCTTTGTTTCAATTTCCACTTTTCCCAAATGATCACAAAGGAACACTCTTCCTTCCTTACAGCAAGTTTAAGGAAAACAATGCTACCACAATTGTTCCACATCTACTTCAACAACAACAACAAGAATGCAACAAAATAAAAATCACTACTACAAATCACTTCAACAATTTCGAATCAAGAAATTAACTTCAAGAACCTTAATTGTCAAATGAAGCTTACGCAATTCTCTTCCTCAAAATCCTATGCTCTAATACCAAATTATGATGTGCTTAAAAATCCAAATTCACAAGCATAAGATACAAATGATTAATCAATCACACAAATAATCAATTGGACTCAAAATTAGTGTGAATTAAAGGATGAATAATCTCAAATGGCGTGAACCAAATTAGAAGTACTACAAGGGAATTCCAATACCAATCAACTATAAGGAACAAGGCAATTTCAATCTCTAAACTTAGCTTATAATCTTAGCAATACATGAACCCTAATTTGGCATGAAAGAACAAATAAAAAGATCAACCAACTATCACTAGATATTACACACTAGTAATAATAGGATGCCACTTAGAAAATCTTGATATGATTCATAAGAATTCCAAGCCAAACTTGCCATAATTTCTAAAGAAATTGATAAGAGTGGATGCTAGCAAGAGGATGACTCTTTCACAACAAAGTGTTTGTACTTTTATCAAATTATCAAAAGCTCCCTAAAAACTCTAGTTAACAAGTATTCATACTTACTCCTATTGGGGTAAAATAAACCAAAAATTACAAAGTTGCCACTAAGTGGCCGATTCCAAGAATCAAAATTACAAGTATAAAAATCAAAATGCCCAGTTCCCATAAGCAACAAATATAAATACAAATGGTCTTCAAGTGGCCGATTCTTCACTTCAATTGAATAATTTACAGGTCATTGAATGTGACTCCAAAAATGTCCCGTAAGTTGATCCTTGTGAATGTTATTTGGCTATCCTATAAAACCGATCAATGTACCTACTAATGTACAAAATCAAACATTATTAGATAAAATGTGGCCATATGTGGATGTGTAGGCTCAAGCATCCAAGTCAGGTTCCCCTACTACTAGAACTGCAAGATGGATTCCCATCACTATTATTGTTTTCTAGATGGTTACTCGGGATATAATCAAATTCATATAGCTCCCGAGGACTAGGAGAAAAACACTTTTACCTATCCTTATGAAACTTTTGCCTTTACGAGAATTCCCTTTGGTCTATATAATGCACCTATTACTTTTCAAAGGTGTATGATGTCTATATTTTCTGACGTGTTAGAAAATTTTATGGATGACTTTTCTATTTTTAGGAGGTCATTTGAATTATGTCTAATAAACTTAAGTTGTGTACTTAAAAGATGTAAAGAGACTAACTTACTTTTGAATTGGGAGAAATGCCATTTTATGGTAAGAGAGGGAATTGTTATAAAGTTTCAAGGAAGGGGATTGAAGTTGATAGGGCAAAAGTGGAGATAATAAAGAAGTTGCCACAACCCCCCCCCCCCCCCCCCCAGGAGTTGAGAGCTTCCTAAGACATGCTAGCTTCTACAAGAGATTTACCAGAGACTTCCCTAAAATATCTAAACCTCTTTGTAATTTACTTAAAAAAGATTCTACTTTTGTTTTTAATGGTAATTGTTTGTAGGCATTCAACATATTGAAGGAGAAGCTCACTTCTGCACCAATGATTGTTGCACCTGATTGGGAGCTTTCGCTCGAACTTATGTGTGACGCTAGCGACTATGCTGTAGGAGTAGTACTTGGGCAAAGGAAAGGTGAAAAGAGGTTGCTTTAGCTGAATCAGATGGCCAAATTAAGAGAGGAAGCATATGAAAATGCTAGGATATATAAGAAACAGGCTAAGCGATGGCATGATAAGAACATTTTAAGCTGAGAGTTTTTCCTTAGTTAGAAAGTTCTGTTATATAACTCTCGATTAAAGTTATTTCTAGGTAACTTGAGATCCCGATGGTCTAGTCCATTTGTTATTGATAATTGTTTTCCTTATGGTGTAGTTGAATTAAAAGTTGAAGATAATCGTACTTTTGAAGTAAATTGTTATCTCCTCAAACATTACTACGATGGAGAAAACATTGATAGTGTTGCAACTATCGGGGATCTAGCAAATCCTTTCTAAAACATCAAAGAAGTCGGCTAGCGACTATAAACTAAGCGCTTCATGAGAGGCAACCCATGCATAGAATTAAAGTAAATTAGTTTAATTTAGTATATAAAAAATAAAAATAAAAACAAATAAATAAATAATAAAGTAAAAAATAATAATATATATAAATAAACAAATAATTGATATATATATATATATACACAGAAAAAAAAAGTTTCTAAGCTAGGAATGTAAGCCAGCGGCATAAAATTCTAAGTTTCTGGTGTATGTCCTATCAGCTTATTTCAACAGCTGCTTATCTTCTCCCTCATTCCACTTCTCTCATTCTCACACATTCTCTTTCTCTCTCTAAGAAAATCTCACACACCACTCACTCTTAAGGAATCAAATATCATCTCTTCATTGTAATCAAAATCAGGTAAGTCTTCATTCCCTCTATTTATCATTCTTATAAGTTCATGTTTATTTAATCTTTTTCCTTTAAAGCCATGCGAATTTTGCATCAAGGTAGTTTTAGATTATTGGAATGTGTTAGGTTTTTTTTTTTTTTTTTTTTTTTTTTTTTTTGCTTACATGTAAATGCATGTGAATTTACATCAAGTTTTGTCCCAAAAAAAAAAAAAAAAAAAAAATTAGCATGTAAGAACTAAGGCTTATACCGAATTAAAGAAAAAAAAGAGGGGTGGGTGGCTTGTGCTATGTTTAATGCTTAAACATTTGATTATATGTAGCTAACTCATTATGGGGTCTCAATTTTGTGAATAGGGTTCATGAATCGAAAAATTCATCAATTTAGGTCGTAAGTTGCTCAATTTTACTTAGAATGTATTTTCGCGGGAATTTTATATTCTTTTGTTCAATTCCCGCGCTGTTTCAAATTTAGGCCACCTAAATTAGGTTACCAACTTAGATTCTTAGTGTAAGTGTAAAAATATATATATATATTTTTCTTTTCTATTTGATTTTTATTACTTTGATGTCTATAGTTCTAAATTAGAACTAGGATTTACTAGATCATGTGTCTCCCTTAGAATTTCATATGAATTGTTTTGTAGGTATGCCACCTAGAAAACTTCAACCTGAGAAATAGAAACAAAAAGTTGTGGGTGAGACTTCCTCTAACAGACAACATATGGAGCTCCTTTCTGAACTGGAATATGCCAAGGAAAGAAAGACACACTTGCTAAAGAAGGACTTCATGAACCAACAGTATCTTGATTGGGAGCTTTTAAGGGATTATGACATGGAGAAGAGGATCAAGAAATTGGTAGCAGATAAGACATGGTTTAAACTGTTAAAGATAAGAGAATCGGCTTATAAGAATGTCACGATTGAGCTTTTGTCTACAATGAAAATAGAGCACAACGAGCACCATTCTAGTGTGACATTCTAAGCTTATGAGCATGTCCATGTAATTGATCTTAAACAGTTTGGATATTTCTTAGGGATTTATGAGGATGAAGAGGCTCAAGAAGACCTCCCTAATGCTTGCCCTTCGGATATGGATGCAAAAACATTCTCGTTTCAGGTGATTAAACCCAGGATGGATGATTTTATACCATCCAAATTTGTTGCTACCACTTTTGCCTCAATGGAACACAAGTAGCTCCACCACATTCTATCTCATACCATTTGCTGCAAGAAGACCAGTCATAGTAAGTAGTAGCACAAGACTTGCACTATGAGACTTCTCCAAAGGAGCAATCAGAAGATGAAGTTGATGATAATAGTAGCTCAAGCTAAGATTGAAATACTAGGGAAGTACTTGTTTTCTTTTTCCTTAATTTCATTATCATGCATTCCCTTATAATTGTGCTGAACTAGAAACAGTGAGGACATTGTTAATTTTAAGTAAGGGGAAAGGATCATAGAATAATTGAGTATGAATTACTGATGTCTGAATTAGTGAATATTTGTTCATATTGATGACATCTTAGCCCTTATTATCTTTGCTTTGAACTCATATTTGTCCTTATGGTGTCATACCCACCTACTTTTGTGATTGAATTACTTGGTTGAAATTATATAGTGAGATCTTTATGGAACAAAATTTACCTTATTTTTAACTTTTAATTTTAAAAATTTGAAAGCAAGTTGAGTCCTTAACTAGAAAAACAATCAGATCTAATTCTATGTAAATTTAGCTTATATATCCTCTCCTAAGTTTCTTTGAAAATATTTTTAACATCTAGTGAAAGAGGTGGAAGAAACTTTTTACTTAGTAATTCCTTTCAAAAAAAAAAAAAAAAAAAATCAATCTTGAATGTTAGTGTAAAGAAGAGTCCATAGGGGTCCCTTTAAAACCTAGTTACTTGGGTGATGAGCCCGGGATATACCGACATAATGAACTCACCATAATGTAAAAGGTAGAAAGTTAATAATTGAAATCTTGAATGTTAGTGTGAGGAAGAGTCCATAGGGGTCCCTTTAAAATTTGGTCACTTGGGTGATCAACCCAAGATGTGCCAACTCAATGAACTCACCATAACACGAAAGACAAAAAAGAAAAAGTTCAAAAAAAAAAATAAATTAAGGAAAGAGTGGATACCATATGCTTTCACTGATGTGACCATTTATAGAGAAGTGATTTAGGAGACTATATGTTGGCTAATAACTATAAAATTTTAAATGATTTATTTTCTCTTGTAGGACTGAGTATTTACTTTTGAATTAGAATTCTTATGTTAAACATTAGGATTAAAGTTTGGTTAGTTTAGATTAGCCGTAAAAATTTCAGCCATAGTAATTCAGTTACATATCCTAATATAGTTAGAGTTATAAACACCAGAATTTCAAGTATTTTGTTAATAGTGAATCTGATATTCTCAATGACAAATTCTTCATTGATTTTAAGTATTTTGCTTAAGGACAAGCAAAAGTTCAAGTGTGAGGAAGTTGATAAAGGCATATTCTACTCAAATTTTGTTGCATTAATCATGTTAAATCCTAATTGATTTTATGTGAATTCTATGGAAATGGTACTTAATTAAAGTTATTGTGCTATTTCAAGTTGTTAAAGTTTAGAGTGCAAACATGAGAAAATTGGATTGTAACAATCTAAGCCTCCTGTAAAAGCTACTGGCCTTAACAACATAAGTTGCCTATGTAAGCTGCCAGCTTTAAATTGAAAGCTACCGGCCTTAGAGTGTAAGCTGCCAACTTTAGTGCTGGCTTTAATAGGAAACCAAGAGTTATTCCTAATGTGTGGATTAAAACACAAGAGGAAAAGAGGAGAAGGGAGTTTTTGTTTTTGTTTTTTTTTTTTTTTTTTTGAGGAGAGAGAGTAGAAAACCCTAAAAAAGGAAGGAGGAAAATTCTATCTTGGTACTCAAAAATCATTTTTGTTTTATCAATTGAGGAGATTGGAATCATCAAGGAAAGACTGCTTCAACAAGGAATTAGAGGATTATTACACTGTGATTGTCTATTGAATTGGTGATCTCTAAACCAATAATCTTCTATTCAATTCATAAAATAAATTGTTCATTTCAATTATGAATTATATTATAGTAATGTCTTTGATTATTTGTTTGTGTTTGCAATTCCATGATGTTCTAAGTTTAATTGTAGGAAATGATGAAACCTTAGAATAATTAAGATGATGATTATATGATGGGAATCTACCCCGCGGTTCCAGCAGTGGGGGAACTTGACTTAGATGTATGAGCCTAGACATCCACATATGGCCACATTTTACCTAATAATGTTTGATTTTGCACTTTAGTAGGTACATTGATCTGTTTTACAGGATGGCCAAATAACATGCACTAGGGATCAACTTGTGAGACATTTTTGGAGTCACATCCAACAACCCACAAATTGTTCAATTGAAGTGAAGAACTGGCCACTTAAAGACCATTTGTATTTATATTTGTGCTCATGAGAACCGGCCATTTTTGTTCATTTTGCACTTGTAATTTTGATCTTGGAACTTGCCACTTAGTGGCAACTTTGTAATTTTTTGTTTATTTTACTTTAATAGAAGCAAGTATAAATACCCGCTAACTAGGGTTTTTTGGGAGTTTTTGATAATTTGATAAAATTTAAACACTTTACCGTGTGAGAGTCACCTTTTGCTAGCATCCACTCTTATCAATTTCTTTAGAAATTGTGGTAAGTTTGGCTTGGAATTTCTTGTGAGTTATATCAAGATTTTCTAAGTTGCATCCTATTATTTCTAGTGTGTAATATCTAGTGATAGTTAATTGATCTTTCTATTTGATCTTTCATGCTAAATTAGGGCTCATATTGCTAGAATTACAAGCCAATTTTAGAGATTGGAATTGCATTGTTATATGTACTTGTTTGGTATTAGAATTCCATTATAATACATCTAATTTAGTTCACACCATTGAAATTGTTCATCCTTTGATTCAAGCCAATTTTAAGTCCAATTGATTATTTGTGGATTGATTAATCATTTGTATCTTATGCTTGTTAATTTGGAATTCTTAAGCGTATCATTATAGTTATATTATAAGATTGTTAGTTATGTAGAAAATGCATATTGTAATTCCCATACTATAACTTCTAATTTCATGTCTAAATTAGAATTTTAGAAATTTTAATAACTCGGAAGGGGTATTAGAGTTCAACATGAATTTTTAAATTAGGTTAAACAAGAACTGTGGAAATGGGATTGTTTTAATCTAATTAGAAATTGTTTGAAAGCTTAATGCAATATTCTTGATTAGTTTCTTACTAAAGAATTATGAGAAATTAGGATAGAATATTACTCAACTATATAATTGGGAGATTTGTAATTGAAAATAGAATCCCCTATGAATTTGTTTGCTGGAAGCTTATAAATTAATTTTGGGGTTTTGAGTCTTAATTATTTGGAAAAGAAACAAAGATTTTCATAATTTCATATGAATATCCACATAGCTAAGATCTATTATAATATGATGATAATTTGATTAGTGAAATTAGGGTGAATTCAGTTACCCTCTTTTCAATTGATACATTTTCATAACAACTTCCTTCATGTTCATAGTAAAAATCTAGGTGTAATAGTTTAGTTGGTATTAAAGTAATTGATTCTCTCAATTTGACTACCTAAATAATAATAGAATTTGATATTGGTTTAGTACTTATTTAATCTTCGTGGAATCGACACTCAACTCTTCACTATATTACTTGATCTGACCCAGTGCAGTTGTTGGTAAAATTTGCTTGTAAAAATATTTTATATTTACAAAGGATCAGTTGTGTGTGCTTGGCTCAGCTTAAGGGCCCATAATGGCAGATCCCTATAGAGCACCCTAATGATCCTTTTATGACATTATCCCTAGTAGAGTCGTGCTTAGAAATGATCTAGGTTGGATATTGTTTAAGTGGTTAAGTGTACATAGGTGTGGGGCCTATAGCGGCAGTTCCCATCACCAAGTTTAAGTGGTTAAGTGTAAATGGGTGTGGGGCCCATAGTAGCAGTTCTCATCACCAAGTTCAAGTAGTTAAGTATACATGGGTGTGGGGCTTGTAGTGGCAGTTCCCATCACCAAGTTTAAGGATTAAGGGATCATGGGTATGGGGCCCATAATGGCAGTTCTCATCATCAAGACATGCTCTAATGTATTAAGTGTGTTAAGGGGGTCATGAATACCCTATCGTTTGCTTGTGGACGTAAATTATATTAAAAAATGATTATCTATGTTTAAGTTTTGCATGATGTGTGTGATACTTGTTTATGTTTGTTTATGCATATTTGTTTGTGTTATACATACTAGGCATTAGCTCACCCTTCGAGGAATCATTTTTAAATGCAAGTGTTGAGGGAGATGAGAACTCAGAAGATAACTTAGGTTTAGGTAAACCTTAGAGAGAAGAAGATGAAGAGTACCATTATTATTATGGTGATTAAGTTTTGAGAAGAATTATGATGTTTAACTATAATAGATAGTATATGTTGAGAGATGTTATTTTTGGTGTTTAAAGACTTCCGTTGCGTTAGATGTTTGATATGGTTTAAGTTATTATTTGAAACTTTGGAAATATATGAAATGCTTTTATTATAGGAGTTAAAGGTTAAAATGTATCATATTTGTTTTAGAGCCTTAACTTGTTCTTGTGAGATAAGGACATGAGGTGGACAGTAGTGCGGCCCAAGTTTCGGGGCATTACAAATAAGGAAAAGGTAAAATGCAAGTTTTGCAACAAAGTTGTTAGTGGAGGCATTTACAAACTCAAGAATCACATAGGTTATACGCATAAAGATGTAGAGCCATGTACTAATGTTTTAGATGATATTAAAAATGAAATGTTAATAATTGTGCTAAAAGCGGCAAAAATATCAAAAAAGAAAAGAAAGCAAATTCATGGGATTGAAGATTTTGATGACAATGATGATGATGAGGTAAAGCAAACATCCCTAAAGAAAAAAGAAAAAAAATGTCATGGATTTCTCTTTGGAAAAAAATGGTGGAAGTGGGACATGGGTGAGTGAAGGAACAATTAACCAATTCATGAAGAAAAAGTTGAGAGAAGAATGTTGCCAACAAATTGCTTGTTTTTTCTACACTAGTGTAATTCCATTTAATTGTGTAAAAAATCCAAAGTTTGCTAAGATGCTTGAGGTGGTTAGTTAATATGACTGTGGACTTAAACCTCTTTCCTATCATGAGCTAAGGGTGACTTGTTTGAAGAAAGAAGTAGCCTAAATAATGAAATTACTTAAAGACTACAATGTTAAATGGGAAAAAGAAAGAAAGAAAGAAAGAAAAATAGGTTACTCCATTATGTTAGATGCATGGACTAATAGAAAGAGGCATTCTATGTGCAATTTCTTAATGAATAACTCTAAAGGAACGGTCTTTTTATCATCTATAGATTCTTCTGATATATCCAAGACAACTGACAAAGTTTTTGCCATGTTAGATGATATTGTGAAGAATGTTAAAGAGGAGAATACTATATAAGTAATCATAGATAATGCTACAAATTATAAAGTAGCAGGGGAAAAATTGATGGAGAGAAGAAAATCTTATATTTGACACTTTGTGCAACACATTGCATTGATTTGATCTTAAAGGACTTTGAAAAGAATTTAAAGATCCATCGTGGAACAATTCCAAAAGTGAGGAAAATTACTATATATATTTATTCTAGGACTATACTTATCTAAATACTGAGGAGATACACCAAAGGGAGAGACTTGATTAGGCTTAGTACAACTTGTTTGACCACTTCTTATTTGATATTAGGTTGCCTTAGTGAGTTAAAGGATGCATCGATAATGATGATCACTTCTAGTCATTGGAAATCGTGTAAGTATTCAAACACAAGTGATGGAAAGCAAATTCAATAGTTGGCTTTAAATAGTAGGTTTTGGAAAAAATATTATTATTTGCTTCAAAGTTGCATTTCCCCTTATCAAAGTGCTTAGATTTGTGGATTCAGATGAAAAACCATCTATGGGTTTCATTTATCTAGAAATGGATCATGCTAAGGAGAAGATTAAAGCAAAATTCATCAATGTAAAGAAAAGGTAATATCTTAACTTATTAGCTATGTACTTTGCTTTAGTGTTCATTTTAAAGTTTCATTTGTAAATTGATATCATATTTATTTGATGTAGTTATGGACCTATCTTCATGATATTGACAAGAGATGGAAGCTTCAATTTCATAGACCATTACATGATGCAACTTATCATTTGAACCCCCATAACCATTATGATGAGAGCCATGATGGGAACCAAGCTAGAAGGTGGAATGTAGATCCTCTTGAAGTGCCACCTGGACCGATCATAAGAACTCGAGCGAAACGATTCAAGGAAGCACTGAACGGGCTGATAAAGGATATCCAAGAAGACGGAAAAAAGTGGAGCAACCATGAGAATGACCTTGCATTTGTTCAAATCATTCAAGGAGAGCAAAGCATAGGAGATCAAAGCTGTCGGCCTTGACAACGTTGGCTTAAACACTGCCAGCCTTGAACCGGCATTGCAATTCGCGTGCGACAAAGGGACTACGCCGGCATACTATGCCGCCAGCCTATATACTCTATGTACATCCTACGCCGCCTCCTACGCCACCGGCTTTCATTGCCTATTTGTTATTTTTCCGCGACTTTACTATGTTATGTCGTTTTGGGCTTTTGTTATTACAAGTTGTAAACCCTAATATAAGCTGTTAGGGTTGGAAAACAGAGCATAGAACATTGATACAACATTGAATAACACATTTTAAGAGAATTCCTCTCTTAGTTCTCTAAAGAACTTCTCTTGAACTTATCGAATTTCTTCTGTAGCATTCAACTAGACTTATCAATCAATCTTACATCTCGATTGTGGCGTCAACAGAACATACCAAGGTTCTTGCCTCGTCTATAGGCAACGGGTCGCGGTTCCACTTTGATTGTTTGGCATCTTGGGTTGCAATTCCAAACGTATTGGTATTGGGTTTCGTCACACGTGGGTGTGGTTCGTATCAGTTTGGTATTAGAGCCTAGGTTTGTTAAATATCAGTTCGGTTTGAGAAAGTTAACATCAAAACCCTAACTCCAATCATTCATATCAATTGTTTATATCAAGTTTTGTGTTGTCATAGCTTTGTACTCAAGTCTATAGTGTTAATTGTTTCTTGAGTAGTGTAGTGCATCCTATTAATCTTGTTACAAACAAAAAAAAATCACGACAAAAAAAAAAATGTGAACAAAGAACGGAAAAAAAGGCAACAAAAAGGAAAGAAAAAGAGGAAAATTCAAGCCCCTAGAGTTGTTCTTGAATTCTACGAAAGGGATTGGTGTAGTTTGGGTTAGTTCCAAGAGAATTGAGAAGAGGGATTGGTGAGTTGATATCATGCTTTTAAGTGAAACACGTAAGGGAGTGAATTGTGAGGCTTAATCTTATATATTTTTGTTAGTACTAACCTTTTATTACAGGAACTATGTCACGGCACAATTCTCCTGAAGGTGAGAGGGGGAGGTTTGATGCTAGGTTAGTGATTGAGGCGTTGAGGAGTGAGATGAAGAGGATGTTTCAGGAGGGAATTGAACAAATTCATGAGACGGTGGAGCAAAAACTAGAGCAATCTAAAAACGTCTTTCAAGGGCGTAAGAGGGAGAGTTGTTCTAAGAGAGGACAAAGGGGTGGAGATGAAAATTCTTATGATGAATTTGATAAACTTTCTATTGGGAGTTATAGAGGTTATGGCGGTAGGAATAGAGGAACTAGGGATTGGGAAGATAGAGGAGATAGGAATAGAGAGGATAATCAATTGAGTAGTATAAAGATGAAGATTCCTCCTTTCCAAGGGAAGAATGATCTCGAAGCATACTTAGAATGGGAGAAGAAGGTAGAGATGGTGTTTGATTGTCACAATTATAGTGGAAGAAAGAAGGTGAAGCTTGCTGCCATTGAGTTTTCAAATTATGCCATAGTGTCGTAGGATCAACTGATGTTGAATAGAAGAAGAAATGGAGAACCACCTATTGAGTCTTAGGAAGAGATGAAGAAGGTGATGAAGAAACGGTTTGTTCCTGCTTATTACTATCGTAAATTGCATAACAAATTGCAAACTCTTAAGCAGGGAAGCCGAAGTGTGGATGAATATTTCAAGGAGATAGAGGTTACTATGATTAGAGCTAATGTTGAGGAGGACAGAGAGGCTACCATGGCTAGGTTTCTTGCTGGGTTAAATAGAGAGATTCAAAATGTAGTAGAATTGCAGCATTATGTGAAATTGGAAGACATGGTTCACATGGCTATAAAAGTTGAGAACCAACACAGGAGGAAAGGTAGTAGTACTGCACGGTTTCAACAAGGTGCTAGTTCATCTACTTAGAAGACTAACCATTGGAGGAAGGAAGAAAAGTCTTTACCCACCAAGCCAAAGGGAGAGCAGAAGCAAGCGAGTTCTACTCCTAGTAGTCAAGGTAAACCTGACTCTTCTACTCCTAGAAATCGTGACATTAAAAATGAAATGTTAATAATTGTGCTAAAAGCGGCAAAAATATCAAAAAAGAAAAGAAAGCAAATTCATGGGATTGAAGATTTTGATGACAATGATGATGATGAGGTAAAGCAAACATCCCTAAAGAAAAAAGAAAAAAAATGTCATGGATTTCTCTTTGGAAAAAAATGGTGGAAGTGGGACATGGGTGAGTGAAGGAACAATTAACCAATTCATGAAGAAAAAGTTGAGAGAAGAATGTTGCCAACAAATTGCTTGTTTTTTCTACACTAGTGTAATTCCATTTAATTGTGTAAAAAATCCAAAGTTTGCTAAGATGCTTGAGGTGGTTAGTTAATATGACTGTGGACTTAAACCTCTTTCCTATCATGAGCTAAGGGTGACTTGTTTGAAGAAAGAAGTAGCCTAAATAATGAAATTACTTAAAGACTACAATGTTAAATGGGAAAAAGAAAGAAAGAAAGAAAGAAAAATAGGTTACTCCATTATGTTAGATGCATGGACTAATAGAAAGAGGCATTCTATGTGCAATTTCTTAATGAATAACTCTAAAGGAACGGTCTTTTTATCATCTATAGATTCTTCTGATATATCCAAGACAACTGACAAAGTTTTTGCCATGTTAGATGATATTGTGAAGAATGTTAAAGAGGAGAATACTATATAAGTAATCATAGATAATGCTACAAATTATAAAGTAGCAGGGGAAAAATTGATGGAGAGAAGAAAATCTTATATTTGACACTTTGTGCAACACATTGCATTGATTTGATCTTAAAGGACTTTGAAAAGAATTTAAAGATCCATCGTGGAACAATTCCAAAAGTGAGGAAAATTACTATATATATTTATTCTAGGACTATACTTATCTAAATACTGAGGAGATACACCAAAGGGAGAGACTTGATTAGGCTTAGTACAACTTGTTTGACCACTTCTTATTTGATATTAGGTTGCCTTAGTGAGTTAAAGGATGCATCGATAATGATGATCACTTCTAGTCATTGGAAATCGTGTAAGTATTCAAACACAAGTGATGGAAAGCAAATTCAATAGTTGGCTTTAAATAGTAGGTTTTGGAAAAAATATTATTATTTGCTTCAAAGTTGCATTTCCCCTTATCAAAGTTCTTAGATTTGTGGATTCAGATGAAAAACCATCTATGGGTTTCATTTATCTAGAAATGGATCATGCTAAGGAGAAGATTAAAGCAAAATTCATCAATGTAAAGAAAAGGTAATATCTTAACTTATTAGCTATGTACTTTGCTTTAGTGTTCATTTTAAAGTTTCATTTGTAAATTGATATCATATTTATTTGATGTAGTTATGGACCTATCTTCATGATATTGACAAGAGATGGAAGCTTCAATTTCATAGACCATTACATGATGCAACTTATCATTTGAACCCCCATAACCATTATGATGAGAGCCATGATGGGAACCAAGCTAGAAGGTGGAATGTAGATCCTCTTGAAGTGCCACCTGGACCGATCATAAGAACTCGAGCGAAACGATTCAAGGAAGCACTGAACGGGCTGATAAAGGATATCCAAGAAGACGGAAAAAAGTGGAGCAACCATGAGAATGACCTTGCATTTGTTCAAATCATTCAAGGAGAGCAAAGCATAGGAGATCAAAGCTGTCGGCCTTGACAACGTTGGCTTAAACACTGCCAGCCTTGAACCGGCATTGCAATTCGCGTGCGACAAAGGGACTACGCCGGCATACTATGCCGCCAGCCTATATACTCTATGTACATCCTACGCCGCCTCCTACGCCACCGGCTTTCATTGCCTATTTGTTATTTTTCCGCGACTTTACTATGTTATGTCGTTTTGGGCTTTTGTTATTACAAGTTGTAAACCCTAATATAAGCTGTTAGGGTTGGAAAACAGAGCATAGAACATTGATACAACATTGAATAACACATTTTAAGAGAATTCCTCTCTTAGTTCTCTAAAGAACTTCTCTTGAACTTATCGAATTTCTTCTGTAGCATTCAACTAGACTTATCAATCAATCTTACATCTCGATTGTGGCGTCAACAGAACATACCAAGGTTCTTGCCTCGTCTATAGGCAACGGGTCGCGGTTCCACTTTGATTGTTTGGCATCTTGGGTTGCAATTCCAAACGTATTGGTATTGGGTTTCGTCACACGTGGGTGTGGTTCGTATCAGTTTGGTATTAGAGCCTAGGTTTGTTAAATATCAGTTCGGTTTGAGAAAGTTAACATCAAAACCCTAACTCCAATCATTCATATCAATTGTTTATATCAAGTTTTGTGTTGTCATAGCTTTGTACTCAAGTCTATAGTGTTAATTGTTTCTTGAGTAGTGTAGTGCATCCTATTAATCTTGTTACAAACAAAAAAAAATCACGACAAAAAAAAAAATGTGAACAAAGAACGGAAAAAAAGGCAACAAAAAGGAAAGAAAAAGAGGAAAATTCAAGCCCCTAGAGTTGTTCTTGAATTCTACGAAAGGGATTGGTGTAGTTTGGGTTAGTTCCAAGAGAATTGAGAAGAGGGATTGGTGAGTTGATATCATCCTTTTAAGTGAAACACGTAAGGGAGTGAATTGTGAGGCTTAATCTTATATATTTTTGTTAGTACTAACCTTTTATTACAGGAACTATGTCACGGCACAATTCTCCTGAAGGTGAGAGGGGGAGGTTTGATGCTAGGTTAGTGATTGAGGCGTTGAGGAGTGAGATGAAGAGGATGTTTCAGGAGGGAATTGAACAAATTCATGAGACGGTGGAGCAAAAACTAGAGCAATCTAAAAACGTCTTTCAAGGGCGTAAGAGGGAGAGTTGTTCTAAGAGAGGACAAAGGGGTGGAGATGAAAATTCTTATGATGAATTTGATAAACTTTCTATTGGGAGTTATAGAGGTTATGGCGGTAGGAATAGAGGAACTAGGGATTGGGAAGATAGAGGAGATAGGAATAGAGAGGATAATCAATTGAGTAGTATAAAGATGAAGATTCCTCCTTTCCAAGGGAAGAATGATCTCGAAGCATACTTAGAATGGGAGAAGAAGGTAGAGATGGTGTTTGATTGTCACAATTATAGTGGAAGAAAGAAGGTGAAGCTTGCTGCCATTGAGTTTTCAAATTATGCCATAGTGTCGTAGGATCAACTGATGTTGAATAGAAGAAGAAATGGAGAACCACCTATTGAGTCTTAGGAAGAGATGAAGAAGGTGATGAAGAAACGGTTTGTTCCTGCTTATTACTATCGTAAATTGCATAACAAATTGCAAACTCTTAAGCAGGGAAGCCGAAGTGTGGATGAATATTTCAAGGAGATAGAGGTTACTATGATTAGAGCTAATGTTGAGGAGGACAGAGAGGCTACCATGGCTAGGTTTCTTGCTGGGTTAAATAGAGAGATTCAAAATGTAGTAGAATTGCAGCATTATGTGAAATTGGAAGACATGGTTCACATGGCTATAAAAGTTGAGAACCAACACAGGAGGAAAGGTAGTAGTACTGCACGGTTTCAACAAGGTGCTAGTTCATCTACTTAGAAGACTAACCATTGGAGGAAGGAAGAAAAGTCTTTACCCACCAAGCCAAAGGGAGAGCAGAAGCAAGCGAGTTCTACTCCTAGTAGTCAAGGTAAACCTGACTCTTCTACTCCTAGAAATCGTGACATTAAATGTTTTAAATGCCAAGGCAGAGGCTATATTGCTCGTCAATGTCCGAATAGATGTGTTATGATTTTGCATGATGATGGTGAGTATGAGATTGAGGGGGATAGTGAAGATGATGATATGCCTCCATTGGATGATGCTAGTGATGACAAGGAGCCTGCAGTAGGGAAGTTAGTGGCAGTGGTGAAGCGAGCTTTGAATGTGCAGGTGAAGGAAGAAGAGGAGATGCAATAAGAGAATATCTTTCATACTAGATGTTATCTAGGTGATCATATTTGCAATTTGATCATTGATGGGGAGAGTTACACTAATGTGGTGAGTACTTTCATTGTTAAGAGGTCGGAGCTCAAGACTACTAAACACCCTAGCCTATATAAATTGCAGTGGCTGAATGATAGTGGCGAGACTGAGGTGAGTAAGCAAGCCTTGATTACTTTTTGCATCGGTAGGTATGAGGATAAGGTGTTATACGATGTAGTGCCGATGCAGGCGTGTCATGTGTTGTTGAGGAGGCCATGGCAGTTTGATAGGAAGGTTATTCATGATGGTTTTTCTGATAAGTATACACTTGGTCACCATGGCAAAAGCTATAATCTTAAACCCTTAACACCTAAACAGGTGTATGAGGATCAATTGCAGCTACAACAATCTTTTGCAAAATATAAGGTGAGTGAAAAACAAAGGGAGAGTGAGAGAGTAAAAGACATGGACAAAGAAAAAGAACACAAAAGTCAATATCAAAAGGAAAAAGAGAGGAAGGCTGGAAAGAGCGTGAGAGGTCAAGTTGAAGGGGGATCAACTTTGGTGGTGAGTGAAAAGGAGAGTGCAGCCTTGCAAAAGGAGAGTTGTGTGGCAAGAGCGAGTGTAGTGAGGAGAGAGTTAGTGATGAAGCAACCTATGTTGTTGCTGGTCTTTAAGGAAATTTGTTTGAATACTAACGAACTTTTTAACTCTTTGCCTAGTGTGGTTGTGTCTATTGTGTAGGAATTTGAACATGTCTTCCCTGAGGAGATTCCAAAGGGGTTACCACCTATTCGCGGTATTGAGCACTAGATTGACCTTGTACCCAGAGCATCTATTCCAAACAAACCAGCTTATAGGAGCAATCCAAAGGAGACAAAGAAACTCCAAAGGCAGGTCAATGAATTAATGGAGAAAGGGGTACGTGAGAGAAAGCATGAGCCCATGTGCAGTGCCTGTGATTTTAGTACCTAAGAAGGATGGGTCATGGAGAATGTGTGTTGATTGCCGCGCTATCAACAACATCACGGTAAAGTATCGTCATCCTATTCCTCGCTTAGATGACATGTTAGATGAGTTACATGGGTCTAGTGTCTTTTCCAAAATTGATTTGAAAAGCGGATATCACCAAATTAGAATGAAAGAAGGTGATGAATGGAAAACCGCATTTAAGACAAAATATAGACTATATGAGTGGTTAGTAATGCCTTTTGGTTTAACTAACGCACCTAGTACTTTCATGAGACTTATGAACCATGTTTTGAGGACTTTTATTGGCAAATTTGTGGTTATCTATTTTGATGATATCCTCATTTATAGAAAGAGTTTAGAATACCATATATCTCACTTGAGGGATGTTTTGGAAGTGCTTCAAAAGGAGCAATTATATGCTAACCTCAAAAAGTGCACTTTTTGCACAGACAAACTTATGTTTCTTGGTTTTATTATTAGTGCACAGGGAATACAAGTTGATGAAGAGAAGATTCGTGCGATGCAAGAATGGCCTAGTCCAACTAATGTAAGTAATGTGTGGAGTTTCCATGGACTAGTGAGCTTTTACAGGAGATTTGTGAACGATTTCAGCACCATTGCAGCACGACTTATTGAAGTAATCAAGAAGAATGTGGGGTTTAGATGGGGAGAGCAATAAGAGAAGGCCTTTCAGATGCTTAAAAATAAGCTGACTCATGCGCCATTACTTGCTTTACTTGATTTCTCTAAAACCTTCGAAATTGAGTGTGATGCTTCAGGAATAGGTATTGGAGCAGTTCTCATGCAGGAGAGGAGACCAATTGCATTCTTTAGTGAGAAGCTAAGTGGGGCAACCTTAAACTACCCTACTTATGATAAGGAGCTATATGCATTGGTTCGAGCGCTAGAGACTTGGCAACACTATCTTTGGCCAAAAGAGTTCGTGATCCACACTAATCATGAATCCTTGAAGTACTTGAAGGGATAATATAAGCTAAACAAAAGGCATGCGTGTTGGGTGGAGTTCATCAAAACATTTCCCTATGTCATCCACTACAAGCAAGGTAAAGAGAATGTTGTTGCTGATGCACTTTCTAGAAGGTATACTCTTATCTCTACTCTTAGTTCTAGATTGCTTGGTTTTGAGCATATTAAAGAATTGTATGTTGCTGATCGAGATTTTTGTGAAGAGTATGTGTGCTGTGAGAAGAGTGGTCATGGTAAATTTTATAAGCATGAGAGATTCTTGTTTAGGGAGAATAAACTTTGCATTCTAAATTGTTCTTTAAGAGAATTATTAGTGAGAGAGTCTCATGGAGGAGGTTTAATGGGGCATTTTGGAGTAACTAAAACCTTAGGGGTTTTGAAGGAACACTTCTATTGGCCTCACATGAAACAAGATCTTGAGAGGATTTGTGAGCGATGTGTCACCTGTAAGCAAGCAAAATCTAGAGTCCAACCTCATGGACTTTATACCCCACTTCTAATTCCTCATGAGCCTTGGGTAGACATTTCCATGGATTTTGTGTTAGGATTAACTAGGTCTAAGTATGGACGAGACTCTATTTTTGTAGTCGTAGATAGGTTTTCTAAGATGGCACATTTCATTCCTTGCCACAAAACAGATGATGCTTGCAATATTGCTAATTTGTTCTTTAGGGAAGTTGTGAGATTGCATGGTATGCCTAGAACAATCGTATCGGATCGAGATGCTAAGTTCTTGAGCTACTTTTGGAAGACCTTGTGGGCTAAGTTAAGAACTAAGCTATTATTTTCTACTACTTGTCATCCACAGACCGATGGTCAAACTGAGGTAGTAAATCGAACTTTATCTACTTTGTTAAAGGCTGTCATTAAAAAGAACATTAAAAGTTGGGAGGATTGTTTGCCGCATGTTGAATTTTCCTATAATCGCACAATGCATTCTGCTACTAAGTTTACTCCTTTTGAAATTTTGTATGGTTTTAATCCACTGAATCCTTCAAATTTATCACCTTTGCCTATTTCTGAGTATGTTAATCTAGATGGTAAGAAGAAAGCAGAATTTGTTAAGAAGATCCATGAGAAGGCAAGGCTAAACATTGAGCGAAGAACAGAGCAGTATGTGAAACAAGCCAACAAGGGTCGTCGATAAGCTGTCTTTGAACTTGGAGACTTGGTTTGGGTTCACATGTGCAAAGAGCAGTTTCTTGTGCAGCATCAATCTAAATTACTTCCTAGAGGCGATGGACCATTTCAAATTCTTGAGCGCATCAATGATAATGCCTACAAGATAGATTTGCCAAGTAAGTATCAAGTAAGTGCTATTTTTAATGTTACTACTCTAAGTCCTTTTGATGTAGGCGATGATTTGAGGACAAATCCTTTTCAAGAGGAGGGGAATGATGAGAGCCATGATGGGAGCCAACCTAGAAGGTGGAATGTAGATCCTCTTCAGGTGCCACCTGGACCAATCACAAGAACTTAAGCGAAATGATTTAAGGAAGCATTGAACGGGCTAATAAAGGATATCCAAGAAGCCGGAAAAAAAGTAGAGCAACCATGAGAATGACCTTGCATTTGTTCAAATCATTCAAGGAGAGCAAAGCATAGGAGATCAAAGCTGCCGGCCTCAACAATGCTAGCTTAAACGCTACCAGCCTTGAACCGGCGTTGCAATTCGCGCGCGACAGAGGGACTACGCCAGCATACTACACCGCCGGCCTATATACCCGGTGTACATCCTACGCCGGCTACTACGCCACCTCCTACGCCGCCGGCTTTCATTGCCTGTTTGTTATTTTTCCGCGACTTTATTATGTTATGTCATTTTAGGCTTTTGTTATTACGAGTTGTAAACCCTAATATAAGCTGCTAAGGTTGGAAAACAGAGCATAGAACATTGATACAACATTGAATAACACATTTTGAGAGAATTCCTCTCTTAGTTCTCTAAAGAACTTCTCTTGAACTTATCGGATTTCTTCCGTGGCATTCAACCAGACTTATCAATCGGTCTTACATCCCGATTGTGGCGTGAATAGAACATACCAAGGTTCTTGCCTCGTTTATAGGCAACGGGTCGCGGTTCCACTTTGATTGTTTGGCACCTTGGGTTGCAATTCCGAGCGTATTGGTATTGGGTTTCGTCATATGTGGGCATGGTTTGTATCACATTATAATCCTAATTTTAAAGTTGATGCTGATGTTAGAATTGGATTATTTTATTGCATAGAGCATATGGTTTTCAACCCAACTGAAAGGTGTAAAATTGATATACAACTTGAAAAATTTTAAGGATGTTAAAGAACTATTTGGAATTGAAGTTTCAAGTTTAGCAAGAAACAAAAAGGCTCCAACTAAATGGTGAGATTCATATAGACATGAATGCTTAGAACTATAGAAGTTTACTATTTGTGTTCTAAGTTTAACTTGTAGTTCTTTAGGTTATGAGCACAATTAGAGTGCATTTGAATTAGTATGGTGCAATCTTACATATATCCTTTTTAATTTTTAGGTTTACACGAAAAAGAGGAATAGGTTGCAACTACAAAAGGTGAATGATTTAGTATTTGTAATGCATAACTTGAAATTAAGATATAGGAAAGAAAGAAACATTGATGACACTTCTGGTTTCACTATTAAAGATCTCTCATCTAACAATGAATGGATAGTTGAGAAAGAAAATATGCTTAACTCATCAAATGAAGATAAAGGTGTGTTGAATATCCTTTCAAGTGTAAAAGGTGAAGAAAAAGATGAATATCCTTTTAGTTTCACTATATTATAACTTTTATTGCTATTTATGAACAAAATGTATGCTAAATTTCATTATTTCTATTATCCATTATAATTTTTTTTAACTACTGTAAGCGAATTTACAGTATTTGGAAACTATATTACACAGATTATAAAACTTACATTTCTACATTTCGATTTAACATTTTGATTCTACAAACCCCCTAGCAATTCTACATAAAATTGCAAGTTTGAGAACCTTGATATTCTTGATTGGTTTGCTTCTACTATATTCAATATCCTCAAGAAATTTAGCATTCCTGGTCTCAAAAAAGGATCTACTTGAGTGATCATAGAATCCATATCCATTTAATTGCTCTGAGTATCCAACAAAGTTGCAACTCACTTTTCTTCAGTCCAATTTTCTCTCACTAGGCCTACATGGCCCAACTTTAGTTGAACAACCCCAAATATGAAAATGTATATGACTAGGCTTCTTACCGATCCATAACTCGTATGGAGTTTTAGCTATAGCTTTGCTAGGAACTTGATTAAAGAAGTACATTGTGGTTTTTAATGCCTCTTCCCAAAGTGACTCTCATAAAGAAGAATGATCAATTATGCTTCTAACCATATCCTTTAAGGTTCTATTACATCTCTTAGATACACCATTTCGACTTGGTTATCCTAGCATGGTGTATTAAGGAACAATCCTGCATTCTTTTAATTATCTCACAAAAAGTCCAAGATGTTGTTCACTTGATTTATCAAACCTACCACACCACCAAAATCAAATATAACAATCTTAATTTTCTTATTAAGTTGATTTTCCACTTCTGTTTTATATTCCTTAAAAATGTCCAAAGATTGTGACTTTTTATGTATCAAGTATAGGTACCCATAACAATAATAATCATCTGTCAAAGTAATAAAATACTATTGACCATTCCATGAAGCCATAGGGAATGGACCACATATATTAGTATGTATTAAATCCAAGACACTAGAACTCATTTCAGCATCCCTTTTCTTGATATTTGTTTGTTTCTCCTTAATGCACTTAATGCATATTTCAACATCAAAAAAGTCAAGGGAATTAAGAATTCCTTCTAAAATAGGACTTGAACCCTTATTTCCTTGCTTATATCAAAATTACTTGTATGTAAGTTTTCTTCTATATATGAGGCATGCAAATTTAATTTGTATCAATTATCAATCAAAGTACTAGTAGCAAAAACATTTGAATATTAAAAAAGACTAAATTTTTTTGTTTCCAAATGAACAAAGATAATTGGATTTGTCCAAATGAGAAACATAAATTAAATTCCATCTAAATGATAATACATAATAAGTTTCTTCCAAATCCAAATAATAAATTCTAATCTAAATACCCCAATGGCCTTAACAGGAACCTTTTTACCATTGCCCACATAAATAAATCTTTCAACATCACTTGGCACTTAGCTCCTTAAATAACCTTACAAAATAACACTTGTGTAAATAGTTGCAGTTGTATCTATTCACCAAGTGTGAGTTGGTATTAAAGTTAAATTAACTTTTTAACAAACAAAGTTAAGAAGTTCACTTTTCATTGCAAGCCACTTTGCATACTTAAGACAATCCTTCACATGACCAACTTTCTCATAGAAGAAACAAGTGATGCCCTTATCATGTTTCTGTTGCACATGTGAAGTCCCAGCATTCACAGCTCCATTACCTTTATGATCCATTTTTTTTTCTTAAGAGTGTTTAATTAAGTGCGAGTCACCACTTGAGCACTTTCAATCCTCTCTTATTTCAATCTTTCTTCCTCTTTCACACGTTATGCAATTAGCTCATGCAATGTCCATTTCTCCTTCTAAGTGTTGTGATATTGGTCTTCTTACTATCTAACTTTAGATCTATAGGCAAGTGCACTTATCGATTCTATAATATAGTGGATAAAAATATTGACTATCGATCCCATAAGGATTACGAATACTAATAATAATTCTTTCTCTTATTATCTAATCAACAAAATTAAATAAATGAGTAAATAAAATTAATAACAAATAAATTAAAGAAAAGCAATAATCAATTAAAATGTATTCAACTGGTGAATCCCTATAGAATTATTAATGTAATTAACTAATTATTATTCAAATTCTTATTTTATTCTTAGACTGGAAGAATTTTTAACTCGAACTAATAGCTCTCTTGAGTCATATTAATTTCTAATTTTAGGTTGATTAGTTAAAATCTCTTTTTAACTAAAATCCCTAAAATTACATTGCATTCAATCTATGGATTCTACTATTAGGTTTCACCTTAATCCGGAATAATTACGTTGTCCTATCTCTAAGATTGCATTAAACTCCTTTCAATTATACTAGATCAATTATTATATAAAATTTCTCGATTTTTATATAAGAAATCAAATTCCAACTAATATGCTCGCAATATTAAATTAAAAACAATAAGGAACATATAATTGAATCATATGAATGATAAATAAATCATTGAATAATCATCAAAATTGCATGTTTATTCTAACATTCATTGTATTCAAATATAATGAAAAATTAAGCTATAAACATGTTAAATCTAAAAACAGAAATATAAAAAAAGTGCATAAATAAAAAGCATTAAAATTAAAATATAAAATTCCTTAATCTACTCTAATCTTTTAATTCTATTCTACTTTCTAATTCTATCTAATATTTTCATCTAAATTCCAATTCTATATGATCTCTTCTACTCTAATTCTATCTTCCTAATCTAATTTATCTTAGACTACTCTTTTTTCAACTGGTCTATATATATATATGTTGGAGTTGGCACGGTCACGATCTTGGGCGATAAAGATGGAATCTTCTCGAATGAAATCTTTGGCTAATCAACATGGACATAATTTTTTACGGACGAATCTTCTCGTGTGTCTGTTCATTTATATTCTAAACTACTATAATCTAATCTTTAAATTTTGATCTCTTTAAATCCAATTTGATCTCTATTTCGGATATCGTCTAATTTTTCTTTTTCTATTATGTTCTGCTCTATCCAATCTTTATATATATTTGTCGGACTCAACATGATCATCCTGGCATTAACATGGTCGTTACTATTTACATGTTGCAATCTGTTTGATTTAGGTCTCCGACACGGTGATCAGCACGGCGTGTCCACTACCATGTCGCCTACATTGCTAGTTAAATGTCCTTTATCATGACTTGATCTGGCTCTTTTCATCTAATCTAATTTCTATTATATTTTGTCTTCTAGTTCTGAATTAGCACGTCCTTCTTTGCGAGGTCTATTCTTGAATAATTGGACACGATCTGTTTTGTGGTTGAGCATGACCTCTCCATCTTATAAAATTTATATTTTCTTCTTCAACTTTTATATAATTATTTCTATCAAATCATAGTGTGTAATTTAAAGACTCTAAAATTAAAATAAAAAGTGATTAAGTATAATATTTATATAAAATGTAAGAGAATTACATAGAAGGTTATTATAATTGTTATAAAAAATAAGTATTTTATAACCCTTATCCCGTTGCAACTTATCTTGAAAGGATAAAATTAAGTAGGAAGATAGATCAAGACTAGATGTATAAGAATGTCATTAAATAATTCCAACTTTAAGGCCCTCAATCCTATAACAAGATTAGATATCTCCCCGATATATGCTCTTTATAATTTCTTTGCCATTATACCACATAGAAATGAGCTTTGCAAGAATGGTATTCATTTTGACCTTTTCAGAACCTACAAAGTGGTATACTATTTGGCTTAGGAACTTTTTGGCATTTTCTCTGAGGCATAACTCCCTTGATGGTATTTGAAATGGAATGTGTCATGATCATTAGACTCATACAATTAGAATGCTCCCACTTTTCATAAATTGCATTTTCATTAATAGTACTTTCACCGGTAAGGGCAAGAAGTTCATCAATCCTGATTACGTAGTCAATATTTATTCATTCGAGCAAAATGGTGATATCTTCCTTCCATTTCTTGAAATTTCTGCCATTAAACATTGGAATATTATTCAAATTGGCAAAAATAGAGATAACATTGATTGAATAAAAAATAAATCACGCTTATGATTAATGATAATTTTACACTTTAATGCATGGATAAACATAACACATAAACTATAATTATCATGCACAATAAATCACATCAATGTAAACAAATAACAAAATAAATACTTTAATTGGGTCTTATGAGACACCTAGCATATCATAGATATTTAGTCTTAGGACAAAAATATCAACCATAAATGATATATCCTCTAAATCAATAATAAATATCGATAATAATAATTCTGCTAACGATATACCTTTCTTTGGGCTAACGAATCGCATGTAAGAAACTATAATTATTTCATTTTTATTCTCACTTGTTTATCTTCTAGACAAACAATAATCTTCCTTTAGGTTGATTATTATTCACACAGACATTTCATACAACTCTTTAACTTGATATCTAAGAATTTCAAAATAAACTTAAATAATAGATGTTATTTCGGCAATATATTATTTCAATTTATCCTAAAGTATTATATAAGATTTACAAAGACTAAAACAAATGCCCTTTTATTTCAAATCTTTATCCTCTTATATGTTAATTTTCTACACCGATTAAACCACGTTTTTCCATGCTCATTGCACGTTTAGTAGAGTGTCTTACTTTATTTAATTTTACAAATCCTCACTCTGGATGTAATATTGTTCCAGAATCTTGTTGACATGAAACCACTATTGGCTTTTGTCTTTTCCTCCCAGTAAAGCATTAGCATCTAATGTTGAAACACCTTGCGATCTCGGAAATCGTATGTCCAATTGCCACCAATAAAGAAAAATTGCCAAAAAAAAAAAAAAAAATTCTTTCACAAATCCAATTGTTTAAAAGATGGATTTAGTTATATAAGGATCTTTCCAGGTTATTCTCATGCCTCTACGATAGTGTATCATACAAAGATGAATTAAAAGACAATAAACACCGACAAAGGAAAACAATGAAAGACCCACATGAGAAAACGAATCAGTGCATGACCAACCTTAAGGCACTAATCAGTTAGGTTTTCTTCATGAAACACGAAGCCATGTTCTAATCTCCATTCCATCTAACACTGCCATGATTCACAACATGTATAAATTATTTGGATAAATTATATTACAAATTTCATAAATTATATCAACACCCTTCATTTTCAAAATACAGCACTTACATATATATTGACATGACATAAAAGTAATGTGTTATTGTCACGTTAGCACTAATAATGTATTTTATTTGAATATTATATTTATATATATATAATAATCAATTAAAACAGTAAAAAATAAATAAATAAATTTTAAAAAATTAAAAAAAGAAAAGAAAAATACTGAAAATTTTTTAAAGCACATATATTTTATATAATATACATCAAGCAAATATTATGTTTCAGAGTTCTTGAGTTTTACAACAATCACATCTACCAACGAAACTATGCATGATCTAGAGTGTCCAATCTATCCTTAGCCTTATGTGGACATCATTCTTAGTTGTTATAACCATGCATCGTGAGCTCCTAGTTTTCTATTCTTACAAAACTTTCTCAACCTTTCCATTCATTTAAATATGCATTACAACTTACATTAATTTTTTCAATTTTATCGATTTAATTAATATTTATATATGTATATATATGCTTAATGTATATTATATATAACATATGTGCTTTAAAAAACCTTTAATATTTTTGAATTTATTTAATTTTTTATTATTTTAGTTTATTATTATTATATATAAATAAATATATCATTAGTGTTAACATGGCAATGATGTGGCAATGACATATCAACTTTTATGCTATGTCAACATACATGTAAACAAAAGTAGGGGACTAAGTGTTTTATTTTGAAAACATGAGATGTCAAGATAATTTATAGAGTTTATAATAATAGTTAACGTAATTTATCCAAACTATTTTCATAACAACAATTAAATAAAGAAAGAGAACAATAATAGAAACTTTATCGTAAGGAAATCATGCCATATTAGGTATGTATATTCCTTGAAACCTAACCCTCAAAATTGGGAAAAACAACACCTTAAACGAATTGCCCTTGATCCCATTGATTTAAAGCACAAAATTTGGGAATAATTAAAGAATAATATGAACATGAATAGTTTCTTTACTAGATCAGGGCTCTAATTTCATACACGATGGCTCAAATATCACTTGTTGGAAATAAAAACTTTATATTTCCATGAAAATAATCTAAGATCTTATGTGTAAAATCAAAGTATTATAAATATAATTAAATTCATATACAGAAGCGTAACTGAATTATAGAAAAAGCGAATCCTAAGGGGTTTTGTCTTCCAACCTAAAATAGCGACTACTCTTGAGTTTCTCTCACTTGATGAGATATAAGAGAGGCAAGTAAAGAGAACCCTAATGACACACACTACATAGATCGGGGATCTAACTTTATTGATCACCTTTAATATTTTATTTCATTATGGTACATTACAATAAGTAAAATAAAATATATGGATTTCTATACATAGTGACACATACCTAAATAAAAAAAAAATAGAGATGATTTTATACCCTTGTCTATTAATAAACCTAATAATCACTTTCATATAATAGCTTAATTCATTAGCTCAATTAGACAATTGACAATATACAATTAATTGATATAATAGACCGTAAAAAATACAACATATATTAAAGTTTAAAGGTTGTAAATTATTCTTTTTTTATTAAGCAGCAGGCTTTTTCTCCTAAATTTAACTATTTTATTTATCTCTTATAATTTATGGATCAAATATAAGTTCCCACTTATTACTTCATATACGAAAATTTTATGATAAATATGATTTATGTTGGTTATCGAGTTAGATTTACTTATTACCCTTAAATGAAGCTTAATGCATCTAATTATCTTCTTCTACAATTAGCTATGACATTTTTGGTTTTCCTATTTCTTTTTTATCAAGAATTTCTTATGGGTTACAATCTTAAATATTGCAATTTTTTTAAAAATTACATAAATATTATACTTGAAATAATTATTCCTAAAATAGGTTTTAAAGACTCAAGCGACATTTGAGACTTTAGGGATTAAAAAAAAAATTAACTGAAAGCGCAGACCTAATCTGAACCTTTAATACAATTTGTCACCCACACCTTTAGTACAAGTTCTGGTACTTTTTTTTTCTTATGTATTTGCAAACTTGTAAAAGTTGTGAAAAAAAGTTTACTGTAAACCAATAAAAGTAATATAGTAAATTTATACAGTATCATAACATGTGATTTGTAATATACAAAAAAACATTTGCACTAACAATTCGTAATAACAATACAAATCCTCAACTCATATTTTCATATTTCCATCTTTTAATTTCCTCTACAAATTTCACTCTATCTCATTACTTGCAAATTTTTGTTTTCATAATTTCTGTTTTATGTAGGTTTTACTTTATTGAAATACGTGTGTGGAAATATTTTCCTTAAGATCTCGATATGTTTTCTTAAGAAAAAAATTATTTTTGTTACTATTATACTACTTCGAATAAACGCAAAAATATATATATATATACATGTAATTATATATACACCATAATTTTTATTGAAATAGCAATTGTTGTTAATTAATTATTAATGAGTAATTAATTAGTTGTTACTATATGATTAATTAACATTTGTAAATGAATTATGTTTATATGTTATCATAATGTATTTTTGTAAACGTAGTTGTTAAATTAAGTTGTTGTTAATTAACTATTAATTAGTAGTGATTAATCATTCATATGTAAGTAAATAATTATTAGAAAAATAATTTGTGAAAATTTTTGTGTTAATTGCAAATGTAAAATATATGAATGGTTTTGTACAAATAGTTATGAAATAAAGTAGTTATTAATTATCTATTAATTAAAGGTGATTAGTCATTAATATATCATTAATTAATTGTTATAAAATTAATTAGTGAAAAATTTTGTGTTGGTTGCAAATATAAAATATTTGTATGGTTTTGTAGAATTAGTTATAAAATTAAGTAGTTATTAATTATCCATTACTTAAAGATGATTAGTCATTAATATGTCGTTAATTAATTATTATAAAATTAATTAGTGAAAAATTTTGTGTTGATTGGAAATGTAAAATATTTGTTTGGTTTTTTAGAGTTAGTTATAAAAGTAAGTAGTTATTAATTATATGTTAATTAAGGGTGATTAGTCATTAATATGTCATTAATTAATTGTTATAAAATTAATTAGTGAAAAATTTTGTGTTGGTTGGAAATGTAAAATATTTGTATAGTTTTATAGAATTAGTTATAAAATTTAGTTATTAATTATCCCTTAATTAAAGGTGATTGGTTGTTAATATATCATTAATTAATTGTTATAAAATTAATTAGCAAAAATTTTGTGTTGGTTGCAAATGTAAAATATTTGTATGGTTTTGTAGAATTATTTATAAAAGTAAGTAGTTATTAATTATCCCTTAGTTGAAGGTGATTAGTCATTAATATATCATTAATTAGTTGTTATAAAATTATTTAGTGAAAATTTAATGTTGGTTGCAAATGTTAAATATTTGTATGGTTTTGTAGAATTAGTTATAAAATTAAGTAGTTATTAACTATCCCTAAATTAAAAGTGATTAGTCATTAATTTGTCGTTAATTAAATGTTATAAAATTAATTAGTGACAATTTATTATTGGTTGCAAATATAAAATATTTATATGGTTTTGTAGAATTGGTTATAAAATTAAGTAGTTATTAGTTATCCCTTAATTAAAGGTTATTAGTTGTTAATATGTCCTCAATTAATCATCATAAAATTAATTACTAAAAAAGTTGGTATTAATTATACATATAATATCTTTATCTATTATTGTAAAAGTAAGTATAACTTTAGTTGTTGTTAATTAATTATTAATTAGATAGTAAATAGCGCTAATCGATCGTAAATTAATATATTGATGAAAACATGTACTAAATGTTTTAATATTTATTCTATTTTGCATAATAGATGGAGTATTGACCTTTTGATCCTTCAGTCTTAACGCAGTAAGAGAGACATCGATCACAGGCTGTATAGGACGGAGAGGTAAATAACCATTCACTTATCAATTAGTTTATGTTGCATTAGGAACAATAAAACATTTCACGTGTTATCAATATAGGATTAAGCAACCCTCACTGTTAGATGGCATTAGTTGTCACTCCGTCACAATGAGCATGTCATCCCCAATGCTTAAATGGAGCCATACTTGCATTTGGTTGGATTTAAAAGTGTAAGCCATCTGCCATTAGCACATGATTACAGCAGTGGTGGAGTGATGGCAACTAGAGATGCACACATTTCACATGCCAACGGAGGAGTTTACAATTAGCCTGCAGGATATGGAGATCCAGTTAGGACTCCCCGTAGATAGTCGAGTAGTTATAGGGAGTAGTTGCCAAGATTAGGGAGAGATATGTGAAGAACTACTGGGGGCGAAGTCAAGGCCTAGCAGTAGGGGGGGCGCATTAGTATGACATGGTTCCGTGATATGTTCTGAATGATCCCACCAGATGCCAATGCTGAGCAAATCCATCGAGCTACACATGCATACATGGTACAATTGTTGGGGGGATTTATCTTTGCTGATAAATCTAGCAGCCTTGTCCATGCAATGTGGTTACCTTTGTTAGAGCATTTTGACATTGCTGGGATGTATAGCTAGGGGTCTGCATGTCTGGTGTGGTTGTATCACCAACTTTATGTCGCATCATCACCATTGACACATAAGATTAGAGGAGCTATCATTTTGCTATTGGTGTAGGCCTAGGATAGATTTCCCCACATCGCACCCGTTAGCCAACACAGACTATTTATAAAATCTAAATATCCACTGGTAGTACATTAGAACACGTAGAGGGACACACAATATCACCCTACCCACATTGTCAATGCATATCATGATGCGTTGGACAGGCAGAACATGTCATAGGTACTTTAGTAATCTAATTTCTTCCCTTGCAATTAATCATATTGATCATTTGAAATCAATATAATTTCCTATTTTCAAGTTGAATGGGAATCATACAAGGGGAATTTAATTAATCTCTTACCTAATTTCTACAAATCTGGCATGCACATTTGAATTGCTTAGGTGCCATTGATTTGTTTCCACATTGTTGAGCGGTGTTTCCCAAACCAAGTGCCCAAGTAGTTTGGTAGGTTCCAATATATCCTACAACCGGTGAACACGCAACCAGAGCTCCATGAAATCGACCTGCGGGGGTGAATTGATGTTAACTGGATGATCCAACATGCAATGTATTTAAACATGTGGGAGCAACGAGTCGATCGAGTCATTCTTATGTAGAACCCTCATGGTGTGTAGGACAATTACCTACAATGGTATGGATCGATCAGCAAGGGATACATTGGATGCATAAGGGTTGTTCTTGGATTTCTGGTAAGTATAATTTACATAAACACTCCATAATGTCAAAATAATTACATGATCGTGGAAAATTTAATTTATGTTTTGTTTATACTTGTAGGGTGACATGTTGCAACAAATCTACTTATCACCGAATGTAGAGAGAACCATGAGAATAGCTACTCAAGGTCTTAAGCTAATGCTTCACCATGGGAGGGAAACATTGTACCCGCAACCACAACAATAGAATACCTAAGAGGAGGCAAAACCTATTCCTATACGGCGACTGATAGGAATCAAAATCCGTCAAGACCTATCATTAGGGCAAGAGCCAAAGGATTTCAAATCTTGGTAATGAGGGCCCATTTTAAGTACATCGTCCTCAGAATTATTTTTTTACTAACCTCTTTTCTCTTATTTATGTATTGTATATTCCAACAGGTACACTTATCATGCTTTACAGGGCGATGGACAAACTCACTAAGACTCGGCTTGTGGGTTATCCATGGACCGACTTAAACTGACGATGAGCTAGGCCGGCGAATCTTATGGAAGAGCTAGCATGATGAAGACTATTTTTATTTATAATTATTTCTTTAGACTATTTATATTGTAATCTTTCTTTTGGGATACTTCCATTTGCTTGTAATTGTCTTTTAGGATCTGCCATCCTAAAAGTGACATAAGTGTAATTTTGTAAACTTTTTAACTCTAAAGGGAGCAAGTATAAATACTTGCTTAAGTAGGGTTTTGGGGGAGGTAGCCAAATTTTTAGAAAAAAGTAAACACTTCACGTGTGAGGTTAGGGTTTTTCTTAAAATCCAAATTGCTCTTATCAATTTCAATACCAAGAATTGAAATTGTGGCGAGTTGCAACGAAGAGAAATTGTGAGTAATATCAATTCCTTTTTGTTGTGTTTCCTTTTCATTACTAGTGAGTTATATCTAGGGGTGATTAGGATTGTTTTTTATCAAATTTTGATTTCATTTGAAATCATTCTATTATGTTATAAAATTGATTGGTTTTGACATTAGTTCTAACCATCAAATTTGCTTCATTTGAACCGTGGTTTACTTTGTTGGGAAAGGGGGTCTCGGATTGGTTCTTGTTTTTTTGTGTGTTAATCACATGGGATTTCAAGTGTGTTTAGTGTTGCAATTGAGGATTTCATCTTTGTAATATTGTTCTCTTGAAAACTATGGCATGTGGCTCATCTTACATCATAAGGGATCACGCAATTTTGTTATCCTTGAACCGATTTTGATCTTATCATTTTGGAGTTGTTCAATTGGTTTATTTGCATGTGCTTAAACTCCCTTTTAAGCACATCATAATTTAGTAGGAGAGCATCATCATACTTGGAATTAAGATTGATCACACATTTGGTGTGGGTTTTTGCTTAATCTTGGTTTTAGGCACATGAAAAACCAATTTGAAAGACAATCAAATAATGTCAATCAAACTAGTTCAACAATTTCACAATTCCTCAATATTTATGAACCAATTCTTAAACAACGGCGTGATCAATCTTAATTCCAAGTATGATGATGTTCTGATACCAAATTATGATGTGCCTAAAAAAGATTTTAAGCACATGCAAATAAACCAATTGAATAACTCCAAAATGACAAGATCAAAATCGGTTTAAAGGACAACAAAATTGCATGGTCCCTTATGATGTAAGATGAGTCGAATGTTATAGTTTTCAAGGGAACAATATTACAAAGATGAAATCCTCGATTGCAACACTAAACACACTTGAAATCCCATGTAATTAACACACAAAACAACAAGAACCAATCCAAGATCCCCTTTCCCAACAAAGTAAACCACGGTTCAAATGTAGCAAATTTGATGGTTAGAACTAATGTCAAAACCAATTAATTTTATAACATGATAGAATGATTTCAAATGAAATCAAAATTTGACCAAGAATGATCCTAATCAACCTTAGATATAACTCATTAGTGATGAAAAAGAAACACAACAAAAGGGAATTGATATTACTCATAATTTCTCTTTGTTGTAACTCGCCACAATTTCAATTCTTGGTATTGAAATTGATAAAAGCAATTTGGATTTTAGGAAAAGCCCTAACCTCACATGTGAAGTATTTTCTTTTTTCTGAAAATTTGGCTACCTCCCCTAAAATCCTACTTAAGCAAGTGTTTATACTTGCTCCCTTTAGGGTTAAAAAGTTCACAAAATTACAACCATGCCACTTTTAAGGTAGTCAGTCCTAAAAGACAATTACAAGCAAATGGAAGTGTCCCAAAAGAAAGATTACAACATAAATAGTCCAAAGAAATAATTATAAATAAAAATAGTCTTCATCATGCTAGCTCTTCCATAGGATTCATTGGCTCAACTCATCGCCGATTTAGGTTGATCCATGGATAACTCATAAGCTGAGTCTTAGTGATTTTGTCCATCGCCTTGTAAAGCATGACAAGTGTGCCTGTTGGAATATACAATACATGAATAAGAGAAAAGAGGTTAGTAAACAAATAATTCTGGGGTCAATGTGCTCAAAATGGGTCCTCATCGCCAAAATTTAAAATCCTTTGGCTCTTATCCTAATAATAGGCCTTGACCGATTTTGATTCCTATTAGTGGTGAACGGAGGGACAATGACGACCCCAAAACTGAGGTGAGACACAAGAAAATCTAATATAAGACCAACAGATGCCTATTGATTCCGTTGCGATATATGCTAGCTTAGAGCCGATTTTTAGCCAATACAAGACACCATATCAGCATTCTATAAGTGGTCTTACTCCAACACTATTGGCTCCACAAAAGAAACGCTCTAGAAAACAACTTATGTATTAAGGTGAATTATCAAGTCAGACTACAGAGTGGAATCCCGTGCCTCAACGAGTGTTCAACAATACTCCCCAACAGCATCCAACACAGGAGTCTAAAGCTTTGCTAGCTCTACGTCTAAGGCCAACCAATGCCTTTGCTCAGTTAGCTAAACAATTCACTAGAGGAAGGAGATAGGACAGGATAGGGATAGGAACCGCTAATTTTTATTCATTTCATATGTATATATTCGATTGAAATGATTTAGTTGATGTATTTTTACATACAATGTGTACATATACCAATTTACAACTTCAAATTTTTCAAAACAAATTAACAAATGTCTAAAGAAATTAACATTTAATATGACTTGTCAATAAATTATAAAATTGCAAATACATATACAGAATATCAAGCAACCCCCTTCCATGTGAGGTCTCCCCTTGGGTGGAGTGATGGGAAGTGTATTGGTTCCCAATCCATCTCATCCCTTATAAGCATGAAGTGCATCCTATATATTTGCTCCCGATGTGTCTATCTATACCAATCAAGTATAGAATGTGTCATATCAAGCCTAAGTGAGGTAGCTACTACATATGCATGAGAGCATGGAATCATATATAATTGTCACTTCTGATAACTGCATATACTGTAGGCAAAGTCAATAATGTGCATTTAGCCCCCTCCCTTAACCCTTCGGCAACACGATAACTACCGGTGAAGACTTTGAAAACTTTATCGTGCCTACTATAGCCAATGACCTTGTGGTTGCTAATTCGTGAGCTCCATCGATCGATTTTTTGGGTTGCATATTTGGCAAAAATTCTACCCTTCTCTATATTCTTTAATGCCTTCATATGCTTCTAGACAAAGTACCCCACATGATTATAGAACATCTTCTTCACCAAAGTAGTCACAAGTAACCCTCAAGTTGGAAGTGTAGCTTCCAATAACATTAGAGGTCATATACCCAAACTGATAGCAATTATCATAAGCTAGTGTCCACATATCCAATGGCTCATCCTCAAACCAGTCCATTGCATCCGGCTTAATAATCCCCACCTACTCCATCACATAATTTAACTTGTGAAATTGTACTTGCAACCCAGCATATATATGACCAACCTCTTGCACTGAGTATTTTTATGTGCTGAGTTAAAGTTGCTCGCAATGTGTCAAAGAAAAAATCGTCGCACCACAAATGGAAGCCAACATCCATTCACTTCTTCTTACACTGCTAATCCAATGCCTACATGTCTATCTGATATAAGGCAAATGGTTTCATGACCTTCACGGTTATCAACAACATATTCCTTCAATTTCCTCAAAAACCACCCCTATGTCTCAATTGTCTCCTGATCGACCAAAGTGAATGTCAGGGAAAGTATGTAGTTATTGCCATCACTTCCACAAGCAACTAGCAACTTATGAGTGTACTTCTCATACAGAAAAGTGGCATCAATGGTAATAACTGTTCTAAGGAATCTCCACACTATGATGCATGGCCCAAATCTAGAATGCCCACTTCAAAGTAGACATACTAGGGGTACTCGATCTATTGTACCCCCAATCTATTCGTGTTCTGAGAATTGTATTTCTATTGCATTGAGAAGTTTAGGTAATCTATCGTAAGACTTCTCCCAATTCCTGTACATGTGCTCAATAGCTTATTTCTTTCCCTCCCAAACTTATCTCCTATTAATCCTATAGCCAAATTCCTATTCGACAATAGAAGTCAACTCGACCACCTTTATATCAAGATTGTCCCTCAAAGGATATCAAATAGTAAGGAGATTGCAATCTAGCTGCAAGTGATCCTAATTAATCGGCAGGTTATTACATATATGTGGACCCTCGAATCTTGTCACCATGAACATGTCCTCTAACTTCTGCTTTCGATCCTAAAGCCTCCATTTACAACCATCATCCCTTCTTAAACAATAAACAAACCACAGCAGTGGACTAGACTCTATAACAGTGAAGTTGTAATGGTTCTTCACATAGTAAGACTTCACTGCTTAAATTACATCTGCTTTCGTTATGAATCTCACACCCTTGTAGAAATCGCCACTATTACTTGAACCACTACACATATTAGTTTGCTCATGCTTTAAATAAATGTAACTACTATCACCCTTAAAAATATAGTATGGAACAAGATCTCTAACTGCCATGGTTGGCGATTTAGCCTACTCTAATCGATAGATTAGCCGTTTCGAGTAGGTATGTACGGTTGGAGAGTCTTCTTCAAGTACTTCATATCCCTCGTTCTCACTTTCCTCATTTTCCTCATCGGAACTCTCCTTGTTATCACTACTCTCCTCCTCAACACCCATTCCACCATCAATGTTAGTTACAGCCTCTACTCCCACACAAACCATGTACAAATCCCGCGTATCTAGTCATTGTAATACTAAAGTAACTGCTCTATCTATTTCATCTTCATTATTCACTTCCATCGAGGTTAGAATTGAGGGTTGAAATGTCGATGGCTTTGGCTAAGTTTCTACAATGTCATGTGACAAATGTAGCTGATTACTTATATCGTATGTCTGCCTTACCAAAAGGGCCCCCTAAATTGTCAGAAATTCTAATGTACAATTGTTATATGCCACGATATCCATATGATTCAACCGTTTCAATCAAATTTTCAATATCTTCATCGTCTCTGATTACCATCAACACATAACATGTATTGCCCCCATGGAACATAGGATGCTTATGAATTATCTCAACCCCCACTTCGGTTGGATCAACTCCAATGCTGCAACATAATAAGAATTCGTAGTAGTTGACATTTTTCTTCATTTTCAACTTCTTTACCGGATCCTTGTCATACTCCGACCCCTAGTTACCAGCCACAATATTTCCAAATGCATAGATCATCAATTTCACGTAGTCAACCATTCTTCCCCTATCCACAATATATATAAATTATAAGCTTTTAAAAAAATATTACAATTTCCAATAACAACATTCTAAAAATTTGCAAAAAAAAAAAAAAAAAAAAAAAAACGTGTATATATATTTTTGTAACATTTGAAATTTTAAATTTTTTTCCCATTGTTTCCAAAGGAATTTTTTCTAAAAATTTGTCAGATGTTATTTTTTTATAACATTTCAATCATTTCTGTATCACTTTACAACACTAAAAATTATTTCACATTCTAGATATTACAAATTTTCATCACAATATTTTTTTATATTTTCAATAACAACATTCTTAAAATTTGCACAAAAAAATTTCATATCATTTCTAATTTAATTTAATTTTTCTCCTATTATTTCTAAAAAAATTCTAAATATTTGTCCAAAAATATTTTTTAATAATATTTTCTGCTAATATTTCAATAATTTCCGTATTATTTTATAATGTTGTAAGAATTATTCCACATTCTACATATTTCACAATCGTCATAACAACAAAATCCTCATTCTAATACAAAAATTAACATCACATGTTACGTATTACATCTATATAAATCATATCTAACAAGTTACAAACTAACAATAATCAACAACATTTTTTATAAAATATAACATTACAATAATATTTTCCTAAAATATTGCATCAAACACATAAAAAAAAAAAACTTCAACTTTTCCAAAAAAAAACATACAACAATCGATTATTTGTTGAGAAAACACTTCGATCTAGGTAAATTACTTCAAATCCTTCCTTTCCTATGCAAAATCACTTCTTTCTCTTCCTCTTCCTGCATGTGAACAAGAGAAAAAAAATAGATTTAATATGAGTAGTTTTTTTTTAATATGTGGAAAAATTTACTCTGGTACTGTATTTATATCTTTTATTTAGTGTACTATTATCACATGATTTTTCTTTTAGATTTACAGTTAGTGTAAAAAAGAATAAAAAATTAGACTTTGGGATTGAAGCAAAGTATGCCCCTTGCAATACAAATTGTATTGAAGGTACAGACTAAGTCGACACCTTCAATTTAAATTTCTTTTTTATCCCTAAAGTCGCAAACGCCATCCATGTTTTTTAAACCTATTTTAAAAATAATTGTTATGATTATAATATTTATATATTTTTTTTTAAATCACAATATTTAAATATGCTACTCAATTTTTTATTTCTAATTTTCATTCATGAAATTATATTATTTACAATCACACTCTACCGAATATTACTGAGATGAGTACAGAGCCATTATTTATACTCATAAATCTTGACTATGATTTGTTGTCGTCGTGGTTTATTATTGTTATAATTTATTAATGTTATTGCTCGTTGTCATTGTTATCATGAAAGTGAGCCTTAGACATAGAGGTCCGTACCTTACACTGTATCTAAAATACCAAATAATCCGGAAGCCTTATTAATATAAAGTCATGTATGGGGATGTGATTTATGCTTTTAAGGGAGCCCATTTACAAATTTTAATTCAGGGATGTATACTTAAGTTCTTAGCAAAAGGTGGATTTCGCATTGAATTAAAGCATTTTCGTTTTTGATGGAAACCGACTCTTATATTAAGATCATAACATCCTATACATCAATTCTACTGGAAGAGGACTAGCTCAAAACCACAACTGATCAACAGCTGCATTTCTACGGTGAATTCAACAGATAATCCACAGAAACGTCAACTAGATTTAAAACAGACCAACCAAAAACACAAACGCTCCTTAGATTACAGGATCCATAACAAATATCATCTTTTGTTTGGCAACTATGCTCCGCAAGTGCATTTGCTACTTTATTTCTAGATCTTGGTATCCATGAAAAGCTCAGACTCTTAAATTGGCTACATTTTTGCTTGCCAAAAGAAATGATATTAGAAACATAATCTAGAACATGTGTTTTTGCTAGCCATTCAATAGATTTTTAAGAATGTGTTTCCATTATAAACTCATCAATCTTCTTTTATAACATCAACATCATTATTCACCATGTGTCATTACTAAATAATAATATACTAAAACTCTTAACCTATCTAAAACCACAAATATTTTTATGTCTCCAAAATGCAAGATAACTCATCAGTTTCTTAAATATCACATTGAAATATCTTATATTTATTTGATAATATAAGTAACTCTAAAATTATCTATATAATTTAAAATCTAATCTAATTTAATCAAAAGTAAACTATAATAACCTATTTTATTTATATGTCTCAATGCACATTGAACCTACTCTAAAGTCATGTAGCTGAAAAAAGATAAGTAATAAGTTTAAGCTCAGTACATGAGTACCACAAGCATATGCATGTATCATGCAATTCACAACACACAAGCACACAATAATGCAATAGTAATAACACAATCAATTCATTTATTATCTTTACATTAGCTGATAACCATCACATGGATGCTCATAACCTTACCATACTGTATATAGTACATAGATCCTAGGTTAGGAACTACTACTCTCAACCCCAACTTTCTAAATGGTAACAAGAATTTCCATTGCGGACCCTAAGACCCCCAAATCCTACCTCGGATCATTTTAGTATAGGACTCCACTATGAACAACATCATATACTAATTATCGAGGTGCCCCCTCGGATCTACCATTGCAGGCCCCTAAGCCAAGCTAAATACAAGTAAGACATACATTTATATCCAATATTAATTATGCTCATTCAGTTTACTAAGCTAACAGCCACTAGCAACAAACACAAGAAAAACACATACTCAAAGTCGTAGTATCTGTACCTATAATCAACTCTAATTAATCCAACACCTGGTCATAATTGCATGAACAACTAAATTTAGAATCCTAACTTGTGATAATCTATCCTATAATTGTCCTAACATAGTTTGAAAAAGTGTTGAAAAAGCATTGGAAGACAAAAGATATATATAAAAAAAATGCTATTTTGAAAAAGCAATGATGTTCAATATTTTGTTTCCCCAACAAATTTTCCTCACACAATTTTTCATATGTTGATTTTGTGGAAAACATTCCATTATTATTGATGGGAAAATTTCCGGCACCATCGATACTTTCAAAACTCGATTTGGATGATGATCCAAATCACTCGTATTTTATGTCATTTCTTTTCATCTAATAAGTATTTGAGAAATAATCTTACAGGTACAATAATAATTCTCCATGGGATACCAATATGTCTTACACTAATTGATGGACACGAGACATCTTCAGATTTACAATCAAAGATCTGCGGCGATTGTTTCCATTCCGAACCATTGGCTCATGAAGACTTATGATATTTTGTACTTTGTAATTGTTTTATGAACTATTTTATATTGTATTTTCTTTTGGGACACTTTCATTTTATTGTAATTTTCATTTAGGACCAGCCACCTTAAAAGTGGCAAACTTATAATTTTGATCATTTTTTAACCCTAGGAGTAGCAAGTATAAATACTTGCTTATAATAGGGTTTGAGGAGGCCATTTTTGCAGATTTGAAACATACACTTTACGTATGGAATTAGGATTCTTCCTAGTTCACTTTCTCTTATCAATTTCAATCCTAAGAATTGGAATTGTGGCGAGTGCAACAAGGGGAAATTGTGAGTCATATCAATTCCTTCCTTGTTGTTTTTCATTTTATCTCTAGTGAGTCATATCTAGGGTTAAATTGGAAGTTTCTTGGTCAGATTTTTTATTGCATTTGTGATCAATTATCTTGTTTAAGGTTGATTACTTTAGTACTTGCTATTTCATCTCATTGGTGGCGTGAATTTGTGCTTGTGTTAGAAGAGGATAATTTACGGTTTTGGTGCTTTTCTTCTTCATATATTTCACGTGGAATTCACTTGATTTTATTATTAATTAGTGAAGTTGATCATTATTGGAGGTTGATTGCATCTTTGAACCATTGGATTGCATCAAATTTCCATTAGGGTTCACGCAAATTCCATTTCTATTAGACCAATTTTTATGTGAGTTGAGGATTGTTTTCTTTGATTCATTTGATTTTTCTTAGACTTGGTTTTAAGCACATCAATTATCCCACTTCTAAACAATCTGATTGGCAAAGGTATCCTCCCTATCAAGGACTACATTACCCTAGCTATTCCATATATATTCAAAGGATATCCAATTGCATTTTCAAGTTTAAGCTCTTAAATATTGTAGTTTTAAAAAAAATACATAAATATTGTACCAGAAATAATTATTCCTAAAACAGGTTTCAAATATGCAGATGTGGTTTGCAACTTTATGGGTAAAAAAAGATTTAAAACTAAAGGCATAGATCAAGTTTATACCTTCAGTACAATTTTTACTAAAGGTACAGACTCCGTTCGTGCCTTCAAGCAAAATTTTAGTTCTGTCACATCAAATAATCCCATTGTCCTTTTTTTTTATTTAACATCCACTATCAATGTAAAAAAGCAACTCACGTGAAAATAGTAGAGAAAAGTCGATCTATTTTTTTTTTCTTCCCTCTTGTTCATAAGAAGAAGAAGAAGAAGAAGTGATTCTACAAAGAAAATGAGGGATTTGAAGTAATACACCAAGATCTAAGCATTTTCTCAATAATTAATCAATTATGGTAGTTTTTTAGAAAAAAAAAATGAAGTTTTTTTTTCTGTGTTTGATGTTATTATTTGAGAAAAATATTACTGTAATGTTATTTTTTGTAAAAAAATGTTATTGTTAGTTTGTAGTGTGTTAAATATGAATTATATAGATCCTATAACACATAACATATTATATTAATTTTTGCATTAGTATGAGAATATTTTGTTATGATGAAAATTTTGATATTCTTTGTAAATATTAAATTAAAAATATTATCTATATCTTTATAAAAAAAATATATTATGATGAAAAATTGTAAAATCTAGAATGTGAAATAATTTTTACAATATTGTAAAATGATACAGAAATTATAAAAATTTTTAGCAGCCACAATATTATAAAAAAATAATATCTATAAAATTTTTAGAAAAAATATATTTGGAAATAATGGGAAAAAATAAAATGAAAAATGATACAAAAAAAATTCTATAAATTTTTACAATGTTGTTATTGTAAATTGTAATTTTTTTAAAAGATCATAATTTATATATACTGTAGATAGGGAAATAATGACTAACTACATAAAATTGATGATCTGTGCATTTGGAAATATTGTGGCTAGTAACTAGGAGCCAAAATATGATAGGGATCTAGTGAAGAAGTTAAAAATGAAGAAAAAAGTCAACTACAATAAATTTTTATACAAAATATGCCGTACCATTAGAGTCAATCCAATCGAAGTGGGGTTGAGATAATTCACAAGCATCTTATGTTGCATGGGGCTAATACATGTTATGCATTGATGGCAATTAAAGATGACGAAGACGTTGAAAATTTCATTGAAACAGCTGAATCATATGGAGATTGTGGCATACAAGAATTGTACATCAGAATTTCTAACAATTTAGGGGGTACCTCTGTAAGGCAAACATTTGATACAAGTAATTAGCTACATTCGTCACATGACATTGTAGAAATGCAGCTCGAACCTTCGACATTTCAACCCTCAATTCTAACCCTAATGGAAGTCAGTGATGAAGATGAAATAGATAAAGCAGTGACTCTAATATTACAACAAGCAGACACACGAGATCTGTACATGGTTCGTTTAGGAGTAGAGGCAACAACCGACACCAATGTATGAATAGGTGTTAAGGAGGAGAGTACCGATAACGAGAAGAGTTTCGATGAGGAAAATGTGGAAAGTGAAAACGAAGGAGATGAAGTACCTAAAGAAAACTCTCTAACCATCTATACATAGTCGAGATAGCCAATATATTAATTAGAGCACGCTGAACTACCAAGCACAGCAATTAGAGATCCTATTCCATACTGCAACATTAAGAAAGATGGTGGTTACATTTATTTCAAGCAGGAGCAAACTAATATTTACAATAGTTTAAGTAGCAGTGACAATTTCTACAGGGGCATAAGATTTAGAACAAAAGCAGATGTGATTCAAGTAGTGAAGGCTTACCATGTGAAAAACCATTGTAACTTCACTATTGTAGAATCTAGTCTATTATTGTAACTTATTTATTGTTTGAGAAGAGACGGCGGTTGTAAATAGAGGCTTCTAGCTCGAAAGAAGTTAGAGGGCATGTTCGCAGTGACGAGATTGGAGAGTCCACACACATGCAATAACCCACTAATTAGTCAAGATCACCCACAGTTGGATTGTAATCTCCTTGCTAACTGATTTGTAAATCTTCTTAGGGATAATCGAGATATGAAGATAGTCGAGTTAGCTTCTATTGTCAAACAAGAATTTGGCTATAGGATCAACAGGAGATGGGTTTGGGAGGAGAAGAAACGGGCTATCTAGAATGTGTACGAGAATTGAGAGAAGTCTTATAGTGAATTGCTTAAACTTCTCAATGCGGTAGAAAATACAAATCTTGAAACACGAATTGATAGGGGATAAAGCAGATCGACTACCCCCGTGTGTCTGCATTGAGTGGGTATTCTAGGCATTTGGGCCATGCATTGCTACGTGGAAATTCCTTAAACCAGTTGTTACCATTGATGCCACTTTTTTATATGGGAAGTACACTCACAAGTTGCTAATTACTTATGGTTTTGATGGTAACAACCATATACTTCCATTAGCATTTGCTCTAGTTGATCAGGAAACAGTTGAAACATGGGGCTGGTTTTTGAGGAAACTGAAAGAATATGTTGCCGGCAACCATGCAAGTCATGAAACCATTTACCTCATATCAGATAGACATGCAAGCATCAAGTTAGCGGTTGAAGAAGAAGCAAATGGATGATGCCCTCCATTTGCAGTGTAGTGGTTCTATCTACAACACCTTGTAAGCAACTTCAACTTGACACATAAAAACATGCAATGTAAGAGGTTGGTAACATACATCAAGTTACAAGCACAATCTCGCAAGTTAAACTATGTGATGGAACAGGTGAGGATTATTAAGCCTAATGCGTTGAACTGGTTTAACACCGTATCATTGGATATGTGGACGCTAACTCATGACGGTTGCTATCAATTTGGGTATATGACCTCCAACATTGTTGAAAGCTACAATTCCGTGTTGAAGGGGATGCGAGGGTTACTTGTGACTGCTTTGGTGAAGAAGACATTCTACAACTGTGTGGGATAGTTCGTCTAGAAGCATAAAAAGACATTAAAGAATATGATGAAGGGTAGAATTTTCACCAAATATGCAACCCAAAAAATCGATAGATGAAGTTCACAAGCTAAAAACCACAAGGTCATCAACTATAGCAAGCAGGATAGAGTTTTCGAAGTCTCCACCAATAGTTGCCGCATCATGAGCGAGTTAAGGGGAGGGGGGCGAACACACATTGTTGACTTTGCCCATAGCACATACAGTCACCACAAGTGGCAAATATATAAAATTCCATACTCCCACGCCTATGTAGTAACTGCCTCACTTAGGCTTGATATGACACACTCTTTACCTAATTGGTACAAATGGATCAGGAGTACACATATAAGGCACACTTCATGCCTATAGGCGAAAAGTTAGATTAGGAGCTAGTACACTTCCTATCACTCCGCCCAAGGGGAGACCTTACATGGAAGAAGGGAAAACCGAGGTAGAAAAGATACAACATGGAGATGAACATTAGAGAGCATCCAGAACAAATAACATATGGACTTTGCCCAACATATGGCCATAATAGAAGAATATGCCCACGTCAACGCGATAATGGTAAATGATTGATACCTGTTGAGCCTAAATTTTTATTCATTTTTCCTAATTTGATTTACACTAAACATTATGCTCATTTAGTGTAAATCCTCAACTAAAATTAGGAAAATTTTTATTTTTTTATCTAACTTGGAGAAAAAGGAGTCGTCACTCAACCGAGATCGGGAAAATTATTAAATTAAGACTAATTGAGCATAATAGTCTTAATTTAGCTACCAATCAGCATGGAATGTTTTAAATAAAACCAGATATTTGGAGTCAAAGATTATCCTATTAAAACCTTACGGTTACCACTTTAACCTTTCAAAAATAAATTTTATTAAAAAATGTTTGACTAAAAAATATTATTATTCAAGGTCACCCCGTAGGTGCCTATATACTCGCTATTCAAGATCAAATCGATCGTAGTTCAAAAAAAATTATTTATATATATATATATATATTATAATAAGTAAAAATAATTTTTTTTAAGTATCTAAAAAAATTATATAATAATAATAATAATTTTTTTCTAAAAATTTATCGAAAGATAATTGTAAAAAAAATTATTATATATATAGAAATATTATGTAAAAATGAAAATATATATATATAATTAAATGTACAAGATAAAAAAATAATAATAGTAAATATTTTTTTATAAAAAGGGAAATAAAAATTTATAAATAATGAATAAATAAATAAGTACAAAATCCATATATATCTAAGAGAAAAAAAAAACTAGAAAAAAAAAACGTACGTGGAAGTCAACACCGGCAATGAAGAGAAAGATATTTCCGACAAGCTTCGCCAATAAGGAGGAGGAAGGTATTTCCAACAAGCTTGAACCCAAATGGAACTTCGACTCTTCGTGGTGGTGGAGGGAGGAGATTTTTGGCGAAATTTGAGAGAGATGACTAAGAGTTTTGAGAGAAAAACGGAGAGTGCAAGAGAGAGAAACAAAGAGTTTAGAGAGAGAGAGCTAGAATTGGTGGTTGAATGAGTGTTTTTGATTAATCTCCTCTACTGGGAATGGATCCTCAACCCTTTATTTATACTATTCTAGCTTCATTCAAATTCAGGAAACTTCCATAGGTGTTAATTTGAAGATTAAATGCACATGGATTTTGACCGTTTTCACTCATTATTTTGTGTAATTGATGGTCAAATCCATGTTATTTCATCATTCTTTTGCTAAAATGATCCCATAAAAGCTTCAAAAATTGATGAGGAGCTTGAATCAATGCATGGTCAGCTGGAACTTAATTCGCGAAACCATATTTTTTTTCAATATTTAGATCGATTTTTAACCGATTAAATGAATGAACCTGATCATGTTTTTAGATCCAATGCAAAATAGGCCAAGTAATCTTCATGATTTCACCATTAATTCAGTGAAATCATGAAAACAATTAGGTGAAAAATGAGCTAAAATTGAGCTGTTCAAGAAGGAAAATGCGTGAAGAAAGGCTTACTAAAGGTGGAAGATGATGAATATGGACCAGCAATGACCAACTGCCACATGGCCAAGGAGGAAGGGCAAGAAAAAAAAATGGGAAACTAGTTGTGTCTATGCCTCAACCATTATGCAAACAAATTGTATTTACCATTCCCTTTTTAAAAAATATTATTATATATATAATAAAATAATAAAAGGAGGTAAAAATAGTGTGTCTACAATACCAATAGACAGTTCATCACATTCAACATTACATTTGTGATGCTAACATTACCTTTTTCCCTTATGTAGTTTAAGTGAATCATCGACCACTTCATCGACTTTATTTTGATGTACTAGAAGGGGGATGCTTAATCTTTTGCATATATATTTACAATTTTGTAATTTATTGAGAAGTTATATTAAATATTAATTTATTTAGACATTTGTTAATTTGTTTTCACATATTTGAAGTTGTAAAATTGTATATATATACATTGCATGTGTAACGGGCAAATGCTAACATTATCTATTAAACAAAATACATAGCAATTCATTAAAAAATGTAAAAATACATCAACTTAATCATCTCAATTGAACATTTACATATGAAATAAATAACAAATTATCGTCAAACACTTGTCAAAGCATAGGACTCCATTCTATAGGCTGAGTCGATGATTCACCCTAGCACATAGGTTGTTTTCCAAAGCATTTGTTTTATGGAGCTAGTGGTGTTAGGAGAGGACCACTTATGAAATGTCGATGTGGTTTCTCGTATTAGCTAAAAATCAGTCCCAAGCTAACATACATCACATCAGAATCAATAGGCATATGTTGGTCCTATATTGGATTTTCCTATGTTTCACCCCAACATCTCGCTACCTATTAACACTCCCCACCCCCCACCCCCCACTCCATGGTGAAGCATGAACTAAAGGCCTTGAGTAGCTATTCTCATGACCGTCTCTACATCCAGCGATAAGTAGATTTGTTGTAACTTTTCACCCTGTAAGTATGAACAAAACGTAAATTAAATTTGAAATGGTCATGCAATTATTCACTTATACTTATGAAGTGTTGATGTAAATCATACTTACCAAAAATCCAAGAACAACCCCTATGCGTCCAATATATCACCAGCTGATCAATCCATACCATTGTAGGTAATTGTCATGCACACCACTAAATCCCTCCATATGAAATTGACCAACTATTCCCACATGTTTATATACACTGCATGCTTGATCGGCCAATCAACATCAATCCACCCCCACAAGTTAATTTCAAGGAGCTTCAGCTGCATATTTACCAACTATGAGATATATTGGAACCTACCAAACTGCCTAGCCACTCAATCCGAGAAATGCCACTCAACAATGTGGAAACAAATAAGTAGCACCTGAGCTGTCCAAATGTGCATGCCACCTTTGCAAAAATCAAGTAGGAGATTAATTACATTCCTATTGTACGGCTCCCATTCCATTTGAAAAATAGGAAATTATATTCACTATAAATTATCAATATCATGAATTGCAAGGGAAAAAAATAGATTATTAAAATACCTATGACATGTTTTGCCTATCCAACGCATCCCGATATGTGCCGACAACGTGGGTGGGGTGATACTGAGTGTCCCTCCTCGTGTTCTAACGTGCCGCCAATGGACATCCAAATTCTATATGTAGTCCGTGTTGGCTAAAGGGTACTATGTGGGGAAATCTATCCTAGGCCCACACTTATAGCAAAATGGCAGCCCCTCCAATCTTATGTGCCAATGGTGATGACACGACACAAAGTTGGTGATATAACCATGCCAGACATACGAACCCCCAACTATACATCCCAACAATTTCGAAATGCTCTAATAGATGTAACCATATCGTGTAGATAAGGGCGCTAGATTTATCGACAAAGATAAATCCCCCCAACAACTGCATTATGTACGCACGCATAGCTCGATGGATGTCATGCTCCGAAAGGGGGTCTAGAAGTTTCCACTAAAATCATCATAGCACGTGTGCACCCATTACATGATAATCGTCTTACAAGTCAAAGATCGTAAGACTCTAACTAGTTAATTGCATTTATAACTAGTCATATTCCATATTATATAATAAAATACAACTATGGATCTCGTATCCTATGGTCAACCATGATCGTAGAGAATCGGTATCCCCTACCAATCAGTAAAATAGGATAAATCATAGGTTTCTCAATTTCAAATTTCATTTACACAGGGGTTCTAACATTTCATCTAAACAATCTATCCTTCACAATTCTTACTTTGTTTTTCTGGTCTTCCAAAACTCTCAACTTTTCACATCTCATCCGATCCCGAACCTTCATAATCACCACCTACAAAAAGGGTCTATGGTGGGGTGAGTACACTATGGCTCAATAAATGGGATGGTAGCACTTTCAATGCTATGTACACATAAGCAATTTCAATTTAAGTTATCAAAACATATGCTATGCATAAGCAACCATATGAATGCAGCATCTCGTATGGTCTTCTGGTAACCGACGTGAAGTCTAGGGTTTATACCCCCCCTTGACCTTGGGTTGGAGATTCTGAAGCCACCATCAGTGCCCAGGTCATTACCCGGTTTATTTATCTTATCACTTTGTTATTTATGATATCTTTTCAACTCAACAGTAAACACTTTCGTACCTCTCTGCACCAGACGGAACAAAACCCTCAAAGACCGATCGGCTCAAAACCGTCAAGGTGCAACAATCCCCTAATCACTTAGTTCGCACTTGGCAGAACAGTAATCCTCTTGATTACCCCTGCGAATCCTGTAGTAGTAATGGCCTTCAATCTCATGCAATGTCTCATGAAAATGCATGTCCAGTTTTAATTAGGTCCACTTCCTTAATTAATTGATTTAAGGTGATCAACAACATATATAATCACAATCAATTCTCATTTAAACAATGAAGTAACTATCAAGCATTTCATTTCACACCCATCACAACAAGCACAGATCATGCATTTCTTATCACTCAAGACAAACACTAAACCCAAACCTCATGGACATAGACTTATCCAATTTTATAAAAAATTAAATTAACTCGGCACCTGTCTGTGCCGTTTCCTTTAAATGACAAACCAACCACTCAGGGTTGATATACAATCATCATATCTAACAGATCTGTGTCATTTGTCTTAAATGCAAACCAACCACTCGGGTTGATTTACAATCATCTCTAACACCTTTGTGTCATCGCACTTGTCAAGTGCTTTGTTATTCTCACTTTTGAGAGCCAACAAGGTTGCCTTGTATTTCCTTTTTGATGTCCTCAAGACATTTGTGTATAATTGTAAAATCAAGATTTCACTCATGATTTGTATAATCGGGTTCATTAGTGTATTGTTTAGATATAATAGGAAAATAAGTTTGCCTAGGTATATGTACACATTCAAGAACAGACTCTGACATGTATACATAACGACATCTATAGACCTTATTCCAACTAAGCACACCTGCTCGATAACTTTAGAAGGAAAAGTTAGGTTTCTATGTTTTGTTTTGATTTAAAAGAAAATGATTTTAAATCATGGGTTAGGCTTGTGGTTATAGCACTAGTAATATGGCACTAGGTGTTATCATTAAGGTAATGACATCTAAACCCTCAGACCATACCATCCTCTATACTCTTTATGACTTCTTTCTTAACTCATTAATCCCACTATAACTCAACTCAGCAATAATCACAATCAATTGCAAATACAATAAATAGCAATTTCACATACATAGCAATCAACATACAACACAATATGATAGCATATCATTAAGTTTCCCACTCACTTGTTTAGGGTCGTCGTAGTCCTAGCCGGAGTCAAGCAATTCCAATGGGTAACCCCTTTGCGTTCCTCTTGAAATCAGTGTCCTTCTACGATGCTTCCTCAACCCAATCATAGAAAGTCACATCTCCACTTGACTTTAGTAACCTTCCAACTCTTGATATGTGTACTCTACTCGTCTTACATTTGATGGAAAAACGTGAAGTCTCCTCCTTAAGGAACTTTGGGCGAACAAGATTCAAATGTTGAACACTTCTTCAACGTGATTCTGATATAGGGTTCTAGAAGGAACGATCTTCCTATGAATCATTACTTCCAATACCCCAAGTTGCTATGATCAACTATCTACTTTTCTTGTGTAGAAGTCGAGCAATGGAATGTCTTCAATCTGCCAAATTTGGAATTCCTTCTTCCATGTATGCAAAATACCCTTAGAAAGGAGAACTAAAGGTCTTGCATTAAGGTATTTAGCCAAGAATGATCTTCCTCAACATCCTTTGAACATTCCATTGTGAAATCCATTTCATTCCAATTATCCCCCAGGTCATCATCTTGGATGTTGCTTGAATCACTCCCATTACCATCTACACTGCCATAAATGCTTCTTCTTTCTATGAAGCATCTTTGAACCTTTCGTTTATCAATTTTTCTCTAATATCTTCTAACGATCTACTTGTAGGATAACCCACATGATTTAGTAATCCTTACAGGTTTTGTATCACCTCCTTTCTTCTCTCCTTTGTTAATATTTCCACCTACGGGGTTTTCCTTCCTTTCTACTGGTTTTCATCCTCACTCACACTTTCATTACCATTCATACACCAACCATTCCCACACACTAACGTACTCCTATCCATATATATACACACTTCGCACACGCTACATTTATCTTCCATACCCACACACATATGTTCACACCCTACAAATCATCTCATACTCATACACACATATCCCTTCACACACCACATATCATTCTACACACACAAATCCCACATACACACACCACACACCCTTATACACATACATGATGTCCACTTACATCACCTTATGTACCTACACACATACTCACATACTCACACCGCATACCATCTCTTACACTTGCACACATATGCCGCGCACACCACATACACTCACCCTTACACCCGCATACCTTCACCCACACATGTATGCATCATTACACACACACCATCCACCGCCACATACACATACACATACTCATACACGTATCCTTGCACATATTACACATCATCACATATACACTAACACGCATACTCATATATCTCACACACCACCACACACATATACACCTCATGTACACACCCGCACACATGTTCACCATCCTTCGTGCAATTCTCTCATCTCCCTTAGACTCACTTGCCCATTTCCTCTTCTTCCTTACTGCCCAACATACATTCATATACATACATATATATGTCTTTCTCTTCCTCCTATTTCTCCTCTTCTTTTCTCCCTCATAACGCTGTTGTAGCGGTTGTTGTTGCTGTCACCATCACTGCTGATGTTCTCCTTTCCAGACACACACTTATGCACACAGCCACACGTCATTAGAAGCACATTACTGCATACACTGGCATCTAATTCTCTACATCTGGCTCCTTTTTCTGTTTCTTCTCACTGTCATCACGTCGGATCTCTGGTCATCCATTTTCCCAACCAACTCAACAAGTGCATGCTATGTAACAATTTTCATCACTGAAGTAGTGTTTCTCTTATTTGCTGATTGTTTGTTCAAGATCCTCAATGAGGACGTCGTCACCAGTTGTTTGCACCTAATCACTACCGTTATGGTCATCTTCATCGTCGTCATCATCATCATCACCGTCCGATCCTTCTCCACCATGGGGTCCATCATCTCTTTGAAGTTCACCCTTGAATGGTTGCTGGTTAAAATAGCGGTTTTGGTCATCGGTGAAGCGAGCAGCAGCACAGAGGAAAACAGGTAGATAAAAGGGCAATTGCAAGGGTCCGAGGGTGGGGATGATGCAGGGAGTAGAGGCTGAAGAGAGGGAACTCAATTCGGGGTCCAGTCATTGCTAGTGTTGGATCCGAGACCTACTGGTGTGCCACACATATGTATGGTAGTGTGAAGGAGAAAGCGTACGTGTGTGAGAGAACGAGAGAGTGAATGAAGGAGAGAAGGCACCAGCATCAAGGCGATACGAAGATGAGAGGAAGGAAGAAGGAAGGAGAAGTACGGGATAGGGAAATGGCAGGGGAGGAAGACACCGCTCGGGAAGAAGAAGAAAGAAAAGAAAAGAGAAAAGGAAAGAGGGAGAGGGGGCAAGACGGGATGGCTGCTGACGCCGCCTACTGCTGCGCTGCTAACACCACCTACTATTGTGCTGTTGTCGCCTGTTCCTAACGTGATGGGCAGAGGGACAGCATAGATTTTAAAATCTTTTTTTTTATTTCACACGTATATAAAGATATCTTTAAATTTTTATATTTTTAGCATTTTATTATGAAAGCTTACATCTAAGCTAATCTAATTATCCCGAATATAAATATTCATTCAAAATTTAAATTTAAAATTCCTAGATCTATCATTCAAATTAATTTTATTATTTAACCTAATATTGTTTGAAAATTATATTTTGGGGAATTTATTCTTCTCATTGTTTAAATTTTTAAAACCTATTATTATCACAAAATATAATAATTGTTATGCGTTTAGATATTCGAATTTTTATCATACATTTCTAAAAGTTTCTAATATTATGAAATTGTTCATCTCGCTACCTTAGCCTAAAAGTATTTATTATTCTATTTATTTTCTAAAATTTCAATATAGTTTTTTGAAATTTTTAGGATTTTACAATGAATTTGCTTAGCATCGTTGTCAGGTAGGAACATCTAGAACATATCGTAGAGCCACATCATACTAATGTGGCTCCCCTTACCACTAAGCCCCGACCTTGCCCCAATAGTTCTTCACATATTGTACCCCAATCCAAGCAACTATTCCCTGTAACTACCTAACCATCAATAAGGAGTCCTAACTAGATCTCCACATCCTGCAAGGTGATAGTAAACTCCCCTGTTGGCATGTCGAATGTGTGCGTCTCTAGTTGCCATCACTCCACCAATGCTGTAATCACGTTGTAATGTCCTAAAATTTTGAAAAACTATACAAATTTTAAAGAAAATAAGCAGAATAATAAATACTTTTAAGTTGTGGTAGCAAGAATAACAATTTTGCAATATTAAAAATTTTGAGAAATTTATGATGAAAATTTTTAAAATACCGTAATACATTAATACTATTTTAATAATTTACGAATAACAAAAAACTTATGAAAAATAATAATAGGCTTTAAAATAGAAAAATGAAAAAAGACATGAAATTCATTTGATAAGTATAATAAACAATGAGAAATAGACATTTAAAACAATTGGAAAGAATAATTGTATGCAAAGGAAAAGGGTAACTAACGTAGCATTTCAAATTGTATGAAATATATCACTAAATAAATTTAGGAAATGAAGTAATTGAAAAATACATGCATCTAGGCCTCTAGACAAATGAATAAAATTCTAAATAAAAATAATTATAAGTCCTAATTTTAGTTCATGCAATTTAAATTAAAAGAAAAAATTTCTTGAAACATAAATTACAAAAAATACTGGGTTAAATAATGAAATTAATTGAAATTATAGATTTAAGAATTTCAAATGAAAATTTTGAGTAAATATTTATGTTCAGAATAATCAAATTAGCTTAGACGTAAAGTTTCATAATAAAATACTAAAAATACAAAATTTAAAAATAATATCGTACATGAGTGGAATAATATAATATAATATATAAGTATATATATGTATATATATATATATATATATATATATATATATGATGGTATGAACAGGGCAAGTAAAAAAATGCTATAAAAAGGGAAAGAAAGCTCTGGAACGTACAAGAGGAAACGAGAGAGGGATAGAACGGAGATGAACAGCGAGAGAGATGAGAGGAAAGGAGAAAAGAAAGGGAAAAAGAAAAATTGAAGAAAAAAAATTATAACTTCCACATACGACCTCCTATTCATAATCCTAGACCACCAACGTGTTCCTTAAGATAAGTACAACTCAACAAAACTCATTTTATGCAAAACGGAATTTTTTTTTTTAGTATAGGTACTAATGTCAAATATGTAAAAATTTTAGTATTTAGCCTAGAAATTATTCGTATTAGTTAGAAATACTATAGATAGTACATAATGGCGTATTTTACTTGAGTTTTAGGCAAGGAAAAAAAATTGTTTGAAAATATACCCAAAAAAATTTCTTTGAATAAAACCGAGGAAAATGAAGCCTAATGGTGGAGATCTAGTGTGTGTGTGTGTGGAGATGGGGAGGTGTTTCGATGGTGTGTGTACGTGATATTGTGTGTGCAGGTCTACGTGTGGAGGTGTGTATGTGCCGTGTGTGTGGGGGTATGATTATGTGTGTGTGTGCATGGGGATGTGGTACATGTGTTGGTGTGTGTGTATGCGTAGAGGTAGTGTGTGTATGTGCCGATACATGTGTGTGTTTGTGTGTATGTGTTGGTGTAAGTACGTGAGGTTTATGTAGGTGCGTATATGTAAAGGGGGTGTGATATGTGTGTGCTAGTGTGTGCATATGTGTATGTGAAGCGTGAATGTGTGTGAGAGTGTATGTGTGGAGTGTGTATGTACACATGTATGTGTGCACTGTGTGTGTATGTGTTATTTGATGTGCAAGTGTGTAACAACGAGTAAGAGGGAAAGGAATTAAGGAAAAGGAAAAGAATGAATGAAAAAGAAGAAGTGGAAGAAGAGAAACTAAAGTGGAGAAGTCCTTGAAGTGAAGGGAGTTTAGTGAGAAAGTAATGAGAAATGTTACGTGTAGGGGAGCTAAGAGGAAGAAGAGAATAGGGGAAAAGAGAGAAGAAAGGATGGAATGGTGAAGCCGAGGAAAGAAAAGGGAATTTCATGAAGGAAGTCTTGGAAATGCATGCGTGCCATCAATGAAACAATTGTGTATATGAGTGAGTGTGGAAAGTATATGTAATTATAAGAGTACAAAGTACTAATGTAAAACGAATAAATGATACTAAAATATTAAATTAGGTATAAATAGAAGATAAATAAATCTTACTTAGTACCTTTAACTAAATTAAGGCTCGGCCTAGATTCTAGACATGTACCCTATTTTGTTTATCTTATCATTAGGTAAAAGGATTGCATGTCGAAATCACTCAACGAAGGTTAAGACCATGACCACCATAAATAGGTGAGTGGGAAACTCCAAGATGTGCTATAATGTTGTGATTGATTTTGATATGTTGTATTCGATCGGGATATGTTTGTACATGTGTATTTGTATATTGAAGGTATGGATGTGCATATATGTATGTATGTGTAGATGTATATGCATGTGCGTGGTTATACATGTGTTTGCGTATAGGAGTATGCGTTATATATATACGTATGGATTCGTGCATATGTGTATATACGTATGTATGTGTATGGGATATGTGTATATGTATTGATGGAAAACAGTATGTGTTGGAATATGTGAAGATATTGGTATTGAATTCGTGTATGAGATGCTTATATATGCAATGGAAAAGGTTTTAAGGTGTGAAACATAATAGGTAGATTAAGAAATTTGAATTGATTGTTGATACTTGTTGTGGAATGGTATTTCGTGAATTGTTAATAAATTGCTTTATTTTTTTTTATGTGGATTGACTTGTTATTATATACTGATTGATCAGCCTAAATTGAGTAATTAAAGGATGGGACTTAATTTAAACGGGACATGCATTGCACGAGACATTGCATGAAATTGAAAGCCATCACTGCTATAGGGCTTGCCAGAAGTAATCAAAGGATTACTATTCCATAAAGTGTGAACTAAGTGACTAGGGGATTATCGCGCCTTAATGGTTCTAAGTTTAGTCGGTCCTTAAAGGTGTTGCTCAGTGTATGAGGCACGAGAGCGCTCAGTGTATGAGAACACTCGAGCTTATGATATCAAAATTAAAATATATTTACATTATCAAAGAGATAAGATAATTAAATCGGGTAATGAGACCTGGGCACTAATGGTAGCTCCGGAATCCCTAACCCAAGGTCAAAGGGGGCATAAACCCTAGACTTCACATCGGTTACCAAAAGACTGCATAAGATGCTACATTCATATGGTTGTTTATGTATAGCATATGATTTGATAACTTGATTTGAAATTGCTTGTGCGTATGTAGCATTGAGAGTATTGTACTTTCATTCACTAAGCCATAGTGTGCTTACCCCTCTACAAACTGTTTTAAAGGTAAAAATTATAAAAGCTTGGGATGGGATAAGATGTGAAGTATCGAGAGTTTTTGGAAGCCAAGAATGATAAAGTAAGGATTATAATTGGTAGACTATCTAGATGAAATGCCATATATAGGGCCTTGATGTAAGACTTGAAATTGTGAAACTTAGGGTTTTATTCTATTTTACTGGTTGGTAGAGGGTACCGACTCTCTGCGATCTTGGTTGACCATGGAGTACGGAATCCATAGTTATGTTATATTATATTATTATATGTAATATGATTAGTCATAAATGTAATTGACTGTTTAGAGTCTTACGATTTCTAACTCGTAAGATGGTTATCATGTAACGGGTGCACAAATGCCATGGTAGCTTTTAGCAGAAACTTCTAAGCCCCCTTTGAGGTGTGACACATGTGCCAATCTAGTAATATGTATGACAGGCAACTCATACCTCCAAATCCAGCCAAATGCAAGTATAGCTCCATTCGAGGATCGAGGGGGGTGGTATGCTCATAACAATAAAGTGATATCTTGCGCCATCAAACAATGAGGGTTGCTTGATCCTATAATGATGACACTTTAAATGTTTTACTACTCCTAATGCAACATAAACTAATTAACAAGTGAAAGGTCATTTACCTTTCTATCCCAAATGGCTTGTGATCGATGTCCCTCCTACTACGTCAACACTAAAGAATCGAAGGGTCCAAGTTCCATCTATTATGCAAAATAAAAAATCTATTTAAAAAATTAGTATATGTTACCATTCATATTAATATATTAACTTACGACTTATTAGCAACTATTTACTATTTAATTAATAGTTAATTAACAGCAATTAAAGTTTACATCTACTTTTATAGTAACAAACAAAGATATTACATGTACAATAAGCACCATATTTTTTTAGTAATTAATTTTATGATGATTAATTAATGACATGTTAACAATTAATCACCTTTAATTAATGCATCATTAATAACTACTTAATTTTATAATATATTGTACAAAACCATACAAATGTTTTACATTTGCAACCAATACAAAATTTTTCAATAATTAATTAATGACATATTAATGACTAATCACCTATAATTAACGGATCATTACTAAGTACTTAATTTTATAACTAATTGTACAAAAACATACAAATACTTTACATTTGCAACCAACATAAAATTTTTCACTAATTAATTTTATAACAATTAATTAATAACATATTAACAACTAATCACCTTTAATTAATGTATCATAAATAACTATTTAATTTTATAACTAATTGTATAAAACCATACAAATATTTTATATTTACAACCAATACAAAAGTTTTTACTAATTAATTTTACAATAATTAATTAATGACATATTAATGATTAATCACCTATAATTAATGAATCATTAATAACTACTTAATTTTATAACTAATTATACAAAACCATATAAATATTTTACATTTGCAATCAACACAAAATTTTTTACTAATTATTTCTCTAACAATTAATTACTTATATATGAACGACCAATCACTGCTAATTAATAGTTAATTAACAACAACTTAATTTAACAACTACTTTTACAAAAATACATTATAATAACACAAAAAGATAATTCATTATAATCAATACAAAGGTTTTTCCTAATTATTTTCTAATGATTAAATAATGACTACTTAAGAACTAATTACTTCATCATTAATTATTACTTTTATAATATTTTTCATAACAAATAATTCAATCATTTCATTTTAAAAAATATTAAATTTCTTAACTAATTCATTTGTTAATTTTAATTAATGATATATTAACAACTAATTAATTACTAATTAACAACTACTATTACTTCAATAAAAATACTGGAGTACATATAATTACACTTATTTTTTTATGTATTTATTCGAAGTAGTATAATAGCAAAAAAAATTAATTTTTTCTTTAAAAAAAAAAAAACCAAAATCTTGCTCTGCTAAAGATATTTTTACACTTACTTCAACAAGCTAAAACCTGCATAAAATAGAAATTAAAAAACAAAAATTTTCAAACAATGAAATAGAGTGAAATTTGTAGAGAAAATTGAAAGATGTAAATGAACTAAAGATTTGTATTTATATTACAAACTGTTAGTACAAAATTTTTTCTGTACGTTAGAAATCACATGCTATGATACTGTGTAAATTTACTGTATACTTTTATATGGTTGCTGTATTACTTTTGTAATAATTTTATAAGTTTGCAGTCTTTGTTTGTAATAACTTCTATAGGTTTGTGGTATAGGTTTGTAAATTCCATTGTGGTCAAAAAAGAATATTCTTAGTACAAATTGTACTAAAGGCGCAAACTCGATTTGTACCTTAGTTTTAATTTTTTTTTTAATCCTAAAATCGCAAACCGCATGTGCACATTTAAAACCTATTTTAGGAATAATTATTTTGGATATAATATTTAAATAATTTTGTTCAAAAACTACAATATTTAATAAAGTAACCCTGCATTTTCACACCAATGATTTATTCCTAGCCACACATAGCCTAACAAAACTAGTTCGTATCCGGAAGGATGCGAACCATGTAATATCTAGCGGCCCCAAACCTATCCAATTATCCCTCCAAAAGCTAGTATTTCTACTATTCAAAGTCTTCACAATAGAATTCCTATCCACCCATTCATCTAACCTGCAAACCTCCTGCATTAAATGTGCCTGTTTGATATTTCTTCCCGGATTTTTATATTTGTCCTTCATAAACTTAGCTCTAAGACCAGAACTTTTCCTTAAATGCCACCCAACCTTTTGCAATAGTAGCCTTATTCCTCACACTTAGATTCCATAATCTCAGTCTGCCCATGTTCTTTGGATGTGTCACTTCATTTTATTTTTATTATACAAGACATATGCGTATTTATATATTTCATATTAAGCCCTTGTCTGTGTAGTAACTTTTATAAGATTATCTTACTAAATCATTGAAAATAAGTTTTTTTTTTTTAGTCCTTTCATATCGGCTAGTAATATTATTTTACACATGTTAAAATCCCATTTATGTAAATATGAACATATTTTAGATTTTAGGATTCGTTAACAATACGATTTAACTTTATATATATCATTTTAATTCTCCTGAATATCTTATTAAATAACTAGTGAGTTTATAATATCGTATGTTTTATAATGAAAATAGAGTTAATATTATTTGTTATATACATTCCACATGGTTACTGCCATGATTATTTAATACATCTTTTGTTCAAAAGTCTCAAATTAGAATTTCAATTTAGTAAGAGAGTTTAGAAAACATTATACGCACATATGAATAGGGACATTAAAAGAACGATTTAAGATACTCTGTAAGATATATTTTTTAAAAGTATATTATTCTTTTTTATTTTTGAAATATGATTATGTGTAATGAGACATACCAATCTATAAATGTAATTAACTTATGTATATAGATTAGCTTAAACATATAACTTGCACTATTATATTTTTATGAGAATTGTATAAATAATAAATAATTATATGTGATCTTTTGAAAATGTATAAGTATATATGTTCTATTTGTGGATATAAACACTCATACAGCAATATATAATCTTTGAAAATGCAATATTGGTTTGGGTTTATGAATTATATATAAGAAATACATTACTGCTTTGTAACTATGTGAATATTCATTTTGTTCCAACTACAGTCTTCTTTTTCTTTTTTTCTTTTTTTTTTTTGTGCCTTTTGTACTCATGAGACAGTGAAATGGCCTTACTAAAATGGTATTAACATCAAGAGGTCTTCCTAAATCATCATATAAAGTTCTCTAAGGCTCACAGTTAGAGCAATTTCAGAGCGCAAAGAAAGTAAATTAGGAAAGCTATAGATATAAAACAAGAGGAAAGTGCATGTGAGATAAAAATGCATTTTCTTTTGGTTTATGAGTGTTATACACTAAAACTTTGTGAATGTTATAAAACGTTCACTAACATACTATGTCTCACTCTCTAAACTTTTACAATGCATATGCTTCATAACATTACAAACAACATTCATTGCATATTCTAGTCTGACTTCTTTTTTCTTTCATCTACTCTATCTCTGGCATTTTAACATTTGAAGTTTCACTCCATCATTATTACTCAATCTGAAATCTCTCTCTAGTTCTTTCATATAGTCTCTCTTATCCCTCTCTTTTCATTTGCTCTCTCTCTCCTCATTTGCACTCTTCCTTTTATTTGTTATTATTATTATTATTATTTTAAAAAGCTCAAATGGTAACATCATGTTATGTTTGTCAACCTTTGACTACTTTTTTTAGGCTCGGGGGCATTGGATGGTTTTGGAACCGTCGACTCCACAAGCTCGAACCAATGACTTGTCTAGGATCCATCGTGTTAAGGTCAGCCGCACACAAGTAAGTTAAAAAAGGAAAGAAAATAAAGACACAAGATTTTACCCTGGTTCACCCATTAATTAGGGCTATGTCCGGTAGAGGATTCCACTAAAATTAGCACCTCACTCTCTTGTTTTTGGTCACTCAATTACAAGTGAAAAAAGAGAATATATAGAACAGTTATTCGTGGGCCAAAGCCTAAACTTTTAATAAATAAATATGGGCTTAATTGCTAAAAGCCTCCTAACGTTCAGGGGGCGCTACCCCCTTGAGACTCCCGTTGGGGAGGCTTCCCCGGACCCCCGCCCGCTCGGCGTGGAGTGAGACCTACGTGCTTTCCTGTCATAGGGGAGTATAAGCCATATCCCAACATTCTCTCACTTGGTGAATACTTCCCATGCCTTTTTAAACCTAATAGAGTTGTACACCATTCAAACTTTTCAACACTCACTGCCTTCATCAAAAAATCTGCATTGTTCACCTGTGTGTCAACTTTTTCTAGCACTATAATTTTTTGTTCTAATTTCTCTCGAATGAAGTGGTATTGTATATCAATATGCTTTGTTCTTGCATGAAAACTAGGATTTTTAGCCAAAAATATAGCACTTTGGCTATCACATCCAATCTTCACTCCTCTTTGTATAAAACCAAGCTCTCCACACAATCTACTTATCTGGATCACTTCCTTAGCAGCATGAGTAAAAGCCATGTATTTTACTTTAGTACTCGATAAAGCAACCGTACTTTGTCTCTTGCTCATTCAACTCACAACTCCTCTAAATAAGGAAATAACATAATTGCTGGTCGACCTTCTACTATCAATGTCACCTCCCCTGATGTGCTCAAAACCAAGTTCAAGCACAATCAAATGACTCAAGAAAACAAATCACAATTCAATCACAAAACCAATCCAATGTAGATGACAAATCACGTGAAACCCTTTGAGATTTGATGGAAAAACCAAAGATCAAATGATATAATTACAATCCCTATTTGTAATATTCACCAAGTGACATCAAAAAGAGATTAGATTCACATGAAATCAGATCAAAAGAAAGCAACAAGAACCGTGACTTCCACTCTTCCTCCAATTCCAATTCACGCCAACACTAAGAACAATCAATCTTAAAAGAATAATCAATCTTAACAAGATAATTGTTCATGAATTATACTCACAAATAATTCCAAGAAAGCTTCAAATCCACCCTAGATATGACTCACTAAAGAAGAAATGAAAAACAACAAAGATGAAATTGATATGACTCACAATTCCCCTTTGTCGCACTCGTCACAATTCCAATTATTGGGTCGAAATTGATAAGAGATTTTTGAACTAGGATGAACCCTAATTCCACACATAAAGTGTTGATGTCTAATATGCAAAAAATGGCCTCCTCAAACCCTATTCTAAGTAAGTATTTATACTTACTACTCCTAGGGTTAAAAAATGGTCAAAATTACAAGTTTGCCACTTTTAAGGTAGCTAGTCCTAAATGAAAATTACAATCAAAATAAAAGTATTCCAAAATGATTACAACATAAGTAGTCCATGCAAATGAAAAATATAAAAAAGAAATTGGTCTTCAAGATGCCAGTCTTCTATAGGATTCATTGGCCCAGCTCATCGCCGGTTTAGGTTGGTCCATAGATAACCTACAAGTTGAGTCTGAGGGAGTTTGTCCATTGCCCTATAAAATATGATAAGTGTGCCTGTTGGAAAACACAATACAAGAATAATAGAAAAAAGCTTAATTTATAAATAATTCCGGGGTCGATTTTCTCAAAATGGGCCCTCATCCCCAAAATTCGAATTCCTTTAGTTCTTGCCCTAATGATAGGTCTTATCGGATTTTGATTCCTATCATCCCTAATCAGCATCAACAAAACACTTTAGTTCTACTACTTGTTGTTTATTTGAGTTTTTAATGCCTTGATAACATAACTCAAAATCAGATGTACCGCAAAGATAACGTAGCACCCTCTTTGCAGCTATCCAATGCTCCTTTCCTAGATTAGACATATATCTACTTAATGCTCCCACTGCCTGAGGCCCTCATAGCCAAAATTCGAATTCCTTTAGTTCTTACCCTAATGATAGGTCTTATCGGATTTTGATTCCTATCATCCGTAATCAGCATCAACAAAACACTTTAGTTCTACTGCTTGCTATTTATTTGAGTTTTTAATGCCTTGATAACATAACTCAAAATCATATGTACCGCAAAGATAACGTAGCACCCTCTTTGTAGCTATCCAATGCTCCTTTCCTAGATTAGACATATATCTACTTAATGTTCCCACTGCTTGAGCAATATCTAGATGAGTACATACCATGGCATACATGAAGCTCCCTATTGCACTTGCATATAGAACCGCTGCCATCTCTTCAATTTCCTCTTCAATCTCGGGACATTAGGACACTGATAACTTGGAACTTGTGGACATGGGAGTCTTTACTGGCTTACAGTCTACCATACTGAATTTTTTCAACAAATCTTCAATATATTTCTTCTGACTTAACCACAACTTTCCATTCTCACACTCCCTTTTTATTTGTATGCCCAAGGTGAAGTTTGTTGGACTTAAGTCTTTCATCTCAAACTCTTTTCCCAACAGTCCCTTCACAATACTGATCATACTCATACTATTCCCAACTAGCAGCATATTATCAACATATAAGGTTAAAATAACGAAATCATCATCTAACCTCTTCACATAAACACAATGATCAGCATCACAACGAATAAATCCAAGCTTCAAGGCATAGGAGTCAAACTTTCGATACCACATTCTTAGAGATTGTTTTAGGCCATATAAAGACTTGTTTAGTTTGCAAACAAAATCTTTTTTTCCCTTGACCACAAATCCATCCGGTTACTTCATGTAAATATCCTCCTTCAAGTCACCATGTAGAAAAGTTGTTTTTACATCAAGCTGCTCTACCTCTAAATTATATGCAACTGCTATAGATAAAACAAGTCTTATAGAATTTAATTTAGCAACTGGAGAAAAAATCTCACCATAATTAACTCCTTCTATCTGTGAATATCCCTTCGCAACTAGACAAGCTTTATATCGTTCTGTATCTCCATCTACAAATACCTTCTTCTTAAATACCCACTTACAACCAATTGCCTTCTGATCTGCAGGTAATTTTACTAGATTCCACGTTCTATTTTTACCCAATGAGTCCATCTCATCTGTCATGGCTTTCTCCGATTGTTTTGCATCTTCAGCACTTTTTGCTTCCTTAACATTATTTGGATCATCACCTGTAATAGTCAAAGCACAATCTTCATTATTGGCAAATAAATATACCTCTCAAGTGTTCTTCTTTGCCTTGTTGACCTCCTTAAAGTCGGTTCAAGTGGAGCTTCAACTTCAAACTCAGTATCAGAATCTATAATATCATCCTCCACATCAGGCTCATCATTTTCAAAATCTGAATTTTTCGTTTCAAGTTGCGTAGCCTCTATCTTTCCCGGTAAACCAACATTTAACTCAACTGTCTGTGGTTCTTCAAGAGCTTGTGAAACAATCTAATTTATCATAGATTCTCCGAATACCACATCTTTGTTGTAAATGATGTGTTTAGTATCAGGATTCCACAGCTTATACCCTTTAATACTATCTTTGTACCCAATGAAGATGCACTTCTCAGTCTTGCTTTCAAGTTTATTCCTCTTTTCCTTAGGCATATGCACATACGCTTCACAATCAAATACTCTAACATGGGATATATTTAGCTTCTTGTTGAATAGTGCCTCAAATGGTGTCTGATCGTTCAAAGCTGATGTGGGAGACTTGTTCTTTAGATAACACGCAGTAGCCACTGCTTCTGCCCAAAATTTAGTTGCTAAATTTGCACCACTTAACATACTCCTTGCTTTCTCCATAAGGGATCGATTAAGTCTCTCTGCTATCCCATTTTGCTGAGGTGAATATGGTGTGGTTTTCTGCCTTGCTATGCCACTAGTTGCACAGAATTAATCAAATTTTGCTTAACAAAATTCTCCTCCATTATCAGTTTGCAACACTTTAATCTTTCTATCAAATTGATTCTCCACGAAAGCTTCAAATTCACAAAATTTTTCTAACACATCATCGTTTCTCTACAAGAAATATATGCACACATATCTGGAATAATCATCGATAAAGGAAACATAATATCTTGATTTTCCAAAAGATGCTACAGGTGAAAGATCGAAGACGTCACTGTGAATTAAATCCAGAATCCCTTTTGCTCTCCCCCCTATAGATTCAAAAGATACCCGATTCTGTTTTCCATGTATACAATATTCACAGAATCCGAAACCCATAGAACAACTTGGGATTCCTTCCACTATCTTCTTTGAAGCAAGGGTCACCAATCCTTTTTCACCAATATGACCCAATCTTCAATGCCACAACATTGCAAAATCTTCTTTCACCTGCTCTGTGATATAACTCTCACCACTAACTACTATGCTTCCTAGCAATTTTCATAGCTTCCCACACAATTCGCCTCTAGCAATCACCATAGATCCATGAATTAGCTTACATAAATACTTATCATTGATGAAAGTAATACCAGCATCTGCCATAGTTCCAACAAAAATAAGATTCCTAGTAAGACCAAGAATATGCATCATACCCGGAAGATTCTTGATTGTCCCATCCTTCATCTACAGCTTCACCTTTCCATGACCAACAATGTCAAGTGTCGAATCATCTCCCATTTGCACTGTACCTTCGTGATATGGTTCATAACGGCAGAACCAATCTCTATGAGGTGTCATGTGAAAAGACGCTCTAGTATCAATTATCTACGCACTATGGTCAACCTGAGATGAATTGCATGTGAGATACATGTCTCCCACATTACTGTCATCATCTTTCTTTGTACTAGAAGATGATGCATCATCTCGCTTCTCTGGACCCACACTTTTGCTTCTACAATCCTTCTTCAAGTGTCCGGTTTTTCCACACTTCCAACACTTTATTTCGGATCGATCATGACTTTTAAATCTTCCTCTAGACTTATTCCTACTAACAAATCTAGATTTAGATCGTTCACTATTCCTTCCTCTTACAAAAAGAGCATCATTCGTTGCATTATCAAAACCTGCTCTTCTCATCTCCTCAGATAATAAAGCAGATACAACATTCTCAAACGACAACTCACTAACACCAGTGCCAATCGAAACAATTATATGTTTCCATGAATTAGGCAACGAGCATAGCAAAGTACATGCTTTATCCTCTTCATCCAGATTAACATCAATAGATGCAAGTTTCCCACAGAGTGTGCAGAAAAGGAATCACCTTCACTCATCCGAAGATTATACAGTCACTTCTGCAGAAACAACCTGTTCACGAGCGATTTGCTCTAATAAAGGCTTCCCAATTTAAACCAAAGATCTTTCACTGTCTTCTCAGAGGTCACGTTCACTAGGAAGTTATCAGTGAGGCAAAGCCAAATCAAGCTTCATGCTTTCCGATCGTTGCTGATCCAAGCCTTCAATTGAGTGGATGCAATCGCAATCTCTTCCTCCTTCACTTTCTCCTTGGTAATTAACTCTAGTTTATCTTCTTCAATTACATACCATAGATCTCTATCTATGAGCAAAGCCTCCATCTTCAACTTCCATAACTCGAAACCCTTCTCGCCAAACTTCTCCACTTCAATCTGTGATTGACCGGTCGACATCTTCCCAAGATTTGATTTTTTTTTTCTTCGAATCTCTCTTCACTAATCTCAAACTTCGCTCTAATACCAGATGTTAGGGTCGGCCACATACAAGTAAGTTAAAAAAGGAAAAAATATAAAGACGCAAGATTTTACCTTAGTTCACCCGTTAATTAGAGCTACGTCCAACAGAGGATTTCACTAAAATTAGCACCTCACTCTCTTGTTTTTCATCACTCAATTACATGTGAAAAAGAGAATATATAAAATAGCTATTCATGGGCCAAAGCCCAAACTTTTAATAAATAAATATAGGCTTAATCGCTAAAATCCTCCTAGCGTCTAAGGGGCGCTGCTCCCTTGAGACTCCCACTAGGGCGACTTCCCCGAACCCCCGCCCGCTCAACATGGAGTGGGACCCACGTGCTTTCCTGTCGTAGAGGAGTATGAGCCACACCCCAACACATCAAACTGATGGTTCTGCTAACAGGTTCAGAACCATCCGTACAAGGACGGTTCCAAATGACGGGACAATTTCAGACCAGATCCGATTCAAGTCGTAGCCCATGTCAATGTCTAATTGGGAAACTACTCACCCATTTTCGAATTGTCTTAAAAATGTTTAAGGTGATGCCTATTCCGTGGAGACAAACGTTTGTGCTAATCTAGGATATATGACATTTGTCTCAGTGAGGGGGACAGCACTAGTAATTTTGAGGACTTAGGACGTTGAATATTTAGCTCATTTCTAATTTTATATTGTGAAATTCGGCGAGATACCTAGAGTTTAATGAATTTTAAATTAGTTACTAAATTTAAATGTCATATAAGGACATTTACAGTAGTTGAATAAATAAAGTACTGAAATTATTCATATTATTGTTGTTTAAGGTAGCAACATAACCATTTTATCCAATACTATAGTCATTTTATTTATAGCCCTCTCCTCTCTTGTAAGTTAGGACTGCCTATTAAATAGAAAACACTAAAAAAATTTCTAATATCATAGTAAAGTTAATATCACAACTATTTTATCTAAAAATTTAAATTTATAAATATAACATATGGGGCTAGCAATTAGTGTTAGCATTTGTATTGAATTCATATCAATGCAAAAGTACAGAAATTGAATAGTAATTACGAATAATTAAATTATGATTTAATTATATCTACTCATATCATAATTGCATTTTATTGTAGTATGTTATTTTTTTTTTCTGTAATTATATATTCTTAACTACATCATATGTGTGTTCTTGTTATCGTGTGGTATTCAGCAATTTCCAGCCCTAAAACTAGTGGTTAGCTTTATAAGTATTAGTTGACAATTGTGGAGTATCTTTAATATATCTTATCCTAATTTATAAAAGAATACAGTGAGTTAACACGCACATGACGTGTAGCTTTGTCGGAGGATTTTAAAAATAACAGTTGACGGATGAAAAACAGCGGCAAGGAGAAACTAATCGAACGATTACTCCTGGCAATATAATTCCCCTGGAATTTAATAACTCCTGATCAAGAGTCGCTGCAATTTAGAAATAAATTCCTTTGCGTCCCGTTACAAGGAATGTAATACGTATTTGATGGTTGAGTCAAAGTTTTTTATGTGAAATTTCTTTGCGATTCTTTTAAATGACATAGAACTATTATTAAATGGATATAGCAATCTGTATGTTGGCTATAAGTCATAGAAATGAGAACAATATTTGGTCTAAGTAACCAGGTTTCATTGAATGATTCCATAACACCAAGGAAACCCTCATGGACAGAAGATTGTTTGAAGCAGCCTACACTGGTGATGTCGATTTGCTCTTCGCCTTGATCAGAGACAATGCTTTTCTACTAGATTCCGTATATCTATGCGACAGCGATACGCCTTTACATGTTGCTTGCATGGCAGGCCAAACCAACTTTGTCAGGGAGATCTTGAATTTAAGGCGTGAATATGCTCGAGAAGTGAATCAAGACGGCGTTAGTCCTTTGCATATTGCCTCAGCCAAAGGACATGTTGAGATTGTGAGAGAACTTCTGAAAGTAGGCCATGATCTCTGCCTTCTCAAGGGAAAAGAAAAGAGAGTTCCTCTGCATTATGCTGCCATGAAAGGAAGGGTTCAAGTCATGGCAGAGTTGATTTCGGCTTGCGGGGAATCGGTGGAACAAGTGACGGTTCTAGGGGAGACTGCGCTTCACCTTGCCGTGAAGAACAACAGATTTGAAGCATTCGTGTTGCTGGTGGAACATTTGATACAAGCTAATAAACAGCATGTGCTGAACTTGAAGAACTCTCAGGGCAATACCATTTTACACCTTGCAGTAGCTTTAAAACTGCACGAGGTATGTATTTATTTGCATGTTATGTGTTTGATTGATCAAAATGTTCATCCCACATCTTCCGACATTTTTTATAAGGCCATACAGCAAATTAAAACTATTGGTAAGATATGAATATATTTCTTAAATTCCTGAATGTTACCTCATAACTTTTAAAAATATGTACTTTTCCTCAAAAATTACTAAATCCCTAGAATTTTTATTATTTTTTATTTTTTTAACTGCAATTTTGGGATTTTATCAGTAATTTAGCATGTAAATGCTCATTTTTGAAAGTTACAATGAGATAAAACCACAGATTAAGAATTTATAGTTTTTTCTACACTTTACCGATAGTTTTAAGATATATATACAATTATTTCATATTATAGTTAAAATTCTTTTGTCATTATCGTATATTATCCTAGTAATTTCAACTTGCAGTTATTAGCACTTTTATGAGAAATCATCTTGAAGGTGATGGAAGTGGCCAAACATCAATTGTGGCTTTTAGCAGCCGCACAAAATGTTCAATGGAATTGGGGAAAAGTTTTCTTCATTTTTGAAAACATTTTACCTATTTTTCCTTAGATTTTATCCATAATGTTTAGTTACTACAACCAGCCATCCGCTGCGGATTTTCCCTCTCGCCATTAATTGTCGTCAAATTAACTTTTTGAAATTATTATGATATTCTAAAATTTTCACTAGTCTGACTTTTCATCCAATCAAAATCAGTCTCTGTTTTTTTTTTTTTTTTTACTTATCCACTTTTCTTATAATCAATATGTTCTTTTTATCATTTTTATTGCACTGTCTCATCAGTGAAACTACCACCAAACAGGTTATTGAGTTCATGCTCAAGGGAAATGCCATTAACAAAGATGCAATCGATCTTAATACAGTTAATGAGAGAGGCCTAACAGCTCTTGATGTTCTCTCTCTCTTTCAAAGTGAAGCAGGAGACAGAGAAATTTGTGAAATCCTAATGAAAGCTGAAGCAAAAAGCGCAACATGCTTCCATCCGTTAGTAACAACGGAAAGACTAGGGTCTGAGAGTCACGACAACCCTTCAAACGGACAAAACACGAGACGAGTTAGGACAATATGGGTAGGTTGGCTCCTCAAGCCCTTGAAGGCCATAAACAAAAGAAACCAATGGGCACAGTATTTCAAATTCAAAAAAGAGAGAGATTCTCCAGGTGACGCTCGAAATGCCCTTCTAATAATTGCTGGCTTGATCACAACGGCCACATACCAAGCTGTCCTTCAACCACCAGGTGGATTATGGCAAGATGACTCCAAAACTATAACCAATATTAATAGTACTGCAGCAAATGCAACCAAGGCATACACAGCTGGAAAATCCATCTTGGGGACGATTAATCCTATCTCATATATTCTCTTCCTTATTTTCAATTCAATAGGATTCTATGCCTCGCTTCAGATGATCTACAGCCTTACAGCAAACTTTCCGCTGCAGTTGGAGTTGCATATTGCTATGCTTGCAGTGAGTTTTACATACTCAACAGCCATGGGTGCTCTTACCCCTACCCTGTTCTTAAACTTTTTCTTTGTCGGTCTTTCCATAGTTTGCCCCATTTTACTTATAATTATGCGTATATATTCCAAAAAATGAGTCCAATGCCTCTTTGGATTGTCTTTAATTTTCCTTTGATAAATACAGATGCATCTTTGAAAAAAAAAAAAAAAAAGTCGAAAGGACTTTTTAAATTTCAGAAACATGTTTTCACCTCTCTACAATTTTTGATGATATGCACTTTCCTCCTTAACCATCATTAGAGCTCCCAAAACCTTTGTTGTAAGAACCATAAATAGTAGTTTTTTAGGGCATTAGCAACCATTAGAGAGTTAAGTACATGTTTTAAAAAGTTAAGCATACTAAGACACATTTTGGGAGTTTAGTAAGCCTATCCACACTTATCTCATGGTTTTGGTGATACATCTGCAATTTGCTGTTTTTTTGTCGTACCTTTTCTAGTATTTTATCTATTCAATGTCTAGTGAAGATCTATTTGACGAGTGTTGTTTTAAAAACAATATGATCTTTATTCTATATAATTCAGTTTCAAATTTGACGTTTAGATAAATTGTATTATTAATATCTTATTATAATTATAGCAAAAATGTTGTTGGGAGTGAGACTTGAAAGGTTAAAGTTCATTAATTGAAAAATTGTAAATATATCCCTTAAACTATTGGATGGGTAAAGATAAATCACATAAACTTCCAAAGTATGACTTCATATAGTCATAATGTCTAAAAATATACAAATAGCTCTCAAACAATTACAATAGTCCCAAACTCATAGAATTATAAATAGTGACAACTTTGAGATTTTAATGATAGTTTGATGTTTGTGTGCATATCTCTTCTAAAGTAATGGGAATTGAAATCACATTTTGGAGTTTAGAGAGCCTATTTACACTTAATCGATAGTTTAAATAGTATATTTACAATTGACCCTAATTAATTTACCATGTCATTGTTTATGCCTAAGTTAGAGGTAACTATGCAATTGGACTTTCATCTAAAGTAGTCTATGTGGTTTGAAAACACCTAATTCAAGAGCACTTTATGAAATAACTAACTTTGAGTAGCTCTTGACTAAAATAGCAATAAATCTAGATTTCAAGTTCAAATTAGACTTGAAGTGGCACCTAACATGCCTAAACTTGACTTTTCTTAAATATAGATTTTTATTTCAATTAAAATTAATATTGATATATAAACTCAACTTGAGCTTAACTAGCATTTGAGTTTTGGTCAAGCTCAATTAGATTTGTAAGCAAGTCAAACTAAATATTATCAAACTCAAATTCAGCACATTAAACTACTCAAGTAGTGGCTGCTCAATAGGTATGACTCATTTAACTCCTAACCTATACAAGAGAAGGACAAAAATATTGCATTTATAAAAATCCCAAAAGCATGTCACTTCTCAAAAGAATCCTAAGAATTCTTTACAAAGAACTTATGGGCTATGATAAATTAACAAATAACTTTGATATATGTAGGTCCCAACTTTTAGTTTGCTTTTCACAATTATCCCCTTTTGAAAAATGACCTTTATGTCCTTAAACTCAGTTTTGCCAAAAATAACCCTAAATTAGCTTAGTGACCCTAAATAATGTTCTAAAACCCTAATTGACTGTCTAAAATTAATAAGAAAATGTTTAGAGTCCATTAGAAAAGAAAAATTGAGGTTTGGAGATTAATTTGGTAAAATAACCAAAATGCCCCAAAGCTCGATTTTGTTAATGGATGATTAAATTTTGTGATTTGTAAATTAATTCAAAGACTTAAGAGTGAAACATTTTCAACCAAATGAAATGAAAATTAAAACTTAGAAAATTTTGCCACAGTTGCCAAAATGAGTGACATATGGCACCTTTAGGTGAATGGGCTTAAACCCTAAAAATGTTTTGACCTTGAAAACCCCCCTTTGCCGTGTTTCATTCCCAAAAACCCCTCTTCCATTTGTTTTTAAATCTCACAAGGTAAAAACCCTCTCTAATACCTAAAATGTCACACCCCTAAACATCTAAATGTAATAGTCTGTCACGTATCCTATTGAAGTAAAAATACACTAAGGCTTCAACTACTTACTATGTGGATTTCTAATCAAATTTTAACTTACAAAATCATGATTGTTAACTTTAAAAACAATTTAACAAAAATAGTTGTTTGGCAGTGGAGCATAAAATCGAAAGATACTAAAACCATCATCAAAGTCCTCCAAGGCTACAAAGCCTAAAAACATAGTCCAAGTCCTGAAAAGCAACCAAAACCAAAGTCTGAACTAAAGTCTCAAAGTCCAACAAAAAAACCATAATTAATTGGTTTTTGTACAACCACTTTTTTAAGAATTTTGATGATATTTTCTACTTTAGAACATATATTAACTCATATATCTTTTTCGATCGTTTCAATTGTAATTACAATTTCTTTAATAACTTTATCAATCGATGAAATCCTAGGACTATATGATTCGTCAGAAAAAGGTGTAATAGCTACCTTTTTCTCTATAACAGGATTATTAGTCACTCGTTGGATTTATTCGGGACATTTCCCATTAAGTAATTTATATGAATCATTAATTTTTCTTTCATGGAGTTTCTCCATTATTCATATGGTTCCGTATTTAAAAAAGCATAGTCCATAAACTCTTCACATCTCTCAAAAATAGAAAATAAGAAATCATAAACAACCAGCATAACAAGGAGACTAATTGTCGCTCCCATCATCCCAAAACTCAATATCAGACCCATATCTAAGGTAACCATAACAAAATTCATCAACATATAAGTCATCATCATCAGTTGAAAAATGGTAAAAAGGGAATGAGTAACAAGTACTCAACGCAAAATAGCCAAATGCATACTCACATATCATGTATATACCTAATTCTAATGCAATAACATAGATTTATTAAGTTATTTAATTAAAAGCAAAACAAGTAGCAAGTGAGTACCCATGACTTTAGAAACTCTTAGGAACAAAAGGGGTCTACTCATACTTAATAGGCATTAGAAGACTATCATGGTATGTCTAGCTACCATGATTGAAACCATAATCGATATCTAAAACTGTCAATGGATATTAAGTCATCCCATCAAGTGTTCGCTCTAAACTCTAGGCATGCCACTATGGACGTAGTCCATTCCTACTGTCCCATATGAGACCCATACCCTGTATGGCATCTAGTCAACTTCACTCCACTTCCATAACTGCTTTGCGCAAGTACTAGCCCTATCGAGGACGTGCCACACCACCTTTGTAGTCTACAAGTCTAACTACCATATCATCCCAACATCCTAAAATGCAACTCAAAACCCAATCCAAAGATTTTCCCTTTCAAATCTAGTGACCAAATACAACCAACATTATAGATTCTAGCTAGGTCAATTATGTTTAATTACCAATTAGGCTGATGGGTATTAACTCAGTATGTAACCAAGTGTAATACTCATTTAGGCTAGTAAACTTATATAAAGATTCTAGATAGGCCCACTATTTAATCTTGTTATTAATCTTATATTTTTCTTTAATTAATTAGTGAATCAATTTGTTAATTGAACTAGTTCAGTCATTGTGAACTGATTAGGACAAAATTGAACCAATTACAGATAATTGGATTCAGTTCATCTTTAAGGGCCCAGCCTTAGTTTATTGTATTTTTATTTTTATTTAATAATTCCATTTTTAATCTTTCTTGATTTAATTTTAGACTAATCAGGTGAACTAGTCAAGAGGGAACTAATTCGATTCATATGAACTAAGCTTAGACCGGTTCGGTCCTCCCAAGGGGATGGCTTAATTTCCTTTGTTATTTCCTTATTAAACTATTTATTTAAGAGCTCATATGTTAGTATGTGTATTTTGGGTTTTAAGTCCTATAAACATCCCATTTTTTGCTCCTTAATCACAAATAATGTTTAATTTTTCATTTTTTCAATTTTTTTCAAATTTCCTTCTATTTTGCAAAAATAAAGAAAAAATATTGAAAAAATAAAATAAATAGGAATAATACACCAATTTTGGAAAATGATGATAGAAATAATAATAAAAGATGTTAAATAATTTTTACAAATTTTTTGAATTTCAAAATAATATAAAAATAATAAAAATTGCAACGCATATGTATAATTTGCGATTAATAAAAAAATGAGAGAGTGGGCTAGCCCAGCTAATTCGGGCTTCGGCCTTAGTGCACGGGGGGGGTGGGGTGTGCTCGGTCAGGGGTTCAAAACATGGGGGAAGCAAATCTGCGTTTTGCAATTTTTTTTCCCCACCCAAGACACATGTCAGCTTTTGATTAGATGGAAGGAGCACACATGCCAAGCACATGGTCATCTTCAACCTCCATTCAAAACGATGCCAACCATGGGAAAAAACGAAATTCGGCCATTTTAATACGATTTTTTGCACAAATCCAACAAATCTTTAACAAAAAAATGATAAACATCATCCAATTAACACAAGTCATAACAAAATAAAAGATTTACACGAAGCTAGAGCAAATCGGGGATAGGTTTTAACCGCAGATACGATTCGAGCCTATCAGAGGGAAATCCAAGCTTATCCAGCTCGATTTCTAGTACCTATAAATAGAGCACGATTGGGGGAAGCTAAATCACGGGTCAAAAGTGAGAAAAGAGTGAAAAATCAAAGGTTTCAAAGCTCGTCGGAGTTCCTCCTAGCTGCGACTGCCGACCAAGCTACGAACCACCACCTGGATGAGTTTTTGAAGAAATCTACCACCACAGTTGGATTGCCCAACCTTGAAAAGCTTAGAAGCAACCCTCAACCGCCTTCGAAAGCCACTAGAATGCTGCCAACGAGGATCCTCTAACCGTCGTGACCCGACCCACGATCCGCATCAAGGTTAGTTAATTTTATTTTTTTATTCATTTGTATTTATTTACTTGAATTATCCATTTATTTAGTTATTCTATTAGAAATAAAGATTTTTTTTAATAATCCAATAAAAAAGATTTTTTTTAGATTTTAATTAAGTTTTAAATATTTGATAAGTAAATAAATATGTCTAATAAAAAATAAAAAATGAAAAATAATGAAAATCAATATTAAATAAAGGTAGATTAATAAACAATGAATTATTTTATCACTTAGAAAATTCTCTTTTTTAAAATAAATTCAAAATTGGTTTTTCCTAAATCAAAGTTTTTTTTTAAAGAAAATATTAAAGCTTAGGTTTAGAATTTTTTAAAAAAAAAATCTTAAAAATGATAACAAATGTAAACCCGAGGTATTTTCATAATTAAAACTTAAACTAATCCACTAAAGTTTTATAAAAAAGCGAACTATGCCTTATTTGATCTCAAATAGCGGGTACATAGGCACCCTTATGGGGTAACTCTAAAAAGAACTAAAAAATCATTTTGCAAATCATTATTAGTGTAATTTTTAACATCTTCTTTTTTATAAGAAAAAATAAAAAAAGATATCAGAACATGACCTAGATTTCAAAAGGATAAGGTGGTAACTTTAGAGTTTTAATATGATAACCCCAAGTTGAGAATCTATGGTTTTTCTTTCTTCTTTTTCATTATAAAAATAAAAAAAGGAGATTTCGTCGACTAGTTGTCTAAATTAGAATTAATCCGCTCAATTAGTTCTAATTCAATAATTTTTTCCAACTTCAGTTGGATGGCGACTCCAAAGAAATAATAAAATTCTTAGCTCAAGTCAAAGATTTATATTGAATGAGCATATGATTTAATATTAATCGAATTCAGAACATAATGAAAAATTTTTAAATTAGACTCGACAAGTCCATTTTTATAAGTTAGGTTCATTTTCTAATTTAAGTCCACAAAAACATTTTAACCTTGATCAACATGTTCATGAAGATCAAATACATTCTTGAAACCATCTTGATCCAAAACTTTAATTGCTTGTTAGGTGAAAATAGCTTTGATTTTGATAAAACTCTTTATAGAAATCAAATCTTTGAGTAAATCTTTACATGGAAAAGCAATTATCTCAAACTCATCCAAAAATACATTTTGATGAATTTGGTTAAAGAAAATGGATCAAACTTGAATTTTTATAAAGAACGGTTTTAATATCACAAAAAACACAAGAACACAATCAAAGCATTCAATTATAACTCAGTGAGTTAGATAGTAAGTCAACTCGCTTTAATACTTTTTATTAAAGAATCAATCACCATTATTCATCAAACATACCAAAAGATGAACATTCAATGGCAAATTTTCCAAATTTATCACGCACATTACATATCATTCAATCTTCATTAAACCAACTTTAACTTAGCATTAATTAATATATTTTCCAGATTTGGGTTTTCATGAACAAGTTTCACTAAATCAAGCATAAGTCACTAATTTCAACTCCAAATCATGTCAAACAAAAGCCATTTGACACCTAATTCATCCCTCTATCAATTTCTTTAAGAATTTCTGGATTTTGTGAAGATTAAATACCCTTTATTTGCTATCCAAATCCAGTTACGAATTTATAACTTCAATTCATCATATCTTGCTCATTTTAACTTCAAATCACTTCAAACCAAAGTCAAAATTTTTTAAATCTCTTCCTCTTTCGAAATCAATTCTTAAAATTCATTTTATATAAAATTAACAACCCATTTTTCCAAATTAAGTTCCAAAACTAAATTTTAACCTAAATTCCATAATCGAATTTTAACCCAAATTCAACCACTTCTTGCTCTTTATTTCACCTAACTTCATCATGCCAAATCCTTATTTCCTTTTTTCATTTCCAAATCAACTTCCACCAATTAATACTAATTCCAAATCATCAAAACATCATTTTTAACATTCCAAGCGGCCTCAATCCTATATTACTTCACTAAACTTCATCACTGCAAATCCTTATTCCCTATATTATTTCTGAAATTTTAATTTTACTCTTAACTTTATTTAATTATTATTTGAATTTTTTATTTGGTAAGATTTTGGTTATTTCATAAAACCTTCAACCCTAATTTAAGCCCAATTACCCTCTAATCTAGTATTGTTTACTTGCTTACTCTTGGTCTAAATCAAAGTAAGGAACATTAAAAGGGCTCTCAAGGTTTCAATCAAGGGTGTAATTAAGGTAATTTGGAGATTTATTTAGTTTAAGTAAGATTAAACTCCTTAATCTTAAGACAAAGTACTAATTAGTTAATCTTAATGCTAGAGATAATTTTGAAAGTTGAAAATCACAACTTTTGGGTTACTAAGATGGACGACATACACTTGAAAGAGGGATTTAATTCACATCAAGTAGTAAGACACACATCTCTAATCAAATGTGTGTGATTTAGGGTTATTAGGAATGGTTTAGCAATGGTGATGCATTTATTTATATATAAAATGTATTGCCACCACATCCAAGGGTCATATAGTGTATTTTGATTTGATTTCAAGTCTTGATTTGAAGCTAGGCATGTTAAGCTTAATAAATGAGAGTAATATGACGCTTTGATGTGATGAATTGGTGAAACAAATGTAGAGGTAGCTAACCCATTTCATGCTGCCACCTAAATAATGAATTTAAGATTGTTTTACTTGATTTAAATCTCATTTAGATGTTCACATATGCTAAGTTGATAATGGACATGGTGATTTGTGGATTAAGAAATAAAATGGGTGATGATTATTAAGTATGTGATGGCATATATGTTGAAATGGGAATGTTGAAATGGGTGAATCTAGTGAATTGACAAATAAACAAGTTAATTGAGATGATAAACAAGCATTTCCAGCAACATATAGAGTAAATCAAAGTGGAAATTTGGGTTGCTTTGAGGATTATTTGATCATATGAGGACTATACAAAGATTGGTGGATTAAAGGATGAAATAGGATGAAAAATTGCATATTGATTCTAATAATTTTAGGTTGCCATTTATATATGTAGTCCATGATTAAAACCTAAAAATTCCATGTCGATTATGATAAATTAGACTTACCTAGGGCCACATGCGTTAATTTGATGATCGGTTGTTGACTAGATATTAAATGATGCCTAAAAATTAAAAATGGAGACAAATTAGTAGAATGTTGAATGTATTTGTATATTCTAAACATTTTGAGGCCTTTTTGATATTTTAGGATATTTATCTTGCATAAATTGTGGGCTTAAATGATGATTTAGATACTAGAAGTGACTAAGAACAAAGAAGCTTTGGTTTGGATTGAATTTGAGTTAATTTGAGCAAGTTATGAACCTTGAAAGTGAAATTTTGTAATTAGATTGATCTATAATTTTTTGGTGACCTAAAATGACTAAAATAATAATTTTATTGATAATTAGGTAGAGGAAGTGATTAAAGTAAAATGGCTTTAGTTTAACTCAATTTAGGTTTAAAATGAGAAATTTATGGCCCTTTGAAGTTGTAGACCTTTAAAAAAAAATATGAAAATTTAGAGATAAGGATTGGGTGACTTAAACACATTGGGCTAAGGCTGACCCAATCCTAAGCTAGCTTACTCAAATAGGCCCATAAACCAACCCAATACCCTTCCCCATAGGTGGTCCACATAGCAATTCATAATTGAAGTAATTTGACATAGATAGCTAAATTAACCAAGTTGATAAAGCCAATATCCTTCATAAAAAAAAAACATATTAAACACACAATATCCTTCATAAAAAACCAAGATACTAACTTTCTCCTACTTATTTGATGAAGCTAAAACACATATAAAACAAGAACGAGCATATATAAAGCTACCTCTTAATTTATCAACCTATCAATATTAAAAAAAATAAAATAAAATAAGAGAGTAAATTTCATATTTAATACTTAAACATTACCTATTTTCATAATTAACTACTTGAAATTTCAATGTATCGATATACTATTTGAATTTTACCTATTTTTACAATTAACTGCCTAAACTTTACATATTTTTGAAATTATCTATCTAAACTTTGCCTGTTTTTACGATTAACTGCCTCATTTGGGTACTATAAATGATATCAAAAAGTTTATAAATAATAAATTAACATTTTTTAAATTTAAGTAGTTAATTGTAAAAATGGACAAAATATTGTATTGGGATTTTAGGTAGGTAATTAAGATCACTTACAAGATAAAAAAACAAGGCTAAAGGGGGGTCCCAAAGGTGCTTAAACATTACCAATCCAATGCCTAAGTCAACACAATCGTAATGGAAAATAATATTATTCAAGGTGAAAAGAGTTAGAATTCTTTACCAAGCAACCTCATCTCCATAAATAGGATATGGGACCGAGCAATTTTAGGAAGGGATTAATGACCCCAAGATCTACTCCGGTTTAGTGAGACTAGAGTCTTTAGTTGTGATCTTTCCTTATCTATTGAGCGACTTCTGTGCATTCCTCATTTAAGGATCTAGTTGAACTTGCCCAACTCGACCTTAAAGCTCTAGTCCTTAAGTGTTCGGAGGCTTCTAGGCTGCTTTACTTCTAGTAGCTTAATTCGACCTTAGGTAGGTCGATGAGACCCTATAGTGCTCAATCTAAGCCCTATCAATGATGCCTTCTACTGTAAGAGCTTAGTGAAAGATCATGTAACTCATATTTGACCTTTAAAGCTTGGCCTTAGGCTTGAGCAGGTTCCATTAGGCCTAAGGGACTTAAGTCCAAAAAGGCTTATCAACACTTATCCCCTTACTTTCATTAGTGATGAGTCAACAAGGAGAGTAAGTATATGGATAGGCTCACAAGGCTTTCCTACTGAGTTGCTATGTGTTAGAGAAAAGCTGAGTTTTAGAAGGTAGGCTTTCTATTAGCACCCTCGATTTCATCCTTAACTTAGTAACATAGAGTTTTAATTAGGTGAAGTGGCTAAGTAAGTAGGTTTTCTAAGTTGGCCCCAATTTGCGTTTAGAGAATTGTAGAGCATAAGAGTTCCTCTATGATGGTGGTTAAGCTAGCAGAATAAGAGCAAAGTGAAGCAAGTAACTTGCCAAGCTATGCTGTATTTTGTCCTTCTAGGTCGAGTTATAAGGGGTTTAATTATTAAACTTGTCTACATGGAGCGGTCCAATCCCTTTAAATAGAACTTAATCCAAGGAGAAGTGGCTTCTTGAAGAAGCTTTAATTCAATTTGTCTTTAGGTGCATAAATTCTAACACATTTGACATTTAAGACGACTGTCGAGATGCTAAAGGGTGCAATCTATGCAAGCCAATCATGCACAATTAGATTTGCAACATCATTGTAAAGTATGGGACATGTGTTGAGATTTGGTCAGAAGATGACAAATGCTTCCTTTCCCATATCTGTTTTCTCATTTTCCATGCCCTTACTTATAAATACTCAACCCTTATCATTCTCTTCTTCTTTACTCTACTTCTTCAACCTCAAATTCTCTAATTCTTTATTCTCATCCAAGAGTTTTCATATGCAATCTTCAAATTTCCTTTGCATTTTCCTCAAATTTATCTTAAATATTCACCACTCTTCGACTGGTAACATCTCATGGGTAGGTATGGAAATAATTTCTACATCGTCTTCCTACACCTTAAGTGAATGTAATGAGGAGAAGGTTACCTCCCCCAAAGCAACAACAACAAAGCATTCTCTAAGGTATACCTTTGGCATTGTGGCAAAATCCAGTAGAGGCTAAGTAAGGACATTGATACCATGACCACGGTCGCTTAAATTCCCAGAGGCTTCTATGCAGACGATGGAGAAGAGGATAAGCTAGTACAACTCCTGTACATGTCCATGGAAGAGGGTAACAAACCTAACAGGGTGCGAAATACCCTTATGTACAAAGAGTTGGTTGGTTTGACAAAACACTTTGTGCATTAGCCTTGAGGGTGGAAGTTGGAGAAGCCTCAAGCTGGTGATCATGTGGCTTTATTAGTAAGTCGTCAATTCTGTCTTTACTAGAAGCATCTTGAGTTCAAGCTTAAAGTCCCATTCTCTAACTTCTAGAAGATTCTTCTTATACCATAAGGTTTGCCCCACTCGTTTCGTATTGAATACGTATCGGTTGTTGGTCGTGTTCAAGGCTCTATGTGACCATTTTATTTTAAGAGCTACCCCCTACTTCTCTGCTACTCTTAAAGGCTAAAGCATTTAAACAATGGCCAATACAACCCATCCAACTAATCTAATAAGAAGCTAATGGTCGAACTAAACCCTTTCATCCATGGGTAGAAGAGCAAGTATCTTATGGTCCTATTAGAGTTCAACCTAGACTTTTGGACTAAGTAGCTTGAACCGATCAGGACCTCTATAATCCGAGCTCTAGGCCTAAGTAACAAGGCAACAACATATTGAATATAGGTCGACTTGTGAAAAAAAAAGTCAAGTGAATATTGGAACACCAAGAAGATTGTTGAAGAATAATTCATGGATGGCAAGCTCTCCGAAAGTGTGAGATGTGAGGATGGGGGGAGTTATGCTTGCCACCTTTGCCATACTAAGGTAAGCTCACCATAGAGAAGCTATTCATTTAGTCCCGCTAAAGAAATGGGATCTCCTTAATAACTCCTGTTTAACGCAATACTTCTTGTATGAATTTATCCTTGCTTCTTCATTAATTCATTTTTATCTTTTACAGACATGCAGTTGATAGGACATAACCTCGAGGAAATTCTAGCCAAGCATAGGGTAACTCTAATGGCCAAGAAATGCAAAAAGGCTCTTGCTACCTTTACTGCTTAAAAAAAGGCCCCTCTATAAAAGGTTAGGGAGGTGTCACTAGCCATCAGGGACAAGGAGGTAGATTCCCCCACTTAAACTATTGTAGATCCCTATGTAAAGCTAAAGTTAAAAGAGAAGGTTGGTGAAAGGTCCAACCAAGAATCAAGGAAGCAACCCTATGACTAAGCCTTTGGTTAACTACACCTAGTGACTTAGAATGAGGTTATCGAACTTGATGCGAATTTTAAGTCCATGCAGTAAGGGGTTCACCATAGAGTGGTGATGATGTGCCTAAACACACTTGAAAGCACATTCAAAAGACTTAAGGAAGACTATCTCAAGTCAAGGCAAAATAGGATCCAAAAATAAGGGCAAAATGATGTGAACCAAGTGAAGATATGATGAATTCCAAATGTCCAATGATATAATTAGAATACCACACTGATAATACCTCCTAACAAAATCTTAGTTTCATATAATCCATGCAAATAAACCTCAAATGACAAAAGAAAACCGTAACAAAAATAATCCCTTTCAAATAGTGAAGAACACGTTTCCTAGGGAAATTTTCAATGATGAACCAAATATAATTGATAAATACTTCAAATAAGTACAAGAATTCGTGAACAATAAGAAGTATTTCTGACCAAGAAATATCTCAATTCAACCCTAGATATGACACACTAGAGAAGAAAAGAAATCACAACAAAATGAAATTGATATAACTCACAATTTCAAGATGTTGCACTCGCCACAATTTCAACTACTTGGGATTGAAATTGATAAGAGAATTTGGAATTAGGAAAACCCTAAGCCCTCTCACGAAATGTGAAGTGTTTGTTCTGCAAAATAAGCCTCTCAAACCCTTTCTTAAGCAAGTATTTATACTTGCTACTCCTAGGGTTAAAAAGTGCTCAAAATTACAAGTTTGCCACTTTTAAGGTGGCTAACCCTAAATGAAAATTACAAGAAAATAAAAATGTCCCAAAACCAAAATACAACCAAAATAGTTCATAAAATAAGAAATATATAAAAGAAATGGTCTTCAAGATGCCGGTCTTCTATAGGATCCATCGACCCAGCTCATCGCCGGTTCAAATCGGTCCATGGATAACCCACAAGCTGAGTATGAGGGAGTTTGTCTATTGCCCTATAAAATATGATAATTGTGCCTGTTGGAAAACATGATACAAGAATAATAGAAAAGAGGTTAATATATAAATAATTCCGGGGTCGATCTGCTCAAAATGGGCCCTCAATGCCAAGATTTGAAATCCTTTAGTTTTTGCACTAATGATAGGTCTTGTCGGATTTTCATTCCTATCATCTCTTCGAGCCTCAAAAAGATTTGTCCTCAAATCTGGTAGATCAAATGCAGTAGAGACTTCGTTTCCTCTTAGCAAACCATCTGAAGAAATATCACTGTAGAATCCCAAAATCTGAAATACCACAGGTGGTGATTGTCTTCTCTCCTCCATTTCTATGATGTATCTCATCTGCAACACAAATAATGACCCATTATCCACTGAGGTGTCCCCAATCTTAACCCATTTCAATGATATTGTTTCCTCTTTTTCTAACTCTTCTAATGGTTGACCCAACTACTCATTATCCTCTGAGACCTCTGAAGGTGAACACAACTGTCTCTGTACATTTTGGCCCTCTAATGATAGACTCATCTGACTCTGTTTCTCAGGATACTCCAATGGTTTACTCAACTGCTTGTGAACCACTAGTATCTCTGAAGGAGAACATAACTAACTCTGAACAGTTTGGTTCCCTGATAGTCTGCTCCTAGTATCCTGGAATGAATAGGATTGTCTCTGTCTTTCCACTTTCAGGGCTAACTGTATAACCTCATCAAGTGTACTATATCTATGAAGCTCAACTACACAAGCTATCTCATACCTCAATCTAGATACAAAAAGTGCTAGGGTTTGTTCAGGAGGTTCAACCGATCTACATCTTATCACTAGTGTCTCAAACTCCTGTACATAGTCATCCATTGTTTTACCCCCTTGTCTTAGTGTCTGGAGACGCATAAATAACTCATGCCTGTAGTGTTTCTGTACAAACCTATTCCTCAAAACTCGTTTCATGTCTCTCCAAGTGTGTATCTCGGTCTCTCCATCCCTTCGTCTGCTGATAACCATATTTTCCCACCACAAAGTGGCATACCCTGTGAACTCTATAGCTGCAAGACGTACCCGAGAGTCATCATCAATCTTATAACACTCGAAAAGACCCTCAACTTGATCTTCCCAGTCTAGGTAATCATCTGCGGAACCCCTACCATCAAATGAAGGCATATGTAGCTTCGTACACTCTGGTCCTCGAGGTAGTCTAAATTCCCTGTCCGGGTATGGATTAAGCCCAAAATTATCATCTCTGCCTTCCCTTAGAGCATGATAATCTCCTTTTACTCTAGGTGATGCCTGAAGGTTTACCACAGGTGGTGGTGGTAATGTCATCCTATCAATTCTTGTTACCAATGTAGCAACAATTGTGGTAAGGTCCTGAAGTTGCTCATCTAGAGTTCTTCCACTTGTATTTCGATGACCTAGTCTGCCACCCACTTGGTTATTGGCCTCATTGCCAATGTACCCATTCACACTATCATATGACATGTTTGTGAATGCGATTTCTCTGAAGTACAAATGTAATCTCAAAAAAAATTTGTAGCACACTCCCTTCACTTCACCACGTCACAATAACAAGTTTGGATAACCACACACACTTGTACACCCACAGTGCAACAAGTCACCAATGCAATAAATACTTTTTATCACTTCAAGTATATTAGACTAAGTGAAGCACAAATAAATACTTCTAAGTAGTTAAGAAATTAAATTCAACTCACAAGTGTTGAAGTAATAAGTTCAATTACTTTCACACTTTAATGTTTGTTTTTGAATTCAAATTCTACTACTTCAACTTTCCTTTCTTGCCACGGTTTCACACCAACAATTGATCTTGATGTGCAGCACCTTTAATCCACACAACTCCACAAATTTACACCACTACACACACCTCAATCACGGTGCACTCACTTCACTAATAACTCCCACGGCAACAACAACAAATTACAGTCCACCTCCACGACAACAATAAGAAATGGAAACAACAACAAATTTACTCTAATTCCACGGCAATAATAAAAAAATATACTTCACTCCCCACAAGTTCTAACCGTAACTCACAACAAAATAGGTAGAAATTTCAATTTGAAATTCAAACCACTTCACTTATTGAAAGCCTTCCTCAATTGGTAACAATGAATTCAAATTCAAATAGCAATCATTAACTCCCACAACTTAATTGCATATGTTTTGAATTCAAAAAATTCCTTACTAATCAAAACTCAATGTAATCTGCAAATTGTACTCCTCCAATTCAGAATTACACAATGGAAATCAAAACAAGAAGCTACACAACCTCCTTCACACCAAAACTAGTTACGACGAGAACAAGGTAATTTTTTCAAGCTCAAACAATTGTTGAATTAACAACACTTCTATTCTTCCTTCCTTCTACGAAAATTATTAATCACAAGATGATACAACAACCTTCCCAATCCAACTCCAACAATCAGCAAATTAAATTCCAAGCTAAGGTAATTTCGCAATCTCAAAACCACAACAACAACACAATTTGCGGTTTTCACCAAATCAACTTAATTGATGATTAACTCCACGAAATCAAATAAAACCAATTCCCTTCTCTCAACATGTGATCTAATACCAAAAAGATGATGTGCCTAAACACACTTGAAAGCACATTCAAAAGACTTAAGGAAGACTATCTCAAGTCAAGGCAAAATAGGATCCAAAAATAAGGGCAAAATGACGTGAACCAAGTGAAGATATAATGAATTCCAAATGTCCAATGATATAATTAGAATACCACACTGATAATACCTTCTAACAAAATCTTAGTTTCATATAATCCACACAAATAAACCTCAAATGACAAAAGAAAACCGTAACAAAAATAATCCCTTTCAAATAGTGAAGAACACGTTTCCTAGGGAAATTTTCAATGATGAACCAAATATAATTGATAAATACTTCAAATAAGTACAAGAATTCGTGAACAATAAGAAGTATTTCTAACCAAGAAATATCTCAATTCAACCCTAGATATGACACACTAGATAAGAAAAGAAATCACAACAAAATGAAATTGATATAACTCACAATTTCAAGATGTTGCACTCGCCAAAATTTCAACTTCTTGGGATTGAAATTGATAAGAGAATTTGGAATTAGGAAAACCCTAAGCCCTCTCACGAAATGTGAAGTGTTTGTTCTGCAAAATAAGCCTCTCAAACCCTTTCTTAAGCAAGTATTTATACTTGCTACTCCTAGGGTTAAAAAGTGCTCAAAAGTACAAGTTTGCCACTTTTAAGGCGGCTAACCCTAAATGAAAATTACAAGAAAATAAAAATGACCCAAAACCAAAATACAACAAAAATAGTTCATAAAATAAGAAATATATAAAAGAAATGGTCTTCAAGATGCCGGTCTTCTATAGGATCCATCAGCCCAGCTCATCGCCGGTTCAGATCGATCCATAGATAACCCACAAGCTGAGTATGAGGGAGTTTGTCTATTGCCCTATAAAATATGATAATTGTGCCTGTTGGAAAACATGATACAAGAATAATAGAAAAGAGGTTAATATATAAATAATTCTGGGGTCGATCTGCTCAAAATGGGCCCTCAACGCCAAGATTTGAAATCCTTTAGTTTTTGCACTAATGATAGGTCTTGTCGGATTTTTATTCCTATCAAATGACTAAGCCCACTTTACTAGCAAAGGAAAGGGTGGAAGAAATGGCTTCCTTTGTTCCCAAGCTAACATAACATGCCAAGGTGGAGGTCATACATTTCATCCTTAGTGGGAGGTGCTCAACTCGAATGTTAGGCTTGGGGATGGAAACAAAAGCAGGGCTATCCTAAGGGGATCCAACATGTCTAAAGATGAGGTCACTCTAGATGAGAACTTCCAAGGGTTATCTAAGGTGGCCATCGAATGTATGATGAGTGTAAAGCTCCATGATGTAAGACTTTCTTTTTATTAGTTTGTTAACTCTACTTTTGTTTCACTTGTTTGGCTTGACTAAATTTTTCTTTTTTTATTACAACTAAGCTCGCACATGATGAAAGCTTTTGGTGTCTGGGGAGCCAAGCTAGAATAGGTAGAAAAGCTCTAATTTGAGCATGAAATCCCCATCTCAAAGCATCATAAACTCTATATTGGCTATGCTTTTTAATGATTGTCGAGTCTAATCTTAAAATTTTTACATTATCTCCTTAATCCGATTCATATTAGATCTTATGCTCATCTAATATAAATCATCGACTTGAACTAGAAAATTTTTATTTATCTGGAGTCGCCACCTAACTGAAGTTGGGAAAAATTATTGAATTAGAACTAATTGAGCGAATTAATTCTAATTTAGACAAATAGTCGACGAAATCTCCTCTTTTTAAGAAAAAGAAGAAACAAAAACCAGAGATTCTCGACTCAAGGGTATCCTATTAAAATCCTAAAGTTACCACCTTACCTTTCTGAAATTTGAGTCATATTCCGAAATCTTTTTTTTTATTATTATTATTTTGTTGTTGTTATTATCATTTTTTTATTAAAAAAATGTAAAAATTACACTAATAATGATTTCAAAAATGATTTTTTATTTCTTTTTAGAGTTGCCTCATAAGAGTGCCTACGTACCCGCTATTCAGGATCAAACAAGTCGTAATTCGCTTTTTATGAAAAAGCTTTAGTGGATCTGTTTAAGTTTTAATTGTGCAAACACGTCTGGTTTGCATTTATTATTATTTTCAAGATTTTTCATTTATTATTTTATTTTCTAAAAATATTTTGATTTAGGAAAAACCAATTTTAAATTTATTTTGAAAAAAAAAAAGGTTTTTTCTAAGTGATAAAATAATTTATTATTAATTCAAATTCATATTATTATTCTAACTAATTCAAATAATTTAATTTAATTTTTTTATTATTTTTTTTATTATTATTTTTAAATTTTTTTATCATTTTGATATTAAACTAAACATATCTATTTATTAAAATTCCAAAAAAAATAATTAAAATTCTAACCTTTTTTTAGTTTATGAAAATAAATTTATGATAAATAAATATCTAATGAAAATAAATAAAAATGAATAAAATAAATAAATAAAAAGAATCGAAAAATATACTAACTTAGATGCGGGTCGAATTGGGTCGAAGGGTCCTCGTCGGCAACATTCCAATGGTTTTTTAAGGTGTTTGAAAGCTGTTTCTGAACTTTCCAAGGGTGGGTAATCTAACCGTGGTGGTGGATTTCTTCAGAAACACTTCTTAGTGGTGGTTCTTGGCTTGATCAACGGTCACGGCAAGGGAGAAGTCCGGCGAGCTTCAAAACCTTGTGTTTTCTCTCTTTTGATTGGTGATCTAGCTTCCCCACATTGTGCTCTATTTATAGGCACTAGAAATCAAGTTGAATAAGCTCGGATTTCCCTCCGATAGGCACGAATTGTATCTCAGTTGAAACCCATCTTCGATTTGCTCTTAGATTCATGTAAATCTTTGATTTTGTTATGATTTTATTCTAATTAGATAATGTTTATCTCATTTCAATTAAAGAATTGTTGGATTTGTGTAAAAAATCGCATTAAAAAGGCCAAATTTCAATTTTTCGTGGTCGGTGAGCATTTCGATCGGAGGTTGAAGATGATCACTTGCTTGGCGCGTGCACTCCCTCTATCCAATCACAAGCTGACACATGTCCTAAGCGAATGAAAAAAATTACAAAACGCGGAATGTTTCCCCCGCAATTTGAACTCGTGACCTCGCCTCCCCGCAAACGTTCCAGGCATGCACATGAGCCAGCTAAGTCAGCCCAATTCTCAGTTTAATCTTGCACACATATTATACATAAGCATGGCACTTTTATTTATTTTATATTATTTTGAAATTCTAAAAATTTGTAAAAATTATTTAACCTCTTTTATTATTATTCCTACCATTATTTTCCAAACTTAGGATATTTTTCCTATTTATTTTATTTTTGCAATGTTTTTCCTTTATTTCTACTAAATAGAAGAAAAAAATAAAAAAATTAAAAAAAAAAAAATGGAACAATATTTGTGATTAAGGGGCAAAAATGGAGTGTTTATAGCTACCCCTCTTTATAGTAAAGTTTGAAAAACTTAACTACAAAGATGACAAAGACGCCATTTTTAGCCGATAGACTGAGTGAATAACACCTTAATTAGCTAGTTATCTGAACTTGGTTCTAGTAGGAAAAATGCTCCATGAGTTAATAATCCTACGAATGCTTTAAGATGATTAATACTGCTTAGGGAGTGATCTTAAACAATCTACAACCCGAAGTAAGCTATCATCTAGAAAAGTGCTTTATGGGCTAACTAATCGATGACAGGAAACATCTCAAGGATTATTTATGCATGTGTTATTGTGAGTAGACTAACTGATAATAGGAAGTGTCCTATAGGACTAGCAACCGTAACGAAGAGATTGTTTATGGAAGTGCTCTTATGGGCTAGCCACCTGCCAACGGAAGGCGTCTGGCTAAACTAGCGACTATTGGAGAAGAAATGTTCTAAAAGAGTACTCTCATAAGCTGACTAATCAATATCAGGAAATATCTTATAAGACTAACAACCTTGGAAAAGGAAATTTCTAGAGAAATGCTCTTAGGAGTTGACTAATTGGTAATAGGAAGTGGCTTATTTAGACTCGCAACCCTAAAAAGGGATTATCTATAAAAGTACTCTTATGAGCTGACTAATCGATAATAAGAAGCGTCTTACTTAGACTTGCAACCATAAGGATTATCTAGAAAAGTGCTCTTATGAGCTGATTAATCAATAATAGTGTTGCGTCTTATTTAAACTTACAACTCTAAAAAGCAATTTTAGGAGAGTGCCCCTACAGGCTAACCCTAAAAAAGTATATCTAGGAAAGTGCCCCATTATGGGCTGACTTTAGGAAAATAAATCTAGGAAAGTGCTAACTTTAGGAAAATATATCTAGGAAAGTGCCCCATTGTGGGCTAACTTACCGATAGTAATGGCGGGATATATCTTATTAACCTAACATTTCTGAAAATGCTTCTGGTGAACTAGTCAAATGATTGATAAGAGGCGTCTTTTAGACAGCCTAACTTAGAAGATGTGATTCATGATTCATGATGATTATTTACCCTAAATGCTCACCGGTTTATCGCGGATAGCAACCAAACAACCGAACCTTTGTGATGGTTTGCTCCTTCTTCACTTACTCTTACTTCAAACAAGGTTGAGAGCCTTGATGTGTTTCCTTTCTTATGAGCATGGCTCTTATGATTGTGGTGATATCCTGTTATTGCACTAGATCTAATGTTTAAAAATAGGTGGAATTATATAAAAGAGAAGAATCCATTGAGATTTATCATTCTTTGAATGTTCATTATTCAATGGTGAGGTGATGGTTAGTGTGTGTATAAGAAAGTTTGTTTAATGAGAATTAGTCAAAATAATCGATCATTCAGAGACATTAACTTTACTTGTAAAAGAAATAAAAACTAAACTCAACAAAATTTGCACTGAATATTGGCATTCATGAACCTTGGCAAAATTTCAATTTTCTTGCCTAAGGATAGTACATCTTAACAACATCCATATTAATGGGGTCTCTCAATTCTGGGCCATCCATTTGACTTAATATTAAAGCTCCTCTTAACAGCACCTTTTTTACAACATATGGGCCCTTATAATTTTGGGTAAACTTCATCCTTGAATCTTAAGCATTTAGGACAACTTTCTTTAGCACCAGATTTCCTTCTTTAAAACATCAAGGTCTCATTTTCTTGTTGAATGCTCGGGCTATTCTTTGTTGGTAGCATTGGCCGTAACATAACACAACGAGGCTTTTTTTGTTGATCAAATTCAACTGATCAAGCCTCTTCTTTACCCAGTCTGACTCATCTAACTGCGCTTCTGATAGGATCCTGAAGGATGGTATTTCGACTTCAATTGGCAGAACTGCCTTAGTACCATATACTAGAGAATACGGGGTAGCTCTAATAGATGTTTGAATTGAGGTTCTGTAAGCCATGAGGGCAAACGGTAACATCTCGTGCCAATCTTTATAAGTGATTGTCATCTTCTCAATAATTCTTTTGATGTTCTTCTTGGCCACTTCCACTACCCCATTCATCTGAGGTCGGTAAGGAGTTGAATTTATGTGACTTGTATGGAACTGTTGGCACAAATCTGTCATCAACTTGTTGTTGAGGTTGGTGCCGTTGTCGGTGATAATTGATTCAGGAACTCCATATCGGGCTATTATGTCCCTCCTTGGGAACCGAACTATTACCCCTTTTGTGACACTGGCATATGATGAAGCCTCTACCCATTTAGTGAAATAATCAATGACTACTAGTATGAATCTGTGACCATTGGATGCCTTTAGAGTAATTAGCCTAATGATGTCGATTCCCCACATGAAGAAAAGCCATGGTGCAGACAACAAATGAAGCTCTTTAGGTAGGGCATTTACTCGGTTTGCATAAACTTGAAACAAGTGATTGTGCTTGACATATTTGATGCAGTATGATTCCATTGTTAACCAATAGTAGCCTATTCTCATATTGTTTTGGCCAACATGTATCCGTTCATGTGAGCTCCACATACTCCTTTATACACTTCTCTCATCAGTTCACATGCCTCTTTTTTGTCCACACATCTTAGCAATGTGGTATCAGGAGATCTTCTATAAGGCACAGGCCCATTTAATAAGAAATGACTTGCTAATCTTCTGAATGCTCTTTGGTCATTTTTACTAACCATTTCAGGGTATTTACCTTCTTAAAGGAAAGTTTTGATATCATAATACCAAAGCTTATCATCTTGTGCTTTCTCGATTACCAAACAATAGGCGGACTGATTTTCAATTTCTATTTTCAGTTGTTAGACTTCGGCTTCCCCTATTATCTGAATCATGGATGCTATTTTGGTGAGGGCATCTACAAACTAATTTTGAGTCCTTAGGATGTATGTGAAGGTGAGTGCTTCGAATCTGTCGATCAGCTCTATCAAATGTTGATGGTATGGCACCAATTTAGGGTCTTTAGTTTTGTATTCCCCTCGCATTTGTAATATGATGAGTGAAGAATCTCTATATACTTCTAATTCATGGATTTCCATGTGGCAAGCCATTTTGAGGCCAAGGATGCACACCTCATATTCTGCGATATTATTAATATATGGAAATATAAGTCTTGTTGCTGAAGGGAATTGTGTTCCTTCTAGTGATATTAGTACTGCCCCAGTCCCACAACCTAATACATTAACAGCTTTGTCAAAGAACATCTTCCATTTAGGGCTTTGGTCTGTCCTGTAGTCTTCTATTGGTTCAGTCTCTACTGTTAATATCTTTTCATCAAGGAATTAGGCTTGTGATTCTCGGAGATCTCCCTCAATTGAGTGTTCTGCCAACTGATCGGCTAAAGATTGCCCTTTTATCAAATTTTAATTTATATATGTGATGTCAAATTCTGATAAAAGCATTTGCCATTTGGAGATTCTCACAAACAAAACGGGTTTCTCTACCAAGTACTTCAAAGGATCATGTCTTGTTAGCAATTTAATAGGATAGTAAAGGGTATATTGCATCAACCGGTGCATGACCCAAATCAAAGCAAAACAAGTCCTCTCTATTTCAGAATACCTTTTGTAAATACCCCATTTTTTACCCTAATAATTAATAATGGTCAATTTTCAATTTTTTTCATTTTTTCAATTTTTCTTCTAATTTAGCAAAAATAGAAAAAATATTCAAAAAATAAAATAAATAGGGAAAATATATCATTTTTGGAAAATAATGATAGGAATAATAAGGAAAGGAGTTAAATAATTTTTACAATTTTTTGGAATTTCAAAATAATACAAAAATAATAAAAATTGCATCGCACATATGCAATTTGTGTAAATAAAAAAAACCGAGAAGTGGGCTAGCCCAGTTGGTCTGGACCATGGCCTCATTACGCATGGGGGGAGGGCTCGTCACAGGTTCGAAACACGGGAAGCTCATTTCCACGTTTTGCCCATTTTTATTTTTTCCCCAAGACATGCGTCAGCTGGTGATTGGACGACGTGAACGCACGCACCGAGCGCGTGATCATCTCCTTCCTTCATCTGAAATCGTCGCCGACAACGGGAGAAATGGAATTTGGCTATTTTGATTCGATTTTTTTTTTTTTTTGCACAAATCCACTAAATCTTTAATCAAAATGAGATGTTGGTCCCAAATATATTAATCAAGAGGGGGTGAATTGATTAATAACTTAAAATTTCAAATTTTAACAATTTTATCAAAATTCTCTTGATAAAAGAATGTGAATAACAACGAATGAAAACAATAACATGTAACAATTAAAAGAGTAGAGAAGAGAAAGTGCTTAGAGATTTATAGAGGTTCCAGCTCGAGCGTCAGTCTTCTCTTCCAGCTTCAAGCCAGGGTCCCGGTTGTCTTTATCGGTTGTATTTCACTATATCAAAGGATAAGAGAGTATACAAAACAAGCCTCTTCAAGGCAAAGTCTCACTACTGAGTCTCTCTAGCTTCTTCACTAAGTTAATCACTCAAACTACAGTGATGAAACTACTCTCGATTCCTCACACAAGAAGTGAAACAACAAAAATATTAAGTCTTCTTTTCAATAAAAGTAAGGACTTTTTTTTTCTCGCACAACAAAAGCTAATTGTTTTTTTAAAAACTCAGATGTGTTCACTTGCTGTTCTCTGTCTTCGTCTTCTTCTTCCTTTGGATATATATCAGCTTCCTTGTTGAGAAACTCTCGAATGATAACGGTTGTGTTTCTTTTTGAAATTCAAAAAGATTTGTTCAACAAAAATATCTCTAATGCTTCGGAGTCTCCTAGATTTTTTGAGGTAATCTTCCGATAGATAAGTATCAAAGAAAACATTTTTACCTTGATCTCCTCCAGATAAAACTGATTTGAAGTAATCTCTTTTAAAGATAAAAACCGTTTTTGACGTAATCTTGTTTTAAAGATAAGATCTAATTTTGACGTGAACCTAAAAAAAATTAAGTCTGACGTGATCCTTATATAAAAAATCGTATATAAAAAAAACTTTGTATAAAAAATCATCCCCATGATATAAAATCCAACTTAAGTGAAACACATCAAGTATATTACCCAAATATACTTGACACATGAAGTTGGGTCTTGATTCCTTTAAAAAAAAAAATTTACTAAGCTTAAAAAAACTTTGTGACAGAAAAAACTTTCGTGACAAACATGAAGGTTCTGAAAAAAGCTTCTAACAAAAAAACTATCTTCTATCCTTTTTTTTCACAAAGGTTCTGAAAATACTTCTGATCGATTAATAAGAAAAATATCGACTTCTATCCTTTTTCACAAAGGTTCTGAAAATGCTTCTGATCGATTAATAAGAAAAATATCGATATATTTCGAAACTTCTGAAACACCTTCTGACTAAACATAAACATTCAAAATATGTTAAACCTCTTTTGTTATCATCAAAACTAAATTAGAGAACTTAACATTCTCCCCCTTTTTTATGATAACAAAACATTTGTACATAAAACGAACGGATATAATCACACAAAAATCTAACAAGCAAACAACATAAACAACAACATATATATCAGACAACCATATCAAACAAACAATAACATATATATCAAGCAAACAATTATGTGCTTCCTGCTACTCTATGCTTTCTTTTTCATATAGTGATTATGTGCTTAGTTTTTATATTTTCTCCCCCTTTTTGTTAATCATAAAAAAAAAAATTAACTCCCCCTGAATTGATGCATAAAGAAAATAAAAGGTCTTTAAATCATGAGTGTTAACAAAATAAGTCTGTAAGAAACAAGATCGGTGAAGAGAAAAACTAAGATTTTCAGGATCGAGTGACCCATGAAGTTGAAGTTGTGGTGGAGGGTTTGGAAGAACGTTTGTCAGGTGAAGTTTCCAGATCAATGACATGGGCTTCCTTATGAACATAGTCTGGAAAATATTTTGATAGGAACAACTTGATCTCTGCATGAAGGCTGGTAACGGCTTATGATGTTTTGTCAGTCTTTGACTCTAAAAGTTTGAATGATGTCATGACTGATTCTCCAATCCTTGTTACCTGAGAAACAAAGTTATCAAAAGCATAGACATTGTTGGATAAATCCTTTTTGGTTGCTGCACTAAATTCATCATACAAGAATTTGTAATGATGAAATTCAGTGAGTATCTTCTCTAAATTTTTCTTGATGATCGAAATTGCTTCTGATTGTTCTTTAACTTTCAATTCCAAAGTTTCTAAAACCTTAACATCAGACGTTTGAGAAACTGAAATTCTTCTTTGATAGTTTCTTTCACAACCGCTAAAAGCTCGTCTTTCATAACTTCTTTCACAAGAGATTTCATTTGTTCCAAATTAACATTTAGTGTAACTTCTTTGGTTCCACTTATTCCAGCTTGAGAATCACTAGGTTGTGGCTCTGTTCTTGGTTCTAAACCATAATCTCGAGCTTCTTCTTGAATAAGTAACGAAGAGGTTCCAAATGGAACAATTCGTTTCTTATGTCATTCATGTATGTAATGAGAACCATCGTTTGCATACCACAAACAATCTTTAACATAAATTGACGTATGATGAAGCACTTCTTTCCCAATTCGTTTCAATTTGATAGGTTCTGTGGAATTAGGGGGCAAAACAATCCTCTTGAACTCAAAGATTTTCATCAGAACACTTCCAAAAATAAGACTTTCCCTGTTCCTCTAAATGTGATCAATTATCCGTGATGCCATGTCCACATTTTTCTTATAAATCATAGCATAGATAATCTGTGCATGATCTATTGACATAGAAGTTGTGCTCCCTTTCCGTGGACAGATACATTCAATGATAATCTTATGTAGAATTCGTGGAAACAACTCGAAATCAATTATCATTGCCTCCTTTCCATAATCTATCTGTAGACCTCCATTCACGGCAATATACAACTCATTTCTAGACAGATTATGCATTTCCACATCATCATTGACATTTTGCATGTGTAAACACTTAAGAATATCTTCTCTAGAGATTTTGATTTCTTGATTACATACCTTTGAGAACAGAACATTTCCTTCCAATAGATTTAAATTCCCATAGAACTCTTTTATACACTCTCCATAAACAAGAACTTGAATAGAACATAGATTCATATGGCCAATATGTTCTAACAACTCATTCCAGTAAAAACCATTATTTGTAAAGAAACTAAAGTCTACAAAACAACAGGAACAAACCTCGTTTTTCCTTTTGCCAAAAGACTTTCCCGCTGGAAGTAGAGAGCTTTGTAAACTTTTCCTTTTGGTGTCTTTCTTTGCCATCTTCCTAAAGAAGTAGTTTCTTGAAAAACCTTTTCTTTTCCTTTCATAGAAAGACATTTCCTTTTTGAAGAGGTTTTTGAAACAGTGAAGGATTCGGAATTGGATGTTGTTCCCTTTTTGGAGAGGTTTTCTTTCATTGTAGGTTCGGAAGATTCATCATGGATGATTAAAGGTTTACTCGAGGGTTTTGTTTTGAAATTTCTTTGTTTGATTCGTTCGGAGGTTTTAGGGACCATGGTAAACGCAAAAGAGAGAGAGAGAAAGAGATGAATAGTTGTGACCGAAAGATAGGGTAAAAAATAAATATTACAATACTGTCCTTTGAAAAGGATTGCTAATGAAATAAAAAGGTTTAAAAGATAAATAAAAAAAGAAATGAAATAAAAAGGTTTAAAAATTTTAAAAAGGATTGCAAATTCCTAATTCATTCCTTATAAATTCAAATTTTATCTTTTCAAGGGGTTTTGTAAAAATGTCTACAAATTGATTTTCAGTTGGAATAAATTCAACATTTATATCTCCAGTATTGACGTGATCTCTGATAAAATGATGTATAATTTCTATGTGCTTTGATCTTGAATGATGTACTGGATTTTTTGTCAAATTAATTGCACTCGTATTATCACATTTAATTGGTATAGTTTTAAAATTTATTCCATATTCATTCAATTGTTATTTAATCCATAAAACTTGTGCACAACGATTACCAATAGAAACATATTCAACTTCAACTGTGGATAAAGCAACAGAGTTTTGTTTCTTTAAAGACCAAGAAATTAATTTATCACCTAGAAATTGACAAGTACCAGATGTGCTTTTTCTGTTGATTTTACAATCAGCATAATTTGCATTAGAATATCCTATTAAGTTAAAATTTTGATTTTTGGGATACTAGATGCCTAAATTTGAAGTATGAAAAAGGTACTTGAAAATTCGTTTTACAGCTGATAAATGAATTTCTGTTGGTGCACATTGAAATCTAGCACATAAACACACACTAAACAAAATATTAGGTCTTGATGCTGTCAAATACAATAAAGAACCTATAAGACTTCTATAGAGTTTCTCACTTACCTTCTGTCCATTAGAGTTTGAGTCTAACCTCGTTGAAGTACTCATTGGTGTTATAACCTTCTTGCAGTTTTCATATCCAAACTTCTTTAGTATTTGTTTTGTGTATTTTTCTTGTTGGACAAAAATTCCTTCTCTTGTTTGTTTTATTTGAAGTCCTAAAAAGAATGTTAATTCTCCCATCATTAACATTTTGAATTCTGCCTTCTGTATTTGCCTCTAAAACAGGTTCTAAATGACCAGTTCCTTGAATGTTAACAACAGGTGCTTCTGACTTTAGTTCTCGAAACAACTCATAAGCAGTCTTTGATGTCATTGGTCGAATAAGAACTCTATTGATGATATAGCAAGCTGTAGAAACTGCTTCTGCCAAAAAATACTCAGCAATACCATTTTCATTTAACATAGATCTAGTCATTTCTTGCAAAGTTCTATTCTTGCGTTCCACTACTCCATTTTGTTGAGGTATATATGGAGCCGAAAAATTATGAGATATACCATGTTCTTCACAAAAATTTAAAAAAATTGTAATTTAAAATTCTGTTCCATGATCAGTTCGAAGACTAATTATGGATACTCCTTTTTCATTTTGTATTTGTCTTGCGAATTTTTGAAAAGAACCGAAGGTATCCTTTTTGTGTCACAAAAATTTAACCCAAGTGTATCTTGAAAAATCATCAACAATAACAAGTCCATATTTACTTCCACCTAAGCTTAATATTCGAGTAGGTCCAAAAAGATTTAGATGCAATAATTCAAGTGGTCTATTAGTTGAAATTACATTCTTACTTTTATGAGAAATAGAAACTGTTTTATTCTTTAAACAACTATCACATTTTATTTCTTGTTTAATATTTATTCTAGGCAATCCTTTAATAATATTTTTCTTAGATAATTTTTCTAAGTGATTAAAGTTAACATGTCCTAGTCTTTTATGCCAAGTAAATGCATGATCATTTAAAGATAGCAAACAACAATCATTATCAATTTCAGCTGGTTTTATAAGATGGATATTTCTTTTCCTAATTCCTTCAAATAATCTTTCACCATTTTTATTAAATGCATAGCACTTGTCTTGTTCAAAAATCATTTTATATCCTTTATCACATAACTGACTAATACTAAGTAAATTATGTTTTAATCCTTGCACAAGATATACGTTCTCAATGAAGAAGGTAAGCATGCCAATTGTTCCAATTGCAACTATTTTACCTCTACTATTATCTCCAAAGTTTACATATCCTCTTTCTTCCCAAATTATGCTATTGAACAATGAAGCATCTCCAGTCATATGTCTAGAACATCCACTATCCAAATATCATGTTCCTCTTATTTTAGCTTCATGTTCCTGCACAAATAGAAAAGATTAAGTCCTTTTAGGAACCCAAACCAATTTGGGCCCTTTGAAAGATAAGCTCATTTGATTACTTTGATTTTCTTGTTGGCTACTAAGCTTGTTTCTTTTATAATAACAGAATTTTTCTATGTGGCCTAATTTATTACAAAAAAAAACATGCATAAGAATTGTCATTCCTGTACTTGTTGTTTACCTGTCTCTTATAGTTCTGATTTGTATAACTTCTGTTATACCTTCTGGGATTGCTTCTGTAGTACTCATTGTATGAATACTTCTTATCAGCGTAACTTCTGTAATAGTCTCTGGTATTTCTTTTCTCAACATAATTTGCATTCGATGGATACCTTTTGACATTAGATTCATCACTCATAACTTGTTTAGCCTTGACAAAAACTTTATTTTGGTTTATTTTAGAACTCGAACCTTGCTCATATCCTAATCTATATCTTTCATTTGAAATTCTTTGAGACGAGATTAACATGTTTAGCTTTTTATCACTCTCATCAAATTTCTTGAAAGTAGTTTTCAACGAGTTAGATAAATCTTCAATTCTTTCCTTCAGATTATTTGTTTCTTCTTTAAGCAAATGATTTTCTTTTCTTAATCTTCCAAGACTAACATGTATAGATTTGTTTTCTTGTTTTAGGGTATCATTTTCATCGGCAATTACTGAAATTGTTTGTTTTAATACTTCTTTTTCATCCTGAAGATCTTTTATTTCATTTTCATATTTAGCCAATTTTGTATCAGCCCTTTTTAATGTCTTTAGTAATTTACTTATTTCTGTTAGCATGTCAGTATCATTCACATCATCATCATCAGATTCAGAGTATACCTCGGAATTAGCCATTAAATAGAGATTTGCTTCATCCTCTTCTTCCGATTCTTCTGAACTTGATTCTGTGTCCTCTAAGTTATCCCATGTAGCTAGCATTGCACAACCTTTCTTCTTGTAATTCTCTATTTTCTTGATCAGTGTTGGACATTAATATTTGATATGTCCTGGCTTTTTGCATTCATAGCATTGAATTTCCCTTTTTTTCTTCCTTCTTTTCTTTCTCCTTGTAGACTTTTCCTGCATCACTATTCTTGTATTCAGTACTCTTTTTAAATGTACTAAATTTCTTACCTCTTTGTTTCTTGAACAGCCTGTTAAGTCTCCATGCTAGAAGATTAATATCTTCTTCTTTCTCATTGTTGTTGTCTTCTGTTTCTGTTTCATTTTGCATTATTTCCTTAACTTTAAATGCAATTCCTTTGGTGCTGCTTTCTGCTCCTTGCATAGTTTTTATGTGAGATTCATATGCCATGAGCTTTTCTCTTAACTGACTGAGAGTTAGACTGTTGAGATCTTGAGCTTCTTCTATGGCTGTTTTCTTTGCATGCCAAGATGGTGGTAATATCCTCAATATTTTCCTTACAAGATCAGGATCTGAAAGTTTCTTTTTAAGTGATGCAAGCTCATTTGTAATTGCTGTAAACTTGTTAAAAACATCTTTCATAGTTTCATTAGATTTAAACTTAAATAATATATACTGTTGAATTAAAGCATTTATCTTTGTTTCTTTGATGGCATTGGTTCCTTCATATGTCTCGGATAAAATATCCCAGATTTCCTTTACATTTGCACAAGATGAATAAGTAGAACTCTGATGGAGCAATGGTAGTTAGTAACATATTTTTTGCTTTATTGTTCTTCTCTATGATCTTCTTCTCCGAATCTGTCAAAGTTGAATTTCCATTCAACATGATCAGATTGTCTCCCATTGAAATGACTTGTCATGAATCATAATCATTAGCTTTAATATAGGTTTCCATGCGCATCTTCCAATATGAGAAGTTTGAGCCATCAAAGTAAGGTGCTCGATTGATTGCAACATTGTTTTCCGTCATTTTCAGATCACTCAAAATAAATGAGTCCTGCTCTGATACCAATTGTTGGTCCCAAATATATTAATCAAGAGGGGGGTGAATTGATTAATAACTTAAATTTTCAAAATTTAACAATTTTATCAAAAATCTCTTGATAAAAGAATGTGAATAATAACGAATGAAAACAATAACATGCAACAATTAAAAGAGTAGAGAAGAGAAAGTGCTCAGAGATTTATAAAGGTTTCGCCTCGAGCGTCGGTCCTCTCTTCCAACTTCAAGCTGGGGTCCCAGTTGTCTTTACCGATTGTATTTCACTATATCAAAGGATAAGAGAGTATACAAAACAAGCCTCTTCAAGGCAAAGTCCCACTGCTGAGTCTCTCTAGCTTCTTCACTAAGCTAATCACTCAAACTACAGTGATGAAACTACTCTCAATTCCTCACACAAGAAGTGAAACAACAAAAATATTAAGACTTCTTTTCAATAAAAGTAAGGACTTTTTTTTTTCTCACACAACAAAAGCTAAATGTTTTTCAAAAACTCAGATGTGTTCGCTTGCTGTTCTCTGTCTCCGTCTTCTTCTTCCTTTGGTTATATATCAGCTTCCTTGTTGAAAAACTCTCGGATGATAACGGTTGTGTTTCTTTTTGAAATTCAAAAAGATTTGTTCAACAAAAATATCTCTAATGCTTTGGAGTCTCCTAGATTTTTTGAGGTAATCCTCCGATAGATAAGTATCAAAGAAAGCCTTTTTGCCTTGATCTCCTCTAGATAAAAATGATTTGAAGTAATCTCTTTTAAAGATAAAAATCGTTTTTGACGTAATCTTGTTTTAAAGATAAGATCTAATTTTGACGTAATCCTAAAAAAAATTAAGTCTAACGTGATCCTTGTATAAAAAATCGTATATAAAAAAAAACATTGTATAAAAAATCATCCCCATGATATAAAATCCAACTTAAGTGAAACACATCAACTATATTACCTAAATATACTTGACACATGAAGCTGGGTCTTGATTCCTTTAAAAACGTTTTTTTACTAAGCTTAAAAAATATTTATGACAGAAAAAAATTTCGTGACAAACATGAAGGATCTGAAAAAACTTCTGATAAAAAAACTATCTTCTATCCTTTTTTTTCAAAGAGGTTCTAAAAATGCTTCTGATCGATTAATAAGAAAAATATCGACTTCTATCCTTTTTCACAAAAGTTCTGAAAATGCTTCTAATCGATTAATAACAAAAATATCGATATATTTCGAAACTTCTGAAACACCTTCTGACTAAACATAAACATTCAAAATATGTTAAACCTCTTTTGTTATCATCAAAACTAAATTAGAACCAAATTAGAGAACTTAACATGAGATAAACATCATCCAAGTAGCATAAAATTGTAACAAAATCCAAGATTTACACGAATCAAAACAAATCGGAGATGGGTTTTTCAACCGAAATCCGATTTGCCCCAATCGGAGGAAATCTGAGCTTATCCGACTTGATTTCTGGTGCCTATAAATAGAGCACAATATAGGGAAGCCAAAGCACGAATCGGAAGAGATAAAGGAGAGAAAATAAGAGAGATCAAAGCCGCCAGAGTTTGCAAGCCACGACCACCGACCACCACCTCTTCGAACCACCACTTGGAGAAGTTTTTGGAGAAATCCACCATCACCATCGAGTCCCTCGTCCTCAAAAACGTTGGAAGCACCCCCTGATCGACAAAACGGACGCCGAAACACCACCCAGGAGAACCTCCGACCGCCGCCCGATTCGATCTGATTCGACTCAACCCGCGCACCGTACCTGAATCCAGGTAAGTCGAATTTTTTGTTTTTTATTATTTATTTATTTATTGTATTTATTTATTTACAATTCTAAAAAAAAAAGAGAAAAAAAATGAAAAAAAAAATATTAGAAAAAATGAAAGAATTTAGATCAGTTTATCCTTTTTATGTTTAGTTTAGAGTAGATAAAATAACAAAAAATTATAAAATAAAAATAATAAAAAATAAAAATAATAATAATAATAATTAGAGGTAGGTTAATAATAGGGAAATAAAAAAAAATTTTATCGCTTAGAAAAAAAATCCTTTTCTTGAATAAATCTAAAATTGTTTTTTTTTCCTTAAATTAATTTTTTCAAAAAAAAATAATAATCAAGCTTAGGCTTAGATTTTTTCCAAAAAAATGCTAAAAATGATCAAAACGTAAACCCGAGGTATTTTCATAATTAAAATCAACTAATCCACTAAAGTTTTTTATAAAAGGCGAACTACGACTTATTTGATCCTGAATAGCAAGTACGTAGGCACCCGTTTGGAGCAACTCTAAAAAGAATAAAAAAAAAACCGTTTTTCCATATTAGAATAAGTTATTTCTAATAAAAAAAATAAATAATAAATAAATAACAATAAAAGACATTTGGATAGGGTTTAGATTTCAGAAGAATAAGGTGGTAACTTTAAGGTTTTAATAAGTTAGCCCCCAAGTCCAGAAACTCTGGTTCTTTTCCCTTTCCTCTTTCACAAAAATGAAAAGAGGAGATCCCGTTGACTAGTTGTCCAAATTAGGATTAATCTGCTCAATTAGTCTTAATTCAATAATCTTTCCTAACTTCAATTGAGTAGCGACTCCAAAATAAGACGAAATTTCTAATTCAAGTCGAGGATTTATATTAGATGAGCATAGGGTCTAGTATAAATTGGATTAGGAATGAAAATGAAAAAATAAAAAATTAAACTCAATGGGATGGCGACTCCACTAGGGGAGAAAGTAGGCTAGCTACCTAAACCTTCTGAAACCACCATTTCCAAAATATCTTTTGATTGTTATACTATTGATGATAACCTTTCAGGGATTTAATGAAATTTAGGGTTTATGTTTTTTTTTTTTTTCCCTACCGTTGAGTCTGCATGCATGTAATCGTGTGATTAGACACAGTCAAACCCAGGCCGTCTTAGGACCCTAAGACGGGAGGCCATTGTGTAGGTTTCAAGCAATGTGATATGATCATCGTTTGGGACTTATTAGGCCACCCCACCCAATGCTTCAATATGGCCCAAGATCCATTTCTTCGAGAATCCGGGAGGCCATAGAGCTTGGGGACCTGTTAGAACCCACCTAGTTACATACATGAAGTCATGGGCTGGCAATTGATTAATGATGTAATGCTTGTGTTCCATTCCTGGAGTTCAGATACATTTCCCTGTAATAACATCATTTGTACTTTGTAAAAAGTTTTTGTAATTAGAGACTTCTATTGTAATAGAAGGCTAGTTCTACATTCGACCGCCTCCTTCGCAAAGAGATCCGGGTTTGCAAACCTCTAAATCCAAAGTTGGTACTGGACCATTTGTTTACTCTGTACAACCCCGAAGAGCAGATCTTCATCTAACAAAAGATAGGGCCCATCCTTTCACTGATGAAGATAGAGATAAACTTACCTTTGATACAGGCTATCCTCCATCTATGGGAAGTAGAGCCCGCAGCTTTCTTCATTGGGCCACATGAGATCACTCCCACTCTGAAAGAATACACCCAACTCCTGCAGGCCCCATCACTAACTAACGAGGTATATGTGCCAAATCTTGAGGCTAAGCCAGCCGTTATTTTTAATAGACTTCTGGGTATCCGCAAGATAGCAATCAACAAGGCCTTAGCAAACTACAACGGATATTGTATACAGATGGACAAGTTATAAGCCTGGTTCATAGCCCAAGAAGATGACGGGAATAAGAAAGATATGTTATACAGGGACCCCAAGAGCTACAAACAAAGGAGGGTGAATGCTTTCATCCTAACAGCCTTCGCCACCATACTCTTCCCCCACCGAGATCTTTTACATCCATTACCGAGTCGTAGAGCTGGTGGCCCAATTCTTGGAAGGGAAATCTTATATCCTGGCTCTACTGGCTGAATAGATCCGGAACTTGAACTTTGTCAAGAGGAAAGGCTACGGGATCCTCCGCTCAAACATCAACCTCATCCCGATCTAGTTTGTAAGCCACCTCAAATGTTTTAGGTTGAACCTGGTCTAGAAATCTTTAGCCCAACAAGTGGACCTTATAGACTCTTGCATAGAAAAGATAAAGCTACATGATGACCTTACTAGCCACAGTTGGGTGAAAGTGGTTAAGAGTTTCAATGCCGACGACATCCTGTAGACAACTAAATGGAGTTGCTACAACAAATTCATCCTAGCCTACAAAAACCTTCAAGTCGTTCCTCTAATCGATATCAGCAGATGTATAGGTTATCATCCAAACTCGGTGGTCCACCAGTTCGGTACCATCCAAGACATAGTTTATCGACCATCACTAGAAGCAATCACGTTTGAATACCAGGACCCAAGTCTACTGGTAGCCGAGAAGTTTGCCAAGTTGGCAGAGGTCAAAGCCCTATGGGAAGCCCAAATCGAGAGCCCCAACGTAGACCTCGGAGACCTGGATGGTGAAGTGGGTAAGCATCGAGCAACCAAGGATTTCGTGATCCACTAGCAATATCAAACAGGAGAAAGGGCATACCGAGTCCTAGATGTCACCCAACCTGAGCCAGATAAGGTAGACCCAGAACTAAGAACCTATTTGGAACAAGTTAGAGCCTGGATGGAGGTATACTTCAAAGCTGTAGACTACAAAAAGGATATCTGGAAGGGCAAATTTAAAGAGTCTAATCAAAGGAACAAGGCCTTAAAAGCTCAGCTAGAGAAGACCCAAGCTAGAGTTAAAGTGCTGGAAGATATCATCAACAGAAAACCGATGCCTACGCAATAGAAGAAGAAGAAGACTAGGAAATAGATTAGCATTGTACTTTTACTTTTTCATGTTTCAAGTATCGAACTCCGAGTTTTCAATATTAATAAAAATAAAATTTTAGTATTATATCATTAATCAATTGTTGGCCCCTTTATTTCTAGCATCATGTGTGATACATGCATCATATTTACATACATGCATTAAACTAAGAAAAATGCACACCCAAGTATCAAAGATAGCTCCCAAACAACCGAACCCTCCAAAGAGCCCAATCCACACCCACTCAAAGACCAAAATGGCAAACAGTGGCAACAATAGGGACCACCGTAACAACACCAGCACTGACTACATTCCTACATCCCAGGAAGAGGCACAAGCGAGAGGTATCAGGGGCAGAAACAAAGAGAAGACAAGCGACACCTCCATGCATTTTCCACCCCTCCAGCAATCATTCAAGCAAGCAACTACCATTCAAGAGCCAAGGATAAGCGAAACCGACGTCAATAATGAAGGCTTAGCCTCTCGCACGTTTGATCAGCACCTAGCTCTTAACAATTGGTTCTATTATCCTATTAATAACGCTAGGTTAACTCAAGAATAGGGAACAATTATTAAACAAATTTCTATTGTGGTTATTTTTCAAATTTAATAAATTACAATTCATCCCTTTTTTGCTTATATATATGTGCTATCGTTTCACTTTACCCACAGATTCCCTACCGTCGAACGTCAGGGACATTTCGCGTAGGTAAGTAATGGAAACACCGATATCATTTCCATCACTGCTGGGTTAGTCGTTGGAGGTGATGTCCTTGACCACAAAATAATACGAGAAAATTGGCAAAAACATGAACAAAGTAAGATTTCAATCGACAAGCCGATGGAGACAGTAAATCTAGGAAGCACCGAGAAACCCAAAAATCTCAAGATTGGGGCCAATTTGAGTGTCGAGCATAAGCGCGAGATAGTCGAGCTGCTAACTGAATATGCAAACGTATTCGCCTGGTCATATGGTGACATGTCAGGACTCGACTAGTCGGTAGTAGTTCATAAGCTTCCGACGAGAGAAGATGTTAAACCTAAAAAACAGAAATTGAGAAGATTTAGGCCTGACATCTTACTAAAAATTAAAGAGGAAGTCAAAAAACTATTAGAAGTGGGATTTATTAAGGTGTCCGACTATCCGGAATGGATAGCAAATATAGTCTCCGTTCTAAAAAAGAACAGGAAAGTATGTGTATGCATAGGCTTCCAAGATTTAAACCAAGTTACACCAAAAAACAACTTCCCTCTACCTCACATCGATGTCCTGGTAGACAACACCGCTGGAAACCATCTCTTCTCATTTATGGATGATTTCCCAAGGTATAATTAGATAAAAATGGTTGAAGAAGATAAAACTAAAACGACCTTTATCACAACATAGGGAACTTTTTGCTACAAAGTCATGCCCTTTGGTTTGAAAAATGTCGGGGCATCGTATCAGAGAGCCATGGTCGTGATACTTCATGACATGATGCATCAAGAAGTCAAAGTATACGACAACAATATGATAGCCAAGTCTAAGGAAGAAGAAAGCCATGCAGTTATTCTGAGGAAATTGTTCAAGCGATTGAGAAAGTTTCAGCTCAAGTTAAATCCAGAAAAGTGCACTTTTGGGGTCACAATAGGCAAGTTATTAGGGTTTGTCGCATTAAAATCGACCCTGACAAAGTAAGGGCCATACTGGAACTACCCTCTCCACGTACTATCAAAGAAGTGAGAGGTTTGCTGGGAATGTTGAATTATATAGCACGTTTCATCTCACAGCTCACAGACAAATGCCGCCCACTATTCCATCTGCTAAAAAAGAATGCTACAATAGAATGGGACGATGAATGTGAAGAAGTATTCAGGACAATTAAAGGCTATCTCATAAATCCCCCAGTCTTGATAGTTCCAAAACAAGGAAAACCCTTATTCTTATACCTCACGATACACCCTGAATCCATGGGGTGCGTGTTGGGACAAAAAGATGAAAAGGGGAGAAAACGTTTCATATATTATCTGAGTAAGAAATTCACAGATGGGGAACAAAGGTATTCTGAAATAGAGAGGACTTGTTGTGCTCTGATTTGAGTCATGCATCAATTGAGGCAATACACCCTTTACTATCCCATTGAGTTGCTAACAAGACATGATTCTTTGAAATACTTAGTAGAGAAGCCCATTTTGTTAGGGAGAATTTCCAAATGGCAAATGCTCTTATCAGAATTTGATATCACATACATAAATCAAAATTCGATGAAAGGGCAATCTTTAGCCGACTAATTGGCAGAACACCCAGTTAAGGGAAATCCCCAAGGATCACAAGCCCAATTCCCTAATGAAAATATATTAACAGTAGAAGGCGAACCAGTAGAAGACTGTGGGATAGACCAAAGCCCTAAATGGAAGATGTTCTTTGATGGAGCTACCAATGTATTTGGTTAAGGGATCGGGGCAGTGCTGATATCATCAGAAGGAACACAATTCCCTTCAGTAATAAGACTTACATTTCCATATACTAATAATATCGCGGAATATGAGGCATGCATCCTCGGCCTCAAAATGGCTTGCCACATGGAAATCCGTTAATTAGAAGTGTACGAAGATTCTTCACTCATCATATTATAGACAAGAGGGGAATACAAAACTAAAGACCCCAAATTGATACTATATCATCAACATTTGACAAAGTTAATCGATGAATTCGAAGCAATCACCTTCACATACATCCAGAGAACTCAGAATCAGTTTGCAGATACACTCGCCACACTAGCATCTATAATTCAGATAACAGGGGGAGTCAAAGTCCAACCATTGAAAATAGAAATCGAAAGTCGGCCCACTTACTATTTGGTAATCGAAAAAGCACAAGATGGTAAACTGTGGTATTATGATATCAAAACTTTTCTCCAAGAAAGCAAATACCCTGAAATGGCTAGCAAAAATGACCAAAGAACACTCAGAAGGTTAGCAAGTCATTTCTTATTAAATGGGCCTGTGCTTTATAGAAGATCACCCGATACCACCTTACTAAGATGTGTGGATAGAAATGAAGCATGTAAACTGATGAAAGAAGTGCATGAAGGAGTATATAGACCTCATATAAACGGCTACATGTTAGCCTGAAAAATCATGAGAATGGGCTACCATTGGCTAACCATGGAATCAGATTGTATCAAATATGCCAAGCATTGTCACTTGTGTCAAGTTAATGCAAACCAAATAAATGCCCCGCCTAAAGAACTTCATTCGTTGTTTGCACCATGGCCTTTCTCCATGTGGGGAATCGACATCATCGACCCACTCACTCCAACAGCGTCCAATGGCCATAGATTTATACTGGTAGCCATTGATTACTTCACCAAGTAGGTCGAAGCTTCATCATATGCCAGTGTCACAAAAGGGGTAATAGTTCGATTCCTAAAGAGGGATATAATAGCTCGATACGGAGTTCCCGAATCAATTCTCACCGACAACAGAACCAATCTCAACAACAAGTCAATGACAGATTTGTGTCAACAGTTCCACATAAACCATAGAAATTTAACTCCCTATCGACCTCAGATGAATGGGGCAGTGGAAGCAGCCAATAAGAATATCAAAAGAATCATCAAAAAGATGACAATCACTTACAGAGACTGGCATGAGATGCTGCCATTCGCCCTCATAGCTTACAGAACCTCAATTCGAACATCTACTGGAGTTACCCCATATTCTTTAGTATATGGTACTAAAGCAGTCCTACCAATTGAAGTCGAAATACCATCCTTCATAATTCTATCAAAAGTGCAATTAGATGAGTCGGACTGGGTAGAGAAGAGGCTCGATCAGTTGAATTTGATCGACAAAAAAAGACTCACTACATTATGTCACGGCCAATGTTACTAACAAAGAATGGCCCGAGCATTCAACAAGAAAATGAGACCTCGATGTTTCAAAGAAGGAGATCTGGTGCTAAAGAAAGTTCTCCTGAATGCTCAAGATTCTAGGGGGAAGTTTACCCCAAACTACGAGGGCCCATACGTTGTAAAGAAGGTATTGTCAGGAGGTTCTTTGATATTAACTCAAATGGATGGTCCGAAATTGAGAGACCCTATTAATATAGATGTTGTTAAGATGTACTATCCTTAAGCAAGAAAATTGAAATTTTGCCAAGGTTTATGAATGCCAATACTCAGTACAAGTTTCGATGAGTCTAGTTTTTATTTCTTTTACAAGCAAAGTTAATGTCTCTGAGTGATCGACAATTCCAACCAATTCTCATTAAAACAACTATTCCTAAACACATTACCCATCACTTCACCAATGAATAATGAACATTGAAATGATAATAAATCTCAACAGATTTTGTGACATAATTCTACCTATTTTCGAGCATTAAACCTGGTGCATTAATAGGATAACCCCACAATCACAAGAGCTGTGCTCATAAGAAAGGAAGCGCATCAAGGCCCTCAGCCCTGTTTTGAAGCAAGAGTAAGCAAAGGAAAAGCAAACCAACACGAAGGTTCGGTTGTTTGGTTGTTATTCGCGATAAGCCGGTAAGTACTTTAAAGTAAATAACCATCAGTCATCATGAATCACATACTCTGAAAGGCATCCACAATCAATCATTTAACCAGTCCGCTAGAAGCGTTGTCAAAAGTATAGGTTAGTCAGCCCACAATAGGGCACTTTCATAAAACATCCTCTCTCAAGGTTAGCCTATAGGGGCACCTTAAGAGACATTTCTTTCCTAGGGTCGCAAGTCTAAGAAGACACTTCCCACCATCGGTTAATCAACCCACAATGAGGCACTTTCCTAAACAACCTCTCTCCGGGTTAGCCCATAGGGGCACCTTTCGAGACATTTCTTCCCCAAGATTGCAAGTCTAAGAAGACGCTTCCCACCATCGGTTAGTTAACCCAAAATGGGGCACTTTCCTAAACATCCTCTCTCAAGGTTAGCCCACAGGGGCACCTTTCGAGACATTTCTTCCCTAAGGTCACAAGTCTAAGAAGACGCTTCCCACCATCGATTAGTCAGCCCACAATGGGGCACTTTCCTAAACACCCTTTCTTAAGGTTAGCTCATAGAAGCACCTTTCGAGATACCTATTTTTCAGGGTTGCAAGTCTAAGAAGGCGCTTCTTGCTATTGATTAGTTAGCTCATAGGAGCACTTTTCAAATATGTCGATTAGTTAGCTCATAGGAGCACTTTTCGAATATGTTGATTAGTCAGCTCATAGGAGCACTTTTCAAATTTTTCAATAACCGATTAATCAGCTCATGAGAGCGCTCTTCGAAGTCATTTCTCCCCCAAACAGTCGTTAGTCTAGCTAGACACTTCTATTGACAGGCGGTCAGCTCATAAGAGCGCTTCCTGAGACAATCTTCTCTTTAAGGTTGCTAGTCCAATAAGACGCTTCCTATTATCAGCTATTCCACTCACAATAACACGCCCCTAACACAATCCTTGAGATGTTTCTTATCGTCGATTAGTCAGCCCATAGAGCACTTTTCGATAGAATACATTACTTCAGATTGTTAGGTTGTTTAAGACCATTCCCTAAGCAATGCCAATTATCACAAAGCACTCGTGGGATTATTAGCTCATGGAGCATTTTCCTACTAAAGACCAAATTCCAGATAACCAGCCAAACCAGAGCGTTATCCATTCAGTCTAGAGGCCAAAAATGGCGTCTTTCTTGTCTTTGTAGTTAAGTTTTGCAAACTTCACCACAAAGAGAGGCAGCTGTAAACACCTCATTTTTTACCCTAATAATTAATAATGGTCAATTTTCAATTTTTTTCATTTTTTCAATTTTTATTCTAATTTAGCAAAAATAGGAAAAATATTCAAAAAATAAAATAAATAGGGAAAATATATCAATTTTGGAAAATAATGATAGGAATAATAAGGAAAGGAGTTAAATAATTTTTACAAATTTTTGAAATTTCAAAATAATACAAAAATAATAAAAATTACATCGCACATATGCAATTTACGTAAATAAATAAAAAAAAAAACGAGAAGTGGGTTAGCCTAGCTGGTCCGGACCATGGCCTCATTGCGCGCTAGGGGAGGGCTCGTCATGGGTTCGAAACACGGGAAACGCATTTCCGCGTTTTGCCCGTTTTTATTTTTTCCCCAAAACACGCGTTAGCTGGTGATTGGACGATGTGAACACACGTGCCGAGCGTGTGATCATCTCCTTCCTGCGTCCAAAATCATCGCCAACAGCGAGAGAAATGGAATTTAGCTGTTTTGATTTGATTTTTTTTCACAAATCCACTAAATCTTTAATCAAAATGAGATAAACATCATCCAATTAGCATAAAATCGTAACAAAATGCAAGATTTACATGAATCGAAACAAATCAGAGATAGGTTTTTCAATCAAAATCCGATTTGCCCCAATCGGAGGAAATCCAAGCTTATCCAGCTCGATTTTTGGTGCCTATAAATAGAGCACGATGTGGGGAAGCCAAAGCACAAACCGGAAGAGAGAAAGGAGAGAAAATAAGAGAGATCGGAGTCGCCGGAGTTCACAAGTCGCAACCACCGACCACCACCTCTTCGAACCACCACTTGGAGAAGTTTTTGGAGAAATCCACCATCACCATCGAGTCCCTCGTACTCAAAAACGTTGGAAACACCCCCTGATCGACAAAAACGAACGCCAAAACACCACCCTCGAGAACCTCCGACCGCTGCCCGATTCGATCAGACCCGACCCGCGCACTGTACCCGGATCCAGGTAAGTCAGATTTTTTGTTTTTTTAATTATTTATTCTTTTTTGTATTTATTTATTTATTTTTTTGTTTATTTACAATTCGAAAAAAAAAAAGAGAGAAAAATAAAAAAAATATTAGGAAAAATGGTAGAATTTAGATCAGTTTATTCTTTTTATGTTTAGTTTAGAGTAGATAAAATAACAAAAAATGATAAAATAAAAATAATAAAAAATAAAAAATAATAATAATAATAATAATTAGAGGTAGGTTAATAATAGGGGAATAAAAATAATTTTTATCACTTAAAAAAAATCATTTTCTTGAATAAATCCAAATTTTTTTTCCTTAAATTAATTTTTTCAAAAAAAATAATAATCAAGCTTAGGCTTGGATTTTTTCCAAAAAATGCTAAAAATGATAAAAACGTAAACCCGAGGTATTTTCATAATTAAAATCAACTAACCCACTATATCTTTTTATAAAAAGCGAACTACGGCTTGTTTGATCCTAAATAGCAAGTACGTAAGCACCTGTTTGGGGCAACTCTAAAAAAAAATAAAAAACCATTTTTTCATATTAAAATAAGTTATTTCTAATAAAAAATAAAAATAAATAAATAAATAACAATAAAAGACATTAGGATAGGGTTTAGATTTCAAAACAATAAGGTGGTAACTTTAAGGTTTTAATATGTTAGCTCCTGAGTCTAGAAACTCTGGTTCTTTTCCCTTTCCTCTTTCATAAAAATGAAAAGAGGAGATCTTGCTAACTAGTTGTCCAAATTAGAATTAATCTGCTCAATTAGTTCTAATTCAATAATCTTTCCCAACTTCAGTTAGGTGGCGACTCCAAAATAAGACGAAATTCCTAATTCAAGTTGAGAATTTATATTAGATAAACATAGGGCCTAGTATAAATTGGATTAGGAATGAAAATAAAAAAATCAAAAATTAGACTCGACACCTTTGTTCCCCATCTGTGAACTTCTTGCTCAAATAATATATGGAACATTCCCTCCCCTCTTCGTCTTTTTACCCCAGCATGCATCCTATGGATTCAGGGAGTATCGTAAGGTACAAGAATATAGGTTTTTCTTGTTTTGGAACTATCAAGACTGGAGGATTTGTGAGATAGTCTTTGATCATTTTGAATGCTCTTTCGCATTCATCATCCCATTCTACTGTAGCATTCTTTTTTAGCAAACGGAATAGTGGACAACACTTATCCGTGAGTTGTGAGATAAAACGGGCTATATAATTCAATCTTCCCAACAGACCTCTCACCTCTTTGATGGTGCGCGGAGAGGGTAGTTCCAATATGGCCATTACTTTGTCAGGGTAGATTTTAAGGCCCTCTCGACTTATGACAAACCCTAACAGCTTGCCTATTGTGACCCCAAAAGTACACTTTTCAGGATTTAACTTGAGTTAAAACTTTCTCAATCGCTTGAAAAATTTCCTCAAGATAATCGCGTGGCTTTCTTCTCCTCTAGACTTGGCTATCATATCATCAATGTATACTTCAACTTCTCGATGCATCATGTCATAAAGTATTGCGACCATGGCTCTCTGATACATTACCCCGGCATTCTTCAAACCGAAGGGCATAACTTTGTAACAGAAAGTTCCCCATGTTGTGATAAAGGTTATTTTAGTCTTATCTTCTTCCACCATTTTTATTTGATTATATCCTAAGAAACCATCCATGAACGAGAAGAGATGGTTCCCTACGGTATTATCTACCAGGGCATCGATATAAGGTAGAGGGAAATTGTCTTTAAGCATAGCTTGATTTAAGTCTCAAAAGTCTACACATACTCGTACTTTCCCATTCTTCTTTAGAATGGAGACTATATTTGTTACCCATTCGGGGTGGTCTAACACCTCAATGAACCCCACTTCTAGTAGTTTCTTGACTTCCTCTTTGATCTTTAGTAAGATGTCAAGCCTAAATCTTCTCAATTCTTTTTTTTAGCTAATCGAGTCCTGGCATGTTGCCATACAACCAAGCGAATACATCTACATATTCAGTCAACAGCTCGGTTATCTCACGCTTTTGCCCGTCACTAAAATTGGGCCCAATCTTAAGGTTTTTGGGTTCCCTTGTGCTTCCTAGATTTACTATCTCCATCGGCTCATCGATTAAGATTTTACTTTGTTCGTGTTTTTGCCAATTTTCTTGTATTATTTCGTAGTCAAGGACATCACTTCCAACAGCTGACTCAACAGTGGTAGAAACGATATCAACATTTTCATTACTTACCTGCACAAAATGTCCCTAACGTTCGACAATAGGGAATCTGTAGGGAAAGCGAAGCGATGACATATATATATAAGCAAAAGAAATAAACTGCAATTTATTGAATTTGAAGAATAATAATCACAATGGAAATCTATTTAATTATTATTCCCTATCCTTGAGCTGACCTAATGCTATTAACAGGATAACATAACCAATTGTTAAGAGCTGGATGTTGATTGGACATGCGAGAGGCTGAGCCCTCATTACTAACGTCGGTTTAGCTTATCCCTGGCTCTTGAATGGTAGTCGCCTGCATGAAAGATTGTTGAAGGGCTAGAAAATGCATCAGGGTATCATTCGGCTTCTCTTTCCTTCTACTTCTGATACCTATTGTTTGTGCCTCTTCTTGAGGCATAGGAATGTACCCTAATCCAAACGTCCCTTATTGTCCCTCCTTAAATTGATGCTGTTCCTTGCTCATGACCATACTCACTTTATTGAACATTTAGAGCCCTAGGTCTTCAGGACCGTCTTTCCCAATGTAGGGTATAGCAGTTTCTTTATAGATAGCATAGTCCTATTCTCCCAGTACAGTGATGATTTGTCCATTTGCTATAAACTTGACCTTCTGATGGAGGCTTGAAGGTATGGCTCTGGCAGTGTGTATCTATGGCCTTCCCAATAGTAGATTGAAAGACCTTGGAATGTCGAAGACTTTGAAGGAGATGCGGAACATTTGTGGACCAATCTCCACTGGCAAGTCGATTTCCCCCACTATTTCCCTCTTGGATCCATCGAAGGCCCTAACCACTGTCGAGCTTGGCTTGATGTTGCTCACATCGACTCCCAATAGGTCAAGGGTGGCCAAAGGGTACATGTTGAGAGAAGATCCATTATCTATGAGTACTTTAGAGACAATTGTGTCATTGCATTTTACCACTATAAATAGTGGTTTCGTGTGTTAGTCTCCATCGTCTCCCAACTTTTCGGGAAAGAATGATATTTGATCCATGGTGAAGATAGAATATGTCACATGGCTCAATTTCTCTATTGCGATGCCTTCTAGTTACCTAATCTGTTTGAGTACTCTGAAGAGTGCTTCCCAATGAGGCTCGAATGTTATGAGGAGGCCCATAAGTGATATTTAGGTTGGAACTTTATTAAGTTGTTCTATGATTTTGTATTCACTTGCCTTGATCATTTTTGTGAATGTAGGGAGCCCTTCTTCTTCTTCTTTCTCTAACACAATGCTAGGCTCTTCAATTGAGGTCTTGTACTTAGGCCATAAATTCTCCCAGAACGAATGATTCCTCCTATAACTGATAAAACAATTTATTATTAATCCAAATTCATATTTGTCGAGTCTAATTTTTTATTTTTTGCCTTCATTCCTAATCCAATTTATATTAGACCCTATGCTCATCTAATATAAATCCTCGACTTGAACTAGGAATTTCATTTTATTTTGGAGTCGCCACCCAACTAAAGTTGGGAAAGATTGATTTAGGACTAATTAAGCAGATTAATCCTAATTTGGTCAACTAGTCAACGAGATTTCCTCTTTTCATTTTTGTGAAAGAGGAAAGGGAAAACCAGAGTTGCTGGACTCGGAGGCTATTCTATTAAAACCTTAAAGTTACCATCCTATTTTCTTGAAATCTAAACCCTTATCCTAATGTCTTTTATTGTTATTTATTTTGTTTTTTAATTTTTTTTTTTTTTGTGTTTTTGTTTATTGGTTAAAGACAACAAGACAACTTATCCTAGCTATGGAAAATGATTTTTTTTTTCATTCTTTTTAGAGTTTCCCTAAATCAGTGCCTACGTACCTGCTATTCAGGATTAAACAAATCGTAGTTCGCTTTTTATGAAAAACTTTAGTGTGTTTGTTAATTTTAATTATGAAAATTACTTCTGGTTTACGTTTTTATCCTTTTAATGTTTTTTGGAAAAAATCTATGCCTAAGCTTGATTATCTTATGTTTTTTGAAAAATAACAATTTAAGGAAAAATCAATTTTTGACTTATTCAAGGAAAGCATTTTTTCTAAGTGATAAAAAATTTATTGCTCTATTATTAACCTACCTCTAATTTTTTTTTATTAATTAATTATTTTATTTTATTATTTTATCTACCCTAAACTAAAAATCTAAATTCTATTATTTTTCCTAATATATTTTTTATTATTTTTATTTTTTTGTGATTTTTTATAATTTTCTATTATTTATCGTATCCTAAACTAAACCTAAAAAAACTAATCTAAATTCTAATATTTTCCTAATATTATTAGAATTTTTTTAATTATAAATAACAAATAAATAAAATTTGATAAATAAATAAATAAATAAAATCAAAAAATCTGACTTACCTAGGTCCGGATACAATGCGCGGGTTAGGTCGGTCGGATCGGGTCGGATTGGATCGATCACGGCGGCTGGAGCTTCTCGGTAGTGGCATTCCGGCGGTCCTTTTTGTCGAATGAGGGGTGTTTCTAAAGCTTCCGAGGATAAGGAACCTAAAGCTAGTGGTGGTTGCGGTCGAAAACCTCCCCAAGCGGTGTTGATCGGTGGTCGTGGTCGAGAACTCCAGTGAAGCTCCAATCTCACTTATTTTCTCTCTTTTCTCACTTTTGATTCGTCCTTTGGCTTCCTCCCCTCGATTCCTATTTATAGACACCAGAAATCAAGTTGGATAAGCTCGGATTTCTTCCGATTAAGGAAAATCGGATTTCAGTTGAAAAACCCATCTCCAATTTGTGTAAATCCTTCGATCTGTTGTGATTTGATTCTAATTGAATGGTGTTTATCCTATTTCAGTTAAAGATTTGTTGGATTTGTGTAAAAAATCGAATCAAAACGGCCGAAATTCGATTTTTCCTCGTCGGCGATGATCTCGAACGAAGGAAGAAGAAGATCACACGCCCGGCACATGCATTTGTGTCGTCCAATCGCAAGCTGATACGTGTCTTAGGCGAGGCAAAAAATTGCAAAACACGGAATCTGCTTTCCCCGCGTTTCAAACCCACGACCTAACCCTTTCCCCCGCACGCACGGTCATGGCTCCAACCAGCTAGGCTAGCCCACTTACTCGTTTTTTTTTTTATTTTCGCAATTTGCATATATGCAATGCGATTTTTATGCTTTTTGTATTATTTTGAAATTCCAAAAATTTGTAAAAATTATTTAACTCCTTTTATTATTATTTCTACAATTATTTTCCAAAATTGATACATTTTCACTATTTATTTTATTTTTTGAATATTTTTACTATTTTTTCTAAATTAGAAGAAAAATTGTAAAAAATAAAAAAATTTGAAAAATGACCATTATCAATTATTAGGGGCAAAAATGGGGTGTTTACAATATTATTATTCTAACTAATTCTAATAATTTAATTAAAATTATTATTATTATTATTTTATATTTTTTTCTATTTATTTTTATTATTTTTATCATTTTTATATTAAACTAAACATATCTATTTATTAAATTTCTACAAAAAAAAAACATATTAAAATTCTAACATTTTTTTTAGATTATGAAAATAAATTTCTAATAAATAAATATCTAATGAAAATAAATAAAAAGAATTGGAAAATCGACTAACCTAGATGTGGGTTGGATCGGGTTGGTTGGATCAAGTCGAAGGATCCTCGTCGGTGACGTTCCAAAGGTTTTTGAGGGTGTTTGGAATCTGTTTCCAAACTTTCTGAAGGTGGGTAATCTAACTGTGGTAGTGGATTTCTTTACAAATGCCTCATGGTGGTGGTTCTTGGCTTAATCGGCAATCGTGACAAGGGAGAACTCCGGTAAGCTTCGAAACCTTGTGTTTTCTCTCTTCTGATTCGTGATCTAGCTTTCCCACGTTATGCTCTATTTATAAGCACCAAAAATCCAGCTGAATAAGCTCGGATTTCCCTTCGATAGGCATGAATTATATCTCGGTTGAAACCCATCTCTGATTTGCTCTTAGATTCGTGTAAATCTTTGATTTTGTTACGATTTTATTTCTAATTAGATTATGTTTACTCATTTCAATTAAAGATTTGTTAGATTTGTGCAAAAAAAAAAAAATCGCATCAAAACGACTAGATTTCGATTTACCATGGCCGGTAAGCATTTCGATCAAAGGTTGAAGAAAATCACACGTCCGGCACGTGCACTCCCTCTGTCCAATCACAAGCTAACACGTATCCTAGGCGAATGAAAAAAATTGCAAAACGCGAAATGCTTCCCCCACGATTTGAACTCATAACCTTACCTCCTCGCACGCGTTCCAGGCGTACACGTGAGCCAGCTGAGTCGGCCCAATTCTCGATTTAATCTTGCACACATATTATACATAAGTGTGGCACTTTTATTTATTTTATATTATTTTAAAATTCTAAAAATTTGTAAAAATTATTTAACCTCTTTTATTATTATTCTTACCATTATTTTCCAAACTTGGGATATTTTTCCTATTTATTTTATTTTTTCAATGTTTTTCCTTTATTTCTACTAAATAGAAGAAAAAACTGAAAAATGAAAAATTTAAAAATTGAACATTATTTGTGATTAAGGCGTAAAAATTGAGTATTTACAACAATGTTTTTATCATGCTGTAGAAGGCTCAAAAGACCAAAGCAAAGTCAAAGAGGATCTACGAGGAGGCTTAGTGCCAAAATGCTGAGGTAAACAAGCTCCAAAGAAAGACTAAAGCTGAAGTGGAAGCTTTGAAAGCTCATGTTGAGGTCATGATGAAGGTGTCTTCTACTACAAGTGCTCAGTGAAAGATCATGAAGCTTATATTCAACCTCTAAAGCCTGGCTTTAAGCTTTGGCAAGTCAGATTAAGCCTAGGTGGCCCAAATCCAAAAAGGTCTATCAACAAGTACCAACTATAATATTTACCCAAAAATAAAAGAAAAAGAGAAAGAATATATGTAAAATGAACAATATAAGTAGCAACATATGCTAAAGTTAAAGAGCACCATCATCTAAGTCTTGAAAACAACACAAATCAAACATAATAATCAAGTTCCAAAAGAAAAGGATAAACAACAATAATCAACTAAAAACTATCCATCAACACTAACAAATTATCCATCAAAACCCTCAGCTTTCTTCACTCCTTTTGTTTCCTAATGTAGCCTTGTTTAACCACCCTTATATTGAATCTACCACCTCCACTAAAGTGTTTATCACCACTGATAGAGATCAAACTAGATGAAACAATACTAGTACTAAAGCCAATGGCACCTTCCCCTATAGCTCCACTAGAATTAGTTTAAGCATCTCTTTACTCTCCTTCCTGATTGGCAACATCTTTATCCATGCTAGCAAAATCAACAAGAACAACAATATCAATAGGAATACCTTCAACATTCTTCAATCTTGAACTTGAACCACTCTCCCTTAGTTTGGCTTAGTAAAGGAGGGAAAAGAGAGGATGAACATGTTTGCCAACCTTATGATTGATTTGAATCAACTAAATAGAAAGAGAATTCATTCAATTGAGAAACAATCCCATTGTTTGATGAACAAGGTAAACCACACTTAGGCTTAAATTACAAAGCTTAGAAGTGATGAGATAAAACATAGCTATGCTTAAATCATAATAAATCATGCTAAGGATCACACTTATTAAGTATAGAAGCTTAGTAAGAAATTGATGACTATGATGTAATGTGAAGACCTCATTAGTGAAGTATAACTAGGTACAAGTAACTCCTAAGCTAATAGTAAAGAGTCAAATTTCAATTGCTCAATTTGTCTCCGAGGAAGCATAGACTTAAGTCCAATCCCAAAGAGTTGTTCTTTCCTTAATATATTAATTTCATTGTACTGATATTGTAGATCGTGCCTTTCATATCTATTTTCCATTTAATTGTTAATCGTTTGATTATTCAATTGCATATATGTGCATTTCATGGCATGACACAACATGAAGAGAACCTACAAGTCAAATTTTTCAATGTTTGGCTTTTTTCCAAGTGAAACATTAGGTTTATAAAGCTTAGCTTTATGCATATTTAGTCGCATTGCTCAATGATTTTAGGGATCTTATTCCCATATCACACTCTTGTACACCTGTGCTATTGCTAAGATTAGGTAGATGCTTTAAAAGGGATATTTTATGTTCAATTTAAAATTATTCTAGCATTCATGCTATCTAGTGCCATAAGTGGCCAAGTTCCAGTGGAAATTTAAAATCTAAACTAAGCTCACAACTACTTGTGAATCTAGGATAATGCCTATAGTTACTTAATGATTTGGGCTAGTGCCTGTAGTTGGTTAAATTGGCGTAGACATGATCACTCCATAGTTTATTACAAGATTGATTTTTAACATTACCTAAGCCCTGTACATAAGTATAGTACATAGTGTCATCAAAAACACTTTGTCACTATGCTATTGAAAAAATGTTATATAAAAGCTAAGGCCATTATGCTTTATAAAGATCGAGGCCAGTTCATGGTTCACTTGTGATTCTCTACAATTGTGTTTTAGGGAAATTGATCGATTGATCTTTAGTTTTATTTTTCCTTCATACACATCTCACAAAGAGTTAGACAATAATTTCCATGTCTCACCCCTAATTTACTATGATAACAACAATTCACCATATAACATACTTAAGTAGAATACGTAAAGTTACAATTGCTAGAAAAGTTTCTACACTAATTTTAAAATCCTAAAATCATTAATTATATGTTGGAAATATTTTGGTGATTCGTTGGATTTTTGAAAATGTTCGTTGGTTTGTTTGTTAGGAAAACGCATAGATGGGTGTAAATGAGGAGTCTAAGTCCTAGGGCCTAACAAAATACAAACAAATAATAATAAGCCATAGAGCCAACAGTGGATCCCAATAAAGTCTAAGTGCAAACCAAACATAGAAACTAAGTCCAAACAAATAAAACTCAAAAGTAATTGTAGTCTACATAATTTATATCCTCACACTTGTCCCCATAATCCTCCTTAGAGCCAAAACCCATCAAATCATTCATGGGATCAATAAAGTTCTCACCCAAAAAAAAAAAAAAAGAGGTGGGGGGGGTGGTTGGTAGGTAGTGGAGTAAGCCATAAGGGTCCAATACACAATAATGTAAACACATACAATGATGCCATACAAGCTTACACAGCAAACAATCAAACAATTCATTTAATTATCTTATTTAAACATTTAGCACAAGAATACTCATGACTCCGGAAATCACGAGAAGGGACTTAGGGTCTAATTCCATCTCAATAGACATTAGGGGTTGATAGGAGCAGCAAGATTCCATGTTGCCAAAACCAAAACCAAAAACCAAAGTAGCTTCATCTAAGTGACCTCTCTATTATGCAGCCTTACTGATCACAATCCAACTATATCATATAGTCTATCAGGACCTATATCCCCAAACTATGCCTGACATACCTTCTCTACACTTACAGTGGTCATTATCAAACGTGATTTCACTTATCAACTACCCTCCAAGCCAATACTCGATAACCTAAGCACCTAACTACCATGTCTTTTTGACACAAAATTGGTATGCTCTGATACTAAATGATATGGAATTGGAAACCGAATCCTTCCACACAAATCAAATCGTCAATAACAATCAAATGTTACAAATTTTTAGGGTTTTCCGTATTTGGTACTAACGAAGTAAAATCAAAGGATATGGATAAAATTACCAATCTATAGATGCCAAGATTGATAAAATTAAACTGATTTGCAATCAAATCATAGAACGATAGAGACCACGTTCTATAAATCAATCACTAGAGTTAAAGAATTCCAAGAATTCAATAACGATGTTCGCCACAAATTCTATAGGGGCCAAGAATCTGATAAGAACAAGTAGAATATAGGGAAAACAAATTCTCAATATTCAAGAATCTCCAAAGAGGATTCTCACACTCAAAAGTGTTTTTCTTACAACCAAAATAACATTCTCTCTCGAAAAAACCTAAGAACGACTATTTATATCATCCTAAAAAAATTGTGCGAGGCCATTCAAGGCAGGTGGCCTAAATACATAGGCCGGCACCAAAGGCCGGTGGCCTACATTTAGGCCGGCACCAAGGCCGGCGGCCTTGGAACTAATTTAGCCGGCCTTTATTCAAGGTCGGCTTAAGGCTGGCCGAACTACGCCTTGGGTCCTCCCGACACCTATGTCCTCCTTTTTTAGATCTCGTACTGCCACCTAAAGCTCAGGTTGACCTGGATTTCTTTGGTGCTTGTATCTTAGCTCTTGGAATTGTATCATTCCCTCCATGTTGAAAAAGATTCAATCTCGAATCTGTATCATCTATCCTACTAGACCACATAAACAGACTCCTCTTTCCCTTAGGCTTCTTAAGGCAAATCAACCTTGTTTGTTGTACCTCAGTTAGACTCATAGGAAGAAGCTTGTATGCCTTATCCTGTTGCTGAATGGTATACTCATTGGTGTATCCATCATACTTGGCTCTAAGGTCATACTGCCAAGGTCTTCCAAGGATCAAATGTGTAGCTTCCATGGGAACTACATCACAAACAATCTCGTCAGTATAATCGCCAATAAGTAATGGAACACGAACCTGTTTATGTACATGAACAACTCCCTGTGGACTCAACCAATGAAGTGCATAAGGTCTTGGATGCTGCTCCACCTGTAAACCTAACTTAGTAACCCAGCTTGCTGAAGGAACATTAGTGCAACTGCCTGTGTTAACCACAATCAAACAAGTCTTCCCCTGCACCATGCCTTGGATATGAAATAAATTGGCTCTCTGATTAGGAACAGCTTCATCCTACTTAACCATTAGCAAGTCTTCCTGTACTAGATTCGCTATAATGTCTTCATCTTCCTCTTCTGCCTCAGTACTCTTCTGTCCTTCTTCCTCACTCTCAACTTTGTCCCCCTTTATGACTATAACCCTTTTATTAGGACATTGAGAAGCAATACGGCCAAGTCCTAAACACTTAAAACATTTTATATCCCTGCTCTTCTTCTGTTGTGTTTGGTCAACAGCCTCACTAGCGACTGCCTTTCCTTTTTCCTTCCTTTCCTTCTCCCTCTCACCATCATCTGACTTATGGTGGTGATATGATTTCTAATCCCGCCATTTCTGATCTCGCCCGCGCTGATGCCACTCAACCCGACTGGCTAATTTAATCACATCCTCAAGAGTCTGATAATGCTAGAGTTCCACTACATTGGTAATTTCCATCTTCAACCCATTAATGAAACAAGCTATGGATTCATCTGATGATTCCCTAATATCACACCTTGCCATTAGTGTCTCAAACTCCTTCACATACTCTTCTATGCTTCTCTTACCCTACCTCAAGGATTGCAACTCCATCAGCATCTCTTATTTATAGTAATCTGGCACAAATCTGCATCTCATCAACCTTTTCATCAAAGCCCATGAACGCACTTTCTCCTCATCCGCCCTATGTCTCTCAGTTTGTAGTTTATCCCACCACAGACTAGCATATTCAGAAAATGCTAGAGACACCATTTTCACCTTCATGCGCTCATCCCACTCATAGCAGTCAAACACCTTCTCAACCCGTGACACCCAGTCTAGCAATTCCTCTAGTTTACTACTACCAATGAAAGGTGGAATTTTCAGCTTGATGTTTTCAATCCCCTTACGCTTGTCATCATTGTTTCCTCTCCTACTCCTTTCACTGCCAGTATCAGATTCACCACTAGAATGTCTCCTCCTAATTCCTGCACCACTATGGCTTCTTTTATCCCTAACCTCCAATCTCTCCATAATCAATCTAATACTTTCTTGGATTTGATTGAACTCAACCCTAGTCACAACCCCACCCCCATTATCAGCATCATTCCCATTATTGTTGTTATGAACACTTCCATGCGACGACATCTCTACCAATCAAAATTTCAGCAAAGATATTCACAAAAACCCAATTCTCAACAACAACCCCAAACACCAATTCACAGCAATTCAACACCCAACAATTGAATTCAGCAAAGATATTCACAAAACCCCAATTCTCAACAACAGCCCAAACACCAATTCAACATCTAACAATCGAATTCACAGCAATACTTATCAAAATAAATTCCCAAATTTTCCAACCAATGGTAGTATTGAATTAAAACTACAACTAAGTTGAGATTCAACAGCCTTACCGATTTAACCTGTGTCGATTCACAAATCCACCACCTTTGCTCTGATTCCTTACGAATCCAACCTTTGCTCTGATACCAAATGATAAGAAATTGGGATGCTCTGATACCAAATGTTATGAAATTGGAAATGCTCTAATACCAAATGACACGAAATTGGTATGCTCTGATACCAAATGATATGGAATTGGAAACCGAATCCTTCCACGCAAATCAAATCGTCAATAACAACCAAATGTTACAAATTTTTAGGGTTTTCTATATTTAGTACTAACGAAGTAAAATCAAAGGATATGGATAAAATTACCAATCTATAGATGCCAAGATTGATAAAATTAAACTGATTTGCAATCAAATCATAGAACGATAGAGACCACGTTCTATAAATCAATAACTAGGGTTAAACAATTCCAAGAATTCAATAACGATGTTCGCCACAAATTCTATAGGGACCAAGAATCTGATAAGAACAAGTAGAATATAGGGAAAACAAATTCTCAATATTCAAGAATCTCCAAAGAGGATTCTCACACTCAAAAGTTTTTTTCTTACAACCAAAATAACATTCTCTCTCGAAAAACCCTAAGGACGACTATTTATATCATCCTAAAAAAATTGTGCGAGGCCATTCAAGGCTGGTGGCCTAAATACATAGGCCAGCACCAAAGGCTAGCGGCCTACATTTAAGCCGGCACCAAAGCCGGCGGCCTTGGAACTAATTTGGCTGGCCTTTATTCAAAGCTAGCTTAAAGCTGGCCGAACTACGCCTCAGGTCCTCTCGACGCCTATGTCCTCCTTTTTTGGATCCCGTACTGCCACCTAAAGCTCAGATTGACTTGGATTTCTTTGGTGCTCGTATCTTAACTTTTGGAATCGCATCACTTTTCAAGGTATATAATTGTAGTTATAATCTTTATCCAAGGGTTATCACTTGCTGACTCAAATAACCAAGCATAAACAGTAAACAAATGCTTAACCAAGTTTAATTATCAATCCTATTTAAATTTTCTAACCTAACAAGCAACATGCATGTTACTATGTACCTTAAAGGGTCGATGTTTCCTAAATCACAATTTAAATTCCATTTGAGTTGATTCCATTCATCAAAAGAGAAAATATAAGTCAATTGATTATCCTAAATGATTGAATTATATTCTAAGGTTGGTTTAGACTGCTTAAGGCCCATACTAGTTACAAGCTCAATTAGGGTTATTTAGGTTCAATTAGCCTTTAACTAATTTTGGCCCAAACTATTTAAGTTGTATTCATTTAAGCCTACAAGTTATTTGAATTTTAATTCTAATTGTATTTAAGGCTCAATTGAGGTATTTGGGCCCTTTAACAATAGTAGGCCCAATTATGTCTGGATTTAGGCTCACTAGCCTTATTTAGATTACTTAGGTCCAATTAGTAATATTAAGTCCATTTTAAATCCAATTAGGTTACTTCAATCTATTTTAATTAATTTAGACCCATTATATTTAATTAATCCAATTTGTTATGTCCTATATCCAATTGATTTATTAAGTCTAATTTTAATTTCATTATAGGCCTTTAGTTGATTTATAGCCTTATAGGGTTTAACACCCACTTAGGTATAATTGATTTGTGAGGGCCCCATTAAAGGTATAGGCCCTAAAGACTAATACGCTTAAGTAAGTTTTGAATCTTGGTTCACTTAGGTTTTATTATAATCATGTAAATCAATTTTATTCTACTAGATTTAAGTCTAGTTTATTTTAATTATTTAATTCAATTTAGACCTTGAAATGGTTTGAGGTCTAATTTGAGTTATTTATCATAATAAGGCTCATTTAAAGTATAAGCCTTATAAGGAGAATGAGCCTAAGTAGATTTTGGATTTTTGGGTTTTAGGCTAATTGGTCAGTTGAGTTCATTTTACCAAGTCATGTCATATCTTAATCCAATAAGGTTAATCAAGTTAACTATGTCCAATATATCCAATTATGTTTAATCATATGAGCTACCCATAGGGAGGGTAAGAGAGGGGTCTGTAGGCCTATATGATTGAGCAAACTTAGGATTGGTTCAACCTTGACTTAAATTAATTAAGCCAACTAATAATTAATTTCAATTAGTCACTTTTAAAGATCTTAATATTAAAAAGTTTCAACTTACTCAATTTAAGCCTAAATCAAGTAAAATCAAAACAATTTAATTATTTATTACTTCCACTATCCATTTTAACATAAAAAAAAAAAGCTTTATTTTATTCATCTTAGAGCCCTTAGATTACCAAATTGCATAAAGTAATGAATTATTAACTTTAAAAGCCCATATCTTATCTAATTTAAGTCTAAATCACTCCAAACCAAAACTCATTTGTTCCTATTCATTTCTAAAGTTCAAAACATCATTTTCTTTTCATTTTTAAGTCGAAAACACTTTCAAAACAAAGAAAAATTTACAAAGCATGCCCCCAAACATGCAATTGCATTCCTATTAATTCAATTTCAACCTATTTTCACTTTAAGGACCCATTTTACATCCAATCCAACTTCCATTCATTAATTAATCATAATTCCACTAAATTAACTCAAAATAAACATAATATATCACAAATTTTCCAAATTTAGACATACTATCAAATCATCCAAGAAAATCATACTTTCAAGATCAAACATCCTACCAATTCAAGATAAATCATCCCCAAACTTTGCCAAACTCAATATTCATGACATAACTTGAATTTCTATCAAATTTATCACTTGAAAAACATATCAACACGTTGGAAAATCATCATTTAGCAATCAAATTAACTCGTTCATCCATAAGTTCAATTATACTATCAATTCCAACTTCTAGCATACCATATATACCAAATTCATCACCTAATCTATCTCTAAATTCACATACCTATACTCTATTCATCAAATTATCATCATTCATCATCTAAATCAGATTCTTATGAAAATTAAATTCCATTTTATCCTTCATAGTGGTGGCATCAACAACCTATTTACATACTTTCAATTATCATGTATCAAACTTGATTTCTATTGTCAAATCCAATAGCCAACATCACATTTATCAAGTTAAAGCATAGATCTACAACCAAATCATCAAATTACACTCAATATGCAATAATTTAGGTGGCAATCAACATGGGTACATTGCATTACCCTATCAACATTCAAGAAATCACTAAACCATTATGTTAAATTACTCTTAATCATCCTAAATCATCAAACCAACCATGATATTGGACTTACCTTATTGGAGATCTAACTTAACCTGCAAAGCCTCACATTGCCATCCCAAATGAGGCTCCAAAAGAGTGTTTGCTTAACTCCCAATTGATTTTCCCTTACATAGAGCATCAAGTTCTACTTAGATCCACATTTAACAAGTTTGAGTTTACTTTGATCAAACTATAGTTCACTTACCTCCAAGCTTCTTGTTAAGTAATTGAGAGCCCTATTTTAGCTAAAAACTCCACTTCATTGTTAACCTAAAATTCACAAAAACTCATCTAATCAAGCTTAAGTCGAGTTGAGTAGCATATTGACTTGAGTTTAGAGTTCATGATATTTAGCTCAATTAGTTAGTGAGCCTAATCAAACTTGTGTCAAGTTTATATGTATTTTGAGTTTAAGTCATTCTAACTAGAAGAAACTTTTTTTAACGAATTAAGTCTAAGTGAGCCTAATCAAGTTGAGCTTAAGCTTTTTAAGTATTACTTCAAGTCAAGCCCAAACTCAAAATTCAAAATTCGGTTGAATTTAAGCAAAGTTCGAGTTTTAAAATTTTCACTATGTTCGGTAACATTTTAGTAAAGTAGAAATGAAAGGAAAGCTAAGAAAAGAAAGGAAATAAAAATTTTACCCTTGTTTAGATATAAAGGGTAGAAATGGGTGGAAATATTTAATTTTCTCTTGTTTGATTAATAAAAAAAATAAAGTAATAACTTTTGACCAAGTTACCTTTCATCCATTTTCATGGACGAAGAAGGAACACATCAGCCAATTAGTGGTGAAAGTAAAAAAGAAACCTTTAGCTATGAGACTTAACCAAATAAAAGGAGTGTTGTGTTGGAAGAGGAAGAAAAAGCTAGGAATTTTTTTTTGAGGAGGAAGTTGAAGCGATGTTCTTTAGCACCTTTTTTTTTTAAGGGGAGAGGTGATTATTTTGGGAACTTTATCACATTTTCACCCAATTCACTCAAATGTGGAAAGAAAAAGAAATGCATGTATTAGGAAAAAAAATTACTTTTATTTTCTCTCGATTCATTTCATTTTCATTTTTATAAAATTAGTCAAACATATATTTTCTTTCTTTTTACATACCTTTTCTTTTTATTTCTACTAATTTCTACCCATCCAAACATAATGTTTAAGTCGAGCCAAGGTGAAACTCAAGTTCAAATTCAATACTACATAATTTCAATTCCATCTGACACCCGCTAAGAGTGAAACAACCCATCACAGGTACCTGAAACTTGTACGTGAAGAGGCTAGGAATAAGCTATGCGTGAGACCTTGATGGGCTCCCATTAAAAGCCCACCAGTGAATCCTCGAATGTATATCTTTTCGGTTCAAAAGGTGCAAATCATTATAATAGCCATCGCTTACGTATTCAAAATTCAACAGAATACTCATTGATTCACGACCACCAATCTTGTTACATCGCCTAAATATGCTTTCGGGTGAGTCAATCAATTTTATTTACGTGCTCGGACTTGATGTCTGTATAATGGGTATTTAATTTCTGCTCGATTCGAGAATGCGCATTGTGTGTTTGTTGAAAGACCCAAGAGAGATTGTGTTTCATTTTGTCTATCTTTCAAGTTTTAAAAAACGTGGGGGTTCCGTGATTAATGCTTTCTAACTAATGATGTTAAGATTATATTCATCTGTCTTTTAGTTACTACTGTGTATAGTATGTTGGCAAATTAACAAGGGCAGCGAACTTTGTTGATAAGACGAGTTTTTCGATGTATATGAAGAGAAAATATTGATGGGTTTCGGTTGAATTTTGATTAAGTTGAAACGAAATAGATAAAGTTTCTGTCTTTAATTTAAAATAATCAAATGTGGACGAGAGAGAGAGAAAGAGCTTTGACATTTGCTCATGTTAGTTAAATTAGTTAAGCTTTTGTTGATGAATTATGAAGTATTCTGGAGCCTTATACAATGCATTTGAGTTAGCAAATATCAACCTTGGAGTACGTGTTACTGTTCAATTTGAGTTATGACAATAATGGATGAAATCCGAGTTCAAAAATGACATAAATTGACACAATTCTTTAAAACGAACCTGAATTTGATATAAATTAGAAATTAAAAGTCGATTACAACGTGATACTAGAAATTGCCAACTCTAAATTGAAGCTTAAGATTGCAGTCCATGATCGCCTCTACCATAACTCTTTTTTTTTTTTTTCTGTTTTTTGAAGAGCCTTGTCAAAGCCTGATGTTCAGTGAACTTTCTGCTCTGCCTTTTATTGGGGAGAATTACACAAGAAGGTTTTGGGTTTTATCAACCTTTTTTGCTTTAGGGTTTTTGTTCAATTGACTTCCATAAAATTCCCATTGTCTAGTATGCCATGTGGACATAAGCATGCATTAGTAGACAGTTTAATGGACTTTGACTGAAATGCTTTACCAATTGTCTTTTTAAAACGTAGTCCAAAATGAAAAGGTTGGTAAAGCTCTACCTCTTTTGTTTAATTTCCCCAATTTATGCTGTTATATGACTTGAAAGGTATTGTAATAGATTAGTTGTTATTACTTTGATTCCCACTGGGTGAGGTCAGCTATATGGATCTTATTTCACCATTTCTCTTGTTCCTTCCATATCTTCATTAAACTACAGGTTCCACCTTTTCACTATCTTTGCAGGGCTAGCAGCACAAAATTTTCTGCCCAACAGCATTCCAAATTTGTATGTGAAGCAGATTACTGGTATTTATTAGTTGTTTCTTTGCAGTTTTATTCCTTGTGGTTCCATTCCTTCATCGGAAATTTATATAGATATCAAACAATGCATATATCCTCTGTTTCTCTCATTCTTGCATTCAGGATATGATTTCATATGAAACCTAACTGTTCCAGATGTATACATGCTCATAATGTCTGTGAATGCGTGTATGTCTGTGTCTTTGGCATTGTATGTATAATACATATATGTCTTGATAAATGAATAATATTTTATTACTGGAGGATAATATTTGTCAATATTTTTTCTTCTATTATGATGGTTCTTTTCTGGGGTTCTCTTATTGTCAGGCTCGTATCAAAAAAATAACCATGAAAGGTTGAACCTTTACTGTGTCACATATAAACCTAAAATGTAGGTGATAACCGGAATGCTTGTTCATTGAGTTTTTGAGTCTTTTCGGTCAGTTAGTTGATAGTCAGAAAATTCATGGTAATCCAAAATACGATTCCAAAGTTCAGATTTGGGCCAAATTTCTCCTATTCTCTCCTGCTTATGTTGAGATGTTTCTCATGTGGTCATGTGGCTTACGATCAGTTGAATATCTCATACCTTTTGTTTTGGAGTTTATTAGATGAGAGAGAAGTCGCATACTTAATGGATGCTTTTGCAGGTTCGAATGAATTGAAACATTGCTCGGTCAGGGTAGGGTCACATCCTGGAGGAAAAATCTTATGTAGGCTTGGTCTCCCAGAGGAAGACCTAGCTACTCAGAAGGAACATGAAAAGTATCAGCCTTTGGTAAAGATGTGCGGAATCACATCGCCTAAGGATGCAGCTATAGCAGCTGAAGCTGGTGCTGACTACATTGGAATGATTATGTGGCCTAATTCAAAGCGTTCTGTATCACTTCCAACTGCTAAGGAAATCTCAAAAGTGGCAAGGGATTATGGAGCACATCCAGTTGGTGTCTTTGTGGATGATGTTGTAAACACAATTTTAAAAGCCTCTGACTCAGCAGATCTTGAATTTCTCCAGGTATATGTCCATTAGTTTCCTGTTACCCCACATGAAGAATGACTATTTTGTAATCTCTGTAATGTTTTAAAGTAATGCAGCTTCACGGGAATGGTTCTCGCAGTGCCTTTCCAATTCTGGTGAAAGAGAAGCCAATAATTTATGTTCTTCATGCAAATGAAGAAGGTGCCCTTTTGAATCAGATTTCTGATGAAGAGTCGTCTAAAATCGATTGGATCTTAGTTGATAGTGCCAAAGGTGGCAGGTAAGAAGATTGTCTTTCTTGTATTCTCGTTAGGATGCTTGGTTGGCATGCATGTAATGGAGGGGCAGTTGAACCTTACCAACTGCTTGAGAGTGAAATGGCATGACTTGCAGCATGACAAATGTGATATCCTTTTTCTTAACTGAAATATGACATATCATGTATGAAGGGAAGTGCATTTATTTGCGGTTTTTCGTGAAGATATCACTTAACCAAATGCTTCAGGAGATACTGTATCAAAGCTAAAAATTCTTGTTTGCAGGCACAAAAACATTTGGACATTCATATTTATATAAATATAAAGTATTAAAAAAAAATGAACAATTAGTTGAAAATGCCTGTATTCCACAGTTACAGTATTGCTAATTTTGTATTCTTTCCCTGCATAGAAAATGGAAGTACATACAAGAACTGAAACACAAAAATATCAAGACCCATCCAATGTCGCATCCCTGCTGAAAATATTGATAGCTACTTTTACCTTAGCTCATGTATAAACTCCAGATTCTCATTCTTGCATACATTCTTTTTAATTGATTGGAAAAGCATTTTGAATTTTTTTCTATCTGCACGCTAGCTAAAATGATATTTGTTTTCTTCCATCTAATATCGACTCCATTGGCAGTGGCAAAGGATTCAATTGGTCCCAGTTCAGGTTGCCACCAATGAACAGCAAACGGGGTTGGCTCTTGGCAGGAGGTATTACTCCCACAAATGTCTGTGAAGCACTCTCTACGCTCAAACCCGAGGGGATTGACGTTAGCAGTGGCATCTGTGCCTCAGATGGAATTCAGAAGGATAAGTCCAGGATATATTCCTTCATGGACGCAGTGCTTTCAGTGAATAATATTGATTTTTGCTAAACATGATGTTGTTGGAACAAGTCGTAAGAATGTGATTACTGCATAATTTCCAGACTTACAAAAGTATAGTTTCGCAGACATTTATTGCTGTATATATTTCCTAGACATCAGTTCCTATACCTGCTCGAAGAGATCAGGCCTGGATGCTTATCCATTTTGTTTGCTATCTCTAGGTAAAGCATCTTAAATCAATTTGTTTGGGCAGTAGGTCTTCAGACCAGCATAGTAACCTTTTCACATGAAATCTCTATCACATATAGACCAAGAAAATCAAATAACAAAAGAAAAATCTATATAATTGTAAAATAATTTTAAAAGGCTATCGCAACTAGTGGCTGAAGCCATAAAGCAATAGGACTTAATATACCATTTTGCAACTAGTGGCGAAGGCTAGCTATCAATAAAAGTGCTTATCTATACTATCTATTATTATTATATTAAGAGAATAGCACTATTCGTCCCTATAATTCAATTAAAAAGTTTCAGTAGAATCTTCTAACCCCTCACTAACTCCCAGTAAGTGATAGCAACTTCCAATTAATAGTAACTTTCTTCCCACTAACCTCGTGTGACCCCACTCTCTCTCTTCAATTATCTGAAATCAAATTCGACCTAGAGTCATAGAAATTGCTTAATATATTCAAACCCCCCAAATTACGACCCTTCAACATCCATCGATCTTAATTTTTTTTTTCTTCTATTTTAAGGTAAGTTGGTGATAATAATCAATACTGTTCTTAAAAAATATGTCGTTTTGCTTGGTAAATAAATATATGTATCTTTTAACACTCATATATCACTTTAATACTTACTTAAATCATTAGATGCATATAGATATTGATTCATCAATTGAACTAAATATTAAATTTCTGCACACCCATGGCTGGCGGTTGCATGTTTGCTAATGAAAATAAGTAAGAAAAACCTTAAAACTCAAACAAAAAATATTAAAAAATATATATACAAACATTCTATTTAAACAGTCTTGATATTAATTTTTTAATTATCATTTTCTATGCAGTCACCAACAATTAAAACCACATCATTAGAACTGCAAAATTAGCATTTGACAGTCCATAAGCGCAGCCTCAGATTGGACAGGAGAAACAAAACTCCATAATTAGTGAGTACACGCCCGAGACAAGAAATTTGAAACATCGACCCATATCTACTTTTAATCAAACTTGGTACAAGGTAGCCGGACTGTCAATTTCTTATGATGTCGATTGGATTTGCCAGGACTAAATATCTCTAGTGGTCTCAATGTTTGCAAAGTAAAACCATTCAACACCCACGCAAATGAAATCATGGACCTCATCGGTTACTGTTGTCTACCATCAGAAACTTGAAACAAAGGAGTAAAAATATTTTCTTTCCTTATCATAGAGAAAGGATCTCTATTTTCATCATAAATACATAAAAATATATATAAATATTTATTCATCATCCAGCTACACATTTGGACTATTCCAACTGACAAAGTTGTCATCCTACGAACAGTTAAAAAAGTAGTATCGACGAGATGAAGGACGCAAAATGCTTCCCCAGCTAAGATAATAAATTGTCGTAAGGGAAAAAATGGGTGTCAAAGAATCCAAGCTGCAGCAATGGAAGCGCTCCTTATATTCGCATGTTGCATTATCAGGATCTGAAGAGATTAGGGTCTTTTTCATAATAAACAACATCACCAGTATCACTGACATAATGATCCTCTCTCATGCTCTTCCACAAGACTCCCAGCAAGTGGAAAGGAAATGGTCCAGATTTCTTTGGTTCTCTGTAGTATTTCCCAAGCACCGGTTTTGCTGCTTCAGTCTGCTCAAACAAAATCAACACAATGTAAGAATGGGACGGCTCTCCAATGCCCGAAGAATGCTAAACTACCAACAAAATTCAGCAAGGATGAAGAATTTATTATGCACTCACTGCTTCTATCAAGTGATAGTGTGGGATTTGAGGGAAGAGATGGTGAATCACATGAGTTCCTATATCATGGTGGATATTGTTGATCCATCCATAGTCACGGTCAAGCGTCGTAAGCCCTCCCCTCAAATAACTCCATTCCTGATAGCAAGCACAACAGTTTTTTAACGATCATTAATATCTAGCCAAAAATAAAATCATAAGACCTGATTAAACCAGCGGTCCAATCTACATATTTACAGATGTGCGAGGGCGTTTGATTACAATATTTCTGAAAATGTAAGTGGAATCAGAGGAAGCACACCTTGCTACGGTACCATGGAACCTTGTCCTCATGGCCATGGTGATGTAGATAAGTTACGGCATCCAACCATGAGACAAACAACTGCATGAAAATTCATCATAAAAAGAGAAAAGAAAATGATTAATACGAAAGAAAGAACAATACACAAAGACTAGGAAAGAAACAAGACGTACCACGTAAGGAATTCCATAAAGCTTAAGCAATTGAACAGGACCCAAAGCAAATGCCAAATAACCAAGAATAGCCACCATTACAGACCAGCAAACAGTGGATGTAGTAACATCGTTTCTTTCACTCGGGACAAACAAGTCACTGTCTGGATGGAAATGTGAGCCTGTCTTTCCAGGACTTCGACCCCACTGTTTTTATCACAAACAAATCAACACCACAAATTAAAAAACTGTGACACAGAAAACCTCATGATATCAAAAATCATGTGAAGATGAAAAAAATTTTACCAGATACACAGGGAAAGCAAGCAAAGGAAATGGCAGAGTGAACCTCATTAACCGAGTCAGATTATCCAAACTCTGATAAAGCTTCTTAGTCAACTGAAATTAAAGGTTAATAGCTAAAACATTAATATATGTATAATTTCAGAAGATATTGTACTTCAAATCTACTGCAATCTAGAAACTGTCAATTTATTTTTCCACAGTGAAGAAGCAATGGGAGTACCGGTTGCCAGGACTCATCATTCTCAACATGACCATGATTTTGGTGGTGAGTTCGGTGACTTATTCTCCTGTAATAACAATAATTTAAAAGAAAAAATGTTCAATATAACAAAAAACTACATTAAATTATAGAAAAAAGAACATCATTTAGAAAAAGAGGACAATTTTCCATCACTTTATGAAATATATTCAAAAAAAAAAAAGAACAATAAAACATTAAGGAAAAATAGATGAAGATGAGAAAATGAATACTGACCACCCATGGTAAGGAACAAGGATTGAAGAATGCAGGATATGACCAACAACACTGTTTAGATTGTGATTACTCGAGAAGCTACCGTGACCACTGAACATGCACACAAAGTAACATGACAAAAGTTCATTAAATGGCCCAAAAGGAAGGAAATACAAAATCAGAAATACAGATACGTCGTCAACTTCATTCAAAAAAAAAAACAAATAAAATACAATAATAAAAATTTAAAAAAAAAAAATAGTGATGTCCAGCTAAACACTTGAAAAAGGCCGGCGGATAGTACATGAAATATTGAAAAAAGTGACAATAAAAATACTGAAAATTACATTCCTAAAAATGACATATAACCTCAGACAAATGATTAATAACTAGCCACGTCGCCCTGTCACAATAATTATCTATGTTATGCCGAGGCACTGTCACTGTACAAAAAAGGCTTTTTATAAATAAATTAGACTGGCATCTTTCATTAGACATGAACTCCACATATCTAAAAATTAAAAACAAAAATAAAAAATAATTATCTTTATCATGTTATCAGACAACAGATTTAATTTTCTCACAGCACGAACTCACCTTAGAAAAGCTCTTGAATAAAAATACCCTTGAAAACCAAATAAAATCTCTCAAAGATGGATTACTCCATTGATCAATAACTATACTAGAGCACCTAATTTGCAAGTCAATTAAAACTTAAAAATGTAAGAAAATTGTTGAATTCACTAGAGCATCTAATTTGACAGCAACATCTAACTAAAATATTAGTATTTATCAAACAAACTTCTCAAATACAAACACATTCAAGAACGGAAAAAACAGGGAAAAAGAAAACCCTCCAGAAATGCTTTTCCTGACTAAAAAAAAAAAAGAACAAAATTGGAAAAGATTTATAACAATACCCAACTTGAATGCTTCAATATGGACCTTATCATCTAAAAAATTGTTGAACTACAAAACCATTTTTATTTTTTGACAACATTTGATAAAACTAGACAGCAAATATCTCGAAATCCGAGTCCCAATTGGCATAAACATTGTTCTTACTGTCAAAACATAATTGGCAACAAGAAGATAAAATTAATAAACCTAGACGAGAAACAAAACTCACCAATCATGACCAAGAACAAAAAGTGCCCAGAACATAGTCCCTTGAGCAAACCAATAAAGAGGCCACACAAACCAACTATTTAAGTAAGTAGCAGCAGCCGCTAAACCAAACACCACCACGACATCTCTCACAACATAACTCATAGATCTCCAAGGATCCCTAACCCAACAATGTTTTGGTATTGCTGCTCTTACAGCAGCCAAATTAAATGGCGGCGGAGAACCGGGGTCGAATTCACTACCCTCTCCTCCTTCCTTGACTCCATCTAGTTTCTCTTCATCTACTGATGGAATTTTAAGTGGTGCACTTACATTTAGACGCCAATTATTATTCTTCCTACCATTCCTTAAAGAGAAAAGGCAAGAAACTTGGGGGTTTCTAATAGGTAGAGGTCTTAATTTTGAGGAAACTGTTGAGTTGGAAGCCAAACCAATTCTGGGTTTAGTGTAGACTTTAGGAAGAGGCTTTAAACCGCATTCTGATATTACCCAACTCGCCATTAGAATAACCCAGATGTGAAAAAATCCTCCCTTTCAATCTCTATTTGCTTGAAAAAGAGTGCTTCACTGCTTTACAAGCGGAGAGTACGAGTTTTCGTGCGCGTGGGAGAGAAAGAGAGGCGTAGAGAGAGGGAAAGATAGGAGGAGATAGCTTGAGAGATTCTCCCCCACTACAAAGACCTATAATGCAAGTTGAGATGTATGTTGCCCGTCCCTTTTATATAGTTCACTATACTGTGTGCAGATGGAAGAGCCCTTTTTTTTTTTTTATTTTGCCTGTCTCCCACACAAGTGGAGATTAAATAACATGTACAGTCCATCTACCTCTTAAATTCCCAATAAAACTTTAATTGCGATTAAAAATACTTAGAAGATGAATTGGATAGTTCTTTTGATTTGACTGACTTTAAAAATAAGACCTATTGGGCATTTACAAGCCAATTTTAATAAATAGGGAAATGGCAATGAGGATTTAATGTATTCATTAGATGATAAAATATAAAAACATTTTATTTTCCAATATGTTCAAGTTCAACTTCTCGTCAAATATGTTATTAATAGTAAAGTTTATTTATTATTAAATTTGTTTTTTGGGTTGACACTTTTGACGGATTCCTTAACCGACCAACATTTAGAAACCAATACCATGCATATTATATGAAATTAAGATTCAAGATCATTTTTTAAGTTGGGGGAATCTGATTGGTTATGTGGTTGGCTGAGGGTGAAAATGGGACAAGAGGAGGAGGGGGGGGGGAATGGAATAGGAAGGGTTTGACCACGAATGGTTGGAAGATGTGGGGGCCTGGGGGCTGGGGGGTCATAGTTTACTGTTTACACATGTGAAAGGCCGGAAGGAAGACCGGATGGAGTGGGACGAGTTGATGATGTGGTCAAATCTTGTGCACACATTCAACCTATGGGCATTCCATCTTTCTTTCTTTCGTTTTTTGAGGGGGAGTTAGGTTTAGGCCTTTTACATGGTCTTATTTTTAGTAATTTATACTATATTCGATAGGGAATTGAAAGTAGAGAGACCATGAGATCATTGATAGTATAAGGCTAATTTTCTCTTCTTCTTTTTTTTTTCTCCAAAATATTATATATTGTATAACTTTGAAAATAAGGGAATTAAATCTAATATATCCATTAAAAGATTAATATCCATACTATTATATTAAAATGAAAAAAAAATATTAGTACTAATAATATTAATAAGTTATATGAGACTGAAAATATAGCTTAAATAAGTTAAGGCTAGCTACGTAACCCCACACATAATATGAAATCTAATCCAAGCCCAATGCTATATGGGGTGAACATGGATCAATTTTTTTTTTCTTAACCAATTTGAACCATAAAATGCAATTCAATTTTAAGAAAACTGTACGATTCAGATTAGGCATTCTTTAAACAAAACTTCAATTTGGTTCAATTTGATTTCAAAGTTGAATCACAATTCATTATCTAGGAAATTTTGCATACATGATATAAAATCATATGCTACAAAAACTAAATTTATTCAATATTAATATACATACATACATACATACATACACTTATGAATTTGAAATGTGTAATACTATGTCACAATAACAATTTTTTTTGAATCATAAGTATTGAAATTCATTAATTTTTTTTCCAGTATGGTTTAATTTAACCATCCAAATTAAACTTAAAATGCAGTTTGGCTATACAACTCATATTAGGCATTCTCTAAAGAAAACTTCAATTTTTATTATACTAATTTATGAGTTAAGTCATAATTCATTATCTAGGAAAATTTACATACATAATGTGAAATCTCATGTTACAAAAACTAAATTTATTCAATATTAATATACATACATGCATACATAAATATATAGACACACACAAATTCGAATTTGAAATGTGTAGTCTTATGTCATTATAAAAGATTTTTTTTTAAATCAAGTAATGTATTAAATTTTACTAAATATTTTTGTTATTTTTTTATTTAATTTAATTTAACTCTCCAAATTAACCTTAAATTTTTAGTTTGATTCAGTCTTAAATTTTTCCTAATTTTGTCCGCTCTTTTACCAACCTTTTCGCTATAGGATACCTTAATCCAATAACTATCGGCCAATGAAATTATAGGGATCAAAACTCAACCATAAGCTAATATGTAACTGAATAAAATATATCAAAATTAATAATTTACAAAAAAAAAAAAAAAAATTTGACAACACCTCGATTCGCTTGCTTAAATTGTATCTTATTTCATAATTTATTTATTTATTTCAAGAATATTATGTGTCTATTGTTACGTGGTTGGATAGGAACTTAGGGTTGTGTAATCCCGATCAAGTTCTTATAGTGTATTAAATTGATTTTAAGCTTACCTAATTTGCTATTAGCAGATATCCCTACCCAATCAAGTACTCGGTGAATCCTACAAGACCCACGTGCTTGCGTCCTCAATCAAATAAATACAGAAAATTATTTCCTTTCGGAGGATTTTTTTTTTTTTCTCAAAATCTCGGATTATAAAATTACTTTTGGAGGAGAACAAGAGACGTATAATAATAATAATAATAATAATAATAATCGAAGGGCAGGAATTCAGTTTTCAAAGAATGAGAGTTAAAATAAAATAAAAAGTAAAAGAAGTTTCACTGCAATTGCCTATACGCGTACGTAGGCAACTAGTCTAAGCTGGTGAGAAGAAAAAGTGCCAAAGGGAAAATGAGTGCTGACGTGGTCCAATCTGATAGGTAGAGTCAACAATGGAATTTTATCAATTTGCTTTTTCTCTTTCGTGATGTCATTTATTTTTGGCTGGCAGATGATTCTGACTCTTTCTCTCTCCCTCTCTAGATTATGTCATCGTATTATTTTAATAAAATTATTAATTTATATATTAATAATATTAGTTTTTTTGTTATTTTGAGGGCATTAAAAAATTTAATGTGAGAAGGGTAGTTAAAGTTCCATGAAAGTCAATTACTTTTTATATGCTTCAAGAACCATGGTTTCGATTTTAATAGGTTGTAAGATTAGGACTAGACATCCATACGCAACGTTTAGTCGTAAGATGGGAAGTAAAGTCTTATCATAATTTTCAATTCCTTGACCCTTTTTTTTTTTTTTTCCTTATCACCCGTAACTTTCCTTTTTCTTTTTTGATACGATTATTTCCTGGCTTTGGAATGCACATCTGACAATTAATATCCAATTGTAACTTTTTCGCCGGTGGAACGTTGACAAGAAATTTTCACCGTGTTTGAGTCGGTGGAAAAGAAACGAAAAAAAATATTATATTTAGTAATTTAAGTAAAGAATGAAAATAGGTAAAAAAAAAATGAATAAAAATGTTTCCGTTTTTAAGATCATTTTTTTTCTTTTTAAAATTAAAGAGAAATGAATAAAAATACAATATAATTACAAAATTATTTTTTTATAACAATGGCTACAAAATAAAAATGAGAATAATTTTATCTATTACTAACTTTATTTTCCCCCATTTCCTTTGTATATTACTAAACATAAAATAATAATTACACCATTCCATTTTCACTCTTTTCTTTTCCACTCTTTTCTACCCATTTCTACTCAATTAGGAATTGCCAAACACACTATTTATTATAATATATAATTTTAAAAGTTTTTAACAATTATACCTCTTCATTTAATGTTGGTACCATTTCATTACTATTGTCAAATGATTCTCACTCCCCACGTATTGAATCTAAATCATTTGCAGTTATGGGCTTATAACAAAACAAACCTATAGAGTAAACACACGTAAGTTAACAAGAAGTATCAAATATTACTCCAACACACCTATTCCAATATTTATGTGAACAAACAACCAAGACAAAAGTAAGGTATAGAGGAGTTATAATGACAATATTAATAACGGTAGGCTTATTCATTTATTTCGCTTAAGATTTGGAGCTTGGGCTTTATATATGTTTAGGAGGAGAATGGGCAACTACCAGTCCTATACTTCTTGAGCTACCTTGCTATAGTTGTCAAAATTGCGAGTTAACTCGCACGTTTCTACAATTTTATGAGTTGATGGGCACATTTCTAGTTAACTCGTATATAAGAACATTGTTAAAGTAAAATTGTAATAAAATCGCGATTTTGAACAGTAAAATCGTCAAAATCGCGATTTTACTATGTTTCCACCAATTCCACAATATTGCACAACTAAGTAAAATTTCAACCATCCGGATCCAAATGAACAAATGTATAATAATAGCTATTCATAGCTCAAATCCAAACTTTTAATAAATAAATATAGGCTTAATTGTTAAAAGCCCTCTAGCGTCCAAAGGGAACTGCCCCCTTGAAACCCCCACCGAGGCAGCTTCCCTGGACCCTCGCCCGCTCAGCATGGAGCGGGACCTACGTGCTTTCCTGTTATAGGGAAGTATAAGTCATACCTCAACATATTCGTCGGTTATCACTCTTCTTTTATCAGTGTGTTGCATTGCATTGAAGTCTTTGTGTTTGTATTTGTTGATTGTTAGTCTTCTTGTTCCTATTTGTGATCATGTTCGTATTAAAGTACTCATGTTTGATTACTGCAACTTTTCTTATTTTAATTAATATTTTTGTAATAGTAAATAAAATAAAGGGTAGATAACTTTAACTTTATAAGATTTTTTTTTATTTTTAATTTTATAGGAAAAGTATAAATGTATTTATATTTTTATCTTTTCAATATATCATTTCATAGTTAAGTAAATGTGAGATATTGTTAAGTAAATATATTTTGAATTAATAATCACGAATAGTGCAAAAATTTACCTAGTAATATATAATTTTGAAAGTTTTTCTTGTTATAATATCTTCTTTATTATGTAATTTTTGTTAGTAGTTGTTTGTTATTTTTTAATATTACTCATTTCTAATGGTATATCTTCATTATCAATTTTTATTTATTAGTAATTTCTTAAAGTCATAATTGATTTTTAAATTCTATCTATTATCTTTTAGCCTTTATATATATAACTAGGTGAAACTTGCTTTATACATGATTTATCATTTTAGAAATAAAATATCTATATTATATAACTTATGCTCAATTATCTATATTATAATTATTGCAAATTTGCAATTTATGGCTAAAATAAATGCCCAATTTCCTTATTTATATTATTCATTATATTTTTAATGACTATTGTAAGTAAATTTATAATATTTGGAAGTTATTTTACATAGGTTGTAGAAACTTACGTTTTACATTCCGATTCTATGGACTCCTTATTGATTCTACGTAAAATCACGATTTTGACAACCTTGCACCTTGCATCTAGCGCTAGTTGATATATTAATGACCGGCACAACCATATAGACGGGTTGCAAAGGATATTTGTTGGATGTAACGTTTGATGCCAAATGAGCTTGGATGTGACACTTGATGCCTAAGTTGCCTCAACTTGTCTTCTCCCTAGACAGATGCAAAGAGTGGACTAATTTTAGTTTGAGGGCTTAGGCGAGGCAAACAGATGATAAGACCCCTTAATAAATTATTATCAACAATTACTATTCAAGATACATGTCTTTAGTATAAGATACCAAAAGTTGCAACCTTTACACATTATAATATTAAATAATATATTTTTAGATATTATTGAAAAGTTTTAAAATTTCTTAATGACATAATATTTCATCATATCAAAATATAGAAAAACCATCTCTGATCATATAGAAACAATAATTTAAATCAAATAATAGTAATTTCTATATTTAAAGTAATTTATGAACATACATTAGTAATATATTAATTATGATAATATTTTGAATAAATCTATTATTTTTTACAAATATATATATATACTTTAAATTAAAATCTCCATATGGTGTAAGCCTTTAATTAGTTTTAATAATTTTAAATCCTTGTATTAGGTTTTCAGTATCATTGAAAATTTTCAATTTTACATAGTTGGTGTTTAGAATATTCTAAGTTATTGATTATTGAGTTTGTATGTTGAGTTTATGTAAAACTTGGATTTTAGAACATAGATAAATAAAGAAATAAACCAAAGGTGAAATTAAAGTATATATGATAAAGGCTTCATCCAATCACCAAAAGGGGGGCAATCAACCTCTAGGTTGGTCCATTCAACCAATGCCTTGGCTCATTCAACTAGGCTATGTGTGGGGACTTCGTAGTTCCTATTTTGTGAATTCCTAACATCTAAATTCCTTTTTATATGTTTTAGGGTCTATGCTTTTGTAAATACTATTTATGTGATGTTAAGTATCTTGGTTACTGCATGAGAGAGCATAAATCCAACATATTTGTTTGTGGAAATTAGTTTTTTATAATTATGACAAACCGTTATACTACTGTTTTCAATAGTATTGAATTTGTTATGTCTTACATGTGATCTTTTACTTATATTTTGTTAGGAATATTCATGTAAATTCTGTCTTTTCTTTATAATCTTTACTTGCTATCTCTCTTGCTACTATATAGATTTTATATTTTGTAATCTAAATTCCTAATCCATTCATAATAAAATGGCATTAAAGTGAGGTCGAGAGATCAAGGATTTTAAGAGTTTTTAATCTATCACCAAATATGATAATAATAAGTTTGACAACTACACAAATTTTAAATTTTGGCAAGTGTAAATATGAGGGGTATGGTGTTGTTAAGCTGAGAGAAGACTATAAATAAGCAATCAAAATGTATGAATGATTAGGATTAGGCAAAATTCATGAGAAGTCCTTTATTACAATCAAGTTATGTTTTAAAAATAATGCATGGTAAGAGGCACCACAAAGAAGATGATAGTAGGACTGTTGAAAAAAATTGCAAGACATGTACATGAGTATGTGTCTTAACAAATCAACCGGTATTGAAGTAGAGGTCATAAATGCATTTATAATGCTCCAAAACTCAGGCCGCGTTATTGCTCGCTGAGTGTTCTTATCTCACAAGAACATGCTAAGGCTTTGAACCACTATAATACCTTTTTATTCTAAAATTTCTTGTATAATGACATTCAATACATCCTATAACTTCAAAACAAATTTTATAAATCTATGTTCAACACTTAACGCAATGGAAGTCTATAATCCTTAAATTAACAATCTCCAATGACAATATCCATTATATTCAATAAACATAATTCTTTCAAATTCTAATCACCATAATAGTAATGGTAATCATCTTTTTCCTCTCTTGAGGTTTACCCAAACCCAAGTTATCTTCTGGGTTATCATCTCCCTTGACACTTACACCTAAAAAAAAAATTCCTAACGGGTAAGTTAATGCCTAGTACATATAACACAAGCACATGTGCATAAATAAACATGAATAAATATCACATACATTATGCAGTACTTAAATATAAGCACATTTTCACGATACAATTTAAGACTATAAACAACAACAGGGTACTCATAACCCCCTTAACACGCTTAACACATTGGAACATGTATTAGTGATGGGAACTGCCTTACATCGATAATCCCTTAATTCTTAAATTTAGTGATGAGAATTGCTACTACAGGGCCCCACACTCATGTCCACTCAATCCTTTTAAACCAATATTCAACCCAGATCATTTCTAGGTATGACTCCACTAAGGACAACACTACGCAAAGATCATTGGGATGCTCCCTAGGGATCTACTACTATGGGCCCCTACGCCGTGACAAGCACGTACAACATACAACTTAAATACTTAGGTCAATTCATTCAATTAAATCAATTTCAATACAAATACTATCTTAAACAAGCACAGAACAATATACAAGTTACACATACCTTAAGTCGTAGCTTTAAGCAGTTGCAGTCTTAGACTTAAGCTAAATTGAAATCTATACACCATCAACAAGCTCTTCTTAGTACTTAATATTATCAATCCTTAACTTTCTTAATCTTATTCATTTAAACTCTCTAAGGCCTTATTAGCTATTTAGGTCGCGTGGAAATTAACTTGATTAGAAGTTAAATGAATATATAACTAATTTATGTTTTATTCAACACGAACATGTTGGAGGTTGTGTAGCTCAACACGAGCTAATACACGACCTTGTTAAGGGTTGTGTATCTTTCGATGAGTTTTAGCTTCAATACGGTTGGAACATGACCGTGTAGATAAGTCGTATATCTCTCGGTCCAACACGGTCGAAACACAACTGTATTGGCAGGCCGTGTATCTCTTGGTATAAGCTTTGTATTCTACACAGTCGAAACACGACCGTGTTGGGAGGCCGTGTATCTCTCGGCAATTTCCATGAACCCTAACTTCTCCTAAACTTGATTTTCTCTATCTCTAGACTTAATTTAATCTCTAAAACATGTAATTACAAATAAATTACACTAATTATATTACTTACTTCAATAATTCCATAAGCCATATCCTTGAGCTGTTGATTCTCATTCTCATTTCATCCTTTCTCAAATTTCGAGTTCTGATTTTCACAAAGATTGAAAAGTTAGATTATCCACACTTAAGAATCATTAATTCACTACCTTTCTTACCTAATTTTACTCGGAATTGTCCATGTGGTTCGATAGTCTACCTTTTCCCTTTAAAGCATCTATGTTGTTATTGTGAGGAAGTGAAAAAGAGAGAGACGTTAAGTCATCTAAGGTTAAATACTCCTTTGTGGAATGTCTAAATTGTCCCTCGATTTTTATAAAATCCCCATCCTTGTCCTTAGCTCTTTGTGACAATATATATTTAAAAAATAAAATAAAAACTCAGGTATTATAGCATTATATGAGTAAGGCATCATAGTTTGGAGTTCATGTCTTTAACTATCTATTTGAAAGATATTGATGTTGAGACTAAGATAGAATCTAATGCAGTGATCATAATGTGCTTTTCACCATCTTCATTCCACAAGTTTAGAGGAACTATGATGGGAATCAAGTGTCCTTTAGACCAATCACTAGAGTTAGAGTTAGAGGAATTTTCAAATTTTTTTCATAAATTTCTTGTTCATTTTGATTCTAATGTGTGTATGATCTACACTAGGCAAAACCTTACTTTCAAAATTATAGAACCCCAACCCTAATGGATAGAAAGCTAACCTAGAGTGATCACAACATTTTTTTTTTTGAAAGAAAAAATAGCTAAGATAGATAAAGTTTATATATGCATACAAAACCCACTTATCTCACCATTATGGAACCATGATAATTACTAAGACAACGCAACATAACAAAAAGACAATGTTATTGCACAACACAACATAGTGAAAAGATAATGTTATTGCATAACACAAGAAGCATAGTGCAATGAGATCGTTTGCACCATGTTTGTTGTATGCTTTTCAGAAAATAAAAGGGTTATTCTATGAGCTTTCTAATGGCTCGTTTACTTTCTGGGATAGAATGAATAAGGAATAGAATAGTTATTCCGTGGGAACAATTTTTACTAGTAATAGACTAGAAATGTATATTCTATTATTTACTTTGTATAAATTTTATTATTGAGAATACTTATTCCAATATTTACTCCACCTCATTAATTACAGTATTAAATTGAGGATATGACTAAAAATATTAATATGTTCTTGTTTGGTCATTAAGAAATATAACTAATAGTTATTTATTGAAAATATAATTATCTATTACTTAAAATTTTTATTCTCTATGAAGAGAAAATAGAGAATATCACCTTGCCAAAGGTAATATCTATTCCTTATAGATGAGAAATAGAAAAATTATTTGAAATAAAAATTCTTAAAACCAATTTACAAGTAAATAAGGTCGTAGAAGTGTTATGAGAATAATTATTCTATTACCTCCAAGTACATAGACCCTAATAATATGTTTGGTTAACTTCATAAGAGTAAAATTGAATAGCAATTCTTCTCTTGTAGATCTATTTATGCGTTTAGTTAGTAGAATAATTATTTTATAAAATCGTTATTAATACAAAATGAAGAATTATAATTTTTTTATAGAGTTAAGGAAATAGCTAGTTTTAATTTTTTTTTCAATATATTTCTATATATATTTATGAGATCTTAAATGAACCATAAATAATAGGTTTTTTTTTTCTTTTCATTCTCTTGTTTATTTCTTAAGAATTTCAATTTTATTACTACTTTATTTCATTTCACAAATCAAACATACTATAAAAGTTTTTTTTTTTATTTTTTTCAATACTAAGATCTTTTTACCACTTGTAAGATGCTATAAAACTTTTTGGGTTTTATCCTTGCCATTTGGAGCTTTTTGTCCAATATTAGAATTAGCTCACAAGTAAGCATGGTATTTCAGGTTGTCTGGTCCAAAACTGAAAACTATACAAACCAACAACTATTCATATTTCAAAATGCTTGAATTTTTTGTAATTTATCTCCTCCAACGTGTTAAAAAAAAAAACTTAAATTCAAATTAGATATATTACCCAAACACGGAAGTGGGAAAGTTGGACCTTTGCTTCATAAAATTTGTATTTTAGCTCAAACTTACAAGACTATCTTGGTTTCACACTAGTCTTCCGCCTCTTGAATGCGATCTTCCACTTTGCTGATGACTTCCAAACAACCGTTCACCTCTAAAACAATGACCTTTACCTTTGACGTGCATTTAATAATCATGTTAGACGTGTATTTATAATGTTGTTATTATATAATAAGAAACTTTACCTTAACACTATTATTTTATTTTGTGAATGAACATTGATCGCCATGAGAAGCTGACATTTTTCGATTAACTGACCATTCTATCCCTAATAAATGTACCATGGATAATTAAAAATGGCCGACACCATCTTAAAGTCTCTAAGTGTGGTTATCTAAAACCAAAGTAATACATAGGCATGGGAGTTCATAGGATAAAAGGGTTTCCTTTATAACCTAATAAATATAAATATCGTCTTTTCATAAAGATGGCACATTTAAATTTCTCATTATATTGTAATTATAAAAAAAAATACAGTGTATTTCGGGGAAGCAGAATGTGTAAACAAGAGGGACATGCTATTTTTAATTTTCACATGGTAAAATGATTTTTAACACGGGCACCATTAAAAGCACTCTTTAAAAGTACATATATTTCTTTTTCATAATTTTTTCCTTCTCAATAGTATTTTTAAAATAATTTTTTTTTTATATTGAGTATAACTGAAGATTTGAATTTAATCAATTTCACTAAAAGATCAATGTTAATATCACATAACTAAAAGGCTATTGACCATTTTTTAAATACTCTCAATAGACAGAAGGCATTAAAAAAAGTATATTATGAACAAAACACAAACAATAAAGATTCTAAGCATTCTCTATAGTAGAGAAATAGGTATTTATTGTTTGTCCAAGCATACTTATTTACATGTATTATAAAATCAAATACACAAGAATTTATCTATCTATTTCTTTTATAGCATTAATGCAATGAGAATTTTAATGGTACAAGGCACTGAAATGGACCATTATCAGGACTGTAGAACATAGGGATGCATTAGGTAAATGAAATGGGTTATGACTTCATTTGCTCTGTTTCCAACAAAAAATTAAATCAGATTTGAGGGTATTACAGACAAAGGATTATTTAAGGTTTCCTAGATTAAAAAAAAAAAAAAAAAACTCTGCCCCGTGCATCCTAATCTGAGTATTTAACATCATAAATAGCATCATTAAAAAGCTAATTTTAGACATTTCCCCATGCTTATGGCATGAATTTCAATATATAAAACTCGAATCACAATGCATGAGGTTTTAATTACACTAGGGATGGGATATCTTCATCCTTTCAATGTGAAACCGTCCAAGTTCCCAAAGTGTTAAACTGAAGGTGAATAGCATGACAAAGCCAACCACTCTCGATTACTACAATCGAATAAACCTAAGATGATATGAGTCTTTTTTCTTTTCTTTTTTTTTTTTCAACTACTACCTCTTATATTTTGGAGGACAGAGCATCGAGTCTACTTTATTTCATTAAAAGAATAATATATATACCACTATAAGAGTTTAAAATATATTATTAAAGAAAAGGCAAATAATCTATTAAATTTTAACCTCCGTACAAATATCTACCTTGATGCAACACCAACATATATTCATACATTCCTTATATTTTGACCTTGAAGCGTTTTTTCTAGATGAAAAAAGTAAAAGTTCTTTTAATGTTAGTAACTTATAAGAGTTTAGGGATGTAAATATACACTTGTAAGTTTAGACTACCAAGATTAAAATTTAAGGTAGGGACGAGTGAGTATAGAGTAATTAAAATACAAATACAACTTCCTAATATTTGGAATAAAAAATTCTCCTATAACACCTTGGAATTACCCTGAAATATATATCCTATAAAACCTATAAGATATAGGGTATTATATGAAACCTATAAATTTTGTCTTTATTTTCATAAATTTCAACTTCATATAATGCTAAAAAAGTAATCTATATATGATATTATAAGTTTTTCATATACAAAGCCTATGAAATTTGTAGTAAATTCTATAAAATTAAAAAAGAAAAAAAAAGTGAATTTTCCTACCTTCATTATTTCGAGTTAATATAATCTTACTAATTAGCAAATAGGGAAAAATAAGGGGAAAAGAATGGTAAAAGTAAAATTGGAGAGAAAATGGTAAAAAACATGGGAAAAAAAGAGATGTGATATTAGGTTTAACCGTTTATTAGTTGAAAAATATAATATTGTCATTTATTATTAATTTATTAATGTTATTTAACAATTTTTCATAAAATAAGCACAAGATACCTTAAAACATATATCTTATATACTAAAGTACAGGTTTTAGGATAAGTATAGGATAGGAAAATCTTATACTCATACTCTACCTTATAGGAGTAAACTTTGATACCTACTCAAAGCCTACTCGATCAAGGGTTGGTACCGATACAATAGGGTTGTCTGCTCACTCCTTCTTTAAGCGATTTATTTACAATTTGTTCTATATGTTTTTATAATTCTTGAATAACTTACAACCTACAACTTGTTCTTTATGGTGCTTGATATATACAACAAAGATTTTTTTATTAACTTATTTATATATTTACAAAAGATTCTTAGCATAAAATGAAGATCATAATTGTGATTATAATGTAACTAATAGTCCATAATATCAGCTTTTTTAATAAGCTTTAAATTTGCTCTCACTCAAGTAACGGCACCATATGTTATCTCATACTATAGTTTTATCTCCCTAAATATAATAAAAATAAGAACCCATTACAATAAAACAACCATCAATAGCCTTAATGTGTAGTTGTTGACAGCCTTTATCAAGATTGCTAACAAATTGTTACTTATAGTATAACACACACACACACACCACCCCCACCCCCCTCCTTAGATTTGTAGTAAAGTAGGGATTATTAACAATGCAAAGTGACTATATGATATGTAATTGCACTCTGTAATTCCCCCTAGAATATTGCAAGATTAGGGTTACATAAAATATGAAATTTTCATTGTTTTTCTTTTTGATGAGATAAATAAAGTTATTTTTATTGGTGAGAACCCTATTGGGGTTTTTAGGTATCAGGTCAAAATTTTAAAAAACTCTCTTTCTTAAAAAAACTCTACACTTTATTAATGAGGTTCCTTGAGAAAGTATCTCAATATTTTTTTCTCTTTCTTAAAAAAAACTCTACACTTTATTAATAAGGTTTCTTCAGAAAGTATCATAACATTTATTTATTTTTAAAGTTTTGGGGGGTTCAATGTTATTATCACTTTTACACTAATACTTTTAATAATAAAAAAATTAAAAACTAATAAAAATCATATAAATATATTTTAATCTTTAATTTATTATTAATAAATTAATTAAAAGAGACATAGAATTATTTTAAAAACTGTAATACAAATGTTACAAAGCAACCGCAATTTGCCCATGCAATGCAGCAACTCAGACATGTTGTGAGAGAAAGGGGGGAAAAACTAGAGAAACAAGTGAAGCATGTCATCTGGCAAGGATTGAGTACTTCCCTAAAGACCCCTCTTTACCAACTCATACAGGGAAAAGTGTCAAGCACCATTCATAAAAACAACTCTAAAACGATCAAAAGACAGGTGTTATAGCACTCCATTCTTTAGACTATCTCAACAAGAGGGAAGAAATTGGAAGGAAAGAAAAATAGAAGAAAATTTCAAAAGATAAAGTTATAAATTTCTTTGTTTGGATAATCAAAGAATTAGGAGGAAAAAAAATTAAAGAAAAGTTAATAATATAACCTGATTTTTTTTTCAATAAAATACCTAAAAGTCCTTGTAATTTAAATATGTCTTTTTGTCTCAAGGGTAAATTGATATTTTTATAGTTTCAATTTTTTTCCGATTCCCTCAAAACATGGAGGGAATACTTTTTGTGGATTAGAAATATTTTCCTTCTTACATCTAATCCTTCCCCTTTTCCCTAATTTTTTCGAATAAGAGAAAGTGTTTTAAAATCTCATCTTCCTTCTATCCTTTTTTTTCCCTTCTATGTCTTCCTTGTCTAAGCATAGATTCTTCAACTTATTAGGATTTCAAAGTTATTGAAACTTACTTACAAAATCATAGATTTTATAAAATAGAAATCCAAACTATTTTATTTTATGAATTAAGTCTTTAAACTTTCAAATTTAAACAATCAATTTCAACATCAAAACCATTGGATAATGGTTTGGCATATTGTATTATTCTTCATGCTACATTAACGAAATAAAAAAAAAAACAAAAGAATTGCTTTAAAAATACATTAACTCTAATATTTACTGACATTAGAATAAAAGAATACACATAAAAAAAAATCATAAAAAGATAGTTACAATAACTACAATCTATTACCATCAACCGGTGGTGGTAGCGACAATAGCAACAATTGGCAACCCACCTATACAAGTGGGTCGATTCTTCCACCACATCATAGTATGAACCTCATGGCTCTAATTAAATTATTCTCTTAAAAAAATACGTAATATTTTTTGTTCCATCATACATCTTAGTCGTAAAATGAGTAGGTCATTATAGAGGGTAGTCATGGTGGCTACCAATAGAGAACCTAAAAATTGATTCAAGGGAGGATATATCATATATAGAAGAGTTAAAAGCATAAAAATACATATATTTTCAATTTCATTTAAATTTAAATGGAAATTTTAATAAAAATTTCAAAATTCAAGTGGGTTAGCTCTAGTCACCCATTTCAATTTCTTTAAAAGAAAAAATTTATGTTTCATTAGACGAAAAAATTCATAATTCCTAATGGTCATCTACATGGTGATGTCTTTTGTGACCTTCAAGAACACATCTCACGAAAATTCAAAAGAAGAATTGAGGGCAGCCATGATAACTACCTTTAAAGGTGGTGGAGCAACCCACTTGTCACTTTTTCTAATCATGGAGTGCAGCATCATAGTTCTTTCAGGGTTTTGCTTTTCTTTTCTTTAATAAACTATGATTTCTTATAACCAAAAAAAAACCATTTAAAGCAATTAAACTTGATGTATTTCATGTAATTTCCTGCCGACCATATAATTTTCTTTCTTTTTTCTTTTTGAGATTGGCCATGAGACATGGAAAATAATAATATGACATTAAACTTTAAAAATTCGAATCTTAGGTATTAAATTGAATTTCCAATGAGATCAAAAGTACGATATTTGCTAAGTTCAATTATATGTGAATTTTCCATAGAATTTCATGAAGGAAATCAAGCAAATTGAAATTAAAGATGATGAATTTAACTTTCACTAAACTTTTTGTGATTGCAGATATAATACTATCCCTTTTAGAAAACCCAGCACAACCTTAAAGATATATATAATAACACGTGAGCAAAATGAGATGTATATATAATAGTGGAAGCATGCTCCACCCTTGGAGTTGCACCACTCAAAGAAAGTTAGCATGCCCACTATAGGAAAAGGTTAAAACCTTTGGTTTTGGTGCATCTTAAAATCCCCCAATATGTGGTATCTTATCGGATGCACCACTTAGTGAATTTATAAAAATAAAAAATAAAAAAAAAAGTAAATTCAACTATATATGATTAAAGTAATTATGCATAAAATGTTATAAGTATAATAAATTTAAACCATTTAACCTAAAAGTTTCCAATTAATATTGATATATTATTTATTACTTGACCTTATATACCACTCCTCAATATTTCCACAATCTATATGGGACTCCAACCACATAAGGTATCACAACTCCCCTTAAATAAGATGTCATAATCCCTCCCCCTTCAATACATGACGTCTTCATTGTGAGACCATACACTTGAGCCCATTTGTAACGCCTCTAGTCAAAGTAGTCAATAACCAAACTAACAAACACTTATGGGTCACTTTTCAACCACTTAACCCAAAAGTTTCTAGCTAGTATTGACATATTATTTAATACTCAATATTTCCCATAATTTATATGAGATTCCATTCACATCAAATATAACAACTCTCCTTTAAATACATGGGGTATCACACCACTACCCCTTGCATATGATTTAATGTTTATGCTTGAGCCTTGTGAGACCATCTTATAGGATAATGGAAATTCAATTGATGAAGGCATAGGTCACATTCTCCAAGATCCTTCTAATTCATCCTTACAAGGAATACATTGATGAAGGTGAAAGATGAGAAAACTTCTCTAAACATTGCGATTAACACATCATGGCATACTTTATGATCACTTTTAGCACATCCTCCAATTTCACTATACACCATGCAAGAGACTAAAGACTTGCCTCGTCCCCCATAAATTGAGATGACAAAAGTGGCAATTAGAATTTGATTCCATTTTCAAATATCAATGGGAAGATTGGGTGCATAACTTTTAAGGAAAGTGAAATGAAAGGGGCCTTTTTTCTTATCACCATTTTTGTAGGTTCCCACACATGCATGAATCTAAACATACATTAAAATCATCTACAACTAGATCCCTATTTGATGGCGAGTTGTTTTTACAGTTACAAGAAGTTTCTCAATGTAAAGGTTACCTTCCTTAGAATAGCAATTGAAGAAAGCTTTGGCTATATTGTAGCGACCCACCTACTTGGTCTGATTCTTGAGCCTGTTCCAAAATTCTTGTAACTATCCTTGGTACCTGTAGATAGGTTGCTATGCCGTCTCTGAATTAGAGATAAGGCAAATTCTGCTAATATTGAACCTGTAACTCCAACCTGTATGAAATTTTATAAATGTCCTATAAAATGGCGCTAACAGCGCTATCATTTCATATCCACATCATATCTAAACACATGTACTTAAAATCTCCTGTCACATCATACATCATATATATATCATCGGGATCTGCATTCCCGGTAAGTGGGCATAGCCTAGATTGATCCTGTAGCCTTAAGTGGCTCAAAAGATTACAAATCCAACCTTATACACACAAATATTTACATTACAATCTGAAGATTAACACCTATAGATCTTATTACAAATAACAGAGGTTCCAAAATGAAACTAAGGGCTTCTTTGCCTCTATTGACACTCTCCAAAAACCCAAGTCTCCAACAACTTATTCTTCAGTACCTGTACCTGAGGTTAGCAAAAACACTAACCCCTCAGCTTCTTAAGAAGCTGAGTGAGTATAAAATCAAGCAACCCAATAAAAACAAACAAAAAAATCACATAATAGTAATCAACAATATTATCAAATACCTCGAAGTGATTACTCAAGGAAGCAAGTTTTCAACTCAAGTTATACTCGCAAGAAACCTAATTCAATTTATTACATTTTAACATCACCATGATCTTACTTAGTGATATTTTCCCTGTAATTCCATTTTTGCTAAACTCATAACCTTTTTATTGGAGACCATTTCAATTACTTCTGTTTACTCACAGGTCACAAATATTTTTCAATTAATCCAAGCAAAGCCTATCAACTGGTAGATAAACTACCCTCATGTACTTTTCAAAACTTAATGTTTTCTTAACCAATTAAGACATCCTTATATACTCTTTTTAGTTAGAAATATTCAGCTCGCCTTTCACCTACCTCAAACAAAAGGGGTGACCAGATCCCCATAGGTCACTGAACCGGGCCAGTCCGTCGACCGTGCCTCAAACCCATCCGGGTTTACTCAAAGGTCGTACCACAAACTTACTAGGCAGGGAACAAGACTTTTCTTACATTAAGTGTTTTAGGTTAGTAGGTACTTATAGCCTAAATCCCATTTTATTATCCATTTAGATATTTCATCGTTACCAAGACAACAATAGTATGAACTCAACCAGTCATATAAACCCCATTTAATAAGCTAAAAATAACCCAGCATTACATCACAATCATCAAGCATTCGATAATTTAAGTTCATTACATCACATACAATCAGGAATAGTATAATCAAATCCCGCACCCAACTCTCATTCTAGGATTTTCTAGAATGTTCCCTTCTTTTTTTCTCATAATCCAATCATATCATGACACACAACCAGCCATCAGTAAACCAATATAATTCAACAATCCTCTTGCATTGATCACAGTAAGTGAACGTACAGGGTAATTTCAGCCAACAACAAGTAGTCTACATTATCAACCACTTGTACCCAAGAGAAAAGTTAAGGGGGTACTCACTTGAAACAATATATGCCAATCCAAACAGTCGCACCAGCCAAGTTCCTTTGTCCTCCTTACTCAACAGAAATACCTGAATCATCAGTATACCAATCAATGTTACCTCATTCGCTCTATTGAACCCTAAATTGCTAATTCAGTATTCCAAACCCTTAAATTCCATCCTAACCTCGTATAATCCACCATTTTCCTACAATTTCTAATTCATATACATATGGGTATATTACGCTCTATTATATATTAATGTAATTAAATTTCGACATGATTCTATATTGAATCGTATGGTTCTAAATTATCATAATCTTGCACTGAGCACTCCCGTTTTTGTTTCGTAACTAACCCAAGCTTCTCAAAATCATATTATGCTTCAATGAACCTCAACTGAACATCAAATTCAACTAATCAAATCAAATTCTCTAATTTTTCTAAGGATTTAATTCGGCCAGAACAGGGTAATTATCTTGAAAAATTCACTAAAAATAGAAAACGACTCCAATCTGAACAATTATTGATTTGGCGATCTAATAAATCATATAAGGATCTTGTATACTAAAAATTAAATCAAAAATACATCATTTGACCTATTTAGTTTCCAATTTAATTTACGACCAGAACAGAGCATTTCTTAAGGATCACATATTTTGGAATCAAATTTCAGAAAAATAAAATTATAAAATTAATATTCATACAAAATTATGTCATAATACCAAAAATCATAATTTTTAATCAACATTTGATATTTTTAACAAAAATAGGAAGTTTCGGGCCTTACCGGGGGCTGCTCCGTTCACCGGCCTCCGGTCGCCAAAGCCGGCAACCACTATGTCGGCCGGAATCCTCTCCCACCCAAAACCTTAACCCTATCTTGGCCTAGCAGCAGATTTACCCTAACCCCTTCGAACGAACAAACAAAATTCTCCCTACTTAATTTGATTTTTTGTTCTTCAATTTCTTCAAATTCTTGTTGCATCCTACTTCAATCTTGTTCTTCTTCCTATCCTGATGATTGCATGTTGGAAATTCCAACTTCAATTTGCCCAGAAAATTCTGATGAAATGGAGAGGGTTTTGGTTTCTTTTTTTTCTAATTTTTTGATGATTTGATTTTTCTCTCTCCCTATTCTAATATATATATATATATAATATTACTTACTTTTTCTGACATTGAGGGTGTTGTTCTGTATTTTTTTTTTGTTTTTTTTTGTTTTTTTTTCCTTCCTCTTTTATTTATTTTCTTTTTAGTTATAATATAATATAATATAATATATTATGTACATTTTTTTTACATATATATATATATGCCCATATAATTTATATTATTATTATTATTATTTTTATATATATTTATTTTATTTTTAGCATATAACATACATAGACATATATATATATATATATATTATTTTAATTTTAACATTATTGCTTAAGTTTTGATCCTCACATATATAATCTCTAGGAGAAGGGTTTAAGAGGGTGAAAGAATGAAAATTGAGAAGGGATATAGCAATTTGGAAAAATCCTATAATGATCTATCAAAGCTTCTTAATTTAATCAAGCTCAATAACCATAGGAAGTGAAGATGGTATCAATCTAATACTGTTAGGAGGTAATTTTCAAGTGGGTCTTTTAGACTCTTGATCTATACTAGGAGGCATTTCAGTACTACTAGACCCTGATTAGTGTCAATGATACTTTCTTATAGGGGAAGCATAGCCACAAGTTGTTGATCATGTCACATGGATAAAAACAATTATGTATTCCCTTTGGCATTTACCCTAGTGAATAAAGAATTAACTAACATACAAGAATGGTTTCTATAGAAACTAAAGAAACATGTGATGGGTCAACATGAGGGAACCATTATCATGTTATTGATTGACACTCTAAGATCAATTTTGTAATCAAATACAGCATGTATGGATGGCAACTTACATTTACAATGTGAATGTTTTGTTTACTTACTTGTGCAAAATAATTTCAACAAGGCTCATAAAAACATGTGATGCAATAGATTGGTAACAACTGTTGAACTAAAGGAAAAGTTGTGTAAGTTTGAGCATTTTATGGTTGAGTTGAAAAGGGTAAAGAAACGTGCATCAAAGACACTTGCTCATGATGATTTCTATCAGTTTAATTATATTACTATGGACATATTTGAGAGTTATAATCCCGTTCTAAAATGTATGCGGAGCTTATAGTGCTGTTGCTAGTTGAGATCATTTTTGCAACTAAGTTAAATACTTTTAGAATAGACATGTAGAAGCAACAATTGGATGGGCAAGCAAGGAAGTATTCACAACATATACCTCAAATATGATTAAAAAATGGAGATGGAGAATTAACTTCTACAAGGTGATGAGATATAGCAGACAACAAAATATTTAAGGCTATAATAAGATGTCAACTTATTAAAAAGAAATGAAAAGGAAAGAGAGAGAGAGAGAGAGAGCAAAAAGGAGGAAGGGCCTAAACCATTTACATAAGGAATTATTCATGTACATGTATGTAGTCTCTTGCTCCACATGTGCAGTAATGGTATGTTTACGAGCCGATAGTTTCATATTAATGGGCCCATGCTATAAGTTGATACATTGATTGTAGAGAACTAACTTCTTTTCTCTCAAAGATGGAACATAATTGACTTATCATTCTCTTGGCCAAACATGTTACTTTTACTTGAAATCTATAGACTTAGATCAAGAAGGTACTACATGAAGATAGACATTAAAGAGTTTGATGTCAAAAACACATGTTCTCTATGAAAAAGAAGGAAACAATAGTAGAAAGTGTTCGAAGAAAAATAAACATGTTATATGGAACTTATTGAATGCATGTAATGCGCTTGTTTATGAAATTACCATTCTTTGTACTCTTGTTTAAACCAGTTATGACACATGTACTTATTAAGTTTTGTTCTTACAATTTGTAGTCTAGATAGTGCTTGTACTAGTTGATATAAATCAGTTCTTACCTAGTAGTTACACATCACTCAAACATTGTTTAGGGCAAACGGGTATTCAATGTGGCATTTCTATATCCATTTTATTCTTTCATGAGTAATGTTTATCTCTTGAACTATTATGAATACTGGAGGTAGCATGGCTATTAGTCTAATGTTGCAAGATTTGCCACACACATGAAGGAGAATACTCCACTTGATCCCTGTATACTAACCACCTCAAGCAAGCCAATTTTTGGGGGGGCTCAACTATCTACCTTTTATAAAGTTTGGTTAGCACTTGATCACTATTTTGATGTAAAGTTTTATAAAGCCACATGGCTCTTTAGGAACCCATGATCACTTTATAGGGTGTAGAGGAACTGTTAGGCCTTTTAGTGGATGAGGATGCAATTATTGCAAGCAATAGCCTACGTTAAAAAAAAGAAAAAAAAAGAGTATGAGTTACTTAGAGCAATCTATGCCCCAACATATTAGAGGAGCATATATCAACAATCATAGTTGTCATAGACATTCAAAGTATTGCCCATTAGAGCTAACTATAAGAGGGTTAGGCAACCATTTCAAAACCTATATTGTACAACTCATAGGCATGTTTGTGTTTACAAATAAATCCTATAGCTTAGTACACTTGATGCTTTTATCAATGTTGGAGGATTTTGCCACCATAAGCTATTGTAGCTAGGGCTTAGCTTGTTTAGTGTGAATCTACTGACAACTCTTACTTATGAGTTGGGACCACTAACAATCCTTCTATAGGCATAGTTGTTAAAATCATGATTCTATGAGTTTACGTTTTTATAAGAGTTTTCTGAGTTAAATCTCATATAAAATTGTTTTGTTATAAACTCATGGTAGAATCATGAATTTAAGAGTATGATTCTATGAGTTTATGATTCAACCAATTCTATGTGATTCCACACAATTCTATATAATTCTACACGATTCCACTTAATTTAAGTTTAATAGGCGATTAAAACTAAGAAAAAAATTTTGAGTTTCTACAATTTAAAGTAAACTCATCAAATTATAAGTGAAATGACATTGTATTTGCTTTTTTCACTTAAATTGATTTCATTACTAACTTCACTATTGAAGACCTTTCATTTAGGTAGTTGAGTAAGAAGATATTCAATCTATCAAATGATGATTGGTTGGATATCATTTCAAGTGAAAGAAATAAGGAAAACAAGAAAGTAATATTATGGAGGAAATTGGTGCACTTATAAATTTGGAGAGTTATGACCTAGAAGAGTTGAAATTAAGATGTTTTATATACTCATGACATTGATATTATAGAAAACTAAATATAAATGAATACTTCAAAAAACTTGAGAAAAGAAAATATTGATATTATTGATGGTAGTACAATAATGGCATTGACAATAATGATAATGATAAAGTTGATTATAATTACAATTGAGTGAGATTGTGACAATTTTGATAATTTAAGATAGTTGATGATTAATGTTTTTCTTTTTATTTAAATTTTTTATTATGATGATTTATTTTGTATTGTAATTTATATTGCACTAATATATATGTTTTAGTTTTATGCATGAACATAATGATTTATAATTAACTATTTATGCTATAAGTTATATTATAACAAAAATTTATATTGAATTTTTTTTATTTATAACATGTATTTTAAGTTTTTTTTTTATAATTTCTATAAACATATTTATAGTTTTTTATGCTAATTTACATAGGTTATAAAAACTTACATTTCTATAATTCAATTCTACATTTCAATTTTATAAACCTTGTGGCAATTCTAGGTAAAATTGTGATTTCAACAACTTTGCCTATAGGTATGAGCTTAGGAAAAATTCTCACATATTGCCCTCTAAAGCCATCATGACACTATTCTAAAGGTAGGTAGGCCACTAGTATGTCGATCAAGGAACACTTTTTATACCATACAGTTGCCTATGCAAGTGGTGTAAGCTACTTATAGAAATATGCTCGACCAAGTGACAAGACATCAAGTAAAATATATCTATTTTCCATTTCTTTCATATAGTTTCATGTTAATTAACACTAACTCTTTTTACTTAATGGTAGATTGTAAGGTAGTCTTATGCCAAAGATCTCCTTGAAAAACCACCCCTTATCGAGAGTTCATATGGTTGGCTTAAGTTTCACTTATATGCTTCTAGATAGTATGGCACTACCTCCTAAACTAGATGGTATGTAAGTTTAGTGGTTACTAATGGATTCCACCAAATGCTAATATAAACATTCAATTCCATGATATTAACTTATGGGAGAGGATTGACATTGATTGGGTGACATTATATGCACCATGTAATAGGCTTGTTGAAGAAGTGGCATGCTCATTCAATGTAACTTGAGCATGGCTACGGAGTCGACCTTAATTATATTCAATGTAACTTCAACATGACATAGAGCGAGTGTTAGTTATTCCTCCACTACCATTGAATTTTTGTAGGAGTATGATGAGGAGATAAGGTTAGGATATATAGATATAGACTATCATATAAACTTTGGGTTTTGGTTGCAAATTAACATATTTGTATTGATACACATAATTTTTGGAGTTGATATATTTAAATGTACATTGTGTTCTTGGATATCCTATGATTATATGCATCTATATATTATTCACCATTGATTTTGAGTTGGAAATTTATATTTGGGTTTGGTGTTGCTTTTGGAACTTGGTATTTGAATTTGCAATTAGGAGGAGTATATGTTTGGGGTTTGGGTTTGAATTTATGCATGTAGTTTAGATTCGAGTTTATACTTGAGGCAATCGTTTTTGAGTTCACACTTGATAGTGTTTGAATTTGCATTTGAAGTTTAGAGTTAGTGTTATGAATCGAATCTAATATCGTTAAGTTTGGCATGATAAATATATGATATAAAATTAAAATTGCTTAGAAAACCTTAGTGACTAGTCAGTATACATTATATACCTTCTTTGTAATATTCATCAATAAAAAATAAATATATATACTTCTTAAATTCCTTTGCACGACCTTAATAGATGAATGGATTTTGGAAGGATAGTTTTTTTTTTCTTTTTTTTAAAGCATTGTATATCCATGCAAAACTTATGAAGGTTGTTGTCCAAATCAAGGAAAATAAATAAATAAAACATCAAGTTTTATGACATGACACTTACGCCTATAAGAAAACACATTACATAATCCTGAACAAAACATCAACCCATCTAATGATTAAACCAAATCTCTAACCGTCATTTCCTACAAAATTAGCCACTGGTGTGTATATACACTTGTGGCAATGTTGTGCCGACTTGGCATTCCAAGTTGAATAGCGAGTCCACTCAACTAAAATTAATATAATATATATCATTTGGTGGTTCACATGATGAAATCAAAAGTGATACCATTTGGGACCCATTAAACTATTCTTTTTTACTAACTTAATTAATACCCAGAAGACTATTATTTTAGCTTTGTTCAGAGATAGGTTGCTTTTAATACATTGATTTGTGTCTTTATCATGCCAATGGGAGACATGATGGTAGAGTATGTAGCATATGAATGATGTGAATCCCATCGATGAATCATATGATATTGAAGGTAGTGTGAATGCCTGAGTCTTATAACGGCTGTGTCATCTGTCTTTTTAGATTTAAAAAAATTGACCATTTATTTGTTGCATCAAAGTTAAAGATATAAAGTAATATAATTCGTTTGTTGAGATGTTTTAAGCTTAAAACCTTGAACCAAGAACTAATGAGCTGTAAAATAAGTACTTATATTGGTGAGAAATTGATAGGTTACTAATTTCATATTCCCTCCAAAATAATTTTTTATTCTTTTACCTATATATATCACTAGATTTATTTACATGTTTATAAGAATAAAAAACTATTGACTTATGATACGTGGGTTTCTAACTAAACATACTATAAGGTGTGAAATATAGGTATCAATCAACAACTCTTTATAGTCTTTTTGTTTAAATCTATAAAGAGCTATTCTAACAATTATAATTGGCCTAATTTAATGTTGTGAACAAAGTCTTTAAGCTAGTGGTAGGATCTAGGAAGCAGGGTGATACCAGTCTTCCCACTATCTAAGTTTAAACCTTTAGACAAGTGCACCTATCGATTCTATAGTATAATGAATAAAGATATCAAGTGTCGATCCCACAGGGATTATAAGTACTAGTAATTACCCTTTCTCTAATTATTTAATCGGAAAAATTAATTAAATGAGTAAATAAAATAAATAATGAATAAATTAAAGAAAATAATAATCAATAAAACTAATATATTCAAGTATTGAATCCCCCTAAAATTACTAATGTAATTAATTAATTATTATTCAAATTCTTATTTTATTCTTGGTCCGTGGGAATTCCTAAATTGAACTAATAGCTCTTTCGAGTCATACTAATTCCTAATTTTAGGTTGATTAATTGAAATCTCTTTTAAATTAAAACCCCTAAAATTGCATTACATTCAATTTATGAATTCCGCTATTAGGTTTAACCTAATTCGGAAGATTTATGTTATCCTATCTCTAGGTTTGTATGCAACTCTTTTTAATTATGCTAGATCTATTCTTATATAAAATCTCTTAGTTTTTATATAAGAAATCAAATTTCAACTAATATGCCAATAATATTAAATTAAAAATAATAAAACACATAATTGAATCACATGAATAATAAATAAATCATTGAATAATAATCATAAAAATTACATGTTTATTCTAGAGTTCATCATACCTGAATATAAAAGAAATTAAGTCATAAACATATTAAATCTAAAAGCAATAATAATAAAAGAAGGCATAAATAAAAACATTAAAATTAAAAATATAAAAATCTACTCTAATCTTTTAATTATATTCTACTTTCTAATTCTATCTAATATTTTCATCTAAATTCTAATTCTAACTATCTAATCTAATTTTACTCTACTCCACTCTTCTCTTCTTCGGCTACAACATATATATATATGGTTGTTACTATTTGCGTGTTGCAATCTATTTGATTTTGGCTTCCAACATAGTGATTAGTACGGCATGTCCACTAATGTGTATATTTCTGTCTAGACCTTACCGACAACATGCCCACTAGCACGGTTGTGTCGGCTGTCGTGTTCAACTCTATTCTTGTTTTTGGCCTCCAACACGGTGATCAGCACAATTGCTTCTTCCTTAGCTACTTTACTCTTGTGTTGGATTTCTATCTTGTAAAAATTATATTTTTCTCTTCAACTTTCATAAAATTTTTCTATTAAACCATAAATTATAATTTAAAGACTCTAAAATTAAAATAAAGATTAATTAAGTTCATTATTTATAAAAAAAAATGTAAGAAAATTAATAAAAGGTTATTTTAATTTATATAAATAATTAATACTTTATAACCCTTATCAAATTCTCCTACACTTGAGTCTTTGCTTATTCTCAAGAAAAATAAACTTTAAAGATGAAGGATAAATTTCTTAATTAGTACTTAAATAGATTACATTCATAATAAAGTTATTTTTCCTCAACATCATTTTTTTTCACTTAATCATGTTTAATGTGCTATAAATACTAATATTATAGTTTAAGAGTTAATCCATGAAATATCAAAATTTATCATGTCATTTAAACAAAAATTTACAAACCCATAACTGTACTAGACATTACTTAATCAAGAATAAAGTTTTCAAAATTTTATCAACTTAATTAAGATATATACTTCCCCTTTTTCATCCCTTAAGTACTATGATGTCCAACAAAAGTTTTTTTTTTTCAGTATTATGGAGTAATTTCATTGGTCAGTAACTCTCAAACCAGATGATCTTATACTACTAGGTTTTAAGATATCCCTTCTAACCTCTATTAACTCAATTACTTATTTCTATTAGTAGTTCAGTTTTCTCAAACTTTTCTCTTGACTCATGTAACTAGCTTTAGGCCGATGATCCGGAGTTCATTACTCAAGTCAACAGGTGTTATCTCTAGAAAGGCACCCCACAGGCTTAATTACTAGAGTCAACATGGCCCACTACTGAACTTTATTTATATATTTCTTTTTCTCTTTTTTCTCTTTCTTTTTTTTTTTTTTCACTACTTCTATTTTACAGAAAGATTCTTCAAAAGATTTTTTTTTTTCAATTCAATTATTCGATATCATAGTACTCATAGGGATTTCTAAGAGATATGCATATATCAAAATAAGCTTAAAAACCTGAATTCCTAATTCTTAATTAGTAATATCTTTCCAATCTAGAGTTTCTAAATTTTAAGTGTAAATAACATATAACTTTTGATTTACTAAGATTTCACAATTCAACTCTAATCTAGTATAATAAGTTCATTAATGAAAAAGTAAAGATATATCAAGGAAAAATTATTGAATTATAAATGTAATGCAAAAATTTAACCAAAGCAATAATTTATAAGCAAACTTATTATATTGTATTATTCCCCCCCACACTTAAATGGTACATTGTCTTCAATGTATAAAATAAAATAGAGTCGAGTCTAATTTTTTATTTTTCATTCCTAATCCGATTTATACAAGATCCTATGCTCATCTATTATAGATCCTCGACTTGAACTAAGAATTTCGTCTTATTTTGGAGTCACTACCTAACTGTGGTTGGGAAAGATTGAACTAGGACTAATTGAGCAGATTAATCCTAATTTGGACAACTAGTCAACAAAATTTCCTTTTTTCATTTTTGTGAAAGAGGAAAGGGAAAACCAGAGTTGCTGGACTCGAAGGCTAACCTATTAAAACCTTAAAGTTACCACCTTACTCTCCTGAAATCTAAGCTTTATCCTAATGTCTTTTATTTTGTTTTTATTTTTGTTATCTTTTTATTGTGTTTTTTAATGTTGTTTAAAAGCAACTTATTCTAACTATGGAAAATGATTTTTTATTCTTTTTAGAGTTGCCCAGAATGGGTGCCTACGTACCTGCTATTCAGGATCAAACGGGCCGTAGTTCGCTTTTCATGAAAAACTTTAGTGTGTTTGTTCAGAATTACTTTTGGTTTACGTTTTTATCATTTTAGTATTTTTTCTGGAAAAATCTAAGCCTAAGCTTCATTATTTGATTTTTGAAAAATAATAATTTTAAGAAAAAAAAAAACAATTTTGGATTTATTTTAAAAAACATTTTTCTAAGTGATAAAAAATTTATTTCTCTATTTTTAACCTATCTCTAATATTATTATTATTTTTTTAATTTTTTAATTTTTTTATTAATTTTTGTTAATTAATTAATTAATTAAAATTTTTTATTACCCTAAACTAAAAATCTAAATTCTATCATTTTTTTTCTTTTTTATATATCTTTATTATTTTTCGATGATTTTATTATTTTATAATTTTTTATTTTATTATTATTTTTATTTTTTTTTAGAATTTTCCATTATTCATCCTAAACTAAACCCTAAAAAAAATCTAAATTCTAATATTTTTCTACTATTTTTTTATAAATATCAATAAATAAATAAATAAATAAAAATACAAAAAAATCGAAAAATCCGACTTACTTGGATCCGGGTCGGGTCGGGTCGAACAATCACAGCGATTGGGAGTGTTCGTTGACGGCGTTCTGGCGGCCTTTCGAGGAGGTTGAAAGGGTGTTTCCAAGGTTTTCGAGGGTGGGCAACTCAACCGTGGTGGTAGATTTCTCCAAAAACGCCTCCTGGTGGCGATTCGAAGCTTGGTCGATGGTCGCGGCTTGAGGAACTCCGATAGGGCTTCGATTTCTCTGATTTTATCTCTTTTTCTCACTTCTGATCCGTGCTTTTGCTTCCTGCCTTTGTCCTTTATTTATAGCCACAAGAAATTGAGCTGGATAAGCTCGGATTTCCTCCGATTAAGGCAAATCGGATTTCAGTTGAAAAACCCATCTTCGATTTATGTAAATCCATTGATTTGTTGCGATTTGATTCCAATTGGATGATGTTTATCCTATTTTAGTTAAAGATTTGTTGGATTTGTGCAAAAAATGAATCAAAATGGCCGAAATTCGATTTTTCCCCCGCCGGCGATGATCTCGGACAAAGGAGGAAGAAGGTCACGCGCCCAGTGCGTGCATTCCTGTCAGCCAATCAGGAGTTGACACATGTCCCAAGCAAAAATAAAAAATGGGCAAAACGCATAAATGACCCCTCTAAGTTTCGAACCTGTGACGAGCCATCCCCCTGCGCGCCTCGGACCACAGCTCGAACCAGCTGGGCTAGCCTACTTCTCAGTTTTTTTTTTATTTTAATGTGCATATATGCAATGCAATTTTTATTATTTTTATATTATTTTGAAATTCCAAAAATTTATAAAAATTATTTACCCCCTTTTATTATTGTTTCTACAATTATTTTCCAAAATTGATGTATTTTTCCTATTTATTTTATTTTTTGAATATTTTTCCTATTTTTGCTAAATTAGAAGAAAAATAGTAAAAAATTGAAAATTGATTATTATTGATCATTAGGAGCAAAAATGGGGTGTTTATAAATAGAAAAATAACAAATAGGGAAAAAATTAACAAAAGACGTCCCTAATAATGCTTTATAGACTTGAAGCACAATTCCTGCTTTCTACAAGAAAGAGTTCCTAACATAGTTAATGAATGCGAGTGTGTAGACTCTCGTTGGCTTTCTTATGTGTTTCTTGTATCTTGAAATCTTGCCTTACAGTACCAAGATCAAGGAAAATTTTAAATTTTAATTATTTTATTTTTTTAAATAACTAAGTGTAGCTAAAAAAAAAAAATCAAATTAAACTAAATTATAAAACTAGGTAGTATTTGGGTTGCCTCCTAAAAAGTGCTATTGTTTAACGTCCTTGGCTCAACATTGTTACTCATTTGTTTAGTTTGGGGGGGGGGGGAGTGGTCAAGTTTCTTGGATTTACTTGGACCCTTTAAATTGCCACAAGTGTGATACTGTTGTATTAGGTCCTTGTGAATACCATCATGCACATAAGTATAACTAAACAAGTTAGGTCTATTCAATAAATAGCAGGTGTTGTTATTATTTAGAGGGTGTGAAATTATGTTAGGTGTTATGACAGTCAGTTCTTCATCCCTTATCTTCAAAGTTAAAGTGCAATTACCTACATCTATTATTGCTTTTGCAGTAGCTAGAAAAGGTGTCCTAAAATAAGTAAAGCATTTATATCTTCATCATTATCTAAGATTAAAAAGTCTAATGGGAAGATAAATGTTCCTACCTTAACCAATACATCTTCAATGATACCAATATGAATTTTAATAGACCTATCAGCTAATTGAATGCTCATTTGTATTGGTTTAGGTTTCCCTAATCCTAACTTCTTAAATATATGATGTGGCATTAGATTTATACTAGCACCTAAATTAGCTAAAGCATCATTTATTGATAAAGTGCCAATGAAACATGGTAAAGTAAAACTCCCTGGATCTTTTAATTTCTCTGGCAACTTGTTTTGTAGGATGGTAGAGCATTCCTCATTAAGGGTGATTGTTGAGACTTCTTCTAGTTTCTTCTTGTTAGAAAGCAAGTCCTTCAAGAATTTTACATACTTGGGCATCTACGATAAAGCCTCAACAAATGATAAGTTTATATGGAGTTGTTTGAAAAGTTCCAAAAACTTACTATATTGGTCCCTTGAATGTTCCTTCTTAAGTCGAGCTGAGTAGGAATTTTTGGAACATACTCTCTGGTCTTTGAGGGTTGCTCCTTCTCTTCTTGTGTTTGAACTTCCCTCTCAATTTGCACTACCTCCTCATTAACTAAGAAGATTGCTTTGACGTGTTCCCTAGGTGTAAACACCCCATTTTTTACCCTAATAATCAATAATGGTCAATTTTCAATTTTTTCATAATTTACAATTTTTCTTCTAATTTAGCAAAAATAGGAAAAATATTCAAAAAAATAAAATAAATAGGGAAAATATATAAATTTTGGAAAATAATTGTAGAAATAATAATAGAAGGAGTTAAATAATTTTTACAAATTTTTGGAATTTCAAAATAATACAAAAAGTAATAAAAATCACATTGTATATATGCAAATTGTGAAAAAAAAAAAAACAAATAAGTGGGCTAGCCCAGCTGGTCCGAACCATGACCTAAAGGCGCATGGGGGTAGGCTCGGTTAGGCGTTCAAAACTCAAAGGAGGCATTTCCGCGTTTTGCTCGATTTTCATTTTTGCTTGGGACACGTGTTAGCAGCTAATTGGCAGACACGTGTCAGCAGCTAATTGGCAGACACGAACACACGAGCCAGGCACGTGATCTTCTTCTTTCTTCGTTCGAGATCGTTGTCGACGAGGAAAAATCGAATTTCAGCCATTTTGATTTGATTTTTTTACACAAATCCAACAGATCTTTAACTGAAATAGGATAAACATCATCTAATTGGAATCAAATCGCAACGATTTACACAAATCGAAGATAGGTTTTTCAACCGAAATCCGAACTTATCCAGCTCGATTTCTTGCGTCTACAAATAGGAATCGAGGGGAGGAAGCTAGAGCACGGATCAAAAGTGAGAAAAGGAGAGAAAATAAGAGAGATCGAAGCCTCACCGGAATTCTTCAACCCACGACCGCAGACCAAGCTTTCAAACCACCACCAGGAGGCGATCTTGAAGAAAACCACCACCACAGTTGAGTTCCCCAACCGCCGTGATCGACCGACCCGAACCACGTTGACTCGATCTAACCCGACCGACCCGACCCGCACACCGTATCCGGATTCAGGTAAGTTGGATTTTTTTTATTTATTATTTGTTTATTTATTCATTTGTTATTTATAATTAAAAATAATATTAGAAATTAGATTAGTTTTTTTTTAGGTTTTTTTAGGATAGAATAAATAATAGAAAATTAAAAAATCATAAAAAATAATAAAATAATAAAAAATAAAAAAAATATTAGGAAGAATGATAGAATTTAGATTTTTAGTTTAGGGTAGATAAAATAATAAAAATAAAAAATTATTATTATTATGAATTAATTAATTAACTAACAAAATAAATAATAAAAATAAAAAAATAAAAAATAATAATAATAATATTAGAGGAAGGTTAATAATAGGGAAATAAAAATGATTTTTTATCACTTAGAAAAATTATTTTCTTAAATAAATCAAAAATTGGTTTTTTCCTTAAATTAATTTTTTTCAAAAATAAAATAATCAAGCTTAGGCTTAGATTTTTTCCAAAAAAAAAATATTAAAAGTATAAAAACGTAAATTTGCAGCATTTTCATAATTAAAATTAACAAACCCACTAAAGTTTTTTATGAGAAGCGAACTACGGCCTGTTTGATCTTGAATAGCAGGTACGTAGGCACCCATTTGGAGCAACTCTAAAAAGAATAAAAAATCATTTTTCCATATTAGAATAAATTATTCAAAAAAACAAAAAAAAAGATCACAAAAAATAATAAAAATAAAAATAAATAAATAATAAAAATAATAATAATAAAAGACATTAGGATAAGGTTTAGATTTTAGGAGAATAGGGTAGTAACTTTAAGGTTTTAATAGGTTAGCCTTCGAGTCCAGCAACTTTGGTTTTTTTCCCCTTCCTCTTTCACAAAAATGAAAAGAGGAGATTTCACTTATTAGTTGTCTAAATTATGATTAATCTGCTCAATTAGTCTTAATTCAATAATCTTTCCCAACTTCAGTTGAGTGGCAACTCTAAAATAAGATGAAATTCCTAATTCAAGTCGAGGACTTATATTAGATGAGCATAGGGTCTAGTATAAATCGAATTAGGAATGATAATAAAAAATAAAAAATTAGACTCGACAAGATGGCAACTCCACTAGGGACAAATCTCTAATAGGCTAGCCACTTGAATCTCCTCGAATCACTTTTTCCAGAAATGTCTTTTGATTATTATACTGTTGCTAACCTTTCAGGGATTTAACTAGATTTATGGTTCAGTTGTTTACTTTTACTGTTAAGTTGGCATGCATGTAATTGTGTGAATAGGTACGGTCGAACCCAGGCCGTCTTAGGACCCTAAGACGAGGGGGCATTGTGTAGGTTTCGGGCGAAGTGATATGATCACCGTTCGGGACTGATTAGGCTACCCCACCCAATGCTCCGATATGACCTGAGATCCATTTCTTCGAGAATACGAGAGGCCATAGAGCTTAGGGACCTATTAGAACCCACCTATTTGCATACATAAAGTCATGGGCTGGTAATTGATTAATGATGTAATACTTTTGTTCTGTTCCTAGAGTTCAGATACATTTCCTTGTAATAACATTATTTATACATTGTAAAAAGTTTTTGTAATTAGATATTTCTATTGTAATAGATGGCTAATTCTACAGTCGACCGCCTCCTCCACAAAGAGATCCGAGTTTGCAAACCTCTGGATCCAAAGTTGGTACTGAACCATTAGTTTACTCTATACAACCCTGAAGAGCAGGCCTTTATCCAACAAAAGATAAGGCCTATCATTTCACTGATGAAGATGGAAATGAACTTACTTTTGATACAGGCTATCCTCCATCTATGGGAAGAAGAGCCCGCAGCTTTTTTCATTGGGCCACATGAGATCACTCCCACTCTGGAAGAATACACCCAACTCCTACAGGCCCCATCACTAACCAACGAGGTATATGTGCAAGATCTTGAGGCCGGGCCAGCCGATATTTTGAGTAGACTTCTGGGTATCCGCAAGACAGCGATCAATAAGGCCTTAACAAGCTGCAACGGATATTGCATACGAATGGACGAATTAGAAGCCTAGTTCATAGCTCGGGAAGAAGACGGGGATAGGAAAGACATATTATGCGGGGACCCCAAAAGCTACAAACAGAGGAGGGTAAGCGCTTTCATCCTGACAACTTTCGCCACCATACACTTCCCCACTGGAACCTTTTATGTCCACTACCGAGTCGCAGAGCTGATAGCCCAATTCTTAGAAGGGAAATCTTATATCCCGGCTCTACTGGCTAAACAGATATGCAACTTGAACTTTGTCAAGAAGAAAGGCCACGGGATCCTCCGCGTAAACATCAACCTCATCCTGATCTGGTTTGTGAGCCACCTTAAATGTTTCGGGTTAAACCTGGTTCGGAAAACTTTAGCCCAACAAGTGGACCTTGTGGAATCATGCATAGAAAAGATAAAGCTGCCCGACGACCTTACTAGCCACAGTTGGGTAGAAGTGCTTAAGAGTTTCAATGCCGACGACATCCTGTGGACGGCTAGATGGGGTTGTTGCAACAAAGTCATCCTAACCTGTAGAAGCCTTCAGGCCATACCTTTAATCGATATCAGTGGATGTATAGGTTATCACCCAAACTCAGTGGTTTACCAGTTCAGTACCATTCAAGACATAGTTTATTGGCCATCACTGAAAGCAATCACATTTGAGTATCAAGACCCAAATTTGTTGGTAGCCGATAAGTTTGCTAAGCTAACAAAGGTCAAAGCCCTATAGGAAGCCCGAATCGAGAGCCCTAATGTAGACCTCGGAGAACTGGATGGCGAAGTAGGCAAGCACCGAGCCACCAGGGATTTCGTGATCCGTCAGTTATATCAGACAGGAGAAAGGGCATACCAAGTTCCGGATATCACCCAACCTGAGCCAAACAAGGTAGACCTAGAACTGAGAACCTATTTGGAACAAGTCAGGGCTCGGGTGGAGGTATACTTTGAAGCTGCAGACTACAAAAAAGACATCTGGAAGGGTAGATTTAAAGAGTCTGATCAAAGGAACAAGGCCTTAGAAGCTTAGCTAAAGAAGACCCAAGTTAGAGTTGAAGAGTTGGAAGCTATCATCAGCGGAAAACCAATGCCTACACAGCAGAAGAAGAAGAGAACTAAGAAATAGATTACCATTGTACTTTTTCATTTTTTCAAGTATCGAACTCCAAGTTTCCAATATTAATAAAAATAGAGTTTCTGTATTATATCACTAATCGATTGTTGGCTCCTTTATTTTAGCATATGTGTGATACATGCATCATATTTACATACCTGCATCATATTGAGAAAAAATACGCGCCAGGTATCAAAGATAGCTCCCAAACAACAGAACCCTCCAAGAAGCCCAATCCGCACTCGCTCAAAGACCAAAATGGTAAACAGTGGCAACAATAACGACAACCGCAATAACGCCAACGCTGACACTGCCTCAGATCTTAGGATCGTATCCCTGGAACAAACAGTCCAACAATTGGCAGCACAAGTCCACCTCCTGACTAAGAGTATTGGCCTCCTTCGCACCACCTAACCAACTCAGGAAGAACACTCAGGGGCAAGAAAGGGGAAAACAATAGAGGGTCAACCTCCGGAATATGAAGAGATCAATTCCCACCTCAACCCGGCTTTCGAGCATGAACCGAGAGTCAACCTGGGTCCAACCTTCGACGACATAAAGAGGGAATTAGAGGACAGGCAAAAGGAGATGGAAAGGAGACATTTTCAATAGCTGGCTGATAAGATGAAAACAATAGAGGGGCTTGACGGTTTTGAACAGGCAGGGATCACTAGCTTACCAATATATGGGGAAGAGGTATACCCAGAGAAGTTCAAGACCCCAGAATTTGAAAAATATGATGGTACTAGATGCCCCAAGATGCATACAAGGCTGTATGTACGGAAAATGAGCAAGTATGTCCAATATGACCAGCTCATGATCCAGACCTTCCAAGACAGCCTTACAGGCCTTGCCCTCATCTGGTATGCACACCTAGACTTCAACCAAGTCAATACCTAGGAGAGACTTGCTCGAGCATTCTATGACCAGTACAAATTCAACATTGAAGTTACCCCTTCGGTAATCGACTTGGGAAGCCTTTGAAAGAGACACACTGAGTCTTTCAAGGAGTATGCTCAATGTTGGAGAGCTCAAGCTGCTAGGGTAACGACCCCAATTTTTGAAAAAGAGTTGACATTCATCTTTGTCAACACTCTGGATAAGACTTACTTCTCACATTTGGTGGGCCAGACGTCATCCAGCTTCGTAGAAGTAGTGGCAGCAAGGTGTTGAATCGAGAATGCCATCACATCAGGGAGACTCCAGACAATAGATCCTCCCAGAGTCACATCATCACAAAGGCCCTTAGGAGATAAAAAAGCCAAGGAGTCTACCGTCAACACGGTGAATTCCGGTAAAGTAGACAAGGTTATAACCCGCGTGACATTCCAGACCACAAGTGCCCCAATCCAGCAATCCCCGACGAATCACACCCAGGCCACCAGAGTCTTAAGACAATTCACTCCAATCCCGATCCCGCTCGGCCAAGTCTTCGCTTGGCTGCGAGCAGATAATTTGATTAGCTTTGAGATCCCGAGTGACCGATACAAGCCTAGAAATTTCGACTCAAGCCTCAAGTTTAATTATCATATGGGCCAAGAGGGACATTCTACAAACAGATGCTGAAGGCTCCGAAACAAAATTCAAGATCTGATTGACGTAGGAATAGTGCAGTTGGACTTTGTTAACACACCAGCACCTAATGTCAACACTAATCCGCTGCCCAACCATAAGCCCACTGTCAATATGATCACATCCGAAGAGCCGGACTCCAAACAGTCCCCCAAAACAGCAAAAAGCAACAGCGCAGCGAGAAAGTCACCCATGCCAAGTCCAAGATAAAATCCCTAAATCACAGATCAGGAAAAGATGGTTGGTTAGAGACCCAACAGTCGGTACCTTAGGCGAATCGCATGGGAGGTTTGAATATCTGGTAAATTACTCTTTCACTCTAACCGAGTATGGGCCACTTAACGGATGGGGGGCCGAGTCTAAGAAAGAAGACAACCCACCAAAGGAGGGGGAGAAGTCCGTGAACATGATTAAATCGAACCAAAAGCCGATAGTCATAAAGTGCTACCAAGGACAATCTACTGAAGTGCAGATTCCAAAGAAGAGGTACATATTCAATGTCTCAGTACCCGCAGAGAGGTATAAGGCGGCACCATTTGACTATCGGGCTCTTGATCAAGAAAGACCCCCTATCATTGGTGGAATCACCCGTTTTGGGAGAATTTATGACCCAAAACACAAAACCTCAACTGAAGAGCCCAACACTTAGGTAGGAAAAGAGGAAGAAGAGAGGCTCTATGCATTTACAAAGATGGTCAAGGTAAGCGAATATAAGATCATGGAACAACTGAACAAGGTTCTAGCCCAGATATCACTTATGGGCCTCCTCACAACCTCTGAGCCTCATAGGGAAGCACTCTTCAAAGTGCTCAAACAAATCAGGGTACCAGAAGGTATCACAATAGAAAAATTGAGCCATGTGGCAGATTCGATCTTCACCGTAGACCGGATATCTTTCTCTCCCGAAGAGCTGGAAGAAGACAGAGACCAACATACAAAACCGTTGTTCATAGTGGTAAAATGCAACGACACAATCGTCTCCCGAGTACTCATTGACAATGGATCTTCTCTCAATGTGTGCCCATTGGCTACCCTCGACCTACTAGGAGTCGATCCAAGCAACATCAAACCAAGCTCAATGGTGGTCAGGGCTTTCGACGGGTCGAAGAGAGAAATAGTAGGGGAAATAAACTTGCCAGTGGAGATTGGCCCACAAATATTCCACATCTCCTTCCAAGTCCTCGACATTCCAAGGTCTTTTAATTTGCTATTAGGAAGGTTGTGGATACATACCGTTGGAGCCATACCCTCAAGCCTCCATCAGAAAGTCAAGTTCATTGCAAATGGACAAATCGTCACCATGCGGGGAGAGCAAGATTACACCATCTATAAAGAGACCGCCATACCCTACATCAGGGAAGATGGTTCTGAAGACTTTGGTCTTCAAATATTTAACGAGGTGAATATGGTGACTAGCAAGGAGGGCCATCAGTTTAAGGAAGGACAGTAAAGGACGTTTGGACTAGGGTACGTTCCTACAGCCCAGGAAGAGACACAAGCCAGAGGTGTCAAAGGCAGAAGGAAAGAGAAGCCAAGCGATACTCAGAGGCGTTTTCTACCCCTCCAACAATCATTCAAGCAAGCAACTACCATTCAAGAGCCAAGGATAAGCGAAGTTGACGTCAGCGACGAGAGCCCGACCCCTCGCACATCTAAGCAGCATCCAGCTCTTAACAATTGGTTCTGTTATCCTATTGATAGCGCTAGGTCAACTCAAGGATAGGGAACAATTATTAAACAAATATTATTGTGGTTTCTTTTCAAATTCACTAAATTGCAATTCATTCGTTTGTTTTTGCTTATATACGTACTCTCGTTTCACTTCACCCAGATTCCATACCATCGAACGTCAGGGACATTTCGCGCAGGTAGGAAATGAAAACACTGATATCGTTTCCAACACTGCTGAGTCAGCCGTTGGAAGTGATGTCCTTGACCACGAAACAATACAAGGAAATTGGCAAAAACATGAACAAAGTGGGATTTCAATAGACGAGCCGATGGAGGCAGTAAATCTAGGAAGCACTAAGAAACCTAAAAACCTCAAAATTGGGGCTAATTTGAGTGCTGAGCAGAAGCGCGAGATAGTTGAGCTGTTGATTGAATATGCAAATGTATTCGCCTAGTCATATGGCAACATGCTAGGATTAGACCAGTTAATAGTAGTTCACAAGCTTCCCACAAGGGAAGATGTCAAACCTAAAAAACATAAATTGAGAAGATTTAGGCCCGAAATCTTACTAAAGATTAAAGAGGAAGTCAAAAAGCTACTAGAAGTGGGGTTCATTGAGTTGTCTGACTATCCGGAATGGGTAGCAAATATAGTCCCCATTCTAAAAAAAAATGGAAAAGTACGTGTATGCATAGACTTCCGAGACTTAAACCAAGCCACACCAAAAGATAACTTCCCTCTACCTCACATCGATGTCCTGGTAGACAACACTGCAGGAAACCATCTCTTCTCATTTATGAACAGTTTCTCAGGGTATAATCAAATAAAAATGGTTGAAGAAGATAAAACTAAAATGACCTTTATCACAACATGGGAAACTTTCTGTTACAAAGTCATGCCCTTTGGTTTGAAAAACGCCGAGGCAACGTATCAGAGAGCCATAGTCGCAATACTTCATGACATGATGCATCAAGAAGTCAAAGTATACGTCAACGATATGATAGCCAAGTCTAGGGAAGAAGAAAGCCATGCGATTGTTCTAAGAAAGTTGTTCAAGAAATTGAGAAAGTTTCAGCTCAAGCTAAATCCAGAAAAATGCACCTTTGGGGTCACAACAGGCAAGTTGTTAGGGTTTATCATAAGCTAGGAAGGCATTAAAATCGACCCTGACAAAGTAAAGGCCATACTGGAGCTACCCTCTCCACGTACTGTCAAAGAGGTAAGAGGTTTGCTGGGAATGTTGAATTACATAGCTCGTTTCATCTTGCAACTCACAAACAAATGCCGCCCCCTATTCCGTCTGCTAAAAAAGAATGCTGCAGTAGAATGGGACAATGAATGTGAAGAGGCATTTAGGACAATCAAAGACTATCTCATAAGTCCCCTAGTCTTGATAGTTCCAAAACAAGGAATGCCCTTATTCATATACCTCACGATACTCCCTGAATCCATGGGGTACGTGTTGGGATAGAAAGATGAAGAAGGAAGAGAGCGTTTCATATATTATCTAAGCAAGAAATTCACAAATGGGGAACAGAGATATTCTGAAGTAGAGAGGACTTGCTGCGCTCTAATTTAGGTTATACATCGTTTGAGACAATACACCCTTTACTATCCCATTGAGTTGCTAACAAGACATAATCCTTTGAAGTACTTGGCAAAGAAGCTTGTTTTGTTAGGGAGAATCTCCAAATAGCAAATGCTCTTGTCAGAATATGACATCGCATACATAAATCAAAATTTGATAAAAGGGCAATCTTTAGCCGATCAGTTGATAAAACACCCAGCTGAGGGAGATTCCTAAGAATCACAAGCCCAATTCCCTGATGAAAATATATTAACAATGGAGGGCGCACCAGCAGAAGACTGTGGTACAGAACAAAGCCCTAAATGGAAGGTGTTCTTTGACGGAGCTGCCAATGTATTTGGTTGTGGGATCGGGGTAGTGCTGATATCACCAGAAGGAATACAATTCCCTTCAACAACAAGACTTACATTTCCATATACTAATAATATCGCAAAATATGAGGCATGCATACTCGGCCTTAAAATGGCTTGCCACATGGAAATCCGTGAATTAGAAGTGTACGGAGATTCTTCACTCATCATATTATAGACAAGAAGGGAATACAAAACTAAAGACCCCAAATTGGTACCATACCATCAGCATTTAACAAAGCTAATCGATGAATTCGAAGCAATCGCCTTCACATACATCCCAAGAACTCAGAATCAGTTTGCAGATGCACTCACCACACTAGCATCTATGATTCAGATAATAGGGGGAGTCGAAGTCTAACCATTGAAAATAGAAATCGAAAATCGGCTCGCCTACTGTTTGGTAATCGAAAAAGCATAAGATGATAAGCCCTAGTATCATGATATCAATTTTTTTCTCCAAGAGAGCAAATACCCTAAAATGGCTAGCAAAAATAACCAAAGAACACTCAGAAGGTTAGCAAGTCATTTCTTATTAAATGGGCCTGTGCTTTATAAAAGATCGCCTGACACCACCTTGTTAAGATGTGTAGATAAAGATGAGGCATGTGAGCTGATGAAAGAAGTGCATGAAGGAGTATGTGGACCTCACATGAACGGTTACATGTTGGCCTGAAAAATCATGAGATTGAGCTACTATTAGCTAACCATGGAATCAGATTGCATCAAATATATCAAGCACTATCACTTATGTCAAGTTTATACAAGCCGAATAAATGCCTCGGCTAAAGAACTTCATTCGTTGTCTACACCGTGGCCTTTCTCCATGTGGGGAATCAACATCATCAGCCCAATCACCCCAACAGCGTCCAACAGCCACAAATTTATACTAGTAGCCATTGATTACTTCACCAAGTGAGTGAAAGCTTCATCATATGCCAGTGTCACAAAAGGGGTAATGGTTCGGTTCTTGAAGAGGGACATAATAACTCAATATGGAGTTCCTGAGTCAATCATCACCGACAACGATACCAATCTTAACAATAAGTCGATGACAGATTTGTGTCAACAGTTCCATATAAACCATAGAAATTCAACTCCCTACTGACCTCAGATAAATGGGGCAATGGAAGCAGCCAATAAGAATATCAAAAGAATCATAAAAAAGATGACAATCAATTACAAAGATTGGCACGAGATGCTGCCATTTGCCCTCATGGCTTATAGAACCTCAATTCGAACATCTACTGGAGTTACCCCATATTCACTAGTATATGGTACTAAGGCAGTCCTACCAGTTGAAGTCGAAATACCATCCTTCAGAATTCTATCAGAAGCGTAGCTAGACGAATCAGACTAGGTAAAGAAGAGGCTTGATCAGTTGAATTTGATCAACAAAAAAAGACTCACTGCGTTATGTCACGGCCAGTGTTACCAACAAAAAATGGCCCAAGCATTTAATAAGAAAATGAGGCCTCGAGGTTTCAAAGAAGGAGATCTAGTGCTGAAGAAAGTTCTCCCAAATGCTCAAGATTCCAGAGGGAAGTTCACCCCAAACTACGAGGGCCCATATGTTGTAAAGAAGGTATTGTCAGGAGGTGCTTTGATATTAACTCAGATAGATGGTCCGAAATTAAAAGACCCCATTAATACAAATGCTATTAAGATGTACTATCCTTAAGCAAGAAAATTGAAATTTTGCCAACGTTTATGAATGCCAATATTCAATACAAATTTCGGTGAGTCTAATTTTCATTTCTTTTATAAGCAAAGTTAATGTCTCTAACTAATCGATAATTCCAACCAATTCTCTTTAAAACAAACATTCCTAAACATATTACCCATCATTTCACCAATAAATGATAATGAATCTCAATAAATTTTGTGACATAATTCTACCTACTTTTGGGCATTAAACCCAGTACATCAATAGGATAACACTACAATCATAAGAGCCATGCACATAAGAAAGGAAGCACATCAAGACCCTCAGCCCTGTTTTCAAGCAAAGGAGAAGCAAACCGGCACAAAGGTTCGGTTGTTTGGTTGTTATCCGCGATAAATTGGTAAGCATCTTAGAATAAATAACCTTCATTCACATCTTTTATCAAATCATTTGACCCATTCGCTAAAAACATTTTCAAAAGTGTTAGGTTAGTCAGCCCACAGAAGGGTACTTTCCTAAACATCCTCTCTTAGGGTCAGCCCATAGGGGCACCTTTAGAGACATTTCTTCAAAAGTATAGGTTAGTCAACCCACAGAGGGGCCCTTTCCTAAACATCCTCTCTCAAGGTTAGCCCATAGGGGCACCTTTCAAGACATTTCTTCACCAGGGTCGTAAGTCTAAAAAAGACGTTTCCCATCATAGGTTAGTCAGCCCACAACGGGGCACTTTCCTAAACATCCCCTCTCAAAGTCAGCCCATAGGGGCACCTTTCGAGACATTTCTTCCCACTATAAGTTAATCAGCCCGTAGAGAGGCACTTTCCAAAACACCCTTTCTCAAGGTCAACCCATAGGGATACCTTTCGAGACACCTATTCTCTAGGGTTGCAAGTCCAAAAGGGCGCTTCCCCCTATTGATTAGTCAGCTCATAGGAGCACTTTTCGAATCTGTTGATTAGTCAGCTCATAGGAGCACTTTTCAAATCTATTGATTAGTCAGCTCATGAGAGCACTTTTCAAATTTCTAGATAACCGATTAGTCAGCTCATAAGAGCACTCTTCGAAAGTATTTCCCCCTAAACAGTCACTAGTCTAGCCAGACACTTCTGTTGACAAGTTGCCAGCTCATAAGAGCGCTTCCTAATACAATCTTCTCTTTAAGGTTGCTAGTCCGATAAGATGCTTCCTATCATCAGCTATTCCACTCACAATAACACACTCCTAAACAATCCTTGAGATGTTCCCCATCGTCGATTAGTCAGCCCATAGAGCACTTTTCAGGAGGATACATTACTTCAGATTGTTAGGTTCTTTAAGACCATTTCCTAAGCAATGCCAATCATCACAAAACACTTGTGAGATTATTAGCTCATTGAGCATTTTCCTACTAATGACCAAATTCTAGATAACCGGCCAAACTAGGGTGTTATCCATTCAGTCAAGAGGCCAAAAATAGCGTTTTTCTTATCTTTGTAGTTAAGTTTTCCAAACTTTACCACAAAGAGGGGCAGCTGTAAACACCCCATTCTTGACCTTAATAATCAATAATGGTCAATTTTTAATTTTTTCATAATTTACAATTTTTCTTCTAATTTAGCAAAAATAGGAAAAATATTCAAAAAAATAAAATAAATAGGGAAAATATATCAATTTTAGAAAATAATTGTAGAAATAATAATAGAAGGAGTAAAATAATTTTTACAAATTTTTGGAATTTCAAAATAATACAAAAATAATAAAAATCGCATTGCATATATGTAAATTGCGAAAAAAAAAAAAAAAAAAAAAAAAAAAAAAACAAGTGGGCTAGCCTAATTGGTCCGAACCATGACCTAAAGGCACGCGGGGGTAGGCTCGATCAGGCGTTCAAAACTCGAAGGAGGCATTTCCGCGTTTTGCCTGATTTTCATTTTTGCCAGGGACATGTGTCAGCAGCTGATTGGCCGACACGAACGCACGCGCCAGCCGGTGATCTTCTTCTTCCTTCGTCCGAGATCGTTGCCGACTACGAAAAATCGAATTTCAACCGTTTTGATTCGATTTTTTACACAAATCCAACAGATCTTTAACTGAAACAGGATAAACATCATCCAATTGGAATCAAATCGCAACAAATCGAACGATTTACACAAATCGGAGATGGGTTTTTCAACCGAAATTCGATTTGCCTCAATCGGAGGAAATCCGAGCTTATCCAACTCGATTTCTTGCATCTATAAATAGGAATCGAGGGGAGGAAGCCAGAGCACGGATCAAAAGTGAGAAAAGGAGAGAAAATAAGAGAGACCGAAGCCTTACCGGAATTCTTCAACCCGCGATCGCAGACCAAGCTTTCAAACCACCACCAGGAGGCGATCTTGAAGAAAACCACCACCACGATTGAGTTCCCCATCCCCGGAAAGCTCGGAAGCCGCCCTCATTCGATAAAAAAAGCCGCCGGAACGCCGTCAACGAGCACTCCCAGCCGCCGTGATCGACCGACCCGGCCCGAACCGCTTCGACCCAATCCGACCAAACCGACTCAACCTGCACACTATATCCGGATCCAAGTAAGTCGGATTTTTCGATTTTTATTTATTTATTTATCGAATTTTGTCTATTTATTCATTTGTTATTTATAATTAAAAATAATATTAGAAAAATATTAGAATTTAGATTAGTTTTTTTTTAGGTTTTTTTAGGATAGAATAAATAATAGAAAATTATAAAAATCATAAAAAATAATAAAATAATAAAAAATAAAAAATATTAGGTAAAATGATAGAATTTAGATTTTTAGTTTAGGGTAGATAAAATAATAAAATAAAAAAATTATTATTATGAATTAATTAATTAACTAATAAATAAATAAATAAATAAATAATAAAAATAAAAAAATAATAATAATATTAGAGGTAGGTTAATAATAGGGAAATAAAAATGATTTTTTACCACTTAGAAAAATTCTTTTCTTAAATAAATCCAAAATTGGGTTTTTCCTTAAATTAATTTTTTTTCAAACATAAAATAATCAAGCTTATGCTTAGATTTTTTCCCAAAAAAAATATTAAAATGATAAAAACGTAAATTTGCAGCATTTTCATAATTAAAATTAACAAACCCACTAAAGTTTTTTATGAGAAACAAACGGCCTGTTTGATCCTGAATAGCAGGTACATAGGCACCCATTTGGGGTAACCCTAAAAAGAATAAAAAATCATTTTTCCATATTAGAATAAATTATTCAAAAACACAACAAAAAGATCACAAAAAAATAATAAAAATAAATAAATAAATAATAAAAATAATAACAATAAAAGATATTAGGATAAGGTTTAGATTTCAAGAGAATAGGGTGGTAACTTTAAGGTTTTAATAGGTTAGCCTCCGAGTCCAGCAACTCTGGTTTTCCCCTTCCTCTTTCACAAAAATGAAAAGAGGAGATTTCGTTGACTAGTTGCCCAAATTAGGATTAATTTGCTCAATTAGTCTTAATTCAATAATCTTTCCCAACTTCAGTTGGGTGGCGACTCCAAAATAAGATGAAATTCCTAGTTCAAGTCGATGACTTATATTAGATGAGTATAGGTCTAGTATAAATCAGATTAGGAATGATAATAAAAAATAAAAAATTAGACTTGACACTAGGGTTGGGATCTATATTTTCAGGCAGAGTTCCTTGGGGTCTTTCTGAAATCATTTTCGCAATCTATCCTACTTGAGTTTCTAAATTCCGAATCAAAGCGCCTTAATTCCTTAATAACGCTTCTATAGCTTGGAAGCGTGTTTCAATTGTTTGAATAAACTTTGTCATTAAATCTTCCAAATTCGACTTCTGTTCTAGCAAGTGATGTACCTATTGGAATCCAGGTGGGCCATTCTTTGGTTGATTCTCCCATGAGAGATTGGGATGATTTCTCTAACTCGGATTATAAGTAGTGTTGTAGGGGTTGTTTGGTTGCCTATTTAGAAGTCCTACAAAATTAGCATCTTCATTAAAATTAGAAATAAACTCTAGCTGACTTAGCTGCTGTGCCACAGAGATTCCATCCACTTTCTTGCTTAATGCCTCGACCTGTGTTGCTAAAGTAGTAAAAACATCGACATCATATACTCCTGCTACTTTCGGTTGTCTGGCTCTTGATGCATTCTACTAGTAGCTGTTCATGGCTATGTTTTCTATCAAATTCTAGGCCTTTTCAGGAGTTTTATTATTTAATGTCCCTCTAGCTACTGCATCTACCATCTTCCTAGTGGTTTGATTCAATCCCCCATAGAAAGTTTGAATTTGCATCCATAGTGGAAGACCGTGATGTGGGCATCTCCTCAGTAGATCTTTATATCTCTCCAATGTATCATATAAAGTCTTAGACTCTATCTGAGCATAGGAGGAGATATCGTTCCGTAGCTTCGTAGTCTTTGCTAGTGGAAAATACTCAGCAAGAAACTTTTTTGCCATCTGTTCCAATGTAGTTATCGACCCCCTAGGTAGAAAATTCAACCATTGTTTAGATCTACTACGCAATGAAAAAAGGGAAAGTCGTAACCTGATGGTGTCACCTGAAGCCCCATTGATTTTAAAGGTGTCACAAATTTCCAAGAAGTTGGCAATGTGTGCATTGGGATCTTCATCCTGCAACCTATCAAATTAAATGAATTGTTAAACCATCTTAATGATATTGGGTTTAATTTCAAAGTTGTTAGCTGCAATTGCAGGCCTAACAACACTTGAATTAGCCCCAACAAGTGATGGTTTCGCGTAATCAAACATCGTTCTCTCTTCTTGCTCATTAGCCATGTTGATAGATAAGTTGCCGTTTGAGTCTTGAGCCAAAACTTGGTATTGACTTGCTCTACGGCTTCCCCTAGGCATAAACAATAGCAAGAAAACAGAAACTATAAAAAATAAAGGCTAATAAAAATAGAATAAAAAAATTAAGCAATAAAGGAAAGAATAATTAGATTAACAAGATATAGGTGTTCCAATATCTTAATCCCCGGTAATAGTGCCAAAAACTTGATACTAATCTTCCTACTATCTAACTTTAGACCTTTAGATAAGTGCACCTATTGATTCTATAGTATAGTGGATAAAGATATCGAGTGTCGATCTCATAGGGATTACGAGTATTAGTAATTACCCTTTCTCTAATTATCTAATCGAAAAAATTAATTAAATGAGTAAATAAAATAAATAATGAATAAATTAAAGAAAATAATAATCAATAAAACTAATATATTCAGGTATTGAATTTTCCTAAAATTACTAATATAATTAATTAATTATTATTCTAATTCCTAATTTTAGGTTGATTAATTGAAATCTCTTTCAAATTAAAACCCCTAAAATTGCATTACACTTGATTTATGAATTCCGCTATTAAGTTTGACCTTAATTTGGAAGATTTATATCATCTTATCTCTATGTTTACATATAGCTCTTTTCAATTATGCTAGATCTATTCTGATATAAAATCTCTCGGTTTTTATATAAAAAATCAAATTTCAACTAATATGCTAGCAATATTAAATTAAAAATAATAAAAACACATAATTGAATCACAAAAATGATAAATAAATTATTAAATAATAATCATAAAAATTGCATGTTCATTTTAGAGTCCATCATATCCGAATATAAAAGAAATTAAATCATAAACATATTAAATCTAAAAACAATAATAATAAAAGAAAGCATAAATAAAAACATTAAAATTAAAAATATAAAAATCTACTCTAATCTTTTAATTCTATTCTACTTTCTACTTCTATCTAATATTTTCATCTGGATTCTAATTCTGACTATCTAATCTAATTTTACTCTACTCTTCTCTTCTTCAGCTATATATATATATATATATATATATATATATATATATATATATGTTGAATGCTTGGACGATAAGGAGACTGACTCATATCTCCTCTTTTCTTGCCATTATATATATATATATATATATATATATCAGCAAATCTTCCTCGCGTTTTTCCGGCGTCAAATCTAGCGCGTTTTCCGGCATATCAAATCTGGCGAATTCTTCCTCACGTTTTCCGGCTACTTTTCTTATACGTGTTTTCCGGCTACTGTGTTAAATCTTCGTTACATACATACATACATACATATATATATATACGTCGGGCATCAGCATTCTTAGCGCAATATGTATAAAATCTTCCTCATGTTTTCCGGTGTTTTCTTCCCGATCTGATCTTCGTTTGCTGTGTCGCATTTGTATAAAAAGCTATTCCAGTTCATTTCAACACGGTCATCCTAGTGTCAACAGGGTCGTTACTATTTGCGTGTTGCAATCTGTTTGATTTTGGCTTCCAACACGGTGATTAGCACGGCGTGTCCATCACCGTATATATTTCTGTCCAGAACTTACCATCAACACGCCCACCAGCACGGTCGTATCGGCCGCCGTGTTCAACTCTGTTCTTGTTTTTAGCCTCTAGCATGGCTGTTTCTTCCTTGGCTGCTTTACTCGTGTTAGAATTTTATCTTATAAAAATTATAATTTTCTCTTCAACTTTCATAAAATTTTTCTATTAAACCATAAATTATAATTTAAAAACTTTAAAATTAAAATAAAGATTAGTTAAGTGTATTATTTATAAAAAAAATAATAATAAATTATTTTAATTTATATAAATAATCAATAATTTATAACCCTTATCCTATGGCTCATTTATTTAAAAAGTTTTAGAAAAATCTAGCTTGATGGGCTCGAAATAGGGATATCAAGCTGGCTCAACTACTCTTAATCCTGCTTGATTGATTTATGTGCTTAACAAGCCTTTCTATAGGTTTATTTATCTTATTAGGTGATGAGATAAATGTATTAATAAACAAGTACATGGCGAAATGGTACTTTGCCATACCATTTTTAGGACAAATTCCATCATTTAATCTCTTAAGCAGTCGAATTTGCTATTTTTTTGTAACTTTTATATTAGCTATAACTTTTTATAAATACTTCTATTTTGAGTGTCGTTTGTGTCGTTGTATTTGTCTTTTAATTTCTACATGTCCTTAAGTTTTAGGCATTTCTATTTTTGGAAAATTTTAGATATTTTCATTTTTTGAAACTTCTTATATTCTATTTTTGGTAGCTCTGTGCCTGCTATTATTTGTATGCCCTAAAACATTAGGCAAAGATCATTATTGAATAATATTGAACTTTGAAGCTGTCATTGCTCTATTTTTCTCCCAAATTTTCAAATTCATAAAATTGTTGAATTTAGATGCCAGATATCAAGGAATTTATAGAATTAATTGATATTTAAATGTCACACATTGGGTATTTACATAATCAACGGTTTGTGATAAAAATCCTACTTAATCCCATGTGTTATGTTGCATCATTAAGCCTTTTTACAAGTTTATTTATAAGATTGTTGAACTCGAGCCATATGAAGCCTATTAAAAGATCCATTTAATTAAAGCTAGAAAGGAGTTACAAATGTATTGATAAAGGCTTTATCCGATTGATCATAATGATCCAACAAATTGCATGGACGATGCTCATCTCATCCATAGATCCTTGGAATTATTCGATGATCAAAAATGAATCTTGAAATCTATAAATAGAGGCCTCCTCCTCATTTGAGAGATTTAAAAATAGAGAAAAACACCATTATACTATTGCAAATTCACTTTCAACAATCAAATCAATAATCTCGTAAAGAACAATTAAGAGCATCCAAGAACTATCATAGGCACTCATAAACTACCAAAATCACCTTTCCCTTCTTCCACACCTCTCTTATCACACCTTCTACGTGTCAATAAATCAAAACTTTTCAACGTTCATCCAAAAGAATAGTATCACAAGACGTGCACATATATGTATAGAATATCTAAACGTGTCTTATTTACCCATTTGACAGATAAAGTTAGAATATAAAGTAACCTAACAAGATACTAAACCGATTCAATGAATCTATATGGAGATGATAACAACATGCAGACTATTTTATTACAAGGATACAAAAATGGTCAAGAAAGATAAGCAGGGAAGGAGGCCCATTTCCATGCTCTCCTGCCGCCGTCCAATATTGATATGCCACTCCCACTAAAGCAAGCCTCCTTATCAACATTAAACAACGTGAAACTCGGACTCACATGGGCGGAGCCAAAATATTCAACCATGTTATCCACGTTTTGGTCGGAGGGATTTCTTCTATTCATGTTTCTTTGAAAGAATGTATGGTAGGGTTGTTGAAGTACGCGGATGATTGCTTAATCCCTTGTACTATAAGCGAAATTTCCTTTTTAAATTGCTAATAAATGTGTGGATCTTGGAGCACTTGTAAAATTATCAATTAAAAAAAGGAAAAAGGAATATCTCCTCATTTTATTAACATATTTTCTAGTAAAAATAAGTTTTTTTTTTAATCCATTAACAAATGCTTCAAATACACTTATTAATACGACAAGGACAAGATGTTCTTAAGAAAATAAGACACGCTTTACATATATATATATATATATATATTTCTCGGCCAATAATGATTCATAATCTAAGGCAGTCAACACGGATCAATTAATTTTTAATGTCCACTAACTAGTCCAGTTTTTGAAGTTTACTAGCATAGAGGAGACCGCGTCATATGGACGAAGCTTGCACTTATCATCGGCAAAGTTGAAGATGGGAAGATTAGATTATTCAGTTTTCCGTACTATTCCTACTTTGAAGTTTACTGGGTCCTGTCAGCTAATTAGATTCTGAAAGTCTTTAAATCTTACACGTATACGAAACAAAAAGTACAAATTTCAGAAGTGCAACCCACAAGACATCTCGTGAAATGATATAACTTTAATGGATTTAGTATTGAGTCTTAGGACGGTTGTGTGCGCCGATCGTTTTCTTGTTCTCTCATTCTTTTCCCTTTCTTTCTTTCTTTCTTTTTTAATCCTTTTTAAGAACAAAATTAATTCATTCCCTTAAGAAAACTTGAGAACAAAATATAAGAGCGAAATTCATTCATTCATTCATTTTAGAAAACCAAATAGCAAGCTAATGAACCCAGCCAAACCTAACCAATTACATTTCAAGAAATTCAATTTCATCTCCTAGTAAATCAAACCATATCGATTTCAGTTTGATTTGATCCGAGCCCCTTTCAAAACTACATAGACTGTAATGTAATAGCATCACCATTCACCAATATAACCAAAACTTTAAGAAAAATGTAAACAAACAAACATAGAGTCACCATGAAGCTATGCATTAACTAAATCAATAATTTCACCTAAGCTATTAATTTTGGTGCTTCTTTCGTTGCTATCAAAGAAGTAGCGTGAAAGATGGTTGGTGTAAAAAATTGGGTATCATCAAAGATGGGTTAGTCGCTAGCATCAAAAAACAAAGATGATAGTCCCATGAAATAGACGTAAGTGACTAAGAGGTACTAAGACTGAGTTTAGGGTTAGGAAGGATTGACGAATGAAGGCACTAAACAATGTAAAATGTGATAGCTAAGATCAATTAGGGATTTAGAGATAGGTATTAACAAAAATTAAATATTGCAAATTCTAATTTTCTTTAAAAATATAGCGATTTGCTTTGGGTTTACCTAAAGTGATAGTGCCATGGAACAAATGTGTGAGGCTGTGAATTGTGACTATAAGGTACTAAGATTGAGTGATAGGTATCAAAAAAAAAATAAATATTATAAATTCTAATTTTCTTTAAAAATATAGCGATTTGCTTTAGGTTTACCCAAAGTGATAGTGCCATGGAACAAATATGTCAGGCTGTGAACTGTGACTATAAGGTACTCATATTGATTTTAGGATTAGGAAGGATTGACAAATGAAGACACTAAATAGTAATAGCTAAGATCAATTAGGGATTTAGATATAGGTATTGAAAACAAATTGGATAAAATATGCAAATTCTCATTTTCTTTTAAGTATATAGTGGTTTGCTTTGGTTTTACTCAAAATGTGAACCATTTGGACACTTCCCAAATTAAACGATAAAATGGACCATAATACAAAAGAGTCGTATGTTATAGCTTGGTTCACTTGGTTCAATTCATGACTCCATTTGATTTAATGAACAATCTTACCAAATATATGGAGGCCATAGATCTAACTTAGATCTCTTGCAATGAAAATAGTTATTAACAATTTTTTAAAATAAAAATTTCTACCAAGAAAAAGAAAATCTAGTTTCTAACCAAAGATAAACCTATAAAAAGGATAAAAAAACTACACTTACTAAAAGTAAACAAGGTTTTATTCAACATGTACACCAAAGAAAAATTAGGGTGGAAGTGTACTAAAGCATTTGAAATAGATGTTGATAAAGAGATGTGATGGACAAGACTTCTAATGATGGGAAGGATGAAGCGACTTAAGAGGAGAGGGAGAGAGAGATTTTTCTTGTTTTTATGTTTAATTAATATGACTAATTGTGTATATGACATAATTTGATACTTTTTAATATAAGGCGACCTATATATTCAAATGCAAAATTTGCAAAAATTTAATGACTCCTCAATTTTCCATGAATACCAAATTTTAGTGGGCAATTTTTTATTTACTTTTACATAAAAAGCTTTTTCTTTTTCCTTTGAAAAGTTTTGTTGTCTCTCATAAATTAAACTATACCATTGCATGTAGATTCATCTTATGACAACTATATTTCCCATGAGACTTAAGCATTGGCTAGTTTAGGCCTATAAACCTACCTGAAATCAGCACTTGCCGAAATTCACTGGTCTAGAATCAGCTATGGACCTAAGATCTACAAATCCTCCATGGTTTGCCACTTTAGAACTATAGACCTAGTGGATCCACAACAGTTTTTGGATGATTTTTTTTTTAAATTAATTATAGAAAAATGAAACTAAAAAATAGAGCATGAAATGAAAATATAGTGAAAATTGTAACTATTATCATGTAAATAAGGAAAAAAAATTCCATTCATAGTGATTAATGCATTGTTAATAACAACATAAGAGAGAGAGAGAGAGAGAGAGAGAGAGAGATTTATTGCTTTTATGTTCAATTAATATGACTAATTGTTTATATGATATAATATATTCAAATGCAAAATTTTAATGACTTCTCAATTTTCCATGAATACCAAATTTTAGTAAGCAATTTTTATTTACTTTTACATAAAAAGTTTTTTTTTTCCTTTGAAAAGTTTTGTTGTCTCTCATAAATTAAACTACACCATTGCATGTAGATTCATCTTATGACAACTATTTCCTAGTAGACTTAGGCATGGGCTAGTTTAGGCTTATAGGCCTATGAACTTACCCGGAATCAACACTTGCCCAAATTCACTAGTCTAGAATAAGCTATAGACCCATCAGATCTACAGTTCCTCCATGGTTTGCCACCTTAGAACTATAGACCTGGTGGGTCCATAATAGTTTTTTGATGGTTTTTTAAAAGAAAATTAATTATAGAAAAAAAATTAAAAAATAAAGCATGAAATGAAAATATAATGAAAATTGAAACTATTATCATGTAAATTAGGGGGAAAAATCCATCCATAATGATTAATGCATTGTTAATAACAACATAAGAAATAAGTATATATTTAAAACATGTCTGATTTGATATATATAAACTTTTATCAAAAGGAAGTTCTCACCCCTTAACAATGTAAAACTAACTTTTATCTTTTGATCATCATTCTAATCTCTAAACTTTTGTCCCATATTGTTAATACTACAATTTAAGTTAAAAGTAGTTTTATATAAATAAATAAAAATCATTTACATCTCCTTCAAAAAAAAAAAGGCTAAAAACAATAAGGTTCTTAGATTAAAATGTTTTTTGAGTTTAAGATACAAGTTTTTTTTTTTAATAATAATTATGCCAATTTATGGGTCCAAAACCATAAATCAGAACCAAGATCAGAGAACAAATGGATCTAAAGACCCAACCTAAAACTAAGGTTTTAATTCTCCGTTTTGAAAAATCATAAATAGTCCATTCTAGTTGGACTAAGACCCCTTGCCTAGGTCTATTTTTAAGGTTGTCTAATCGAAACTCTTATCAATCACACAAACTTAAATATGCCCACTATTTTTTTCCACCAGCATCTTTGTAAAGATAAAGAGAAAACCCGTTTCCCTCAACAAATATCTATCTTAGAGGTATTCTCTTCACACATTATGATATCTTCTGTAAAACCCTAAAATTTCGAAAAAAATTATGTAAACAATTAAAGAAAATAAATAGAAGAATAAATCATTCGAAACATAATTTTTAAACAAAATTAGGTTAAATAATGAAATTAATTTAAAATTTTAAATCTATGAATATCAAATTAAAATTTAGAGTAAATAGTTATGCTCGGAATAATCAAATTAATTTAGACGTAAGTTTTTCGTAGTAAATTTCCAAAAATATAAAATTTAAACGCATTCTCGTACATGTATGAAATACAAAAATAGGGATAAGTATAATATAAAATATAATATAATATATAAATATATATGCATAACTATTAATAAAAAAAAAAGTCCCATCCCCTTTCTTTTCCTTTCTTTTCTTATCTTTTGTTTCTTTCCCTCCCGTCTGCCTTCTTCCTTTCTTACTTTTCTTTTTTTTTTCTTTTCTTCTTCTTCACCTTCTACAGCAACCTTCTCCTCCCTTTACTTTTCCTTTCTTCATCTTCTGCCGTGTCACCTTTCCTTCATCCTTTTCTTTTCTTTTTCTTCTTCTTCGACCGCCATCTCCTTTACCTCCGAGCTGCATCTTCTTCAACAGCTTACTGCGACAATGGTGGTGGCAGCGACGGCGATCGAAACAAACCGCAACAACGACAACGACGACGACCCTCAACAACAACAGCAACGGCAGCAACAAGAACGACCCTTCAACAGCACGGCAACAGCAACGACGGAGGTAACAACCGCAACAACCACAGCGACAACAGCGGCCACGATGACGAGCCCAACAACAACAACAGCTGCAACAACGACTGTGACGACTCCAACCCAACAACGACGGCCACCACAACGGCAAGCAATAATGATGATGGCAACCATGGTGATGAACACTAGCGGCGACAACCACGGCTGTGACAATAGTGGCAACAACAATCGCAACAATGGCGACAACCACTCCCACTCCGACATAGCAACGACAACCACAATGAACCACACTAGTAGCTTCCAACTACGACGGTCGTAATAACAACAACAATGACGACGGCCGACAGCCGCCGGTAGCAGTGATGACCACAGCAGCGGCAGTAGCGATGAAAGCCTAACGGCAACAACAACGATGACGGCAACAGAACAGCGACAACCACCACGACAGCAATAGCAGTTCCTCGCTGGCAGCCACGGCAACCACCATGGCAATGGCAGCACAGCGGTGACTGCGACGATGGTGATAGTGGTTTCCAAGTCGAGTCCATCTCGTCTCCTTCCTTGATGACAAAGGCAACGACGGCAGCAGCAAGTGGAGGAGGAAAAGTAAAATGAGAAAAGGGGGGAGAAGGAGCAAAGGTGTGTGTATGTGTATGTGATAGTAAAAGGTGTGTTTACATAGGTGCGTGGTGTGTGTAAGGGAGAACAGCCATAGTAATGGCGACGGTCCAACAATGGCGGCAGGCGGTTGTAGGGGGAAAGGAGAGAAAAGAGAAAGAAAGGGAAGAAAAGAAGAGAGAAAAGAGGAAGAAGGAAGGCCAACATAGAAGGGAAGAGAAAAGGAGGAAAAAGAAAGAGGAAAGAGGAGCCGAGTGTGTATGAGACGAGTGTGTATGTACGTATATGTATTGAAAGTGTGTGCGGTGAAGGATGGTGAGACCTGCGTGAGGATGTGTGTGTGCATGTGAAGGAAGTGAGGGTGTGTGGATGTGCACGAATGGAGGCTATGTACATGTGGGTGTGCAAGTGTGTGTGGTTGTGTGCGGTTGTGTGCGTAGATGAGGAAGATGCATATATATGTGTGGATGATGGTGTGGGATGTTCGAGAGTGTATGTATATGGAGGAAAGGTGCGTATGTATGTGCGGGAATGAAGATGTGTATGTGTATGTGTATGTGCATGAATGAGGAAGTGTATAGGTGTGTGCGAGATGTAAGGTTGTGTATGTAAGTGTGTGTAGTAGTGTATGGAACGTAGGAAGATGTATGTATGCGTATGTGTGTAGGGATGTGTGTGAATGATGGTGTGTGGGTGCGTGCGAGGAAGGAGGTGTATGTGTGTGAACGAAGGTGTGTATAAGTGTATGTGTGGAGGAGGATGTGTATGTGTGTGTGCGTGAATGGGTATGGATATGTGTATGTGAAAGGGAGAAGGAGGCAAGAGTGTATGTGTGTATGTGTAAGATGATATGGGGTGTAAGTGAAAGGGGTGTATGCATATGGATGATGTGTAGTAGGTGCGATTTAGGTGTGTGTGCGTAAATGCCATGTAGCATGTAAGGGTATATGTATATATGTATGGAAGGTGTGGAATGTGTAGAGCATGTGTGTATATGTATGGAAGACATGTGGTGTGTGAGTATGTATATATGTATAAGGAAGGAGTAATGTGTGTGGGATATGCGAAGTATGTGTGTAGGAGTATGGACGGTGTGGAGTATGGACATGTGTGTGCGTAAATATGGAAGTTGAGGATGATGTATGCGAGATATGTATGTATGAATATGAAATGATGTGCGGAGTGTGAATATGTATGTATGGGTATGAAAGGCAAATGTGGTGTGTGCAAAGTATGTAGGTGTGTGTATTGATGGTGCAAGGTGTATATAGAGTATGTGAGTAGGTGTATGAGATAATGTATGGTGTGGGTATGTGAGTATGGATATGGGAAGTGTGTAATATGTGTAGAGTATGTAGGCAAGTATGTATTAGTGGTGTGAGGTGTAAAGGGAGTATGAGCATATGTGTATGTCGGTGGTGTGGAACATGTGTGGAGTATGTGTGTATGGATGCACTAATGGAGTGTATGTACATGTGAACTCGAGGAGAAAAGAGGATAATGACATGCAGTTGTCGATGTGTGCAATTTAGTGTATGATATGGTTGTGTGTATGTATGTATAGGTGCGTGCGTAGTGTGCGAAGTGTGTATATAAATGGATAAGAATATGTATATGTTGGTGTGCATGTGGTGTGTGGGAAAGTTTGGTGTATGTATGGTAATAGAAGCGATGATTCGTAGGAAGATGTTAAAGACAATTGGATAAATGAAAGGTTCAAAGATGCTTCATAGACCAGAGACGTATCTATGATGGTGTAGATGGTGAAGGGAACGATTTAAGCAATATCCAAGATAATGGCTTGGGGGATGTTTAGAATGAAATGGATTTCACAATGAAATGTTCAAAGGATGTTGAGGAAGATCATTCTTAGCCAAATACCCTAATGCAAGATCTTTAGTTGTCCTTTCCAAGGATATCTTGCATATGTGGAAGAAGGAATTCCAAATTTGGTAAGTCGAAAACATTTCATTGCTCAACTTCTAAACAAGGAAAGCAGATAGTCGATCACAGTAACTTGGGGTGTTAGAAGCACAGATTCGAAGGAAGTTTAACATTTAAATCTTGTTCGCTCAAAGTTCCATAAGGAGGAAACTTCATACCTTGCCATCAACCACAAGACGAGCAAAGTACACATATCGATTGCTAGAAAGCTACCAAGTCAAGTGGAGACGTAGCTTTCTAGGATTGGGTTGAGGAAGCATCGCAGAAGGATACTGACTTCAAGAGGAACGCAAAGGAGTTATCCGCGGGAATCACTCAACTCCAATTAGGACTATGACAACCCTAAACAAGTGAGTAGGAAACTTAACGATATGCTACTATGTTGTGTTGTATGTTGAATGCTATGCATGTGAAATTGTTGTTTGTTGTGTTTGCTATTTAATGTGATTATTGTTGAGCTATGTGGTGGGAATTAATGAGTTAGGAAATAAGTCATGAAGAATGTAGGGGAATGAATGGTTCGAGAGTTTAGATGTCATTACCTTAATGATTGCACCTAGCGCCATATCACTAGTGCTATAACCATAAGCTTAACCCATAATTTAAAAATTGTTTTCTTCCAAAACAAACCAAAATATAGAAACTTAGCTCTTCCTTCTATAGCTATCGAATAGGTATGCTTAGTTGGAATAGGGTGTATAGGTATCATTATGTATACATGTCAGAGTTGGTTCCTGAATGTGTATACATATACTTAACATACTTATTTTCCTATTTTAATTACGAAACACACTCATGAACATAACCATACCAAATCATGAGTGCAACCTTAATTTTTACAAATCAACGACCATATTTTCTTACTCTCTTAAGATCGTAAGGAAAAGTGTTTAGTAAACTATCCTTAATTAGATATGTGTCACAAATATGTATACACACACACACACACACACACATACACACACATATATATATATATCATATACAAATGTCTTGAAGACATTGAAAGAGAAAACGAGACGACCTTTCTGGCTCTCGAAAGTGTGAGAATGACAGAGCACTTGAGAAGTGTGATGACACAGAGGTGTCAGAAATGATTGTAAGCCAACCCAAGTGGTTCGGCATTTGAGAGAAATGACATAGAGGTGCCAGATATAATGATTTTAAGCCAACCCTAGTGGTTCGGCATTTGAGAGAAAGGGCACAGAGGTGCCAAATATGATGATTGTAAGCCAACCCGAGCGGTTTGACATTTAAAAGAAATTGCATAGAGAGGTGCCGAGATAATTTAATCCATTGTAAAACTAGATAGGTCTATGTCCACGGGGTTTGGGTTCAGTGTCGATTATGTGTAATAACCCATGCATAATCCTTGCTTGAGATGAGTGAAATGGAATGTTTAATGTTTACTTTTGTGGTATGATTGATTGTGATTGTAAATGTTGCTTAATCACCCTAAATCAATTAATTAAGGGAGTATACCTGATTAAAAACTTGACATGCATTTCCACGAGACATTGCATAAGATTGAAGGCCATCACTGTCACAGGATGCGTCAAAAGTGATCAAGAGGATCATTGTTCCACCAAGTGCGAACTAAGTAATTAGGGGATTGCCGCGCCTTGACGGTTCCGAGTTCGGCCTGTCCTTGAGGGTTTTGCTATGTCTAGTGCAGAGAGGCACGGGAGCATTCACTACTAAGTCAATAAAATATCATAATTAACAAAGTGATAAGATAAATAAACTGGGTAATGACCCGGGCATTGATGGTGGCTTCGAAATCCCCAACCTAAGGTTGAGAGGGGCATAAACCTTAGACTTCACGTCGATTACCGGAAAACCACGTGAGATGCTGCATTCATATGATTGTTCATGCATAGCATATGTTTAATATTTTAATTTGAATTTGCTTGCTTATGTACATAGCATAGGTTTAATAACTTGATGTGAATTTGCTTGTGTGTACGTAGCATTGATAGTGTTATCATCTCATTCACTAAGCCAAAGTGTGCTCATCCCCTCACAGACTTTTTGCGGATAGCGATACGAAAGCTCGGGTGGGATAAGATGTGAAGTGTTGAGGGTTTCTAGAAGACTAGAATGACAAAGTAAGAATTATGGATGATAGATTGTTTAGATGAAATGTTAGGACCCCAATATAAATAGAATTTGAAATTGAGAACCTAGGGATTATCCTATTTTACTGATTGGTATGGGATATCGATTCTCTGCGATCATGATTAATTGTGGAATACGGGATCCATAGTTATATTTTATTATTCAATTATATATACTATGATTAGTTATAAATATAATTATTTATTTAGAGTCTTACGATCTCTAACTCGTAAGATAATTATCATGTAACAGGTGCGCACATGCCATGATAATTTTAGTAGAGACTTCTAAACCTGACATCCTCGACAGACTACACTTGGTAAGCAGTATTGTTACAATTCCATCATCCTAAAAAGAGAAACACGCAGGTTTCAAATGAGACATATTAACACGGCAACCCCTTTTATAGATGTTTTATTGTATAATAACCCATATTATAAATAGGTTTGATTAACATTAAGGTATTTGACAAGACTATTAAACAGACAGGTGTATATATATTCACATGACAATAACACAAATTACTTTTAGCCTGTGTTATTTGAAATACCGGATTTTTATCCATTTTGTTGGAGTAGTTGTGTCGTGGGATCGAATCGATAGTACCACTTCCTAATAATAAATAATAAGCTCATATTGGATGCAGCCTCCGAACAACCATCTCATCAGTTTTATACCATCATTTATAATCATATTTCTCTTGAACGAACACGGATGGAACCCTCTGTTCTAGCAATATATATATCTTTGAAGTGTTGATCGATGCTTAAGGTTGGTTGCCTAACAAATTCTGATTTCATTTGTGTAACAAAATCATGGACATGAGTGCTTACCAAAGTAAAATTTGTGGGGGGAGTTAAAAAGCCTTCAGAGAGGAATGTAAAGAGAGACTAATTGGAAGGTTGGAAGATTGCTACCGAATTGCTATTGAAATTGCAAACTTCAAGACTTGTTTTATTTATATATTTGTCTTTGGTAGGCCAAAAAAAAAAAAAAGAAATGCATTTTAGAGCATAGCATAGATGGAGAAAACATGCTTCAAAGCTTGCTCTGAAAAATTTAGGATACGATTTTATGCAGAACATTTTTCATTTTTTGGCTTACATTTGTCATAATAAAAAAGTATCAAAATTATCGGATATTATCGTCATAATCTTAAGAAATCATGATTAGTGGTGGTTTTTACCTTAAGCTAGTGGGAAAAGCTAAACTGAATTGATGATCGCTAGTATCAAAAATCTCAATCGAAAATAATTTTCATTCCTCATTTTCCATTAGTCTATTTCGTTGTTATTAATCACTATCACTAATTGTCCACCACTACGTAGTCTTTCATTATTACTTACCACTATAATTTAATAATATTTACAATCTTTCCACTAATATGTGCATTCTTTTAATACTTTTGTAATAATATTTGACAAATGCTCGGGTTTAAATGTTATAAATATCAACAAAAGAAATCGTTCTCTACGGAAAACATACAACCTTAATATTACCTAATTTTCAGCTACCTTGAATCAGAATTTTATCAGTATAATATAAGCAGAAGAAAGGAAAAGTATGGTTAAATAGTTCTCAATTTCTTGAATTTGATTCATTTTTTCTGACTGGTTACCGCGATTCCAAGAAAGAGAAATTATACCACTTTTTTATTTTATTTTATTTTTACATATCATCATCATCAAACTCGTTGAAAAATAAGAAAAATAATGAATACCGTATAATTAAGCTGAGACAGCTCTGCGTACGATCAACAGTATGGAAAAGACATTATGAGGGAGACACAATCACATCACAAACATGGGATGTGAAGCACGTGCGTACTATATTTTTAATGATCAGCGCTTAGCAGTCTCCATTCGAGTCATCTGGGGTCCACTGCTTCAGCAAAAGAATGAGTTTATCTTACTTATCTTCCATCAAAAGATTTTGAACATCCAAGCAATTATTTTACGAGACAATCTAAACAATTCATAGCCAAAAATAAAAAAAAATAAAAGCATCAACTTTCTGTCAAACAGATGATGCATATCGAGCTTTTGTTGCTAAATTCCATTTTTAATATTCTCGAGCAAAAAATGCAGCGATTTCTTGGGATTCCTTATGGTGTTGAAAGATCATTTGGTGGCCAATTTACAGTGAGAAAATTGTTGCTATTTAGCTTCTTTTTATCTAAAAGCGCACTGCTAAATGGACAGGCAGCAATTGGTTTCGCATGAATGTGACAACGATTATCGTTTCATTTGTGATGACAACTGAAATCAACAGACTTGCAGGACATGGTGGCAGATTTAAACAAATCTAAATTCATTAAGAGCAATCATCAACCAGCATATCAGTCATCCGATTAATATGAAGTGCCAGAAAGAACTACAAGGACCAATTCTGAATTCAGTAAGAATACAAGTGATATCCCTAAAATGGACAAAAAAATGGAAATGGTTATTATGGAGCAGCTAATTGATGCGAGAAGCGAATACCTCGATAATATGTTCTGATGTGTGATTTGAATTCCCAGCAAAGTTGAGATCCGACCTAAATGACCATTCTCCATGCAGAACACTTCTCGATTGAATTAGATTCGTATAAGCATCCTAACAGAATTCAATTCTGGAGGCCAAGGAGTAAGCAGTTGACATTTAGAACAAAGTCTAAGCAAAAGATTGGAGAAGAAGAGAGAAATGGGTTAGTAGAGAACACTTGAGAGACAAAAAAGTGCTTGCATAACAAACTTATATGTACATATCGGGGAGATACACTTAAGATATAGGGAAATTTTATATAAAATGCAACCCCCTATTCTCTTAATCTTTTTGTGTTTACTGTGCTTTACATGACAGCAAAAATTGAATGAAGCCTATAATTAAGCCACATACAGACTTCAAAAAAGAGGGTTTGACCGCATTCTGCATCTAATTAATTGCCAATAACATCTTGATTTGACCTCTCTCCGAAGAAAAGGATTATCTTCTGTAATTTAGAATATCTTCCACCATTTACTCCGGTTCTCCATTGTCTTAGCAAGTTCACTTGCCAAGGAAGCAAAATCTTCAGCTCCAGATTGCAGTTCTTCAGTTCGTCTACTAACTTTCTGTCACAAACAGAAATAAATGGAATAAAAAGAGAATGAGAAGGCAAAGAGGATAAGCAGAACAACCAGCAATGATATCCATCTTCGTATATGGAGCAGCACATGGTTATCAAGAGATGGGAAAAAAGTCTAAAGAGTTGGTAAAAGGAATATGAAAAACTAAGGCTCCTAATTGAAATAACCAAAGGTAAGGAAATTGCTTTTTTTTTTTTTTTGGTGGGGGGGGTGTTGGTTAAGTAGGAAATTGCAAATTACAAATGAAGGAAGATAAAAATCAAAAGAGCCACTTGCCACCTTATGTACAATATTCTGGACTAGCCAATATTTATTTATTGTAACAAAAGCAATTCTTTAAGGAAGAGGCTTTTTGCTTATTAGTCCTATTACATTCAATTAGCAATGACCAAAGTTATGTTCCAGTATGGCCACCTAGAACAAGTCGTGTCTGAGGAATCACCTACACCAAGCCAACAGTTAGAACTTTTCTTGGTGGATGAAGCAGATAATATTCCAAGTCTTGGTTCAGCTAAAAGTACATCTATTTTATGCCCTGGATTTCTCGTCCCAAATTTTACCAATTGTAACAGGGGAAAAAGGCCCTGGTTGAGGTCCTATGAATTAATGAGGATATTCTAAAATTGCTTTAGTGACATGATTTAATGTGCATAGTCAGTATTTAGTAAGGATTTTATCAGTCCTAACTGGTGATGACTGAATTTCCCCAACAAGACGAAACCATTTATAATAATATAGCAACTTATTATCACAATCAAATATCTCTAGCCAAACTCATATTATCAAAGATAAAAATTCCTTCATCCAATTACTTGATAAGTAGGCCTACCTCAAGTTTTTCCTGTCGTTCCATAAGCTTATCACGAGCTTGAGAAGCTGCTGCAGTGGCACCCTAAAAAGTAACCATATCAGCATCCGAGAATAAGAAGGAGATAAGGTAGCCACAAAATACATCATACTTACTCCATTTTTCCTATACTTGGCAATGATTTCTTCACGAGTCCTCATTCTTGGTTTTACATCAGTACTTGCTCCTTCAAATAATCTCTCTCTTTCCCCCTTAGGCTTTTTATCTGATTAGAGGCAATAATAGCACCATCAAAAAGCTTCAATTAAAAAAAAAAAACAATTTCGATGCATCAAGAAGATTTTAGATTACCTTCACTACCTATCTTGTCACTCTTGGTCCAAGATGAAGAAGAAACAGTAACAGGTTCATCTATCTCAATATCATCTGTAAAATAAATACAACTGGACAGCATAAGAATAAGGGGAAAAAATAAATAAACAAGACATCATTCACCAGCAAAAGGATTGGAACATCAAAGTAATAGGTTAAAGACCTATGTCAAGCTCAACAACTTCCTCGTCATGTGCAGTTGTGGTAGACTCCAACATCAAAGGCCTAGAGAATGTGGCCTCAAGATGTACAGGATTGGCAGAACTAAATTCCAGAAGATCCCCCTGGACCACTTTGCCCTTTATTATACTTCCCAAAATACCACGAGCAGCACCCTATGGGTAGAGAGAATTGTCTCAGTTCTTCAATTAAAGAGGAAAAGATCCAATGAAATGCGCTGTTAATGTAATGCATTAACAAATACCTCCATTTTCTTACGTGGAGATACACTACCAGAATCCATAGCAGCAGTGACGTCTTTTTTGTGAAGGCAAGGTAAGGACTGTGGAATCCTACAAGAAGATTAATGATGACATGTTAACCCATGGAGGGTATCACAATACATGATGAAGAAACAGGCAGAAAAGCAGAAAGAGAGAGAAAGGAAAGAGGAGGGGGGATGGAGGTGGGGTGGGGGGAGGGGGAAGGGGGAGAGAGAGAGAAACCTGAAGTCATTTTCACGTGCTAATAGGGATATGAAGGCTAATTCACAGGCAGTAACCTAGAAAAATAACATATTAGAAATTAGGCTATTTGAAAAAACTGCATATTGATAATGCAAGAGCCATTGTAGTTCTTCTAGGACTATTTATATTAAACAGTTATGCAAGTGGAAAAATCAATTTCTTATCATGGTCTTGCTTTGACCAAATTGAAAATCAGGCAATGCATATGTCACTTAACTTAAGAAAGCCTTTCGCTAATAATTCACCTTGTCAACATAATTTCCTTGTGTCTCAATCATTCTAATTTCTAACAATGGGACTGTCATTGACATTTATCCTACACAGATTGGAGTGTAGCTTACAAGACTATAAGCTGAAAGTCCATGGAGATAAGAATACTAGAAAATTAACGTGATCTGAAGTGAATCTTTTATGTTCTCTACAATTCAATTTGATAAGTTCAATAACTCATGGAGAACGAAACCCAGATCTATGTTAAACAAGTAGGCCTATTTTTCTTTTTGGTTAATTATTATTATTTTGGTTAATATGTAGGTGTATTTTTCACCAAGTTTAGAATTGTAAATCCAGAAATGAGTTTGACCATGGATATCTGCCCATTGCCAGAAGAAGACATCATCTTTTCCATGTTTTTCCTGAAATTCCACCTCAAAACTGACTTGAGAGAGCTTTCCCAAATGACTTCAAGATTAGGCAAAGACCTGTCAATGACACAAAAGCCTTCATTTAGTGAGTAGAATATTCAAAAGCCTGTCTATGAACATGTCACATAATCAAGTAAGAGCTCTAGTGATCAGTCCGTTAATGACAATATCTGGTTCTAATCTAGCTTTAGGTGCTTTTCTTTCATGTTTACCCATGATGAAAAAACAGTTTTTGACTCGTTAGAGACAACCCAATGATCTCATGAATTCTTAGAATTGTGTTTTGTTATGTAAATGTAAATATAAATAATATAGGGGCAATATGGGTAATATGTGTGAAATAACAAATAATATATAATGGTGTGGAGGGCCACCGCTAAGTAACTTGGACCCTCAATTGAGCACAAATGCAATAATTGAAAACCCTTATCAAAACCCATTAATTAAACAAAAGAAGAAGAAGAAGAAGAAGAAGAAGAAAAACCCTAGCCACCATATCATTCTACAGCACCAGACTATCATCTCTACCAGAATCTACCATCTTCTCCAACTTCCTATTGTTTTATTTTCTGCTGGATGAAAGATCCTCTTCTTGTAACCAGTGTCTTTCTGTTTGTCTTCTCTGATGGTCGTCCAACAACGATGGATTCATCCTTACTAAAAATATATCAAGATCACAGATCGAGTTTAGATAAATAACAAGCTGCAAACAATTTTTCCAGCAATTTTTTCATCACTGAAATGGGTAACTTATTAAGTCTTCATTTAGGGACCAATAATCAACACAAAAACGCCATGTATTATCAACATTCTTCACCAACCACACCGCTGAAGAGAATGGTGATTGGCTAGGCCTAATAATTCCCCATTTTAGTATATTGTCACTCTGTTGCTCGATTTCATCTTTTGGTTATGAGGTTACTAATAGAGTCACACCACCACTGGTGGTGTTCCAAATGGCGTAGTCACATTAGCGTAGTGGTGGAAGGCCTTAGAGTGGCTAACATGTATCAGTAAATTAGGCCAGCAACAACTGGAACTCACAATTCCTATCAACCTATTGCATGGCCACAACTAACCCAAGTGTACTAACGGCTCTAGCAATTCCTTGCAACGCCACTATTCTTCCCCCTGGACAAACTGCATTTTCATAGCCAAAAAGTTCGACACAATGGGCCCTAGGAATTTGAGCTAGTTAACCCCAAGCACATTACTGAGCCCACAAAAAGACAGCAAGTACAGATCAAGCATAAAAAAGTACTCCCCTCCACCCCAAAAAAATACGATAGCTGTCGTCTACATATTCCCCCACTCTTAAGTCTTTCCCCATTTGCCACCACTAATTTTTTCCTCTCAAAAGCTTTGATTCATAAATTCAATTTCGAAACTGTTATGGCACTCACAAAAATTATGCGTACTTCCTGAGTCAATGAGCCCCAAATTAAGTGTTGGTCAAGGTTACCTCGCACCTTTATCGAAACAACTAGGAATGGCACAACAAAGACCTAAGCTTACCTGATGAAGCTTCTAGAACAGTAGAAAAGCAGCTCACCTGATCTGGTACTTCTCTCCAACAGCTTGCTTAACAGAGCAGGCTATCTTCTTTCTTTATTTTCCAAGTCACAACTTTTCTCTCTCCATGACTAACTTGATAATTGAGATTTTATTGATCCAAAAAGTGTTCAGCTGTCAAAGACAAGTGATTTACAACAGGGCAAATTTATGTAAAATACACAAGTGAAACTATTGCCTAATGTTACAAAGGTTTGACATATGCTTTAATATGGTTTACAATGGAAACCACTTGGGGAAGACTACCCCCTAGGCTAACTTTGTTACGTACTCTCCATATGCAGTAGACAACAATTGCAAGTGTAGCCCTCCATTGCTGTAAGGTTGGAGATCGGGAGTTTGTAGGTGCTATTAGCAAGTTTGTGGCTCCTTGCCAATTCCTAAAAGAAGCTGGGCAGTGGAACTGGTTACATAGCTCCTCCCAAATGCAAGCTATATAGGGACATGTGAAGAATAGATGGGGGTGATCCTCCGTTTCTTGATGACATAAGAAACAAACTGCAGATGGTGCGATACCCCATGTCACCAATTTGTCTAAAGTAAATAGTTTTCCAAGCCAAGCTAACCACAATATAAAGGAGTGTCTAGGTAAGGAAGATTTGTTCCAAACCACTTTGTACCAGGGTATCGTGGTATTCAGTGGGTTTAGAAAATTGTAGCTACTTTTGATTGTGTATTCTCCTAAGTTAGAGTGGATCCAATAGAGCTAGTCCGGTAACGAGGCATTAGGTTTGAAAGATGACGGGATGTGGATGTTTGACCAAAATGAATTCATCAGAATAGACCATGTGTTCCCTTTCATTAAGGAGCATAACTTGGTAGTTAGGGGTAGACCTATGCTTCTCATCTCACGAGCACTATATAATGTGTCCAATGGCTCTATTGATAGCTAGAAATCAGCCCATAGTGAAATTGTTAATCCATCGTTAAGCTCCCAGCGAAAGTTGTTGCACACTACATTCCTTAGCTTTAAGAGTTTCTTCTATGTCCAGGAGCATGTGCTGTGCCCCCTTTAGCAAGGTGGAATGCGTCCATTCAGGCCATAAACTCTTGGGGTCATCCTTACATAGGTGCCAAATATACTTAATTTGAACCGCCTTGTTCCATATATGTAACTTTGGTATCCCTAGACCCCCACAATTCAATGGCTTGCATACATCATCCCAACAAACCTTAGCCCTAGAGAAGGTGTTTGACCTGCCACTCCAGAGGAAATTCCTTAGCAGCTGATCTATCCTTCTCGTGATTCCTTTAAGCAACAGAAATATTGAGCTTCAAAAGGTTTGCATAGAGAACAAGACTGATTTAATTAACTATAACCTCCCTACATAAGATGCATAAGATAGAAATTTTGAAGTCCAAGAGTTGACTCGAACCATAATCCTTTCTATTAGAACATCACAATCGGTTTTCTTGAGTTTGGTGGAGAGGAGCGGGACTCCCGGATAACACACTAGTAAGTGACCTTCTTGGAATTGTGTGGAGAGTAGGATCTCTTCTTTAACACTTGAAGGGACATTGGAGAAGAAGGTACTACTCTTGCAACTATTGGCTTTGAGACACAAGAGTCGATGAAACTTCTATAGTGTGTCCTGGATCAGTGACACTGATTGAGCATTTCCTTTAGAAATGAGTAAGTCATCTACAAAACACAAGTGGGTTAGCCTTTCATTTTGGCATCTCCAGTGAAGAGCAAACCGAGGATGGGCAGGTAGTCTCCTCAATAGAGTAGAGAAGACTTCCATTCCTAGTACAAACAGATAAGGAAATACGGGATCTCCCTGTCTGAGCCCGCAGCTACTTGCAAAATAACCTACTGGTTCACCATTGATGTTTATAGAAAATCTTGGTGTGGAGATGCATTGCTCAATGAGTGTGCATAAATGGAGGGGAAAATCCATTGCTTTGAGCATTTGTAATATGAAATCCCAACTTATGATGTCATAAGCTTTTTGTAGATCCACCTTCAAAGTACATCTTGGTGCTCCTCTTTGTGTGTGATAGCCAGTGAGTAGTTTAGGCTAGAAATATGTTGTCAGTGATTTTCCTTCCTAGAACAAAAGCTACCTGAGCTCTACCTATCAAGGAAGGTAGAACCTTTTTAATGCGTGTTGCCATGACTTTAGATATGGCCTTGTAAAGGACATTGTAGCACGCAATAGGACGAAATTGTCCTAGTGTGGAGGGGTTAGCCACCTTCGGGACTAGAGATATGACTGTGACATTTACCTCCTTTAACAAGTGCCCTAAAGTGAGGAACTCAGAAGCTGCTGCAATCATGTCATCCCCCACAATCTCCAAAGCATCCTTGAAGAATTTTGCCAAATAACCATCTAGACCCAGTGCTTTACCATTGGCTTGCAAGAAGAAACCCCATTTGATCTCATCTTTATTGAACGGAGCATTAAGGTAATCTTCTTGTTGTTCGCTTAGCTTCCATGTTACCAAGTTGCTAATTTCCTCGGGATTAGGCAAACTCAACAGGCTGGAAGTAGGATATAGCTAACTCTTTTACCTCCTCCATACCTATGGCTTCACTCCCATCATCCTTTGACAACCGGTACAAGGAGCTTCTCCTCTCCATATAATTCCTCAGCCAGCATTTACAAAAATACCCCCCTACAAACTAAACTAAAACCCACAAAACTAATAGACACAACACCACACTCCACATTACAACACCCACGGCACAATGACATACAACACAGCAAAATAACATACAACACACACTACATAGCTACATACAACACATATCACACTTAATGAGACAAACGTCCCTTATAAACCGTCAACAAGGGTTTATATTCTATAGGATATGTTGCATTTATGGTACGGATTTACATCAAACCAACCATTGCATGTGATGGTATCTTCAATTCACCTTCCCTTCCTCCTCCTTGTCTTCCTCTACCTCACCACACTCCTTTCCATACTCTTTCTCACACTTCAACCAAAACAATTTCTTCCACTAATATGACCCACTGTAACAGGCTCATCACAATTAAAGCACAACCCCTTGGCCCTTCTTTCCTCCATTTCCACTCTACTAAATTCCTTAATAGAGAGTAATTGGGTAGTAACCAAGTTTGGAATTGACTTGCGTTGTCTTCCTTCCCCTTCTTCCTACATGGGAGCACCTCTCTACTCAGAGCCACGTTAAGCTCATGGCTTGTGTTGGACTCATGGGGTTATGAAGCTCCCCTTCAACTATAATAAAGACTTAGCCCCTCACAAAGATAGCAACCTCTTGCTTTGGGGAAAACAATGTTGCTTGGGCCAATAGTTACTTAAATTTGCATTGATAACCCTCCACCAATCCCAATCATAATTTGGACAATTCTCCAAGTTTGTTGCTTTAGAGTAGAAGCCCTAAAGCACATGTTACATAAGGATTTAAATTTCATCACTCCAAGTTGAGGTGACCACGCAGTATTTCAAAAATCATAAACATACATCTCCTTCCAAGATAAAAACCATAAGCTCCACTCTTTCTACTTCTTCCATGAGCTAATGCTTAAAAAAATTTTTGCACCTACACTTAAAAAAACATTTACACCTATTAAGCCACCCAATGGGATCAACACCAGCATCATATTTCAGGAAATCAAGCTTAGCAAATTCTGATGCAACCACCCCCTTGTCTACTCAATGGCCATCGCTGCCTTCTCCATTTCAATTATCACTTGCCTCCTCAGTCGCGTAATCCACTCCCTTTTGCACCGTCAATTCATGTGTCATGGAAACCATTTAGGTCACCAACTGTTCTTGTCACACCTCCATGCATGTTCAGTCTTTCTTATGCATCGACAAGAAAGCCTCAAGTTGCTGCTATAAATTTCTAAATTCTTCCATAAATCCCAGCTCTGATATCAATATGTTACAGGATCAAATAAGAGCTATAGTGATTGATTTATTAACAATAATATCTGGTTCTAATCTAACTTCCGGTGTTTCCTTCAACCTACAATGAAAAAAAACCTTTTGGACTTGTTAGAAAGACCCTGATCTCATGAATTCTAAGAATTGTGTTTGTAAATAGGCTTGTTCTTTTCCTTTCTTCAATTATTCCTTTAACAAGTACAAAAGTGATAGTTATCACCTTGAACTACTTCCCCTATTTTCACTCCCTGGTGTAAATTACTCCCTAAAAACGATTTTTAGCACTACTAACAACATAACTCCAATTGACTAACAAATAACCCGCTATTTGCTAGAGTTCATCTAACCACAACAAACCACATGACAAGCTTACACATCAAACAAACAAGCAACACAACAGAACACATTAGACACGACAGCCATGCTGCCACATCAGCACAGGACACCATGCACACACTCTACTGACTACACTCCTTGTGGCGTGTGTATACATGTTTGAAAGGAGTAATTTGCTTCCTAACATGAAAGTGCAGAGCTCCAAAAGAATAGATCATTGCCCACAAATAAAAATACTTTATCCACCAACTGACTCAAACCAGACAGGTCTAAAGCAGAAAATTAAAGAGAGATGATGCATGTCCTAAAATACCTTATCTCCATATCTCCAGTCTGATAGACAAGAGCTATCCCATCTCTACCACCGTCATGCAAAATTGTTGTCCAACAGCATGGTTTTACAAGGTTCACTCTTTGCATGAAATTATGATCCAGCTGATAAAAATAATATAGTTTTAAATATGCAATTACAAACACTGGTTAATGGCGATAATTAATCAATAATCAATACCTGAAGGGCAGAGTCTAAAGGATATAAGGTCAACGCATCCTCACAGCATAGTAACACATAGATGTTTTCCAATGCCTGTCCGGCAGATGCAGTTTCCAAGCAGGTATCCGGTTCAGAAACTTGGTTAGCACTTAGACGAGATTCATCACTACCATCTCTGGCTTCAGCATTGTCTCTTGGACTTGGTACAGTATCTTCAACTGGCACTTCCAAAACATGATGCCTTGTCTCTGCTTCAAATCAAAATATCAGGATGTTTTTCATAAAAACTGAAGGTATACAGCTCACTAATAACATACTTATCAGGTGCATAGCAACAGCAGTCAAATCCTTTTCAGGTTGCAAGGAGCAGGAGCCAATAATATTGCCACTGGAAGCATCTATAATTGCAATTTGTGCCTTTTCGGTCAAAACAAATACTGGACACTTTTCAGCAGTTTTCAAGCCTTTGGATTCAGATTCACTTGAAATATAATTTTCTAGAGAAGGACAAGCATCCAGGGATATTATTGGAGAATCTGAACCAGAGAAACTCTCTCTAAGAGACAAAACTGATAATGTACTTGTATCGAGGATGGCAACCTGGAAAAAAGAGAAAGAAAGAAAAAAGGAGTTCATAAGCATGAATTTCATGTCATATTGCATATAGTTCATTGACAAATAAGGAAGGGCTCATAACCAATATGGCGAAGGAAAGCTGGATGGGTAATCTCACCTTGCCACATTTGAATCCCACCACAATTCTAGATCCAGAACTCACAAATTTCAAGGTACAAACACATGAATGGAGCAAAGAAAACAAAGCTATGCACTGAGGCCCAGCTTCTTGGCACAAATTGTGAACTGCAGACAAGTTGAGTGTTAGGAGATATACATCAAGAGAACCACTTGTCAAAAGCAAAAATTCTTTTTTTATACCAGAAATATAATTTCTCTGTTGAGAAACCAATATCTTGGCCATGAAAAATTAGTAAAATCTTTTCCTCAGATGCAGACAAACTTTCACGTTCCAGTTTTATGTATTTGAAAGCACGATATCGCCATCTAAAGGATGATATGCCACACGAAGAAATTGATTTTTTTTTAAAAAAGAAAAAAAAAAGATGGAGAAGTGTATAGGAACAACAGAAATTTTGGCATCCTTCTTGCAATGAGGGTGAGCATGATGTAAGAAGGACAGATAAGATTCATTGGTACAAGATGCTTTTTTCAAAAGAAGAATATTTAGCACCAAACAATACCACCATTTTGTTAACTCATCTTCATTGCCAACTCCATCTCAGACTATTCCACATCCTCAATAAACCTTCCTATCACAATTAACCTTCATTTCTCTAGCTGCCGATTGTTCCCGTCTCTTTCTCATTTTTTCTACCCTCACAGCAAAGGAAGTAGTACTGACAGAAGATAGAAGCTAATGACTTGTAAAATCTTGAAATGATATACATGACAAGTTTTCCTATCGTAACCTTTAGTAGAGGATTTTGTTCTTATGCAGTCTTGAAAAGCTGTGAAATTTCAGAAGTAAATATTTTTTCTGATATCTGTCTGTATGTAAACCAGGCAACTAGATAGAGACTCATGCTCTATGAGACATCAGGCAATTGTCATCCAACAGATGCACATGAGACATGACAGTTTGCAAAGATGCCACTACCAAGTGCCCTTGTAAGGTTTGTATTATCTATTGAGTAACTTCAAAGGCTAAGAGGAACAATTAAACAATTTTCTCAAAAGGCACAAGAAGAGTAGAAATTCAACTCGTTAAGAAAACTTCACTCAATTGAACTTAAGAGTTTATCCTTGCTATCAAAACTCTCAAAATTATTGAGATTACACCAAGAATTTTCCCAATCTTCACATTTCTCTATTTCTTCCATAATTAATTACTATATGGTTTTATTCTCTCGACAATTTCACTTCGTAGGCAAAAGTCAATTTTGGATTCAATGGACAGTTGGGATGCAATGAAGCAACTAGGTTAAATTGCAAGATCCACTTAATTAATGATCATATCAGAGTTAAAATCACAAATATTCCTCGCAATTTGATTTATCTCTAATTCCATTGGATGAATTTTGAAATGTCTTGATTGCTACAATGATTAGTTACTGCACATCAACTTTATTAACTAATAAAAGCACCAATGCATAAAAATAGGACAGAGGCACTGATTCTCTGATGCTAGTAAAAAATTCTATCATTTTGCAATTGTTTGTTTTAAATTTATCCAAAATTTTACATCCTTGACATGTTTTCCAATCTTCAAAATCCAATATTGCATATTCCCGAATTCCTGCCCTCTAATTTTCTGAATCATTAAGTTCAACTATTCCAGTACTTTAAATATAGTCAACTCATATTTTCTCTCACAATTGAAGTCTAAAGTTATTTCCTGCAGAGTTTTTGTTCTGTGTTAGTGTTAAGATCACCTCCTCAGATACCATGAACTTTATTTTTGCTTCTCTAAGAACAGAATATTTTATAACTCTAGTTTTTCAGCTGTGATTTCCGCATAAATTTCAGTTCAAGTCACATCTTTCTCCTACTTTCTGCTCAACATATATTTATAAACCTTCTAAGTATATTATAAATTTACAAGCTTATACAGGTTTTAGAAAGTCTTTGCATGGCATACCTTCTGTTTCTGTCTCCATCACAACATGAAAGGCTGATTCCTTGGATTTACTAATTAGCTGGTACAGTCGAACCTTCATAGTTGTCAAAGTAATAAAAAGTCAGCAGCATATGCATTAAAGACAAACGGGCAAAAAGATGCCAATCAGCAGTATCTTACATGGCCATTTGCATATCCAACAGCTAAACTCAAAGTGAAAGAGCATAAATCGATTGCTGATACAGATGCATCTAAACCTTCAATATTAGTGCCTTTTACCTGCATATTTAGAAGATATATTGTTCTGTCAATCTCGACTTTATGATATAAGAGCATATATAGTCTTTCCAGATTACAGATACCATTATCAAGCTCTCTCCCACATGTGGTCAGCTCAGAATTTGTTAAATTTAATAAACTTCGGTCAATTTAAGTATTAAGTCATATACGAAATACATATTCACCGGTCTGTCTTTAGCATATTCGTTGAGAATGCAAGTAATAACTGAAACGTTAACACTAACCTCAGCCTCCAATTCATATATTAGTGAAAGAGCTGGATATGTGGCATCCAATATCTGAATAGATCCATCTTGATAGCCTGCCAGATATATTCTCTCAACGTGACGATCTTCAGCATAAAGAAGTCGACTAGGAATTCCACCAGTGAAAGGCCATCCAGCAGGCCCTTTTCTACTAAAATCCAGAGTACATCTTGAAGCTGCAACTATCTAATTGCATGGAGAAAAACTGAGTTCATCAGTAAGTAATGGAAGGGACCAACTGTTTTCTGCCAAGACTACCAAAATATCAAGTATCGAAGCCCTAAAGCAGTAAGATACCTCTGAAAAATGCTTTGAAAATTTGCCATCCTGATTTAGAACACTGAGCTTGCTTACAGTCATTTGTGGCTCAACAGTGGGTAAAACCATTGAATAAGGCAATGGTGAATAAGGAGTAGCCCTCTCTTGCTGTGATATTAAAGCGGATAGGAGGGTATCATCATAAATATGAAACTGTCCAGGATTTGTCAACACAATAAGTGAAGTAGCCCCCAGTGATCCTGAAGTTGATAGCAAGGCCATATCCGCAAAAGAACCATTAAGTGTGAGGTCCATGCGATTTATGCATTTTATGTTTTCTAGCCCATGTGACCAATCGAGACTCAATATCTGTAAAATGAGGTGCACATGATATTAAGCTCTTTTACTTATGTGAAGTTAAAGTTTGTAAGTTGTAAAATACAATAATAACCCCACTGATCAAGGGGGATTCTGACATTGGATAGGTCCTGATTAATAAATGGATGATATCAACAAGTTACATGTATACGTTTCACAGTTCAGAGTCCGCATACTCCAGGTGCATATTGACCATTTAAAATAGTCTCAAGAAATACAAATTTCCTCCAGTAGAAAGTTTTCTCAACAATACCTTCTTCTGTAACCTTCATTTGGATAGCAAACATGCTTCTCAGTTCAATATTCAAATGACAGTCTATTTTTGAACAAAAAGCAGTAGTTCCAAAATTATCTCACATGCAGCTAATACCATGTAATAGTGTGAACTGGATCACATAAGAATTGAAAGCCTAACCGTGAGAACTTCTTCTGAACCAACATCATCACCACCATAAATAAAGAGCTGGCCACCAAGGCCATTATGCACTCTACCAGCAGACCAACGTAGCAAAATAACAGGGAGTCTTCGGTCTCCTGATGATAAATTTAACTTGACAACATCTTTAGATGATTGCCCAGCCTGCGGATTCATGGTAGAGGTGGAAGAAGAAAAATCCCATAGCAATACATCCCCATCAACATAACCAACAGCAAGAACTGATCCATTATTGGAAGCCCAACAAAGAGAACTTATCTCTTTGTCCATCAATTCATCATCAGATGCATCAGCAGAAAGCTCATGCTTTGCTTCTTTTGGCTTAACAACCACTGCTTTACTCTTCAACTGGAGATCTTTATAGCCTCTGAGTGAGACAACATGATTTATAGAAACATCCCAGAGGACAATTAACCCATGTTCATATGCAATCAACAGTCTGCATGCATGTAGAGTGTTATTAGCATCAATCCAAAACCAAAAGATGACATATTCTGCACATAATTTCCATTTGCAAACTTCCCATATTCATTATATACATAAACCATTATGCAATTCAAAACTCACCTTAGTAGTATCACAGGAAAAATGCATGATTTCTTTATGAGAATTATTGACTATTTATCACTTCATATTTGAGTAAGTACATGAAGAAAATTACTGCTTATATTACTATATTCAATCATAATTCATCATTTAGCTTAAAAATAAAATCTTTTTCCCAAGAATCTTTTAGGAATCTAAAAGAGATTGATCTGAATGATTAACTCATTAAGAAGTCTAAAGAAACTCAAGTGACTGTGTCTAAAGCTGGTTAAGTCGTGTATTCTAATTATCATACTCATGTCCCTAAAACCAGGAGATATGGTGCCTGACAAAGTTTTGATGTGTAAATCATGTAGGAATCTAAATATGATTATTTCTTCACTTCACTATAAGAACAATGTTCTTTGGGGTAAAGAATATAAGAACAATGTTGAGACCTCATCTCATGAAAAGGACTAAAATCCATCAATTATGAAAAAGCAAAATATTTTGAGGTTAGCCATGTAAATGTAATTTAATCAAAATTTAAATGGAGAGATTCTAGCAATTGCATAAAGTTACATGAATGCCACGCCTATTAGAGTAGGAGCTTAAAGTCAGATGCCTTTCTCTCTTCTCTGTAATTAAATATTTTGCAAGTCTCTACTGAGAGATCAATGAGGGCTGTCTTAATTAAAATAGAAGTAGCAGAAAAGTAACACCCCTGCATGTGCCAAAGCAAATTTTTACATCCTCTAACATACCATTAATCATTTCAAGAACTAATACAAAAAGAATCAGCCATTCCAACGAAATCACCCAGACTGCAATAAGGCGAGCCACAAAGAAAATAAAAAAATTAATCTCATAAATTTTAACAAGTTCTCTTGCTTACCTATTTCCATAAGAGGAAGGCTGTGGAAGGATTCCCACAATAGGGCAATGAGGAGGTATTGAAATTGTAGCAGCTTCTGAAACATATATGTTGACTTTGAATCAATAGTTGTAAATACAAAAGAGCTGAATAATTGTACAGAGGAACAACCATTTTGATGCAGTGCATAAGGGGTGGATAGCGCATTATCTAATGCAAAATGCTTCAAGATTTCAAGATCATTAGCTCAAGTTTCCCACCATAATTACCCATAAAATAGCACTAAGTTTTTTCATTAGGTGAAAAGTGCAGTTGAAAGTGGACTGACTGGACATTAGGCTGAATATGCAAAAGGCAATAATGGCCACCCATATCTAGCTAAACACTGATTTAAAATAAATGCTGTTCAAGAAGGGGTAAATGTTTCATTTGACAATTAGTTTGTGGAGATCGATCCAATCCACTAGAACCTCATGCTCCAAAGATGTTATTGCTCTTCATAAACAATACAGGTAAGCTTTCATCCTTTAAAAGCAAGCTAGAAATAAGGAAGAAAGCTAAAACCAAAAGATGCTTTTATCATCTAAAATACACAAAAGGCCAACCGTAATAGCTTAATAATCTATATAGAGAGTCCTATAATTTTGGGATGACAAACAGGAACAAAGTGACAGCTTAAATGAAGTTGTGGGATTCAGTAGAATTTTAAGGTAGAGTATTAACAAAAATTACCAGCAATTGAGTCTGCAGGAATAAGATAAGGAAGTTGAATGAGCATTTTCCGTTCAGACTCATACTTCAACACAAACACCGTTCCATTCTCATCTCCGATATACCTAGAACAAAGAATAAAGCAAGTTGTGAGTGAACTACAAAACATTAAACATTCAGTAATATTGCAACTGTTCCAAGAATCATACATATATGCGGTACCACGTATAACTGAGAAAGAAGTTATATTGGATTCCCACTGTAATGTACAAGCAATATGCCTATACTCCAAATCCCACACCTTCCAACAGTAATAAACCCATTAAAATAGTCAATGCATTCAAGAAGAAAATATGAATAGAAAAGAAAAATGGACATAGAATCAAGAGACCAGAAATCTATATCATCAAATTGAAATTAAGAAATTGAAAGAAAACCATCACATAGCTAAAGGTAAAGTACTTACCTGAATGTCATTATCATTGGAGATACTAACTAGAAAACCCTGATTTTGCAGAAACTGAAAAAAAAAATCATGGCAATTAATTAATGAAGCATATTTTATTTAAAACTTAAAAAACATATTAGATGAAAGCAACAGAACAGAGTAATAAATAAACAGAATAAAGAACCATTAAATGCAATAGTAAAATGCTTAGGTTAACTTATATGTAAGGCTGTCATATATTAAAGTTCGCTGACCTCCAGGTGTTTGAATGGCAATTGCTTTGCAGACATAAGAAGAACTTCAATATGGTTGCCACCAATAACTTTGATCCTCCCATCCCTACAAAATATGTAGAAAAGGATTAGGCATGGAAATGCTGCAGCTTGCCCAATCTAACAGAACTGACACCAAGGCTATATTTGGCTGCAAATGCTAAATGAAGCAAAAATGCTCATCAATAAGGAATTACAAGAATCAAAAGACATAAAACTGTAATTATATTTGGAGGAATAGGACATCATCATAAAATTGTTTTAGGGAGCAGCTTTGAGCATTTGAGAGAATTTGATGATAATTTATCAATCCTCCAAAATGAGTTGTACTTTAATTTGTTCTTATCCCCTTAATCTTCTTTTAATTTATCTTCCTCGATGATGAGTATTCAAATGTTGTAATTAACACTTGGAGTCAAAACAGTCTTAATCTTCTATCTTCAAAACTCGATTAAGCCATTGAAGACATTATGACTAGCTTACATTAGCCATTATAGATCAAAAGAAACCTTTTGAACAGTATAAACCAAAGACATTGCCCTCAGAGTGCTTTAGTACACCCCCACCCACCCCCCAAAAAAAACAAAGAGAACTCACAGTGTTCCTACAGCCAAAAGGCTCTGAATGGGATCGAGAGCAAGAATAGATGAAGTAGAAGGAATTCCATAGTGAAGTGTAACACGAGGCTCCAGGTCCATGAATGTTTCAGTTTCATGCAACACGCTACCCTGAAAACAGGATAAATAGAAAATATAACATATATGCAACAATAAACAGAGTCTATTTTTTTTTTAAGTGTCAAATATAAAAACATAATAAAATTCCACGAACTAGGGCTTTCAGCATCTCAATAGCTATCAACCTGAATCTCAGTCAAGATCATACTACAAATATTCATTAGCTGGGAGAGACAGAATCATACAAGAAAAAACGGAAGTTTCATGCAAACTCCAGAGTTAACACCATAAACTACAACAAATTTTCTCTCTTTTCCTAATTTTTTTTTTCCTAGTCCAACCAGTGATCGTAGTCCAGGTTTCAAAAATATTCCGCTTTACCATTTTACCACCAGTACCAAAGTCCCTTGTTTAGCATACTCACAACATAACTTATAATTTCTAATACACTGATCTAATATGTAATCAGTACTTTTAAAATTGAAAATTTTTTATCAAATGTGCTTAACATAGCAAGATCATCTTTTATATTAAGGACAATACTACTGCACGGATTGCGCTAATCCAAAATCACCAGCGATTATCATATTTACAGAATCATCAAATCCATAAATTTAAGTTTCGAACAATTAATCAAAATCCACATACTTTTTCCCTAACCACAAGGAACTATAGCTCTTATGGTAGCATCAAAAGCTTAAATTGAATTTCATCCACATCAACATTGTGAAAAGTAATTCAAATTCCAATTTAGAGGACAAAAAATACAACTTTGAATCAAGTCTACTTTTACAGGAATTTAATTATCACCAATTTTTCTTTTTTTAATCCTAAAAGGGATAGTCTTAGGGAAAAGACAATAATAATCGACAATACCAGAAGTCAAACTACAATCTCATAATAATCAGGAGAGAGAAAGACATCAAACAGAAGTACGGACCTGAGTTGGTTGAGATTGTGCTTGTGATTGATGCTGTTGATGATGATTCTGATGATGATGTTGTGCTGCCTTTAGGAGTAAACGTTTTGCGAACTTGTCCATGAATTAAGAAAAATTCGAAAGGAGCTGAGTGTGTTTACAACTATGGTATCGGAATGTGGAATCCGTTTGTTTTCTGAAGAGAGAGAAAGAGGGGGTGAAATCTGGTAATATTGGTTCCTTTTTCAAATGTGTTCCAACTTCCAAAGCTGGGACAACAAGGTAAAGGGCTTACTTCGCTCTCACGACGCAGAAAACGACACCCGCGACGGCACCACGGACGGTTCAAATACCACCCGGTTCAACCTTCGGATTTTTTCGATGCAAAAAAAAAAAAAATGACAGTTGAAAAAACTTAGTAAGAGAGTAACGTGGGGAGTATGCTCTTTATCTCATCATAAGGAGGTGTACTGAAGACTTTATAAATAGTGCAATTGCATTGGAGTTAGGCACCCATCTACACATTGGAACAGAGGCTCAATGTCCACAAAATGTCAATACATAGACCCGACTATATCGGATTGACTTTCGAGAAGACTAACATGAAGTAGCCGACATTGCAAGGTCATAAGGCTTATGGGATGAGCACCGTGATCAATTGGTGCAGCTAAAGCCTAGTGATAGAATCCATCGAGATTATGTTCTCAGCCAGAGATACGTATATCATTTGGAAGGTATATTTGAATGTATGATAAGTAAAGCGTCAATATTTATCCAATAAGTTAGTAAAATAATTCATACTAATTTATCCCAAAAAAATAATAATAATTCATACTAACTCGTTATGCTTTATTTATTTATATAGGTTGACACATTTTACGATATCTACTTAATATCAAATCTACCATAATATTTTTTTCTTATTGATAAAGGAATTTAGTTTGCTATGGATCATGATAAGTTGATAGTATTCTTTGTAACTCACTAGAATTAAACACATGACAAAGACGTAAACCTAAAGTCAACACACCTAGAGTCACCTCACCCCGAGCCATTAGCACCACCTTGCTACAAAGGTAGAGTGAGGCAAATGACAAATATACAGTCGGTTTTGTCATCAAGAGGCTATATCAAATAGATCTTTATCTTCTACACCGAATTCTATAGTTACCAATTGATCCAATGTATCCCAACACATCATTAGTACCATACAACAAACAATGGATATTTAGTGACATCATAGGTAACTAAGTAGCCTATCTGAGCTCCTTTATGATACTTCATCCTGACTCACAAAGTGATCCTCTCCCTACTCCACCTAGTGCATAGAAAGATGATATCAGTTACCAAAGATGACTATGGGGAAGGTGACATACAATTTCATCCCCTTACTCATGGAGTCCAGTGTTACCTTGTGACTTTGATGGATCACCTGCATAGGATCATGTATCAAGAGAGTCGCATGGTGTAGATTATCCTTCTAATGGCCACAGTGGATGAGTCACATGGCGAGATTCAGTTTTTCCTTAGTTTCCATTATATTTGTCAAAGGAGTGACATTTGGGGAAATGCAACAAACATCTTTAATCATTTCCTAAGAATTTTAAGATTCCCTTATTAGAAAGTCTTGCTTGTATATTTGTAAATAAAATCCATTTATATATATAAGATACACTATAATTATAACAATAATTAATTTATTTTTTTGGGGATAATTTTAATACTAACTTTAATGAGGTAGCCTACTATCCCTCCCCAAGTTCTATGTTGGTCCCTAATGCTAAAGGTAGTCTCAATGATATTAAGACTAATATACAATATGTAACTAATATATAAAGTAACTAAATGTTTCATTGGAAATATTACTAGCATTACTATTGGTAAAATATTATATAAGGGCCTAAATATGATAAAAACAAATAATTAATTATAAAATCCCTCCTAATGTATATGCTTTATTCTTTTTCTAGCTTTTGAGTTTGGTAATTGAACAAAGTAACAATATTTCTTTTTAATGGAAATTTTGATGTAATAAAGGTCAAAGTATAATTTCATTTAATATTGATATACAATATATGGCCTATGTTCAAACAATAATGAAAATATGAATAATACTAACATACGATATGTAATGAAACAATTGATTTCATTAACATACTAATGGTCAAGAATTATGATGATATGAACAATATCAATGTTAATATATAGGTTAGGCCTTGTCATATAATCGAATAAAACTACTAAATGGTTCTTTACATTTCAATTTAGTTTGCAGTTCAATTTAAGAGAATTCAAAACTGTTATATGATTCTATATAGAGGTTAAATTGAACCAAATTACTTAAACTCCAACACTCCATCAATGAAAAAAATAAAATAACCTAAAGAAGTGGTTTCGAATTGTTTTATTTTTCTCTTTATTATAAGATGTCTAAAAATATTTAAATATTTGAAATGAGGTATGCTTAAAGTAAAACAGTTGAAGTTGAATGAGAAGATTAAAAGTTAAATGAGACGCAAGACCTTATTTTATTTGCGGATTTAGAACTTTGCTTTGTAATGTTTTGATGGCAACTAAAACCTTTTGATTTTGAGCTTTATAATAAACTATTGATATTATATGTTGTGGGTTGGCAACAAATTAGGTAGTAAAGAGCATATGAGCAAGTTCAATAGTATTTTATCATCTTTTGTAAGTTTTTTTCTCCTCCTTACTTATTATATGAAATGGATGATCCATCAAGAAATATACAAAATAAGTTTAATGATAGGAATCAAAATCCGACAAGACTTATCATTAAGACAAGAACTAAAGGATTTCGAATCTTGGTGATGAGGACCCATTTTGAGCAAATCGACCCTGGAATTATTCGTTTACTAACCTCTTTTATCCTATTCATGTATTTTATATTCCAACAGGAATACTTATCATGCTTTATAGGGCAATGGACAAACTCACTCAAACTCAGCTTGTGGGTTATCCATGGACCGACCTGAGCCAGCGATGAGCTAGGCCGATGAATCCTATAGAAGACCGGCGTCTTGAAGACCAATTTCTTTTATGTATTTTTCGTTTGCATGGATTATTTATGTTGTAATCATTTTGGGACACTTTTATTTCCTTGTAATATTCATTTAGGGTTAGCCACCTTAAAAGTGGTAAACTTGTAATTTTGAGCACTTTTTAACCCTAGGAGTAGCAAGTATAAATACTTGCTTAAGAGAGGGTTTGAGGAGGCTTATTTTTGCAGATCAAACACTACCTTTCACATGAGAATTAGGGTTCCTAATTGTCATCTAAACTCTTATCAATTTCAATCCCAAGAGTTGAAATTGTGGCGAGTGCAACATCTTGAAATTGTGAGCTATATCAATTTCATTTTGTTGTGATTTCTTTTCTTCTCTAGTGTGTCATATCTAGGGTTGAATTGAGATAGTTCTTGGTCAAAAATACATCTTATTGTTCACGAAATATTGTGTTTATTTGAAGTACTTAGCAATTGGATTCGGATCATCATTGAAGAATCCACTTGAAAACGTGTTCTTCTCTATTGGAAAGGAATTCTTATAATTGAGGTTTTCTTTTGAATTTGTGAATTATTTGCGTGGATTATATGAGATTAGAGTGTTGTTAGAAGATATTATCATTGTGGTATTATAATTATATCATTGGACATTTGGATTTTATCATATCTTCATTAGGGTTCACGTGATTTAGCCTTGTGGATCCGGTTTTTGCCTTGACTTGAGATTGTTTTTCTTAAGTCTTTTGATTGTGCTTCTTAGTGGAATTAGGCACATCATCTTTTTGGTATCAGAGCAATCATCATATTTGGATTTAAGATTAAACACATCCTAATTGAAGAATCGGTTATAAACATTGGAAATTGATGCCATTATTCATGAGATTGAGACTAGTTTGGTTGACATTGTTTGATTGTCTTTCAAATTGGTTTTGTATGTGCTTAATCTTGGTTTTAGGCACATCATTTAAGTAGCAAGTTGAGCTTGTTTAAGGAAAACAATTATTATGTTTATTAAAAAGGAGAATATATGTCTCTATATTTTAAAGACCAAATTTTTATATAATGCTAAACAAGGTTAAGTGGTTAGGTCTACAATCTTACAAACATGAGGTTATTATTCAATTTCCATAAAAGTCATTTTATTTTTTTCAAATTGGATTCATTGCTTGGATGACTTTTTTCTTTTCTTTTCTTTTTTTCCCTTCTTTGTAATCCATTTTTATTGATAGCAAAACTTAGATGAGTTTCTTTATTCTCTTTTTTATATATAAATTGATAGTCTAATTTCAACTAGTATATATGCTATAACAAAAAGATAAAAGTAACACTAATTATTATTTAATACTTGACCAAATTAAACAAGACAAATATTTGTTATCTAAACTACTAGATGTTTAATAATGGTTGGTTGGAACACCATTAAAACAATCAACTTGAGACAATAGATATGAATTTCGATGAAGCGCACTAAGCACCCACAATTTAATTGATAAATGAGTTGAATCAAGGTATAAAACAACATTATTAAAATGCTCAAGTTATGGATTTAATTTTTTTTTTCAACACAATTAACAAAATGGACTATATTATGGATTGAGATTTAAAACATAAACCTATTAAAACCAAGATACAAAACACAACCTAGTCAAAATGCAAGCTCTACCATCTACCCGACCCTCAACCATTCCTATCTAATGTATGGGAGTAAATAAGATTCCACTATTGGCACATATTTTAATTTGTGAAGAATTACATAGAGAGTAGCTATGGGTAATTCAAAGTTTTAGAATGGTTCATGATTGAAGTCACAAGAAAATCATGAACATATGGTCCTAGTTGAGATGGAAGTAGCTTCTAAAATCTACATGTAGTTTCTTTGAAGCTTCATAAGCAAATACTGTAGTATATTGAAAAAAATAAAGAATAACTATTTCTTCTAACCTATTCCCTTAGTATTAAAAAGCAATTGCGATTTCTTATGTCACAGTAACAGCAATTTCATAAAATGACTATTCCACCAACTAAAAGTAAATATAGGACTATAGAGAGAAATAACTAATTTATCATATCCTTATTTAGCCAACAAAACAAGCTATTAGTGTTTCAATTCGGAATGCCACCGTTACCTTGCCCTTGTGTTGATAGAGTATTTTGTGTTTGGCCCCCCAAGGCTCATCTTAACCCACTCAGATTCCCTTCCATGCTCCTCTCATCCATGCTAACCTCTTTTGACACTAAATTGCACAATCTAACCCTAAGTCTCAAGTTCCGACCTCCTCCTCTAAATTAGATTTATGCTCCTACCCCTATAATGGATAAGCATATGGGAGTGATATAAATAAGGAAAGGGGTTATTCAAAGATACACCCCCACCATATTATGTGAGGATCTCGAGAATTAATGCACTTCCCTAATTAAGATCATCTACAACACTTATAAATAAAAGGAGAAGGGTGATCGAGTAAAGGACTTTTTTTAACTCTCCTAATTTTAAAATTCCAAAAACCTTCTCATTCTTCTTGTGCTAACTTAGATATCAGAGTGGTTGAGCCAAAACAAACTCTAGTACTCCTATAGCTTAATTCATTTCCATTTTAAAGGTGATTTAACCATCTTTTGGAAGCCTAGCACAACATCCCCCCCCCCCCCTAACTCTCTTTACTGACAAGTCGGCAAAGAGAGTTGACAGTTACACAAGCTCCGAAGGTCTTGAAAATGAGATATATTGCTTATGACAATCTCTATGTCATGAGCCTTAACATCTTACTAACAAAGGTATCATTAGGTGACCAAGCAAGTAAGTGATCCAACCTGGGTCTTGTTGTGCCAAGTTATTGAATTTTTTAGCAAGCAAGTGTCCTAACCTGTGCTAAGTATTGTGGTAAGCTAGCTAAGTGCCGAGGAGAACCGAATAGTCATCTCTGAGATGTCTGCTCATTGTAAGACATTGATGATTATAAAAGTCTTCCGCACCGCCTTGAAATTGTGAATGTCACTTAGAGGAATGGCACTATTAAGGGTCCAACCTATTGGCGCGGAATCAAGGAGACATGTTGCTTCCTAAATTAGCATTAATTTGATTTGTCTTTAGATGTGTAATTGCATGCACATTAAATGCACCACATAATTGCTAGTGCCACATTAATCGTGATATGGACGGGAAATACGTAGAAATGTAATCATGGCCAATGGTTTGAATTGTGATCCACATGTTAAAAACTAGTCGACAAACATTATATAAGGTCATTTCACTAGTTGTCGCTTCATTCTCCACACCTTTTTGCCACTTCAAACTTACTCAATCTCTCATTTACAAATTCTATTTTATTTCTTTCAACTCGATCACAATCCTATCACTTCAATTTACTAAGTGAGCATGGCTTCTTCATCCTCCTCTAGTACCTACACCAACTAAGAGGGGAGTGGTATTCTCCCTCGAACGACAGTGGAAGAAGTTCATTGGCATAGTTCTAACATACCTGAGGATTTGACAGAGAGTCTCGATAAGGATATCGATGTTGTGGCAACGATCGCGCAAATCCCAAGAAATGTGTATATCGACAACAATAAAGAGAAATGGCTAGGGCGACCGCTTTATTCATCGATCGAAGAAGGAAACACATTAAACAACGTCCACAACCTCATGTCATACGAAGAACTAATGGAGGTGAGGAAGTACTTTTAACTGTGACCTCACGGTTGGAAGATTGAAAAGCCCCAAGCCGATGACCGTGTTGCACTTATGGTTGGTTGTCGATTCTACCTTTATTTGAAACACATGGAATTCGGGTTGTGAGCTCCATTTAGCGAGTTCTAGAAGGAGTTCTTTACCTACCATTGAATGTTACCAAACCAACTAGTACCGAATGCATGCAAGCTCCTAATTGCTTTGAAGCAATGTACGAACACTTCCTCTTGCAAGCTACATCACAGTTGCTTCAATATTTTTATGAGCTAAAAAGGTCGAATGACAACTAGTATTACCTTACTAGCCATTCTAGCAGGAAGTTTTAGGTCGAATTAAAGTTGTTTGTGTATGGTTAGAAGAATAAGCTTCTTGTCGTGGTGTGCAAGGCTGATCCGAACTTTTGGACACAGTGGAGTGAGCCTACCTCGACCATCTGTTCACTGGGACTTAACAACAAGGCTGCTGTGAATCGGATATTAGCCGAACTCTATAAGAGGACAGACAGCCTGTGGAATGCATTAAAGGTTATTAATGAACACCTCTACTGATAGGAAATTGGTGAGTAGTGTTGCTTTAGAAGGGGAAGGAGGTACATCCATTATCTTTACCGTGTTGTGATAAGCACTGAGGGAAGTCATATTCAGCTAAGTCTTCACAAGAATACCTCTCTTTACGAGTTTCTAGCTCGGCATGGTATTTTTATTTTTTTTCACCTAATTATTTGCTTTCATTATACTTACTATATTTTCTCCTATCAAATATGCAACTTAGAAAGTACGCCCTTACGGAAATGCTCATGCGAATGAGGGTAGCTCAAGCCGCTATAAAAAGGTCCTCTCTTGGCACAACTAAGCCCCGGAGGGCACTTGCCCAAAAGCCCAAAGGCAATGCAAGATCCCCCTTACTATTAGGTTTGAAGAAAGATAGGTGCCACCTCTCTAACTTGTAAAAGATCTCACGGCTAGAAAGAAAGCATTATTGATGAGGATCAGCTAACATCAAAAAGGAAAGAACAAAAATCTCATGATCCATTACATGGTATTGGAGGCCTAATGACCCGAGCTATAGCTAAGAGGATGAACGAAGCTCTACAAGGATTAGCCATGAACTTGCAAGCCAAGGAATCAAGCTACACTAAAGGAAAACCAACATTTGTTAACTTGATTCATGTGACCATGGAAGGATGTGATATTTAGAGACATTAGAATATTTTTTTGAACTGATAAAGTTAGAGACATATTCGATTTTTTTTTGTTTTATTTGTTGGTTTATAACTTATGTTATTTAGTTGCCTACTTAGTTACATGTGGATAAAGATAGATTAGGCAACTTAGGGTTTTTCCATATTGTTGTTGTATGCTATATAAGCCTTGCTAAGGGAGGTCGGCCGAGACATCTTATGATTGAGTAAAATACAATTTCATGAATTACAAAATATCCCCCTTTTGGTTCTTTTGCAAAAGAACTCTTCCATAAGAATTCTCAACCGAATTGCTTGGAAAACCCTTTGATAACTTAGGTTTCAGTCAATAGGTGTGATTGGGGTTTATTTACGCAACACTTATTCAAGACAATCCTTAGGGTAATTGAATCCAATAGCGACATCGAGGTTCTAGGTTTAACATACCTAGGGTTTCACGCATCATTTGGTATTAGAGCTTCGACTTCTTGAATCAAGTAATTTCTATCCTTTTTTGGTTATTCATCTGTTATTATTTTCCATACTCATATCTGGAAATTCATATAAAAAAAATTATGTTTAGTTCATAAATCCCTTGTAAACCAACGACATCTAGGTTTAAACAATCTTTGGATATTCAATTGTTGTTTAATTTAAAGTTCATATTAAGAGGCATACGTATAAAAAAAAATTCAATTCGATTGCAAAAGAAAGAATCAAGAACCAAAATTCAAAAAAAAAAAAAAAGAGAGAGAGAAAAAATCTAGTTTTGGCAAGTACCAATTCAATGGCCAAATTCAATTTCCAATTCTAGCCATACATTACATCTTGTTTTTCCTAATTGAGCATCCAAATTATACTAATATCCTTGATCTATATTCAATGCAATTTCTTTGTTTCCATTTAATTGCGTGATAGGGACTTGTTTGTTGGTTCCAAAATTAGTAGTAGATAATTTGTTCATATCTCTTAGAAATTCACACTTAATCTTCCTTACACCGTGACTTGGAACTAATTAGTGATCATTAGGTGTTGACTTAGTTATTTGTGTTTAGGAGTTCCAATTTGAGTTCCTAGCAAAAGAATTATAAAAAGCAGGTTGTGAGATCATATTTTGTGAGAGATATACACGAGTGAAATTGTGAGCATATTATTTGTGAGCAAAATACGAGTGGGAGTGAGGAACATACATAATTATTTTTGTTTTAATTGTGATCTTATTTTCTTGAAAATTTTAGAATTATGTCGGGACACAACACTAATGGAGGAGAAAGTAGAGTGATGTTTAAGGAGTTGATGGGAGAGATAAAGAGGATCTTAACAGGTGAACTTGAACAGATTCATGAAAGAATAGATATGATGGAGAGGAGTAGGGAACCATCTAGCAGTACCACTGTCAGGAGAGGAGTAGATAGACCGAATAAGGGAGGAGTTCAGATAGAAGAATGTGAGGATTCTAATTTTGGAGATTACCAACACATTAGGGATAGGGGAGTATCCAGAGGCGTGATAGTAATTTGGAGAGTATTAAATTGAAAATCCAAACATTTTAGGGAAAGAATGATCCAAAGTTATATTTAGAGTGGGAGAGAAAAATGGATTATGTGTTTGAATGTCACAACTACACTAAGGAGAAAAAAGATAAAACTGGTTGCAGTAGAGTTTTTAGATTACGCCAGTGTATGATAGGATCAGTTGGTGCGTAATAGGCACAGGTATGGAGAGTGACCTATTAGCACTTGAGAGGAGATGAAAACTATTATGCAAAAGCATTTCATTCCTAGTCACTACCACAGGGACTTACTTAGGAAAGTCTAGGGATTGACACAAGGAACCAAAAGTGTAGAAGATTATTATAAGGAGTTAGAGATAGCCTTGATTAAGGCTAAAGTTGATGGGGATGATGAAGCCACTATGGCTAGATTCACCAACAGGTTGAATAGGAAAATAGTTGATGTAGTAGATTTACACCATTATTTAGATATGGAAGAACTATTGCACAGAGCTATTAAAGTAGAGCAGCCTCCAAATCTCCATGGAAGTCTACTTGGAAGAGAAACTCCACCGATTCAAAGCCTAAGAAAGACATGAAGGCTAAGAATCCAGTTGCTGCACCTAAGGGAAACACTGACACTGAAACCCCTTTTAGGACTAGAGATATCAAATGTTTTAGGTGTCAGGGATTTTGGCACATTGCATCTCAATGTCCAAATCAGAAAGCTATGATTATCAGTGATAGTAGGGATGTAGAGAGTGTGAGCTTCAAGGAAGAGGAGGAGTCATCGCAGGAGTATGAGGATGCTGACTGGTGAGTTGTATGTCATGAGGAGAGTACTTAGTGTGCAACCCCAAGAGGATGGCGAGGGGATCCAGCGTAAACATATTTTTCATACACGGTGTCATGTGCAGAGTAGAGTTTGTAGCTTGATAATTGATAGTGGCAGCTGCACTAATATTGCTAACACGTTGCTAGTAGAAAAGATGCAGTTGAAAGCTGTGAAACATCCAAGACCATATTAATTACAATGGCTGAATGAATGTGGGGAGGTTAAGGTAACCAAGCAGGTTCTTATAGCCTTTTCCATAGGGAACTACAAGGATGAGGTTATGTGTGACGTGATACCTATATAGGCAAGCCACGTACTGTTAGGGCGACCCTAGCAATTTGATAGGAAGATTGTGTATGACGGGTACAAGAATCAATATTCCTTTGTATTAAACAAAAGGAAAGCGGTTCTCTCACTACAAAAACCATGGGAAGCTAGTGAAGATCAGATGAGAATTGCAAAGGAGTTCAAAGAAAAACACTCGAGTGCATGAGAGAAAAGTGAAGAGAAAAAGAAACCAAGTGAAAAACAAACACTGGTGAGCAAAGAAGGAAAATACACTCAAACACCGAGAGTAGAAAGTCTAGCGAGAACGAGTGAGGTTAAGAGTGCAGTGCTGGCCAAACAACAGTTACTTGTACTTATGTACAAGGATATATATTTTTCTAATACTGACCTTAACTCTACTATGCCTAATGTTGTTGTATCTTTATTGCAGGAATTTGAAGACTTATTCCTTAAAGAAGTGCTGCAAGGATTACCCCATCTACGAGGGATAGAGCATCTGATTGACTTCATGCCGGGTGCTTCCATTCCAAACCAGCCAGCATATAGAACCAATCCTAAGGAGGCTAAGGAAATTCAAAAACAAGTGGATAAGCTGATGGAGAAAGGGTTCGTACGAGAGAGTTTGAGCCAATGCTCGGGTACAGTAATATTAGTCCCCAAGAAGGATGGGACGTGGCTTATGTGCGTAGATTACAAGGCGATCAACAAAATTACAGTTAAGTACAGACATCCCATTCCTAGATTAGATGACATGCTTGATGAGTTGCATGGTGCATGTTTATTTTAGAAAATTGACCTTAAAAATGGATATTACCAAATTCGTATGAAAGAGGGTAATGAGTGGAAAACTGCTTTTAAAACCAAGCACGGTTTATATAAATGGATGGTAATGCCTTTTGGGTTGACATATGCACCTAGTACCTTCATGAGATCAATGAATCATGTATTGCGTCAATTCTTAGGAAAGTTTGTTATAGTCTATTTTAATGATATCCTAATATATAGTAGAACATTAGATGATCATGTACAACATCTGCAAACCGTTTTTACTATTTTAAGGGAAAACCAATTGTATGCCAACTTGAAGAAATGCACATTTTGTATGGAATTTGTGGTTTTTCTTGGGTTTGTTGTAGGAGCAGATAGAATAGCTTTAGATGAGGAGAAGGTGAAGGCATTCCGAGATTGGCTAACACCACAGAACGCTAATGATGTCAAGAGCTTCCATGATATAGCTAGCTTTTAAGAGACTTCAGCTCCAATTGCTGCTCCACTGAATGATCTTGTGAAAAAGAATGCCGAATTCAAGTAGACCGAAATACATGAGCAAGCATTCCAAACTTTGAAGGGTAAGTTAACTAATGCTCATTTGTTAGTATTACCTAATTTTGATAAAGTTTTTGAGATCAAATGTGATGCCATCGGGAAGGGTATTGGTGGTGTGTTAATGTAGGATTCCAAACCAATAGTCTACTTTAGTGAGAAACTACATGGTGCTGCTCTGAACTATCCAGTATATGACAAAGAGTTGTATGCTTTGGTGAGAATGTTGCAGACATGGCAGCATTATCTATGGCCCAAGGAGTTCATCATCTATTTTGATCATGAGAGTTTGAAGTACCTAAAGATGCAGGGAAAGCTAAACAAGAGGCATGCCAAGTGGTTGGAGTTTATTAAAACCTTTCCATACGTCATCAAATACAAGCAAGGCAAGGAAAATGTAGTGGCTGACGCCCTTTCGAGCAGGTATTCTCTGTTAACCTCTTTACATACTAAATTGCTTGGGTTTGAAAGTATGAAAGAATTATATGAACATGATGTTGATTTTAATCAGATTTGAGCTACTTGTTCTAAAAGTGGGTATGCGGAGGCATGAGGGATATTTATTTAAGAATGATAGATTGTGTGTGCCTAAGAGTTCCATACAAGAACTATTAGTGAGAGAGACGCATGGAGGCGGTCTCATGGGACATTTTGGAGTAAAGAAAACTTTAGATATTTTGCATGAGCATTTCTATTGGCCTAAGATGAGACATGATGTACAAATTGTGTGTGACAAATGCATTGTATATAGGAAGGCTAAATCCAAAGTCATGCCTCATAGGGAGTATCTCCCATTACTTGTGCCTAGTCAGCCTTGGACTAACATTTCCATGAATTTCATATTAGGTTTACCTAAGTCCCAGAATGGCAAAAATAGCATATTTGTTGTCATCGATAGTTTTAGTAAAATGGCTCATTTTATTGCCTGTTCTAAAACTAATGATGCATGACACATAGCTGATTTATTCTTTAGGGAAATCGTTCGATTACATGGTTTACCTAACTCTATCATGAGTGATAGAGATGTGAAATTTTTAAGCCACTTTTCGCACACTTTATGGAATAAGCTAGGCACTAAACTATTATTTTCCACTATAACTCACCCCCAAATAGATGGACAAACAGAAGTGGTTAATAGGACACTTTCCACATTGCTGCATGCTGTGCTTGATAAAAATTTGAAGCAATGGGAAACAGGTTTGCCTCATGTAGAGTTTGCATATAATGGGACTATACATTCTACTATATCTTACTCTCCATTTGAGGTTCTGTATGGTTTTAATCCCTTAACTCCGTTGGATATATTGCCTTTACCTACTAATGAGTTTATTGATCTTGGTGGCACAAAGAAGGCAGAATTTGTTAGGGATTTACATACTCAGATACGGGCTAACATTGAAAAGAAGAATTGACATTACACCCGACAGGCCAACAAAGGACGTGTCAAAGCTATATTCCATCCAGGTGATTGGGTTTGGGTACATTTAAGGAAGGAATGTTTTGCTAAGCAATGCAAATCCAAGTTGCACCTAAGGGAGGATAGACCTTTCCAAGTGATGGAGCGCATAAATGACAACGCCTACAAGATAAACCTGCCAAGCCACTATGGTAATGTAAGTACTACCTTTAACGTTTCTAATCTTTCTCCTTATGATGCAGGTGATTCGAGGACAAATCTTTTCAAGGAATGACGGAATGATGAGGATCGGCTAGCATAAAAAAAGAAGGAGCCAAAATCTCATTATCCATTACATGGTATTGGAGGCCCGATGACCCGAGCTAAAGCTAAGAGGATGAACGAAGCTCTACAAAGATTAGTTATGGACTTGCAAGCTAAGGAATCAAGCTACACTAAAGGAGAACCAACATGTGTTAACTTGATTCACGTGACCATAGAAGGATGTGATATTTAGAGACATTAGAATATTTTTTTGAACCGACAAAGTTAGAGACATATTCGGTTTGTTTTTGTTTTATTTGTTGGTTTATAACTTATGTTATTTAGTTGCTTACTTAGTTACGTGTGGATAAGGATAGATTAGGCAACTTAGGGTTTTTCCATATTGTTGTTGTATGCTATATAAGCCTTGCTAAAGGAGGCCGGCCAAGACATCTTATGATTGAGTGAACATACAATTTCATGAATTACAAAATATCCCCTTTTTGGTTCTTTTGCAAAAGAACTCTTCCATAAGAATTCCCAACCAAATTGCTTACCCTTTGATAACTTAGGTTTTAGTTAATAGGTGTGATTGGGGTCTAGTTACGCAACACTTATTCAAGACGATCCTTGGAGTAATTGAATCCAATAGCAACATCGAGGTTCTAGGTTTAACATAACTAAGGTTTCACGCATCAATTACCTTAGGTGTGATCATCCAACTCGATGCTAAGTCAAACAGTGTAGAGTCAGCAATTCGACATCATAGCACAGGGCCTGCAGTTTTCTCTATAGAGCAATAGGAAGAGCAGAGCTCATCTACAACCAATCTTTTGTCTTCTCCTTTGGGTGGTCACATTTTTCGACCATAGTAAGAGGTATACAGCTCTAATAGGGGTTTGGGGGGTGCAAGACAAAGTGAAGAGCTACTAAAGGGATATATCTTACCAAGAGATGCTACTACCCTAGTAAAAATCTTGCGAAGTGTGCCTAAGAATTTGCTCAAGGGGATGTTTTATTCAAAGCTTCATAATGTAAGTCTTTTGTCCATAAAGATATGCTCTCTCAAAATGCAATAAAAGAGTAATCTAATCTCTTTCTTCCCCTCTTCTCCCTAACAACCCCCCCCCCTTTTTTTTAGTTCCATCACACTTGGTCAAGACATTCAAGCTGTGGGGTGTCATGCTTGAACAGGTAAGGGACATCATATCCAAGCATAAGCTCCTAATTTCAAAGCATTAGAAGTTGTACAAAGGATATCTCAAATTATCTAATGGCATCTATATGTTATCGCAAAAAGTTAAGGATGTAAAGGCTGAAGCCCGTATGGCTAAAGAGGAATCCTACGTCGAGCTATAGAGCTTCAATGCCAAAAGCTACGTATATAGGTAGAGTTAGGGACCTTGAGAGCTCAAGTGGAGCTCAAAGTAAGGGCTAAAGTTGAACTTTTCTTCAAGATGGAGGAAGCCAATTGATCTAATGAGAGCTTATGCGAAGAAAATAAAAAGTTGATTGCCTAGCTTCGTGAAGCATGTAAGGTACATAAGGAGAGGGAAGACAGGCAAGCTTAGGTCGAACAAGGCCTCCAGGATGAGATCAAATAGCTTTAGCTCGAAGCTGATTGTAATAGGATCCACTTATTGGATTTGGAGGCTGGTGCTGCTGATCAGGTAGATCGAGCTAACATGGAGAAGGAGGTCTTCTACAAGATCATGAATATCATAGAGTGGGAAGACCTTCAAGATCATAAATTTATCAAGGGCATCTGGACGGCTCAGTCGGAAATCCTCAAAGTATACCCAAAATATGATCTCAATTGCCTTTCTTTCTACAACAAACTTTAAGAAGGGGTCACGGAGGAGGTAGATGAAGAGATCAATCAAGGTAATGAGGAAGTACTTGAGGATGCTCCTCAAGAGTAACTCCCTTGGGGTAAGCTAGAGCAGGACCATGGTTGGGTATCAAGTCAGGAGCAACCTAAGGATACTACTCCTCCACCCCCTCTAAGTTCTAGCCTTTCAGAAGATCTACCCCTACCTTTTGAGCCATACCCCTTCAAGAAGATTTCTACAACCAAGGTAGATGAGATAATTGAGGCTCTCATAATCCCTTCCCTTAAGAAATGAGAGGAAATTTTTACTTTTCATTTTGTTATTTGCTAAGTCAGTATGTTGACTTTTAAGATATATAATTTGATAGACCTTCGCGATTTTGAATTTGAATACAATATGTTCGTGTTTTATTGTCTTCATGTTTTGCTTACCTTTGATGCTTTTCATACATGTTGCATGATTCGTGTTCTTTATTCTATTATAATTTCCATATTGTGAAAATCTTACTTGTGAGTGTCCTCAAACGCATGGACCTTAAGTCCTGTCAATGAATTTCCCAAGAGTATCTCTAGGAAGACCTAGGAGATTTGATGCTCTAACTATTCAATGATAGTCTAAGAGCTAGAAAGTCCATCAAGGGTCCGCTTGCTTGTTGACTTTAAAGCATGGACTTGATGTTGTTATTAGTCTATTAACCAAGGTAAGGTCGAAGCCAATTGCAATCAAAAGTCTTTTCACCTAATATAGGCTGGGACTTGATGAGCTTACTAAGTGTGTTCACCTTGGAAAAGGATATGCGTAGAAACATAATCAAATGTATAATGTGCAAAAATTTCATTCATTATTGGAATGGTTGAATATACAAAGAAAATTTTAATTAAAGTAAGGCTTAAGGTTGTTAGAATTCTAAGTGTAGGGGATAAGTTAACCATCTAATCGTTTTAACCTGTATGCCCCATTACTTAAGCCCTCAACAATTTTAATTAGATCCTCCCAATTTGGTGCCAACTTTGGTTGCTTCCAACTTTCTACAAACAAGGTCACCAGGTTAGAAAACCTTATGTTTGACCTTCTTGTCACAATAGTAAATAGCTTAATGTTGATATGCGGCTACAAGAACTGAGCAATGTCACAAATTTCTTCTATAGTGTCTAGGCTAGCTTGTAGCCCTGGTTGATTGGTCACTAAGTTGATACTTTACGTTCTTATATTCGGAAGCTCCAATTCAATAGGTGGACGACCTCAGATCTGAAGGTGAGCCTGAAGGTCCAATGAGTAGTTTGGTACCCCCCATAGGATGATTAGGAGCTCATTTGCCCACCTACCTTTAGCCTGATCCACCCTTTTTGTAATGCTATTGAGGATGATCTTGTTCATTGCCTTGACTTGTCTATTAGATTAAGGATATGCTAACAAGGTATAGTATACCTTGATATGATTGTCGTTGCAAAATTTTCTAAACCTCTAGTTGTCAAACTAAATCCCATTGTCTATTATCAACATGTATGAAACATCAAATTTGCTGAGGATGTTGTTGAGAACAAAAGCTTCAACATTTCTCTCGGTAATCTAAGCTACAACTTCAACTTTTACCCATTTGGTGAAGTAATCTACAGCGACAATGATGAATTGTCGTCGTCTTGAAGCTCTAAGCAAAGGTCCTAAAATGTCCAATCCCCATTGAGCAAAAGGCCAAGGACTAACAAAGGACTACAGGTAGTTGCTCAGTGAATGCTCAATAGGTGCATACTTTTAACATTGCATTCATTTCCTTACAAAGTGCTCCAAATCTTCTCTCACGGTAAGCCAATAATAGCAAAGCTTAAGTGCTCTGACATAAAGGCCTTTACTTTTGACATGGTTGCTACATATTCCCCTGTGTAATTCTTCAAACAATTGTTAGTCGTCTTCTGGTCATACACATCTAAAGAGTGGCATGCTTAAGCCTCTTCTATAAAGAAAGTCGTCAAGAATAGTATAATTTACAGCCTTATACATGAGCTTCCTTGCCTCCTTTTTATCTTGCATAAGGATGCTATTCTTTAAGTAATCTATAATAAGGTCCATCCAGCACACTGATGTAGGATTAATTTCCATGACTTAAGTCAATTTCCTTTTTATGCTCTTGTCTAGAAGGTACTCGATGAAGACTTTCTTCTCCCACTTGTCCAGGTCAAGAATACTTGTTGATGCCAACTTTGATAGCTTATCAGCCTCGGAATTCTCAGCCCAAAGAACTTTAATGATGCTTTCGAAAGGAAATTACGAGGTGAGATCTTTGACTACCTAAAGGTAGTCACTCATCGCTTCATCCCTGACAATATATTCTCCATTGACTTGTTAGATGACGAGTTAGGAATCCGAATACATCTCTATCTTCTCAGGACCTATTTCCTTGGCCAATTTGAGACCCGCAATGAGGGCCTCATACTCTGCTTCATTGTTACTTGCTAGAAACCTAAACTTGAGAGTATAAGACACTTCTGCCCCATGTGGTCTGTGCAACATAAAGTCGGCTCCACTCCCCCCTTAAGTGGGCGAGCCATCAGCATAGAGAGTCTACAGTGGCTTATTGTTGTTATCTGTCATGACATCGTCTACCGTGTACTCTAATATGAAATTTGTAAAGACTTAGACTTTATCGCGTCTCTTAGTTAGTATTATACCCTAAAGGCACTTAGTTCCAAGGTATACTTCATCATCCAACCTAATGTGTCTGACTTGTGTAGTATATTCCGTAGTAGTTGATTAGTTAAGAGTATTACTTGATATGCTTCAAAATAAGGTTGAGATCACCACCACAAGTGCAAATTTTTCTACCTATAGGTATCTCACTTCGGGCCCCTAGAGGACATGTAGTAAATCGACTTATGCTCCCTTCCTTCAGCACATACGAATACAAAGGAGAGAACTTAGCCACTTAAAGATAAATATAGGAATAATTGCTCACCCATAACTGGTTTAAAGAGTACAAGTGGAGTTGTCAAGAACTACTTTAACTTATTAAATACAGTTTGACATTGTTTGGTCCATTAAAAGATTGTTAGGCTCTTTAGGATCTTGAAGAACTTGGAACATCTATCTTCACTCTTGGGGACAAATCTATTCAGCGTAACAATTTATCCTGTGAGCCGTTGCACCTCTTTTATTGACCTGGGGGGCTATATCTTGACTACAACTCATATTTTCTCTATATTAGCTTTAATGCCACGCTATGTAATGATGTATCTAAGGAACTTTCCTAAAGCGGCCCCAAAGACACACTTTTGGGAGTTTAGCTTCATATTATACAAGCTCAAGGTGTCGAATGTCTCTTATAAGTCCTAGAGATGGTCTTCAGATTTTATGCTTTTGATAATCATATCATTAACGTACACCTCAATATTTCGCCCAAGTTGTTGTTCAAACATCTTTGTCACTAACCTCTAGTATGTAGCTCTAACATTTTTTAGGTCAAAAGGCATGACTTTATAGCAAAAAGTCCTAAAGTTGGTGATGAATGAAGTATGTACTTCTTCCTTTAGCTCTATCTTAATCTAGTTATATCCAAAGAAAGCATCCATAAAACTAAAGAGTGTGTGGCTAGAGGTAGAGTTGACAAGTTGGTCAATTCGATGGAGGGGAAAACAATCTTTTAGACAGGCGCGATTAAGGTTTGTGTAGTCTATGCATGCCACTTTCCATTAGACTTCTTGACTACTACGCAATTAGCTAACCAAGTTGGATAACATTCCTCCCTTACGAATCTTACCTTTAGTAGCTTTTCCACCTCTTCTTCAATAGCTGCCTGTCATTCTAGTGCAAAGTGTCTCTTTTTTTACTTAATAACTTTAGCATTGCTATTGATGTTAAGGCAATGTGTCATCACTTCAAGGAAAATGTCTGACATATCTAATGGGGACCAGGCAAACACATTGCTATTAAATCGGAGGAAGTCGATAAATTGTTGTTTGAATTCTACGGGCCTTGACATTCCTACCCACATGGTTTGCTTAGCACTACTACTAAGCTGAATTTCCTCTATCTCCTCGATCAACTCTCCCTTAGAACCCAACTTCTCCTCTAATCCAGCTTCTATAGTGAAGACCTCCTCCCATTTTAAGTCCTTTAAATATAAATTGCACATTAGCTCTTTGATGTAGATACAAGAGACACGGGCACACGGCCTGAAGCACGGCCTCTGCGCACGGCCTGAGGCATGGCCATGTATTCGAACAAGGTATCTACACACGGCCTAACGCACAACCGTGTCTCGAGTAAGGTATCGAACAGGAGCATTCACAGAATCATACACGGCTTAGAGTCACGGCCGTGCCTTCGACCGTGTGCGCTTAGGTTTTCTTTTTCTTCGTTTAGATATTTTAAGGAGGGGTATATATACCCTTTTGTCAGACATATTAGGGTTACGTTTTATTTTATATCTGGAAATACATTTCGAGAGAGAATTTTCTCCATTTACGGGTTGTGCGCAACCTTAGTTTGTAATTGTGTGGGTGTGAGATTCATTCGTTAAGTGATTCTCTTGTTTCTCTACGCTAACTCGCTGCGTCAATTGGTATCAGAGCAAGGAAAATTTCCTGTGGAGATGTCAGGTGACGGTAGTTCAGGAGGCGGTAATGTCCCGGACGTTGCTCGAGATATGGAAACTCTACGAACCGAAGTGCAGGCTCAAAGGGTAGTGTTGGACACCATGGATCGGAGACTCTGGCGTTTCGAACAGCGCTTTGATGATCTGGTTGAGCGTTTCGGCGCGATGGGAACCAATACAAACAGAGATAGAGACGTTAGAGGATTACGACCCGGGGCAAATCCTGCTCTTGGCGTTCCTATCAACTGACGCAGCGAGTTAGCGTAGAGAAACAAGAGAATCACTCAACGAATGAATCTCACACCCACACAATTACAAACTAAGGTTGCGCACAACCCGTAAATGGAGAAAATTCTCTCTCGAAATGTATTTCCAGATATAAAATAAAACGTAACCCTAATATGTCTGACAAAAGGGTATATATACCCCTCCTTAAAATATCTAAACGAAGAAAAAGAAAACCTAAGCGCACACGGTCGAAGGCACAGTCGTGCCTCTAAGCCGTGTATGATTCTGTGAATGCTCCTGTTCGAGTACACGGTTGTGCCTCTAAGCCGTGTATGATTCTATGAATACTCCTGTTCGATACCCTACTCGAGACATGGCCGTGTGTCAGGCCGTGTGTAGATACCCTGTTTGAATACACGGCCGTGCCTCAGGCCGTGCGCAGAGGCCGTGCTTCAGGTCGTGTGCCCGTGTCTCTTATATCTCCATCATTCTCTCCCACCCGAGAAGAACTCGACCCCGAGTTCTCTGTAGGATATAATGCCTCATCGTCAGGGAAGAAAGGAAAGATATCAGCGACGTTGAATGTCTTTGAAATGCCCATAGTGTTCGGTAAACCAACCACATAAGCATTATCATTGATTTTCTACATAATCTGGTACGGACCATACTTCTTAGGTTGAAGCTTGCTGTATTTCCCAACAGGGAACCGCTCCTTGCGTAAGAATACCTAAAACGTAACCCTAATATGTCTGACAAAAAGGTATATATACCCCTCCTTAAAATATCTAAACGAAGAAAAAGAAAACCTAAGTGCACACGGTCGAAGGCACGGCCGTGCCTCTAAGCCGTGTATGATTCTGTGAATGCTCCTGTTCGATACCTTACTCGAGACACGGCCGTGCATCAGGCCGTGTGTAGATACCCTGTTTGAATACACGACCGTGCCTCAGGCCGTGCGCAGAGGTCGTGCTATCCTCCGGCACTTTCATATAATCAAAGAAACGATCTACCTCTGCCAGCCAATCTAATAAATCCCCAATGTTTAAATTACCGTTAAAAGAGGGTATATCTACCTTTAATTTAAAATCGCTGGTGTCTCCTTGATCATACCCATGGTGATTCCTGCAATACCTACCACCACCATATCCTCTCCGCTGTGGTTGTTGATTTCCAATCAGCCAATCATCTTCCTCATCAAAATCCACATCCCACGCTTGGATTCTTTGATTTGCAGCGACAGATCGTAGGGTGAAGTTAGTAGCTTGTAGATTGAAAGGAGGGGCTTCGGCATGGTGGGAGAGATTGCAGAACAGGCGATATAGAGAGGGTAAGCAACCGGTGCAAACGTGGTATAGGATGAAACAATTTATTCAAAGGGATTTCTCACCTCCTGACTACGAACAAATACTATTTCAGCAATATCAGAAGTGTAGACAGGGTCAGAGGACGGTGTATGAGTATACGGCGGAATTCATGAGATTGGCTGAGGGGAACGATCTAAGGGAGAGTGAAGGGCAGCAGGTGGCTAGATATCTAGAAGGGCTAAAGTTACAAATTAGGGAGAAGATAGGAGTTCACGTTTTACGCAATATCAATGAAGCGAAAAACATGGCTCTTCGGGCAGAGATGATGCTGCAAGAGAAGACCAATAGGTTTGATGGGGGTAACAGAAGGTTTAGGAATTATGGATTCAATACAACAGGTACAGACAAAGGGAAGGCTATCCAGGAAGTACAAGGTGGGGTTAATGATAAGAGAGATGATAGAGGGATAAGTAGGAAGCCAACGGAGACTAGGGAGGCACCAAAACAGAACAACCCCTATGTTAAACCAATTATGGGAAAATGTTATAGGTGTAATCAACCGGGCCATCAGTCCAATGAATGCCCCAGTAGGAGACCAGTCAATGTTATTGACAGAGAGGAGGATGATGAGGTGTGTTGTGAACCGGATGGAGGAGATGAATATTATGGTGATGATGGCTATGGGGATGATGAGGAGACATACGTCATCAGAAAATTGATGTTAGCACCAAAGTGTGATGAGAAGACCCAGAGGCATCAGTTGTTTCGCACTAGATGTACTGTTGATGGTCGGGTGTTTGAGTTGATTGTGGACAGTGGGAGTTGCGAGAATATCATTGGTAGAGAAACGGTGACGGTATTGAATTTGCCGACTGAAAAACATCCGAACCCATACACTATTGGGTGGATAAAGGCAGCTGAAAAGATCGAGGTCACCGAGTGATGCAAGGTACCTTTCTCTATAGGGAAGTATAGGGATGAGGTCTATTGTGACATTGTGGATATGGATGCATGCCATCTCTTGTTTGGGCGGCCTTGGCAGTTTGATGTTGATGCCAAGCATGAAGGAAGGGAGAATGTTTACCGGTTAGAGAAGGATGGAGTAAAGTTCACCCTTCTACCTCTTAAAGTGTCACACCGCCCTAAAGCTTCTAAAGTGGAAGGGCGTTCCTTTCTCACTATCACCCAATCTAAGAGGGAGATGGAGGAAGCAATTAAGGATGCGCAGACAGTCCATGCGCTAATTGTTCGCCAGGTGATGACAGTAGAGGAAGGCCAGAATAGTACTCAGGAGTTACCTGACAAGGTAAAGGGACTATTGGAGGAGTTTAAGGAGATAACATCTGAGGAGCTACCTGATGGATTGCCTCCCATGAGGGATATCCAACATCACATTGATCTGATTCCAGGAGCTAGTCTACCTAACCTCCCACATTATAGAATGAGTCCAAAAGAAACAGAAATATTGCAGGGGAAGGTGCAGGAACTACTCTGGAAGGGATTCATCAGGGAGAGCATGAGTCCTTGTGCGGTGCCTGCCTTGTCAACCCTAAAGAAAGATGGGAGTTGGCGTATGTGTGTTGACAGCAGGGCGATCAATAAAATTACCATTGGTTACAAATTCCCAATACCAAGGTTGGAGGACATGTTAGATTGTTTGAGTGGGGCTATGTTCTTTTCCAAGATCGATTTGAGAAGTGGCTACCATCAGATTCGAATTCGACCGGGAGATGAGTGGAAGACGGCCTTTAAAACCAAAGAGGGCCTGTATGAATGGATGGTCATGCCTTTTGGCCTTAGCAACGCCCCAAGCACTTTCATGCGTATAATGAATCAGGTACTTAAACCCTTTTCTGATCAGTTTGTAGTAGTTTACTTTGACGATATCTTGATTTATAGCAAAACTGAGGAGGAACACATCAAGCATGTGAGGGAGGTGTTGAAGGTTCTGAGGGAGAACAAGCTATTTGTGAATTTGAAAAAGTGTATACTCCTCTCTAGGAGGTTGCTGTTTTTGGGTTTTGTTATTAGTGGCGATGGGATTACTGTGGATGATGAGAAGGTCAGAGCTATTAGGGAATGGCCCATTCCGAAAACAGTGAGTGAATTGAGGAGTTTCCTGGGGTTGGCAAGTTTCTATAGACGGTTTATTCGGCATTTCAATACCATTGCTGCACCTATGACTGAGTGCCTGAAGAAAGGGAAATTCCAGTGGAATGATGAAGCTGAAAGTAGTTTTGGGTTATTGAAAGAAAAGTTGTGTAATGCACCAGTTCTTGCATTACCTGACTTTGATAAGTTGTTTGAAGTCGATTGTGATGCAAGTAGGGTTGGAATAGGGGCGGTACTATCTCAAGAAAGGAGACCCATTGCCTTCTTTAATGAGAAGTTATGCGAGTCTAGACGCAATTGGTCCACGTATGACAAAGAGTTCTATTCAATTGTGCGTGCTTTGAGGACCTGGGAGCATTACCTAGTGGGCAAAGAATTCGTGCTATATTCTAATTGTGATGCCCTTAAACACTTGAGTAATCAGACCAGGATTAGCAAAGATATGCATGCAAGATGGATACAATTTTTGCAGAAATTCCCGTTTAAGCTGAAACATAAATCGGGAGTATATAATAAAGTTGCAGATGCTTTGAGTAGGCGGGCCAGCTTGTTGGTGACACTTCATACTGAAGTGGTGGGATTTGAATATATAAAAGACCTGTATGGGACTAACACTGATTTTAAAAATACTTGGGAGATGTGTCGAACTAAACAACCTAGCGGTGATTTCCACATTTATGATGGGTATTTAATGAGGGGAAATCAACTGTGTATTCCCGAGTCTTCTTTGAGGGAGAAGTTGATCCGTGATTTACATGGGGTGGATTAGCAGGTCATCTGGGAAGGGATAAGACTATTGCTGCAGTCAGTGATAGATACTACTGGCTACACTTGAGACGTGATGTTAGGAGGATTGTGCAACGGTGTTATACATGCCAGACGTCCAAAGGCCAGACTTAAAACACTGGCCTCTACACGCCGCTCCCTGTTCCTGATAACATATGGGAGGATTTGTCCATGGACTTTGTCCTTGGATTGCCCCGTACCCAACAGGGCGTTGACTCTGTTTTTGTTGTGGTTGACAGGTTCTCCAAGATGGCCCATTTTATCCCGTGTTGGAAGGTTGCTGATGCTCAGGTCATTGCCAAGTTGTTCTTCAAAGAAGTGGTACGCCTCCATGGGGTGCCTAAATCCATTATTTCAGATAGAGATAGCAAATTCCTGAGTCACTTTTGGAGAACTTTATGGCAGCCGTTTGATTCCTCACTGAACTATAGCAGCACAGCTCACCCACAAACGGATGGTCAGACAGAAGCTACAAATCGAACTTTGGGCAATCTAATTAGGAGTATTTGTGGTGAGAAGCCCAAGCAATGGGATGTGGCATTAGCTCAGGCGGAGTTTGCTTATAACAGTGCCGTTCACAGGACAACAGGCAAGTCTCCATTCTCTATTGTCTATACCAATACTCCTAACCATGCTGTGGATTTGATCAAGCTTCCAAGGGGTACTGAGTTTCACATAGCAGCCAAGAACCTAGCGAATAGTTGGCAGAACATTACAGCTGAGGTGTGTGCGAAAATTGAGCAATCTAATGCTAAGTACAAAGCTGCAGCTGACAAGCATCGAAGGCGACAAATGTTTTCAGTGGGTGATCAAGTTATGGTATTCTTACACAAGGAGCGGTTCCCTGTTGGGAAATACAGCAAGCTTCAACCTAAGAAGTATGGTCCGTACCAGATTATGCAGAAAATCAATGATAATGCTTATGTGGTTGGTTTACCGAACACTATGGGCATTTCAAAGACATTCAACGTTGCTGATATCTTTCCTTTCTTCCCTGACGATGAGGCGTTATATCCTGCAGAGAACTCGGGGTCGAGTTCTTCTCGGGTGGGAGAGAATGATGGAGATACAAGAGACACGGGCACACGGCCTGAAGCACGGCCTCTGCGCACGGCCTGAGGCACGACCGTGTATTCGAACAGGGTATCTACACACGGCCTGTGCGCTTAGGTTTTCTTTTTCTTCGTTTAGATATTTTAAGGAGGGGTATATATACCCTTTTGTCAGACATATTAGGGTTACGTTTTATTTTATATCTGGAAATACATTTCGAGAGAGAATTTTCTCCATTTACGGGTTGTGCGCAACCTTAGTTTGTAATTGTGTGGGTGTGAGATTCATTCGTTGAGTGATTCTCTTGTTTCTCTACGCTAACTCGCTGTGTCACTCTTGGTCTCCTCTACACACACCTACTCCTTCAAGTACTAGGAATTTTGCCTTTAGGTGTGGCATTGAGGAGATCATCTTAAATATGTTTTGGCTTAGTCATCCAAGTATTACATTGTATGGCAACCAATAGTCTAACACTAAGAATTCTATGTTATGTTGGGATACAATGTTGTCATCTCTAAGCTCCATGGAAAGTAATGATGCCCACTGCTCATATGGGTTGGTTATTAATTCCATATAAATCATGATTATAGGGCTTCATATTGGTCATAAGCTTGGGTTGCATCTAGTTAAAAGCATGTTTAAAGATTATATTTGTGGAACTGCTTGTGTTGACTAAGATTTTCCTTACATCAAATTTGGCGATCTTTGCACTAATCACTAGGGCATCATCATGAGAGGTTTGAATCCCCTTAAGGTCATCATCAAAGAAGGATACAAATGTATCCACTTTTAGTTTTTTGTTGTGTAAGCTCATCATTTGCCGATTAGATAGGGCGTTAGCTGAACTCGAGGAGCTTGATTAGCTTCCTTTTTAGGTGACCCCAACAATGGTGTTAATAACATTGTTGAGGGCTCAGTTGAGGTGGCTGTTATTGTTAACTTCTACTGCCTCATTGTGACCTTACTCTTCCCCATTACCTCTAAGTAGGTCGTTCAATGAAGTTACAATATATTCTCGAGGATATCCATGTTAGACAAGATCTTCAAGGGCATTTTTAAGCTAATAATATTCATTTGTTTTGCAACCCTTATCTTAGTGAAAGTCACGGTATTTGTTGGAGTTTTTCTTATTTAGATTACCACATAATCTTGCTGGTTTAGGTAGAACACTCGTGTTGCGAACTTTCATGAAAATGTCACCCATTGGCCAATTCAATGGGGTATATGTTGTAAAGCTTGGGATGGAGTGCTCCCTATCTTTTGGACCATTATCATGCGATGATCCTTCACCCTACTTTGGACCTAGGTGATCCTTGATAGATCCTTTATTATCTTTCTTTCTACCCAACCTTCTCTAGTCGAACTATCTCTTGGCTAAGATAAAGTCTTCCTGCTGTATATGCTTCCTCACTTTTTCCCTAAACTCTTCAAAGCTATTAGGTTTATTCTTTGCCAAGGATTTGAAGAAATCTCTAATAGGCTTAACACCTTAAATGACTACATTAAGGGAAACACCTTTATCAAAATTAGAAATTTCCAACATCACAATGTTGAACTGAGCAAGATAATCCATGATTAGTTCATCATGACCCTGTTTAATCAAGTTCAAGGTTGATGAGTCTTTAATAGGGAGCATGTAGGCTAGGAAGTGTTGCTGGAATTGGTTGGCTAATTCATTAAATGAAAAGATGAAGTTTTGTGGTAAATTGTGATACTACGTACAATTGGCCTTGCGGAGGGTGCTCAGAAGAGCTTTGTAGGCAACCGCATCGCTGAGGCCGTGCAAGTTCATCATTATTCTGAAATGGCAAAGGTGATCATCTTAGTCAATAGTCCTATCATATGTGTCAAATTGTAGGAGGCGAACATTCAGAGGTAAGACCTCTTCTTAGATTGTTTGAGTGAAGGGGGTTCAATTTATGGAAATTTTAGTTGATGGATCAACCTTCTTGCTTTCCTCCAAGTCAGAAAGCCTTTTGATATAATCACTGATTTAGTCAATGTCCATATCATCAACTTGCTTATTAGCTCATGTACAAGCATCCAAAGGCTTAAGCACATTGTTCTAAGTAAGATTGGCATTATGGTTGCGTGATGCAGCTAGTAGAGCGATATAGGAAAGTGCTTTACCTTAAGAGGCTGCAGATAGTATTTAGTTAACAGGAGTAGGGTTACACTTGTCCACAAACCTAGCTTGCTAAGTTGTTTGCAAATATGGTGCAAGTTAAGGTGGTGGGATGTTATTACGCAGTGGTTTTGGAGAATGTGTTGATACATTCTCTAATTCTAGCATGTTGTTGAGTTGCTCCAATTCCACTACTCGAGCTTGGAGCTTAGCATTATCATTCCTTATGATCTCATTTTGAGCTGCCAGCATTTTGCAAAAGTTTTCCAAATCTTGAAAACGTTGGACATCTATTAAATAGGAGTGTGGGTTTGCAGTTTAAGTGTGAGGTTGTTGCCGGGACGCTATAACTTAAGTGGTTTGATCCACTGCCAGAGTGTCCATGGTTTCTTTTGATTTAGCTGTTTTGAAGCAAGGTGCCATTTGTTTGGTCATGAGTAAGATCACGAAGACAATGCCAATGTTATGCCAGGTTTCCAAATAATGGTTGAATCACCTGCAAAATGGAAACAAATTAGGCTATAGAGGTGCCAAAATTTGTTCCAGCACAACCACTTCGATACCTAAGTTAGCACAAGAAGAACGAGAGGGTCTTTGAAGCAATAAAAATAAGAGAGTTCAAAAAAGTCTTTTACCTGATCGTCATTCTCCTTTATCTATAGGTGTTGTGAATAATCTTAATTATGGAAGTGTATTAATTTCCAAAATCCTCTCCTAATTTGGTGAGGGTATATCTTTGACCTACTCTTTTCCTTTTTTATATCACTCTCATGTGCTTATCCATTATGGGGGTAAGAGCACGAATCCGATTTGAAGGAGGAGATTGAAACTTAAGACTTCAAGTCGAATTGTGCAATTCTATGTCAAAAGAGGTCGACATAGACAAGAGGAGCTCAAAAGAGAATCTGAGTGGGTCGAGATGGGCCATGGGGGGGGAAAGCCCAAAATGCTTTATCAACATTTTGAAAAAAAACAAAAGGAAAAAAATGAAAAAAAATATATCAAACATTCCTCCAACCTCTAATTTTATTTATTTGAAAAAAAAAATCCTATTTCAATTCACCCACTAAGAACCCTAATCATCAAATTCTTTGTTTCCTCCCATTCTTAGACATTAATCCCTAAACAAAAAGGGAATTTTAGGTTCACCTTTGACAATACTACCTAACCACCAAATGTTTCACCTTTGCCATTACTCCCATCATTTACTTGCTAAGCTAGCCTAACATTAGTTCAATTTTTTTTTCTTTTTTTTTTCATTAATTATAATGAAAAAAGGGATTCAAACCTAATCCATCCAACCTAAGGACAACATTTATACCACTAAATTGCAAAAGTCTTGGTAAAATATTTCAATTTTTAAATCATAGGAGGACAAAATATTTAAATGTTAAAATATTGATTTACATAACCATTAAGGTCACATTACCCTAAGTATAAAGATCCTATTTATAATCATGCAAGACAAAATCCACTAGCATAAAAGAGAATTCGCCTATTATATCAATTTCTACTTGGATGGCATTTCAAAACATCAACTATGGCCACTCCACCACCTTGGATGAGTAAAAACAGGACATTCACACTAGATTTACCAATTTTGCAAGTTTATAAAACTTCTCTTATTCCACTACTTGTAGGATGGAACTTTTGTCACATAATGAACCATCCAAGTACTCATATACTAAAGACATTAGCAAAACCAAGATAGCCCTCTATATATATTATGTATACATATTGTAAACTTGGAAATTTTGGACAAAACTATTTTCCAATATTATGTATTTACTTTCTTTAAAATTTAGGACCTTAGTAGTTCATCTTTTTTGTTCTTGTTCTTTTGATGTCATTTTAACATTGTTTTTAAAACATATACCTATTAAAATAAGATAACAAAATAAATGTATATTACATAAATATCCTTTTTATATTAAATACCCAATCCCACAAATAAAATCCCTATAAAGTTAAAATTATTTATCATTTATTTTGTTCAATGGAAAGATGATAATCCAAAAAGACCCTAACATGGTCCCTCCACAAAATTAAAAAAAATTTAAAAAAAAAAAGGAATTTCTAACTAAATCTTACCCTCAAGAGCAACTAACTAATTTCTTTCTCTGCTTGTAAACACCACATTAGTTCTTACTATCTATTTGTTGCTAATCATGGTATTCAATGAGTTCACTTAACCATATTCATTCTATGATTACTTATTACAACATTACATTTTCAAGATGTCTCGAAAAGGACCCATGGAGAACTTGAATCATGAAAAAACAAAAAGCGCTCATCCTTTTCATGAATGAGGAAATGTTAGAGAATGAGCAAATGACGGAGAGACACCTCCATGGCTATGGGTCCTTCAGATTCAGTTAAATAGGAGTCCAACAGGCACACCTATTAATATGGGCAATGAAGCTAGACAAGAAGTTCCTGAATTGCATTCATAGTTTATACGCAACAGAAGGGGTTTTGTCGAAAAGTAACACACACAAGAGCCAAAACTTGGATAAAGAATGATAAACAGGAACGCATATCAGGTTAGCTGAGGTCAACTTCTGCTGTATCTTCAATTAGATAGAATAATGTCATGTAGGAGATACAGAAGCTGTGTAAGAGCCCATCCCGTACTTCAAATTTCTTAATACACCAGAGTATAACTGAGGGGTAGCTACGGCTTCCAAAATACCAAAAGTAGAACCACTCATGGTTTGGCTTTCGCAAACGCTGATTCTGGATTCAGATCTCTCGAACACTGTCCCCAAAGCAGCATTCAAGCCTAGTGAGCTGGTATCCGTGACAAAGCTGGAAAACAGTCAGCAAAACACCAGTATCAAAAATTAAGACACGGTATCTCTTTTATGCTATACCTATCAAACATTCATAATGCCAAATAGAGAACTATCTCCATGCCTGGGACAACGGGTGTATATATTGCAATCCCATTGTCAATTCTAACTTAAAAACCATGAGGAACTTTGATAAAGTGGCATTCAATTACTTGCAGTTTTATCTTGACATGACCCAATGACAGCATAATCTAGTTAAAAGGACAGGGTATGTTTTAAGGGTAGGTGGACATTTTTCGCATTAGACCATCATTGCTTCCATAGGTAAAAGGTCACAGAAGCTGCAACAGACAAGTGCATCCGGCTGCAGAAATGACCTTGCTTGGATGTAGCAGCATAAATCTAGACAAACCTTGCCTCAAAACCTCCCTGTGAGCCCATTATCGCACATAAATTGCAAATAATCCATGGTGGAAGATATGCAGCCTTTATCTCCAGGGTATTGCCAAGACGTGAATCAGAATCATCACCTTCAACAACAGTGGATCCTTTTGCCAAATCAGCAATATGATCAGCCCGTTTCATGTCAACACATCTGACCTGAAAGGTGCGCTACTACCATAAGACTCATGGCAGATAACATAAATACAGTAGACATCACTTGGCATCTACTTCCCAATTTATAACTGACATGCAGTATAGAAGAGCCAAAGTTTTAAGTGTCTTATTCATCTTTTTCATCGTTAAAGACAAAAGGGACATGAACACACGAGTGAATTTAGTCCTTGCAATAAGTTGAGAATAGGTAAGCAAGTAAATTAACCTAATAGCAAGCTACTTAAATTCACACAAAGCAACTAGTTGAGAGGAATTAACATTTTCAACAAAATGAAGCCCTTAATATTCTACATATTCAGCTTCTATGGTGCATAATTAAAATAATATACATCTAAGATGCAATGCTGCTAGAAAAAGATATAACATTAATCAGCTAACCTCTGGGGCTGAAACAGCAGCATTCTGAAATGGAACAGGCGAATATAACACAGGAACATCCGAACCAGTCAAAAATGTTAAGAAAGATCTGAAAACCACCACAGGGAGGTTCCCAATTAGCTATATTCAGAAACAACAAACTAAGTGATTTTCCTAACCATAAAGCATTTGAATAGAGAATAGCTTCATCTATACCTATAATTCAACAAAATGTCATAAAGCCCATGCACATTTTTGTTTCCATTGACAGCAAGCAATGAATGAGGAGTGTTATCAATGTTGGGCAGTGAGCTCTGCCTTCGAGCCTGTTTGCAGCATAATCACCAGACAGATAAAAGAGGAAGCTGTAAACAGGAATCTTAAACCCACCCATTCATATAAAAGCAACACACTTGTGGAACAAAGACATACTGTGAAAAACTCATTCTGGAAATGATTAAAACATAATCAAACTGTGGATAACATGCATTACCTGCCCTAAGTTATGCTTCTCTATCTCCGAAAGCTCAACCAGATCTTCTGTAGCAACTTGCTCTACTTTAGAATGGCAAAGAGGCATAGAAAAATCTATATCCTGATTAAACAGGAGGATACAAGCAGAGTAAGTATCAACTCTCCTATATAAAAATAAATGATTAGAAAAAGCAGTGCTAGATGAATAGATGCATCTAAGAAAAACCAGCAAACACATCTCAAATCAACACATAAAATAATTTTTACAATAATGTCAAGCGGTAAAATGCTTATTGCTTCCCACTTAAATAATAAACTTCATAGAGGGGAAGGAGGGAGCAGTAAAGTTTGTTAGTCCTAAACCTTAGTAGGATGCCTGATAGGCTAAAGTAGTTTGGAATGGAAGGCAATAGAATAAAATGAATGGAGTATATATGTTGCTTTTCTTGTGCTTAGAGAAATCAAGAGAATTGAATGGAATGGAAAGGAATTGAGTTTTTTTTTTTTCCTTTTCTTTTTTGATTGGTTGGGTTGTTCAAAGAGAGAAATGATATATAAAATAATAAATTGTACATATTTATTCCTATGATATAGGACAATTTACCAATGTTATGATATTAACAATATTATTATATTTCTCAAAATAGTTAAAGCCATAACATTATGAATAAAATTATACAAGAAACTAACAAATAGATAATTAATAAGAATAAAAATTCATAAATATAAATGCTGAGATAAGTAAAAATAAAAATCAAATATCAAACAGTGAATGTTGTAGATCTTTCACTGATCAAAGTGAAATAATATTATTTTAATGTTGTTTAATAAGAATGGGAATTAGGAATGCTGTTCTGTTATGCAAGAACCCAATTCTAACTCACACCAATATGGAGTTACACCATTTAAATGCATGTATACATGTAGAAGTAAGAGAGGCCAATAGGAGTCTTCTGTAAAGTGTCGTTTTCTGTTGATTGCATCAATAATGTCATGTGTTGTTCATTGTGTCAATAATGTCTCATGTCTGTGTGGGAGTTACGCCCAAGAGTAGTGGGCAGTTATAAGAGTTTCTTTTTCTTTCATGTTATGGGTGCTGTTATTGTGGAATGTGGAAAGTCAAGAGTTAACCAGTTATGCAAAATCTTATGTGCTGTACAAAAAGAAATTTTGCGAGGAATGAAAGTTAATCCTGATTTCTCTCAAACTAACAAGCCCAAGCTAACAACAAACATAGGGAAATGTGGGCAAGAGCTTGATAATTCCGTTACCAACTTAGAAAACAGTTCAACTAGGCTTAACACTAGGAATTCGAGATGATCCTGTGACATGTTCCCCTTTCAAGCCTAGTAATGGACTGAGTAACAAACTTTTAAGAAAGTTGAGGACCAAATTGAACATTTTGAAAGGTTTAGAACTTGATGTGCAAAAGTTCTATGCCAAAATAATACTTTTCTCAAGGAGAAGAAAAGGTGTTGTAACTAATTTTGGAGGGCAGATCCACATTGGACAGGAGGGCTCCTTGTAATTTTATCCCCATCTCTCTGTTATGATGGTATAACAACATAAAGAGGCACTTTAATCATCATTTAGTGAAATTCTAGACACTGGCATCATCAGCTATCTTGCTCCAAATGCTTGATTTAAGTTTGCGTTTAACAGAGTCAAGTGCAACCAATTTGAAAAAAATAACCTATAGTTGAAAAAATACAATCATGTACATTAACTCCACAAGTATTGCAAAGTAAAAGTAGATCCAACCAACTCTTATTGTCTCTCAAATATGCTAAGATAAATCATTTTTCAAGTGAAAACTGGAAAGAAAAGGTAATCTCCTTTCAGAATCTCATGACAAATCATAAGCATGTATATCAAGCATAAACACACCAAGGACAGCAGTCGACCAGCCAATGAGGTTATAAATGGAGGAGTCTGGGTCTTATTTCAAACCAAATAGTAGGAAATGCCACAATGTTCTTCAAATGATTCCTGCTAACTAGGGGAAGGCTTAGCAACAGGAGCATATACCAAATAACATCCAAGTGGTGCCGCAAAGGGGGAAAACCAGCTTGAAAGTAGAAGGAGGCAGTGTCAGTGATAGAAACTCAGATTTGTGTTCTACTAAAGGAAGCCAAAGAAAGTCAAAAGGTCAGGGACAGAAAAGTGTTGTTAATGATCATTTCTCCAAAATCTACATGAACTCTCAAGCAGCAAGTAAGGTAAGTGAAGGAGCAGCCAACCAACTTACATGTTCTCTTAATAAAGATCTCAAGCCTCTTGTTGATCTGGAAATATAAGCACTGCATGCTCGGCTGGTTCTCCCGGAGTCATGAGCACCAATAAACATCACCACAAATTGTGAACTACAAACTGCTTCCAAAGAAGAAAGCAGTATATCCATTAAAAAACAATTAAGAGAATTAATATGACCAAGAGGTAACTAACCAATGACCCAAATATATACAGATTGTGTTTGTGGATGAAGATTACATTTTGATCATCCTTTGGAAATTTCATGAGAATTTGAAAAGGAGATGGAAGCAGACCCTACAACTTCAAACTCAAATCTGGAGCTCTGAATTTCCGAAATACATTATTTGCAAAAATAAAACACTAGCAACCATTGAATTTATTCAATTTTCCAAGTTTGTAAACAAGCAAAATTGCTGAATGCCCTAGTAAAGGGACACTTAATTATTTTTCTCATATCAGGAATATAGTAAATTCTCCCACAATTGACTGAGTATAACAGCATACGAAAATCAATGAACAAGACAAGATATTGTTCCCTTGATTTGCTGAATAGACCCAGCAGAATGGTTTTTGATCCCAAACAAAACTGCCCTTTCTTTTTTTTCATTTGCAGCAGTTTAATTACCGCTAGAAACTAGCAGCAGCAGCAATATTGATCAGAAAACAGCATATCAGGAACCATCAATCACAAGAATGACAAAACAACACCATTAAGTAGTTAGCCACTGAGTTATGATGGACATACCAAATGTCATTTTTGAAAGAAAGAGCCAAACGAATCTGTATTATATTGTTTCATTTGTTAAACTTTGTTCTACTCACAACACAGCAGTTGAATTTCCAACACATTCGACTAAGTTTTGGTATTACTTTTTACATACTATAGAGCACTTGTTTCACACCTAGAGTTTCTTGTAGGACAGAGCATTGATTAGATAAATTAGCCAGAGAGAGTGTTAAATGCCTGCTGATCCATGGTAGATACAGCTTCAATGACACAGAATCCTAAATAGATATCCTAATTCTTAATGGTTTCAAAAATCAGATCACAAATTTAAAAATTGATATATAATCTTCAAATTTTCAGTGATCTCCTCGATAGATCAAAAGAGGACTAACTATGGAGCCCACAAAAAGCATAAATGAACATTTCTACCAAAAAGAGGACATAGTTACCATAAAATATGCCACACATGTTTTTCCGGAATAAGAAGTAAAGGCTTCGAAAAGACTCCTCCCATGCCAAATGCCTTTTCTCTAAGAAATCCATTTCCACTGTACAGAAAAATATTCAAATGAGTGAAAAATTTTAGGGCCAAAAGCATCATATAGTTTAATACCATACCTTTCTCTGCATTAGCTGCAATCAACGCCGTTATCACTGAAGGTGGAAGAGTGGACTGAGGATATATCCATGAGCACAAAGATTTAGAACAAAAGACTTTGGAACTAGATGTCATGCTAGGGCCTTGAGTGACTCCTTGGGACGTATATACAGATGTATAATCTGGAGGCCAGTCATAATTCCCATGCATAATTGACCTATAAATCCTGAATATGGTGTAAAAAGTAATCAAAATACAAAAATATATAAATATATATAACCACCAAAATAAGCTCTAGTCTTGAAAGATAAAAGCAATCAAATACAGCATGGAAATTTGTACAAATTATCCTCAGTTCTATTAGTTTAAGAAACAAAAGGTCTAAAAAATTTTAAACAGGTAGCAATATATATATCTTGAGAAACTAGAGAAAATTGGTGTCAGCCATAATGATGAGGAAGCTGATCAAGTACTGAATAAGTACAATAATAGCATACCACTTCAATGAAAAAGATGAGAAGATTCGCATGACAGTTTTCAAAGAAAAATCCAAGGGAGCCTTTTGGCCAGGTATGCTACATTCAGAGCAGAGTTCTGCAGAGTATGTAGATGCAGTAAACTTAGATCTTGTTGAAGAATCAGCCTCTAAATTAGAAGATTCCCGAGCAGCCAATCCTTTTAGTGCTTTTTCCTGCAAAGATGAGAGAAATTTTGTAACAACTAGATACATGATTGAAGAGAAAATACAGGAATGACATTACCATATCAATGTTTGCAGAGAGAGAGAATTTGTCAGCATTGTGTGAAATTTCAGCAACACTACGAAATCTGCTCTGATTACACTTCTCCATTGTTTCATGAGATTGTGCAGCAACACTTTCAGAAGCTTCAGGGGGAGGTAATGAATTTCCACAACTGACAAGGGAACAAATGAGAGCCAAAAAAAAAAATGAAACAAAGAAAGAAAAGGGGGCATACTCGCATACAAGACACGATGGGATGGATGCCAGTACCCAGGAATTCGCTCTCTTCTATTGGTAGCCAATTCTGAAAGCGTGGAGATATTCTTAAAACTGCAACTTTGCTCTGCTGACTTATTTTCCTGTTTTGGTGAGCATAATACAGAACAATGACAGCATAAATGATACCTACACCCTATTAAACTTAACTAGCCAGAATTTGTATGAAACTGAAACAAGAATCTAGAAGCAAACTGCGCTGACCTCAACATTTTCTTTGGCAGAAAGCAACTGAAACCTTGATTTTTTGGCAGGGTATGCTTCATCTATGCGTTTGTCAATGTATCTTGGAAATTTAGATACTTCGGACATCTCCCACCCATCACTCACTGCAGTGCAGTCTCTAAGAAAGAGATAGATTTGTTAGCAGCTAATTTTCATACAGACACAGAACCATCTATTGCCACTACTACTTACTTTGAAGCACCAACCAAAGCAGCTGAAGATTTATCTACAAGCTCAACAACATTGACCCTCTTCAACTGCTCTCCCTGTCGTTACATTCAAACAAAATTTTACTTATCAAGTCCCCAGAATTCCATTGTCCAACAACCTTTAGACTAATCCACAAACTCAATTTGAAATCCAATTCTAACACCATTATCATAATAATAAAAGGAAAGATCGAAGAGAGGACTTTTGATCTCCACACCTCCATAAAAAGTTTCATACTTACACCCTGTGCTTTTTCACTTTTTTTTTTTTTTTTTTTAATTTACGCTTTTCACCACCCTTCTTCCTGTATTCATCACTCAAACTTCCCAGAAGCCTACCACTTCTCAACAAAGTAGCTATGCATTAGTTACATGCACCAATTCCATTATGTAATAATTTATTTTTGTAGACACATGCACTGCAGGTGCCCTCCCACTACAATGAGAATGAACCAATTTGAATCATTTTCAAGAATATTGGAATAACGAAATTACAAACTAAAGCATCTTGAAATTCACAAATCCAGTGTTATGACATCATACTTCCAAATGAATTCAGTTTCGTTGCAACGAAAACACACTTCAAGTTTCTTTCAACTCAAAATGCACAGCAGACACTCGAATGAATCTCAGACACTTCTGAAACCAATATTTATCTCATGAAAAGTTATAATTGTTAACACTTTATGTATTGTATTATATTTTATTTATTAGACTGTTATAGTTAACAAAGAAGTAACAGAGATAGACGGTTTGTTAGTTAGCCCTTTACTTCAGTAAGTATAGATAGCATAGTTCGGGCTTCTGTTCAGTATTGTATTCAACAGTTACCAAAAAACACATTCAGCAATATTTCTGATTCTCAGATTTCATTTCTTCTCCATATCTTCGAATTGCAAGCTTTGTTTATACGAAGTTCATATCAGTAATTGCAGATTCACAATAATCTTCTCAGATACAACCATAAACAGCTGACTCACACATGCTCGATAAACACAGGAACTCAGCAACTTACTCTCAGTTCAGATGGGGTTCTCCGTCTAACGTTTGCACCAACTCGTGAAACACCGGTAGCACCTCCTCCATCAGCATGAAGCGAATCGGAAGGTAAAGAAACAGTTGGCCCAGCAATGGTAGCCATTGACTCACCACTCTCAAATAAAAACCTCCTGAACCTCAATCACACCTCACACTGAAAAGATCAATCCTTTGTATCTAGAAACCAGCATTCTTCAATACCCAAGTTTCAAAACCCATTCTATACTCATTATAACCAAGAACAACCTCATAGAATTTAAAAAAGAAAACAGAAGTAAAACGACAAACCTACCTTGTGGGTCTGCATTTAGTTAGACCATTAGCTTGGAGAATAACATAGGGCACATCAAATTAGCACAAAGAAACCGCACGGAAAGAAGTTGCTGTGGTAGACTTAGAGGAGCCGTGGTCGCTTGGAGAAGAAGACAACGGAAGAAGATGAAGGAGCGTTTGGTTTTCCCTCCTCTGGACATAACATAAGAATTTTCATCTTCCCTCCTTTCCGACCGTGAATAAAGGAACGGGGCTTGGATAGCAGGCCCACTTTAACCGACATGCACTCGGAGTGCTATCCTGGGTCCATAACAATTTGGGAAAAACGAATTAGAATAATATACGTTAGTTATAAACACGGACATGCCGTATCGTTTATATATAGCTAACAACCGAGCGATATAGTGCTACAGCAATAATCTTTTTAACAAAATGAATCAAATTCCATTCCCTCAACAATGGTAATGTATATAGTAAATTGATAAAAAAAAATGAATTATATATATAAATAGGTCATTTTCAACTAAGACCCCTAAGCTCAATCCAATCAACCCAAACCTTAAACCAAGCTCGAGAGGCCTAATCCGACCTCCCAGATTCAATACAAGGCTCCCGTAGCAAAAATTCTTAATGTCAAAGCTCGAGCCAAATATTAGCAAATTACATCAACCTGCTAGCAAATCAAGCTACCAAAAGCAGAACTAAGTTTAAGTCTCTAAACAACTACAAACACAAGCTACAAGAACTTATCAGATTAGTTCAACCTTACTCTCAAATAAGAAATGCTCGATAGATAAGGAAGAAATGTGATCAAAGATACACATCCTGCTAAATCTGGAGCAAATCATGGGGTTATTATTCCCTTTCCTAAAATGGTTTGGCTTCATCTCCTATAAATAGAATAAAGCCATTCGATAAAGGATCTTAATCTCTCTCAATTCTCACGCATATTTTTTCCCTCATCTTTGTATTAATTTAGGTATCGAAGTGGTGACACCAAAGTGGTTATGTTGGAGCACCCTTCAGCACCCCATAGCCTTCTTGTTTTGTCATGCAAGTGACCTTAACCACCTCTACAAATTTCTAGCACAACATTTGCTGCCATCTTTGTGTCTTATCCACCACCACAATGGCTCCAAGATCAAAAAACAATAAATCTAAGGAAACCATGGACCTCTTAGCAGTAAACTAACCCATCGACGCAAACACATCTAACCCTCTAAACACTAACAACCAAACCATCAATCCACAATGTTTTGTGAATTTAGAAAAATCTATGTAAAACATTGGTAACATAGAACAAAAACAATAAAGGCTGATAATACGATGCTGCAAGTTCAAGTAATTGAACTCAAGCAATTGAATAACATGCTAGAGCTGCAAAATGTGTCCGCACATTCTCTGAAACATGGGAAAAACAACTTACCACCACCAACTACAAATGTGTCTGGTCAAATTCAGCAAGCTTGTTCTACGAATGCCTACAGTCGAGCTCCTATTGAGCTAATATTATTAGCTACATCTTGTAGCCAAACCCATTCCCCTTCAATTCTACCAGTTGCCTCACATAACTACACTAACACTGCAACTCACAGCAATTAACCTAAGTCATTTGATGCTCGAACACAAGCTCACCAACTAATCGACAACATGGACATCAACCAAACCAATGGCTACATTAAAAGGCTTTCCAAGCTAAAAGGAAAGTAAGAAGGCTGACCCCTTTACAAGATTTTTCATCAACAAGACTCCATTCACTAAAGCCATTTAGGATAAAGTCCTCCAACCTACCATTTGCCTACCCCAACTAGACACTTATGCTGGGTTGGCTAATCTAGATGACCACTTATGTCATTTTAAAACCATGATGAACTTGCACGACTTCAACAATGCAGTTGCTTACAAAGCGTTCCTAAGCATTCTACATAAGGCTACTTGGACATAGTATGGCAACCTCCTACAAAACTCCATCTCCTCCTTTAACGAACTTGCCCACTAGTTCCAATAGCACTTAGCAAGTAAATTATCAATAAAAGACTTGTTTACCCTTAGCCTAATCAAATAAAGTCCCAACAAGTTTATTAGAGACTACTTAGCTGGGTTCAACACCATGATATTAGAAATTCCTAACATTGATGAGGGCATCACCTTGAATGCGGTCATTCAAGGTGTAAAACCATCCAGTAACTTCTTCAAATCCTTAGCTAAAGAAAAAGCCAGAAACTTTTGACAAGTTTAAAGAGAAGGTTAGGAAGTACATACTTAAGCAAGACTACATTCAAGCAAAGTGGGAAGCTAAATAGAATAGGTCAAACAAAAAGAAAGAGAAGAACAACGACTCAACAAAAAATTGCCTCAACCCTAAGAATGATCAGAGGTCCTCATGAGACAAGAGCAACGGCGCTAGAGATCAAAAGCGCACCATCCCAACCTTCAACAGCTACACCTCCTTAAACTAACCTGTGGGATGTATTCATGGAATTACACAATAAGGGTATCTTGCCCAAGACAAATTAGATGAGGGGCAATCTAAACTAAATAAATTCCAATAAGTACTATGACTTCCATCGCGATAAAGCCCATAACACTAACAAGTGTTATCAATTGAAGAATGCCCTTAAAGATCTCATTTAGCACTAGTATCTTTAGGAGTACATTATTGACCCTAACAATTACGCCAAAGAACCTACTCAAAGACGATGAGTTAAAGAAGGTCAAGTGGATGACAACTAGAGCTGGGAATGCGGGTCAAATGGGCCAGCCTGCCTTGACTCACACTAGCCTGCAGGTCGACACGGGCCGACCCATAGTGGCCCGCACCGGCTGCAATTTTTTTTTACAAATTTAATATTCTAAATTCTTAGTATTCTAAACTCTTTAAGTTAAACTTATGAAAGTTAGTAATTTATTATTGATCTAGTCCAATGGAAATGTAATAGTAATATATTATAAAATTCTTATTGAGTAGAAATAGGAGATGTACATGCAGGCGTAAATCTATAATAGTTAAACATACTATTTCAATTTATATGTACTTACTCTTAAATCTCACTCTCATACGATAGAAAAGAAAACAATTTAAAACGATAATTAAGCAAATGTAGCAATTATCATAAAGTAATTTTCACTAATTATATAGGAAAACAAAATGAATAATAAAGGAAATAAAATCACATATACAAATCAATCATCACATCAGTCATCACTAGCATCATCATCAACAACCAAATTGGCGTCTCCCTTTGATGAAGTAGTCCCATTCCCATTGTCTTCTTCTTGATCTAAAATTCATGACATTACACATATAATTAAATTAGATAATAAATGCTTGAGCTTGAAACAACATGTTAAAAGAAAATATTACCAACAGAACAAAAATAAATTACCTTCACATGCAAATCCTTGTAACCAATTACGTGTACAAATTAGAGCTTCTACATTAGCTAAGAGCATAGAATTGCGATACTTATTAAGTACATGAACGTCGATACTGAAAGCTGACTCTGACGCTACAGTAGTAATTGGAATGCTAAGCACATTAAAGGCCATGATAGATAAATTAGGATATCTCTAGCTTTGACTCTTCTAATGTTGTAACACATCCAATTCTGAGTAGAAGTCCATATCCATTACTGGCTCATCTAGATAAATATCTGAATAAGATTTACCACAACTTTATACTTCTACTTGACGGTATCGGAATTTCTACATTATTAAGGAAAAAATTAATTAAATACTGATATATAATATGACAAAAAATATAATTAAAAAATAAAAAATTATTAAACTTACCACCAAAGTAGCAAAATCAATCTCCAAGCCCTTCCCAGCTCTATGTGTTGCTGCTCCTTTACTGCTGCTACCTCCAGATATGTCTTATCCCTGAGAAGATGATCCAACTTGATGGCCTTTAGTTCTAGAAATGTGATATGTTTTGCTCTTCTCATATTCTCCATAGAGTATATATAACTTGCTCTTTATGTAAGCCAACTTCTCTTCACAAGTGAGGGGATCAAGTTTATTAAAACAGAAGTTCAAAAAATCAAACTTCATTCGAGGATCAAAGATCACTCTAAGTGCAAAGATAACACTATAATCACTCAAATACTTATCGAACTTCTGTTTCATTCTAATAGACATCTCTCTTATGACATGATCTTCACAAATTTTCATTCAGCAAACATTCAATCCTCCATACTTGCAAAAAATAGTGGTTTGAAGTTGGATATGATGATCCTGACATCAAATTGGTGATACTATGAAAAGGGCTCAAAAACTTGCATATCTTTTCTGCTCTTTCCCACTCATCAATGATTAGACAATATTTATAATGACGATCATTCAATTGAAAGCAAGAAAAAACACGTCGATACTTGAGTGCGCTATCAAGCATAAGATAAGTGGAATTCTATCTAGTAGTTACATCCAAGTGCAAACCAAGATTGGTATCAATGTTGCCAACCTGTTCAACACACTCCAAAAAGTTTTTCATTCTACTCTTAGAGCCTTTCACATACTTAACACTCTCCTTTACTTTATGCAATCACTACTTACAGTCAATTCTTCTTTAACGACCAAATGAAGAATATGAGCACAACATCTAATATGAAAAAACTCATCACCACATAATAAACTATATTGTAAGTTCAATTGCTCTTTCAGAAAATCTTACATAAAATCATTTGCAGATGCATTATCTAATGTAAGGGAGAATATCTTCCTATCTATGCCTCGATCTTTCAAAAATTCAAATACTTTTTTCGACAACTCAAACCCTGAGTGAGGAGGGGGCATTTTACAAAAAGTAAGAATTTTATTATTCAATTTCCAATTGTCATCCACATAATGTCCGGTCAAACAAATATATCCCTCACTGGTGGAAGCAGTCCATATATTAAAAGTCAAACATACTTTACTTGGAATTTTTTGCAATATTTGTTTCAAATTCTTCTTTTGAGTCAAATATAAATTCCAAACATCTGATGTAGTAGTTTTTCTACTAATTGGCTTATAATCAAGATTATATAGCCTTATGAACTATGTGATCCTCTTATACTCAACAAATGAAAATAGCAGATCATGTTCAATAATAGCCATAACAATTACCTCACGAGCAAATTTAGGATCTGGTTTTCTTGATCTTAACTTGCCAACATGATCAATTATCATATCACCAACATCATTATATCTAGGAATTTAACTCAAACGACACTTTTCTCTATGTCGATGTAAAGATGAAGTTCCATGTGAATGTGCTCTAATAACATATTCTTTCCCACATGCTTTACACTTAGCCTTATTTTTACCATCCTTCCTAATACCAATTTTTGTAAATATTTCCCAAATCTCAAAAGAGGAGCTACCTACTCGAGCCTTCTTACCTGCATGTTCTTCAGATTGAGAAGATCCTGGTTGTAGATTATCGTTACGCCCACTGACTTTAGACACGTCATCTACATTAATAGGTTTCATTGCAGTCTTATTACTTGGAGGATCCATTCTGTAAATATATTTCAACATTAATATACATACTGTAACATAAAAAAAAAATTAAAAATTCCTTCTTATGATAATATAGAAAATGTTATTAGTAGTAGTACACTTATTTTACAAAATCTTTATATATATATATATAAGATTATAATTTATAAAATATAAATGTAGTCACCGCATCGACTACCATCACGACGTCACCGCACCAGCCATCATTAATTCATCACCGTCACGGCGTCACTCACCACCGGTGCCACAATCCCCAACCGGTTAATAACTGGACCACTACAGCATAGTAACCGATGGGATAGCAACGACAAAGAAAGCCACAACTGGCGACAACACCACACTCTCCAAGCTAATGTCCAGTCCACACTCCACACACAACAACAACCACAAGCAACGATAAAGAAAAAGAAGATAAATAAATAGGAGGACGACTTACGGTTATCAAGGCAAAGACAACTGGTCTAGTCTGGTTTGGTCCAGTCGGGGTCTGATCTCGTCTGGGCAGGCACAGCAAACGGCACGGGGGAAGGGGAAGACCAGAAGAGGCTGTAGAGTGTGGACTGGGGTAGGTAGTGGGCACTGGGCAAGAGTCAGGACTTAGTAGGAGATTGTATGCAAGCAGAAGTGTGGGGAGAGGAAGACACGGGGGATCGTATGCACAGGGTAGGAAACGGCACGAGGGAGAGGCGAAGAGCGAAAGCGGAAGCGCGGAACTACGGACAGTGGAGTGCGGAAGGAGAAGGAAGACTACAAATCTAAAATAGAAGAGGAAGACAAAGAGAAAGAGAAGAGCTACGGAGTGTTGAAGGCCTACCGCACTATCTGTTTATCCCATCATCCTTGTCCCGCCACCATCCGCGTCCCGTCCATGTCCTATTGCCGCACCGATGTCAGTTACTGTCCAATGTCCCATCATCCTCTCCTCGTCTGTTGTGCCTGTGCGGATGTGAACTGTGAATTTGCCTTGCCGTTTTTTTTTGCTAGTCAGCGGGCCAACCCATGCCTGTGGCAAGTTGCCCGCCCCGCAATTCTCAACTTTAATGACAACACCAACAACAACAATAATAACTACTAAAGTCGAGCCCACAATGGCGTCATTAGTATAATTGTTGAAGGCCCCCAAGCTAGAGGCTAGCCAAGCTCTTTAAGCTTGGCTAATGCCCATAGAAGCTAGCAAGTCATGAGCCTGCATGGAAAATGATCAAAAATAGACGACTTGGAGCAAGTACAAATTCCTCATGATGATGCCCCTATGATTAGCGCAAGGATTACAAAATTCGAACTACAAGAGATTCTGGTCAATACAAGCAAAGTAGCAGATATAATATTCAAACATGCCTATAACCAAATGTAAACTAAGTTGAATACTAAGCCGAAACCCTATAAACACGACTTGTATAGGTTTAACCACGAACCAATACGAGTAGCGGGCATCATGACTCTTCCTATAAAGCTCGATGATGACGACATCATCACCAAATAGCTTGTCAATTTCCTAATAGTGGACCCCCAGTCACCTTATAATGTAGTCTTGGGTCAACCTAGCCAAAATGCTTTTAGGATGATCTCTTCCACTGCACACTTAAATGCTGAATTCCTTACCCTAGAAGGACTTGGTATTTGTTAAGGAGATTAAGATCTAGCAAGGACTTTATACTTAAAGGCCCTAAAAAGGGAAGAGGTATTCATTATGGAGAGTGAATTAGAGGAAAAAAAGGGCTCTAGGGGAGAATCGATTAAGGAGATTAAGGAATTCCAGCTTTGAAGCAACATCGAGCGAACTATGCAATAAAAACATTTATGTCCATCAAGCTCAAACAACAACTTATCACCTTCCTCCAATTTAACAATGACATTTTTGCCCGGTCGCCTTTTGACAAGCCAAGCATCTCCCTAGAACATATGATGCATAGCCTCAACATGGATAAAAAAGCTAAGATAGTTAAACATAAGCAGAGGTTTAATAAAGGAGGAGTATTACTTGACATGGTTAACCAATTGCGTGTTAGTAAAAAAGTCTAACAAGAAGTGATAGATGTGTATAAGCTACATTAACTTAGACCAAACTTACCCAATAGACCGCTTTCTCCTCTCAATGATTGACAAGCTTATCGATTCTACCTCTAGCCATGCACTACTTAGCTTCATGGATGCCTTTTCAGGTTACAAGTAGATTAAAATGGAGATGGAGGATCAGGTACATACCTCCTTTTTCACCAACTTTGAAATATATATACATTGTTAATTTAAAATTTTATTTAACCTAAAGGAAGGATATACATATGCAAAAAGTGGGAAGGAGGGTGAAGTCCACTATATACATAACTTAAAACTAAGTCAAAACCACTAGGCTATCAAACAAATATAATAAAAGACTTTTAGCCGCTATTTAGTACAAAAATGTAATTCAAAATGAGTCTTGCTAAGCGGTTTGAGTTACGGATGTGTTTCCTCAACCGAGTAGAATTCCATGCTCACTATGTGCAATAAACTGTAGCAAAGAATGTTGATTTCCACTTATCCATAAGTTGGTTTGAAGGGGAATGGGTGACCTCATCTAAAATACCATGTCATGAATTGTAGGTAAAAGGGCACTCCAAACTTAAAGTAATTTGTGTCTAAACTATTGATGAGAAGGCATACTAGAAAATCAAGTGCTGATGAGATTTTATACTTGAGTTGTAGAAATAATAAGAGGAGAGTATTGTGATTCCCCACATGTTTAGTTTGTCAAGAGTGTATAGCTTGCTATTGATCACAAGCCATAGAATAAAGTTATGTCTTGGAATAGATTTGTTACTCCACATTAATTTAAATCATAACACAATAGCACTAGGAGGAATGAAAGACTTATACACGCTCTTAATAGAGAAGTTATCGATTGCGGATGGCCTCCATAAAAGCTTGTCCTCCATAGATGGGTTGGAAAGCACACTGGGAGGAATATTAAAGTTATTCCAAAAGGATGTGTGATGGGAGAGCCCACACTCCATTTTCACTTAAACAACAGACTCTAACATTTAAAGGTAGCTCGAAGGAGGCTATCTTTCTAGCATTGAAGATGCTATTTAGAGGGCCTTACAGGAGCCAATAATCTGACCAAAAGGAAATGGAAAGGCCATTTCCCACCTTCTAGCTAAACAAATGCCAAACTAGGCCATGTAGCTTTAGGAGTTTCCTCTAAGAACAAGAGCATGAGGAAGGTGCTTTAACCAATGAGAAATTTCTTCCTTATAGCAAGACCGCATGTATCTAATCCGCCCACATGCCTCTTATGCCTCCAATACAAAGATGCCATATGTGCTTTAACTGTGTAACCTTGTTCTAAGATTCTAGTTTGGGTATGCCAAGACCCCCTTCAATCATGAGTATACAAACCATTTCCCATCTTACTTTTGCCTTAGTAGCAATGTTGGGTCTTCCACTCTAAAGAAAATTTCTCATAAGTTGTTCTATCTTCCTTGTCACTTTCTTATGGAGGATGAAAATGGAAGCTTAAAAAACTTGCATGGAGAAGATAATTGACTTTAAAAGTTAGAGTCTTCCTGCATATGAAAGAAATTTGCTAGTCCATGATTTTAAACGTGTAGAGATTTTAGATACCAATAAGTCACAATCTTTCTTCTTTAATTTGGAGGATATGAGAGGCACACCTATGTATCGAATGGGCAACTCTTCTTCTTGAAAACCAAGAGCCTCGATTATAGCCTTCTTGGTGGGATTGTCAACATTTGAAAAGAAAATTTTGCTGTTAATTAGATTTGCTTTAAGCCCTAAAAGAGCTTGGAATTCTAATAACACCTGTTGAACAAGCAAATGGAGTTAAGATCACCTTTACAAAAGACCATGAGATCATTAGCAAAAAAAGGTAGGTGATCCTCTCCTCTTTGTACCTCTAATGATAAGAGAATGCTAAATTTTGAGCCATCCTCCAGAAAATACGTAAAAGAACTTCCATTGCTAGCATAAAAAGGTAAGGTGAGATAAGGTCACCTTAATGCAAGCCACAATGGCTACGAATAAAGCCCACTAGTTTAACATTTAAGTTAAAGGACAATTTTGATGTAGAGAAGCATTACACCAAAAGGTTTATGAAATGTGCAGAAAAACCCATGCAATGCAACACTTTTTCTAAGAAGCTCTAGCTTAAGGTGTCATGTGCCTTTGTGATATCCACTTTAATAGTGCATCTAAGAGGTCTATGGTTATTGTGGTATCTGTTGACTAATTCTTGTGCAACGAAAATGTTGTCCATGATTTTTCAATTTGGAATAAAAGCATACTACTCTCTCCTAATTAAAGAATTTAATACCTCATTAAGCTATGATGCTAGGACTTTAAAGAAGGCCTTGTAGACGACGTTACAGCAAGATATAGGCCTAAAATCTTATAGCTTAGAAACATTAGAAACTTTAAGAACCAAAGCTATGATGTAGCTATTTACCTACTTAAGGAGGAAACTACAAGCAAAGAAATCTTTAATAGCAGCAATGATGTCTAATCTAATGATTAGTCATGCAACCTTGAAAAACTTTGCAGAAATTCATCTGGACCCAAGGCTTTACCATTAGATTGACAAAAAAAAGCTACTTTAATTTCTTCGTCCGAGAAGGGAGAATTAAGAAACTCAATTTACTAATCATTCAATTTCCAAGTGATCAGATTTCCAAGCTTGAGAGGTTATAATCAGTTTCAAGGGCTCAAAACAAGTTAAAAAAAAAAAGGAAATTACTTTTGATTTAATTGCTTTGTTACCCATTGGCCAAGAACCATCAACTCGCTTTTCGGATTGAGTGGAGCTATTGTTGTGTCTTTGCATCATAGCTTTATGAAAGAAGAAGAAATTTTTATCTCCAAGCTTTAACCATTTAATTATGGATTTTTGTTTGAAAAAACACTCTTTCGCATTCCTCGGGATATAGTACTTTTGGAAAACATCACGTTCTTCTTGTAATTGAGAGAAGTTCCCTTGGCCTATGGAAGATTGAATAGAACTCAAAGTTTGCTTGGCTTAGAAACTCTATTTGAGATGTTGAAAAACTACATATTATTTAACTTCTGTGCAACCTGGAAACGTATAGAGCCTTCCACGTTGGTGGTCTAAGTGGCTGAAACCAAGTTTAAGAAACCATCTACTTCAATCTAGAAATAAAAAAACTTGAAGGGGGATTTTCAACGACAAGAAGAGAAATCACCAAACCCCATACACATTATGTCGTTTGAAAGTAAATGGGTAAAGAAATTAGTTTCTAATTTTGGAAACTTGTTAAACTAATTCTTGTTAAACCAATTCTAGTTAACCAAGACTCGATCAAGCTTCTTTAAAATGGGATTTTGCAATTGTTTGTTTGACTAAGAGTAAAAACTTCCAACATAACGATGGTCATCTAATTTGGCAAGGTTGATGAAGTGTTTAAAATCTAGAATTGCTTAATTAAGCCTCCCACAATCCCCTAAGATGACTAGCCAGGGATGCTGAAAGGCTTTTTAGCTGATTCCAAAGCCCTTTCCTCTCCATAGCTAAATTAGAGGCATAGACAAAAGTAGCTAGGAAAGAGGTATTTGCCCTTAGATTAGTACAAAAAATAGTGGCAAAACTGAACATGCTCCTTCAAAACAGACACATCCCAAATTTTAACATCCCAATAAATCTAAATTTGCTTTCTAGCAAGACCATTTATTGCAAAGTTTCAAGAACAACTAATAGTTTGTTTGATAAAGCCTTTAAAAGAGTGGTTTACCTTAGTTTCAAGCAACCCCACCAAAGAGATTCTGTTATTAGCATGCACCTTCCTTACATCGGCTACCTTAATTGGGTCACTAATGCTTCATACATTCCAATCCACAAAATTCATAACAAAATAAAGGAATAAGCAAAAGCTTTAAGTGAAAGAGTGCTTTCAGTGCTTGAAATTTTTTTTCCTCTTCTTATATTTAAGGAGGTTTTATTGTTGCGTGAAGAGATACCTGAAGTTGTCTCCCTATGATGTACTTGACTTTCAGCGCTAACCACAATTATATAAAGGAGAGGTGAGGAGTTGTCTTGGTTAGGAACATTAAGTTTTGAAGGCTTCGAAGAAGACCTCTCTTTATTACTTAACTTCGGTGTTTCTGATACATGAGAGAGCATAGGGTCCACAAGCTACAAATGAACTTGAGTAGGGGATTGAGGGAATTCTTTAGCTACATCCTCTTGCCTACAAGTTATTGCATTTGCAGCTTTAAGAGGTAAAATAGCCTCTTCCCTTGAAACATGTCCTTACTCCTATTTAGGTGTAGATGGGTCGTTATCTTAAGTGGAGATCTCCCCACGATTCCTTTGTTTTTCCCCTCTCTTCTTATCACAAGGGGAAGATGCCCTAACTTCCACATATTTTAGAGGTTGAGAGAAACAAGTGTGTTTAAATACCTTATATTTGGGCAACATAGAGATAGCCACTAATATTCTATGGAGACTAAAGATGTAACCCATCCTCTTCAATAACTTCTACTAAATGAGTAGGTTTTTCTCTAGCATTTAGTTCAATAAGAACTCTTCCTTGATTGGCTCTTTCTCTAAAGGTTGTAAGTGTATCAACTTATAGAGGATTCCCTACAACACTTGTAATGTGGCTGATACCCACTTCATCTGAGTAATCGCATAGAATTTTAGAGAGAAGAACCCAAGTTAGTAAAATCGAAGGCTATGATTTATCTAATGACATACCTCTTCTTCACTTTTGAAGGACCAAAAACCTTTGCTCATAATACCAAGGTTTGGCAAGGATGATGCCAAGTTTTAAAGAGAAAGCAAATCTGAAATAAAAGAAACTATCCTTATTTCCTAAGACATTTAAGATGCCATAGTCCTTCCAAAGCCTAAGTGTAGTAGATTGCACTAAAGAGAAAGGGATTCTCCAGCCAAGAAAGTAACCTACTAAGGTGGACTCCCAATGCTTCGTCCCCTTCTTAGCTACGCCTAAAGGCATTTTGACTCATAAAGTGGGTTCTTTAGCCACTAGAGTGAAGAACAAGAGTTTAAAATCCAACGCTACTTGGTTTGAGGTAGAGCCCCTACACAAACATCTGCAAAAAAAAATTGTTTTGGTTTTTGAGAAGGTTGTTTTTTTTTGTTTCAATATTTTCCAAAACTTCTTGTAGCTCCTCTAAGGTAGTATTTCCAAAAGAAGAGTCCTTTGCAAAAGTATTTTCTAGTTGACTAGGGTCTTTATCTTTAGAATGATTAAAGTTTAGTCTTGAAAAGACTGAAGGATGAGGTTCTACAATGGTACACTACTCAATATTACCAAGGTTGGCTTGGTCAACTGTCTTGGGGTTAGCATTAAAAAAAGTTACTTTTTCTTTTTTCCAAAAAGAAGGAACTTATGGTTTACTTTTTGAAGACCCTTTCTCTCTCCTAATAGGCTGTTTTTTTTTAAAAAAAAAAAACAAAGGGAAAATGTTCCTCGAGAGTAGGAGGGCTAGATTTCGGACGCTAGCCAGAAGCTCTGTTGGTTATCGAATGATAGCAACATGAAGAGAATGAACAAGAAGCTAACTAGGATTGGAAAAACTCAATTGGAGTAAGAAAGAAGAGAAAAGAGTGAAGGATGAGTGTTTAACTTTACCCTAAAAGAAGTAGTCTTTTAGGGGGTAGCAGGTAGAATGAGAGAGAAGGAAGAGCATTTTCTCTCTCTAGAAAAGTAGAATCCTATATTGACACTCTTTTTTTTTTTTCTATCAAACCAGCTAACTTTAGATATATTGCTACAAGGTGATGCCCTTCGGCCTTAACAACATCGATGTAACCTACCAAGTTTGGTGATAGAGATGTTCAAACCCTAACTCAGGTGAAATGTTAAAGTGTATGTAGATGGCATGATCATGAAAAGTAGACAACCCAAGGACCATCTTAAGGACTTACGTGAAGCCTTCAATACATTGAGGCAATATAACATGAAACTTAACCCCCAAAAGTGTGTCTTTAGGGTAGCCTCAGGCAAGCTCCTTGGATATATAGTCACCCAGTGTGGCATTGAGAGGAACCCTAAAAAGATTCGAGCTATTTTGGACATACAACCCTTGAAAACCATAAAAAAGGTCCAATAGCTCATAGGGTAAATCACTAGGCTTAATAAGTTTGTGTCCAAAAGCACTAACAGATGTTTCAAGTTCTTTAAAATCCTGAATAACCCCTCAAATTTTTTATGAACTAACTAGTGTCAAGTAGCCTTCGATGAGCTGAAGCTGCTCTTAAGTAACCCACCCATACTCTAAAAAGCCCATCCTTTAAGAAGACTTATATTTGTATCTACTAGTGAGTAGTCAGACTTTCTCCTCCATTCTAGTCCAAGTTGAAGGAAGGGATCACTGGCCTGTCTACTACATTGGCCACATTCTCTATAAACAAAAAATACAATACTCTAAGATGGAAAAGTTTGTGTTAATAGTGATGATATTGCCCAAAAGACTCTGACCTTACTTTGTGTCTCATCAAGTCATAGTCCTAACCAACCAACCATTGTGTAACATCCTACAATATTTAGATGCATTGGGATAGATGGTGAAGTATGCGTTAGAGTGCAATGCATATAGAGTCTAATACTAACCTTGCAAGGTAATTAAAGCTCAAGTCCTAGTAGATTTCATCACTGAATGCATCGTAGAAGAAGAAAATTGAATCAAAGTAACAAGCCGATGTAGACTCTTCACATTGACAGTTCATCCACTAGCGAGGAAAGTAGATTAGAACTTGTGTTACACGAACCACATGGGACAAAAGTTTACTATACACTCAAGCTTAAGTTCCTAGCTAGTAACAATAAAGCAAAATATAAGGCTCTTATTACTGGACTCAAGTTAAGGAAATTGGTGTAGGGAAGTTAGAAAATTTCTTAAACTCCCTAGTTATTGTCCAACAAGTTAGAGGTAAATACACAATGAAGGATGAGGGAATGACCAAGTCTCTTCAGGCCGTACACACCCTTACTGTGGAGTTCCCTTCTTTGACCATTACAAAGATTCCTCAAACCAAAAGCTCTAATGTAGACATACTATCAAAATTGGCCTCTACCAATATTCCTATGTTAAACAAGCGAGATAAAAAAAGTCTTCATTGAGTACCTCCCAAACAAAAGCATTGACAAATCGCATCTACAAGTTTAGGAGATATGACTTACGTTGGTCGAGTTATGCTAGATGAACTTGATATTTGCTTATCTGAAGCACGGAACTGCCTCGGAATATGGAAAGGAGGTAAGGAAACTCATGTACTAAGCTACAAACTACACCTTTATAGATGACCTCTTATACAAATAAGGTTAGAGTCTTCTTTCTCTTTGATGCCTTCGACCTAAGGAAAGTCAACATATTTTGGAAAAGTTGCATGCAGGGTATGCAGTAACTACATCAAAAGCCAAGCATGCTACATCTGAGCTCTTCAACTTCGCTACTATTAGTCTACCATGAGGGAAGATGCAAAGTAAATGGTTCAGAGGTGCATCTAATGCTAGAAACATGTGCCTATTGAACATTCACCAAGCAATAATCTATAATCCCTCAATGTCCCTTTGCCTTTTCATTCTATAGGGAATTGATATTCTCAGTCCTTTCCCTTAAGCCACTGGTTATTGACAATACATCATTGTAGTTTTTAACTATTTTATGAAGTGGATAGCGGCCAAGGCCTAAGGTCGTAGCCAACATAATCAAGAAGAGCATCAATTCCTTCATCTTTAATCCCATCTTGAGTAAATTTGGTGTTCCAAACATTCTCATCACGAATAATGGCACCTAGTTTGATAATCAAAAGTCCAAAGACTTTTGTAAGAAGCATCATATCAAGTTCCACTACACCTTGGTTGCGCATCCCTAATCTAATGGGCAAGTTGATGTAGTAAACAAGATTGTCCTCAATAGTCTTGAGAAGACGGTAGACTAAGCTAAAGGTAAATGGGCTTATGTGTTACTAACTATCTTATGGGGTATTAAACCACACATAAGACCTCAACGGGAGAAAACCCTTTCTACCTTACATTTTGCTTAAAAGTAGTCCTGCTCGTTAAACTAAAGCTACCGAACATCTAAACTTAGAGTCCAGATGTAATGGCAAACCAGATCAAACTCCAAGCTAACCTTGACATCATTAAAGAGATTAGATCTGAGGCAAGAGCTCAAGTAGTCGCTTACAAACATAGAATTGCTCAATACTATGATAAGAAGGTCAAGCATAAGGCCTGTTGACTTAAAGACCTAGTGTAAAGGAAGCTAAAGGCCACTAGATCCTTAAAAGGACAAGGGAAGCTTGCTCCAAATTGGGAAGACCTAATTAGGGTTAGAGAAGACTTAAGAAATGGGTGTATAAGTTAGAGAGGCTTGATGGTCCGCTCATACTTTAAACTTAGAATGCTGATAACCTTAAGTTATACTTTGATTGAATTATAGTGAGCTTATGTAAATGTAACATATATTGTAATGAAAGTTAACCATTTCCCTTACAATTTTAAAGTTCGCTCGACCCACATGTTTGTATTTATGAATAATTCTAAGTAAAAATTATAAGTCCTAATCTCTCTTGAGAAAAAAAGACCCCTATAAACATCAAATCCTAACTTTTTCTAAGGTAAGTGGACTTTTGATAGCATCAAGTTCCAGCTATTTTTAAAGCAAATAGACTCTTGATTACACTAAGTCCTAACATCTTTCTAGGTGGACGGATGAACATGCTCATTGACAACCTTTAGATGGTTAGAGCACTAAACCTCTATAGGTCATATTAGAAGGTGTTACCTATCTGACACAACATGGTAACTCATTGACAAGATCTACATTTAGACATTTGAGAACCCTTATAGTAAGGTTATGACCCTTACTTCATTTTGAGGAGGAACCTAGCTAAGTTAACTTTTGGTAAATAGATCTTCTGAACACTCAATGATCACAAAGGCAAAAGGATAAAAATAATGCATAAAGTAAAAGAAAGAAAAGGACATTAGAGCAATGGTAAAAACACTTAGCAAATTTTCATTTCATTAATAGTTAGAGTACATATCAAGCATTAACATTCCAACCTATTCCATTATAAGGAAAGAGAAGAAAATTATTAAAAGAATTTTTTTCATTTAGTGGTGGGAGGATCAAGAAGGCTCTCAAGTTTTAGGTTAACTCCAACTTCAATTGCTTGCCTTTGAGGAAGGGCTTGATCGAAGGTGTAGGGTATTTTAGTAGGTTAATGCTCAAAGGTAGAGGAATGCCTTCAACCTAAAGATTCTAGCCTTACTCTTCAAGTACCTCCTCGCCCTCATGCTCATCCTTAATGCCTCCATCAATAGTTGTTTCAGACACCTTCGAGTCCTCATAGAAGGCTAGATAGCTTAAATTATATTCGAGGTACACCTTTAAGATCTCTACCCAAGTTGTCTAAATACCTTGCATCGATTTATTCTTTTGAAGATAAGACCATTCATAGCTGGCCATAATCTTATCAAAGACCTTCTCTAGCATAACGTTGCCCGCACTAGCACTAACATCAGCTTCCAACTCTAGGAGTCGCACCCTATCATGCTCAACTTTCAACCTAAGTTAGTGTATCTTCTCTCTATAGCTCTTCTCCTTCTCCTTAAAGGTAGCTTCCTGACTCTAAAGCTGCTGCCAAGCTCCATCTAACTGACTGGAGAGAATCTTTACCTTGACATCATTGTCCTTATTGCACCTCTTAAGCTCTTTAACCCTAACTATAAGATTGGTGTTCAACATCGCCCCAACCTCAACTCGAGTTTTCAAAGCCTCCATTTTAGCCTTAGTCTTCCTTAGGAGTTTATCCACCTTAGCAATTTAGCATTAAGCCTCTTCTTTAATCTTCCTTGCTTCTGCCTTAACCTCTTAAGCCTTTTACAACATATGACAAAACACATAGTTAGAAAGTTTCCAATAGCCACCATAGAGTCTTCAATACTTTGAGATGAGGATCTTGTGCTCAAATTGGAGCTCTTTTACTTGCCCAAACGTTAGAAGCTTTCATCATGTGTAAGCTCAATTGTAATTAGGCAAGCAGATGTCAGTTAAGTCAAACAAGCAAAGTGAAAGAAAAACTAACAAACTAACAAGAAAGAAATTCCTACATCATGAAGCTTTACACTAATCATACTTTGGATAGCTGCTTTGGCTAGCCCTCGAAAGTTCTCATCTAAAGTGGCCTTATCTCTAAGGAGAATCAAACTTCGCAAGATATCTCAACTATTGCTACCATCCCCAAGCTTAGCATCTAAGCTATATATCTCCCACTAAGGACAGAATATATGAACCCCACCTTCAGCATGTTGTGTTAGCCAGGGAATAAAAGAAACTACTTCTTTTGGCCTTTCCTCTGCCAGTAAAGCTAGCTTAGTCTCTCTATAATGAATCACTTGTTACGTGGACTTAGACTCTGTATTAAGTCAAATGACATTTCAAACCACTAAAGGTTGCTAATGAAAGGCTTAATCATGAATGATGATATAGTTGCACGTCTAGGGAATGTTAAGCTAAGGGACTTTGGGAATAGGGAGGGAATGGAAATATGGTAATATGATCCAGATGGAGAAGTCAATCCTAAGACGACATATGGACTACTGGCAAAAGAAGAATAGGGAGAGGAATGAGTGTGGAGGACTCCAACTATACCAAGAATCAAAGTACTACTTTAGAAAATTCTACATCATGTTATACCAACAAGGAAAAACCTAAAGAAAAGGAGAATGAACATCAATGAGGAATGTGTTTTCTATGGTAGCTAAGAAGAATCAATGGAACATATATTCCTAAATTGTAAATATACTTATCATTTTCGGAAATAGTAGGGAATGATAGAGATACCGGTAGAAGTAATAGAAAAGCCCTTTAGATCATGGATAAAGAGGAATGCATATGTATGGAAGGTAAATTAGACAAATCCTATGATGTTATGCCATGAGTGATGAGATTTTTGTTTGCTATAAAGGTACTATGGAAGGAAAGGCATAGGAGAATTTTTAGTTTAAAGCAGCAAGATAGGGAATGAAAAATTAGGATAAAAGTGAAGGCGACAAAATAGTGGAGTTGCCATAGAGCTACAAAACTGAAGGCGACAAGAGGCTATTTTCAGACCAAATGACAGAAATCGAAGATCAATTAGATAAAAATCAATTATGATGGCATGGTGGGACAAAATGGTAATATTGCAGGAATAGGGAAGGTATGCAGAGATGAATAAGAGGTTTTAGCAAGAGAACAAGCAAAATCATGACATTGGAAGTGAAGTTGTGGGTGATAGTGCATAGTTTGAAATTAGCAAGAGATAACTATTGGCATGCGCTAAATATTGTAAGGAAATGGTTAATCCTTTAACAATATCATTCTTCATAGTGTACCGCCATGAAGTGAATGTAGTGGCTAATACACTAGTAAAGGAGGGACTAAAGAGAGTTGAAGACCTATTTTTTGAAATTGAGTTTCCTCTACGCATTTCTCCTTTAACAGAAAAGCAAGGAGACACAATAGTTAGTGATGAAAATAATATATGTTTTGATCAAGATAACCACATAAATGAGATTAGTTTAGGATCTGGAGAGTCTTTTTGTGATATATTGTTTGCTAATAAATAGTAAAATGTCTGAAGCTTTTGTTTGCACCAAAAAAAAAAAAAGTTGTATCATTTTTTTTTCTTGTGAGTACTTATGGATCCTTTGATTTTTCTCTCTCATTTAGGTTATTTCCAAGGAAAAATTTCAATTGAATTCTTAGGAACTTGTTTTTAGATTTTTCAAATAAGGTTTATGGTTCTTCAAAATAAATAAATAAATAGGTAAAGTAAAAAAAATTAAAATGACGATTATAACATAAAAAATTTACAAAAATAATTAAATTACAGTAGGTTTGATCTCAACTAGTAGATACAAAAACACCTAAGGGGAGATCTCAATAACAAAAATAATTGGTTTCACTCTCAACTTAAGATTATTTTCAATAAGATAGGTATTTCAAGAAATAAGTCTAAATTTCGAAGGTTTAGGTAGTAACCGTTAGATTTTAATATGTTAGCTCCCAAATTCAAAACTCCGGTTTTTCAAAAAAAAATTCAAAAGATTTTCCTTGCAGACTAGTAACTAAGTTAGAATCAATCTGCTTAATCGATCATAACTTACTATTCTCTTTCCTGATAGTATTGGGTGGCGACTTTAAATGTTTTCTAAAAAATATGAAAAACCAAAGTTTTTCCTTAATTTTTAGTCAAGAGTTCATATTGAATGGATATAGGATTTAATATGAATTAGGTTAAGGAAAACTGAAAGTTAGACTTGGCAACTACAAAAAAATTTCTTTGGTAGCCAAAAGTAGTAGAATTAGTAACTAAATCATTTTTTTTTGTAGCAAAAATGCTTTATTACCTTTCCAAAAAAATCTCTCCCAAAGCATCGTCTGTTAATTATCAATTTAGTAGCTAAAAGATTAATTTCATACTAAACTAATATGGTAGCTGAAGGCCAAATTTATTACAGTGTGTTCTTTACTTTCTATCGGTGTGTTTTCTATCCGTAAGACATTTTTTTTCTGAGATGAGCAATTCTACAAACTATAAATGTTTAATATGATACTGTTTGTGATAATATACTTAATGAAAGCTGATTTCAAAGATGCAAGTATATTCCTAAACAATTTTTTTTAACGGAAAATTCTTGAACAAATCCATTTAGATTCCTTGCATCTAGATCTTGTTTGTATAATATATTAGGTTAGGTGAAAATTGTCATTTTGCTTTGAATTTTTCTGCTATTGTCACACATTTTTGTCATCTTCTTCATGAAGACACCTTATATATCATTACTTAAAAATGTATGAGTAACTTTTTGGTTTATTAAAACAAAATAAAGTTAGAATGGAATAGCAATTTATCTAATGTTACTTTGTTTTTCAATATGGATATTTTTGGAATAAAAGTTATATTCTATAAGAAATAGCTATTCTTTTAGTAGAGGGAAGGAATCGAAATTCCTTATTTATTCCACATTATATGGAATAAGCATTTCTTGAGTTATAGTCTTTTGCAAACCAACTAAAGGAATAGTTATTCCATTGTAATAAAGATATAATGACAATTCTATTTTAGTAAACCAAATAAGACGCCAAGAACGGGGAAGACATTTACCTAAAGAAAGTAGTCCTAGTCATCCCATACAAAAAGAAATAGTAAACAATTCATTAAATCAAACCAGTTGCAGTAAACCAATTTAAGAAGAAGCGGCAAATACTCCATCGAATCAAGCTAACTTAAGTCAACTAGCACAAGAAGGAATTTATAATTTTATAAATTATAATTTGGGCTACTATCTTTCCATTTTATAAATATTGTTACATTTTCATTCTTTTTTTTTTTTTTTGGTTACATTGCTGGTGTCAAATTATTAAAGGAAGGGTGGGTGGTCCTGTTTATATGGCTAAAATTAAGGGCCACTGTGAAAATAAACAAAATAATGTATCTTTTAATGAGTATAGGTAGTCAAAGGTGGAAGCCATTTAGCTCATTTTTTGGGGACTTTAGTATAGAGTAAAGTTTCTTTAGAGTATGTTAATTGGAGAGATGTTCCTGAAAATTGTAAAAGAAAAAAGCTATAGATGGTGAAGGTTAGTGACATAACGATCATGCTAAAAATTTCAAAAATACTACTATTTTGTGATAAATTTTAGTAATGATCGACCTTTAAATTGACTTCTTGCAACTAAAGCTTGACATCTTGGGTGGAGGAAAAAAAATTATTTTTGATTTTATTAGTAAAAGGTAGAGGGCTTGGAAGTGTTCTTTAAAAGCTGATTATTTTAATCTAAACATGCTTCTTGACAACTTGGAGAAACCACTTGATGATGATTAACTAAATAAAGTACAATGGAAAAAGCTTATTTAGTATTGATTGAAAGAAAAAAAACTATGGTACTAAATCTCATAAGTTGAATTACAAGGTTATTAGTTTTCCATGTGGGTTAATTAACTAAAAAATTCCTTTTAATAGTAGGAGGTATGTAGCTAGAAAAAGAAGAATCAAGCATAGTAAATAATGACTCATTTTAGAGGGAAAAAGGAGTTTTGCTATAATCAAGAAAATAGAAGTAAATATATAATGATAAAATACATGCATTGCGGTTCATTATTATTTGTTATCATTTATTGAATTAGGTGTTCTTGATAAATGAAGATATTGTTAAAGACATGAGATTTTGATTAGCAATTTGGTTTATGCATTATAGAAGTAGAAGTTCATTGTAATTTTGGTTGTATCATACTTATCCTATTATGAGGGAAAAATGATCAATTTATTTCAATGGGATATAGGAATTCATTGGATTTTGTTTGCGTTGTGAACAATCTATGATGTTTTCCTCTTGATGTTATTGTTTGTTTTTTGAGTGGTGGTCAAGCAAGGAATTATATTAGGATAATATGCTATTCTTTAGTTAGATATATCATATATCTTAGAAGATTTGATGCTTTAACAACATCCAATTATCTTGTAAGAACTTTTTGCATTTGTTTTGTAGCATATATGTAAAAAGTACTCTTGTTGGCATTGTGTAAAGGTTATTTATTGGGTTGGATCTCAATTTTTGTTCATTATATTTATCACAATTGCATGTATATCCTCTTTAGAGTTTCCTTTATACTGGTTTCAATAAAAACTTTATGGTTTCTCATATTATTTGTATTAGTGATTTGACTTAACTTGACTATGAATTGATAGCATCTATTCATTCTTATATTTAACAAAATTTGTTCTCATACTCGCTATTTATAAAAAGAAAAGTTTAGTCATCCACTAGTGCGATAACATATGTTTATCACTTGTTATATAAAAGGCAGATGGAACTTTAGTGAATGCAACAACAGGTGAAGTTATTGTAAGTTCATTAGTTGTTCAATATGTTAATATAGTTAATGTCTTAGTTAACATCTCTTTAAAATAAAATACGTGAACTAAAACCATAAAAAACATTGGTATAATGATGTCGGACATTATAGATATATTAGATAGGAAAAATTGTTCATAAATTATAAGTCAATGCAACCAAATTAATGAAATAATTGATTCATGATAATCTTAGCTAAATTAGCCAATGTGATGAGCAAAGAAATTGGTTAGTCATTTTAATATTACTAGCTGGAGAAGATGTAGACATGAATGACATTTAACACTAGCATTAATATAGTTGAAAAGCCTTTTCTCTTTACTCTAAATCATCATTGCTAACTATTGTGGCTGAAAATTATCCATCCGAGCAATTGGTAAATAGAATAAAGTTGTAGCTATTACCATTATTAGGCAAAATTAAGGTAACAAAAAATGATAGAATGACTTCAACTATGGTATCTATTGTAATAATTGATGTATTTGTTATAACATAACTAAGTGTGATTAGAATGCATACTAGCTTTGGTCTTCTATGAATAGTGAGATGTATAATTGTTATTGTTGAATTGTACTAAAAAGATTTGATATATTTGTTGTTTTCTTTGTAGAAGGGTTTTATTATTGTTTTGAAGATTATGAATTATAGAGAAAAAGTTGATAAGGGTATAGTTTAAAATATTGATCAATTATGGTGAGTTGGAGGAGAATATTGGTGTTGCCACCATATTAATAACTTTGGCATTACATTTTGTAAGCTTTTTTTTTTTTCAATATAAAAGTTACAACATAGTGTTGTGTTTTACTAATATATTTTACTTTTATTTTTAGGTTGAGGAAGATCATGATGATTTTTGAAAGATGGGCATACAAAGAAAATAAGATTGATGATTTTAGCTTTTTTTTATATATATAAGGTTTATGACAAGAAAAGACATGTTTGATTATATCAAAAAAATGAAAATATTTTTTATCGACAATGCAATGTTGTTTTAATAACAATAATGGAAGTTATTTAATTTCTCATTAGGTATTGTTTATTTGATTGAGGTATTTTTGTTTGTTGGGTGATCGAGATATTGTCTATTTGTTTTCATATAGGTTTTTGAATTATATCTATGTGGCATTCACAAATAAATATATAGTTGTATTGACATAAATTATGAAAATTATATATATATATATATATATATATTTAACTCTTTTAGGGTAGCCATATATGCCTTAATAAATTTAAAGAAACTAAGTAATAATCTTATAGGGGAGTTGATATTGCACTAATAAGTGCCTTAATAAGATAGCTATCACTATTGTACAAGCATATTTGGTTGACTATAGTCGCCTTAATAAAGACTTTTAAGGGTAGTCTAACACACCCCAATAGCTTAGCAGAAGAAGAAAAGTAAATTGTTTTTAAGGCAGTTATAGCCACCTTATAAACTCTTCTTAAGGTGGCTATGTCTACTGTTAAATGTCTTTTTAGAATAGGCTCACAAGCTCTAATAGCTTGAGAATAAGAGAAAATTGAAGGACTTTTAGGGTAGTTACAATCGCCCTATTAAATACTTTATTAGCGTGCTCATTTTCTAGGGTGATTATTTCTACCTCCAAGATTTATTGCAACACTCCATTTATAAGGTGCATGTTATAACCGCCTAACTGCTTGACTGCACCATTAGATAATCAACTTTAGCTATCTTAATAAACCTAATTTATTGTAATGTTTTATCCTAACAATTCAACTTGGAATATGTTCAATACCCATCTATTGCTTGCCCCCATTTTTAGCTAGGATTGGCACAATCTCGTGAGCTAATATAAAGGTAGCCCCTTGAGCTTGGTTGAATAGCTATTTTGAATTGAGTTTAGAAGTGAAGTCAATTATACCATAAAATGATTGATTGACACATGAGTCGATTTATAACCTAAAGGCTTAACTTATAAGTTAAGGTGCTCTAATTTACCTCACACTTAATATGCAGGAGCAATGCCCAGTTAGACTCTCATTACCAACTAGTCAGCAACAAGAGTTAGGGGGAAGTCTTATATGCATATTCAAGCTTTGGGCCTTCAATAACTTATTCGGTCCACAAGACCTATAATTGGTGATGTGTAGTAGCTAATAGATGGGAAGTTGAAAACATTACTTTTGGTGCAAGCGCTCTTTAATATTCACGATGAAAGGATCAATGTACACCTATCATCATCTAAGCAGCTAATTCTACATGTAAAAGAAGAACGAGTAAGCCTGACTTAGACTCCAATAACTTAAGTGATACGGGTTTGGAATCGAATTCCTTTCACATAAATCAAATCGTCAATAACAATCAAATGTTGCAAATTTTTAGGGTTTTCTGGATTTTGGTACTAACGAATAAAATCAAGGATATGGATAAAATTACCAATCTATAGATGCCAAGATTGATAAAATTAAATTAATTCGCAATCAAATCATAGAACGATAGAGACCACGTTTTATAAATCAATCACTAAGGTTATAGAATTCCAAGAATTCAATAACAATGCTTGCCACAAATTCTATAAGAACCAAGAATTTGATAAGAGCAACAAATAAAGTGAAAATCAATTCTCAATATTCAAGAGTCCCAAAGAGGATTCACACTCACACTCAAAGTGTTTCTGTTTACAACAAAGATAACATTTTCCCTCGAAAAACCCTAAGGACGCCTATTTATATCATCCTAAAAAAATTGTGCGAAGCCATTCAAGGCCGGCCAAAGGCCGGTGGCCTAAATTCATAGGTCGGCACCAAGGCCGGTGGCCTACTTTTAGGCCGACGGCCTTGAAGCTAACTCGGCCAACCTTTATTCAAGGCCAGCTTAAGGCTAGCCGAACTTCGCCTTGGGACCTCCCGACGCTTATGTCCTCCTTTTTTGGACCCCATACTACCACTTAAAGCTCAGATTGATTTTGTTTTCTTTGGTGCTTGTATCTTAGCTCTTGGAATCTTATCATTCCCTCCATGTTGAAAAAGATTCGACCTCGAATCTATATCGTCCATCCTGCTAGACCACATAAACAGACTCCTCTTTCCCTTAGGCTTCTTAAGGCAAATCAAACTTGTTTGTTGTGCTTCAATTGGACTCATAGGAAGAAGCTTGTATGCCTTGTCCTATTGCTGAATGGTCTACTCATTAGTGTATCCATCATACTTGGCTCTGAGGTCATACTGCCAAGGTATTCCAAGGATCAAATGTGTAGCTTCCATAGGAACTATATCATAAACAATCTCGTCGGTATAATCACCAATAAGTAATGGAACACGAACCTGTTTGTGTACATGAACTGCTCCCTGTGGAATCAACCAATGAAGTGCATAAGGTCTTGGATGCTGCTCCACCTGTAAACCCAACTTAGTAACCCAGCTTGCTGAAGCAACATTAGTGCAACTTCCTGTGTCAACCACAATCAAACAAGTCTTCCCCTGCACCATGCCTTGGATATGAAATAAATTGGCTCTCTGATTAGGAGCAGCTTCATCCTGCTTAACCATTAGCAAGTCTCCCTATACTGGATTCGCTATAATGTCTTCATCTTCCTCTTTTGCCTCAATACTCTTCTGTTCTTCTTCCTCACTCTCAACTTTGTCCCCCTTTATGACCATAACCCTTTTATTAGGACATTGAGAAGCAATATGGCCAAGTCCTAAACACTTAAAACATTTGATATCCCTGCTCCTCTTTTGTTGTGTTTGGTCAACAGCCTCACTAGCGACTGCCTTTCCCTTTTCCTTCCTTTGCTTCTCCCTCTCACCATCATCTGACTTATGGTGTTGATACGATTTTTGATTCCGCTCAACCCGACTGGCTAATTTAATCACATCCTCAAGAGTCTGATAATGCCGGAGTTCCACTACATTGGCAATGTCCATCTTCAACCCATTGATGAAATGAGCTATGGATTCATCTGATGATTCCCTAATATCACATCTTGCCATTAGTGTCTCAAACTCCTTCACATACTCTTCTATGCTCTTCTTACCCTGTCTCAAGGATTGCGACTCCATCAGCATCTCTTGTTTATAGTAGTCTGGCACAAATCTGCGTCTCATCAACCTTTTCATCAAAGCCCATGAATGCACTTTCTCCTCATCAGCCCTACGTCTCTCGGTTTGTAATTTATCTCACCATAGACTAACATATTCAGAGAATGCTAGAGACGCCATTTTCACCTTCATGCGCTCATCCCACTCATAACAGTCAAACACCTTCTCAACTCGTTGCACCCAGTCTATGAATTCCTCTGGTTTACTACTACCAGTGAAAGGTGGAATTTTCAGCTTGATGTTTTCAATCCCCTTACGCCTGTCATCATTGTTTCCTTTCCTACTCCTTTCACTACCAGCATCAGATTCACCACTAGAATGTCTCCTCCTAATTCCTGCACCACTATGGCTTCTTCTATCCCTAACCTCCAATCTCTCCATAATCAATCTAAGATTTTCTTGGATTTGATTGAACTCAGCCCTAGTTATAACCTCACCCCCATTATCAGCATCATTCCCATTGTTGTTGTTATGAACACTTCCATGCGACGACATCTCTACCAATCAAAATTTCAGCAAAGATATTCACAAGAACACAATTCCCAACAAACAACCCCAAACACCAATTCACAGCAGTTCAACACCCAACAATCGAATTCACAACAATACTTATCAAAAATAAATTCCCAGATTTTCCAACCAACGATAGTATTGAATTAAAACTACAATTGAGTTGAGATTCAACAGCCTTACCGATTCAACCCACTTTCTGATCAAATCTTTCGCTCTGAATCCTTACGAATCCAACCTTTGCTCTGATACCAAATGATACGGATTTGGAATCGAATTCCTTTCACACAAATCAAATCGTCAATAATAATCAAATGTTACAAATTTTTAGGGTTTTCTAGATTTTGATACTAACGAATAAAATCAAGGACATGGATAAAATTACCAATCTATAGATGCCAAGATTGATAAAATTAAACTAATTCGCAATCAAATCATAAAACGATAGAGACCACATTCTATAAATCAATCACTAAGGTTATAGAATTCAAAGAATTCAATAACAATGCTCGCCACAAATTCTATAGGAACCAAGAATTTGATAAGAACAACACGAATAAAGTGAAAATTAATTCTCAATATTCAAGAGTCCCAAAGAGGATTCATACACACACTCGAAGTGTTTCTGTTTACAACAAAGATAACATTCTCCCTTGAAAAACCCTAAGGACGCCTATTTATATCATCCTAAAAAAATTGTGCGAAGCCATTCAAGGTCGGCCAAAGGCCGACGGCCTAAATTCATAGGCCGGCACCAAAGGCCGGCGGCCTTCATGTAGGCCGGCACCAAGGTCGACGGCCTACTTTTAGGCCAGCTCAAAGGCCGGCAGCCTTGAAGCTTACTCGGCCAGCCTTTATTCAAGGCCGGCTTAAGACTGGCCGAACTTCGCCTTGGGTCCTCCCGACGCTTATGTCCTCCTTTTTTGGACCCTGTACTACCACTCAGAGCTCGGATTGATTTTGTTTTCTTTGGTGCTCGTATCTTAGCTCTTGGAATCGTATCATTGAGTATTGCAATACATACACTAAAGTTATTTCTGGTACTCTCTTAGCTTGCATTTACTTTCTGTAAACCTAAATTTTGGTCAATTTAGATCTATCAAAGCTTTATTGCATTTAGGAGAAATTTGACTGATAACATAATTAAAGTCTCACATTTTCATGTTTTTTTTTTTCTTTTGCAATGGTTAATATTATGTATAAATAGGTGTATACTTATTATAATTTTCATTTTGATGAAATTATCATTTTTAATATCATGTATAAGGAGGCATATATCTATTTTATATTTACTTGAAGTCATGATAGATTACACAACTTTATTCCGGTTATTTTTCCTTTTACCGATCTTTTTTCCCCTTCTCTCGCCTTTTTTTATTTTTAATTTTTATTTTTTTATAGATATAAGTAGAAAAATCCTTGTGGACTTTCCACTGCAACAAAGGGAGAAGCGAATTCCACCGGAAAAACGAAAAGGGAGAAGCGAAGGAAGAGCCTACACAAGAAAACCCAAAGATGTCGGGTTTCTCGTTTGGATCCTCCTCCTCTTTCACCACCACCACCACCACCACCACCAACACTACCAACCCATCTTCCTCCACACCCACATTCTCCCTCGGATCCTCACCTTCCCCTGTATTTGGATCTTCCACCACTCCATCCACCGGATTCTCCTTCCCTTCCTCCACCACAAACCCTATATCCTCTTCATCCACACCTTCTTTCCCTTTGTCCTTTCCCTCCACTCCCATTCCTTTCGCCAGCACCACCCCCTCATTCGGTTCAACTTCAGCTCCCTCCCTATTCGGCACTCCTTCCTCCTCCTCTGCTTCCACTCCTTCCCTCTTCGGCACTGCCGCTGCTTCCTCCTACTCCGCCCTCTCTACGCCCCTCTTTGGTTCTGCCTCTGCAGCTTCAGCACCATTCCCATCGCCATCACCATCATTCCCATCGCCATCACCATCATTCGGCATTTCCGCCTCTTCCGCGGCTAGCTCGGCTTCGCCCCTTCTCGGGGCGGCTCAATCAGTTGCTTCTACACCATTGTTTGGTACCCCGGCATCGTCCACGTCGAGTTCCGCTGCCCCACCATTCGGTGCATCTTTGTTTGGATCAATCGCTAATAGTACTTCCGCTGCTAATGCTCCTTCTGTAGTTAGTTCAGGTTCGGGATTGTTTGGAACAGGTACGTCTACGTCCTCATCCTTATTTGGAACAGCCCTAACTCCAAGCACTTCAGTTTCAAGTTCAAGTTCAAATATTTTTGGTACTTCAAGTGCTTCTAGTAGCGGTAGTACTACAACAACCGCATTGTTTGGTTCTCCTTCGTTTGCGGGTACAACAAGAAGTACCAGTACTGCTACTGCTCCTTCATTTCTAAGCTCGTTTTCAGGTCCAAATTCTGCAGCTTCATCATCTCTTTTCAGTGCTTCAACTGCGTTTTCTTTTGCAAAACCCACTTCTGCTGCTACTACTACTGCTACTACTGCTGCTGCAACAGCAGCGACATCTAGCTTTTCGTTCACACTTTCACCCACTTCCTCATCAGCCCAAGCCTCTTCCAGCTTCAGCAATGCCGCGACAGCTGCTTCCACAACCCCGGGTTCGAAACCTGCCTTTTCCTTTGCGCCATCCGTCACTAGTTCCTCCACTCAGGCTGCAAGTAGTTCTGCAGCTTCATCTGCATTGCCTTCATTTAGTTTCAGTTCTTCTGCTGCATCTAGCTCGACGGCCTTGGGTATTGCAGTTTCTACAGCAGGTTCTTTGGCTCCTGCTGCTAGTACTACCAGTTCTTTTACTGGGTTTGGAATAGTTTCGACACCGGCTTCTTCTGGGAGCAGTAGTACTCCGAGTTTTTCATTGTCTACGAAGGTTACAACACCTGCACCAGCTTCGACACAGCTGGGTTTGGCTTCTGCTGCTTCCTCATTTGGTAAGTTTTGGAGCCACCATTTGCATGGAGTTAAAACTATTGTGGTATGAGTACGTAACTTGAGTTATAGTGGGTTTCGTTTAAGTATAATCTGCTATTCCACGAAGTTTATTGAATTACCGTCTGTTTTCTTATTGTTATATATGGATCACCTTTCTGTATGATGATTGGAGGATGTGTTTTCGGATGCATTAATAGTTTGTATAAACTGTCATAGTGGAATCCTGAAGGACAAAGGCTTACTTTATTCTTCTGACCTGAATTAGTGTGAAGGTTCTACTTTTCTTCTGTCTATAGTGTTGTTTTTTCTTTGGGAAGATTTATCTCTTGAAATGTTTCTAACTTGGAAAGCATATTAGCAATATTTGGGAGAGCAGGGAGATGTAGTGGTGGACAGAATTTTGGGGGAACTGTGAAATTGGATGGTTAGCATGCCTCTGCTTGTAATTCTTGAGTATATACGTTCTTGGTACTTAGAAGATCAAAGGACTTTGGTTTGCAGATTGCCCAATTCTGGTGGTCTCTCAATTATGGTTATGGCTTAAGAGAATTGGGGATCATCAGAATTGGTCAATCTGCAAAACCAATTCCTTGGCACAAGAAAGGATGGGCTGCATGCTATAGTGTACTTAACAATGCTTTCACTGAATACTAAAGAAAAAGGATGGGCACTCTATCTCTCTTAGATTATGATTATCCCCATTTCAAACTTCATGTCTATTCATGATCTAAATAGGGGCATAAAGAGCCATTGATCAAGGCGTTATCTTGATTCTTGTAATTTAATTAACTTTAATTACAGGTTCTTATTTTATATTATTAAATAAAAACCTGTTTTAATTTATATAGAAGGGAAAGTATTGGTATCACATGCTCTGGAAAATACTTCTTGGCATAATAAGGATTCAATTATGAATTCAAACAATCTCCATATTCATTTTTTTCTCTTATACACATGTTGGTTATATTTATATATAATGACACAAACGATATCATGTTACTTAAGTGCACAATAACTATGGCTTCTTTTGTCCAAAAAGAACAATGGTTTACTTACAGAGAAGGGTATACTTTGACCAGAGAGAAATAAGTTGATTTGATTGTACTCTTAAAGGAAAACTTAAATGATTTGGTCAGTCACATTTAACTAAACATTATGTAATATCTAGCTAAACAAAAAGGAACATGTGAGGCTTTTTACCAATGTAATTTGATTTTTTTTAATTAAGCTTTTCTTTCCTCTACTAATCAATAATTGGTTAACTTTTATTTGTCCCATACTATTCTAGACAATATACTTGGTGAATCTCCTTTTATCCTTTGATTTCATCCTTGTTGCTATTATTTTTTTTTATAAGTTATAGTGGCTTTTTTTATACCTTGTTCCTCTTCTTAACTTTGTAGTGTTTCTGGGATGGTAAGTTTTTTTCGTAGGAATTCATATTAAAGATTTGTACCTGAGAATGTCATATGGATGCTTATGATTATTGGACATCTGTAGGTGTTCCAGTGACAACTTCCACAGCAACAACTGCCAGTGCCAGTACTTCTGCACCTCAGACCTCATCGGCTCTTATTGTTGCTTCCACTAGTGGGTCTGTATACTTTGCCTTGTTATTCCCGTTCCCTTCTCCTCTGTTAGTGTTAGAATTTTGAGCTAGTCCTGTTCATGCTCTTCAGAAACTTGGGATACTGTTTTTCTACCAACATTTCAATTTTTCTTATCTTCATCAATTTGGTTTACGTCTAATGACTAAAATTCTGTCCAAATTTTTTTTTTGCTCCATGTTTTTTGTCCCAATATATGTTTGATTTCTCTTCTGTGTGACAGTTGTGTTAATCAGGGTTATATATTCAACATTTGTCACTTCTGTTCTCAACAGTATTTTTTGGTTATCTGTTAAAAAATGTGTGAGTTATACTGGTAGTGGGCTCTATTTTTAATCTCATGTGAGCATGAGGGTTTGTTGTAACTTACTAGTTTGTATATTTATCCTTTCTAGGACAACTTCAACTGTTAGTACCACACCTGTTGCACCGAAGTTACCATCTGAAATCACTGGAAAGACTGTTGAAGAGGTATCTTTCTTCATTTATGCTTTTTGATACAGTTAAAAGGTCATATAGGGATGTCATAAGAGGACACTCATAATTTTGCTTCACCTCTGACTAGGAGAGGAATTTTGTTGTGCTAGAATTCACTCTATCTATTTTAGCTTGATTTCATTTAAGTTGCACTTCCATGAGGAGGAAACTATTCATCAGCATATTCCAAATGCCATAGGGGAAAATCCTATTATAGTTCTCTTTCTGAACATAGTCCTTTTTTTATTTCTTCTCTCCAGATTATAAAGGAGTGGAACTCTGAGCTACAAGAGCGAACTGCCAAATTTCGGAAGCAAGCTAATGCAATAGCTGAGTGGGACAAGAGAATTTTACAAAACCGCGATGTTCTTTTGAGACTTGAGGTAATGATTATTCATTGGTGGATGTGTGTACTTACTGGTTTGCATTTTTTTTTTTGGTCGCAGATTGATTTTTCCCATGTTATGATCTTTTATACGCTTATCTTCCTTATCTTTGAAAATTTAGCTTCTCTGGCTTAACTTCTGTTTTCAGTCTGAAATGCATTGATGAAAGGAAAGACTTGAATATGTGGCTTTATTCTTCCTTTTTTTATGGGACTGCTAAAGTTTGAGCTAGTATCAATCATCAACTCAGTTATTGTGGTGCATATTATCATCTAACTGAGCATCTCACTTTCTTATTCTAATTTTCCTCAACCGTTTAGATTGAAGTTGCAAAAGTGGTGGAGACTCAATCCAATTTGGAAAGACAGCTTGAATTGATTGAAACTCATCAACTAGAGGTGAATCAATTCTTTTGTATTCTCTGCCATTTGCTCCTTTCCCCCCTCTCTTATTATCTTGGTTCATTACTGTAACTGCTTCTTTTCATGCTTCATTTCTGGATGGTCATGTGAAATTTTTGATTGTGTGATCTTAAGTTTAGTGCCATCAAAATAGAAGTATGTTTTGTCTTAATTGTGGCCTTCATTCCCTATAGTTGAACTGGTTTATTCTAAATATGTGGCTTGCTGTCTAGACAGGGATATCCTAATAGTGATTGGGTGTACGAAGGTCCTGGATCCATTTTTCCCCTAAGATACATTTGGGTAAAACCTTATGGGGATAGGCTTCCTTCCTTAGGTTTAGCAAGGGCAGGTGGATTCGGGGGGCCTTGCCCTCCTTAGGCTCTTCAGTTTGTTGTTTTTGTTGGGGGGGGGGGTGGGGTTTGGGGTGTTTGGATGAGAGAGTGGGTTTAAACTTTAGATTTCAGGTTATAACACAACTCAGTTCCATTAGTGAGCTAGGTACAGATCAAGCCATAATTACAAGGACATGCTGTTTTTTATTTTTTTATTTATTTTTATAGGCTCAATGGAGTTATTTCTTCACTACATCAAATGCTGTGAAGTGATAATGCTCAAAAGCTTCTGAAACATGAAGCAATCTAGATGGAAGAAAAATATTTTCTGTCAAGATTGCCCAAAAATGTATTTTGTATCATATTGAATTTACTGAAACTTATTCATATACATAAATTCTTGCTCTCGCCTTATCTTAAATAAATGAAGCTTATGGAGAAATGAAAAAGAAAACAACACACAATATTAGGAAAATATCTAGATCAGATGAATGGGAACATTCATTAGTAGGCTAGTTCCAAGAATGAATAGTTTCATGTATAGATAAACTCATGATTGGGTTACTTCATGAATAAATTCATGCTGGATTTACTTTAGTTTGTGACAGTCATTCACAGCTCTAAAACAATCTGAAGGGCCTCTAGTAACCAGAGGTACTTTGCCATGAAGTGAAAATTCTTTTAAGTTGGCTGTTCAGAGCGACTGTTCAAGCAACTAAGCATAATGGGCATCTAAAGGAACTTTGAAGCGAAGAATATCCTTATAAGAGGGACAAAACCACTGCTGGTTATAGCTTTGCCATAACATCTGATTTGGAAAAATAAAGTAACTTTGGGCGTGAAATTGTGTCAAAGAGAGCAATAACATTCGGTTCTGTTGAAATTACAAATGCCTTTTCATTTTGGTAAGTGAAACTACAACATTAGACTTCTTTCCTTAGGAAATTAGTTCCGCAAGTGTATGGTGCAGGTAAATAAAGTGGCAGCAAGGATCAATCAATGGACTTGCAACCCTTTCTTATGCAGGGCAACTGCAACTGATTAAAAGCTTCCTATTCTCCTTGCAAGTATATTGGTCCTCAATTTTCATCCTTCCAAAGACTTCTTTCCTTAGGAAATTGTCCAGACCTCTGTGTATGGTGCTGGCAAATAAAGTGGCAGTGATGATCATTCAATGGACTTGCAAGACTCTTTCTTATGCGGCATGACTACAATTGATTAAGAGCATCCTATTCTCCTTGCAAGTTTATTGGTCCTCAATTTTCATCCTTCCAAAGACTTCTTTCCTTGGGAAATTGTCGCTGGTAAATAAAGTGGCAGTGAGGATCAATCAATGGACTTGCAAGACTCTTTCTTATGCGGCACAGCTACAGTTTGTTAGGAGCATCCTATTCTCCTTGCAAGTTTATTGGTCCTCAATTTTCATCCTTCCAAAGGGTGTTATCTTATCGCTTGAGTCTAAAGTTCAAATGGTTTCTATGGAACTGAAGTGATGAAGAAAAGTCAAAGGCAAAAGTTTTTTGGGGTGACGTTTGCAAACTTAAGGAGGAGGGTGGCCTTGGTATTCTCGATTTGGAGCTTTGGAATGGAGTAGCTCAACTAAAACATATTTAGCACCTTTGTATGGACTATGGTGACTCTCTTTTGCCTAGTTGGGTCAAATATGAAAGTCTAAAGGGGCATAATTTTTGGCATGTTAAACTCACAATGATGCTTCTTGGGCTAGAGGAAAATTTTACAATTAAGGGAGCTTGCGCTTCAACTATTGAAATGGGAGGTTGGCGATGGGTGTGATCCTTGGCACCCTAAGGGTTCCCTAGCTAAATGGCTTGGAGAGAAAACTTCTTTGGAGTTTGGCTGGCCCAAGGAGACTTGTTTATGTTCATTCATTAATGAAACAGGTTGGGATTGGCTTGAAGGGGCTGCTTGGAGGAGAATTAGTTCTTCCTTGATAATATGAGGTTGAATCCATCATTTACTGATAGACTAACTTGGATGATGAGATCACATGGGGCTTCACATCACAAGCTAATGAAAAAGCACCAGGACCGGATGGTTACACGGTCAGATTCTTCAAAGAGGCTTGGGAAACCATTGTTGCAACAAGAGAATTTCTATTGTCTAGCCATCTACTCAAGGAAATTAACGCCACAATCATATCCTCAGTGCCTAAGGTGGCAAACCCCACCAAGTTGGGGGATTTTTGCTCCATAGCTTGCTGCAATGTACTTTATAAGGCAATCTCCAAAGTCCTTGCGGCACGCATTAAGGTCCTGCCATCTTTGGTTGGTAGGGAACAGTCGGCCTTTATCTTGGGTAGAAGGATAACAGACAACATCTTCATCGCGCAAGAGTTAATGGTGGGGTACCACTCACAATTGGGAACACCAAGGTGCACTTTAAAGGTAGACCTACAAAAGGCCTATGATATGATACGTTGGGACTTTCTATTGGTAGTCCTAAAGGCGATGAAGTTTCCCTAAAATATTTGTACACTTATTACGCAGTGCATTACTACCCCTAAGTTTTCCATTAACATAAATGGAGAATTGACTGGTTTTTTTGCAAATAGGAGAGGGTTGAGACAAGGGGACCCTATCTCCCCTTATCTATTTGTATTAGGTATGGAAGTGCTCTCCACATCACTGAGGAGACTGACTTCTAACCCCCAATTCTCTCTCCATTGGCGATGTAAGTCTGAAAAACTAACCCATCTCTGTTTTGCAGACGACCTACTCATATTTGCGCATGGCAATGTTGGGTATATATCATTGGTCATGAAAACCCTACAACACTTCCACACTATTTTTGGATTGGAGGCAAATAATAACAAGAGCAGTATATTCTTCTCCATGTCACCATGAGGACCAAAGAGGATATCCTTTGTGCCACCTGATTCCGTGAAAGTGAGCTGCCAGTACGCTACCTGAGGGTCCCACTCATATCTTCTAAGCTCAAGAAGGTGGATTGTGAGGCACTTTTGAAGAGAACCCTAGCACGCATCACCTCCTGGACATCCAAGTACCTGTCTTATGCAGGTAGACTACAATTAGTAAAATCAGTCCTATTCTCTATGAAGGTATACAGGTGCTCTGTGTTTGTTCTTTCGAAGTCTATCATAACAAGAATTGACTAGTTACTTATAAACTTCTTGTGGAGCAGTAAACCAAACACATACACTAAGGCCAAAGTGCGTTGGGAAAATGTTTGCAAGCCACTAAGGAGTGGGGGATTAGGAATTCCGAATCTGCAACAGTAGAACAAGGCTATCCAAATTAAGCATATATGGCACTTATGTAAGGATGGACCGAAGGGCTTATGGCCAGAATGGGCACATTCTACCCTATTGAAATGCAAAAACTTCTGGTCCGCTAAGGCACCTACTATATGTTCATGGTCTTGGAGGAAGCTACTAAAACTAAGAACTACGGTTCAAACATGCTTTCAATGGGAACCCAATAATGGATTAGAGATATCACTATGGGCGGATTATTGGCTCCCAATAGGCCCCTTGGATGCGCTATACAATGCCAAAGAGATGGGTAGCACTGGATTCCCCCCTATAATGAAACTCTGCTCTCTAATGAATGAGAATGAATAGAGCGTTCCAGATACTCCGTTTTGGACTAACTTCCATATACCGCCCTCCTTATGACCGAATGTTTCTCTCCCAAACCGACTCCGTTGGATACATTCGAGTTCAGGAGAGTACACTATCAGAAGTGGCTATGAATTCCTTAGCTCTCTAGATATTGCAATGCCATGGTGTAAAGTAGTTTGGAATAACACCTTCTTGCCGAGGCATTCCTTTATACTATGGCTAGCTTGACAAGGAAAACTTGCTACTCTGGACAAAATGATCTCTTAAGGAATCTCAACACCCGCAACATGCTTTCTTTGCAATACACATCGCTAATATGGAGTTTAGTTTGTGACTGCTTATAGTGTCCTTCCTCCTTTCGCACATGGCAAGGAGCCACAAATGCTTTGGTGGCAATGGTGGATTCTTTGGCCTCGACAATCAAAACGTGGAGAGCGGCCCTAGCGGCGTTAGTATATTGCATATGGCAACTGTGTAACAGTGTATGCCTAGGGGGAAATCTACCCATTGTATGTTCTATTATAAACCAGATCAGAACATATGCGACTCTAATGTAGGCTAGAGTTGAACCTTAGCCAAAGTCCTCTGCTTTTGTGTTTGTAACATTGTTGTATGTTATACTTGCCGCCTGGTGGCTGTAAAACTTTTCTTTGGATTAATAAAATTTCATTTATCCAAAAAAAGGAATGACCGTCGTGTTGGTGGGATAGCGCATCCAACTGAAGGCCTTTGGAGATCTTCTTCTTCTTTTATTTATTTATTTTTTTATGCTTATGTTGATTTGATAGGTATCTTGTGTGCTTCCTTCTCTTGTTTTCTGTAATTTTCATACTTGAAAAATAAAAAATATCTTACCTTACCCACAATATTAGTTCTGCAAGTTCAGCATGAGTCTTTATTTACAAGGGAAACAATGTATATGTTGGTGATGATCTTGATATCACTGCATTTAGGAATAGGTTTGAGATCGCGTCTACATGCAGTATAAAAACCCTATTGTTGCAGCTAGTGATTGCAGGATTTGAAGGATTGAGATGCCTGAGAGGCTATCTAAAGAGTAAGAACTTTGAGCAAAAATTTTGGGATCATTTCTTTGTGGATGTAGTGAAGAATTTTCAATGGATAGATGAGAATTTGTGTAGGGATAGTCTTTGATGGTAGAGAAATGGATCTCGCCATTATCAAGAATTGGGTGTTTTTATCTTTTGTAGATTTGTTTCACTTGACAATGTTTCAGGAATTTTGGGGCTGTTTTGATTTTTTTTTTTTTTGTTTGGCCTAAGAAACAAGATTCATTCATTGAGGAATTAGAATGCATGGGATAGATGATCTTACAACCATAAAGATGGAGGATTTGGGGATTCAACTGAAAACAACTACATCTCTAATATCGAAAAGGATAATAACAAACTTGTAGCATAGTAAAATTCTGTATTGAGAAAGGAAACTGGTCTTCTAGCATGATAGAATATAATAATTCCATGAATGGGATATTATACACCATGATACACATGAATAAAACAAGACTCAGAAAAACCGAAGAAAGAGGCTTAGAACCTATGGATTGAGTATTGGCTTGGAGTATTTGAAACTTGAGGTTCAAGATACAAAATTTTCTAAAGATTATTCGGAAAGAACCAATTTTAGGTATAAAAAATGCTTCTTCCTGACTGGGTTATTGGCCTGTGTAATTTACTTAGCTGGAATAATGGTGTGTTCCGCTGTGTTAAGTTTTATATTTTACATGTATATGTTAGGAAACATAAGGGACAGCCAAATTAGTTGATGTTAACATTTAGTTGGTTCACATGGGCAGCTGCTATAAGTTCTTGAAGACTAAGGCTTTGGAATAATTAGTTAGATACTGGCATGCTATTGACAGCTGGCATGTGTTAGTTAGGAGTATTAGCTTTAGTATAAATATCTCAAATGTAATAGATAGAGATAATCTAGAGAATTAAGTTAACTTGTAAATAGTAAGGAGCTATTAGCTCTTTCGAGCTTCCGTAGCTGGAAGTCTTCATTTGCATCAATAAAACTACCCAATTTTCCCTCTAAATATGAAATATAATACATGAAAGTGAGTTTTTACTTGAATTTGATGGTGGACATTGCCTGTTGTTAATACTATCAGGTTGACAAGGCTTTGCAGAGTATTGAAGAAGAAGCGGAGAACATTTACAAGGACGAGCGCCGATTGCTGTTGGATGATGAGGCTGCATCAACAAGAGACGCAATGTAATAATCATGTATTCAATATGTGCTACCAATCATTCCATACTTCTCAAAATCCCATATCCAAGTTCAGATTATTGTGTCCAAATGTCCTTTTACAGAAAGATGTGATCAATTGAGAAATCATATTATTAAAAACTCCATTTTTAAAATTTTTCCTTCTCTTATTTAGTGGAACTATTTGGAGCTGAATTTTTTTGCATCGTTTTTTTCTTAATTATGTCCTTACGTGATTTGACTTGAAAAAGATGGAAGATTGGAATTCCATGGGATCTACCAAACATGGCCTATAACTTATGAGAATGACCATTTTTATGTACATCCATAATCTTATTGGTTCTCCAATATATTCTTATATGCTCTACCGACTCTTTGATAATGGTGTCTTGAGGACTCAGCTTCATGGTTGTGGCCCATGTTGAGGATGCCCATGATTTATGGTCATTCACAAAACATGTCAAAGCATTTCTGGACATGAATATGATATGATTAGGTGTAAGCTTGATATCAATATTGACATTTGGATTTTACTCTCGATTTCCAGAAATCTAGTTACAATTTTACTTTTTTTTTTATAACCAATTAAGTGGGGGTGATTCTCTTTTATTTGTTTCTTTAATAAAAACTTTTTCCCTACTTACATTATGTAAGGTGTTTCTTCTTCTAAATAAAAATCATGTTCCACTTACATTTTACAAGGCATTTCTACATTGAAACCTTTGATAATGATAGGTCAAATAGAAGAAAACAAATGATATGGTAATACTTGATTGATAGCACTTCTTACGTCTCTGTGCCCATCTCTTCCTTTTTATTTCCATTCCAGACAGTTGCACAACATAACACATTTGTGGATTTGTAACTTCCCTTGATTCATTCAATCAGTACAACTCTAGTTTCTTTATGCAGCAGTTATATCCCAGCTCATTTAGGACATTTGTAATGTCTTGGTCCTTAAGATGAAGCTTGTTAGTGTATGGATAAGTAGACCATGGTTTTCCTGTCTTTTAGATGCAGTACATCATGAAGATCTCCTGCTATATTCCCTTTTCTCCCCTTTTCCTAGAATATCTGATTTAGTTATAGTACAGTAGAACTTGATTATCATCTGCTGCAATGATAATACTGAGGAGACCAGATTAAAGTGTTCACAATTCTTGTTTTCTGTCAACTTCTTTGTTAAGTGGGAAATATCATTTTTGAAATCTTCCAATTTGATTGAAAAATTTAAGATCACAAATGCGAAAGCTGGATTTCTACAATAGCATGAAGTTTATTCTATTCTGGTCCATGATTTGAAGCAGAAATATTATGATGATTCTATTAACTAAGCTTGCTATTTATTTTGAGTGCCCTCTTTGAGCACACAAAATGATGACTGGATGATCATTTGGGATTGTTTGATTTTTTTTTCTATCACAACCAGGTATGAGCAATCTGAGTTTGTAGAGAGGGAACTTGAGCAAATGTCAGAACAGATAAAATCAATTATTCAGACTTTGAATTCCAGCCAGGTAGGATATTGTGCTATTTATTGATTGGTTCTTTCCATTTTTGTGTTTTATTGAGTTTTTTAACATGTGGCGTGTTGCTTCATGTTTTTTGTAGGGTGGAGAGTTAGATAGTATTGATGGAATGACACCATTAGATGTTGTTGTGCGAATTTTGAACAACCAGCTAAGTTCTTTGATGTGGATTGACGAGAAGGTATGTGTATCCTTCCGAACCCTTTTCATTTTTGCATCTAGATGCTTCAGTTTAAAATTCTGTTGTTTTGGCATGCGTCAGTATAATACTGATGGCGAGGCCTTTTTGGTTTGTCTTCTTTTCATCTTTTTGGTATATTTTTTATATTGTTTCCGATCATTTGTTTCCGAAAATAAGTTACCGAAAGATAACATTGTATGCATGTGCGTATCTCTTATAAAATTATATCCTTTATCCTTGAAGAGATCGAAGTGTTTGCTTAACAACACTCAAAACATCCTCATCATAGGTTTCAACCATGAAGGTACTCTAACGAGCCCAGAATATATATTTATATTTGTATATTATATCCAAAACTTCGATTTTGCAGTAAATTGCCCATTGACTAGATCCATAACCCATGCACATAACAATATTTATAATCGAGAAGATAAAAGGGTACAAACGGCTTTTGGGTGTCATGTGATGCACTAATTTGTCCATATGGTTTTTATGTCTAGATAACTTTGCTCCATTTGCAAGGCCTTTTTCCCCCTTCAAGAAGCAAAACTACTGCTAAATGCATGATAAGCTCTTTTTCCAGTGTGGCTACTTGTTAACAAATATCTGGCTGAGACATCCTTAATTCGATCTACTTCTTTGATATGATTATTTTCAAAAATGGATTTTCAGAGAACGGGTCTTGTAGTTTGACGTATTCTATCCAAAGAATATACGATCCTTCCCAACTAGTAATTTTTTGCCAGGTTCACTACTTCACATGTTTCCCTTTTTTCTTTTATCTTTGCAGGCTGAGGAATTCTCCTCTCATGTTCAAAAGCTGGCCAGCCAAGGTTCTGCTGCTGAACGTGAGCTGATGGGTCCAAAGTTCTGGATGTCCTGACACTCAGGAAATTTGCAATCTAAGAGAGAGTGAATGTTGATCCTTGTATTTTATTTCCTAGGTGGTCAGAAATGCGTCTTCGTCTGAGGTGATTGAACACTTGATTAGCTCAATTGTCACCTACTATGGTTTTATCCTGTTCACTTTTCCATAGTTGCATTCAAGAACCTGAATTTTCCTTGGATTTTCAAAAAACTAATCGTAATTTTTTTTTTTAATGAAATTAACCTGGTAAGGTAGAAAAATAGTGAGTTGAATTCAGGGGCGTATTTTGTTGTGCAAGAAGCTCATTCTTTCCCCAACCCCCACGCCTCTTCAATTATCCTGATTACATGTGATTGGAAGGAATCTATAATCATTTGTGACAAGAAAATTTTGTCTCGGAAACTTTAGCCATGTGAATGAAAAGCAATCTTCTTTTATAGAGATCGCCTTGCTAATAGGGATTGGCCCCCATTAGCCATTATGGAATGAGAAAATTTTAGGATACTACTTTTGTGTTACTGTCATAGCAAATGTTTTTCTTCTTTTTGAAAGCTGCAATTCGATCTAAAGATAATATTGTATATCTCACATCGATACCTTTATCATGGAATACTAAAGATAATCTTATATATAAAAAAGGAAAGGAAAAAAGAGACAGGGCCAATCAACTAGTAGTAAAAAAGGTTTATTAGTATTTGTTGACTTGATTATCTGCTTTCTTTAATATAGGGCATTTCATAATTTCCCAAATATTCGAAGTATGCTACATGTAGAAAACCTTAGCACTTTAATTTGATGCCTGAAGTTAAGCAGTTATATCTTGTAGACATTTTTTTTTTTTGTCCCTACTGTGAATGAGGAGGGTGCAGGAGAAATAGGAGGTTGAAGGAAAGATTACATCATGTTTGCTCCTTAAAATAGAGTATTGCATGTATCTTATATTGAGGAACATAAGAAGTAAAGAGCATAAGAATTCCTCTATTCTATGATTTTTCCATAAATATAGAATGTAAATTAGCAACCAAATGACCATTTTCTTCAACATGATTAGTTGGCGAGATAGATCCCAGAGAAGACAAAATTCACACAATGCTTAGGGCAAAATATACGCCAAATTTACTGTGTATGTGTACCAGTTTATTAGGTGTATTTTTGGTCAATACTCACCAGTAATTACCTGAACCCTAAACCCATATGAAGGGGCAAACTAGACTAATTTTCAATGCTAAGCAAACAATATGTGCCTATCTGAAGTCGAATGCAAGCGTTCCAGCAGGTTGAAAAGAGCTCTTTGATGCTTCGATTAAAAGAATTAAGTAAAACTTTAAAAACTCTTATAAGGTAACCTAAACTTGGAGTAATTCGATTTCTAAATACAACTAACCTTGAATAACTTGCATAAAACTATAAGATTCTTGAAACTCATTTTTATAGAGCTTGTGACTAAACTTTAGAATCTTTCATTATGTTTAAACCTAAACTTTAAAATAATTAGATTTCTAGATACAATTAAACTCAAGTAACCTGTTTAAACCTATGAGGTACCTGAAACTTTTGTTTTAGAGAGTTTGGCAAAATTTTGGAAACTCTCACAAAGGTTAAACAAAATTTTGGAATAATTAGATTTCTTGATACAACTAAGCTTAAATAACTTGCTTAAACCTAATTCATACTTGAAACTTCAATTTCAAAGAGCTTGGCAAAACTTTTGAGTTTTCACGATGTTTAAACCTAAACTTTGGAATAATTAAAATTTTCTATACAATTAAGCTTGAATAAATTAATTAAACTTATGAGATATTTAGAACTTCATTTTTAGAGATCTTGACAAATCTTTAGAAACTCTCATAATGTTTGAACCTAGACTTTGCAATAATTAGATTTGTAGATACAAATAAGCTTAAATAACTTTCTTAAACCTAATAAATACTTGAAACTTTAGTTTCGAAGAGATTGGCAAGACTTTATAAACTCTCATAAGGTTTAAACCTAAACTTTGGAGTAATTAGATTTCTAAATGCAATTAAGCTTGAATAACTTGCTTAAACCTAATACATACTTGAAACTTTATTTGGATTCTCTCATAAGGTTTAAACCTAAACTTTACAATAATTAGATTTGTAGACACAACTAAGCTTGAATAACATGTTTAAACCAGTTTTAGAGAGTTGGCAAATATTTGAAAACTCTCACAATGCTTAAACCTAAACTTTGAAATAATTAAATTTCTTCATGGAATTAAGCTTAAATAACTTAGTTAAACCTATGAGATACTTGAAACTTTATTTTTAAAGAGCTTGGCAAAACTTTGGAAACTCTCAAAGTGTTTAAACCTAATAATTGGAATAATTACATTTCTAAATACAACTAAGTTTGAATAACATGCTAAAACGTATGAGATATTTGAAACTTCAATTTTAGAGAGCTTGGCAAATTTTTGAAAAGTTTCACAAGTTTTAAACCTAAATTTTAAAATAATTAGATTCTAGATACATTGATGGTAGTGATGAAGACAAAGGTATTAAATGTGGTGGTGACTATGGTGGCAGTAATGGTTGTAGTAAGGGATGAAAGAGGTAATAGTTAGGTGGGGATTGAAAATAATGTTAGTTTGGAGGTTTTGTTGAGAGATTTTATTTTATCTATTTCTTAGATTTTTGTTTCACTAGGTAAAAATGACAAAACTTTTAAGATCTTTTTAGTACTACAAGATGAGTTTTGTCTAGTAAAAGACTTTGTAAACTAAATACGGTATAATAGGTTCTATTGTGTTCGTTTATGATATCCCATGTGTTTAAGGGGGTTGGGATATCTTATGTGAATGGAAGTCTCACATGAATTATAGAAGTTGTTGAGTAGCGGTATATAAGAATAAATAGTGAATAATATCAGTACTAACTAGAAATTTTTTGTCAAATGGTTAGAAAAAATCCATTAGTGTTTCATGGCTTGGTTATTAACCATTGTTTGGCTTATGATGTTACAAATGATATCAGAGCCAATCCCTCACTAGTAGATGTTTGATTTGGGGATAACAAAAAAGGAGGGAAAATTTAGGCTCAATTGTAAGGTCTTGCAATGAAGATGTTGCGTTGTAGGGGGGGGGGGAGAATTGCTCAAATTGTGATAATAGGAGTTTTGATAACCAATGTGAATAGAAGTTTTTCATGGATTGTGAGAGATATTGAATAGAAATATATAAAGTCAAATAGTGAATAACATATCAATATTAGCTACAAACTTTTGAATTATGTGGTTGAAAACATCTATTAGTGTTTATTGGCTTGAGCTTTTGATCTAGAATGTTGCATATGTATTTTTCAATACCATAAAAATCATGAATCAAGCACTACATAGGTCCGGTTGATAGTCCGAAGGACATTAAACTCTATGCTATATACTCAAAACTTAAAAAGAGTTTTTTTTTTTCTTAACTTCCTTTCAAACTTTTTGAAAAGTCCATTCAACAAGGGAAACGTTTTTTTTTTTTTTTTTTATGGGTAACAATAAGGGAAACGATTTACTATTTTGAGTGTTGCCTCTATTTTATTAAATACAATTTATGACTCCATTAATATTATTTTTTACTCCATTAATACTTATTGCATCGCCAAAAATAATTCGATCCAACAAGCTATAAGTAACCTGTGATATGCCAAATACATATAACTTTCTTCACTCTTCAGTTCACTCTATCATATCACTCATGATTATTCTAGGTTAACTCTCTCTCTCTCTTCCTCTTTTTTTTTTTTTTTTTTCCAACAACTCCTTTCATTTTCTTGTTTTTTATTTTATTTTATTTTTTTAATTATGCGAAGCAAAGGAGCTTGTGAGTATCTAGTAGAATATCTACTATATATTTCTGCGCTTAGAAGGATAGAATATTCTTTAAGCACAATATTTCCATAATCCTATAACATAATAAAGAGTTTACACCTTTAACATTATTGTTTTTTATTTTGTGGGTTACCTCATCATTATATTATTTTTAATTAGCTAATCAACACGTATGTTCTCATTTCACAAAATGTAATGTTGCGATGAAAAATAATTATTCATAATTCCACGAAATTTTAAGCTAAGAATCATTTTTTAATGTTTTCTTTTGTTCTTTTCAATTTTAATACTACTTAGGTCATGTTACTTTACCAGGCTATTATATAATCCAGTAGGGGTGAATGGGCTAATCTATTGTAAAAGGTATCAATCTATATTCTACTCGATGGAGTAGGTTTTAATTGGATATTAAGAGTTATGGGCTAAGTTCTAAGTAATAATTTTCTAGAATCTCCTTTCATAGGATAGGATACGAATATGATGTCTTCATAACCTATACTCATCTTGAAATCTATATTATAAGATATATAGGTTCATGATCTAGGTTATATTGTAAAATTTATTAAATAATATACTATATATTAATGAATGAAAAATAACCTTATTTTTTTAGTTAAAAAACAAATAAAAATAATTTTTATTTATGTTAAAAAGAAATATTCCAAATCCAATACAAACCCTAAACATAAAGGTTGCTATCTCTCTATTTTCTTAGTAACGTGACTTTGTACTACCTCTCTCCTACTGTTTTTCTTTAGAAGAGTACTTGGAAAATGCTGAAAGATGTGAAATAGGTAAGCACCTTATATTAAAATTTAGTATATATATTTTTTCCTTATATCAACTATTCAACCTTATTAGATTATACTATATTCTATATTACTAACTTTTCTTTAAATATTTTCTTTATTTTGTAGAGGCAAGGTTGAAGACATTTTGGATATTAATCGAAGCAAGAGAGAGATTGCACCATGAAGACTTAAGACATGAATATGTTATTTATTACTTTTTCTTTATAATATCACTTTTTTTTTTAGGATTATAATTTATAGATTAACTAAGTCGGCTGTTTGAAAAATTTTATTATAGAAGAACTTGTACTATTTTAATTTCTTGAATGATTGTTCTATGGCTTTTTACAATATAGCATATGTTCTTCGATTGTATGTACTTTATCTTCTAAGTTCTATAAAAGTCATTTGTTATGTTCAGTGGCTAATAAATATAAAAGTGCCACAAAAGTGACATTACAATTATAGATGAATTGATCTCCAATCTATATGTGATATTTTAACTTTTGTAAATGATAGTTTTCATTCTAATTTGTGAGGGGTTTCACAAGTTTTGTTTAATATTACATAAACTTGAAATAACAAATATAGAAAAAAAAATACTATTTGATATCACAAATTTTGATATAAGTTTTGCTATAGGTTCTATAGATTTTGCTATAGGTTTACTTGCTTTTACATATAGAAGAACTCGTAATATCACAAATCCATTATCATTTTAATACTACATAAGCTTGAAGTTTATGGAAAGATTAAAAAAATTTATAGGTTTCACAAGTATTCTATATCTTATATCGATTTTGTAGGATATGGGCTCTATGGTAATTTAGGGCACTACAGAATAGATTCTAATTTCAAAAATTAGAAATAATGTCTCATGAAGTAAGATATGAGTAAAACTTTATATCTTACCTATCCTGTATCTATTCACCCTTATTATCTAGGCCTAATAATATTAGGCTTTTCATCCATGACCCATTATAATGGTGTTTCAACTTTTGAACCATTGAATGATAAATTAGTTTAAGTATTATAATATAGACGTACATGATCCTTTTTTAAGTGTACAGTGAGGTGGTATTGAAAGTATGAACTTTAAGTATTCCACCACTTCGAATGAATCAAAGGTAATAAATTCATACTAGATATAAGAATAGATTTGCAAGTGAAGAAAACTCTTCTTATTCTTGGTCCCTATAGGATGAAAATTATGTTGCACAATCAACTAGTCAAGTCTTTATACACTAGAGCACTAGCAGAACCTATAAATATATATATATATATGAAAGTTTTGAAAAATTATCTTTCAAATTTATCTCTCAATTTTCTTCTAAAACCAATATGATCCCTTTATTAGAAAAGTCCATTTCTTAACTATAGCATAAGTTCACAAGCAGTCAGTTTGTTTATTCCCGTGTAAACAACCCTATTACTATGTAACTTTTGGTAATCGTGGCATTCAATTAGTTCACTTAACCACATTGATCCTACGATTACTCATTACAACATTACATTTTCAAAATGTTGTCTCTAAGAGGACCCATTGACAACTTGCATCATGAAGAAACAAAAAGTGCTCATCCGTTTCATGAATGAGAAAATATGAGAGCATATATAATATAGCACCCGTGCGAGTGCAAGTGTGCCACCATGATATCCTCACTGCTTAAACCCCACCAGAGGCACAGTATCCCTCACAACAAGGCAACAGATAGTCACCATGCCTCCTCAAAATTTGCAAAGGAATTTTTTGGGTTTCGACAAAAAGAGTACAATAATACATTATAAAATTCCAGGGTATATAGCCCACGCATAGGACAGAGAGATACATCCATGGCCATTGTCCCTTTAGGTTCAGTTAAATCTGAGTCCAAAAGCACGCGTATCAATATGGACAATGAAGCTGGACGATACAATAAGTTCTTGTGATTGCATTTATAATTTATGCGAAACACCATAGAGGTTTGTCGGGAAGTAAAAGGTATCATATAGTCAACATTTTTGGTTTAGCATTATTTATTTATTTTTTGAGCATCCAAAGCCGCGATTGTCCAATAACATAAAAGGAAGTATAATTACATCGAAAATAACGTGCGGTTATCCATAGTACAAATAATGGAGGAGGAATGTTTAGTGTATTGTAAAAACTTAGGAAGAATATTACAACATAAAGTGTATATAGAAAACGCATATATGTATTAAAATTCAAGTAAAAAATAAATATTAAAACATGCTATACGTAGAAGATGTGTGTTTATCATAAGTGCAAATAGAGGATGATATTTATGGGAAAACCATAAATTTGCATTTACAAATTGATATCATTTGTGCTTTTTAATTCATTCAAGAATAAGTGGGAAATTTATTTTATTGGAGGGAAAACTTCAAAACATATAACATTTTTTCCATAATATGCTTATGGAGGATTTATTCCATTTAAAGACAAGACAAAGTAGCATTTTAGTAACACACATGAGAAAAATTTTAGGGACAAATTTACAACAAACAATAAGTTCATTGCTAGTCCATAACCTAGCTTTAGGTGGGAAAATTACTTTTTTAACTTTGAAGAGAAAATTTTAATATGATTAAGATTGGATATTGTACTAGAAAACATAATTAGAAACAACATGAAGTTATACTACAACTAAATGGATAATTTCACTTAGATTACTAATTTGACACTTCCTTCTTGTTGTTGAATGCTAGAAAGAAAAGTTGTGGGTGATGGATTTGTGTTTGAGTTTAAGTGACATCGGAGATGAGCTAGTTAATAGTCATTAATATAAGAGGATGGAGATGGTGGTGCCTTAGTGGAATGGAGTTTCTTGTCAGATGTGGCCATAAGAAACTGAGATCAAGAGAATTAGGGTTAGGGAGGATTGAAGGTGATATATGCAGCTGTATGTGAGAGAATGGAAAATGGAAAAATAGGCAATAAAAGAAAGATATGAATGTGAATGCGGTTGCATACAACTTACCAACAACAAGCACAAGTTAGGTTTGTGATTAAAATAGGGTTTGAAGTTACCTACAAATACTAAACTAACTTACGGTTTCTAATAGAATATAAATATAACACACTATTTCCTAAAAGAGGGTTCACCATAGTCAACAAATGACTGATAAGAACTTGATAATTAAAGTGGAATAGGAGTCTCACTTAATAATTGAAGCAAGCAGTAAGCAAAAGGATTCTTTTCATTCATTAATGGATTGATTGATGTTTGCGTTTTTACACAAGTGTTACTATTTATGCTATTTATAAAAACCTACTAATAGTTTAGTAAATATTTACAAATGTGTTAAACCCTAAACGGAGGTTCATAGGGGCAAATAAGTAAAATAACTAAGCTAAGCAAATGAAATTATGTGCTTTGGCATGTATTGGAGTCGGTAATTGAGATCAATTTGAATTGGCTGTAGGTAAACTAGATTGAAGTAAGTTGGATGTGTTGCTCAGAAAGTTCTATCAGCTTTGTGGTCTATTCCCTAGTAGCTTAATTAGGTTGGTTCATAGACGTGTCGAGGTGAGGGTTCGACCTAGGTAAAGGATGGCTTGATAATGTTCAAGCTAATCTCAAAGTGTTGAGGTCCTATCTCTTGTAGTTGAAAGGTTTGGGCATTAAGTTGATCAATGACCTAGGTAGAGTTGGCAACCTTCTCCTATTGTTAGCTGACTTGAATAGCTCATCCTTTTTTTGCAAGGTCAAGCTCGATAAAACCTCAACTTGATAGGTTGAGCCTCCTCGATAGTTTCTGTGAGGTTTTGCTAAAACTTTATTAGGTTGGACAAACGTAGGCTTGTTCTTCTACCTCTTCCTTAGTAAACCTGGCTTCTTGCCTACTCTTAGTACTTGGTTATAGTAAACCTGGCTTCTTGCCTACTCTTAGTACTTGGTTATCAACTTGGTGCTTGGAATGAGGGGTCGGATTAATGACCTCATCAGAAGGGCAAAGGAATAAAGTAAAATACGAGAATAGAGAGTAAGAGTTAAGATTCAAGGTTACTTGTAAAGTTGTGCAAAAGGTTCAAGCTTAATGGTTGAACCATTTAACCAACTAAAAAAGTAGGTTAGGGTTGAATTTTTCTAACTTGTTAAAAAAGCAGGTTACCTGGTCCCGACTTGTTCAACTTGTTGGTTAAAGCAAGCTAATCTATGAGGGGCTAAGGTAGCTCACTAACCCTTTTTTTATTTATTTAACTCAAAGAGTTAAATTGTATTATTGCTAGTAGTTATATTGTATCTACTCAACTAATAAATATATAGTTATTTTTAACCATATAACATAGTTCTAAATTCTTGGCTATACTCCTTTAAGTTTGTATTATTGTTATTATTAGATGTACTAGACTATGCGAACCTTGACCCATTTTATTTTTGGTTTATTTATTCACATAGATGTTTGTTCAAATTAGATAATATCTTTTGGGGAAAAAAATAAATCTTAAGAAAAAGTTGTTTGTTGAAAACATAGAATCAAGACAACCCATTTGTATTAACCACGAAATATTAGCAAAAATCACAAGCTAGATTCCCCATTTACACAAAATATTTGGAACATTTACCTTTAGAAAAGCTTGTAGAGACAAATTTTAATTTCAAGAATATTTGGATGAAAAAAGAGTTATGAAATCATTGTAAACATACTTGGGTTAAATGTTTAAATGAGTTCAATGGGTTCGGTTAGCCTGTTCAACACACTAAATGTATAAATGCACTAGGTTAATGGATTGACTTGTTTATTAAATAGGCCACAATGGGTTGACCTAGACTAAGGCATGGGCTGGTTTAAACGCAGGAACTGGCCCGACTAGTTCATGAATCGTGAACTAGCCCGACTAGTTCATGAATCGTGAACTAGCCCGTAGGGGTTAATTCAACTCATAATTGGACTTGTTAGTTCAACGGGTTTTAGTTGGTTCAATGGTTGAACCCACCAAATTGGTGGGTCTAGTAGGTGAATTGGAAAATTTGAAGGCTAAAAAAATATTTCAGGCCACATGAACCAACCCAGAATTGTGGGACCCCAAGCAAATTCCGGATCATAATTTTTTTACCTCGTGACCCGACGGGTCTAAGCCGATTGAGAATAGGCCCAATGTCTAGGTTGACTCATTTAACCCATTGGCTAAAGTGGCTTAGTTATTTCCACAACTCTAATTACTCGTTGAAAACAAAAGTAAAATTTGTCAAGTTTTATTTATTTTTTAAATATAAAGTGGTTTGGTTTGAATTCAACAATTCAATTTAGTTCATAAGTTCAAAATGCAAACTATTTAGACCTTTTCTAAATTGAAACTTAATATAAAAGAAGCATTTTATAGTTTCATTCAGTTTAACTTTTTATATATATATATTTGACTTAATAAACACTCCTAATCGTAATATAGTTAAATGATTCCAATATGCTATGAATTAAAAAAAAAAAGATGAATGTACAATTGAACTTAACTTATATATAATTTTCTTTTAATTTTAAATGAAAAAAATTCTTATATCTAAATGAACTAAACATTGGCTTGATTTGCACTTAGAATTGGAAGGAGGGCCGAATCGAGAAAATTGAATCAAACAAATAAAAGGAAGATTTTTCTTTTATGAAATCAGTTTTTTACATAAATATATGAGTCGATTATTCATCTAACTTGAGTTTTCTCAACATTATTAATATTCTATAAGCTAAAAACTGGAAAATAAATCAACATTAAAAAATTATTACAACTATATACTAATATAAAATATTGATTTCAAATGATATTAGAAGAAAAAAGTTTTAATATTAACATTTTAAAAAGAAGTGTGAGTATAGTACTTCAAAAATTTTGATATCAATCTACATTTTGATAGTTTTAATGGATAATCGTTATAATTTATATTTATTATTGTTATTATTGAGAATATTTACTACACAACCATTAAAAAATGATAACATCATATAACCATCGATATTGACCATTGGTATCATTAAAAGTGAGCCATCAATTCCTTCGTTTCTCCTTTACCCTAACCAAATACATATGTAATCGAGGAAAAATCCAATTTATATGTAACTTGCATGGTCAGTTATGTATCTATCTTCTTTTTCCTTTCCCTCCCTTGTTTATCCTTCTCTTCTTCATCTCCCGGTGCTCCACCTCTATCTCTTTCACAGACCAACCTAACCCACCATCACGTGCAACTGGCACATACTATAAGGAATAAGGATTTTTATTTCTAGTGGATTGCTTTTGTCTCTTGTCCCCCCCTCCATTTCTATTAATCTAACATTTAGCTTCTTAGCAGTTTGGTTGTCATATGAGTGCATTCTTACAGTTGAAAAAAAAAATGGTAAAAGTATTTTAAGAACTTTGAATTTTTAAGGCTTTCTTGGGAGGGTATGCAGTCAAAATGTACAGCTTTTCTTCTTATCCGGTTAACTTAAAATATATGGGGCTTTGCCTTTATTAATCTATAGCTTTAATCTTAGCTATCAAAAGCGAGTCCATTGTGTAAAACCTAGGATTATGACCTCACTTTTGACAACCTTAGTCTTAGGTGCCAATCGTGTGCAAGAAACCATGATGCCGTTGGAAAGCTCCAGTATCACTTCCAATGGTCTAATTTCTTTTGCATAATACTTTCAACAGTCTAAATTATTTTGCATAATATCCACCCATTAATAATGAAAGCTCTCCTGAAACATTTATCACTTATAATAAGTAGTGTCATATGAGGGTTAAAAATTGATCAGCAATAGAAGTTACTATGCTTCAACATTAGTCAATTCGCCCTTATGCTTATAATATTACCCTAGTGATGGTAAAGATTTCCTATATTATAGCTATTCTTAATAGTGATAAATTGGTATTCTGGACATTTAATATGATCCATCAATAATAAAATTTTGCCTTATAATAGTAATATTAACCCAAATATAGAATGATCTAGAATGAAGAGTTCGAATATGACAATAATAAAAAAATTTGTGCTATCCCTATCTTTTCACTCTGACTCTCTCATTGCATCATAATTAATAATTATATTATAAATTCTAATAATTTATATTAAATTAATAATATGTTATCCATATTATATTGTATAATAATATTATATATAATGGCCATATGATAAAATATATATTAAAAACTAATTGGATTATACAATAATTAAAATAACATTAATAGAATATTATGTATAGTAAATTTTTTATATAAATTATTGATTCATAATTCTTGTTTTATAAGACATGACAATGGTTGGTCGTATAATCCATATACAAATGTGGATATGACCAATCAATATGTAATCTTATTAATATATGGTATAAAATTATAAAATCATGACTTGTGTTTTGAGATTTTTGCAAACAAATGATCTATTTTTTTTTTTTTAGCAAAACAAACACATTATTGGTGTTTTATCATTATTTATTAATTTTGACTGGGAACATATGTGGCTTTTGATTGGTTCATAGTAATTAAATAAATGAAACAATATTATTAAATATATTAATTAAATAATTTAATGAAAGCTAATGAAATTAAAAAATATTTAAAACAAAAAAAGAGTAGAATTAAAAGAAAAAGGTTACAACTTAGCAACGTCATTGTTGGCCACCCAAAATCTAGGGTGATTGGTGCACTTCAAAAATAAATAAAAAAAATAAAAGAATAAGCTTTTTTACTTTCTCGTTGGGATATTATACATACATACAAACATACATATATATATATATAACAATTAAAGTTTACTTCTCAATTTAAAAAAATATGAATTAATACATAAAATATGTATAATTTTTGTTATCAATAAAAATAAATTACAAAAAAATATTTAAATAAAAAAAGTCAAATTCAATATAAATAATTAGACAATCGATTGCTTAATTATATCCATTCATTTTCATTACAATAATTGTGAAAAAAGAATGTTAGAATATTGAGTAATATGACCTATTATTTACTTATCTTTTATGTGATAAGACTGAAACTGTTATAACATTGATAATGTCATTATTATTTATGGTATGAATACTAATAAATAAATAGTATATAATAAAAAATTATTTTGTTAACTATTACTTTTAATAAATGAATTTAATTTTATTAGATATGAAGGAAAAAAAAAGGAAAAAGGAAGACAAACAATAAATACAACTTGGAAAAGTAAAATGCTTATAGTGAGATTTTGTTATCAATAAAAATAAATCATAAAAAATATTTAAACAAAAAACATTGAATTCAATATAAGTAATTAGAAAATTGGTTACTTAATAGTATCCATTCATTTTCATTACTTTAATTGTGAAAAAAGAATGTTAGAACATTCAATATTATGACTTATTATTTACTAATGTTTTATATAATAAGATTGAAACTATTATAACATCGATAATATCATTATTAATTATAGTATAAGTACTAATAAATAAATGGTATGTAATTAAAATTTATTTAGTTAACTATTACCTTTAATAAATGAATTTAATTTTATTAGATATAGAGGAAGGAAAAAAAGAAGTAAAAAGATGGTGAAACCCATTTAATGAGAGATAAGCAATAAATACAACTTGAAAAAGTAAGATGTTTATAGTGAGAATTGAACATTTAACTTTTTTTTTTTTTTTTATCTATAATGATATACACGTAATCACTTAACTATATCTAATAACATAATAAAATTTACTCTAAAATATTTAATATACTATATATTTTTTTCTCTATGGTAAATTTTTGTAGTTAACTTTTTTTTTTTGCTTTGGGCTAGGGGATCGAGGCCCCTTTTGGCTCCTCTTTAGGTTCATCCATGCTACCATTCATTTTGGGGTCATTGTTTACCATCCTTAGACTTAGCGATGATTAGAGCCATGCACATAGGGTGGTCATGTGAGTTAGCCCGTTTAACTTGTAAAAAAATGCAGATTAAGTTGAAAGTTTCAATTGCATACAAAATGGGTTGACTTGTATTGATCCACAGGTTAATGCAGGTCAAGGCAGATTGGCTCATTTAGTTTTAGAGCTATGCACAAAAAAAAAAAAAAATGCAAGTTAACCTGTTTAGCCAATGAGTCATATGGGCTACCTTGCTTAACTTGCAAAAAAAAATACGGGTTGGCTTGAAAATTTCAGCCTACTTATAGCAAATTAGCTCGTTTAACTTGCTTCCATAGGTCTAGGGATGATTGGCCACCAATAGGAGAATTCTTGCAACCCCTCTGATGTGATTGTCAATTAACCCCAAGCTTTGGGGTGACCACTAACGACATCATCAAGTTATAATTTTTTTTAATGAAATTGTAGTTTTTTTTCTAGAACTTGTTTACTTGTATTAAAATGTTTAAACATATATATTTAATACTATCAATCAATCAAAAGCAGACATATATCTCTAATTAAAATTAAAAGATAATGATAAAGCACAAGCCATGTGTTTGTTGAAAAATAGTATATAGATCACTTGTTTGCAAATGTCCTGAACTTAGGTTATTGTTTTGTAATTTATCTAAATTATATAGTATAATTAACCATTATTGTTGATACTATAATGAGTGCTTATGATATATAATTTTTAAAATTATTATATAGCTACTATTACTATAAATATTATTATAAATAAAGATTTTCATATAGTTTTATCCCCATATAATACTTAATAATTATATTATAAATTCAAATAATTTATATTGGATTAATAATATATTATTTATTTTACTATATAGTATTATACAGAATAACTATATACTCGAACACGTATTGAAGAAACTGGATTATTCAATAATTATTGAACATAAATAACATGCTATATAAAATATTGATTCATAAAATAATATAACTCTCTGATTGTAAGACAAGATACTAGACAATGATTGTTGATGATAAAATTGATATACAAACGAGGCTGAGGATATTTTATTTGTTTTATGGATTATCTATATGCAATCTTATTGGTATATTGTGTGTCATGTCATATATTATAACTAATAATTTTTTAATATAACAACGAGTAATATGATATATGGCTTTTTAATATTATTTCATAGTAGATATTATTGTACATGATAAAACATATACTAAAAAGAAAATGTAATAATAACAATAACAATGAAACAATCAAAACAGTGTGTTATATATAATTTTATATTATATGAAACGTTGATTCATAATTTAATGTAGCTCTCTCATTATAAGACAATAAAGTAATTGGAGATTATATAATCAACATACAGATGTAGGTGAGGAGACTTTGTTTGTTTTAAGGATTATAAATATATAATCTTATTAATTAATAATTATTTTCAAAATAATGATAAGTGATTGGTAATATGACTTTTTGATATTATTATATAGTAAATGCTACCACACACGTAATTGTATATGGTTTTACTCTCATATGTCATAATTATTAATTACATTATATATTATGATTATTCATAGTAAATAAATAAATAATATAGTTTCTATTTTATTATGATGTCATGAACCTAAAAGGTGTAGTAACTCGTTACATGTCCTTATATGCTGGTAAGAGCATGTAAATGTAAAACTTGAATACCTCTCTATTCTGCTTGGCCCCAAGGTTTTAACACCAGAAATTGCAAATCTGAAATGTAGGTATATTGTAAAACTTAAAAAGAAAATATTGCACAAAGACAACTATATACTTAAAGAGAGCAAATAACCTTTTAGGAACCTATAACTCGTTTTATCATGCATATGGTTAGATAGGCTTAGTAGATAATAAAGGTCAAAGGGTAATGTTCAGTTTTAAATTTTTATAACCTATTTTCATAAAATAGTATATTGATTACAATATTTTCATATCCTATATCACTTTAAAAATTGTACTTTAAAGCATAAGATACAAAACTCTATAAAAATTCTCATTCAATAATATAGAACATAGCACAATATAGTATTTTTAACCTAGCAAATACTCAAACCTAAGCCAATTTACTTAATGCAAAAAGTAAGTACCCTAAAGCGTATTATATCCTTCAAGCCTTTATGTCTCTCATTTTCATCCCAAAGCAATACTAACTTTACTTTATTGACTCTCATTTCCTTTACCACATCTCATTTTCTCTTTGCCATGGCTTAGTTTCTCTCAATCCTAACTTATATTTTCTATATTCCTTTGTTATTAGTTGGGGTTTCATATTTTCTATTTTATAATTTCAAATATTCATCATTCATTTATTGTTGGATTACTAACTTAACTTTAAGTAAGTTTATATTAGATTTTCTATAACATAAATCACCACAAATAAATTGTTTTCTTTTATAAACAAAAAGAAAATATTCAAATATTTTTATGGCCATGGTTGAAGTTGTTGAAGTATTAATTATTGAATCCTTTTAAAATTGGAAGGCTAGTTGTTTGTTCAATTGACATAATTATTTTTTATAATTTTTTTAAAATAATTCTAGAATAGTTCATAGTCATTGCTATTTATATAAGATTTCTAATAAACACAATCCAAGCTTTATATATTGTAATAAGCTCTTAGGCTATCACTTTTGTTGCCATAACAATACTTGAAACATCTTAGGTTAGTTGTTTTAGGGGTTTGGCATTTATATTCATCATCTTGATTGGGATTGTTATCCTACAAATATCTATCTTTATAATAATCCATATTTCTTATGAGTTTGAGACACTTATAACTCAATAATTTTGTGGTAGATTTTAAGCATCTAAACTTTATGATAGATTGCAATTTTGCGATGGCATTTTGTAGTAAATTATTTAGAGTTACATTATCAGGTATATGTTGTATGCCTCATGAGAAACATGTAATTAAAAAAATAAGTAATTAAATTGTTAGAGAATACAAGGTTGATGAATGTTCTAGTTATAAATACAAAGAAAAAAAAAAGACTTGTTGTAGGGAAATTTACCTAAAAAAAAATTAAATTAAAACAATTGTAATAAAAAATCTCACATCGTCTTCTACGTTGTAGGTTTTACAGGATCTAGGTTTTAAGGTAGTTTATACATACTATAGAGTAGATTTGGTTCCAAAATTTGAAAAGCAATATAAGTAGGGAATTTTGTTCTACTAACCTTGTACTTGTTCACCCCTACATGTGCCACATTAGATGTATACCTATATACTATACTAATATAATCATCATGCATTGACCCAGTCAATTATCTTCTTTAGGAGAAAGCACTAGACACAAGTAAGCCCAGCATCTTAGACTCAAAACCTACACGTATAGATTTGATGATTCCCAATATCCAATGCCCATGATATCTAGCAATATCTAAATCCAATAATACAAAAATTCCCTCCATCTACAGTAGGGTTGCAACCTATTTATGTCCATCTACAATATGTAAGTTGCCTATTTGAAATGTCCTTGGCTTAAACATAAATAACATTCATCAATTTAAATCAAGTAGTTATTAGGCTAATTATTCTAATTCTATACATACAAGAGATGCAACAACATCCAATTTACCTTAAATTGACCCACTAGGGGTAGGCAAAAAATCCATTGAACTGCAAGTCAGATCGGATCAAACTGAACTAAACAATAAATTAGGTTTAAACATTCTTTTTAGGACCAAAAAATTTATGAATTGAATCGAACTATGAAAAGTAAAGAAAAATAAAATGGCAATGAAAATCTAGAGAATATATTATTAAAAAGGAAGATTTCATGTTACTTATTCAATTTATCTTTTTATTAAATAACTTATTATTTTTATATTTTATATTTTTACTTATTGACTAATATAGAAACCATAATCACCTTACAAGAAACAATAAAATCTCCTTAAATGTATCAAATGGGTATTGAAGATGATGAATGATATCGAAAAAATAATAATAAATTAAATCTTTTTTTATATCAAATACAATTTTCTATGACTTATTCACTTGTATATAGAAAATAATTAATAACATGTATAAAAACAATTCAAAAAGTGAACCAAACCAGATCAATCTATTTTTTTAGATTCGAAAAAATTATAAACCAAACTGTATGAATAAGTTTGATTTAAGAAAGAAAACTAAACCATAATATATGGTTCAGTTTGGTTCATGCAATGAACCAAACCAAATCAAATTGCGCCTACCCCTATGGCCCACTGAACTTCCAAGGATCCAACTAGGATTAACAACCATAGTCATATACATATGGTGATTCAAAACCCTAAACATACGTAAAGTTCATAACTCCACCTTAAAAATTGAAAAATAAAGACCAAAATGGTATAAGGCAATATAAATAACTAATTAAGGTCTTCTATGGCCTAATACAATTGATTACTAAGGGGATGTGGTCTACTACATGACTAAGGTGGTAAACCACTTTGTGATGTGGTGGATTGCATTATTAGCCATTACCCTAAATTAATTTCCAAATTTTAGAATTTGACCTTAGGAGCTTTGGTTAAGTCCTTAACCTCAAAAGTATCATAAAACATGTATATTGACACTCTTTATTTCCAAAACGAATCAAAATTTCAACTTTGGCAATGAAACTAAACTCTTATCAATTTGTTTTCCGATTCTACAATACTTAAAAAATTCTTATAGATTAATATCAACTTCAACCAAACAACCACTAACAATTACATTAGAATATTTTAATTTATAAAATTCTAACTCCAATTAACAATTCGTAGACCTAATTAGAAAATCAAAACTTAATTTCTACTAGTTCTTCAAATTAGGATTTTAAGAAACTAACCTTAAACAAAACGAAATCAAAATCACGCTTAATCGAGAACTACCACCAAACCATAGTGCTTACTTTGGATTCATTCATTGTTCACAACTTCAACCTTTCCTTGAGAACAAACCCCACACGAAGCATTGATTCAGGGACCCAAAATTTGATTAGGATAAGGATTGTGGTTATTCACTCACCTTTTATTTCTGAGAAACTTATGCAAACCGAGTGTCGGGAGAGAGGGGATGATGCCCCACACGAGAGAGAGAGAGAGAGAGAGAGAGAGCAAGGGAGAGAGATTTTTCTTTGTTTTGGCTTCTTGTGAAAAAAAAAAAAAGAAAGTAAAGAAAAACACTCCCGGCCCTTTCAAAATAAAAACGAGGGAGAAGAGTCCTTTGTGGTATTTCATGTTATTTTGTAATATATATATATATAAAAGCTATATAATAAAAAATATATAAAAACTAATTGGATAATAACATTGACGAACAATTATATAGAATATTTTTTAATACAAAATATTGATTTGACGAACAATTAGAGTAACGTTGTCTTGTTACAAGACAAAACCGTGATTTGGTGATTATACAATCAATACATAAATGAGGATGATGAAACATTGTTTGTCTCGTAGGTTTAGACAAAAAATAGATGCCCTATGGGTGTTCCCTTAGACAAAAGCCCTTAAGAGTAAAAGGGGGAGTTGTACCGAAACCCTTAAGCGTTGGGTCCTAGCTATGTCTGGAGAAGCCAGCAATCATAAGTATGCCCTAGAAAAAGTGATGCACGTGGACGGGACGGATAAAGATATCAATAAGGATTTTCTCCATTATCACGAAATTACCCTACAATAGATGCCATATGGATTCTCTAAATAGATGCCTCTAACAATAGTATATGAAACCATTGTTGGGTATATAATGGGAAGTATTCACATTGTAATGAATGACTAACTAAAAGGAGTAAAGGCCACTTGAGTTGTATCATACATAATGCCAAAAAGGACAACAATATTACATATACAAAAATTCTAAGGGAAAATGCAAAAAAAAAAAAAAAAAACTCTCTTTAAACTTTAATCTAGTACAATTTCTAAACTTCTAAATATTATAAATCATATTTTTTAACTTTAATAAATTAAAAAATAACCATTTGAAATTATAAATGACTTATCTAAACTTTGACTTTAGTGTGAAATATTCTCTTGGACTTATCAAAGTATGCTTTAATATTTTTCTAAACTTTGATTTTAGTGTATTTTTTTAACTAAAAAGTAATATTATTTATGTTATCAAAGTTATTAAAGTTTAAGAATGTGATTTATAAAATTTAAAAGTTTAAAGAGTGTATTCACATTTAAATTAAAGTTTAGAAGATTATTTACAATTTTTAAAAAACTTTATAATATATATATACGGCAAGATTTGTTGTTTCTCAAAGGCACTTAGGTAAAATTATATATATGCGTAATAACCAAATTGCACAAAATTCTACGAAACCATTTGGCATTCATACAAAATAAATAAGTAAAATTTTAATTTCGTAAATAAGTACATTTAGATTTTATATTGTCAAATTATGCTTGCTTTTTTGCTTTGTAATTTAAACATAGAGTTGGAAATGTTACAGCTTAAAACCCTTCCTTTTCAAGTTAAATATTGACTTTTATAGCATTTTGATTTACTAGAAAAAAGGGATTGAATTTGAAATACCAATTTCGATGCCAATTGCCATTCATTACATTGCAAGACCGGATTTGGTAACCAAAAAAAAAAACAAAAAATGAAAATGAAACATCATATACAATTCTTTAGGAAGGAAATAAAGATAAGGCATGAGGAAGCTGACAAATTGTTCAGTATTTATAGTGACAAATGAATGTGAAAAGATCAATCGTACTAATTTGTCTAGATTTGCAAAATATTGGGAAAGTGAGAAGCTGGCAAAGGAAATTACTACTTATGTAGTTTTTAACAAAAAAAAAATAAAAAACAATTTCAAAATTAAAAATAACAGAAAATAAGAAAGATCGTATAAAAGTGCTTTTGCCTCAAAAGTAAAAATATATCACAAAAAGTGATTAGACGAAGCAAAATTTCATAATTTAATTTGTATGAATATTATTCTTTTTTAGATATGGAATAAATATGAAACAAACTAAAATCAGAATTATATCGGAGATTTAAGATGAATCAAACTATTTAATTGAGTGGTGCTCTAAAATAATAAATTAGGTCAATATGGTTGAATTCCCAACTATATTTATTAGATTAACTTGTATGTATTGACAATATTGTATAAATTAGATTCACTGTAACCTAGATATGCTTAGAACCTGTAATTTACATATCATAAGTATTAAATATCCTATATTCTACATTGTGTCTACAGATTTCTAATATACAACACTAATATTTAGCTATACTATGTAATATTCACACTTGAATCTATCTAATATTCCAACTGTACTTACTTTGTATTTATTTGAAGTTGTGCATAATAGAACCGTTTCCTTATTTACCTTCTCACCATATACGTGTAATAAATTTTATAAATATATATTCCGGATATTTTTCCTTATATTCATTTTTTTCTGGTTTTTTTTTTATAAATTATTTATTTAATTTCAATGTATATTGTAGAACATATATCCATCCTATTATTATTTATTACAAGACCGACATGTCTATATCCCACACTGTCGCTCATAATCATCGCTCACAAGATCCATATTATAAATATATCCCAGAGTCTCCGCAATAGTAATATCTCTTACGAACTTTTTCTACGACATGGCTTTCCCAGCTCCAAAGCAACAACAACAGCACCCCTTGCCAACCATGTGCGGCGCCACCTCCGCCCCCCCACCAACACCATCCAACCAACACTTCGGCACGTCATCCGATGCCTCCGACATCCTCTCCAGGCTCTTCCACCGCCTCCCCCCGACTCTCTCCTTACCTACACGTCGAGCCACCACTTCCACCACCACCTCCGCCACCACGGCTGCTACTCCTCTACCAATCCTATCTCTCTCGTCCGATGAAACCGATTCGGACGATGATATAATATTAAGTGCAGCCTCCCAACTCGGGATTTTCCAACTCACTGATCATGGGATTCGTCCAGAACTCGCTAGGGCAGCTGAGTCAGAGGCCAGTTCACTCTTCGACCTATCTTTAGAACAGAAGGAATCTTTGTTTCCTGGGGACTGGCCTTTGGGTTACGAAGGTGTCGATGAAGACGACGGAGATGAGGGAACCGAGTCGTTTTGCTTGGACTCAGCGAGTCATCGTGCTGACTTAACATCACTTCATGAGTTCAGGCGGAAGATGGAGAAAATAGGGCTTAAGATCGTTGGGGGGGTTTACAAAGCTCTCGGGTTTGATAACCCGGTTGAGGATCCGTCCCGGGTTTGTTCTTTGTTGTGGATATCTCTTAATGGCCCAGCCGGTCCCAAACCCGCTGTTTCTGGAGGGCATTACCCGTTTGTACTCGGGTTGGATTATCAAATTAGGAATCAGAGGTACACGGTGGTGACGGACTCGCTGACGGATTCGGGTTTGGAGACTGTTTCGGTCTCGCCCCAACTTGACTCTGTGATTGTCACCACAGGGGACATTGCCCAGGTGAGTGAAATATTTTATTTATTTATTTATTTATTTTAATTTGCAACTCTAAATTTTTTTTACTAAGTAAACATTATATTTAATTTCTGAATTTTATTTATTTTCATAATTAATTTACTACATAAAATTGATATATTTTTATAATTAATTGTTTGAATTTTATTTATTTTATAATTTATTTAAATATTATTTAAAATTTAAATAATTAATTATAAAAAAGATAAAACTTTAAATAATATTGATTTTTTTTTTCTATTTATATATTTTTAAGTGCGGTTCTTTAAATAATTCATAACGAAACGTGGGATATATAGTATTTTAGTTGATTAATACGTTGCCAAAAGTAGAGTCTCACTCAACTATGAAATGGATAGATTGCGACATATATTTCAATAGCTCTGTTGACAGGGTTCTCACGTATCTAATAGCGTAAAAAAAAGGTTTTCTGATTACATATTATATAAAAAAAATTATTTAATTTTTTAAAATGATCTTAAATATACATTTAAATTTTGCATTTTGATAAACTGAAAACAAAAAAAGGAAACTTCGTGGTTATTTTATTTATTTCCGTCACGGACTCATCCTTTTTTTTTTTTTTTTTGACGTATTGATATTTTTCATGTGTTAAATTCAAAGGATGTTGCCAACAGGATTGTAGAGTAACCCCTTTTTATAATTTAAACTCAAACACAATGGTAGGCATTGGAAAAAAAAAAAAGAAGAAGGAAGAATTATGGTTGGCATTTTTTAAAAGAAAAAATATCCACCAAAATGAATGGGAAATTAAAAGAAGTGTAATTTCCACTATAGTAAGTAAGTAGTGGGTTATTTTTTTAAGATATAAAGCAATTAAAGCATTAGCCTAAAATGCCAGGAAATTTCGAAGAAACTTTGTAACTTTTAACACTTAGCCATAACTTTCCAGTGCAATGATGTAACTTTGTAAGAAGATTTTTATGGTCTTGCTTTAACTGTTAAGATGGTTGTATGAATTGATGGAATGGAAATGATTTACATGGTCATAATCTTATCAATAGGATTGTAAAATAAATTTTATTTGATAAAACCGACTTTATAATTATACAAATTAGATGAAGAATATTTTCTTTTATATAAGTCAAGATTTTGGAATAGGGAAATTGGAAAAGCAACCAATGAAGAGCCCCCACGGATGGCTTGATAGACGGCAATGATGTGGAGACTTTTCTAACAAAATTAAATTAAGCTTTGTTCTTGACACGCGTATTATCACTAATTTAAATTAATTAAATGTTGCGTTCTCTAGAAGGATTTGGGTTTTCCTCAGCAATTATCTAACTGCTGATGCCTAGCTTACCTATGGATGACTGTATGTGGTGGCCTTCATTTCCTGACTTTTGAACCGCAATAAGCAGATGGCCATAGTAATCCATCTTAATATTTCTGTGTTGGAATTATCAATTTTGTAATAACTAATAAGCAATCCTGGAGAAACATACATTTTCCTTTTGAAAGTCAGTGTAATAAATCTTGTAAAATATGATAACTTTTCCTTGTTTTTTATCATGTCATGTACCATCTTTAGAAGCACAGTTAAATCACCTACAAAATTCAAATCGAAGCAATGAAATTTCAAACTCACTACAGTGACTAAATTCATATCAAACTCTGCTTATCTTACAAAACCCTTAACAATGGTTTTGTATTTTACATCTTGCTTTGTCTCTCTTAACAATCATCAAGTTTCTTTTAAAGCTTAACGCAAGCTAAGTAAAACTACAGGTGTGGAGCAATGGAAAGCTGAAGAAAGTAAGAGGTAAACCTACGGCATGCAGCACAGAAGGCAACGACACCTTCATAACAATGTCACTCCTTCTGACTCTTCCCTTGGACAGCACAGTTTCTCCTCTCCTAGTAAGGACCAAAACCGACAAGGATCATGAAGAGGTCGAAGTGACAGATGAACCAGGAATAACTGAAATAAGTAACAAGGGAAAGCAAGAAGAAGAACAGGTCATGTTTAATCCTTTCTCATTTGAGGATTATGCATGGAGGGTATACCATGAACGTCTACCCATGAAAGACCCTCTAGACAGATACCGCACATGAAGATTCATGTTCCTATCTTGCTTCATTATGTTAATGCTATGATTATTTCCTTTCGGTGTATATTTTATGAATGATGATGGAGTTGGAGATTACTTTTGGGGTGCTTTGTTTTTTTGTTAAAAATAAGCAAAACTCAATTAGTTAATTCAATGGTTATTTACGTATGTATGATGGTAAGAAATTATATCCGTTATATATATAAAAAAAATTTGTAAAAATAATTTTATCATAAAATCATAAAGGATATTAATAATAATATACTTTATCTTAAAAAACCTCTTATTATTAAATGATGTGTCACATTATTATTAAAACACATCATGCCTTTTATTAACCAAAGTTAGTCGAATTAGCACTGGATTTCTACCTTATTCCTTGTGGCCAATCAAACATATCATTTACTACAACCTTGTAAAGAGCCATGACATAAACATTATTCTGAAAATGCTGTCAATACTGTCTATTCAACCAGTCATCTCAAAGGACTTTTAAGAACCGATTAAAGCATCAGCTTGCATTCCATCAATGGGTCAAAGCCCGTCCGCCATGTCTCTCGCTTGGTGGATTTGGATACCAAGTCGCAATTGGGCACAGCAACTAAGCACTTACGTGGGCCAACCCAAAATGTGTCATGTGTTTACGGTCCATCTAAATAAAAGGATGGTTTAATTAATAATAGAAAAATAACATATAAAGAGATTAATGATTAAGTTTAAATTTAAATAGAGAATCAAAATTTTAAATAGTTAAAATAAATAATTAATATTATAATAAATAATTTCAATAGATAATCAAATTTTTAATCGGTTAAAATATAAGATTAACGTTATAATAAATGGTTTAAATAAAGGATTAAAAATTACACAATTCCCATAATTTTATTCTTCTATTTGAAATAGTTATTATAATGTTGATAATCAATTTTAACCAATTGAAGGTTTGATCCTCTATTTTAAAAATTTAATATAACATTGATAATCTATTTTAACTATTAAAAAATTTGATTCTTTATTTGAATTTAATTCTAAATATTAATCCTCCTATATGTTAGTGACTCGATTAATAATTAAGAGCTCGACGAAATTTTTGTCCTTTATACTTGAAAATTTCAACCATTTCTACATTTTTTGGCATAGCAATTTGAATTTGATTTTTTTTTTTTTTGCATCAAATAAAGAAAATTCATTAAAAACTAGCCATAGTCAAACTGACTACAAGGCTTAAAAACAATAGAAACAAATACATTTTTAGTATGTTATCTTATCATTTAGCAATTGACTTGATAAGATAACCATAAGAACTTAATTCTTTCCTTGCAATTTGGGGCTAGGATTCCTACTACATTTTTGACAATCCTCAATATGTTTATTTGTTTTGGTGCTTTTGCAAGCTTACGTTGTGTGTCTTTTTTTTTTTTTTTAATAAATACGTGAGTTGTGTTTTATCATTATATGTTAAAATTACTTAGGGGATATGTGTTGACCTATTATTTGTCCACGATAATTAATTTAATAAATATATTTAACTAAATTAAATAATAAAAAAATTACAAAAAATATTAAAAACCTTAACCCCCTTAATTAACCAAGAGGATTTAGTGTGGTGGGTCATGACCCATCAGAGTTTTTAACATATGATGAATTAACCCGGGCTTGGGCGGTTGGTCAAATATTCCAAAAACATTATCTTATATAAAAGGTAAATATTCCAAAAATAATTGGAAACAAATCATGTAACTTATAAACTTAAACATAAAGTCCATACGAATTATAAGCTATTTAAACATACTCTTGAGTATTGTACTACTCAGGATATCATCCTGAATACCATTTCTCCTATGTAACATTTGTTTCCTCACCAAAGGTGTGTGGCAAGTTCTGACTTCTGAGTTGTATCTTGTCATTGCCACAGTGATTTGAGGGTAGGGAGGGATTCTACAATTTGCTGGACCTAAAGGCCCAGGAGATGGGTAAAGTCTTAGACCATATAACTCTTTCTTGGACGCCAATGTAAAAATCTTAAAACCATCGTTTATATATTATTTAACTGATCACCTCCCCTTTCTAACAAAAGCAAAAAGCCATTAACACTTGAAGATTTGCGTCCTCAGAAATATGCTTTTGGGACAGTCTTGTTTGTACGGTCTTGCTCCTTTTTTTTTTTTGGGCAATTGCTAAGAACACGAGTAGATGTTGAATTATCATTTTGATAGCATTCTTTGATTTGCTGGTTAAATTCATGTGTATTTTATTTCGAAAAGGCTTTTCATATTTACCTTGTACCGAAGCATTTTTACCAAAACTCAAGCTGCAAATGTAATTAGAGGTTAATTTTGTATAAGAAAGAAGGTAAACACTGAAATATAGAAACTGTATTTAATCTGTTAGGCAAGGTTATAGAGGTTATTTTTGACAAGGAAAAGAATATAAAATACTTAAGCTAACGGATCTAGTATGTTTCTTGGTGACCTTGCCGGTTTAATAATTAAGGGGTAAAAATTCATTTTTCAATAGCTAACGGGGAAATGCATGTAATTAACAGCTAAGGGAGGTTTATTTACAGTTTCCCCCAAGAAAAATACAGATTGGTCTATATGCAAAATATATTTTACAGGGTAAATTCAACATCAATAGACAAAGTTCATTCCACATAAATATGTAATAGATAAAGGATTTTTATTCATTCCAAGAATTTATATTCCACATGGAATATAACTTTTATTTAAAAAATGTACATGATCATAAATAAAGCAAATAATGCTAGAGAAATTTTCATTTTAACCTTATTTTATTTTTATAAATTAAACATGATGTTAAGTCTTTATATTGATAATCGAATCCATAAAATTAATCTTAATTTTGGGATGACTTTGAAACTTTTAAATTGATGGGTTGGGAGAAGGATTTATTTAGATTACTTTGCATTATTAGGCTTATATAAAGAATAGGTCCATTTATAGGATTATAGGTCATATTTTCTCTAAGCCATTGAAAAAAAAAAAAAAACTCGACATAATCTTACCTATTGATAAGAGTCAGATTTTGTCTCTCAAAATTTAATTTTTTACTCATTATAAATTTATGCGTATATTGCTTATGAGAAATATTAGATTTTAATTTTTGACGTATTCCTCTTTTTTCTTTCACCAATCCTATTGACATTTGACATAGTTGAGATTGTTTATTTTGTTAATTTTAATCCTCTTAATACGTAGACGTATAAAGCAAGCACATGATACACCTAAAGACCAACTACACCCATACATCCAACAAAATTGATAAAGAAGAAGACAATGTGATCTTTTGATTTGCACATTTTAACTAAAGCCTAAAACCATGGTTGAAGCATAATAAAATTGATATGACTAACTGGTGGAACCGATGGCATCAATCTGAACTTATACATCAACACACCACTTACTGAAGATGACATGGCCATCTTTGCACACATTTGCCTTGCCTTCCAAAAAAAGTAATGTGCCACCTTTTCAAACCGTCATGCGTATGAACTAGAACAAGTATATATATAGATCAAGCAAGTACAGAAGCCACTTGTGTAGGTGTACTCGAATACCCAAAAAGAAAAGGTTTCTTGGACTTTACTTTTCTCAAGCATAAAGTTACTGATTATCTATACGAAATATGATTTTGGCCCTAAAATAAATCATTAGTGTGTGGTTGTGATGAAGAAAGGCTAATGGCAATATGATGATCATTGGAGACAATATAAGTTGGATTAGAAGAAGAGTTTTGACCGACACCAACTTTCTAGTTCATATGATAGAGGATTAAGGGCTGCCTAAAAGGACTTGCAATAATTATGTTTGAGCTTTTGAACTATGGTGTATACAGAACGATGGCGATAGGACATGTCTTGTCCTGTTTTAAATGAATAATATCCCTTCTTGCCCTCCAACTACTAGAATAGAATAAAGGTACATAAAATATTTATACTTTTATATACAAAGAATTTAATATTTAAAGTTTTATTTTTTAAAATTTTAACATTTGTATTTTGAAATAAGGTACAATATAGTATTTATATTAAACACTAAATTTCTAAAGCATGAAATTTTAGTTATTAAATTATCAAAATATAAAAGTAGAAACACTTTGTATGTCTTTTCCCCCTTGACTTGTGATCCATTTTCCACCGATAGTAATGCAGATTGTGGTTTTATGTATGATAAACGTGTTTGATAACTAAAATTATAATACGAAAAGCACTTCAAGTTTCAATTACATACCATAAATAAATTCATAAAACAAAATTAAATTAAATATCCCATATAATAATCACGAAGCCGATCCATTATAAGTCAATAATAACACAACTCTAGGTAATTATAAGTACAACAGTATTTTTAGAAGTTTACTATCATTCCAAAACACAATCATGATTACACTTGTTAATGGCTAGATTGTAGGCAAGATAGATATTTATCATAATACTTTTGTATATTTGAAAATACTTGCTAAAAGCTCATAAATCAAATATAAAAAAATGTAATCTCAAACATATAAATGCGGGTGTAGGGTGAGTCAATATCCACTCTCAACCCGTCTAATAATTGGGTTAGCCTTATCGCATTTATTAAAGTTGCAAGCCCTATCCTACTCTCATATAAAATGGAATAAGCAGATCTTTACTTGTACGTACGGTTAAATTACTATCAAGATATGTTACATATGCAAAAGACATTTATAACAAGTCTAATACGAGATACTTCCATCACAATTCTTATTACATATTACTCACAAATCATAGTGCACACTCACTAATTACCAATTCACCACATTTATGGGCAGAAGATCACTACATGCGACCCATGATCCGCAAAACTATCATGATACACTCCTATCACAAAATACTTCACTTCTAGAGTTTGATATTGGTTACCTTCGGGCAATGATGATCTGGATCATCACTATACAAGACAAAATTTTCAAGCAACACTTGCAATATTCTTAGTCAACTTTCCTTAATTTAAGGTGATTTTTAGTATATTATAGTAAAGTTGCTTACAATTGGACTAAAATGTCAAAGGATTCGTTTCATTCCTTCTATGGTTGAATTTTCAAATGGGTTATCATTAATGCCATAAAACTTGAGGCTGGCCAGTATATCTCTAGTTTGACTTCAGTAATGACATATAACCCAATGATAAAATGAACACGAGACAACAAATGATCGAAACAAACAAACACATGAATTCTTAAATATGTGCATGATATGATCAAAACACTATTAATAGTCAACTCTAATAGATTCTTATCAACATAAAATGTTAGAAAAAGACCTTATTACAATTATAAATTTTGGTCATATAATATAGTTTTGGCAGTGATGATTCTTTAAAAGTTTTTCAATGGATACAGCTAGGTTTCATCGGATGAGGGGCAACTGGAGACAACTCTTTAGAGCATGGTGGTTAGCGAGTGGGAATTTTCGAATTATTTTTCTGGCATTTATCATATTAAATACTTTACATGTTTCATTCACTTGTCAGAGAAGAACTTCCAAATAGTTCCCTTAGGAATGTGACAGACGTTCCATTGCCCTATGTGGAAAACTGGAAAACGAATGACTGCCGAGTGCCCCGTGACCGATTAAACAGTCATAGTTGACCATTATGCTTGAGGTGTTGTATGATTGGAAAAATATTTGAATTGTATGTTATCATTAGTTATTAATTTTTAGTATCGCATTAAGGTATCTGTATACAAAAAAAAAAAGGGATTAGAGTTGAGATTATGGGTTTGATTCCAATTTAGCACAATGCTAAGAAAGATAGTTGATAAGATTGTACTAGCATCTTACTTGTAATTAAGATTACAGTATAGATAAAATCATATAATTAAATATGACATTTCAACTACTCTATGATTGAGTGATTATCATCATTTAAAACTTTTAGCATAGCGGGCAAGTGTCGGATGCAATTGATGCAATGAACCCAATAAATTTCATTTGTAATAATTTACTATCACATGAGGCTAAATGATTAATTTGCTCAAGTCCAGGAGGCACTGGACTAGCATACAGTTATCATTCTAATGGTGTTCACTATTCACCACATAATGCTCTTGTCATGTCATATAGAATATACATATAAAGTTAGCATATTTTCAAAACAAATATCTCCATCCATCCGATACTATTATATATGGATAATATTTTAAGGATACAATTTTTTTTCCCGTCCTTATACATAGCAAAATCTAATTGAAAAGGGTATAGATAGGGACACCGTTAAACAATGGACAAATTATCATGCTAAAGACGTTCACCACCATAATGGTCTTGTCATGTCATATAGAATATTTTCTTATATAGTTACTTTATTTTCAAAACATAATTTTTATTTATATTTTCATCAATCAAATTTTGCCATATATATAAATAATATTTTATAGGATAAATTATACATATATTTATAAAAAAAATTTTCAAATTGCATGAAAATCCTAATTTTTCAAAAGTCAACACTTGAACCCCTTAAAATAATTGTGAAACCCATTTCTTTTATGTGTTGCTTGCTTATATGTAATTTTGTATTGATGTGGATAGTGCATGCAATATATTAATAAACAAAACTAATAAAAATTAGAAAATTAAAAGAAAAGGAAAAATAGAAGAGAAATTTAATTAAAAAAAGAAAAAAAAAACAATGTGACCATTGCTAGCTACTAATTTTCTTTTTTATTATTTTCTTGTAATTTTTATTTTTTTAATTTTCTAAATTTTTATTAGTTTTATTAATTAAATATATTCCATGTGCTGTCTACATCATCACAAAATTACACATGAGTAGGCATATAAAAGAAGTGGTTTCCATAGCTATTTTAGGGGTCTAAGTACCAACTTTTGCAAAAGTTAGGGGCATGATTATCCAAATTGGGATTCTACCTAGAATCACCAAGGAGCTTATAAAATCAGATCATAAAATCGAATTAGATAATCGTAAGATTTTACAATGTGTGTAAATTATCTTTTAAAAACAATAAATATACTTACAATAGTAAATAAAAAAATTATAATACATGATCAAATAATGAAATTCATCATAAATTCTAGTCATAATATAAGTTTAATATAAATAATCAAGTATAAATCATTATTCAAATATATAAAACTATAATATAAGTGCCAATACGAAACATTGCAATATAAATCACTATAATAAAAATATAAAACTAAAAAAAGTCATCAATTGCCTTGTCCTCATTAAAATTACTATCATCTCTCCCTGCACACCACCACGAACATCATCATCATCATTGTTGTCCTAGTCGTCATCATTGTCAAAGTTATTATTGGTATTGCTATTAATAATATCCATATCTTCTAACTCTAAGTATTTTAAAGTATCAATTCATACTTCATCTTTAGTAGCATCAATGTCAAGAATAATTTCTATATCTTCTTAAATTCCATTACTTTCTAAATTTATATATCCACTAATTTCTTCCATGATATCACTTTCATCTGAACTAACAAAAAAGCTATTAGAGCTTTATGTATTACAATAGCTACTTGAGTCCTCCAGTTTGTGAAAGCCAAAAGAAATTGAGATTTGAAGTCACAATGGAACAAGAAGTGGAAATGGACCGAGTTTGTGATATTTGAATGGGAGAAATGGAGATAGAAAACTAAAAGTATATTTTCCAAGGTTAAAGCATGAGAAGAAGCCGAGGAAAAGTAATTGAAGTATGCAATTAGCTAGTTTAAAAGGCCATTAAGTTAGAGTATTAGATTAAAAATTCAAAAATACATAGAATTGTAAAATTCTTCATAGAATCGGGATTTTACTGATTTTTAGGATTTAAATTAAGATTCTACTCAATTTTACCTCAAAAGGATTTTGTATGAGATTTAACTAGAAAAAACTTCATAAAATCATGAGATCATAGAATCATAGGAGTTGAATCAAGATTTTGACATCCATGCTTAGGGGTTCATGCAATTTTAAAATGTTTCTAGGAGTATTTGTATAATTTACCCTATTTTATACATACAAAATTTTAGGTTTTTCTTTTCTTTTTTTTTTAAAGACATTACTAAGGCATGATTGATGTGAATTGTGGATAAAATTGGAAATTATTCATAGTAGCGAATTTCTCTTTAAAACGTCACAAGTAGGGGAAAAAAACTATTTCTTTATTTTTCAAAGTGTTGGATCAAGTGCTTTACCCTCAAGCAACATGTTTGACTATAACTTAGCAAGTATTGGCCTTTGCCACAAGTGAGTTATAATAGACAATTTGTCCCTCCAATAGCACACCCGTTGTACTCAACACATGATCTTGGCTTTCATTCAAATTATTAGGGTGAATGCTTTACCATTACATCAAAAGCTTTAATTGATAGTAACATGCAACTTAAATCTTTTCAATTATGTAGTAGTTCAGTTGTCATTTTTTAACATTAAATTCACAAATACTAGCCTCCAGCACAAACAAGATGCTCATAGAGCCTTGCCAAGATATAGAAATATTCCCAATCGAGATGTAAATCAACAAGCTAGCTTGTAAGATACTTGAGTTCATCTCATTATTTATTTAAGTTCAATTAAGTTATATTTTAGAAAAGATTGAGCTTGAGTATGTTATCAAGTTGTACTCATATTTAAATTTATTCGACCCAAAAATCTTACAAACATAATCGAGCTTAAGTTGAATGTAGATATATATTAAGCTTTACTAAATTAATTTGATGTGAAGCTTTAGCATGACAATTTAAATAAAAGGAATAAGGTTTCTCTAGATCACCTAGCTTAAGTGAACTCACTAAATATGAGCTTAAACTCAATGAGTAACAATTTCATCCTGAGTTTTTATCATTAATGAATTTTCAAGTTTAGCTCAAGCTTAAGCTCATGACCATTCGATTGGAATCATTTGTCTTGATTCCAAACTATAATAGATGGCCTTTCATATATTGTAGTGAGTATATAATTCACTATCATAATCTATGTTTTAGGTTTTTTCACTTACATAATATGTATTTTATTTTATATCACTTATTTAACTTATGTTATGCTTCCACTTGAAACTATTAATTCTTTATTAGTGTTAACCGGTTGATATAAATGCGAGTAACTAATCATTAAAATTTTATATTCAAATTCAAATCAATCATCCTTGCAAAAGGTAAAAGTGATGAGATAATAACATAGAAATAGGTGGATGGCCCAAATGCGTTTAAGTTAAGTGTCTTGGTTTTTTCGTTAGGTTTTCAGTCACTCAAGTGCATATTACGTGATTAAAACTAAGAAAACATTAACACTTTCATAATTGAGGATAACCAAAGTTCTATAAGCTACACAAAGAAACACATGTTATATGAATAAAAAGAGCTAAGAAAGACAAATTATATTGTTGTACGTAGTTTAGCCTATTGGAAAATCTTCTTCGATTACGTTAATGATTTATTCTCATTTTGCCAATTCGGACAAAAAATGCCTTGAATAAACAAATGCACACTAGCTGTAGCACAAGGGAGAAAAGTTTTAGATCACCTAACCTTTACTTTAATATGACCATAGTATTGAATATTGATTAAGCAATATTATCTTTTATATTTTTAGTGAACTACACACATTTAGTTAGTTTCTATTTATATATTTAAAGCTAACTCTATATATATATATTTCAACTGCCAAACCGAATCATTCACTTAAAAGGGATTCCAACTTTTTATTTAACAAAAACTAAATTAAGTTGACTTTAAATCAACTCCACGTAAATCTCATTTCAGGGGGTCTTTGGGATTAAGATTTTTTAATATAGAAGATAATCAAATGAGCTTATTATTTGAAAAAAAAAAGAGGAAAAAACCTATTTAATATCAACACTAAAAAATAGATACAATTTTTACCATATTCTTGTATATAAAACTATTTATTCTATCCGTTGAAAGATCAATGAAGCTATGTCTCTACAAGACATAAAGTGAAGAAAGGAAATAAAAGTACCAAGTTGGAATTGGTAAAGCTTTCAAAGTATCCCTCTCTCTCTCTCACTTTCTCTCTCTTTGCTTTTGCTTGTTTGAACAAGGTGAAGTAAGAAGTAGTTTAGCCGAGAATGGATTAGAAAGCCTAAAATATACTGACAAAACCCCTCTCCAATCTCCATCCACCAAAACCATCACAAGTTTCCTTTAGCCAACAAAGGATTAGAAAGCCTAAAATATACTGACAAAAACCCCTCTCCAATCTCCATCCACCAAAACCATCACAAGTTTCCTGAAGAAAACACCTTCTCACCAAACATCCAATAAACAAAAGACCTAATTTATACATATGTAAGAACCCTTTTCCCTTAAACTCCATGTCGTTGCTCTCTATTTCTTCACTCTATATATCATCCTCCTCCCATCTCCTTCCCCACCTCCATCATCCACCCCTAGCCCGATGCTCCCGTCCCGACGAAAAGCCTCGCTCTTTGCATCGGATATGGCCGCAGTGAAGCACTCAAACGGTGTCCGAAAGAGCAACAATCTCTCCATATTCGTAGTCGTATTTTCCATATTCTTGTTTGTTGTTTTCATGTACAATGAGGATGTTATTTCAATAGCTGAATTCCCATTCTCATGGACTAGAGGCCAAGAAACCATTGTAGAAACTAGCAAGAATGACAACACTCTAGCACAAGAAAGCAGCAAGTTAGAAAATGGCAAGGACGGAGTAGATTCCAACATAATTTTGAACAAAGATGAGCCGACACTAGAATTTTCGAACCTCGAGGAGGAAGATGATGATGAAGATATCGAACTGCCTCCAAAAGAGTGTGATATATTTACAGGAAGTTGGGTTTTTGATAACATTACTCATCCTCTATACAAGGAAGATGAATGCGAATTTTTGACAGCTCAAGTGACTTGCCTTAGAAATGGAAGGAAAGATTCTTTATTTCAGAATTGGAGATGGCAACCTAGAGATTGTAATCTTCCCAAGTAAGCATTCAATCTGGATTATATATTATGAACAACCTGTAATTTTTAGCTAGGTATGTTCATATTTTATAGATGGTTATTGATTTTTTTTTTTTGGTTGTTTTTAAGGTTCAAGCCTAGATTATTGTTACGAAAATTAAGGAACAAGAGGCTAATGTTTGTTGGGGATTCATTGAACCGAAACCAATGGGAATCTATGGTTTGTCTCGCCCAATCTGTGACTCCTAGTGGCAGGAAAAGCTTGAACAAGTCAGGGTCTCTCTCCATCTTCAGAATTGAGGTGCGTAATTCATTGATTTTCTAGAATACATGTCGTTTTCACTGAAAATACACGCAAAGAAGGTTGCCTAAGTCAATATCATTATTTTATGTTTTTCTCTTTTAATTTTACGTATCTAAGTTTTAGGCCTTTTTTACACTTTGCTTGGATGCATATAGAACAAAACGAAGGATCCGAAAACATTAGATTAGAATAATAAAAAAGAAAAGAGTTTCCGATTTTTTCCTTTTCTTTTATAATATGATATATTTATCTTATATGACTATTTTCATTTTTTAATTAAAACGCTCTCTAAATTGAAGAAAGTATAAATATAAAAATGTATAAAATCAATATATCTATATTTATATAAATATTCAAATAAAAAAAATATAAAAGTACAACTACTTTTTTTTTTCCTCTCTATAATTTAGCCTTTTTTCTTAGTTCAATTATTCTTTACCTAGTGAACGAAGTTAATGTTGTTGGGCTCCGTGCAGATCTTTTCAATTTTGTAATGATTATTAATTGTCATAATTGTAGTTTGGTGGTGCAAATGTAGTTGATAGGGTATGTATAGAGGATGTTTAGGAAAGGACAGACCTATCGTCATCTCGTGGACATAAATTATACTAACATTTCTTTTCGTGATTAAGACAGACTACTTTTTATTTATTTATTAACATAATCCTCCTTGCTTAAGAGGAAAAAACCAAAAAAAAAAAAAAAAGCCGTGGGAAAGGAAAGTTATATTTCTAAAATAAAATCAATAGACTGAAGTGGTCGGCCATGCCTTTAAGCAATGGTTTTTTTATTTTTATTTATATTTTTTTAGAGAATTAAACAGTTTCTTGTAATGTTAATAAAGGTCCAAGGCATTTTTTAACATAACTTGCTTTGAAGGGAAAAGAAATCACATTGTTGATTTAAAAATTATTATTAAAAATTGATAAATCGTATATAAAAAACATAATCTCAAATATTTATGTATGAATCATTAGAGCAAAGCACTGTTTAAACTCAATACTCATTCTTGATCCATCTAATGTTGTAAGCTTAAAAAAAATTTCTATCTCCATTCATTTATTATAAAATTCCTATTTGTGCTTAACTTTGATTCATGTATTATTAGTACCAATCAAACATAAGTATCCAATGGTGACGTTTTTTCATACATATGAAATATAAAGCTTTTTGTGGAGCATCCACCTCAAAATGGGAGTATAAGGGCTCATTCATCGGCATTCATGTGCCCAAATTTATGTCTACTGGGTCCTCCTCTCTGAAAAAAGAAAAAAGATAAACTAAAATTTAAAAGTACGATCAAATTAATAAATTAAACAATGTAGCTCATCCGTGAATTATGCAGAAATTCCTGGACCAAGATTAGGACGTAAAGTGTTGGCTATCCTCGGATGTTTCCACACATTTTTCACATATAATGTTTCACTAATTACATAAGTTGTGACTTGTTAACGCCAAGAAAACTGGGTCGATGTCAAAAATGGTATTTGAATTTTCCACTGAACTTTCAAGCGATCAAATATAGTATTCAATTGAAGGTTTGTAGTTGTTAGATGTACTTCCTAGCAAATGGACATTTAACACATAGCATTTTACATTAAAATGACACTTATATCTGATTTATGCATATGTTAACATCATGTGGCACTTATTTAGTGTGTCATGTATCAACTAACTATTAACTAAATATACTTACTTAATTAAAGATGTCAGGTGATACACGTAAGTAGTATTGCTGACTACAAAACCTCTAATTAAGTGTTACATTTGATAACTTAAAATTTTAGGCAGTAAATTGAATAATTTTCTTAGGGTTCAGATACCATTTTCGAAGCTGTTCTAAATGATAATTAGAATATGGCATCTCTAGAGATAATGTGACTAAACGCTTGTTGATGAACTATCATTTATGGCTATTGAGTTTCACATACAATTATTTACTTTTGTCTAGGACTATAATGCTACTATTGAGTTCTATTGGGCTCCATTTCTAGTGGAATCGAACTCGGATGATCCAAATATGCATAGCATATTGAATAGAATAATCATGCCGGAATCCATAAACAAGCATGGCCCAAATTGGGCAGGAGTGGACTATCTCATCTTCAATACATACATTTGGTGGATGAACACGGCTAGAATGAAAGTATTGTAAGGCAATCTGCCCCTTCTGATTATACGACATACTACTCCTAAGTTCTTACATTGTGAAGCATTATATATATTTGTAAATTTTATTACGCAACTGAGTGTTAAGTTAATACCACTTATTGTGCTATAATAACGTAGTTTTGCATACTAGGATTCAATATGTGTTTAAATTGGAAGATGCTGGATCTATGTCCAGTAGAATGTAGGACTAAGCTTGGTCAACCTCTTGTACTTGTTGGATGGATATAGTTTAGTTCTTCTATTTGAAAACTATACCAAGACCGTAAAATGTTGTCAGCTTATGATTCTAATGTCGTAATATTGGGTTGTTTTTGTTTTTTCAATGAAACAGACGAGGATCGTTTGAGGAAGGGTCGACAGAGTACGATGAGATTGAGAGGCCAATAGCATATGGCAGGGTAATAAGAACTTGGGCCAAATGGGTGGACGAAAATGTGGATCCCAATCGCACTACAGTATTCTTCAGCAGCGCATCTCCTCTCCACATAAAGTAAGATCTTTTTCTTTCTTTTTTTTTTTTTTAATTTACTTGTTGATTTTTTCTTTTCTTTTTTTAAAGAAAAAATTAATAAAAGTAATTAGTTGCATGGTATTGCGACCATAACGATATGTATGGTTTGGTTAGGAAATATTAAATAACCAAGTTAATAAATGATTAACTTAAAAGTTAGTATTGACTTGATAATCTTAATTTTATAAATTTGTTATTTTTCTCCCATAATGTATATAGGACTTTCCGGTCTTTGAGGCATCACATATTAAAGCATATGGCATATATTTACAGATAAATCTTTTTCTATTCAATGGCTTTTGATTATATAAATAGTTTACTTTGGCTCAATCCAAATTGACATTGTTTGGCAATCATGAAATCAATGGAAATGTTATGTTTAGATATTTAAAATAAATGTGAAAAGGTTGAATTGATGGAAATATTTTTGCTTCTTATACTATTCTCTCCACTTTTAGAGAGAAAAATGGTGGAAATAAGTCAAAATGATGTAACATTATCAAATACCTTTCAAAGCAAAGTTAAAAAGGTAAGGTAAGAGATATTTTAGTTTATTAAATATTTCAATTCCCTTCATTTCCTTAATCATCTTAACCAAACAATATAAAATGCTAATATTTCTTCACAATTTCTTTCATTTCCATCACATGAATCTAGACAACAAATAAAAATTACATTTCCTTTCATTTTTTATTCTTCTTAAACTTTCAAGTACCCACTTTCTCTCCTATTAATATCATTTGCAAAGGACAAACATAACATTATAGATTTATTTTATTTTGTGAAGGAATATTAGTACAACATTTTTGGTTTAGAAAATTTATTAGTTGTTTTATGTTGAACAATCAAATTGACAACTCTATGATAGGACTTTCTTTCATTCTTTTTTTTTTTCTTCATAAATTTAATAATCAATTTTGTCAGTAGATTTTAGTAAGATCCCATTATATTCAATCATCAAACTACCTAACATACTATTGAAATCCTATGCTACGTACAATAAACATAATTGCATGGTTACAACAAAAACTAATAATTTATTTGTCATTTATATCACAGTATGGAACCCACAAGTCTCATAAGTATCTTTGTACCTAACCAATAGAGTCCATGTGAATCTCAACCAAGATTCTCTAACTTAGAGAAAGAATATTTATTATTTGTCAAGAACTTTGATAAACTTAACAAGATTAAGTACTATAATATTTTCATTAAAGTTTTGCATTAGGTAAGAATTGGTTGTTAGCAAGGAGCCATCACAATTGTCTGTGATTTGCTTACATATTCCTATCTTTGTTTGGTAATCCACCATGCTTCTTTCTCATATTTTTCAACATAAAAAATGAGGAACAAGTGTATTTTAATTTCTAAACTTTTAATATTATGCTCATTCGGTTATAAAAATTTTTGTTAGGAATATCAATTCAATCCTAACATTTTTTCTAGGATGATGCAACTTTATATCAATGGAGCATGTAGTATTCTATACTAAGCAAAAGAAATAATTAATTGGCCAAAAGGCCTAACACAACGTAATTGATACTTTCCTATGTACAATTGTAATAATAAGTGCTCTAAGAACTACAAGAGCTTTAGCTAAAATTTATCATTATAGGGAAATTTCTATTAAATGTCCAAATTATATAAATCCTTTTTTTAGACTTTTAGATTGACAAGGTCACTTATTTATGTGGATCATATGTCACTTCTTAAAATAATTTTCCTAACCAAAGATATTGATGCTCATACAGGAGCTTAGATTGGAACAACCCAAATGGGATTAAGTGTGCAAAGGAGACTATGCCTATCTTCAACATAACAAATATAAGAGTTGGTACTGATAAAAGACTCTTTGCTGTAGTAAATAATGTAACAAGTTTTATGAAAGTCCCGGTCCATTTCATGAAGATCACAACACTCTCAGAGTATAGAAAAGATGCACATACATCGGTATATACAATTCGTCAAGGCAAAATGCTCAGACCTAAGCAGAAGGCTGACCCACTTGTTTACGCAGATTGCATCCATTGGTGTCTTCCCGGTTTACCTGATATGTGGAATGAATTCATTTACACACGTATTATATCTCAATCTTGACAAAAAATTCTTTTTTTTTTTTATTGTTTGGTATTTTATTTTGCTATATCATTAAATGTCTTTTATTAATTTGTAATTTCTATCTTAAGATTTTCTTCTCTAGGATTTTATTATCTTACCAGTTGTATGGATTTAGGTGGCTGTTTTCCTTTTTCTTTTTCCTTTCCCCCCCTACCCCTTTTTTCCTTAGCCTAAAAGTAGGCAAGTCATAATCCCCACCTTGAAGTGTATAATGATTTTCTTGCAAAGCAAATAAAAGTAAAGCATAAAATTGTCTTACAAGGTTAATGCATTCCATCATCCTTCCACACTTTCTTCTTTTCTCTTTTCAAAAAATAGGTTAGGTTTAAAGTATATGGGGATTGCAATATCTAACGTGACACAATAATATGAATGTAAACAAGATATGATTATATGCATGAACTATAAATTGACACAACATGCAATATAAAAGATATGGCTATAATACAAATAAACAAGATAATAATGTGAACTAATTATTTATAATTTCTATTGAATTTTATGTATTTCTTGCACTGATAGGAATTCAATACAAAATAAAACATACACCTAACCTACCAAGATGAATTAACATCCTGGCCTACGATTGACGTGGACAAGTTGTAATCGAGTATTAACTAACAAAGTCATTCAACACTACCTAAACAAATGTTGTACGTGTTTAAAAATAGAAAGAATTCGAATGGGATGTGAAGGAGAATACAAACCACATTCCCTCATGCCAAAATTTTAAAGGATGTTAGTATATATCTATAAAAGAGATAAAACTCACTGATAAGGCTTGATGCAGTATTATCTAAAACAAAAGGAAAGAAGAACATACTCATGAATTGTAGTCCTAATCAAGTAAGTTGTCTACTCTGATGCCTCTTACTTTTGTTCTTTCTTTCTCATTTAGGGTTTCTATGAAATGCTATAGGTTAAGAAAATTGAATAATGTAGAAGATAGTAGGCTATGTTTGAGAGAGCCACTCTCCTCAACAAATCTATTGAGGGTGTAACTTCTCCCCTCTCTTTTCTATTATTCTTGTATTTATGTGTGTATTACATGATTTGCTATAGTTCTAACCGACTCTCCTACTCAATTACAAATTTCTAACGTTATATACATGTTAGTAACTCTCTTTGTTGTTCTATACATATTACTTCTAGAATATTACAATATTAACCTACTATGTAATCATTGTGCCACCTTGGTGTCTTTTTTGTACTTGTCTGTTTATTCATAACAAGTTCCTCCCCTTCTTTGAAAACAACCTTATCCTCAAGGTTGTAGTGAAGGTAGATTTGTAGAAATTAAGTCTAATCCTCCCAACTTGCATCTTCTAATGGTAGACCTTCCAATTGTACTAACACTTGTCAGATCTATTAATTATTCCATTGAATCAATCGAGTATTTAAAATACTCAAGGGAGTCAAAAGTGGATGACTATCAATGGCCACTAGAGACAGTAAATTGAAACTATAAGCTTTCTTAAGGGAAGTATGAAAAGCATTACCAAACATAGCATTCGAAGGTAATTGTCGTCCATAGGCAACATAACCTACCCTTCAAACTACAAAAAATGGTCCGTAAAAGGATTTAGACAATTTACGAGTAATTTTTTGCGAAACTGATGATTGTAAGGTTTCAATCTAACAAACACCATATCGCTAGGCACCAATTCAACATCAATTATATCCAAATTTCCACATAAAGTGCAAATTAGAGTCTCTAGTTGTCAATTTGGAATCCAAAACATCCAATTTAGAGGCACCTCTAGTATAAGGTGATATAGAAAGGGGTGGTTTACCATAAGTAGCTTCAAAAGGAGTTATTTTTACCCCTTTACAGTAGAAAGTGTTATAGGTAATCTCTACCCAATGAAGAAATTTGGAAAAATGTCAAGGTGACTCCATCATAAAATTGTGCAAATACTGCTATATAGTTCCATTAAGTACCTTTGTTTGGCTATCTATTTAAGGATGATAAACACTACCGATGTCCAAACAAGTACCACTCAACTTAAAAAGTTCCTACCAAATTTTCTCATGAAAATAGAATCTCCATTAGACATAGTGGTCCTAGCAAAATCAATTAACATAACCACCATATGAAAAAATAATTGCATCGTTTTCTAAGCTATATAATGAGTATCTAAAGGCCCTAAATGATAGTACTTAGATAATCGGTCTACAACCACTAGAATGACTATATAATCTTGTGACTTAGGTAAGTAAGTCACAAATCCCATGCTAATGTCCTCTTAAATTTATTCTGAAATAGGTAGATGAGACAACAAACTTACAAGAGACTGGGTAACATATTTGACCAGTTGGAAAACTTGGCATTCCCGTACAAAGTCCTCTACCTTTTTATGCATTCCTTCCTAAAAGAAGTCTGCCACTAACCTTCTAAAAGTCTTGGTCTTACCAAAGTGTCTAGTGGTAATAGTATGAAATTTAGCTAAAAACTAAGGAATCAAGGCAGATTGAGGCACTAAAAATTGTTTATTAATATAATATAACATAGTATTTTTCCACTTATAGGGCCACTTACATTCTTTACCTTTCTCTAAGGTTGCAATAATAGTTATGAACTCTAGCAACTAGGTATATTCCTTTTGTAATTCTTTTGCAAACGAAAATAATGGCATAGAATTGCCTAAATGAGTTGATTCATCATGTCAAGATAATGAATCAACTACTTAATTCTCACTTTAGGCTTTGTAAATGATGAAATAACCATAACCAATCAATTTAGCCAAATATTGTTGTTTCTCTAGTGTTTGAATGACCTGATTTGGTATCTTCTTAAGGCTTCGATGATCAGTGTGAATAAGAAAGTGACTCCCTAACAAGCAATGCCTCTATTTCTTGAATGGTTCTACTATAGCATGAAGCTACCTAACATAGGTCGAACCCTTCCACATACATAGAGGCAACTTTTTACTAAAACATGCTATAAGAAGAGAATCTTCTAATAACATGGCCCCAATATCGATACTAGAAGCATAAGTTTCAACAATAAACCGTTTTACAAAATCTGCAAGGGCCAAAATAGGTGCACTGATCAACTTTTGTTTGAGTAAATCAAAGGCCTTTCTAGTTGAGTCATTCCATTCAAGACTGCCACGTTGAAGCATATCGATAAGAGGAGAGTTAATGGTAGCATAACCTTTCACCAATCACCTACAATATCTAGTAAGTCCCAAAAAAGCTCTCATCTATTTAGCAATGTTTGAAAATAGCCAATCCTTGATTACAACCAACTTAGAAGGCTTCGGAGACACCCCTTGAATAGATATAATATCACCTAAATACTCAATAGTCTTTAGCAAAAGAGCATTTATTAGCTTTTAAGCAAAAAGATTGCAACATTATAGATAAATGCTCAACATGCACTTCCATAGTCTTGTTGTAAATTGAGATGTTGTCAAAAAAAAAAAAAAAAAACTATGACAAACTTCCTAAGAAAGGGCTAGAAAGTTTTATTCATAATCGATTGGAAAGTTTTAGGTGCATTGCTTAAACCAAAAGGAATAACTAAGAACTTATAGTGATCATCATGAGTTTTAAAGGCAATTTTCTCTGCAACACTTGAACCCAGACGAATCTGATGATAATTAGACCATAAATCTAATTTGAAAAATATTAAGGCACCATGTAATTCATCTATAGTGGGAATGGAAAACATATCCTTAATTGTTGCCCGATTTAGAGCCTTGTAATCCACACAAAAATGCCAACTACCATCCTTCTTTTTAACTAATAACACTGGTGTTGAAAAGGGGCTAACATTGTGCTATATGATTCCTTGTTGTAACATGCCTTTAACCTGCTTTTCTATCTCTCTTTTGAAAGTGAGGATAGCGATACAAACGTACATTAACCAATGAAATACCCTCCTTAAGATGAATTATGTGTTATATATCCCTTAAAGGTTGCAATGATGAAGGTGTCTTAAATGTGTGGGAAAATCTACCTAATAAATGCTCAATAGTAGTATTGTTGGCAATATTCTCATATGTATTATTACTCATTTCTCAAGCCAATACGTGAAAATAGAACAATACAAAATGAGAAGTGACTAAACGTATCAATTGATGATGAAAGACTTAGCTTACCAGTACCTGGGAATCACTTGTTAAAGTTACTTCAACACCATTTTTAGCAAAGTCCACTTTCGATAGGCCATAATCTATTGTTACCAAACCCAAGCTTTGAAGCCAATGGACCCCTAAAACCATCTTTGCTCCATGAATGGATAAAACATAGAAAATTTCTACAAAAGTATTCCCTTGATTGTCTATAGGAATATCTACACATTTTCCTTCACATTCCAACTTGCTACCGTTCCCTATTAATACTTGAAATTTAGGAGAAAGAATCACTGTTAAGCTTAAATGCTTGACGAGTTTGCTTTGCATAAAATTGTGCATGCTATCAAAATCAATCAAGATAGAAATCTAGTGATGATTTACCGTCCCTTAAAAACATAAAGTTCGAGGCATTAATGAGCTAGACAAGGCATGGAAACTAAGGGCACAAGTATCTGGTATGTTCTCACTCTCTACTGGTTTTGTATTATTTAGTGCAAATTTGTTCATCTCATCATCATTTGAAATAAGTAAAAAGAATTTAGCCTTGCACTTATAAAATCTATTATACTTTTTTTTGTAGTTATAACTTAACCTTTACTCACAATGGCAATTCATCTTTGCCTGTGTTAGGCGTTTTACTAGTAATGTAGAGATTAGTTTGGAACATCAGAAGAAGATGGGAAAAAGAAGTAGGTTTAGAAGTAGGGTTTGGTTTGTTGAATTGTAGAGGAGTAGGCTTGGAAACAAGTTGAAAAGAAGGGTTATATAGAGTAAAGGAAAATAATTCATTAAATTTTGCTTGCATTAAGGAAGTGGGTTTGGTAATTTGAACTTCATGATGAATCATAGGTATCAAGCTTTGACACAGAACAACTTTTAAGAGTTCTTTCTGAGAGACCAACAATATGATTGGATAAGGCTAGACTTAGGAAAGGGCTAAGTTGAATTGAAAAACCAGCCTGGCTCTACTCACTGGTTCATGAATCGTGAACTTGCTTTAGTTAGCTAGTTCAACCCAGCCAAGGACTCATTGGTTCAAGCAAATCCATAGTAGTTTAGCCATGGAAATTTGCTTGAATCAGTAAGTCAACTCACAAAAGTAAAAAAAAAAAAAAAAGGAAATGAACCATGATGCTGTACAAGAGAAGAGTGTATTTTTTATATTGTCACAATTATTCACTTAAAAATTGTAAGTTAAAAATAATAATTTAAGATGATATAAATATATTTTATTTCTTGCTCAAAGCAACACAAGTAAATTATTACATTTTGAAAATTTTAATATCCAATGCAAGATAAGTTTTCAATTTTGGAATAAATTATTTTCTTTTCAAAAGTTTTTTTTTTATTTGAAAAGAAAAAACATTAAAAACAAAATAAAATAAAAAATCAAAGGCTAATTCACCTGAATTGACTCGAAACTAAGGTATCTCAGGTTGGGTCTCATTCACCTTATTTAGGCTCGTGAACCGACGATTCACGGGTTAGTTCAGCCCTTTTCTATATTTAGATAAGGCCTCAAATTCAAACTAATACTTAGCCATAGAATGAGATTGTATCAACTTTGATAATGCACCTTTAACATCATCACATTTAGATGGGTAGAATTAAAAATTTAAGGCATGTAAAAATTCTTTCCAAGTGCTGAGTTGCCTATTGTGAAACATCTATAGGTACCATTAGAGGGTTTGACCTTCCATGGTAAAGCCTACTGTTGTAAGTCTTTGATTCTTGAATATATGATGAAGGTAAAAAAATTGCCTAACTTTGAATATCTAATTGAGTGAATCCATATCACAAGACTTAAGAATTTCAAGTTCAATGCCCTTAAGAACATTTTCTAACGGTGGAAGTACCACTTGTGATTGTGAAAGTGATGACATTGCAGTACATTGCTGGTATCATGCAAACTTTGATTCCCCTCTAAGTGTTCCACAAGACGAGTAAAGTTGCGTGTTGAGTCATTAACAAATTGCTCTAATTGTTGTTGCCATTGTTGTAATGCTAAGAACATATTCTTGATGGTCTCCATATCACCATTATGACCATTGGAATGTAGTTTAGGAGCCATTGTAGATGAAGATGAGAGTAACAATGATAAGGCCCGATCCACTACTGTCTAAAACAAAAGGAAATAAAAAGACACTTGTGAATTGCAACTCTAATAAAGTAAGTTATCTGCTTTGATGCCCCTTATTTTTGTTCTCTCATTCTTAGTTAGGGTTTCTATGATATGTCACAGGTTAAGAAAATTGAAGAATGTAGAAGATGGTAGACTATATTTAGGAGAGCCACTCTCCACAACAAAACTATTGGGGTTGTAACTTCTCCCTTTTCTTTTCTATTATTCTTATATTTATATGTGTATTACATAATTTGTTATAGATCTAATTGACTCTCCCACTCAATTACAAATTTCTAATGTTGTATACATGCTAGTAACTCTCTTTACTATTATGTACATATTACTTCTAGAATACTACAATATTACCCGACTATGTAACCTTTGTGCCACCTTAGTATCTTTCTTGTACATGTCTATCTATTAATAACACTCATTGCATATGCATTAGAACTTAGACTATATAAAAAATGCTTTGAAGAAATTATGTTAAATTCTTTGTAAAAGGAGAACAATACCACACACTTGTTGAGTACAAGGCATTTTTAATTTATGTGCACTACATGCTAAAAATTGGATATAATGCAACGATGACTACATTCACTTGAGAATAGTAGACATGCATAGCTATTGCACATCTATTCAATTTCTATTAAATTGTAATTCAATTTCTTCTTATTTTATTTAATAAAATAAATTGGCTATCAAGTATATAATTGCAATATTTCAAAGGACATAAATTGGCTAGATACAGAAGATTGAAAGCACTTACCCTTGACTAAAAAAGCTACTTTAGTAATTCTATTTTTTTCCCCTTCCCCCCTAATATTTGCAACACCCATGACTATATTTCCCCTCACAAATTCTCTCAATCTCTTTATTTTTATTATTTTACACTCTAATTCCTTTATATTCCCACAAGTTATCACACCACATTGTTTTACAATCCTACTATATTTCGTTTTTCTCAAGCATATACAATTCTTTTTCATCTTTTAATTCTACGGACTTGCAATTTTTGCCATTTCCTTTTTGGTTTTAGAATAGCTTTCTTTCTTCAATAACAACCCCAAAACGCAAAATTTTGCAAGGGAAAAACATAAAATAATAAATTTAGAAAAAAGAAAGAGGAGATGATGAATAAGTAGTTGCTTGAGATGATGAATAAGTAGTTGCTTTTGGATAAAATAATTTTTTTAAGCTTTAGTTCACACAATTGGTTCAACAGATTTAGAAAAATTGTTGTTTATTTAATTTGACCCAAATACTATATATTCACTCACATTAGTTGGAAATAATATTATTTAGGTTAATTTAAATTGAGGGCAATTAATTTGTTAAATCGCAGTAGTTAGTTTTTGCAAAAGGACAAGTTTAGTAAAGTAATACCATGGTAGAAAATTTACTGAAGCATGTATAAAAATTGATATTTTTGTGTAAATATTTGACTAATACATTTTTATGAATTTTTTGGTTCAATTATGAATCCTTTTATGGCCTTGAGCCAATTGGTCTGGGGCTTAAGGAGCACTAACTTGTCTTGGTTCAGGGGATTTTCGAGTCAAATAATACTCGAGTTTGAGTCGACCGTGCGGAATTGTGTCTTGCCCTGTTTCTTAGCCGCCTAGAGTTCGAATCATGCTACCCTTGCCCATTTCTTTATTTTGCTATGCTTCTTTAATTTTTTTTTTTTTAGAAATTTAATCAAATATATCTATGTTTTAAAAAAAAATTAAAAAATGTAATTCTTCACGTTATTATATAAAAAACGAAGGTTTTTCTTAATATAAGGGCTATTTTTTTTTTTTGGAAAATAAAGAGTTTTCTTTTGCCAAAAAAAGAAAGAAAGAAGGAAATCTATCAAAAATAAATAAAAAAGAGATTTATGAAAAAGAAAGATATAGGAAAAATCTTTTTTTTGAGAAAAATAAGATCTTTTACTTAAAAAGAATAAGTAAGTTCTTTAGTTCTTTAAAAGGGTCTCCAACAAGTTCTTGTATTTCAAATAAATGATAAACACATAGACTCTCATCTTAACTTTACTTTTGAACTTGTATTGTAGTTTTGTGTCTTAAACACATGTTGAAAATTATTTTTATATTGATATTTTTCAATGGTTATTAAGTTTTTTAGTTCTTTAAAAGGGTCTCTTTTTGGTCTTCAAATGAATGATAAACATACGGACTTTCCTCTTAACTTTACTTTTGAACTTGTATTGTAATTTTGTGTCTTGAACATATATTGAAGATCTTTTTATATTGACATTTTTCAATGGTTAGAAGCAATAGTATAAGTGGTCTAATTGCAAAAAAAAAAAAAAAAAAAAAGCGTGAAATCCTTTGTATATGATGTGATTTCAAAAGAATTTTCATGTAAAACCTATATCTTTCATGTTTTCCTATTCTAGAAAGACCCTTGTACTAAAATACCAGTTTCCTTTCTAGAAGACTTATGTTAAAAATATGAAAATTTACTTAACTTAGTTAAGCATAATCATGATGAGATGGAATCTTTAAATATGAAAATTATCTTTTAAGAATTCACTTGTATATTAAGTTTTACTTTCCATAAACACACTTAAAATTATACTTAAAAGATTTCAATTTAAGTATTGAAAAGTCAAATTCCAGTATTTTTTAAACTCATAAATCTTGGTTGCACTTTCCATAAATCACTAAATAACTTGCAAGTAGAACTTGAGGTAAAGTTCGTAAAAGAACTTGTCCAGCTTATGTGAACAACTTTATCATAATATTGATAATTTAATTTAACTATTTTAAAATTTAATCTTTTATTAAATCATTTAATATAACGTTGATTATATACTTAAACTATTTATATATATATATATATAATTGATTTTATAAGGGTGGAATAGAATATCTATTCCTCTCTTATATACATTTTTCTATATTTAATTAATAAAATAGTTATTTTATGAAAATTTTATTATTTTTCAAAATAAGAATTTATTTTTTTTTATAAAATTAAGGGAATAATTTTATTTTATTTTATTTATTTTTATATGTATAAATTAAAAGATAAAAAAATAAAAAATAGCTATTACTATTTTATTTTTTTAATTATAATTTTATTTTTATCTTGTTTCATTCATATGAGCTTGAGCATAAAAGATATAATACCTTCGAGCGTTGCTAATGAACTATCACCCGCATGAGTATCCATCGAGGGTAAAGGTAAAGATATGATTATTGTAAGAAGGAATATGTTTACTCACACATCCCGGATGCCTCGGGAGGAAAAGAAAAATTGAGTACTGCGGAGCTACCACGTGGTGCTAACTGGCAAGTGGAAACTGTAAGTAGTGTGTGCTTGCCGGCTGGCTTTATTCCTGTATTGAGTCATATGACAAGTAACCAATATGATAAGTTTGGATGCGACTCCTTTTAACAGGGTTTGGGAAAATCCTCGGCGAACGATTTTTATTTTTTTTAGGTTTTAAATTGTTACAAAAACTAAGTAAAAAATAATATTTTTATAATAAAGGATAATTAGAGTTTTATAAGTGGCATGAATAAACATATATTATATCGACAAAAAAGCGTTTAAAAAAATAAATCATATTAATATACAAAATATAACCTTTTAAAAAATGTTCTTGGATTATATTAATAATGTATTCTCATTTTTCCAATTTGGACAAAAAAAATACCTTTAATAAGCACACACACTAGCTGTAGCCTAAGGCAAAAGAGTTTTACATCACCTAAATCTCTACTTTAATATGATCATAGTATCAATTAAGCAATATTGTCTTTTATATTTTCCGTGAACTATATGTATTTAATTAGTTTTCTATTTGTATGTTGAAAGCGAACTCTAAAATTATATATGTCCATAATCAAGACAATTGGTCATTTACTTGAAAGGGATTTCAACCTTTTCTTTTCCAAAAAAACTAAAAAGAAGTTGACTTTATATTAACTCCATGCTACCTTTTTTATTTATTGGAAACTTCATGATGCCTTTGCTTACAATTGAATAAAGAAATGAGTAAACAAAGTCGAGAGAAAAAACAATACTACTTTGTTTGACATTGATACAAAAGAAAATAACTGAGTTAATCTGCATATAATTTGATTAAAAAAATATGTATGTAAAAAAAGAAACAATTATTATTATTTTTTTATATATAAGGAAAAATAAAATCTTGTTTGAGATTTTTTTTCATATGTAAATCCACTTGTTTTATATGTTAGAAAATTAATGAAAGTTTGATGAAAAAAATAAGTCCTATTGCAATCATCTATTTCTCTACAAGACATAAAGTGAAGAAACAGAAATGGAAGGACCAAGGTGTAGTTGGTCAAGCTATAAAAGTCTCTCTCTCGTTTGAACAACCTAAAGTAAGTAGTAGTTAACCCAAAAAATACTAACGCAAGCCCTTTCTCCAATCTCCATCTTCCAACATCATCACAATTTCCAAAAGAAAACACCATTTCATCAAACATCCAATAAACAAAAGACCTAATATACATTGAAAAAACCCTTTTCCTTAAAACTCCATGTCGTTGCTCTTTTCTTCACTCTTCATATCATCCTCCTCTCATCTCCCTCCTCCCCTAACCCGACGCAACCGTCTCGAAGAAAAGACTCCCTCTTTGCATTGGATACGGCCGCGATGACGACATACTCAACTGGTGCCCGAAAGGGCAACAATCTCTCCATACTCGTAGTTGTATTTTCCATACTCCTATTTGGTGTTTTCATGTGCTATGAGGATGTTATGTCTATACCTGAATTCCCATCCTCATGGACTAGAGGCCAAGAAAGCCTAGAAGGAACTAGTAAAAATGATATTACTCTAGCACAAGAAAGCAACAAGTTAGAAAACGGCAAGGATGGAGCAGATTCCAATACAAGTTCGAGCAAAGATAAACCCGAGTTAGGATTCGACAATAAGTTAGAAAACGGCAAGGATGGAGTAGATTCCAATACAATTTCGAACAAAGATGAGCCCAAGTCAGGATTTTCGAATCTCAAAGAGGAAGATGATGATGAAGATGTTGCACTGCCACCGAAAGAGTGTGATATTTTTACAGGAAGTTGGGTTTTCGATAACATTTCTCATCCTCTATATAAGGAAGATGAATGTAAATTTTTGACAGCTCAATGGACTTGCCTTAGAAATGGAAGGAAAGATTCTTTTTATCAAAATTGGAGATGGCAACCTAGAGATTGTAATCTTCCCAAGTAAGCATTTAATTTGGATTATGTCGTGAATTATCTGTAATTTTTAGTTAGATATGTTCATATTTTATAGATGGTTACTGAAATTATGTTTTTGTTGTTTTTAAGGTTCAAGCCTAGGTTATTGTTACAAAAATTACGGAACAAGAGGCTAATGTTTGTTGGAGATTCACTGAATCGAAACCAATGGGAATCAATGATTTGTCTGACCCAATCTGTGATTCCTAGTGGCAGGAAAAGCTTGAACAAGTCGGGGTCTCTCTCCATCTTCAGAATTGAGGTAAACTTACTTCATTAAATTTTTAGTATCCATGTCACTTCATTAAAAGCACCGACAGATGTCTGATTAAGTAAATTTCATTGTTTTAATGTTATTTCCCTTTTCATTTTACATAGGTTTTTTTACACGATGTCCTAAATGCATGTCGAACAAATAACAACATCCAAAAGCATTAGGATTAGAGAAATGACCACAAAAAAAAAAAGAAAAAAGAGAGAGAGTTTTCGATTTCTTTTTGTTTCTTTTTCTTTTTTCTTTTTAATCATATATACATCTTATATGCCAATTTAACATGTAACTAAAACGTTTTCTAAATAGGGAAACAAGTATATGAATGCATATATATAAAATATACAGCTACCTTTTCCATGATTAGCCCTTTTTTCCTTAGTTCAGTTATTCTTTACCTGGTAAAAGAAGTTACAGTTGCTGGGTTACATGCGGATCTTTTCGATTTTGTAAATTGTAATAATAATTGTCATAGGAAAGGACAACCTGTTTCTCGTAGATATAAAATATACCCAGCACTTCTTATTGTAAAAGGTACAGTACTAAAAGGTATAAAAGGTGTAGTACTAAAATAAAATCAAGACTGAAGTGGTAGGCCATGGCTTATAACATAACTTATTTTGAAGGGGAAAAAATCACATATATTAGATTTATTTTGCCGTTTTAAAAATGCTTACTGATCACATACATTTGTAGCACTAATGTTACTAATGCGCCAAATAAGTATAAGCAAATTAATAGAATTAAACAATGTATTACATTTGTGAGTTACGCCGAAATTTCAGGATCTAGATTAAGGCATGAATTGTGGGCCTTCTCCCAAAGTGTTCACATTTTTCACCCATGATGTTTCATTAATCATGTAAGATCTAATGTTAACACTAAAAAGATGGTCATCATATTACCATAATTTTTTCATTAAAATCATGAGTCAATTCATCGTATAATTTTATAATTTTAAATATACGATATTATAAATTTATAATTTTATATGATTTTATCAATATTATGCACTTGAATCCTTAATAAATAAAGAAAGTTGCATGTGATGTGACATTTTTATAGTTTTTTTGTAACTAAACTAAATGCTTGCTAATGGATTACCATGATGTTTCATGACTACTGAATTTCACATTCGTATATATATATGTTTTTTTTTTTTTTGTGTGTAGGATTATAACGCTACTATTGAGTTCTATTGGGCTCCATTTCTAGTGGAATCAAACTCGGATAATCCAAGAATGCATAGCATAGTGAATAGAATAATTATGGCAGAGTCCATAAATAAGCATGGTCCAAATTGGAAAGGAGTGGACTATCTCATCTTCAATACGTACATTTGGTGGATGAACACGGGCACAATGAAAGTATTGTAAGTTGATCTGCCTTTTTCTGATTATATACATATGGCTTATTGTTTCTGAGTTTTTAGTTTTTACATTGTAAGGTGTTATATGAACTTGTACAATTTAGTAATATATCAAGATTATGGTTCACTAGCTATTTTGAGAAATAGTGCCGACAGTCATTCATTAGTTTTCTTGGCTTCGTGTGTTTGAGGAGGTCCCATAAGAAGAACGATACAGACAGCACCATGCTGTTTGATTCTAGTGTTGTTTTTTTGCAATGAAACAGACGAGGATCGTTCGACGATGGGTCGACAGAGTATGATGAGATTGAGAGGCCGACAGCATATGGCAGGGTGCTAAGGACTTGGGCCAAATGGGTGGACGAAAATGTGGATCCCAATCGCACTACAGTGTTCTTCAGCAGCGCATCTCCACTCCACATCAAGTAAGATCTTTTGTACTATTTACTTGTTGATTTTATTAAATACTTACTAAGTAAATAGTTGCATGGTCTTGCGATCATAATGATAGTTGTTTCAAGCCCGTTAAATCCATTATGATAGTTGATGGAATCTATATACATTGAGCAATCTTTATAAATATATTTAATAACTGCTTTATCGGTGCTCATATGTCACACTAACTAGAAAGCAAATGTCAATTTTAAACATGAGTTAGTTTTTTTAAACCGTTCAGTACTATTGCGTGTGTCAAAAACTTATAAGTAATTATACATCACTCATCAAGTATAACTATGTAACATCTTAATCTCGTAATAGTCAATAGTCAAATTAATAAGTGCTTACTGGGTCTCTTTTTTTATCAACTCAGCCAAAAGTTCACTTGGGAATTAGGATATCAAGATATCTAAAGTTTTGTTAGGAAATAGTAAATAGCCAAGCTAATAAAGGATTAATCTAAAAGTTAGTGTTGACTTGATAACCTTAATCTTATAAACTTGTCTTTTTCTTCCATAATGCATGTGGAACTTTCTAGTTTTTTGGGCATCACATATTAATGCACATGGCATATGATCACAAATAAATCTTTTTCTATTCAATAATGGCTTTTGAATATACAAAGAGCTTACTTTGGCTCAATCCAAATTGACACTATGTTTAGTAATCATGAAATCAGTGGAAATGTTATGTTTAGATATTGGCATATGATTACAGATAAATCTTTTTTCTATTCAATAATGGCTTTTGAATATACAAAGAGCTTACTTTGGCTCAATCCAAATTGACACTATGTTTAGTAATCATGAAATCAGTGGAAATGTTATGTTTAGATATTGGCATATGATTACAGATAAATCTTTTTCTATTCAATGCCTTTTGAATATACAAAGGGCTTACTTTGGCTCAATCCAAATTGACACTATGTCTAGTAATCATGAAATCAGTGGAAATGTTATGTTTGGATATTTAAAATAAATGTGGAAAAACTTAAAAATTAAGAGAAATTAATGAAAATATTTTCACTTCTTATACTATTCTCTTTACCTTTAGAGAGACAAAATGGTTGAAATAAGTCAAAATGATGTAAAATTATCAAATAACTTTCAAAGTAAAGTAAGAGATATTTTAGTTTATTAAATATTTCAATTCCCTTCATTTCCTTAATCATCTCAATCAAACAATATAAAAAGCTAATATTTCTTCACATTTTCTTTCATTTCCATCGCATGAATCTAGACAAGAAATAAAAATTACATTTCCTTTCATTTTTATTCTTCTTAAACTTTCAAACATAGGGTGAAACTACCCAATTTCTTCTTCTATTAACAACCATTTGCAAAGGACAAACATAACATTATAGATTCATTTTCTTTTGTGTACTTTAAAAATTAAAGAAATATTAGTATAACATTTTTGGCTTAAAAAATTTATTAGTTGTTCTTGTTGAACAATCAAATTGACAACTCTTTGATAGAACTTTCTTTCTTTCTTTCTATCTTTTTTCCCACAATTTTAATAATCAATTTTGTCAATTGATTTTGGTAGGATCCCACTATATTCCATCATCGAACTACCTAACATACTATTAAAATCATAGGCTACATACAATAAACATAATTGCATGGTTACAATATAAACTAATAATTTGTTTGTCATTTATATCATAGTATGGAGCCCATAAATTCGATAAGTATCTTTGTACCTAATTGTTAGAGTCCATGTGAACCCCAGCCAAGATTCTCTAATTTAGAGAAAGAATATTTATTATTATTAAAGAAATTTGATAAACTCAATGAGAATAAGTACTATAATATTTTCATTATAATTGTGCATTAGTTAACAATTGGTTGTTAGCAAGGAGCCATCACAATTATCTATAATTTGCTTACATATTCCTATCTTTGTTTGGTGATCCACTACACTTCTTTCTCACATTTTTCAACATAAAAAAGGAGGAACAAGTGTATTTTAATTTCTAAACTTTTAATATTATGTTCATTTGCTTATGAAACTTTTTTGTTAGGAATATCCATTGAATTCTAACATTTTTACTAGGATGATGCAACATTACTTTGATGGAGCATGTAGTATGCTATACTAAGCAAAAGAAATAATTAATTGGCCAAAAGGCCTCACACAACGTAATTGATACTTTCTTATGTACGATTGTAATAATAAGTGCTCTAGGAACTACAAGAGCTTTAACTAAAATCCATCATTTATAGGGAAATTTCTATTTATTGTCCAAATTATGTAAACCTTTTTTTTTTTAGACTTTTAGATTGATAGGATCACTTATTTATGTTGATTGTATGTCGCTTCTTAAAATAATTTTCCTGACCAAAGACAATGAAGCTGATACAGGAGCCTAGATTGGAACAACCCAGATGGGATTCAATGTGCAAAGGAGACTATGCCTATCTTCAACATAACAAATTTAAAAGTTGGTACTGATGAAAGACTCTTTGTTATAGCAAATAATGTAACAAGCTTCATGAAAGTCCCAGTCCATTTCATGAACATCACAACACTTTCAGAGTATAGAAAAGATGCACACACATCAGTGTATACAATTCGTCAGGGTAAATTGCTCACACCTGAGCAGAAGGTTGACCCACTAATTTATGCAGATTGCATCCATTGGTGTCTTCCTGGTTTACCCGATATGTGGAATGAATTCATTTACACACATATTATATCTCAATCTTGACAATCGAATTCATCCTTTCTTTTTATTTTCTATTTTTTCCATTGTATGGTATATTATTTTATAGCATGATTTAATGTCTTTTATTAATTTGTAATTTCTATCTTAAGGATTTTCTTCCCTAAGATTTTATCGTCTTATTAGTTGTATGGATTTAGGTGGTTATTTTCCTTTTCCTTTTTCTTTTTCCCTTCCTACACCCCCACCATCACCACCCCCTCCCTCTTTTTTTCCTTAGCCTAAAAGTAGGCAAGTTATAATCCCCCCTTGAAGTGTATGTCAATTTTCTTGCAAAGCAAATAAAAGCAAAGCACATAACTGTCTTACAAGGTTAATGCATTCCATAAAGCAAAGCACATAACTGTCTTACAAGGTTAATGCATTCCATCACCCTTCTACTCTTTCTTCTTTTCTCTCTTTAGAACATAGGTTAGGTTTAAAGTATATGGGAATTGCAATATGTAACACGACACGATAATATGAACATAATCAAGATAGGAATAGGATTATATGCATGAACCACAAATTGACACAACACACAGTATAAAAGATATGGCTGTAATACGAGTAAACGTGATAATAATGTAAACTAATTATTTATAATTTCTATTCAATTTTTGGTATTTCTTTCACTAATAAGAATTCAATACAAAATAAAACATAAACCTAACCTACTAAGATGAATTGCCAACATAGCCCATGATAAACATGGATAAGTTGTATTTGAGTATTAACTAATAGAGTCATTTAACACTCCCCAAACAAAAACTATACATGTTTAAATATAGAAAGAATCTAAATAGGATGTGAAGGAGTATACAAACCACATTTTCTTAGGCCAAAATTTTAGAGGATGTTAGTACATATCTATAAAAGAGATAAAACCCAATAATAAGGCTTGACCTATTACTACCTAAAACAATGGAAAGAAAAACACACTCATGAATTGTAGCCTAATCAAGTAAGTTGTCTACTCTAATGCCTCTTACTTTTGTTCTTTTTTTCTCACAAGTTTCTATGATATGCTATAGGTTAAGAAAACCAAAGAACATAGAAGATGGTATGCTTTGTTTGAGAGAGACACTTTCCTCAACATATCTATTGAGGTTGTAATTTCTCCCCTTCCTTTTATGTGATTCTTGTATTAATATGTGTATTACAATATCTATTACAAATCTAACTAACTCTCTTACTCAATTACAAATTTTAAAAGTTGTATATATTCTAGCGACTCTCTTTATTGTTCTGTACATATTACTTCTAGAATATTACAATATTACCCTACTATGTAATCTTTCTGCCTCCTTGGAGTCTTTCTTGTACATATCTATCTATTAATAACAAGTTCCTTCCCTTCTTCGAAAACAACCTCATCCTCAAGGTTGTATTGAGGGTAGATTTGTAGAAATTGAGTATAATCCTCCTAACTTGTATCCTTTGGTGGTATACCTTGCAGCTATAGTAACACCTATTGGATCTACTGATTATTCGATTGAATTAGTCGAGTATTTAAAATACTCAAGAGAGTTAAAAGTGGATGACTATCAATGGTCATTGGTGGCAAGGTTGGAGACTATAAATCAAACCCATAAGCTTTCTTAAGGTTGGAAATGTGCAAAACATTATGAAATATAGCATCTAGAGGTAACTATAGTTCATAGGCAACATGACCACCTTTTAAACTACTTAGAATGGTCTATAAAAGCGTTTAGACAATTTATAAGTAAACTATTGCAAAACTGATGCTTGTAATGTTGCAATATGATGAACACCATATTACTAGGCACTAATTTAGCATTAGTGTGATGCTTATCTACATTTTACTTCATTTGAGTTTGAGCTCTATCCAAATTGCCATGTAAAGTGTAAGATAGAGTCTTTAGTTGTTAATTTTGAATCTAAAACATCCAATTTAGAGTCACCTCTAGTATAGGTCGATATAAAAGGAGGTGGTGTACCATAAATAGCTTCAAAAGGAGTTGTCTTTGGCCCCTCATGGTAGGAAGTGTTATAGGAAAATTTTTCTTAAGGAAGAAATTTGACCTAATGATGAGGATCAGCTAGCATGAAAAAGGAAGGAGTCAAAATTCCATGATCCATTACATGGCATTGGAGGCTCGATGATCCGAACTAGAGCTAAAAGGATGAACGAAGCTCTACAAGGACTAGTCATGGACTTGCAAGCCCGAGAATCAAGCTATACAAAAGAAAAACATACATGTGTCAACTTGATTCATGTGACCATGGAAGGATGAAATATTTTAGGAACATTATATATTTGCGTAGACACTACACTAGAGGATACATTCGGTTTTGTTATTATTTATTTTTATTTGTTGATTTGTTTTCCATGTTCTTTAGTTGCTTACTCGGTGACACAAGAATAAAGATAGAATAGGCAACTTAAGATTTTTAGTATTTGTTTTGGTTTGTAATTTATATTATTTAGTTGCCTACTTAGTTACATGAGGATAAGGATAGATTAGGTAACTTAGGTTTTCCATATTCTTGTATGACACTATATAAGCCGTGCAAGGGCCGGCCATGTGGATATAACTTTGATATATGAAAACACATCTTTTTCGTAAGATATGGAATACCTCTTTTTGTTCTTTTGCAAAAAAAATTTCCATAGAATTCTTAATCGAATTACTAGGAGTGCCTATTGATAACTTAGGTTACAGTCAACGGGTTTGATTGGGGTCTAGTTACGCATCACTTATTCAAGACGATCCTCGAGGTAATTGAAACCAACTAGCATTGTCGGGGTTCTAGGTTTAACATACCTAAGGTTACACGCATCATTTGGTATCAGAGCTTCGGCTTCTTGAATCAAGTAAATTCTATCCTTTTCTTTAATTTATCTGTTGTTCTTTTCCATAGTCGTCTGTTGTTTTTTTTTTTCATATTCGTCTGTTGTTCTTTTCCATATTCATATCTAAAGAAAAAAAAATTCGTATAAAAAAAATCTGTTGTTATTTTCCATATTTATCTGTTGTTCTTTTCCATATTCATATCTAAAAAAAAAATTCGTATAAAAAAAATTCTGTTCTTTTCCATATTCGTTTGTTGTCTTTTCTATATTCATAGACAAAAGTCATATTTATATATATATAACAAATTTCATACTTGTTCAGTCATTACAATCTATTAGGGCCGACGGTATTTAGGTTTTCTTGAACAATTAATTGTGTTCAATTCATAGCTTATCTACAAAAAAAAAAAAAAAATCAAATTCGATTGCAAAAGAAAGAATCGAGAACCGAAATTCAAAAAAAAAAGAAAAGGAATTTGGCCTTGAAAGAATTATAATTGCCGAAATCACAAGATAGCTTCTTGAATTGTCAATTACATAATTAGTTGAGTCAATTCACTTTCCATATCAGTTGTTTCCAATTCCAACCGTGATAGATGCTTTGTGATTTCTAAATTATGCATTTGAAAATTACATTCCATAATCATTCATTGTGTTTGGGTGCAAATTATATCCTTTTGTGTTTGATTGCATATCTATTCAGTGGTGAATCTTTTCCATATCAATTAGATTGTGTAGTTAGTCTTCCTTCATTCACGTGACTTAGGCCGATAGTAATCATTAGTGTTGACTTAGTAATTTGAGTTTAGGAGTTCTAAATTGAGTTCCTAGTAAAAGAATTACAAAAAGTAGGTGGTGAGATCATATTTTGTGTGAGGTATACACGAGTGGAATTGTGAACATATCATTTGTGAGCAATACACGAGTGAGTGTGAGGAACATACTTATATATTTTTTGTAATTGTGATCGTAACTTGCTACAAATTATTAGAATTATGTCGAGACAAAACATTATTGGAGGAGAAAGTTAGGTGATGTTTGAGGAATTAATGGGGGAGATGAAGAGGATCCTAATGGGTGAACTAGAGTAGATCCATGACAGGATGGATATGATGGAAAGGAGTAGGGAACCGTCTAGCAGTACCACTATCAAGCGAGGAGTAGGTAGACATAATAGGGGAGGAGTTAGGATAGATGAAGAAGAGGAATCTGATTTTGGAGATTACCAACACGTGAGGGATAGGGGAAGTATCTAGAGACGTGATAGTAATTTAGGGAGTATTAAGTTGAAAATCTTAACTTTTCAAGGAAAGAATGATCCGGAATTATATTTAGAATGGGAGAGGAAGATGGATCATGTGTTTGAATGTCACAACTACACTGAGGAGAAAAAAATAAAATTAGCTGCAGTAGAGTTTTCATATTACGCCAATGTATGGTAGGATCAGTTGGTGCGTAATAGGCGTGGGTATGGAGAGCGACCTGTTAGCACTTGGGAGGAGATGAAAACGATCATGCAGAAGCGTTTTATTCCTAGTCACTATCATAGGGACTTACTTAGGAAAGTCCAAGGGTTGACTCAAGGGAAGAATAGTGTAGAGGATTATTACAAAGAGTTGGAGATGGCCATGATTAGGGTGAGAATTGAGGAGGATGATGAGGCCACTATGGCTAGATTCATCAATGGATTGAATCAGGAGATAGCTGATGTAGTAGATCTTCACCATTACTTAGATATAGAAGAGTTACTGCATAAAGCTATTAAAGTAGAGCGGCAACTAAAATACAGGAGTGAGCAGAGGACTGGCTCGACTTCCAAAACTCCATGGAAGTCCACGTGGAAGAGAAACTCCACCAATTCAAAGCCTAAAGAGGATGTGAGGGCTAAGAATCTAGTTGCTGCACCTAAGGGAAAGAATGACACTAAACCCCCTTCCAGGATGAGAGATATAAAGTATTTTAGGTGTTAGGGATTTAGGCACATTGCATCCCAATGTCCAAATCAGAGGGCTATGATTAACAGTGATAGTGGGGATGTAGAGAGTGTGAGCTCTGAGGAGGAGGAGGAGGAGGAGTCACCATCACAGGAGTATGAGGATGTTGACTTAAAGGGACCCGTGAGTGGCGAGTTTTATGTTACGGGGAGAGTGCTTAGTGTACAACCCTAGGAGGATGGTGAGGGGATCCAGCGTAAACATATTTTTCATACATGGTGTCATGTGCAGGGTAGTGTATGTAGCTTGATAATCGATAGTGGCAGCTGTACTAATGTTGCTAGCACTTTGTTAGTAGAAAAGATGTAGTTGAAAGTAGTGAAGCATCCTAGACCATATCGACTACAATGGTCGAGTGATTGTGGGGAGGTTAAGGTGACTAAATAGGTACTTATAGCTTACTTTATAGGGTGCTACAAAGACGAGGTTATGTATAATGTGGTACCTATGTAGGCCAGCCATATATTGTTAGAGTGACCATGACAGTTTGACAGGAAGGTTATGCACAATGGGTACAAGAACCAATATTCTTTTGTTTTAAACAAAAGGAAGGTGGTTTTAACTCCATAGAAACCATGGGAAGCTTGTGAGGACCAAGTGAAAATTGCTAAAGAAGTTAGAGTGAAACACAAGAGTGTGCAGGAGTAGGGAGAGAAAAAAGAAAAGAGTGAGAGACAAACACTGGTGAGCTATGAGGGAAGAGGGTCTGAAACATTGAGAGGAGAGAAAATTGAAAGAAAAAGTAAGTGTGAGAGAACAATGTTGGCGAGGAAACAACTATTTGTACTTATGTACAAGGATGCTTATTTTACTTATACTGACACTAACCTTTCGTTACCTAGTATGGTGTTTTCTTTTGGCTTTGTTACAGGAACAGATGAGCTAGTCGTGGATGAGAGGAAATTGGATGTGATCCGGAAGTGGCCAATACCAAAGGGACATGTCGGGACTGTGTTTCATCAAGGAGAACAGGTTTGGGTGCATTTGAGAAAAGAAAGATTTGCACCACAGCGAAAGCCTAAATTACATCCTAGAGGAGAGGGACTTTTCCAAGTCTTGGAGCACATCAATTACAACACCTACAAGATTGATTTGTTGAGTCACTATGGTAATATAAGCACAATTGTAATATTTCTGATCTTACTTTTTATAATGCAGGTGATTCGAGGACGAATCTTTTCGAGGAAGGAAGGAATGATGAGGATCAGTTAGCATGAAAAAGGAAGGAGCCAAAATCCCATGATCCATTACATGGCATTAGAGGCACGATGACCCGAGCTAGAGTTAAAAGGATGAACGAAGCTCTACAAGGACTAGTCATGGACTTGCAAGCCTGAGAATCAAGCTACACAAAAGAAAAACATACATGTGTCAACTTGATTCACGTGACCATAGAAGGATGAAATATTTTAGGAACATTATATAATTGCATAGACGCTACACTAGATGATACATTCAGTTTTATTATTGTTTATTTTTATTTGTTGGTTTGTTTTTCATATTATTTAGTTGTCTACTTGGTGACACAAGAATAAGGATATAATATGTAATTTAGGATTTTTAGTATTTGTTTTGGCTTGTAATTTATATTATTTAGTTGCCTACTCAGTCACATTAAGATAATGATAGATTAGGCAACTTAGGTTTTCGATATTCTTGTATGACACTATATAAGTCGTGCAAGGGCCAGCCATGAGGATATAACTTTGGTATATGAGAACATATCTTTTTCGTGAGATACAAAATACCTCTTTTTGTTCTTTTGCAAAAGAACTTTTCCATAGAATTCTTAACCGAATTATTAAGAATACCTATTGATAACTTAGGTTATAGTCAACGGGTTTGATTGGGGTTTAATTACGCATCGCTTATTTAAGATAATTCTCGGGGTAATTGAAACCAACTAACATCATCAGGGTTCTAGGTTTAACATACCTAGGGTTACACGCATCACCTAATATTGTGGTGACGCTATCATAAAACAGCACAAATACTGCTATATAGTTCTATTAAGTAACTTTGTTTAGCCATCTATTTGAGGGTGATAAGCACTATCGGTGTTTAAATGGGTACCACTCAACTTAAAAAGTTCCTGCCAAAATTTTCTCATGAAAACATATTCTCTATTAGATGTAATGGTCCTAAGAAACCATGCAACTTAACCACCATATGCAAAATAATTATGCCACGTTCCAAGCTATATAATGAGTATCTAAAGGCCTCAAATGATGGTACTTAGATAATTAGTCCACAACCACTAGAATGACTGTATAATCTTGTGACTTAGGTAAGCAAGTCACAAAATCCATGCTGATATCCTCCTAAATTTGTTTTGAAATAGGTAGAGGAGATAACAAACCCGCAGGAGACTATGTAACATATTTGACCTGTTGGCAAACTTGGCATTCCTATACAAAGTCCTCTACCTCTTTACACATTCCTTCCTAAAAGAAGTCTGTTGCTAGCCTTCTAAAAGTCAAGGTCTTACTAAATTATCTAGCAGTATTACTATGAAATTAAACTAAAAACCAAGGAATCAAGGCAGGCTAAGGCATTAAAAACAGTCTGTTATTATAATATAACATACCATTTTTCCACTTATGGGGTTGCTTACACTCTTTACCTTTCTCTAAGGCTGCAATAATAGTTGCGAACTGTGGGAACTTGGTATATTCCTTTTGTAATCATTTTGCAAACGGAAATAATGGCATAAAAATGCCTAAATGTGCAGGTTCCTCAAATTGTTGAGATGATGAGTCAATTACTTGATTCTCACTCTAAGCTTTGTAAACGATGAAATAATCATAACCAATCAATTTAGCTAAATATTTTTGTTACTCTAGTGTCTGAATGACCTGATTTGGTATCTCTTTAAGGCTTCGATGATCAATGTAAATGAGAAAGTGACTCCCCAACAATCATTGCCTCTATTTCTTGAATGTTTCTACTATAGCATCAAGCTCCCTAACATAGGTCAAAGCCTTCCACATATGTAGTGGTAACTTTTTACTAAAATATGCTATAGGATGAGAATCTTGTAATAACATGGCCCTAATACCAATATTAGAAGCATAAGTTTCAACAATAAACTATTTTGCAAAATCTGGAAGTGCTAAAATAGGTGCACTGATTAACTTTTGTTTGTGTAAATCAAAGGCCTTTTTGGCTGAGTCATTTCATTATAGATTGTCACGTTAAAGCATATCAGTAAGAGGAGAGGCAATGATATCATAACCTTTCACAAATCACCTACAATAATTGGTGAGTCCCAAAAAAAGCTCTCGTCTATTTAATAGTGTTTGGAAATGGCCAATCCTTAAATATAACCGACTTAGAAGGCTTTAAAGATACCCCTTGAATACATACAATATCACCCAGATACTTAATAGAGTCTTTAGCAAAAGAGCATTTACTAGCTTTTAAGTAAAACGTGTTATCAACTAGAATTTGCAACATTGTAGATAAATGCTCAACATGTGCTTCCACAGTTTTACTATAGACTAGGATGTCATTAAAAAAACTATGATGAACTTCCTAAAAAAGGGTTGGAAAAGTTTATTCATAGTTGATTGGAAAGTTGTAGGTGTATTACTTAAGCTAAAAGGAATAACTAAGAACTCATAGTGATTGTCACGAGTTCTAAAGGCATTTTTCTCCACATCACTCAAACCCATACGAATCTAGTGATAATTAGACAGAAAATCTAATTTGGAAAATACTAAGGTACCATGTAATTTATCGAGTAATTCATCTATGGTGGGAATGAGAAACATATCCTTAACTATTACTTGATTTAGAGCCTTGTAATACATGCGGAAACACAAACTACTATCCTTCTTTTTAACCAACAACATCAATGATGAAAAAGGGCTAATACTGTGCTATATAATTCCTTATTGTAACATGCCGTTAACTTGCTTTTCTATCTCACTTTTTTGAAAGTGAGGATAACGATAAAGACGTACATTAACTAGTGAAATACCTTACTTAAGACGAATTTTGTGTTGTATGTCCCTTAAAGGTAGCAATGATGAAGGTGCCTCAAATGCATAGGAAAATCTACCCAATAAATGCCTAATGGTAGCATTGCTAGTAATATGCTCATATGCATTATTACTCATTTTCTAAGCCAATACATGAAAATAGAACACAAAATGAGAAGTCACTAAGAGTCTCAATTGATGATGAAAGACTTGGCCTACTAGTACCTACGAATCACTTGTCAAAGTCACTCCAACACAATTTTTAACAAAGTCCATTTTCAATTGGCCATAATCCATTGTCACCAGACCTAAACTTTGAAGCCATTGGTCCCCCCAAACCATCTTTAGTCCATGAATGGATAAAGCATAGAAAGTTTCTAGAAAAGTGTTCCCTTGTATGTCTACAAGAATATCCACACATTTCCCTTAACATTCCAACTTGCTACCATTCCCTATTAATACTTGAAATTTAGGAGCAAGAATCGTTATCAAGCTTAAACTCTTGATGAGTCTACTTTGCATAAAATTGTGTGTGTTGTCAAAATCAATCAAGATAGAAATCTAGTGATGATTTATTATCCCTTGAAAACATAAAGTCTAAGGCATTAGTGAGCCAGACAAGGCATGGAAACTAATGGCACAAATATCAAGTATGTTCTCACTCTCCACTAATTCTATATTATCTAGTGGTAATTCGTCCATCTCATCATCATTTGAAATAAGTAATAAAAATTTAGCCTTGCACTTATAAAATCTATTATACTTCTTAATGTAGTTATAACACAACCCTTGCTCATGATGAGCATTCATCTTTGCTTGTGTTAGGCATTTCATAGGCAATGTAGATATTGGTTTGGAACTAGAGGAAGATGGAGAAAAATAATTAAGTTTAGAGGTAAGGTTTGGTTTGTTGAATTATAGAGAAGCAAGTTTGGAAACAAGTTGAAAAGAAGAGTTATATAGAATAAGGGAAAACCATTCATTAAATTTTGCTTCATGCATTTTAACAAGCTAAATTGCTTGCATATAGGAAGTGGGTTTGGCAATTTGAACTTTACGGCGAATCATGGGTATCAAGCTTAACACAAAAAAACTTTTGAGAGTTCTTTCTAAGAGACCAAAAATTCGATTAGACAAAGCTAGACTTAGGAAAGGGCTATGTTGAACTGGAAAACTGATTTAACTCGACCTACTAATTCATAAACTGTGAACTGGCCCTAGTTGGCCAATTCAACCTGGCCAAGGACTGGTTAATTTAAGCAGGTTCATAGTAGTTTACCCATGGAAATCTACTTGAACTAGCGGGTCAACTTGCATAAGTTAAAAAAAGTACAAAATTTTGAAAAAAAAAAAACAGAGACAAGCAAAAAAAAGAAAAGAAAATGAACCATGATGTGACATAAGAGAAAAGCGCATTTTTTATATTATCACATTAGTCACTTAAAAATTGTAAGTTAAAAGTAACAATTTAAGATGATATAAATATATAAACAAAAATATTTTTTTATTTCTTGCTTAAAGTAACATAAGTAAATTATTACGTTTTGGAAATTTTAATGTCTACTACAAGATAAGTTTTCAATTTTGGAATAAATTATTTTTTTTCAAATTTTTTTATTTGAAAAGAAAAAAAAATCAAAGGTAGGCTAACATGAACCAACCCAAAACTGATGTATCGTAGGCTGAGCCTGGTTCACCTTATTTATGCCCATGGATTGGTGGTTCATGGGTTAGTTTAGGACTGCTTTGACCCTTTTTTATGTCTAGATAAGGCCTCAAATTCTAACTAATACTCAGCTATAGAGCAAGATTATGTCAACTTTGATAATGCATATTTAACATCATCATAATTAGATGTATCAAATTGCAAGGCATGTAAAAAACTTTCCAAGTGCTAAGTTACCTATTATGAAACATCCATTGGTACCATTAGAGGGCTTGACCTTCCATGGTAAAGCTTGCTATAGTAAGTCTCTAGGTCTCTGTTATAAGATGAAAGTAAAAAAATTGTCTAACTTTGAATATCCAATCGAGCGAATCCATATGGCAAGACTTAGGAATTTCAAGTTTAATGCCCTTAAGAATATTTTCTAATGGTAGAAGTACCACTTGTGATTGTAAAAGTGATGACATAGCAGCACCATTGCTAGTATCATGTGAACTCCGATTCCCCTTCAATTGTTCCACGTGATGAGTAAAGTCATGTGTTGAATCATTAACATGCTGTTCTAACTGTTGTTACGATTGCTGTAATGCCACGAACATATTCTTGATGGTCTCTATATCACTATTATGAGTATTAGATTGTAGTTTAAGAGCCATTGTAGAAGAAGACGAGAGCATAAATGATAAGGCTTAAGCCACACTTGTGAATTGTAACCCTAATCAAGTAAGTTATTTACTTTGATGCCTCTTGTTTTTTTCCCTCTCATTCCCGATTAGGGTTTCTATGATATGCTTTAGGTTGAGAAAACTAAAGAGCGTAGAAGACAGTAGACTATATTAGGGAGAGCCACTCTCCTCAACAAAACTATTAGGATTGTAACTTCTCCCACTTCTTTTCTAGTATTCTCGTATTTATGTGTGTGTTACATGATTTGTTATAGATCTAATCGACTCTCCTACTCAATTACAAATTTCTAATGTTGTATACATGCTAGTAACTCTCTTTACTGTTACGTAAATATTGCTCCTAGAATATTACAATATTACCCTACTATGTAATCTTTGTGCCACCTTAGTGTCTTTCTTGTACATGTTTGTCTATTCATAACACTCACTCCATACGCATTAGAATTTAGACTGTATAGAAAACTCTTTGAAAAAATTATGTTAAATTCTTTGTAAAGGGAGAGCAATAACACACACTTGTTAAGTAGAAGGCATTTTTAATAACATTTATGTGCACTACATGCTAGAAATTAGATATAATGCAAAGATGACTACATTCACTTGAGAATAATAGACATGCATAGGCCACCACCATGGACTAAGGATGTGAAGAGCTCATAAAATATAAAAGAAGCCTACTACAGTAACCTTGCAAAGTCTAACTCATGGCTAGGCGATAATTACTTGGGGGAAATAATTGTTCAATTCCCCTCTTATTTTCTATAAAGTTACTATTACGATATTTAGTTGAATTTTTAACACCAAATAACTATTCCTAATGAATTGTTATTAACCCAAATATCAAATAGTTATTCATATTCTCAACTCATAAATTGCTATTCAATAGTCCATTTATCATCTTTGCTATAAATATCCTATCATCATAAATTATATTAGGTCTTTATGGGCTACGAAAGGTAAATAAGGGTAAGGATTTTAGAAATATAATGGATAATTAATTTTTTAAATATGTCTTATTCATTATTTATTTTTGTGTTAAATAAACAATGTAACAGACATTTATAACTATTACACATCTCGTCAATTTCTATTAAATTACAATTTAATCCTTCTTTATTCCATTCGGTGAAATAAACTGGCTGTCAAGTATATAATTGCAATATTTCAAAGGCCATAAATTGGCTAGATACAAAAGATTGAAAACACTTACATTAACTAGAAAAGCTACTTTGATAATTCTATTTTTTTTCCCCTTCCTTCCTAACAAGCACCTCCCCCATTCTTTTACACTCTAATTCCTTTATATTCCCACAAATTATCACACCACAATGTTTTACAATCCTACTATGTTCCGTTATTCTCAAACTTATACAATTCTTCTTCATCTTTTAGTTCTAATTGTGGACTTCCAATTTTTGCCATTTCCTCTTAGGTTTTAGGATATCTTTCTTCCTTCAACAACAACCCCAAAATGCAAAAATAAATAATTTTTTAAGCTTTAGTTCACACAATTGGTTTAACAGATTTAGAAAAATCATTGTTTATTTAATTTGACCCAAATACTGTATATTCACTCATATAAGTTGGAAATAATATTATGTAGGTTGATTTAAATTTAGGGAAATTAATTTGTTAAATTGCAGTGGTTGGTTTTTGCATAAGGAAAAGTTTAGTTAAGTAGTACTAAGGTACAAAATCTATTGAAGCTCATATCAAAATTGATATTTTTACGTAAATATTAAACTAATACATTTTTGTGAATTTTTTTTCTCAATTATAAACCCTTTTTGGCTCAATCTTAACTTTACTTTTGAACTTATATTGTAATTTTGTGTCTTCAACATGTATTGAAAATTTTTTTACATAGACATTTTTCAATTGTTGGAAGCAATAGTATAAGTGGTCTAATCGTAAAAAATGCATGAAATCCTTTGTGTATGATGTGATTTCAAAAGAATTTTAATATAAAACCTATATTTTTCATGTTTGCTTATTCCAAAAAGATCCTTGCACTAAAATATTAGTTTCCTTTCACCATTAGATCACTTGCCAAGCTTGAACTAGCAACCAATCCTTTTTATTTATTTTTGGAAATTTAATAAAATATATCTAAATTTTGAAAAAGAAATTTTAAAATGTAAGAAATGTAGTTCTTCACATTTTTAAATAAAAACAAATGTTTTTCTTAATAATAAAATTCTTTTTAAGACATAAGAGCTAATTTTTTAGAAATATAAAGAGTTTTCTTTCACAAAAAAAAGGAGATTTGTCAAATATAAATAAAAAAGAGATTTATCACAAAGAGAGAGATATTTTTTTTAAAAAAAAAAAAGAAAGAAAAATAAAACCTTTTACTTAAAAAGAATAAGTAAGTTCTTTAGTTCTATAAAAGGGTCTCCAACAAGTTTGTGTGTTTCAAACGAATGATAAACACACACTTTCATCTTAACTTTACTTTTGAACTTGTATTTTTTTTTTTTTAGTGTCTTGAACAAGAATTGAAATCTTTTTATATAGACATTTTTCAATGGTTGAAAGCAATAGTATAAGTGGTCTAATCGTAAATTATGCATGAAATCCTTTGTATATGATGTGATTTCTAAGGAATTTTCATACAAAACCTATATTTTTCATGTTTACCTATTCCAAAAAGATTCTTGCTCTAAAATATTAGTTTCCTTTATGGAGAGCTTATATTAAAAATATGAAAAAATAGTTAACTTCGTTATGCATAATTAAGATGAGATGGAATCTTTAAATAAAAAAAATTACCTTTTAAAAATTCACTTGTATATTGAGTTTTACTTTCTATAAACACACTTGAAAATATACTTACAAGATTTCAATTTAAGTATTGAAAAGTTAGATTCTAGTATTTTTTAAACTTAGAAAACTTGGTTACACTTTCCATAAATCACTATATAACTTGTAAGTAGAACTTGTGGTGAAGTTTATAAAAGAGCTTGTCCAACTTATGTGAACAACTTTTCTTTTACAAGATAGGGGTATGAAATAATCCTTGTGAAAGTATATTACTAATCTTATAAGTTAGATCTATAAAATTAATTCACGTATGGAAACACTTGGTAAACTTGATTAGTATTAAGAGAAGATTTTATAACTTTACTGCAACCAGGAGCAAAATCTGTTACAATGTCAGTTAACTTGGTTGCTCATGGATGATAAGTCAATGATTGTCAATATTATTAAATACCTAACGATTGGTGAACTTGATGAACAATATTTGAAGTCATGTTCATATAGAAAATTCTATCATAGCGCTATTATAACTTCATTAAATTAAGCTAATATGACATGCTTACATGAAGTGATGGGATCCTATATTTTAATTACTTATCATAATATTAATTATTTATTTTAACCATTTAAAAATGTAATCCTTTATTGAATCACTTACTATAAGGTGGATTATATACTTTAATCACTTAAAAATTTAATTATGTATATACATATATATTATAATACATTTGATTGATTTTACAAGAGTAAAATATAATATTTCTCTCTTGTAAATACTTTCATATATTTAATTAATAGAATAACTTTTTTCATAAAATTATTATTGCTTCAAAATGAAAAATTACTATTTTTTTATAAGATTAGAAGAATAACATTTTTTAATTTTATCTAACTTATTTCTTTATTTATGATATAAAACCTTAATGGAAGCACAAGGATCACTATTCTAAATTGTTTTCCTAAGTCAGCCCCGAATAGTTCAGCGTTCAGGCTGGATGCAAATGCCTCGGGAAGAAAAGAAAAATTGAGCTCCGTGGAACTACCACGTGGTGCTAACTGGCAAGTGGAAACTGTAGGTAGTGTGTGCTTGCCGGCTATTCCTGTATCGAGTCGTATGACAAGCTGGATGCGACTCCGTTTAACAGGGTTTGGGAAAATGCTAGCGGTATTACACTTCCAACTGTTTGATGCTTCACGACGGTAGATAGTAGATTGCCATTAAAGAAATTAATAAACGTTTTATAAAATATGTGTTTTATTTAAGTAAAATCCTTGGCAAGCAATCATTTTTTTTTAAAGGTTTTAAAGTGTGCGGCAAAAACTAAAAGAAAATAAATATATAGGATAACTAGAATTTTATATGTGGCATAAATAAACATATATTAAATCAATAAAAAGCGCTTAGAAAAATAAATTATATTGGTGTATGAAATATGGCTTTTTGGAAAATGTTCTTGGATTACGTTAATAATGTATCCTCTTTTTCTCAATTCGGATTAAAAAATGCCTTTAATAAACACACACACTAGTTGTAACCTAAGACAAAAGAGTTTTACATCACCTAAATCTTTACTTTAATATAATTATAGTATTGATTAAGCAATATTGTCTTTAGTTAGTTTTCTACACCCCCACCCTGTCTCTCTCTCATTCTCTCTCTTTTGAACAAACTGAAGTAAGTAGCAGTTTGCCCAAAAAATACTAACAAAAGCCCTTTCTCCAATCTCCATCCGCCAACACCATCACAATTTCCTGAAGAAAACACCATTTCATCTAACATCCAATAAACAAAAGACCTAATATACATTGTAAAAAACCCTTTTCCTTAAACTCCATGTCGTTGCTCTTTTCTTCACTCTTCATATCATCCTCCTCTCATCTCCCTCCCCCTCTCCACCATCCACCCCTAACCCGATGCAACCGTCTCGAAGAAGAGACTCTCCCATTGCATTGGATACCGCCGCGATGACGACGTACTCAACCGGTGCCCGAAAGGGCAACAATCTCTCCATACTCGTAGTTGTATTTTCCATGCTCCTATTTGGTGTCTTCATGTGCTATGAGGATGTGATGTCTATACCTGAATTCCCATCCCCATGGACTAGAGGCCAAGAAAGCCTAGAAGGAACTAGTAAAAATGATATTACTCTAGCACAAGAAAGCAACAAGTTAGAAAACGGCAAGGATGGAGTAGATTCCAATACAATTTCGAACAAAGATGAGCCCGAGTTAGGATTCGACAAGAAGTTAGAAAACGGCAAGGATGGAGCAGATTCCAATACAATTTCGAACAAAGATGAGCCCGAGTTAGGATTCGTCAAGAAGTTAGAAAACGGCAAGGATGGAGTAGATTCCAATACAATTTCGAACAAAGATGAGACCAAGTTAGGATTTTCGAATCTCAAAGAGGAAGATGATGATGAAGATGTTGCACTGCCACCGAAAGATTGTGATATTTTTACAGGAAGTTGGGTTTTCGATAACATTTCTCATCCTCTATATAAGGAAGATGAATGTAAATTTTTGACAGCTCAATTGACTTGCCTTAGAAACGGAAGGAAAGATTCTTTTTATCAAAATTGGAGATGGCAACCTAGAGATTGTAATCTTCCCAAGTAACAATTTAATTTGGATTATGTAGTGAATTATCTGTAATTTTTAGCTAGGTATGTTCATATTTCATAGGTGGTTACTGAAATTATGTTTTTGTTGTTTTTAAGGTTCAAGCCTAGGTTATTGTTACAAAAATTAAGGAACAAGAGGCTAATGTATGTTGGAGATTCATTGAATCGAAACCAATGGGAATCAATGATTTGTCTGATCCAATCTGTGATTCCTAGTGGCAGGAAAAGCTTGAACAACTCAGGGTCTCTCTCCATCTTCAGAATTGAGGTATACTTCATTAATTTTTTAGTATCCATGTCACTTTCACTGGAGATATATGCACAGAAAGATGTCTAATTAAGTCGATTTCATTGTTTTATTATTATTTCCCTTTTCATTTTACATCGTTTTTTTTTTTTTTACACAGTGTCCTAAATGCATATCCAACAAATGACAACATCCAAAAACATTAGGATTAGATTATGGCATGAGTTGTGGGCCTTCTCCCAAAGTGTTCACATTTTTCACCCATTATGTTTCATTAATCGCGTAAGATCTAATTTTGTTTCGTATTACCATAATTTTGTTATCAAAATCATGAGTCAACTCATATAATTATATAATTTTGATATATACAATGTTTTAAGTTTATAATTCTATGTGATTTTATCAATACCATACACTTTAATCTTTAATAAATAAATAAAGTTGCATACGATGTGACATTTCTATAGTTTTGTGTAACTAAACTAAATGCTTGCTAATGGATTACCATGATGTTTGATGACTACTGAATTTCTATGTATATATATATACATATCTATGTATGTATTTTTTTTTTTTTTGTGTAGGATTATAACGCAACTATTGAGTTCTATTGGGCTCCATTTCTAGTGGAATCAAACTCGGATAATCCAAGAATGCATAGCATAGTGAATAGAATAATCATGGCAGAGTCCATAAATAAGCATGGTCCAAATTGGAAAGGAGTGGACTATCTCATCTTCAATACGTACATTTGGTGGATGAACACGGGCACAATGAAAGTATTGTAAGTTGATCTGCCTTTTTCTGACTATATACATATGGCTTATTGCTTCTAAGTTTTTAGTTTTTACATTGTAAGGTGTTATAGAAACTTGTACAACTTAGTAATATATCAAGATTATGGTTCACTAGCTATTTTGAGAAATAATGCCTGAAGTCAATCACTAGTTTTCTTGGCTTCGTGTGTTTGAGGAGTTCCCATAAGAAGAAAGATACAGACATAACCATGATGTTTGACTCTAGTGTTGTTTTTTGCAATGAAACAGACGAGGATCGCTCGACGAAGGGTCGACAGAGTATGATGAGATTGAGAGGCCGATAGCATATGGCAGGGTACTAAGGACTTGGGCCAAATGGGTAGACGAAACTGTGGATCCCAATCGCACCACAGTGTTCTTCAGCAGCGCATCTCCTCTCCACATCAAGTAAGATCTTTTGGTTTTTTTACTATTTACTTAATGAGTTTTCTTTATACTTAATGTTATTAAGCAAATAGATACCAATGGAGTCCACGTCTTTAAAAATTACTAAGTTTTTTCTTTTCTTTTCTTTTTTCCTAAAGCATTTATTTTTATATACACATTAGTAAATGCATCACCCACTAGTGCTTAATAAGAGTAAATAGTTGCATGATGGATGTTTCAAGCATGTGATAGCCATTGGGATAGTTAATGGAAATCTATACATTATGAAATCTCTACAGAAGCACAAGAAATAGTTCATCAGTACTAACATGTGACATGTATTTGTAAATGGTAAGTAAAGGGCAATTGTGGATGAAACTTTAAACTAGTGACAATTTTTTTTAAAAAGTATCCAATACTTTTGCTCATGTCACAATTTTAAAATAGTCATACACCATTCATCAAATATAATATCTTAGCCTAACGATGGTTAATAGTCAAACTTTTTTTATGTCAACTACATCCACCACTAGATAACAGGGGTTTTAGCATAGTCAATAATTGAACTAACATGTGATTGTTTTTTTTTTAAATCAAGTCGATCAAAAAGATCTTAACTAGTGTTGACCTTAATTCTACCTTGGCTATCACAATTTGTAATGTCTTGTGCCAAAGATAATCAATAATTAAGTTTTTTGTTTTTGTTTTATTTATTTATTTTTGCCACAAGTCAATAACAAAGTTAAAAGGCCTCTAATGAGTTTTTTTTTTTTTTCAACTTAATTCCAAAGTTTTTAACTAACATTAACTTGATATTTATTACCTTAATCTTAAATTACTATTATTTATCTTCCATAATCCATATAAGATATTACAATCACTTGGTTATTACATATCAAATATGTGTAATATGTAATTATGTATGAATCTTTTTTATTTCAATGATTTTTTGAAGGAATAAATGTATTATTACTTGCTTGTAGTTTAAATTTTTTTACTATTTAGTGTTTAAACTGTTTTTTATACTTTAGTCCTTGTATCTTCAATTTGGTTATAATTTAGTGAAATTTTGGCCAACCGAATTAAAGGTATAATAAATGTTTAAATAATAATTATAAAAAATTAAAAGTAAAAACATTTATAGTACATCTATCCGGGCTTTTAAATTTATAAGGGGCTAACTTCGTTTCCATCCAAGCTGGAAGTACCGAATTTCTCATCCTTTTAATAACCATTTGCAAAGGACAGACATGGATTCATTTTCTTTCATGTAATATAAAAACTGAAAAAAGAAAATATTAGTACAATTTTTGGCTCGAAAAAATTATTAATTTTCAATTGCTTCTTTGTCGAACAATCTGATTGACAACTCTTTTGATTGGACTTTTTTTCTACAAATTTAATGAATTAATTTTGTTGGTAGATTTTGGTAGGAAGCCCTTCCCGTTAATCATCGAACTACCTAACATATATTGAAACCATAGGCTAAAATAATAAATATAATAATTTGTATGCTAGCTATATCAGTGTATAAAACTCACACGTCTTATTATTATCTTTTGTACCTAGTTATTAAAGTCTATGTGAATCTCAACCAAGATTCTGTAGCATAGGTAAAGAAAATTTATTTTCCAACAACTTCAGTGAAGTCCACAAGATTAAATACTACAATACCTTTATTTCTTTATTAGGTGAGAACTGGTTGTTAGAAATTAGACATCGAAATTATATTTAATTTGCTTACATATATTCTTATCTTTGTTTGGTGACCTACCATCTTTCTCTTATTTTTAACTTGAAAAATAAAGTAACAAGTGTATTTTAATTTCGAAACTTTTACGAAACTTTTTTTTTTTCTAACATCTTAACATTTTTTCTTTTTTTCTAAGAGGATGCGACTTTGAATAGACATAAATATGTAATATGCTACATCGAGAAAAAAAATATATTAATCTGTCCAATTGATACTTTCATATGTAGGATTGTAATGACAAGTAATCCAACGACATGTTAAGATATATATATATATAAACATTTTTCGATTCTTTTTTCTTATGATATGTGAAATCAATATTTTAAACACCATACATTCCCTTATCTAAAACGAGATTAATAAACGCCCATAAGTTTCACTATTGGAGCAAATTATTAATTTTAAGACTAAAGATTTACAAAAGTTTAGATTTTCAATTAAGATCATCTTACTATGATACTTTTGGTCAACTGTATATTTTACAAGGGAAAGAGGAGAAGGGCAATCAACATGTTACAATTTTTTTTGGAGAGATCATATCAACTGTAAAAGCCTTGGTTAAAAACTACATTTATAAAGGAAACTTCTTATAAAAGCCCAAATTATATAAATAAGGTGTTTTGAATGTTAAATTCATAGGACTACTTTTTATGTGGATCACATATGTTTAAAAGATATTACGTCCTGAAATAGTTTTCCTAATCAATGACAGTGCATATATTGATACAGGAGCCTAGATTGGAATAATCCAAATGGGATTAAGTGTGCAAAGGAGACAATGCCAATCCTTAGCATGATAAATTTAAGTGCTAGTACCGATAAAAGACTCTTTGCTATAGCAAATAATGTAACAACTTCCATGAAAATTCCCGTTCATTTCATGAACATTACAACACTCTCGGAGTATAGAAAAGATGCACACACGTCGATATATACAATTCGTCAGGGAAAAATACTGACACCCGAACAGAAGGCCAACCCACTTATTTATGCAGATTGCATCCACTGGTGCCTCCCTGGTTTACCCGACACTTGGAATGAATTCATTTACACACGTATTATATCTCAGTCTTGATGAGTGTATTTTATTTTTTTGAATTTTTTTCATTGTTTAATATATTATTTTACAGTATCATATGATATTTTCTATTACTTTGTAATTTCTACCTAGGATTTTTCTCTCTAGGTTTTTATTATTTTATTAATCTTATGGATTTAGGTGGTTACTTTTCTTTTATTCTTCTTCTTGTTTTTTCCTTAGCCTAAAAGTTGGCAACTCATAGTCCCCCTTGAAGTGTATAATGATTTTCTTGCAAAGGAAATAAAAGCAAAGCAAGTAATTGTCTTACCAGGTTATTTTATTGCATCCCATTATCCTTTTACTCTTTTTCCCCCCTTTTTGGGAATTAGGCCTAGCTAGGAGTATGGGATTGGTAATTTTTGACATGACACGATTATACGAATATGACCATGATGCGATTTTATACAAAAAAATACAAATTGACACAACAAATGATATGAAAGACTTGATTATAATATTTATAAATAAGATAATAATACAAACTAATTATTTGTGATCTTTATTCATTTTATGTTTTTCTTACATTAACACAAATTCAATATGAAATAAAACATAAACTTGACCCACTAAAATGAATTGCCAATTTAGCTCATGATAAATCTGTGTAGACTATATGAAGTTTTAATTAACTTAAAGTCATTCAACACTTACCAAACAAAAACTCAACATATTTAACATGTAGAAAGAGTTTGACTGATAATGAAGATAATACAAACTCACTCTATATGCATTATAATTCAAGACAGAATAGAAAACACTTTGAAGAATCTATTAAGTTGTTTGTAAAGGAAGAGTATAATGCACAATTGTTGAGTAAAAGACATTTCTAGTAAATTTTATGAGCCTTATACGCTTAGACATTAAATATAATCCATATAATCTAAAGATGATTACATGTACAGGCACCATCATAGATTGGGGACAAGGTGGGCCCATAGAAGATATGAGAAGCCTATTATAGTAGGCTTGCAAAGTTTGGCCTATGGCTAGACAATGAAGTGTCTAATTGCTATATTTCAAAGCCCATAAATTGGCTAAAACCTAAATAATAATGAAAGCTCCCCTTTTGACTAGAATGATTACATTGGTAATTTTCTTTTTCTTTTTTTCTTTTTAATTCTTTTCCCTCCTAATTCACTTGCCCATAAATGCACCCCTAATTCTATATTTCCCCTCACAAATTCTCTCAATCTCTTTATTTCCGTTCTCTCATACTTTAATTCTTTCAATTTCTCATAAATTATCTCACTATAATATGTCATAATCCTACTATGTTATTCTATTTGTCCAAATATTCTCAAACTTACACTATTTTCATCCATTTTCACGTATTTCATTTCATTCCAATTTCAAACACCCCACTATAATATTTCATAATTCTACCATGTTATTCTATTCATGCAAATATTCTCAAACTTACACTATTTTCATCCGTTTTCATGTATTTTCCATTTTCATTTCATCCCAATTGCAAACACCCTCTTTTTACCCTTTCCTTTTAGGTTTTAAGATGGCTTTCTTTTTTAATTAAAAACCCTAAAAGAATAAACATTTTGCAAAAGAAACATAAAAATAAAAATTCTTAATTTAAGTGGCTCCTTGTGCTTAAATATATTTTAATCAAAATATTGAATATAGTTTGAATTGACTCCATTAGTTCATGTACTACCCTCTCTCCAATTGTTTAGAGCTTAAATCGCGTTATGCTTGATTTTTTCCTTTTGTATTGAAGACATGTTCTAAAAACATGTGTTTAATCTCCTTAAGCTTCCTCTCTAAGATGATCTCTTTGTCTTTTCATTGTGTTTCTTTAATCTTTCATGTTGAATCAACCTAAAAAATCCTTCTTAATTTGTTTCTCACTTACAATTCGATCGAATGCATGCTGAGTTGCATAAATTGAGCTTTGAAATTAAATCCAATCGCATCCACCATTAGACCACTTGTGAAGTTGAATCGGCCACCAATCCCACAAATAAGGGTGCTATTGAGCTTTAGAGAGATAGCATACAACCTACAAGCACTCAAATCACTCAAGCTTTCTCTAATTCATGTAAAGTTTGAATATTTTGAACTTAAAGCCCTAGCATTTGAAATCTAGAAAGCACCACCATCATGGTGGCTTCTCTACTTAATCTCAATACCAAAATCAATTTTCCAGCTTCCCACACCACTTCCATACCTAAAACCACCTCAACAAAGCCTTAAACAACCCTTTAAGCCACTGCTTGAGCATTCTAACCTGAGCACCTATTACACATCTTCAAAACCACCACTCCTACATTACCTTTGGCATGTAGGAATGGACCTGAAATGGAATCATGATTTCAGGTTCCATTTTCTTTCCTATATTTAGAAGGGTTTTTAGAAAATAAAATCGCAATTCTTTAGAATTAATGATTCCACCTTAAGGAGAAATCGTGATTCAGTAGAATCACGATTCCTTTTTACCCATTTTTCCTTCATTAATTACCATTAATTGAGAATTACTTATTTAATCTTTAATTTAATTATAATATTTCAATAATTAATGACATTTTTTATAACTCTAATATATAAGAATTCAATTTCGTGCATGTTTCTAAACATAAGAATGGATTTATTGTTATAGTCATGATTCTAGATCATTCCTATATACCAAATGTGAAATTAACCTCCATGTTATGAAAAGATAAAAATGATAGGACATTCACCACCTCTAGTTGCTCCAGATTGACATTGCCACCATCTCTAGAAGCCATTCATACATTTCGAGAAACACTAAAAGCTTGTTGCTGAACCATTGATCGAGTTTCACCCAACCTAATCCAACTCTTCTTTTCTTTTTTTAGTTATTTTATTTATTAAAAAAATAATTCAATATGTCAATTTTCTTAAAAATAATAATATATATATAAACATAATTCTTGGGATTTTTTAAATAAGAAAAGGTTTTCCTTAGGAAAAAAAAAGAGTATTTTTAATAGAAATGTTCTTTCAAGGATTGTAAGGGCTATTTTTAGAAAATAAGAGTCATTTAAAAAAAAACAAAAAATGATAATATTTAAAAAATAATAATAGAGATTTTTGAGAAATGAAGAGATAAAAAAATCATTTTTTAATTAAAAAAGAGGATTTTTCCTTTTTTTAAAAAAAGTAAGCTCTTTGTTTCTTTGAAAGAGCCTTATGTGTTTTAAAGGAATAATCAATACTCAAACTTTGATCTAAATGTTACTTTTGTGCACGTGTTGATTATTGTTAGTTTCATGTTTTCAATAAGTATTGACAGTCATCTTATGTACACATCCTATCCTTAAATGGCTAGAGCAATAGTACCAAGTAACTTAGGTACAAAATTTGCATGAAATCAAATCGCATATGGTGTTATTTGAAAAGAATTTTTATATAAAACTTATATTTTCCATCTTTGCATTTTCCTAAATGATCCTTAAAATAAAATATTATTTTCCTTTTTAAAAGAAGTATGGCAAAAATTTGAAAAACTACTTAACTTAGTTAAGCATAATTAGGATGAGATAGAATCTTTTAAATAAGAAAATTATCCTTCAAAAAATCACTTGCATTTTGATTTTTACTTTCCACAAGCACATTTGAAAATATACTTCTACTATTCTAATTTGAGTTTTGAAAAGTCAGATTCCAATATTTTATAAACTCGGACTTCTTGGTTGCACTTTTCATAAATAACTATAGAACTTGTGGTAAACTTTGTAAAAGAATTTGTCCAACTTTTTTTTTTATAAGATAGAGGCAAGGGTAGGCCCGGGGGGGGGGGGGGGGGGGGGGGGGGGGGGGGGTGGGTGTGGTTTGGATTAATTCAAAATATATATTATATTTATATTTTTAAGTATAAATTTTATTATAAAACTTAATATTGTCTAATGGTTACATGATTGTTTTTACATTAAAGAAATATTAGATATTTATTATTAAATTTATAATAAATAATAATTATATTTAATACTATAGGTATTTAAATCATATTGCAAAAAATATTAATAAATAATAGAATTTTATGTTACTTAAAATACTAACATTTTCTTTCACTATTGATATTATGAAAAGGAATGAGTGTTGTTGAATAATCAATTGTCTAATCACTTTTTTTTTTAAAAAAAAGACATATATGCATATATATTTTTTATGACGTTACTAATGAAATAATATTGTAAAGTTAGTATAAAAAATTATAAAATACTATTATTTATGTTACGCCTTGAAACCACTATGACATTGATAGTTTACTACGTACCATACTTAAGTAGCATATATAAGGTTACGATTATTAGTTTCTAAACCAATTTTAGGATCTTGAAATCATTCCTTAGATTTTGAAAACATTTTGGTGAAACATTGAATTTTTGAAAACATTTGATGGTTGTTGGTCATAGAAATATGTGGAAAAATAGGAAATGATAAACTAGGTCTTATGGCCTATATGGCCCACAAAGATACAATCTATAAGTAATAGTTCATGAAGCTACAAGCAGCTCCCAATAAGTCTCAATACAACTGAAAATATAAAAATGTAGTCTAAAACATAATGGATCTTTGTCATAAAAATGTATAACATAGCTTATCTCTGTAATCTCATCCCATATCTCCTCCTTGGAGCCATAACCCATTTAGTCATATAATAGATTAGTAAAATCCTCACCTAAAAATAAAAAAAAGGGTTAAAGGGGGAGTGAGCTATGAAGGCTTAGTATACAATAACACAAATACATACACGCATGTCAAATATGCCTACAAATAATGCAGAGTTAATCACTCCATTTAGTTAATTATCTTAATTAAACACATAAGTATGAGAGTACTCATGAATTCAAACATCACAATGGGGGACAAGAGGTTTAATTCCACCACAATGGACATCAGAGGTTGATAGGAGCAACTAGACTCCACGTCACCGAAAACCATGTACCTTAGTAGCCTTATCTAAGTAATCTCACCATTATATGAACTCATTGATCATAGTTTAGCTATATCATATCACCTACCGAGCCCCACAATCGAGAACGACTCCCGATATACTTTCTCTCCACTTACAATACTTGTTATCCAACATAATTTCACTTTTTAGCTACCCTTCGAGTCACTTTTGATGGCCTAAGCGTCTAACTACCATGTCATTTCAAGGTATATGACTAAAGTCATAATTACGATTTAAGGTTTATCACTTGTTGGCTCAAGTAACCACATATAAGTAGTAAATAATTACTTAGTCAAGTTTAATTTTCTTACCTTAGTATGCAACATGCAAGTTATTATGTATTGAAAAGTCGACGATCCTCAAATTGCAATTCGAGTTCCAATTTGAGTCAATTAAGTTGCTTTTATGTATCAAAGAAAAAATTATAAGTTAGCTGATTATTTTAAGTGATCAAATACTATTTTAAGGTTAATTTAAACTACTTAAAGCCCATATTAGTTACAAGCCTAATTAGGGTTATCTAAGTTTAACTAGCTTTTAGCTAATTGTAGCCTAAATCATTTAAAGTTTGTTTAAGTAAACCTAATAAGTTATATGATTTTTTAAGTTTAGTTATGTTTAAGGCTCAAATAGGGTGTTTGAGCCCTTTTTAGAATAGTAGGCCCAATTATGTTTGCAATTAAGCCCACTAGTACTAATTAATCAACTAAGTCCAATTATAATTACTAAATATATTTTAAGTCAAATTAGATTAATTTTATCTATTTTAATTAATCGAGGCTTATTACGTTTTATTAGTCCTATAAATTGTGTCCTAAGTGCAATGGATTTATTAAGTCCCATTGTAATTTCATTTTAGGTCTTTAGCTGATTTAAGGCATTGGTGGGTTTAAAGCCCGTTTAAATTTAATGTGCTTATTAGGGTCTATTTAGGATACGAGCCCTAAAGTTTAATGGCTTCAAATATATTTTGGCTCTTAGGCCCATTTAGGTTTCATTGTAATTAGATAATCACATTTTATTTCTTAAGCCTAAATCTAATTCATTCTAATTAGTTAATTCGATTTGGGTCTTGAGTTAGTTTGAGACCTAATTAGTTATTTATCGTGCTAAGGCTCATTTAGAATATAAGCATTAAGAAGAAATAAGCTCAATTATATTTTGAATTTTGGATCTTGAGCTCATGAGTTATTAGGTCCACATTATTAAGTCAAATTTTTATTTCAGATCAATTATGATAGTTTAGTTAATTGAGCCCAATTAATTAAATTATCTTTAATTGCGTAGGCTATTCAAGGGGAGGGCAGGAGGGTGGTACTTAGGCCTATTTTGGTTTAGCCGACTTATGGTTAGGTTGGTATTGACTTGATTTAATTAAACTATTATTCAACTTAATTCTAATTCATCACAAATTAACAACTTAACTTTAAAGAGTGATAACTTATTCAATTTGAGCTCATATTGAGTGAAACCAAAGTCATTTGTTTCCTTATTAATTCTACTACCAATTTTAACGTAAAAAAAACTTATTTCATTTAGTTTAGAACCCTTAAACTATCGACCAATTTTGATTACGAATTTTTAAGTTTAAGAGTCTATAATTTATTCAACTTAAGTTCAAATCACTCCAAACCAAAGTCCACTTGTTCCTACTCCTTTCTACTATCTAATACATTATTTGTTTTATATTTTCAAGCAAAAAAGATCACCAAAACAGGGCAATCAAAATAGAGCATGCCCTAATTGATTCTTATCCATTCAACTAGTTCAATTTCTATACATCTTCACTTTTAGGCCTTATTTTACATCAAATCTAACTTTTATTTATAATTAAATGATAATTCCATCAAATTTACCCAAAATAAACATGATACATCATATTTTTTTCAGAATTTAACATTTGCTAAAAATCATGTAAGAAATTAACATTTTAAGTTCTCACAATTTTCCAATTCAACCCAATTAATCCCTAAATTTCACCAAACTTAATATTTATTAAGTAATTTCAATTTTCATCAAATTTATCACTCTAGAAACATAGCAACTTGCTGGAAATTCATAAGTTGACAATTAAATTAACTCATTTACCCACTAATTCAATCATGTTACTAATTTCTAACCTTTCATATGTCATCTCTACTGTCGAGTCTAATTTTTGAATTCCCATTCCTAATCCAATCTAGACTAGACCCTATGCTTATCTAATATAGATCCTCGACTTGAGTTAGGAATTTCGTTTGATTTTTGGAGTCGCCACCCAACTGTTGTTGGGAAATATTGAATCAAGACTAAAGGAGCGGATTAGTCTTAATTTGGACCACTAGTCGTCGTTATTTCCTTTTTTCGTTTTTTGTGAAAAAGGAAAAGGGAAAACCAGAGTTTCTAAGTTCGGAGGCTAACCTATTAAAACATTTACGGTTACCACCTAATCTCCTGAAATTGTTCCTATTTAGAAATGTGCTTCATTGTGTTTCTGTTACTTTTTATTATATTATTTCAAGAAAATGATTTTTTTATTTCATTTTATGTGTTGACCCGAATGGGTGCCTATGTACCTGCTACTCAGGATCAAACAAGTCGTAGTTCGCTTTTCTGAAAAATTTTAAGTGTGTTGGTGAATTTTAATTTTTTTGAAATCTATTTTTATTTATGTTTTTACCATTTTTGGGATTTTTTTCTAAAAAATCTAAGCCTAAGCTTTAATTTGATTTTTGAAAATGATTTTTAGGGAAAACATCAATTTTATTTTTATTTGAAGAAAATGATTTTTCTAAGTGCTAAAACTCTTTTTTTTTTTTATGATTCTTTTATAATGTTTGAATTTTTTATGATTTTTATGATTTTATCTTAAGTCATTATCTATCCTATTTTGAAATCTAGAATTTTATTATTATTTTTTCCTAATATTTTTATTACTTTTCTACATTTTTATTTTCTTTATTTTTATTTTTTTATATATATTTTTTATTTTTTTTCTTATTTATTATTTTTCTACATTATTAAATTCTAGAAAAAATCTAATTTCTACATTTTCCTATTTATTGAAAATAAAAAAAAACAATAAATAAATAAATAACTAAATAAATAATAATAAATAATAAATAAATAAATAAATTCGGAATAAATAAACAAACAAAATAAATTAATTAAAAAAAATCCTGAAAATCCGACTTACCTAGATCCGGGTCGGTGCGCGGGTCGGGTCGAATCGGTCGGACACGGCGGCGGAGGAGGCTCGTTCACGGCGTTCCGGCGGTCTTTTGATGCGGGTGAGGTGTCGAATCTTAGCTTCTCGAGGGTGCTGAATCTAATGGTGGTGGTGGTTCACTCCCAGATTGCCTCCTGGTGGTGGTTCAACTCCGGTCGGTGCTCGCGGTTTTGGACTCTTCTCCGATGCTCTCCGATTCACTCCTTTCTCTCACTTTCTCTCGATTGTGATCTGTGTTTTGGCTTCCTCACCTCCTCCTCTATTTATAGGCACTTGAAACCGAGCTAGATAAGCTCGGATTTCCTCTGATCGAAGCTAATCGGATTTTCGATTAAAAAACCAACTCCGATTTGTGTCTATCCATCGATTTGTTGCGATTTGATTCCAATTAGATAATGTTTATCTTATTTCTGTTGAAGATCTATTGGATTTGTGCAAAAAATCGAATCGAAACGGCCAAAATAAGAATTTTTCCTTCCGCCGGCGATCTCGGGCTCGAGGTAGGAGACGATCACGCGCCTGGTGCGTGCACTTCCTCCAGCCAATCAGATGCTGCCACGTGTCCTGGGTAAATGAAAAATTCGCAAAACGCGGAAACTGCTTCCCCCGCATTTCGAACCCGTGACCGAGCCCCCCTGTGCGCGCCTTAGCCATGGTCCGGACCAGTTGAGCTAGCCCATTTTCCTGATTTTCTTTTATTCGCAAATTACATATATGCAATGCGATTTTTTTATTTTTTTTGTATTTTTTGAAATTTCAAAAATTTGTAAAAATTATTTATTATTTATTATTGCCCTTTCTGAAATCATTTTTCAAAATTGATGTTTTTTCCTATTTATTTTTATTTTTTGAATATTTTTAATTATTTATGCTAAATTAGGGAAAATTGGAAAAAATTGAAAAAAAATTGGAAATTGATTATTATTGATTATTACTCCTTCCTAGGGAAAAAATGGGGTGTTTACAGCTGCCCCTCTTAGTAGTAAAGTTTGAAAAACTTGATTACAAAGACAAAAAAAAACGCCATTTTTAGCCTCTTGAATAGGTTTTTGGTAGGAAAATGCTCCATGAGCTAATAATCCCACGATTTAAGATGGTCCTAACAATTTAGAATAGTGTTCCTTCCCAAAAAGTGCTTTATGGGCTGACTAATTGGCGATAGGACACATCTCAAGTGTAGGAATGTATGAGGAATGATAATAGGAAGCGTCTTTATCAGACTTGCAACCTTTGGAAAGAAAATTTAATCAGGAAGCGCCTTTATGAGCTGGCTACCTGTCAACAGAAGCGTCTTGCTAGACTAGCAACTGTTTGGAAGAATATTTCTGAAAAGTGCCCCAAGAGCTGACTAATCGGGAGAATTTAGGAAAGTGCCCCTCATGGGCTGACTAACCTTGAATTGAATACCTCAAAAAGTGCCCCCTATGGGCTAACATTGAGGTAGATTTTTAGGAAAGTGCCTCCTATGGGCTAACTAACCTTTGATGGGATTGTCTCAAAAAGTGCCCCCTATGGGCTAACCATGAGAACTGATTTTTAGGAAAGTGCCCCCTATGAGCTGACTAACCTGGAATTGAATTTGCCTCAAAAAGTGCCCTCTATGGGCTGACCATGAGGACAAAGTTTTAGGAAAGTGCCCCCTATGGGCTAACTAACCTAGAATTGAATTTGCCTCAAAAAGTGCCCCCTATGGGCTGACCATGAGAACAAGGTTTTAGGAAAGTGTCCCCTATGGGCTGACTAACCTAGAATTGAATTTGCCTCAAAAAGTGCCCCCTATGGGCTAACCATGAGGACAAAGTTTTAGGAAAGTACCTCCTATGGGCTGACTAACCTGGAATTGAATTTGCCTCAAAAAGTGCCCCCTATAGGCAGACCATGAGAACAAGGTTTTAGGAAAGTACCCCCTATGGGCTGACTAACCTAGAATTGAATTTGCCTCAAAAAGTGCCCCCTATGGCTAACCATGAGGACAAAGTTTTAGGAAAGTGCCCCCTTATGGGCTGACTAACCTGGAATTGAATTTGCCTCAAAAAGTGCCCCCTATGGGCTGACCATGAGAACAAGGTTTTAAGAAAGTGCCCCCTATGGGCTGACTAACCTAGAATTGAATTTGCCTCAAAAAGTGCCCCCTATGGGCTAACTATGAGGACAAAGTTTTAGGAAAGTGCCCCCTATGGGCTGACTAACCTGGAATTGAATTTGCCTCAAAAAGTGCCCCCTATGGGCTGACCATGAGAACAAGGTTTTAGGAAAGTGCCACATATGGGCTAACTAACCTGGAATTGAATTTGCCTCAAAAAGTGCCCTCTATGGGCTAACCATGAGGACAAAGTTTTAGGAAAGTGCCCCCTATGGGCTGACTAACCTAATGTAAAAATGATATCTCAAAAAGGTGCCTTTATAGGCTGACCTTAGAAAAGACATAGGGAAGTGCCCCTTTTTGGGCTGACTACCCTATTATGGGGAATGTTTAGACAAATGCCCCACTATGGGCTGACTCATCTTGTGCTTTTGAATATGCTTCCTAAAGCCTGAACTAAATGATGTGATGATATGATAATAGTTATGCTTGCCAGTTTATCGTGGATAGCAATCAAACAACCGAACCTTCGTGCTGGTTTGCATCTTCTTCATCTCTTCTCATCTTGACACGGGGTTGAAAATTTTGATGTGCTCCCTTTCTTTATGCGCAAGGCTCTTTTGACGGTAACGTTATCCTACTAATGCGCTAAGTTCTAATGCTCAAAAGTAGATAGAATTAAATTACCAAATACATTGAGATTCATTATCATTTCAGCATTTATCTTTCATTGGTGATATGGTGGGTAATGTGTTTAGGAATATTTATTGTGGTGAGAATTGATTGTTGATCATTCAGGGATATTAACTTTGCTTGTAAAAAGTAAAAACTCGACTTAACGAAATTTATATCAAATATTGGCTTTCATTAACATTGGCGAAATTTCAATTTCTTTGCCTAAGGATAGTACATCTTTACAGCATCTAAGTTAATGGGGTCTCTCAACTTGGGACCATCCATCCAAGTTAATATCAGAGCACCTCCTGACAGAACCTTTTTTACCACATAAGGGCCTTCATAGTTTGGGGTGAATTTTCCTCTGGAGTCTTGAGCGTTCGGAAGAACCTTCCTTAGTACCAGATCCCCTTCTTTAAAGTACCGAGGTCTCATCTTCTTGTTAAATGCTCGGGCTATTCTTTGTTGGTAACACTGGCCATGACATAATGCAGTAAGTCTTCTTTCATCAATCAGATTCAGCTGATCAAGCCTCTTCTTTACCCAATCTGATTTGGCTAACTGAGTTTCTGACAGGGTTCTGAATGATGGTATCTCAACTTCAACTGGTAGCACTGCTTCTGTACCATATACCAATGAGTAAGGGCTAGCTCCTGTAGACGTTCTTATTGAAGTCCTGTAAGCCATGAGAGCAAACGATAACATTTCATGCCAATCTTTGTAAGTTGTTATCATTTTCTCGATGATCTTCTTAATATTTTTGTTAGCTGCTTCTACTGCCCCGTTCATTTGAGGTCGGTAGGGAGTTGAATTTCTGTGGTTTATGTGGAATTGTTGACATAAACCTGTCATCGATTTGTTGTTGAGATTGGTACCGTTGTCGGTGATGATAGAATCAAGAACTCCATATCGGGCTATTATGTCCCTTTTCAAGAAGCGGACTATTACCCCTTTGGTGACATTGGCATATGACGAAGCTTCTACCCATTTGGTAAAGTAATCAATCGCTACCAATATAAATCTATGGCCGTTGGATGCTGTTGGAGTGATAGGGCCAATTATGTCGATTCCCCACATGGAGAATGGCCATGGCGTTGATAACAAGTGTAGCTCGTTGGGCGGAGCATTGATCCGGTTTACGTAGACTTGACACAAATGACAGTGCTTGACATATTTTATGCAATCTGATTCTATGGTCAACCAATAATATCCTAACCTCATGATTTTTCGGGCTAACATGTAGCCATTCATATGAGGTCCACATACTCCTTCATGTACTTCTTTCATCAGTTCGCATGCTTCATCTTTGTCCACACATCTCAACAGGGTGGTATCAGATGATCTCTTGTAAAGTATGGATCCACTTAATAGGAAATGGCTTGCTAACCTTCTGAGTATTCTTTGGTCATTCTTGCTAGCCATTTTGGGGTATTTACCTTCTTGGAGAAAGGTCTTGATATCGTGATACCAGGGTTTGTTATCTTGTATCTTTTCCATTGTTAAACAGTAGGCGGGCCGACTTTCGATGTCTATTTTCATCGGTTGAACTTCGGCTCCCCCTGTTATCTAGATCATAGATGCTAGTGTAGCTAGTGCATCTGCGAACTGATTCTGAGTTCTCGGGATGTATGTGAAAGTGATTGCCTTGAATTCTTTAATCAGCTCTGTTAAGTGTTGATGATATGGTACCAGTTTGGGGTCTTTAGTCTTATATTCCCCTCTTGTTTGTAGTATGATGAGCGACGAATCCCCGTATACCTCTAATTCACGGATTCCCATTTGGCAGGCCATTTATGCTTCATATTCTGCGATGTTATTGGTATAGGGAAATGTAAGTCTCATCGCTGCAAGGAATTGAGTGACGTCCGGGGATATCAATACTGCCCCAACCCCACAACCGAATACATTGGCAGCTCCATCGAAAAACAGTTTCCATTTAGCATTCTGCTCTATCCCAAAGTCTTCTACCAGCATATCTTCCACTGTCAAGATATTTTCATCCGGAAATTGGGCTTGTAGTTCTTGGGAACCTGTCTCGACAGGGTGTTCCGCCAATTGGTCGGCTAAGGCCTGCCATTTCATCGAGTTCTGATTTATGTATGTGATGTCGAACTCAGATAGGAGCATTTGCCACTTAGAAATTCTCCCTATCAAGGCTGGTTTCTCTACCAAGTATTTCAAGGGATCGTGTCTTATTAGTAGCTCGATATGGTAGTAAAGGGTGTATTGCCTTAGCCGATGCATGACCCAAATTAGAGCACAACATGTCTTCTCCACCTCTGAGTATCTCTGTTCCCCATCTGTGAACTTCTTGCTCAGATAATATATGGAACGCTCTCTTCCCTCTTCATCTTTCTGCCCCAGCACACATCCCATGGATTCAGGGAGTATAGTGAGGTATAAGAATAAAGGTTTTCCTTGCTTCGAGACTATCAAGACTGGAGGTTTTATAAGGTAGTCTTTGATTGCCCTGAATGCTTCTTCACATTCATCGTCCCATTCTATTGTGGCGTTCTTCTTCAACAGACGGAATAGTGGCCGGCATTTGTCGGTGAGTTGTGAGATAAATCGAGCTATGTAATTTAATCTTCCCAATAAGCTTCTTACTTCTTTAACAGATCGTGGGGAAGGTAATTCTAATATGGACTTTACCTTGTCAGGATCGATTTTAATGCCTTCTTGACTTATGACAAACCCTAACAATTTCCCCGTTGTGACCCCGAAAGTACATTTTTCTGGGTTTAACTTGAGCTGGAATTTTCTCAGTCGTTTAAACAATTTCCTCAGGATATCTATATGGCTTTCTCCTTCTTTGGATTTGGCTATCATGTCGTCGACATATACTTCAACCTCTCGATGCATCATATCGTGAAGTATAGCGACCATGGCTCTTTGATACGTTGCCCCGGCGTTTTTTAAACCAAAGGGCATGACTTTGTAACAGAAAGTCCCCCACGTTGTGATGAAGGTCGTTTTGGTTTTATCTTCCTCAGCCATTTTTATTTGATTATATCCTGAGAAACCGTCCATGAATGAGAAGAGATGGTCTCCCGCAGTGTTATCTACTAAAACATCAATATGAGGTAGGGGGAAGTTGTCCTTTGGCGTAGCTTGGTTTAAGTCCCGAAAGTCTATGCATACGCGTACTTTTCCGTTCTTTTTCATGACGAGGACTATATTTGCTACCCACTCTGGGTAGTCGGATACTTCAATGAATCCTACTTCTAGCAGTTTCTTGACTTCTTCTTTGATTTTCAGTAAGATGTCAGGCCTAAATCTTCTCAGTTTTTGTTTTTTAGGTTTGACATCTTCCCTTATGGGAAGCCTGTGAACTACTATTGACTGGTCTAGCCCTGGCATGTCACCATATGACCAGGCAAACACATCTGCATATTCCATTAATAGCTCGGTTATCTCATGTTTTTGTTCGGCACTTAAACTGGTCCCGATTTTGAGGTTCTTAGGGTTTTCCATGCTTCCTAGATTTACTGTCTCCACAGGCTCGTCGATCGAGATTCCGCTTTGTTCATGTTTTAGCCAATTTTCTTGTATTATTTCGTGGTCTAAGATATCGCTTTCAACAACTGACCCAGCAGCGTTGGAAACGATATCAACGTTTTTACTTTTTACCTGCGCAAAATATCCTTGATGTTCGATGCTAGGAGATCTGAGTAACATGAAAGCATATATATAAGAAGGAAAAAAAACTGTAATTGAACTTGATAAAGAGTCTCAATAAAATTTGTTTAATAATTTTTCTCTACTTTTGAGCTAACCTAGCGCTACCGATAGGATAATAAAACCAATTGTTCAGAGCCGGATGCTGGTTGGAGGTGCGGGGGATTGATTTCCCTTTGCTGTCGTCCTCCTCATTTATCCACAGCTCTTGAATGATGTTTGCCTTTCGGAAAGATTGTTGGAGAGGTGGGATGCACATCTAGGTTTCGATCAGCTTCCCCTTCATTCTGCCTTTGACACCTTTTGTTTGCGCTTCTTCTGCGGCGGTAAGAATGTACCCTAGTCCAAACGTCCCATGCTGCCCCTCTTTAAACTGATGGCCCTCCTTGCTGGTTACCATGTTCACTTCATTGAAGATCTGTAGCCCCAGGTCTTCTGAACCCTCTTCCCCAATGTAAGGTATGGCAGTCTCCTTATATATGGCGTAATCCTGCTCGCCCAGTACAGTGACTATCTGCCCGTTTGCGATGAATTTGACCTTTTAGTGGAGACTAGAGGGGATGGCTCCAGCAGCATGTATCCAGGGTCGTCCCAAAAGCAGGTTGAAAGACCTTGGAATGTCAAGGACCTGGAAGGAGATGTGGAATATTTGTGGACCGATTTCCACCGGTATGCCCACCTCCCCTACTATGTCTCTTTTTGACCCGTCGAAGGCGGCAGTGGGTTGGTGTTGACATTAGGTGCTGGGGCGTTTACGAAATCCAATTGTATGATTCCTGCATCAATTAAGTCTTGGATTTTGTGCCGGAGCCTCCAGCACCTATCTGTGGAATGCCCCTCCTGACCCATGTGGTAGTCACACTTGAGGCTTGAGTCGAAATTCTTGGGCTTGTATCGGTCGTTGGGGATCTCGAAGCTAATTAAGTTGTCTGCCTTCAACCGAGCGAAGACTTGACTAAGTGGGATGGGGATTGGAGTGAACTGCCTTGGGACCCTGACAGCCTGAGTTTGACCCGTTGTGGGTTGCTGGACTGGGGTACTCGTGGTCTGAAATGTAACACGAGTCTTGGCTTTTTCTGCTTTACCGGAGTGGACCGTGCTGACAGTGGACTCTTTAACTCTGTTTCCTCCCACAGGCCTTTATGTCGGTGTGACCCTAGGAGGCTCCATTGTTTGGAGTCTACCGGTGGTGATGGCATTCTCAATCCTGCACCCCGCAGCCACTACCTCTGCAAAACTGGACGAAGTCTGGCCTACCAGGTGTGAAAAGTAGGTCTTATCCAGGGTATTGACAAATATGGATGTCAATTCCTTCTCAGATATCGGGGTTGCTACCCTGGCGGCCTGAGCTCTCCAACGCTGAGCATACTCCTTGAACGGCTCAGCATGTCTTCTTCGGAGACTCCCCAGGTCGATTACAGATTGGGCGACTTCAATATTGAACTTATATTGATCATAAAACGCCCGGGCTAGCTTCTCCCAGGTGTTGATAATGTTGAAGTCCAGGTGGGCATACCAGACCAATGCAGGGCCTGTGAGGCTGTCCTGGAATGTCTGGAGCATGAGCTAGTCGTATTGAGCATACTTGCTCATTTTCCGGGCATATAGCCTGGTATGCATTTTGGGGCAGCTGATCCCATCATACTTTTCAAACTCTGGGGTCTTGAACTGTTCAGGGTATATCTCTTCCCTGTATGCTGGCAGATTGGTGATTCCGGCCTGCTCAAAACCATAAGGGCCTTCAATGCTTTTCATCTTGTCATGGAGCTGTTGGAAGAGTCGCTTCTCCATCTCCTTCTGCCTCTCTTCCATTTCCCTCTTTAGGTCGTCAGAAGGAGATGGATTCCTTGACTTTGGCTTGGCATTTTTCCAATTGTGCTTCTAAGGCCTTGTTCCTTTAGTCGGATTCTTTGAAACGTCCCTTCCAGATGTCTTTCTTATGATCCGCGGCTTCAAAGTATACCTCCATTCGGGCCCTGACCTGCTCCAGGTAGATTTTTGTCTCTGGGTTGATCTTGTCTGGTCTTGGTTGGGTGACGTCTGGAACCTGGTACGCTCTTTCCCCTGTTTGGTATAGCTGGCGGATTACAAACTCTCTGGTGGCTCGGTGTTTTCCCACTTCGCCATCTAGCTCCCTGAGGTCTACATTCGGGCTTTCAATTCTGGCTTCCCAAAGTGCTTTGACCTCTGCCAACTTCACAAACTTCTCAGCTACTAACAGGTTCGGATCTTGATACTCAAAGGTAACTGCTTGTACCGAGGGCCGATAAACTATGTCTTGGATAGTGCCGAACTGGCGGACCACTGAGTTTGGGTGATATCCGATACATCCACTGATTCCGATTAAAGGCACGGCTTGGAAGTTACTGCAGGTCAAGATAATTTTGTTACAGCAACTCCACTTGGCTGTCCATAGAATGTCCTCGGCACTGAAGCTCCTAAGTAGCTCTACCCAACTGTGGCTGGTAAGGTCGCCGGGTAGCTTTACCTTTTCTATACATGAATCCACCAGATCCACCTGTTGGGCTAGGGTTTTCCTGACCATGTTCAGCCCGAAGCATTTGAGGTGGCTTACAAACCATATTAGCAGAAGGTTGAGGCTGGAGCGAAGGATCCCCTGGCCTTTTTTCTTAAGGAAGTTTAAATTCCGGATCTGTTTAGCCAGTAGAGCCGGGATGTAGGATCTTCCCTCCAGGAATTGGGTCACCAGCTCTGCAACCCTGTAGTGAATATAGAAGGTCCCGGTGGGGAACAGTATGGTGGCGAAGGCTGTCAAGATGAAAGCGTTCACCCTTCTCTGTCTGTAAGTCTTGGGGTCCCCACACAGGATGTCCTTTCTATCCCCATTGTCCTCTCGGGCGATAAACCGGGCTTCTAAATCATCCATTCGTATGCAATATCCATTACAGTCTGCTAAGGCTTTATTGACTGCTGTTTTACGGATCCTAATAATCTGCTGAAGGTACCGGCTGGCCCGGCCTCAAGGTCTGGCATATAGATTTGATCAGTCAGTATTGGAGCCTGTAGCAACTGGGTGTACTCTTCCAGGGTAGGGGTGATCTCATGCGGCCCGATAAAGAAAGCAGCAGGCTCGATTTCCCATAATTGGAGCATGGCCCGGACTAAAGGCAAATTCACCTCTATCTTTGTCAGTGAGAGGACGGGGCCGATCTTTTGCTGGATGAAGGCCTGCTCCTCTAGGTTGTACAAGGTGAACCAATGGTCCAGTACCAATTTTGGGTCCAAGGGTTTGTACACCCGAATTTCTTTGCGGAGGAGATGGTCGACTGTACTGCTAGCCATCTATTATAATAAGAAACAACCTAGTTACAAACAGAACTATGAAAATGTTACAGGGAAATAGTCCCGAACTCCAAGGACAAAATAACAAACCATTACATTGTCATCCAATTGTCAACCCCTTATGATGTTATGTATGCAAGTAGGTTGGTTCTAACTGGTTCCCGAGCTCTATGGCCTACCGCATTCTCGGAGAAATGGATCTCAAGCCATATCGAAGCATAGGGTGGGGTAGCTTAATCAGTCCCGAACGGTGAATCAACTCACTTCGCCCGAAACCTACACAATGGCTCCCCGTCTTAGTTTTCTAGGACTGTCTGGGTTCGACCGCATCTACTCACACAAACATATGTATGCATGTTGAACCCCCACAATAAAGAAAAACTGAAAATCTAATTAATCCCTGAAAGGTTAGCAAAAGAATGAAACACATTTCTTAGAGATAACAAATTGAAGAGATTCAGGTGGCTAGCCTACTGGCATGGGTCCCCAGTGGAGTCGTCATCCTGTCGAGTCTAATTTTTGAATTCCCATTCCTAATCCGATCTAGACTAGACCTTATGCTCATCTAATATAGATCCTCGACTTGAGTTAAGAATTTCGTTTGATTTTTGGAGTCGCCACCCAACTGTTGTTGGGAAATATTGAATCAAGACTAAAGGAGCGGATTAATCTTAATTTGGACCACTAGTCGTCGTTATTTCCTTTTTTCGTTTTTTGTGAAAAAGGAAAAGGGAAAACCATAGTTTCTAAGTCCGGAGGGTAACCTATTAAAACCTTTACGATTACCACCTAATCTCCTGAAATTGTTCCTATTTAGAAATGTGCTTCATTGTGTTTCTGTTACTTTTTATTATATTATTTCAAGAAAATGATTTTTTTTTATTTCATTTTATGTGTTGACCCGAATGGGTGCCTACGTACCTGCTACTCAGGATCAAACAAGTCGTAGTTCGCTTTTCTAAAAAATTTTAAGTGTGTTGGTGAATTTTAATTTATGTTTTTACCATTTTTGGGATTTTTTTCTAAAAAATTTAAGCCTAATGCTTTAATCTGATTTTTGAAAATGATTTTTAGGGAAAACATCAATTTTGGATTATTTGAACAAAAGGATTTTTTTTTTAAGTGCTACTAAAAACTATTTTTTTTATGATTCTTTTATAATTTTTGAAATTTTTTATGATTTTTTATGATTTATTAATTGATTTATGATTTTTATTCCTAAGTCATTATCTATCCTATTTTGAAATCTAGAATTTAAATTATTATTTTTTTCCTAATATTTTTTATTACTTTTCTTACGTTTTTATTTCTTTATTTTATTTTTTATATATATTTTTATATTTTTTTCTTATTATTATTATTTTTTACATTATTAAATTTCTAGAAAAAATCTAATTTCTATATTTTACCCTATTTATTGAAAATAAAACAAAAAGAATAATAAATAAATAAATAACAAATTAATAAATCAATAAATAAATAAATAAATTGGAATTAAATAAACAAACAAAATAAATTAATTAAAAAAAAATCCTGAAAAATCCCGACTTACCTGGATCCGGGTCGGGTCGGTCGGGTCGAATCGGTCGGACACGGCGGCGGAGGAGGCTCGTTCACGGCGTTCCGGCGGTCTTTTGACGCGGGTGAGGTGTCGAATCTTAGCTTCTCGAGGGTGCTGAATCCAATGGTAGTGGTGGTTCACTCCCAGATCGCCTCCTGGTGGTGGTTCAACTCCGGTCGGTGCTCGCGGTTTTGGACTCTTCTCCGATGCTCTCCGATTCACTCCTTTCTCTCACTTTTTCTCGATTGTGATCTGTGTTTTGGCTTCCTCACCTCCTCCTCTATTTATAGGCACTTGAAACCGAGCTAGATAAGCTCGGATTTCCTCCGATCGAAGCTAATTGGATTTTCAGTTAAAAAACCAACTTCGATTTGTGTCTATCCATCGATTTGTTGCGATTTGATTCCAATTAGATAATGTTTATCTTATTTCTGTTGAAGATCCGTTGGATTTGTGCAAAAAATCGAATCGAAACAGCCGAAATACGAATTTTTCCTTCCGCCGGCGATCTCGGGCTCGAGGTAGGAGACGATCATGCGCCCGGCGCGTGCACTTCCTCCAGCCAATCAGATGCTACCACATGTCTTGGGTAAATGAAAAATTCGCAAAACGCAGAAACTGCTTCCCCCGCGTTTCGAACCCATGATCGAGCTCCCCTGCGCGCGCCTTAGCCATGGTCCGGACCAGCTGAGCTAGCCCATTTTCCTGATTTTCTTTTATTCGCAAATTGCATATATGCAATGCGATTTTTTTATTTTTTTGTATTTTTTGAAATTTCAAAAATTTGTAAAAATTATTTATTATTTATTATTGCCCTTTCTTAAATCATTTTTCAAAATTGATGTTTTTTCCTATTTATTTTTATTTTTTGAATATTTTTAATTATTTATGCTAAATTAGGGGAAAATTGGAAAAAATTGGAAATTGATTATTATTGATTATTACTCCTTCCTAGCGCAAAAATGGGGTGTTTACATCTACTAATTAAGCTCCAAAACCACTTCACATATCCAGGTAATCCGACTTACCTGGATCCGGGTCGGTGCGCGGGTCGGGTCGGTCGGGTCGAATCGGTCGGACATGGCGGCGGAGGAGGCTCGTTCACGGCGTTCCGGCGGTCTTTTGACTCGGGTGAGGTGTCGAATCTTAGCTTCTCGAGGGTGCTGAATCCAATGGTAGTGGTGGTTCACTCCCAGATCGCCTCCTGGTGGTGGTTCAACTCCGGTCGGTGCTCGCGGTTTTGGACTCTTCTCCGATGCTCTCCGATTCACTCCTTTCTCTCACTTTTTCTCGATTGTGATCTGTGTTTTGGCTTCCTCACCTCCTCCTCTATTTATAGGCACTTGAAACCGAGCTGGATAAGCTCGGATTTCCTCCGATCGAAGCTAATTGGATTTTCGATTAAAAAACCAACTTCGATGTGTGTCTATCCATCGATTCGTTGCGATTTGATTCCAATTAGATAATGTTTATCTTATTTCTGTTGAAGATCTGTTGGATTTGTGCAAAAAAATCGAATAGAAACAGCCGAAATACGAATTTTTCCTTCCGCCGGCGATCTCGGGCTCGAGGTAGGAGACGATCATGCGCCCGGCGCGTGCACTTCCTCCAGCCAATCAGATGCTACCACGTGTCTTGGGTAAATGAAAAATTCGCAAAACGCAGAAACTGCTTCCCCCGCGTTTCGAACCCATGATCGAGCTCCCCTGCGCGCGCCTTAGCCATGGTCCGGACCAGCTGAGCTAGCCCATTTTCCTGATTTTCTTTTATTCGCAAATTGCATATATGCAATGCGAATTTTTTTATTTTTTTGTATTTTTTGAAATTTCAAAAATTTGTAAAAATTATTTATTATTTATTATTGCCCTTTCTTAAATCATTTTTCAAAATTGATGTTTTTTCCTATTTATTTTTATTTTTTGAATATTTTTAATTATTTATGCTAAATTAGGGGAAAATTGGAAAAAATTGAAAATTAATTATTATTGATTATTACTCCTTCCTAGCGCAAAAATGGGGTGTTTACATCTACTAATTAAGCTCCAAAACCACTTCACATATCATATATTTACACTCCAATCATCAATTTATCATTACTCAACATTCAAATCAGATTTAGCAAGAAACTTTAAGCTTAAATTCCATCTTCATAGTGGTGGTTACAACTACATTTAACAATCCATTACATATCTTCAATTATCATGCATCATCCTTCATTTTTATCATTTAATCCAACACTCAAAAATACATAAAACATATTAAATCATGGATTAATTTCTAAATTACTGAATGACACTCAAGAATCTTCAATATGTCATCTTAATTTAGCCTATTTTATACTATTGTTTCCTTAACTTTCCCTACTTACTCCAATTGCAAAATATTGTTTCTTCATTACTAAAATACCATTGGATTAATTATTTACTTAGCCACAAGATCAGTTTAGAGGCATTTTGGTCATTTTACCCAATTGATCTCTAAATTAAAAATTTTTCTTTTCCAATTATCTTCAAATATTTTGTAATTGATTTTATTCAACTAATTAAGGTATTGAGGCCATATTTAAGGTCTTTAAGAAACTTCAGGTTTAAATTCGATAAAACCGTCTTTAAAGAGATCACTTTTGGTAAATTGTCTCCAAAATTTAAGAGATCACTTTCAATAATTTAAAATTACTCCAAATATCTTTAATTTAAGTTGTTTAGTAATTTCGGCCAACTTCAAAGTCTCTAAATCAAGTTTAGTAGCAAAATATTCATTTTGCAAAATTGACCTCTAAACTTATTTTTTTTCTTTTTTAATTGACTCTAAATAATTCATTAATGATTTTATTAACTTAATTAGAGTCTTGGAATTTTATTTCAGATCACTAAGCTATTTTAGAGTTATTTTCGATAAATCAAGTTTAAGGGGATAATGGTCATTTTGGAAAAATCTGACACTAAATTTTGTAAATCCTCTCTTAATTAACTTCAAATTTTTCATCTTAATTCCATTGACCTTATTTAGAATTTTGTGGTTTTTCAATTTATATTATGTTATCATTTTCTTTCTACTTGTAATTTTTTGTTTAAATACTTATGATTTATTTTTTTTAACAATAAAACTTATATGAGTTTTATATTTTGATTTTTTTTTATAAATTGATAGTAATATTTTGACTAATATATATACCTAATAGAATGCTAGAAGAATTTTTTTTTTTTTATCATTTTACAAAGTATATGAGTACTTGTAATCGATACATAAAAGAAATTTAAATTTACTATTCTACTCACTAGATTGTGTTGAGGGTACATTTATCTTTATGTATATAAGATATATTATAATTGCAATGATAAGTGAATATTTTTCTACAAGTGATTCTAATATTGATTTTAATACTATAGATCTGGCCCTCTTAGTAGTACAATTTTGTGTCCACCCTTGAGTAGAGGTATGAAATAATTCTTGTGAAAATTTATTATTAATCTTGTAAGTTTGATCTTTAAGATTGCTTCACTTGTGGAGAATACTGAAAATATTTAGCAAACTTACAATATATGAAATTGATATTGTAAACACCGTACATTCCTTCCCTAAAATGAGATTAATGAACACCCAAAAGATTATTAACAAAACAAATAAAATATTTTAGACTAGAACAATTCACAAAAGTTTAGATTTTCAATTGAGATCGTCTATTAAAGGAAATATGGTACTTTTGGTCAACTTTATATTTTATGAGGGATGGGGGAGAAGGGCAATCAAATATGTTACATTTTTCTAGGAGACATCATATCAACTACAAGAGCCGTAATTAAAAACTACATTTATAGGGAAATTTCTTGTAAAGGCCCAAATTATATAAATAAAGTGTTTTGAATGTTTAGATTGATAGGACAGGTTTTTTTGTGGATCACATATCTTTACAAGATATCGCATCTTAAAATAATTTCCTAACCAATGATAGTGCATATATTGATACAAAAGCTTGGATTAGAATAATCTAAATGGGATTATGTGTGCAAAGGAGATTTTACTAATCTTTAAAATGATAGATTTAAGGGCTCGTATTGATAAATGACTCTTGCTATAGCAAACAATGTAACAAGCTCCATGAAAGTGCATGTTCATTTCATGAACATTACAACACTCTTAGATTATAGAAAAGATGAACACACATCAATAAATACAATTTTTCAAGGCCAAATGGTCACACTCAAACAAAAGGCCAACCCACCTATTTACATGGATTGCATCCATTAGTGCCTCCCCAGTTTACCCAATACATGGAACAACACATATTATATCTCAATCTGGATGAGTGTATTTTATTTTTTGTAATTTCTTTTTCTTGTTTAATATTTTATTTTACAATATCTTATGATGTTTTCTATTGCTTTGTAATTTCCACCCTAAGATTTTCTTCTCTAGGTTTTTATTGTTTTATTAATCAAATGGATTTAGGTAGTTTCTTTTCTTTTCTTCTCCTTGTTTTTTCATTGCCCTAAAAGTAGGCGATTCATAATCCCACTTGATATGTATGAAGATTTTCTTGCAAAGTATAAAAAGCAATGCACATAATTGTTTTACTAGGTTATTGTGTTACATCAACCTTCTACTCCTTTTTTTTTCACTTATTTTTGGAAACTAGGCCAAGTTTGAACTTTAAAGTATATATTCCCATGAGAGATATAGATGTGAATGGTGGACTCAGTTTCGTCCAACCCTAAGTAGTGAATTCCTAAACTTAACCTCAATCAGAGGGTAACATTTCCAATTCCAAGTAGTTCCCAAAGGTTAACATAAGGTTACGTATGGAGATACACCTCCATATGGCCTCTCCATACCACTACATAATGCCAACAACCTTCATAAATGTGAGAGTATGTGATGCATGGTTCATTATTATTTATTTCAAATAAATTTAAGTTCATTCATATAGTGATCATCACAATTTCATAGACACTCGCAAATTACATTTTAATGCAAAGGAAATCAATTCATCTACTTATTCTAGTATTGATTATGATATTTTGGCAATCAATAGCATGACAATTAAACATATACAATTCACCTAACCTCACATATTAACCAATTTCATATAAATCAATTAAACATTCAAGTCTAACTAAATCTACAAGCACATAACAAGTATAATACTCATTTGACCATTTACTACTGGTCGTAATAATTCGGGGTAGTTCGGCCTCAAAGTTAATGTCGCTTGATGAGAAAAATAATGATTTATAAGTTCAAGTGTGCCAACTTATCTAAGTGTCTTAATCAAATTTGCTAGATTTATCGATTTTAGTTATTTTAGTGTTTTAGCCATAACTGTTTTGTTTTAAGTCCAATTTTTGTATTCTTGCAGTTGTTTTAAAATTTTTTAAGTTTACTTTTCATTTTTTTTTTGTCATTTTGATCATTTAGGTCACAAAAAATTAAGTTTCCTTTTGAACAATTTTGTAGGTCAATTTTTCGAGTTCATTTTAAAGCTTTTTTCTTCTAATTGGGCCTAATGCTTATAGGAAATCATTCCTAATCAACTTGTAAATATATTTAGGCCTTTATTAGGTGTGCGAGGTTCATTTTATCTGCTATGGGTTTTAGATTTTTGGTTAAATAATCAAGATTGATCATCCTTACTTCCAGTTTCACCTATTCTCCACCTATGCGTCTGTAATACACATATTTTTTTTATCTTATATAAATAAATAAATATATGTATAAACATAATAAATGGCAATGTTGTAAATAGGATAATGGGACAAAGGTAATTTCATCTTTTTCTAGTCGGACTATAAAAACAGAATAACTTAGGGTTTCTCCTTTTTCACACTTAGACAACTTACAGTCATATAGAGAGATAGAAGGCGAAAGAACCCTGTGAGAAAACTTAAGGCAACTAAAGAGAAGTCAAGCAATTAATTGAACAAGTAAGGATCTTTATATGAATTTTAAATTATGTGTTTGGAATTAGACCTCATGGGTATTGTGTGCGCATCGGGACTCAAGATTTGAGTAGGAACGATACAAGAACGGAGAATCAACTGCTTAAGGATACGATCATGGAATTTTTGAAGTAAGTAATATAATCCATGTAATTTATTTATAATTACATGTTTTAGAGATGTAATCGAGCTTATGAATAGAGAGGATTAGGTTTAAGAGAAATTGGAATGAAGGATTAGGAGTTCGTGGAAATTGTCGAGGGTAACACTGCCTACCGACACGGTCATGTTTCGACCGTGTTAAATCCAAAAGGTACACTGAGAAATACACGACCTCCCAATACAGTTGTGTTTCGACCATGTTGAGTTAAGGGTAACAGAGCCTCCCAACATGATCGTGTTTAGACCTTGTTGAGTGTGAAAGTTACACCGAGAGATACACGACCTCTTAACGCGATTATGTTTCAACTGTGTTGAGTCAAGGGTAACACGACCTCCTAATACGGTCGTATTTAGACAATGTTGAAACCAAGTTTTACATCGAAAGATAGACGACCCTTAATACGGTCATACTTTAGCCTGTGTTGAGCAACACGATCCCTAACATAATCGTGTTGAATAAAGTATAATATAATTATATATTCATTTAACTTCAAATTAAACTAATTTCCATACAACCTAGATAGCTAGTAAGGCCTTAAAGAGATTAAAGGAATATGATTAAGAAAGTTAAGAATTAATATTGATCTTAGATTAAGTACTAAGAAGAACTTATTGTTTTTACAGATTTCCTTTTATATTAAGTCCAAGTTCGGGAAGTGCTTAAGGCTAGGAATCAAGTTACCTATAACTTATGTGCTATTCTGTGTTTGCTTAAGTTAGTATATGTGTTTTGATTAAGTTGAATGATTTGGCTTAAGTGTTTAAGTTATATGCTGTATGTGCTTGGCTCGGCTTAGGAGCCCGTAGTGGCAGATCCCTAGGGAGCACCCCAATGATCTTTATGTGACGTTGTCCCTAGTGGAGTTGTGCTTGGAAATGATTTGGGCTGAATGTTGATTAAGTGGTTAAGTGTACATGGGTGTGAGGCCTGTAGTGGCAATTCTCATCACTAAATCATGCTTCAGTGTGTTAAGTGTGTTAAGGGGGTCATGAGTACCCTGCTGCTACTTGTGGACATAAATTGTCATATGAAATGGTTTTTTGTGTTTAAGTATTTCATAATGTGTGTGACACTTGTTCATGTTGTTCATGCATGTGTGTTTGTGTTATACGTACTAGGCATTAGCCTATCCTTCGGGGAACTTATTTTTAGATGCCGGTGTTGAGGGAGATGAGAACCTAGAATATGACTTGGGTTTGAGTGAGTCATAAAGAGAGAAAGACGAAGATTACCATTATTATTATGATGATTAAGATTTAGAGGATTGTGTTATTTGGCTGTGATAGGCAATAACTTTTTTAGGGATGTTATTTTGTGTTAAAAAACTTCCGCTGCGCTAGATGTTTGATATGGTTTAAGTTATTATTTGAATTTTGAGGATATATGAAATACTTTTATATAGGAATTACAGGTTAAAGTGTATCAGAGTTGATTCAGAGCCTTGACGTGTTCTTGTGAGATAAGGACATGTTACGGGTAATAGCGCAGATCAAGTTTCGGGGTGCAAGAGCTTAGGTGGTATCAGAGCTTTAGTTTTATGATCTTTAGAGACTTAAGTTTGAATCTATAGAGAATAGGTTCTTGATCCTTATGAATTAAGTTTTGATCTATAGAGCATAGGTTGTTGATCTTGAAGAGCTTGGGTAATAATCCTTAGAACTAAGTGATGATCAGTAGACATAAGTTTTAAACAATAAAGCTTAAGATATGATCTTTAGAGGATTAAGCACTGGATCTATAAGATAGTGAGACATGAAGAGAGTGGGTAAAATATATGACGTTTACTTAATTATGTAATTATTTTCTTGTATTATTACTTTACTTGTATTCTTCTAACTGCTAAGCTTTATGTATGAATAGACCTATGTGTAGTGATATATGTGTATATACTTACTATGAAACTGACCATGACTGATACTAACATAACTAGATCCGATTGTCTCTTCTTAAATAGAATGCCTCCAAGAAGAATCACTGGATTAGGAACTGGAAGGGGTGCTAGGCGTTATAACCCTAATGTAGAAGAAGTTTAGAACCTATGGCCACAAGGGGAAAGAAGTTAGATGGCTGAAGAGACAGTTCAGCTATTGCATACTATGAACCACCTGGTGGGATTACTGGCACAACAACACTAAGCCCTTAATGTCCCATAGCATAGAAATGCCAATGAACTCATCAGCTTTGATAGGCTCATAAGAGTAGCTAAGGAATTTAACCCTATAATGGATGACCCAATCGAAGCTGAAGATTGGGTACAGGAAATTGATAAAACTTTTGCTGCCTTCTAGATACCAGAAGATAGGAAGTTAAATTATGTTGCATTCATGCTAAAGGGAACTGCAACAAAATGGTGGGCTTTGGTCTTTAGACTTGCAGGGGAATGCATGAATTAGGCGGTGTTTAAGGACCTGTAGAGATATTTCCCTAGTAGCTCTAGAGATAGAATGGAGAATGAATACTACAATTGTGAACAGAGGAACTGAATAGTTGAAGAGTATGAGGCAAAGCTAAATCACTTCATTCAGTTCTTTCTTGAAAATGTACACAATAATGATAGGTCCCGAGCCAAAGGTTCCTAAGAAGATTGGAATTGGACCTACAACTTGCAGTAGGGGCCTTTCAACTAAATACATATGCTGAAATGGTGGACAAAGCGAAGTACCTTGAGCAGAATAAGAAAATTATAGAATAACAGAGGAGTCGTAGAGCAGCAATAGGTCTGGGAAAAAGACTTACCTCTAGTGGAATGGGACAAGACAAAGGTAAAAGACATCACTTTTTGCAAAGCAAAACACCCAAAGTTGTAGCCCCTCCTCTCTAGATCAAGCAAGTGCCTTTGGCACTCACTGTAATAGGCACAAATGCTAAATGTCCCAGATGTTACGGACCTCATGAGTTAAGAGAGTGCAGATGGCTAGATAGGGCATGTTTCTCTTGTGGAAAGATAGGGCACATTAGCAAACATTGCACTGAAAGGTCAATTCCCATAATCTTCTGTCATGTGTGAAACCAGAGGGGACACAAGGCAATCAATTGTCCTTAGGGACAAATTAGAAACCAAACAGGGTCAGTTCAATAGGCAACTAAACCTCTAGTGAGAGGACAAGGAGGTAGACAACAGGCAGGAGGTCCTAGACAAAGAGTTCTTACTAAGGTGTTTGCCATTCATCAACAGTAGCACCAGGATATCCTAGATGTGGACAACATTGCACGTATGCTTCCAGTACACTCCTACAATGCATATGTGCTATTTGATACTGGTGCGTCTGTATCTTGTGTGTCTGAGAATTTTATCTATGCATGTGCTTTGGATGTTGAAAATATGAATGATTTCTTGGCTGTTAGTACTCCTTTGGGAGTAGGAGGAAGAATAAGTAGGATATGTAGAGGAGTGAGAATAGAAATATATGGTAGGGTGATGCTAACAGACCTCTTGGTATTAGAGATGATAGAGTTTGACATTATTTTGGGTGTCAACTAGATATCAAAATATCATGCCACCATTGATTGTTACAACATAGTGGTACAGTTTAATATACCCGGGGATGGATATTTTAAATACAAGCTAAAAGTGCTGAGACCCATTAGATTGCCTACTTATGAGATGTGGGGAAAAAGTGTATTGATAACCATATTTGTGGAAGTTAGTGAAGAAGTTAGGATGGAAGAAGAACCGATAGTGAGGAAATTTCTTGATGTGTTTCCAGAAGATCTTCCTAATTTACCCCCAGCCAGGGAAATATGATTCAACATCGACTTGGTACGGGGTACAGTACCCATATTAAAACCAGCCTACAGGGTGGCACCAATGGAGTTGGAAGAATTAAGGAAACAATTACATGAGCTACTAGATAACGGTTTTATAAGACCCAGTGTCTCTCCTTAGGGTGCACCAGTCCTATTTGTGAGGAAAAAAGATGGAAGCATAAGGCTTTATATAGATTACAGGGACTTAAACAAGGTCACAATAAAGAACAAGTATCATCTTCCTAGGATAGATGACTTGTTTGACCAGTTACAGGGAGCTCAAGTGTTCTCTAAAGTTGACCTGAGATTAAGCTACCATCAATTAAGAATCAAAGAAGAGGACATTCAAAAAACAACATTCAAGACTAGATATAGGCACTACAAGTTTCTAATGATGCCCTTTGGATGAACGAATGCACTAGCTACATTCATGGATTTAATGAACAGAGTATTCACGAATTTTCTAGATAAGTTTGTAATCGTCTTTATAGACGATATCCTAATATACTCTAAAAGTACTGAGGAGCATGAAGGACATTTGAGACCAGTATTGGGCAAATTATAAGATGAGAAGTTGTATGACAAATTTAGTAAATGTGAATTATGGCTAGAACAATTAGTATTTTTAGGTCATGTAGTTAACAGGCATGGGATATTTATGGACCTAGAAAAGGTGAGAGCGATAGTAGACTGGCACTGACTGAAAATAGTTATAGAAGTAAGAAGTTTCCTAGGTCTAATAGGCTACTATAGGAGATTTGTAGAAGGGTTTTCTAAAATAACAACTCTTCTTACCAGATTAACAAAGAAAATTGTGAAGTTCGAATGGGATGACACATTTGAAGCCAGTTTTCAAATGCTCAAAGCGAAACTGGTGTCAACGCCAATTTTAACTTTACCTAAGAGTGGAGAAGAGTTTACAGTATATAGCGATGCCTCGATTCAAGGGTTGGGGTATGTACTAATGTAAGGTGGTCAATTAATAGCATATGCATCTTAACAATTGAAGTCGTATGAAAAGAACTACTCAACTCATGACTTGGAATTGGTAGTTGTAGTGCTAGCTTTAAAACTATGGAGACATTACTTATATGGAGAAAGGTGCAAAATCTTCATTGACCATAGAAACCTGAAGAACATATTTACGCAGAAAGAGTTGAACATAAGATAGAGGAAATGGTTGAAGTTAATCAAAGATTATGATATAGAAATACAATACCATCTAGGAAAAGCCAATGTAGTGGAAGATGCCCTTAGTAGAAAGAAACAAGGCAATATAGCCATTCTCATCACTTCATAGAAAGAGTTATTGGAAGACAAGCGCAAATTAGAGCTAGAAGTCTTAACACAAGAAGTGGGAGCAAAAACGACTACCTTAAGGATTCAGCCAACCATAATGGACATAATTAAATTGGGTCAAATGGAAGATAAGGATATTCAAGATATCAAGAGCATAATAGAACAAGGCAAGGCACTAGAATTCAACTTAGATACAGAAGGGACCTTGGGGTACAAGACAAGACTATGTGTGCCGAGGGATATGGAATTGAAGAGAGAGATAATGAAAGAGGTGCATCACTTCACTTATACAATACATCTTGGAAGTACCAAAATATACAAGGATGTAAAGAGCTGTTATTAGTAGAGAAACATGAGGAGAGAAATAGCAAAATATGTGGCCAAATGCATCATATGCTAGTAGATCAAAATAGAACACCAGAGACCAGTTGGAGAATTACAGTCTCTTCCAGTACCGGAGTGGAAATGGGAGTACGTGATAATGGATTTTGTTACAACCCTCTTGAATACCAAGGAGAAGCAGGATGCAATTTGTAGTTTAGGTTATAGTGGACAGATTGACCAAGTCTGCTCATTTTATACCTATCAAAGTAAGATATAAATTGGAGAAACTGGCTCAAATATACATACAGGAGATAGTCAAACTGCATAGAGTGCCAGTGACAATCACTTCTACTAGAGACATGAGGTTTGTGAGTAGATTCTGGAGTAGCCTACACAAGGCATTGGGCACCAAACTACAGTTCAATACAGCATTCCACCCATAGACAGATGGTCAGTCTGAAAGGATTATATAAATACTGGAAGATTTGCTCAAGGCATGTGCACTAGACTTTAGAGGGAATTGGAATGAGCATATACCTCTGGTGGAGTTTTCCTATAATAATAGTTACCAGGAAACCATATAGATGGCACCATATGAAGCTCTTTGTGGGAGAAAGTGCAAATCCCCACTACATTGGGATGAAATGGGAGAAAGATAGATTATGGGGCCGAAATTAGTACAAGAAGCAATAGACAAAGTGAAACTCATAAGACAGAGAATTCTGATGGCCCAGTCTTGACAAAAGAGCTATGCAGATAAGAGAAGACGCCCTTTGGAATTTTAAGTGGGGGGTAAGGTGTTATTGAGGATTTCTTCAACGAAGGGAGTGATCAGATTCGGGTTGAGGGGAAACCTAAACCTAAGGTATATAGGCCCGTTTAAGATCTTGAAAAGAATAGGCATAGTGGCTTACAGGTTAGTTCTTCTACCAAATTTGGTTGGGGTACATGATGTATTCCATGTATCCATATTGAGAAAGTATGTACCCAACCTAAATTAGATAGTAGCTTTGGAACCACTGAATGTATAGACGTCTATAGAAAGGCCAATCAGGACTCTGGTCACTAAAGAACAAGTACTAAGACGGAAAACAACCCCTTATGTTAAAGTGTAATGGACAAACCAAACAGAAAGGGAAGCGACATGGGAGTTAGAAGAAGAAATAAAGAAAAAGCATCTAGAACTCTTCCTAATTACAAGTAACTTTCAAGGATGAAAGTTTTAATAGGGGGGGAGGAGAGAGAATGTAATAAACATATTTTGTTTTATCTTATATAAATAAATAAATATATGTATAAACATAATAAATGGCAATGTTGTAAATAGAACAATGGGACAATGGCAATTTCGTCTTTTCCTGGTCGGACTACAAAAACAGAATAACTTAGGGTTTCTCCTTTTTCACACTTAGACAACTTACAATCGTATAGAGAGATAGAAGGCGAAAGAACCTTGCAAGAAAACCTAAGGTGACTAAAGAGAAGTCGAGTGGTTAATTGAACAATTAAGGATCTTTATACGAATTTTAAATTATGTGATTGAAATTATACCTCATGGGTATCGTGTGCGCATTAGGACTCGAGATTTGAGTAGGAACGATACGAGAACTGAAAATCAACGGCTTAAGGACACGATTGTGGAATTTTTGAAGTAAGTAATCTAATATGTGTAATTTGTTTATAATTACATGTTTTAGAGATGTAATTGAGCTTAGGAATAGAGAGGATTGGGTTTAGGAGAAATTGGAATGAAGGATTAGGAGTTCGTAGAAATTGTTGAGGATAACACGGCTTACCAACACTATTATGTTTCAATCGTGTAGAATTTAAAAGGTACACCAAGAAATACACGACCTCTCAATATGGTTATGTTTCGACCGTATTGAGTTAAGGGTAACGCAGCCTCCTAATACGGTCGTGTTTAAACCATGTTAAGTGTGAAAGTTTCACCGAGAGATACACAGCCTCTTAACACGATCGTGTTTCAACCGTGTTGAGTCAAAGGTAACACGGCCTTCTAACACGGTCGTGTTTAGATCGTGTTGAAACCAAGTTTTACATCAAAAGATACACGATCCCTAACACGGTCATACTTCAACCTGTGTTGAGCAACACGGTCCCCAATATGGCTGTGTTGAATAAAGTATAACATAATTATATATTTATTTAACTTCAAATTAAACTAATTTCCATGCAACCTAGATAGCTAGTAAGGCTTTAGAGAGATTAAAAGAATAGGATTAAGAAAGTTAAGAATTAATATTGATCTTAGATTAAGTACTAAGAAGAACTTATTGTTTGTACAAATTTCCATTCAGATTAAATCTAAGACTAGAAAGAGCTTAAGGCTAGGATTCAAGGTACGTGTAACTTGTGTATTGTTTTATATTTGCTTAAGTTAGTATATGTGTTTGAAATTGATTAAGTTGAACAATTTGGCTTAAGTGTTTAAGTTGTATGTTGTATGTGCTTGGCTCGGCCTAGGGGCCCGTAGTAGCAAATCCCTAGGGAGCACCCCAATGATCCTTGTGTAACGTTGTCCCTAGTAGAGTCGTGCTTGGAAATGATATAGGCTAAATGTTGATTAAGTGGTTAAGTGTACATGGGTGTGAGGCCCGTAGTGGCAGTTCCCATCAGTAAGTTTAAGGTTTAAGTGGACATGGGTATGGAGCCCGTAGTGGCAGTTTCCATTACCAAGTTTAAGGTTTAAGTGCACTTGGTTGTAGGGCCCGTAATGGCAGTTCCTATCACTAAATCATGCTCTAGTGCGTTAAGTGTGTTAAGGGGGTCATAAGTACCCTATTGTTGCTTGTGGACATAAATTGTCATATGAAATGGTCGTTTATGTTTAAGTATTGCATAATGTGTGTGACACTTGTTCATGTTGTTCATGCGTGTGTACTTATGTTATACATACTGGGCATTAGCTCACCCTTCGAAGAACTTATTTTTAGATGCAGGTGTTGAGGGAGATGAGAACCTAAAAGATGACTTGGGTTTGAATGATCCATAGAGAGAGGAAGACGAAGATTACCATTATTATTATGGTGATTAAGATTTGGAGGATTATGTTATTTAGCTATGATAGGCACTAATTTTTTTAGGAATGTTATTTTGTGTTCAAAATATCTATGGTTTAAGTTATTATTTGAATTTTGAGGATATATGAAATATTTTTATATAGGAATTATAAGTTAAAGTGTATCAGAGTTGATTTAAAGTCTTAACGTTTTCTTGTGAGATAAGGACACGTGGTGGGCAATAGCATGGTCGGGTTTTGAGGCGTTACAGTGTCTTATTTTTCATATTTAACTAATTGGTTTCATTCCCAACCTTTTTCTAATGATATTTATTATGTTTACATTTTAGAAATTTCATAAAACCTTATCAAACTTCTTTTTGGGTGCTAGTTTAGAGATTTGGAAGGGAACTTTCCATGTTTCCTACCTTTTTTCATCTTTAATCCATGTTAATCACTACCTAAGGTTCTTAAACATTAAAATCTACTTGATATATCAAAGAAAAGTGATTCTTAAGCCTCTCAAATATTTCAACTAGAGAAGGAGAAGTCTTAAGTTCATTTATTTCATTTATTTCCTATTCTTAAACTTTTAGACTTAAGAAAAGAAGGTTGTGCTTACACCGTCACTAACATGGCTTATGTTTGCATCATTTTTGTGGGTTCCTTGCTAAGTAAAATCTAAATACAAGATTAAATGTTACAATGACAAAATGTTTCTTACCATTCTATCCTAATTTACATAGAAAAATTACAAGGAAAAAAAAGAAACATGTACAAGGTGATGTCCTACACTTAGTGATCTTTAAGGTGGTGCCTCCTAGCTTCACTCACTCACCCCTCCTCTTGCCTTGGTGTTTGTCCTTTATTCCTCTATTTTCAAGCTCCTTAAGTGCTCTCTTATTGGTGTGGAAGGCTACTTGTAGTTGAGGGAAGTTTAGTAGTGGTTTTGGAGGTGTGGTTGGTGTGTAGGTGATAGTGTATGTGATACGATTCCAAGAGCTAAGATACGAGCACCAAAGAAGACAAAGTCAATCCGAGCTCTAGGTGGCAGTACGGGGTCTAAAAAGAGAGGACATAAGCGTCGGGAGGACCCAAGGCGAAGTTCGGCCAGCCTTAAGCCGGCCTTGAATAAAGGCCGGCCGAGTTAGCTTCAAGGCCGCCGGCCTTGGAGCCGGCCTAAATGAAGGCCGTCAGCCTTGGTGTTGGCCTAAATAAAGGTCGTCGGCCTTTGGGTGCCGGCCTATGTATTTAGGCCGCCGGCCTTGAATGGTTTCGCACAATTTTTCTAGGATGATATAAATAGGCGTCCTTAGGGTTTTTCAAGGGAGAATGTTATATTGGTTGTAAGAAAAACACATTTTGAGTGTGTGAATCTTCTTTGGAGATTCTTGAATATTTGAAAATTTGTTTTCCTTATATTCTACTTGTTCTTATCAGATTCTTGGTCCCTATAGAATTTGTGGCGAACATCGTTATTGAATTCTTAGAATTCTTTAACCCTAGTGATTGATTTATAGAACGCGGTCTCTATCGTTCTATGATTTGATTGCAAAACAGTTTAATTTTATTAATCTTGGCATCTATAGATTGATAATTTTATCCATATCTTTGATTTTATACGTTAGTACCAAAATCCAGAAAAACCTAAAAATTTGTGTTATTTGATTGTTGTTGACGTTTTGATTTGTGTGGAAGGATTCATATCTGAATCCGCATCATTTGGTATCAGAGCCAAGGTTGAATTCGTAAGGATTCAGAGCTAGAAGGATTCGTAAGGAGCAAAGGTCGAATTCGTAAGGATTCATAGCGAAGGATTCGATTAGAGCGTGGGTTAAATCAGTAAGGCTATTGAATCTCAACTCAATTGTAGTCTTAATTCAATACTGCTGTGGTTGGGAAATTTGGGAATTTATTTTGAATTGTATTGCTGTGAATTCGATTGTTGGGAGTGAATTGGTGATTGGGCTGTAGTTGAGAATTGGGGGTTTTGTGAATATTTTTTCTGAATTCAGTTGTTGGGTGTTGAATTGCTGTGAATTGGTGTTTGGGGCTGTTGTTGAGAATTGGGTTGTTGGTGAATTTCTATTGCTGACTATTGAATGGTAGAGATGTCGTCGCAAGGAAGTGTTCAAAACAACAACAATAGGAATGATGCTGATAATGGGGGTGAGGTTGTGACTAAGGCTGAGTTCAATCAAAATCTATGAAAATCTTAGATTGATTATGGAGAGATTGGAGGTTAGGGATAGAAGAAGCCATAGTGGTGCAGGAATTAGGAGGAGACACTCTAGTAGTGAATCTGATGCTAGTAGTGGAAGGAATAGGAGAGGAAACAATGTTGACAAGTGTAAGGGGATTGAAAGCATCAAGCTGAAAATTCCATCTTTCACTGGTAGTAATAAACCAGATGAATTCCTAGACTGGGTGCCACGGGTTGAGAAGGTGTTTGACTGTTATGAGTGAAATGAGCGCATGAAGGTGAAAATGGTGTCTCTAGCATTCTCTGAATATGCTAGTTTGTGGTGGGATAAATTACAAACTGAGAGACGTAGGGCTGATGAGGAGAAAGTGCGTTCATGGGCTTTGATGAAAAGGTTGATGAGACGCAAATTTGTGCCAGATTACTATAAACAGGAGATGCTGATGGAGTTGCAATCCTTGAGGCAGGGTAAGAAGAGCATAGAAGAGTATGTGAAGGAGTTTGAGACATTAGTGTAACTCGTTTCATCAATGGGTTGAAGATGGACATTGCCAGTGTAGTGGAACTCCGGCATTATCAGACTCTTGAGGATGTGATTAAATTAGCTAGTCGGGTAGAGCGGCATCAGTGCAGGCAGGATCAGAAATCATATCAACACCATAAGTCGGATGATGGTGAGAGGGAGAAAGAAAGGAAGGAAAAGGGAAAGGCAGTCGCTAGTGAGGCTGTTGACCAAACACAACAAAAGAGGAGCAGGGATATCAAATGTTTTAAGTGTTTAGGACTTTGCCATATTGCTTCTCAATGTCTTAATAAAAGGGTTATGGTCATCAAGGGGGATAAAGTTGAGAGTGAAGAAGAAGAACAGAAGAGTACTAAGGCAGAAGAGGAAGATGAAGACGTTATAGCGAGTCCAGTACAGGGAGACTTGCTAATGGTTAAGTAGGATGAAGCTGTTCATAATCAAAGAGCCAATTTATTTCATATCCAAGGCATGGTGCAGGGGAAGACTTGTTTGATTGTGGTTGACACAGGCAGTTGCACTAATGTTGCTTCAGCAAGCTGGGATACTAAGTTGGGTTTACAGGTGGAGCAGCATCCAAGACCTTATGCACTTCATTGGTTGAGTCCACAGGGAGCCGTTCATGTACACAAACAGGTTCGTGTTCCATTACTTAATGGTGATTATACTGACGAAATTGTTTATGATGTAGCTCCCATGTAAGCTACACATTTGATCCTTGGAAGACCTTGGCAATATGACCTCAAAGCCAAGTATGATGGATACACCAACGAGTATACCATTTAGCAACAGGGCAAGGCATACAAGCTTCTTCCTATGAGTCCAATTGAGGTACAACAAACAAGGTTGATTTGCCTTAAGAAGCCTAAGGGAAAGAGGAGTCTATTTATGTGGCCTGGCAGGATGGACGATACAGATTCGAGGTCGAATCTTTTTCAACATGGAGGGAATGATACGATTCCAAGAGCTAATATACGAGCACCAAAGAAGACAAAGTCAATCCGAGCTCTAGGTGGCAGTACGGGGTCTAAAAAAAGAGGATATAAGCGTCGGGAGAACCCAAGGCGAAGTTCGGCCAGCCTTAAGTCGGCCTTGAATAAAGGCCGGTCGAGTTAGCTTCAAGGTCGCCGGCCTTGGAGCCGGCATAAATAAAGGCCGTCGGCCTTTGGGTGCCAGCCTATGTATTTAGGCCGCTGAATGGTTTCACACAATTTTTCTAGGATGATATAAATAGGCGTCCTTAGGGTTTTTCGGGGGAGAATGTTATATTGGTTGTAAGAAAAACACATTTTGAGTGTATGAATCCTCTTTGGAGATTCTTGAATATTTGAGAATTTGTTTTCCTTATATTCTACTTGTTCTTATTAGATTCTTGGTCCCTATAAAATTTGTGGCGAACATCGTTATTGAATTCTTGGAATTCTTTAACCCTAGTGATTGATTTATAGAACGTGGTCTTTATCGTTCTATGATTTGATTGTGAAATAGTTTAATTTTATCAATCTTGGCATCTATAGATTGATAATTTTATCCATATCATTGATTTTACACGTTAGTACCAAAATCCAGAAAAACCTAAAAATTTGTGTTATTTGATTGTTGTTGACGTTTTGATTTGTGTGGAAGGATTCATATCCAAATCCGCATCAATATGGGTAGTGACCGAATGGCATTTCTCTTCCCCTTCCCTAGAGTGTTTTAGTTTTAAAATGAGAAGAAGGGTGGAGAGAGCAACTTCAATGTGTGGATAGGAGAAATATTATGGACATTTTCCTTGCTTAAGGCATTGCTTTAACACATTAGTCACTGGGGCTTGTTGGGTAGTGTGTTTGTTTGATGGTTAAAGGAAAGTTTTAGGTTAAATCACTTGCTATTAATGGTAATTGTCTATTTCCATTTGATTTGGGTCACATCTAGGCCCTACTATATCCCCCTAAATTGTCCTTACATCGATACTGGCCTTTGAATTAAGTTGTGGTGTCTTAATGATATCCTTTGATGAAGTGGCCAACAGTCCAAGGTTTGTTTCTTGCCCTTTATTTCTTGTCCATTAGTCCATTAATTGAGTGTAATTTTAGATGTGCTTTCAACTAGTTTAATTAATGTTAAACTTAAGATAAATTAATGTGTGAAATACCATCTTTACCATTATATAATTCACATATATTAGAATAGTTTAGGAGAGTTAATTTTTCATCAATTGTCCTTAGTTTATTTAATTTATTAGTGGAATTAATTCTTGCTAAATTATGTGATTTTATATTATTTTTAGGGATTTTTTTCTTCTTTCAGGGTTTCAAATTTGATTAAGCTTCAATTTACGCTATTAGGGTTTAAAAATTGTTCCGATGTTTTCCATTGTGGTTTTAGAGTTTATTACTTAGTTTAGGGTTTAGAATTTGAATTAGGGTTTTGGGTCATCCTTTGTTAGGGCTTAGGATTCCTAATTCATTGGCCTCTAATCAGGACTCATCTAAGGTCTCGGTTTATTATGTTATGGTTATATTAGTTGTATTAGCTAAACTAAAGTATTCTTAAGTTTAAAGTTGGTTATCTTGTTGACTCTCAGGAACATTTCCCAATACTTCCATATGGCCTATCTTTTGAATTTGAAAATTTCTTGAGGTTTACAATTTAACACTTCCTAAACAAAATTGTACATATTTAGGTGTAAAAGGAACTTGACTAGGCATAAAAGTGAATACAAATCACATCGGCTCATGATAAAATTTTGAAGGATGCCAGTACGTATCTATAAAAGTGACAAAATTCACTCCATATGCATTACAGTACTAAATAGAAAACACTTCAAAATTTTGTGTTGAGTTGTTTGTAAAAGGAGAGCAATAACATACACTTATTGAGTAAAAGGTATTTCTAGTAAATTTTATGTACATTACATGCTAGTAAATTGAATATAATCTCAACAACATCCACTTAAGAGGTAGACATGCATGGGCCACCATCATGGACTGGGGATGTGGTTGGCTTATAGAAGATGAAAGAAGCTTACTATAGTAGGCTTGCGAAGTTTGGCCCATGGCTAGACAACAAAGTATCTAATTGCCATGTTTCAAAGCCCATAAATTAAAATTTAAAATGATAAGGAAAAAATTTTTTTTGGGGCTAATTTTTACAATGTTGTTATTGAAAATTATCATTTTTTTAAAAGCTCATAATTTAAATATACTATAGTTAGGGAAATAATGGGTAACTATGTCAAATTAATGATCTATGCTTTTTGAAATATTGTGGTTAGTAATTAGAGGCTGGAATATGATAGGGATTCGATGAAGAAGTTGAAAATGAAGAAAAATGTCAACTATAACGAATTCTTATCAAAATATGCCAAAGCATCGAAGTCGATCTAACTAAAGTGGAGGTTGAGATAATTCACAAACATCTTGTGTTCCATGAGAACAGTACATGTTATGCGTTAATGGCAATTAGAGATGATGAAGACATTGAAATAGCTAAATTATATGGAGATCATAGCATACAACAATTGTATATTAGAATTTGTAATGATTTTTTTTTGGGGGGGGGGGGGGGGAGGTGTGACTCCGTAAGGTAGACATTCGATATAAGCAATCAGTCACATTCGTCACATAACATTGTAGAAATGTAGCCTGAGTCGTCGACATTTGAACCTCAATTCTAACCCCAATTGAAGGCAATAATGAAGATGAAATAGATAGACCAGTTACTCAGTATTACAATGACTAGACACACGTGATCCATACATGGTTCATTTAGGAGCAGAGACTACAACTAACATCGATGTAGGAATGAGTGTTGAAGAGGAGAGTATCGATAACGAGGAGAGTTCCAATGATGAAAATGGGGGAAAGTGAAAATGATGGAGATGAAGTACTTGAAGAAGACTCTCCAAGTGTACATACGTACTAAAGATAAGCAATATATCGATCAGAGCAGGCTGAACCACCAAGCATGGCAATTAGAGAGCCTATTCCATACTACAACATTGGTAATGATGATGGATACATTTATTTCAAGCAGAAGCAAACTAATATTTGTAATGATTCGAGCAATAGTGACAATTTCTATAGGAGCATGAGATTCGGAACGAAAGCAGATGTGATTTAAGTAGTGAAGGCTTACCATGTGAAGAACCATTGTAACTTCATTGTTGTAAATTTTAGTCCATTGTTGTGATTTGTTTATTGTTTGAGAAGAGACGACTGTTGCAAATGGAGGCTTTTGGCCCGAAAGAAGAAGTTGGGAGGCATGTTCATAGTGATAAGATTCAGGGGTCCACACACATGAACAGCCCGTTGATTAGTCAGGATCATCCACAGTTGGATTGCAATTTTCTTACTAGTTGATTTATAAATCTTGTTAGGGACAATACTAATATAAAGGTAACAGAGCTGGCTTCTATTGTTGATTAGAAATTTAGTTGCAAGATTAGTAGGAAACGGGTTTAGGAAGGGAAGAAATGGGCTATAAAGCATGTGTACCAAAATTGGGAGAAGTCTTATAATGAACTCCCTAAACTTCTAAATGCCATAGAAAATACAAATCCCAAAACACGAATTGATTAAGGTAAAGCAGATCAACTACCCTCGGGATGTCTACTCTAAAGTAGGTATTTTAGGCATTTGGGTTATGCATTGTAACGTGGAAATTCCTTAAACCAATTGTTATCATTGATGCAACTTTTCTATATGGGAAATATACTCACAAGTTGCTAATTGCTTATGGTGTTGATAGCAACAACCATATACTTCCGTTGCCATTCACTCGTGTGGATTAGGAAATGGTTGAGACATGAGGCTGGTTTTTTAGGAAATTAAAGGAATATATTGTTGGCAACTTTGCAGATTGTGAAACCCAAGGTTGTCAAAACCACGATTTTACGTAGAATCACTAAGGGGTCTATAGAATCGAAACGTAAAAACGTAAGTTTCTACAACCCATGTAAAATAACTTCCAAATATTATAAATTTACTTACAATAGTCATTAAAAAATATAATGAATAATAGAAATAAAGAAATTGAGCATTTATTTTAGCCATAAATTGCAAATTTGCAATAAAAGTCAAAATATAGATGTCGTGTCTAATTTTTTATTTTCCATTCCTAACCCGATTTATACTAGACCCTATGCTCATTTAATATAGATCCTTGACTTGAATTAGGAATTTCATTTTATTTTGGAGTCGCCACCCAACTGTGGTTAGCAAAGATTGAATTAGGACTAATTGAGCGGATTAATCCTAATTTGGACTACTAGTCAGCGAGATTTCCTCTTTTCGTTTTTGTGAAAGAGGAAATGAAAAACCAGAGTTTCTGGATTCGGAGGCTAACCTATTAAAACCTTAAGGTTATCACCATATTCTCCTGAAATCTAAACATTATCCTAATGTCTTTTATTTTTCTTTTTGTTATCTTTTTATTGTGTTTTTGAACAAATTATTCAAAAAATGATTTTTTTTATTCTTTTTTAGAGTTGCCCCAAATGGGTGCCTACGTACCTACTATTCGGAATCAAACAAGCCATAGTTCGCTTTTCCTTAAAAAAAAATTTAGTGGGTTTGTTAATTTTAATTATGAAAATTACTTCTGGTTTACGTTTTTATCATTTTAGTATTTTTGGAAAAAATCTAAGATTAAGCTTGATCATTTGATAATAATTTCAAGGAAAAAACCAATTTTGGATTTATTATTAAAAAAACATTTTTCTAAGTGATAAAAATTTATTTCTCTATTTTTCAACCTACCTCTAATATTATTATTTGTTTTTTTATTAATTTTTATTAATTAAAAAAATTCTCTTATATTATTTATCTACCATAAACTAAAATTTAAATTTTACCATTTTTTCTAATATATCTTTATCATTTTTTATTATTGTTTTATAATTTTTTATTTTTATTTTTATTATTTACTCTAAACTAAACCCTAAAAACTAATCTAAATTCTAATATTTTTCTATTTTTTAATTATAAATAACAAATAAATAAATAAATAAATTCGATAAATAAATAACTAAATAAATAATAAAAAAACGAAAAATCCGACTTACCTAGATTCGGGTCGGGTCGGGTCGAACAGTTACGGCGGTTGGGGATGCTTGTTGACGGCGTTCCAACGGCCTTTCGAGGAGGTTGAGGAGTCGTTTCCTAGGTTTTCAGAGGTGGGGAACTCAACCGTGGTGGTGGATTTCTCCAAAAACGCCTCCTGGTGGCGGTTCGAGGCTTGATTGGCGGTCGCGACTTGGGGAAACTCTAGCGAAGCTTCGGTCTCTCTCTTTTTCTCACTTTTGATCCGTGCCCATGCTTGCTGCCTTCATCCTCTATTTATAGCCATAAGGAATCGAGCTGGATAAGCTTGGATTTCCTCCGATTGAGGCAAATCGGATTTCGGTTAGAAAAAAACCATCTCCGATTTGTGTAAATCCATCAATTTGTTGCAATTTGATTCCAATTGGATTATGTTTATCCTATTTTAGTTAAAGATTTGTTGGATTTGTGCAAAAAAATCGAATCAAAATGGCTGAAATTCGATTTTTCCCCTACTGGCGACGATCTTGGATGAAAGAGGAAGAAGGTCACGCGCCTAGCACGTGCATTCGTGCCAGCCAATCAGCTACTGACACGTATCCTAGGCAAGAAAAAAAATTGCAAAATGCGGAATCTACTTCCCCCGTGTTTCGAACCTGCAACCTAACCCCCTCCCTGCGCGCACAGGGCCATGGCTCGGACCAACTAGGCTAGCCCACTTACTCGTTTTTTTTATTTTCGCAATTTGCATATATGCAATATGATTTTTATTATTTTTGTATTTTTTGAAATTCCAAAATTTTATAAAAAATATTTAATCCCTTTTATTACTATTTCTACAATTATTTTCCAAAATTGATGTATTTTTCCTATTTATTTTATTTTTTGAATATTTTCCTATTTTAGCTAAATTAGAAAAAAAATGTAAAAAATGAAAAAAAAATAAAAATTGATTATTATTGATCATTAGGGGCAACAATGGGGTGTTTACAATAGATAATCGAGCATAAGTTGTATAATATAGATATTTTATTTCTAAAATGATAAATCATATATAAAGTAAGTTTCACCTAGTTATATATACAAAAGCTAAAAGATAATAGATAAAATTTAAAAATCAATTGTGACTTTAGAAAATTACTAATAAATAAAAATTGATAACAAAGATATACCATTAGAAAGGAGTAATATTAAAAAATGACAAATAACTACTAACCAAAAGTACATAATAAAGAAGATACTATAACAAGAAAAACCTTCAAAATTATATATTACTAGGTAAATTTTTGCACTATTCGTTATTATTAATTCAAAATATATTTACTTAACTATGAGAATGATACATTGAAAAGATAGAAATATAAATACATTTATATCTTTCTGATGGGTACTATGAGAATGATACATTGAAAAGATAGAAATATAAATACATTTATATCTTTCTGATGGGTGTCGAATCCAACAAAAATAAAACCTACTCCTAGACAATTATATGATTTACATATAGTGGTGAGTAGGGTCGAATCCACAGAGATTGGTTAAACTTATTTCTATTCAAGGAGAATAAAAGGGAAAAGAAAAATGGGGGGTTTTGTTTGTGAATCAAAATAAAGTAAAACAAGGTAAGAAAATCGGATATTAATAAAAGCCTAGCCAAAGGAATCAAGATAGTTTAATTCAAGGAATTGATCATCGATGCAAATGTTCTCTATTCTTGTTCCTAGATAAACTGGTTATGGTTATTAACAAGCTCTAACAACCTATCTCTCCTTACTTCCTCGATAACCTCAGACAAGCGCTTTGAATTATTTCTCTTATTGATTAAACAACCCTAGATAAGCGCTTAGGATTTAATCTATCAATAGCATTAAGATCTAGAGAGACCACCAATTCATGCCAGTAGATTATAAGATAACCTATTTAAACATGATCACACACCTCCATAACATGAATTCGATCATCTCTTTTATAACCAAACATGTTATTGCGTCACTAAGACTAGAACAATCAAACAATTACGGATTTGACGTGCTAGTTGACAATATATTAACTTGCTAATTGAGTAGAAGAGCTCTATTCATACCAATCAACAAAGATAATAATGACAAAACGATCAGAAGATATATGAATACCCGAAAGCAAAGAATAGAATAAATACAAGTCAATTAGACCTCACAATTCGTGGAGAATTAAACATCTATGACCCTTTGGCTAGAAAAGTAGCTTAGCTACTCATGTTCATCAATAAAACGAAAATAAAAAGTAAAGACATGATGAACCCGGTTGCCTGCCCTGCCTCCAAGATGATCCAAGGTTCTTCAAGATCCCAAAGATTCAAAAGTTTAAAAGTTTTCCTAACCCTCTAGGGTTGGTTCTATTTATATTGTTAGGGAGATGGCATGTGATCTTTTGCTAGCAAGGTACGAAAATATCTTCCCTTTTCCAAGTAGATTTCGAGAAGTGAAGATTCGTCTGCCTGGCACGCCCCACCACACGGCCGTGGGTCAAGCCGTGCCATCCTCTGTGCATATTCTTCAAGTCTTCATCCGCGCCCAGTGTGTACCACGGTTACACACACGGCCAGATTTCAAGCCGTGCCTTCATCTGTGCATAATCTACAAGTCTTCATCCGTGTCCAGTACGTACCACGGTTAGACCCACGGCTAGATTTCAAGCCGTGCCTTCATCTGGTTGATGTTCCACACTTTCTTCTCCTTGGCATGTCTAGCTTCCACCACGGCTCCAAGCACGGTTTCTCCCACGGCTTCCACCACGGTCGTGCCCTAAGCCGTGTCTCTCTCTGTTCAAAGTCCACATTTCCGCCTTCTTGTCCGATGAGGGGCACGGTTTTCACCTTGGTCGTGCCTCAAACCGTGCTTTAGATACACGGCCGTGTACTTCAACCGTGTATCTTCCTATTGATTCAAAACCAAGTACACGGCCGTGTACTTCAATTACACGCCCATGTACTTCCTTCCGGCGGTGTAAATCCTTGTCTTTGAACCAAGTTGTAGATGACTTCTCTAATTTACTTGAATTAGCATCCTTGACTCCATTTAACCTGATTTATCACCATAATAGAATTAAGTACCATTTCCTTATGATTTCTATAAAATCAATAATGAATTAGCACAATTTATACTATAAAGATTAAGTATAAAATGGCTCTATCAAATTCCCCCACACTTAAACTCTTGCTTGTCCTCAAGCAATTACATCAAATCAATTGAGAAATCTGTCATAAATTATACAAGCTTTCTTTTCATCATTCCAAGCATCCATTCATTTGTAATTCATGACTTGTAGTTTTAATGTCTACTACTTCAACCCAATTGGTTTCCTGTGATCAAATTACTATGGACAAAATTCAATAGCTAATCTAAACAAAACAAACTTTAATCCTCATGTTTAGCAAAAGAATTTTTATTCCAAAAGTAAATACTTAATCCACTAAGGAAAAACACCCAATTAAACTTCATTGGATATTATCAAGCATATAATCCTTGCAGTATAAAGTAAAAGCATATGGTATAAGCTCTTTGCTAGATATTCTTCCTTTTATACATCTTTGTTTTATTCAATGAATGTTCACATTCATGTTTTTTTTTATTTATTCAAGCATCTATTTTGACGGGTTTTTGCCCACTTCTTTTCATGAACTTTTGCCTTTTTCGCCCTTATCGTTATAGTGAGTTCATTGAGTCGACAACATCCCAAGCTCATCACTCAAGTGACCGGGTTTTGAGATACCCCTACGGACTCTTTCTCACTCTAACATTCAAGTTTGAATACTCTTAACTCAATTAGTTGAATCATTGGAGTAATGGCTATGCTTGATTCTTTTTTTTTTTAAATGTTATGATTGCTTTACAAACAACTTCAAAGAGTATACAGTAGCTAATATAACCTAGAAGTAAACTTGTTTATTTTTCACTTAGGGACTCGACCTACTCTTAGACTTCCAATTCTAAAGCTAAATACAAGGTAAATTTGTTTCTTAAAGATTTCACTACTTAATTTTAACCATGTATTCTAATCACAGTAGTGGGTGAGTAAAGCATTTGAACAAGTCAATTTCACATTTTGTAGATGCTTATTACAACATTTAGTACAATCTCTAGATTTGATGATAATTTTGAAAAAATTTGGCTTAAAATTGCTTAAGGACAAACATTCAGAGTATAAGTTAGTTCTTTATTCTCTATATTTTATTATCCTCTCCCCCACACTTAGCTTGAACAGTGTCCTCACTGTTCCTAATTTAGCACAATTGAAAAGGAATTAACAACTCAAGGAACATTAGAGAATAAGAGAAAGGAAATACTGGTACTTCCCTGGTATTGGAGTTTTCCCCTTAAGCTCTGGAAAGTGTCATCTGATTATGTGTATCCTTACTGCAGCTGATCCAAAGAGTTCAAAACTATACTAAAATCAAAACAAATTAAACTAAAACAAAACAAAACTAAAACAAACCAAAACTAATGCAAAACAAAACTTTTTTTTTTTTTACATGGGTTGCCTCCCATGAAGCGCCTTTCTTTAACGTCTTTGGCTAGATGTTCGGATAAGGATCTTGATTCCAGCTTGGGTGCCTGTGGTGATGGGTTAATAACATCCGTAACAAAAATAGGAGAGATATCATTAGGATGTTTCATGGCATCATAAATGTTAAATTTAATCACTTCACCATCAAATTCCATAGTGAGGGTGCCATGATTTACATCAATATTCGTTTTAGAAGTCTTAAGGAATGGTCGTCCTAATAATATCAGTGATGAAGTATGAGAATCACTATCGTCCATGTCAAGCACATAAAAATCAGCAGGAAAAACCAACCCATTGACTTGAACTAAAACATCCTCTAGAACTCTCTCAGGATAAACATTGGACCTATCAGCAAGTTGAACAATAATACCCGTTTCCTTTAAAGGACCAACATTTAAACGTTGATAAACAGACAAAGGCATGACATTGATAGAAGCTCCTAGATCACACATGGCTTTAGCGATTCCAAGATTACCTATTTTGCAAGGAATAGTAAACATACCTGGATCCTTGCATTTAGGAGGAAGCTTCTTCTGAATAATAGCTGAAACATTTTCACTCACACTAATCTTTTCATTGCCTTTCAACTTCCTTTTGTTAGTGCATAAGTCTTTGAGAAATCTAGCATAGCGCGGTATTTTCTTAATTGCATCAAGCAAAGGAATATTTACCTCGACTTTGCGAAAAGTTTCCAGAATCTCTTTTTCTTCCGATTCATTCTTGGATTTCGCTAATCTGGAGGGGAAAGGAGGTGATATCAATGTGACCTTCGATGGCTCAACTAGAGACTTGCTAATCTGGTCGCCCTGCTGGCTTGGAGTCGAAATCTCTTTCTTGGTCTCTTCCTCAAGAGTAGATGGGTGTCCTTGCTTATTTGATCCTTGCAATTCTGTTCCACTTCTCAAGGTAATTGCATTAACGCTTTGCTTCGGGTTTGTAATAGTTTGAGAAGGTAACTTACCTTGAGTTTCTAACCTGTTTACGACTGAAGCAAGTTGGCTTACCTGATTCTCCAAGTTTTGAATGCTTTGCTTTGTTTCCTCCTGAAATTGTTTGGTATTCATAGCTAGAGACTTAACAATATCCTCAAGGGGCATACCTGAAGTGTAAGGTGCTTGGGGTATGTGGTGTAATGGCTTAGGCTGGAATTGTTGGACATGTTGAGGGTTATTGCCATATCGGAAGTTAGGATGATCCCTCCATCCAGGATTGTAAGTATTCGAGTAGGGTTCATACTTTCTTTGTGGCTGTCTTGGGAATCCTCCTACAGCATTGGCGTGTTCATGATTGTCATCTTACAATGTGGGGCACATGTCGGTCGGATGATTAGGAGCAGCGCAAATTCCACAAGCCTTTACCTGTTGGGTATCTCCAAGAGCTAGCTGCTGCACAAGGGAGGTAAGATTAGAAATTTGATGTTCAAGGTTAGACACATTTACCTCATTTACCTTCCTTGAAGACGTATCATGCCTATACCCAAATTGTTGCGAATTGGCAGCCATAATGGAGATCAATTCCCTAGCTTGACCAGGGGTTTTGTTTACTATGGCGCCTCCACTTGCAGCATCCATCATCTTTCTTTCCATCAGAAGTAGGCCCTCATAGAAGTATTGGATAAGGAGTTGTTCAGATATCCCATGTTGTGGGCAGCTTGCACACAATTGCTTGAACCTCTCCCAATACTCATGAAGAGTCTCGGTGTCCCTTTGTTTTATACCACAAATTTCTCTTCTTATACCAGCGGCTTTGGATGCGGGGAAGAATTTATCCAAGAAGAGTCTTACCATATCTGTCCAAGTGGTGATAGAACCTGGAGGCAAATAAAACAACAAATCTTTAGCTTTAGTACTTAAAGAAAATGGAAAAGCACGTAGCTTGATTTGATCGTCGGTTATTCCTTGCGGCCTCATACTAGAACACACTATATGGAACTCTTTCAAATGCTTATGAGGATCTTCATTCTCAAGACCATGAAATGTAGGTAGTAGATGTATCAACCCAGATTTCAATTCGAATTCCACAGCTAGTTCGGGATAGTGAATACAAAGTGGTTGTTGATTCACATCCGGTGCAACCAACTCCCTTAAGGTTCTCTCGAGATTTGCCATGTCGTCCTTTTTTTCATAATCAGACAAGTCCGATACTAAGTTCGGTCTAGTGGATGATCTAGCTTCTTGTCGCAACCTCTTTAGAGTCTTCTCAATCTCCGGATTATAAGTTAGTTCACCTGTCTGAGAAGAACGAGTCATACAAGAATAGAAATAAATTTGACACCAATCCCCGGCAGTGGCGCCAAAATTTGATGGGTGTCGAATCCAACAAAAATAAAACCTACTCCTAGACAATTATATGATTTACATATAGTGGTGAGTAGGGTCGAATCCACAGAGATTGGTTAAACTTATTTCTATTCAAGGAGAATAAAAGGGAAAAGAAAAATGGGGGGGTTTTGTTTGTGAATCAAAATAAAGTAAAACAAGGTAAGAAAATCGGATATTAATAAAAGCCTAGCCAAAGGAATCAAGATAGTTTAATTCAAGGAATTGATCATCGATGCAAATGTTCTCTATTCTTGTTCCTAGATAAACTGGTTATGGTTATTAACAAGCTCTAACAACCTATCTCTCCTTACTTCCTCGATAACCTCAGACAAGCGCTTTGAATTATTTCTCTTATTGATTAAACAACCCTAGATAAGCGCTTAGGATTTAATCTATCAATAGCATTAAGATCTAGAGAGACCACCAATTCATGCCAGTAGATTATAAGATAACCTATTTAAACATGATCACACACCTCCATAACATGAATTCGATCATCTCTTTTATAACCAAACATGTTATTGCGTCACTAAGACTAGAACAATCAAACAATTACGGATTTGACGTGCTAGTTGACAATATATTAACTTGCTAATTGAGTAGAAGAGCTCTATTCATACCAATCAACAAAGATAATAATGACAAAACGATCAGAAGATATATGAATACCCGAAAGCAAAGAATAGAATAAATACAAGTCAATTAGACCTCACAATTCGTGGAGAATTAAACATCTATGACCCTTTGGCTAGAAAAGTAGCTTAGCTACTCATGTTCATCAATAAAACGAAAATAAAAAGTAAAGACATGATGAACCCGGTTGCCTGCCCTGCCTCCAAGATGATCCAAGGTTCTTCAAGATCCCAAAGATTCAAAAGTTTAAAAGTTGTCCTAACCCTCTAGGGTTGGTTCTATTTATATTGTTAGGGAGATGGCATGTGATCTTTTGCTAGCAAGGTACGAAAATATCTTCCCTTTTCCAAGTAGATTTCGAGAAGTGAAGATTCGTCTGCCTGGCACGCCCCACCACACGGCCGTGGGTCAAGCCGTGCCATCCTCTGTGCATATTCTTCAAGTCTTCATCCGCGCCCAGTGTGTACCACGGTTACACACACGGCCAGATTTCAAGCCGTGCCTTCATCTGTGCATAATCTACAAGTCTTCATCCGTGTCCAGTACGTACCACGGTTAGACCCACGGCTAGATTTCAAGCCGTGCCTTCATCTAGTTGATGTTCCACACTTTCTTCTCCTTGGCACGTCTAGCTTTCACCACGGCTCCAAGCACGGTTTCTCCCACGGCTTCCACCACGGCCGTGCCCTAAGCCGTGTCTCTCTCTGTTCAAAGTCCACATTTCCGCCTTCTTGTCCGATGAGGGGCACGGTTTTCACCTTGGTCGTGCCTCAAACCGTGCTTTAGATACACGGCCGTGTACTTCAACCGTGTATCTTCCTATTGATTCAAAACCAAGTACACGGCCGTGTACTTCAATTACACGCCCATGTACTTCCCTCCGGTGGTGTAAATCCTTGTCTTTGAACCAAGTTATAGATGACTTCTCTAATTTACTTGAATTAGCATCCTTGACTCCATTTAACCTGATTTATCACCATAATAGAATTAAGTACCATTTCCTTATGATTTCTATAAAATCAATAATGAATTAGCACAATTTATACTATAAAGATTAAGTATAAAATGGCTCTATCACTTTCCTATAAAATTAAAAATCTAAAAAATTCTTATAAAGTTAAAGTTATCTACCCTTTATTTTATTTACTATTACAAAAATATTAATTAAAATAAGAAAAGTTGCAGCAATCAAACATGAGTGCTTTAATACGGACTTGATCACAAATAGGAATAAGAAGACTAACAATCGACGAACACAAACACAAAGACTTCAATGCAACGTAACACACTGACAAGAGAGGAGTGATGACCGACGAATATGTTGGGGTATGACTCATATTCTCCTTGACGCCAAAGGGCTTTTAACAATTAAGCCCATATTTGTTTATTAAAAGTTTGGGCTTGAGTTATTAATAGCTATTATTACATGTTTGTTCATTCGGATCCGGATAGTTGAAATTTTACTTAGTTGTGCAATATTGTGGAATCGGTGGAAACATAGTAAAATCGCGATTTTAACGATACGATTTTACCTCAAAAACGTTTTTACATGCAAGTTGACTAGGAATGTGCTCACCAACTAGTAAAATCGTAGAAACGTGCGAGTTAACTCGCGATTTTGACAACTATGGTGAAATCATTTGCCTCATATCGAATAGACATGCGGGCATCAAGTTGGCAATTGAAGAAGAAGCTAATCAATGGCACCCTCCATTTACTGTGTGGTGGTTTTGTTTACAATACCTTGTAAGCAACTTCAACTCAACATGTGAGGACCTAGGCTTAAGCAATAATGTTAAAATTGAAATAGTATATGTATACACGTAATGTCAAATAAATGTATATATATGTTATATGCTATATTTTAAAAACAAATGTGTGAATTATATGGACATATATATGTACATATATATATAGCTAGGAAAAAAAGAAAGAAAACCGTGTAGAACAACACCCTCAACAAGACTAAGTAAGTAATATTATATATATATATATATATATATATATATATATTTATATACATTAGAATAGAGAGAGAGAAGAGAAAAAAATCACCAAAATTACACCCAAAAAAAAGAAAACAAAAAATCTCTCCATTTTATCTGAATTTTCTAAGCAAATTGCAATTGAAATTTCCAACATACAATTATCAAGGGAGGAAGAAGAACAAGATTGAAGTAGGATGCAACAAGAATTTGAAGAAAAATCATAATTAAATAGGGGAGAATTTTGTCTATTCAGTTAAAGGAGTTAGGGTGAAGCTGCTGCTATGCCAAGCTAGGGTTAAGGTTTTGGGTGAGGGAGGACTCCAGCCAACATATTGGTGGCCAGCATTGGTGGCTAGAGGCCGGTGAACGGAGCAACCCCTAGTAACGCTTGAAACTTCATATTTTTGTTAAAAATATCAAATGTTGATGAAAAATTATGATTTTTGGTATTCTAGTATAATTTTGCATGCATATTAATTTGGTAATTCTATTTGGTGAAATTTGATTAAAAAATATGTGGTCCTTAAGAAAATGCTCTATTCTGATCGAAAATTAAATTGGAAAATGAATAGGGAAAATGATGTATTTTTTATGTAATTTTATTATATAAGATCCTTATATGATTTAGTAGATCACCAAATCAATAATTGTTCAAATTGGAGTCATTTTGTATTTTTAGTTAATTTTTCAAGCCCATTACCCTGTTTTGGCCAAATTCAATCCTTAGCAAAATTAGGGAATCTGATTTGATTAGTTGAGTTTGATGTTTAGTTGAGGTTCACTGAAGTATAATATGATGTTAAGAAGCTTAGGTTAGTTACAAAACAAAAACGAGAGCGTTCAATGTAAAATCGTGATAATTTGGAACCATACGATTCAATATAAAATCGAATTGGAATTTAATCACATTAATATATAATAGAGCATAATATACCCATATGCATATGAATAAGATATTGTGGGAAAATGGTGGATTATATGAGGTTAGGATGGAATTTAGGGGTTTGGGATACTGAATTAGCAATTTAAGGTTTAGTAGAGTAAATGAAGTAACATTAATTGATATACTAATGATTTAGGTATTTATGTTAAGTGAGGAGGACAAAGGAATTTAGCCGGTGCGACTGCTTTGATTGGCATATATTGTTTCAGGTGAGTACTCCCCTTAACTCCTCTCTTGGGTACAAGTGGTTGATAATGTAGACCACTTGTTGTTAGCTGAAATTACCCTATACGATCACTTATTGTGATTAATGTAAAAGGATTGTTGAATTATATTGGATTGTTGATGGCTAGTTGTGTGTCCTGAAATGGTTTGATTATGAGAAAAATGGAACATTCTAGAAATCCTAGAATGAAAGTTAGGTGCGGGATTTAATTATACCGCTCCTAATTGTATGTGATGTAATGGACTTCAATTGTTGAATGCCTTATGATTGTGATGTAATACTTAGTTATTTTTAACTTATTAGATGGAGTTTATATGATTAGTTGAGTTCATACTATTATTGTCTTAGTAATGATGAAATATCTAAATGGATAATAAAAGGGAAAACTGATCGTTGACATGTATAACTTCATTAAAGTATACCTAACTGAGTTTTAGGACTCAAACATATCAAATGAGGTTTAGGCTGTAAGTACCTACAAACCCAAAACACTTAATGTAAGGAAAGTCTCGTTCCCTGCCTGGTAAGTTTGTGGTACAACCTTTGAGTCGACCTAGATAAGTTTGAGGCATGGTTGATGAACCAACCTAGTTCAGTGACCTATGGGGATCTAGTCACCCCTTTTGTTAGAGGCAGGTGAAAAGTGAATTGAATGGTTCTAACTAAAAGGAGTATGTAAGGATACCTTAAATGGCTGAGCAAACATTAAGTTTTGAAAAGTACATGAGAGTAGTTTATCTACTAGTTGACAAGCTCTGCTTGAGTGAACTGAAAAGTATTTGTGACCTATGATTAAACAAGAGGGACTCGGAATGGTCTCCAATAAAATGGTTATGAGTTTGGTAAAAATGAAATTATAAGGAAATGTTCATTAAGTAAGATCATGGTGATATTGAGGTGTAAGAAATTGAACCGGGCTTCCCGCGAGTATAGGTTTGAGTTGAAAACTTACTTGCTTAAGTAATCACTTCCAAAGTATTTAATAATATTTTTTGCTACTGTTATGTGACTTTATTGTTTACTTTTGCTGAGTTGCTTGATTATGTACTCACTTTGCTTCTTAAGAAGCTGATGGGTTAGTGTTTTTTGCTAACCTCAAGTACAGGTACTGAATAATAAGTTGCTGGAGACTGAGGTTTTTTGGAGAGCATCAATAGAGGCAAGCATGCCTTTAGTTTCCATTTTGGAACCTTTGTTATTCTATAATAGGATGTCCTGTATATGATGTTGTAATGCTTGTAAATAAGATCTGCAAGTGTTGTTCTTCATATTGTAATGTAAATATATGTATGTATAAGGTTGGATTTGTAATCTTTTGAGCCACTTAGGGCTACAGGATTAATTATGGGCAGTACTTATTTACTAGGAATGCAGATCCCAATGGTATATATATATAATGTATGATGTAACAGAAGATTTTAAGTACATATGTTTAGATATAATGTAGATTTGAAATGATAGTATTTTTAGCACCATTTTATAGGACGTTTATAGAATTACATACAGGTTGGAGTTACATGTTTAAGATTAGCCAAATTTGCCTTATCTCTAATTTAAAGACGGCATAGCAATCTACCTATAGGTACAAAGGATAGTCACAGGAATGTTGAACAAGTTCAAGAATTAGACCTAGTAAGTGGGTCACTACACAACACATAAAACACATGCAATGTAAGAGGTTGGTTTTATACGTCAGATTGCAAGCACAATCTCACAAGTTGAACAATGTAATTAAGCAGGTGGGGATCATTAAGCCTGATGTGTTGGACTAGTTTGACGATGTGTCTTTAGATATGTGGATATTGGCTAATGACGGTTGTTATTGGTTTGGATATATGATCTCCAACACTATTGAAAGATACAATTCCATGTTAAAGGAGGCTCAAAGGTTACTTGTGACTGCTTTAGTTAAGAAGACATTCTATAACTACATGAGGTACTTTATTAATAAACATTCCAAGGCTTTGAAGAATATGGCGAAAGATAGAATTTTCACAAAATATGTAATAAAAAAGTTCAATATATGGAGTTCACGAACTAGCAACCATAAAATCATCGATTATAATAAGCAGGATAGGCTTTTCAAAGTGCTCATCGGTAGTTGTCACATCGTAAGTGGGTTAAGGAGAGGGAGCCAAATGCACATTATTAACTTTGATCGCAGCACATGCAATTACCAAAAGTGGCAAATATACAAAATTCCATACTCCCATGCCTATGCAACAGTTGCCTCAATGAGGCTTAATGCGACGCACTCTATATTTAATTGGTATAGTTAGATGCATCAAGAACTCATATATAGGACACACTTCATGCCTATAGGCGACGAGTTGGATTAAGAGCCAGTACACTTCCCGTCACTTTGCTTAAGGAGAGACTTTGCATAGAAGAAGGGAAAATCAAGACGGAAAATATACCACATGGAAATGGGCATTAGGAAGTGTCAAAATAAAATCACATGTAGACTTTATTAAGCGAAAGGGCATAATAGAAGAGCGTGCCCATGTTGATGTGGTAATGGTAAATGATGGATACACATTTCATTTTGCATTTATGATGCTAACATTACTCGTTTCCATTATGCAACTTATGTGAAATCTCGACCACTTTATCAACTTTGTTTTAATGTAGTAAAAGGTGGATCCTTTATAGAGGTTGACGATTTTTTTACATTTATATTTATAGTTTCATAATTTATTCAGAAATTGTATTAAATGTTAATTTCTTTAAACCTTTGTTAATTTGTTTTCACATATTCGAAGTTGTAATATTGTATATTTATACATTGCATGTATAATGAGCAAATGCTAACATTATCTGCCAAACAAAATGCATAGAAATTCATTATAAAATGTTAAAATACATCAACTTGTCCATTGGGAACTGTTGATCCTGTATTGGATTTTGTTATGTTTCACCTTGGTTTCGAGGTTGTTGACGTCCTATCTTCCTTCATCGCGAAGGAATTGGTTGTGCCTCCACCTTTACCTCCACGGTATTCTACTATTGTGCTTATGAATACAATGTTAACCCTTTCCTCCCCTTTCAGTGGCAATGCATGAAATGAAGACCCTAAGTAGCTATTCTAACCATCATGTCTAGATTTAATGATAAGCAGATTTGTGTTAATGTTTTACACTACAAGTAAGAACAAAATGTAAATTAAATAAGAAGCAATCATGTAATTATTCACTTAGGGAGTGTTGATGTTTGTACTTACTAGAAATCCAAGAACGGACCTTATATGTCCAATATATTGCCGGTTGATCGATCCGTACCACTACATGTAATCGTCATGCACACCACTAGGGCTCTCCATGTGAGCCACTCTATCAACACGCTATTCCCATGTGTGTATATGCATTGCATGTTATACCAACCAATTAACATCAATCCTCCCCTATAGGTTGATTTGATGGAGCTCCAACTGCGTGTTCACCAATTGTAGGATATATTGGAATCTATTAAACTAGCTTGCTACTCGGTAGAGGAAATGCCACTCAATAATGTGGAAACATATTAGTGTCTCCCGAGTTGTCTAAATGTGCATGGTGCCTTTGTAGAAATTTAGTAAGAGGTTAATTACATTCTTATCACACAACTCCCATTCCACCTAAAGGATAAGAAATTATATTTAGTGTAAATGATCAATATAATGAAATGGAAGAAAAAAAAAAGTTACTGAAATACTTATGTAATGTTCTACCTGTCGAACATATCCCGATATGTGCTGATAACGTCGATCAGATGATACTGAGTGTCCCTCCTTGTATTCCAATGTGAAGCCAATGGATTGCTAGATTCTATATATAGTCTATGTCAGTTAAGGGGTGCTACGTAGGGAAATCTATCTCAAGCCCACACCTATAAGAGAATGGCTACCCCTTCGATCTCATATGCCGACGGCGATGACGCGACACAAAGTTAGTGATATGACCAGGCCAAACATGCAGACCCCCTAATTATACGTCCCAACAATGCTGAAATGTTCTAATAGAAGTAACCACATCATGTAGAGGAGGTCATTGGATTTATGTGCAAAGATAAATCCCCCTAGTAGCTGCATTATGTACGCATGCGTATATCGATGGATTTGCTCTGTATTGACATCATATGAAAACATTTAGAACATATCATGTATCCACGTCATTCTAATGCGGCCTATCCTATCGCTAGGCCCTAGCTTCACCCCCAACAATTGATCACATATCGCACCTCAATCTAAGTAACTGCTCCCTCTAACTACGGGACCATTAATAGGGAGTTCTAACTAGATCTCTACATCCTGCAGGGTGATAGTAAACTCCCCTATTAGCATGTGGAATGTGTGTGTCTCTAACCTCTATCACTTCACTAATGTTATAATCATGTGCCAATTTAATGGAATAAAATGGTAGATGGCTCACATCTTCAAATCTTGTTAAATGCAAACATGGCTCCATTTGAGGATCGAAGGGGATGGTGTGCTCGTCACGATGGAGTGACAACTTAAAACGTTGATTGGCGGGAGTTGATTGATCCTATAATGATAACAAGTTAAATGTTATACTATTTGCAATGCAACTTTAAACTAATCAATAAGTAAAAGGTCGTTTACCCTTTCGTCCCAAATGGCCTATGATTAATGTCCCTCTTACTCCGTCAAGATTGAAGGATCGAAGGGTCTAGACTCCATCTATTATGCAATATATATATATTTATATTAAAAAAATTAGTATATGTTACCATTGAAATCAAAATATTAATTAACGACTTATTAGTAACAATTTACTATCTAATTAACAGCTAATTAACAACAACTAAAGTTTACAACTACTTTTACAATAATAGAAAAAGATATTACATGCATAATCAATACCAAATTTTTTTAGTAATTACTTTTATGACGATCAATTAATGATATATTAATGACTAATTACTATTAATTAACTGTTAATTAATAACAACTTAATTTTTACAACTACTTTCGCAAAAAACACACCCTAAACATATTACATTTATAATTAACACAAAATTTCTCACTAATTGTATAACTAATTACTTTTAGTTAATGGTTAATTAACGACAACTTAATTTTACAACAACTTTTACAATAACAACCAAACATATTACATTTATAATCAACACAAATTTTTTAATGATTAATTAATGACATATTAACAACTAATTATTATTAAGTAACGATTAATTAACAACAATGTAATTTTACAACTACTTGTACAAAAACATATTACATTTGCAATTAACACAAAATTTTCCACTAATTAATTATATAACAATTAATCAATGACATATTAATAACTAATTTTCTTTAATTAACAGTTTATTAACAACAACTTAATTTTATAATTACTTATAAAAAAACACACAAACATTTTACATTTGCAATCAATACAAATTTTTTCACTAATTAATTTTCTAACAATTAATTACTTATATATTAACGACTAATTACTACTAATTAACAGTTAATTAACAATAACTTAATTTAACAACTATTTTTACAAAAATACATTATAATAACACACATAGATAATTCATTATAATTAATAAAAAGGTTTTTCCTGATTAATTTTCTAATGATTAAATAATGACTAACTAAGGACTAATTACTTCATCATTAATGATTACTTTTATAATAATTTTCATAATTAAAAATTAAGACATTTTATTTACGAAAAATACCAAATTTTTTACTAATTCATTTGTGAATGTTAATTAATGATATATTAATAACTAATTAATTACTAATTAACAATTAATTAACAACTACTATTAATTTAATAAAAATAGTGGAGTACAAATAATTGCACTTACTTTTTTATATATTCACACAAAGTAATATAATAACAAAAAAAATTAATTTTTTCTCTAGAGAAATATATTGAAATCTTGTTTTGCCGAAGAAGTTGAATTTTTTTTCTTCTAAATATTTCTACACACATAACTCAATAAGCTAAACTTGTCTAAAACAAAAATTAAGAAAACAAAAAATTTGAAACTGTGAGAAAGAACGACACTTGCAGAAGAAATTCAAATATGTAAAAATGAACATATGAACTGGAGATTTATATTTATATTATAAATTTTCAATACAAATTTTTTTCTAGTATATTGGACATCACATGTTATAATACTATATAAATTTACAGTATCGCTTTATAATAATTTTTATAGGTTTGCAGTGCTACTTTATAATAACTTTTATAAGTTTACAAGATTTCGTTATGGATAAAAAAAATATTCCTCAGTACAAATTATACTAAAAGCTATGGCTCGGTGTACATTTTCAGTTTTGCAAATTTTCGTAAAACTAAAGTCATAAATCACGTCCATATTTTTAAAACTTATTTTTGGAATAATAATTTTAGATATAATATTTATGATTTAAAAAAAAATACAATATTTTAGAGTATTGCCCTTAATATCTCCCACACTAAATTTTTTTTCACTAGTAATTACAAAATGAAATTATAAAAACCAATTAAGAAATAAAAAAATAAAGTTTTAGCTATCTTTATATTACTAGCGAATTATGTAACTGCGATGTATATTTAATTAATATAATAAAATCTTTTAAACTAAAAAATAATTAAAAAAGGAAAATGGGACCTAATAACGATAGTGGATAATTTTACAGACAAATCAGATGAATAAATACCGAATAAAAATATTCTCTTTTAAATCATTTATAAGATAAGATAATTTTGATAAAATAGAGGAATTTTAGTGGCGGGTCTCGGGTCTCCCTCTCCGGTCGGCAGTTAAGACATTTTTCATTTGCTATGCATTTACAGATCGGGGGGGAGAAAAAAAAAAAGGGAAAAAATACAACAAAAAAATAGGAAGCTTTTATTTTTATTTAAACCCACCTTGGCAAGCTTTAATTTTATATTTCCTTTTTTAATTTCTTCTCCGTTAATAATTAACACATCACACCATTTTTGATTCCTCTCTCTCTTCTTTTCATTTCTTTTTCCCCTCCCCTCTCTGTAGAAAAAGGGTTTCGGTTTCGGGTTTCATCGCTGCATAGAAAAAAGATCCTTTTCCATCTCGCGGTGTTTCAATTCAATCTTGGCTGTAGATCTTAATTCAACCATTTTGACTGTTCCTGGCCCTTTGATCTAGTGCCCAGCCATGGCTGCTGCCAACGCTCCGATCACCATGAAGGAGGCTTTAACGGTCCGATCCCTCTCTCTCTCTCTTCATCTCTTTTTCTCTGTTCGATTTGTACTCGTATTTGTATGTTTGAATTCTAGCTGAATTTAAAGTTATATATTTGTTTAAAGAGTGATGTCGATTTGGTTCTGGAAGTATTAAGTGATATTTTGGTTGTTACATTAGGATTTATGATGCGATTAGGTTTTCGAGTGAAAATTCGATTGCTATTTCATGATTAATTGATCATAGAGATTGTTAGTTTAGATCTGTGGGAAGAAATCGAAAAGGATTATTTGTTTAGTATTATTTTAGTCTGATGCTGGTGCGAATGGGGTGATGTGGTGTAAAGAGGGAACGCTACTTGTAACCTCTGAATCTAAAAACAATGACTTGATAACTGGCACGGTGATTGTGATAATACGAATTGACTCAGTTTTGTAGCAAACTAGTTATTGGAAATGTTCAATTAGTGCTTGGTCATTTGAGGATTGATAAAAGAAATCGATGCTGGATGAATGGCTGGGCTGTATGAGTTGCTAGTGTGGAGATCGGATGGAGAACAATACGGCATTGATAGTTTGAAGCCAAATAGTACAAAGTTATGCAATTATATAATGAGTTAATAGTTATGCAATCATAGAATGAACTTATTGCTATAAAATGTTCCACAAATATTAGGTCATTTGAGTAGCGTTGGATTGGGTTTGCTCATGTACTTGATTAGCGACTCATGTACATATCACCTCTTTTTAACTGCACTGGAGGGTAGATGGGTTTTACTTTTCTTTGTCAGGGGGAAAATGATGAAGGAATTGAGAGGTGGATTTATGTAACCTGGTGTTGTATTTGCAGCTTCCGAGCATTGGTATAAATCAACAGTTCATCACGTTTACCCATGTTACCATGGAATCAGACAAGTATATATGTGTGAGGGAGACATCACCACAGAATAGTGTTGTGATAATTGATATGAGTATGCCAAATCAACCTTTGAGGAGACCCATCACTGCAGATTCAGCTCTCATGAACCCAAATTCTAGGATCCTTGCACTTAAAGGTATATTCTATTTTTCATGTTAACTGCTTGTTGGTTTTCCCGTGTATTATTTTTCTATCTTGGTTTTTAAGATTTGCTATCTCTGTCTCTTTTTTCACCAAGGAATCTACAATACCTCACGTTGTTAATGAACCTCCCAAGTGATATGGTGTTTTTCTTCTTTTTGTGTTTTAAGATCCTATATGTCAGCAAATTGAGAGGACAGGTTCAGATAAGCATTGATGTGAAACATGTCCAAGGTGCAATGAGACAAAACATGAATATAATTGCCAAAAAAGAAAAGAAAAAAGCATGAATATTACCTCAGAAACTGTCCTACAACAGGAGATGTATCTGTATCTGAAAATGGTGGTTCAACAACCTGATATATCCCTATACTAATAGTGTGATCAAGTGCTGCCTTTTTTAAAAATATAAAGACAATGCATTTTGGATTAGAAATTTATGAACTCTTTGCACTAGTCTGAGTTGTAAGATTCTGTTATATTAATTGCAGTTACCTTAAAGAAAACTAGAAATGAAGTAGGATGGCCTTTTTCAGACAATTTGAAATTTTGGTTCCATTCTATTCTATTTAAAATGTTTTCCTACTAAAGTATCATAAAGGGAAAAGATATTATCATTTGAAACTCTTTCTGATGCCTCAAGGTAGACATTAAGAAAAAAAGAAAGAAAAAGTAATTATCAACAAGTAGGAGGAAATTTTTCCTTCATTAATAGCTTAGGTATATTACAGTCCAGTGCTATGCATGTGTCTAAATGGCAGGATTACAATTCAGTGTTCAGTCTTGGTCCAATTTCAGAATAATGTTTTATGTTTGTGTTTATTTGATTCCCTTTTTTCATCTTGTTTTTCTACTCAACTGGTTTGTCACATGTCCTGAAGCTCAACTTTCCGGAACTACACAAGATCACTTGCAAATATTCAACATTGAGATGAAAGCAAAAATGAAATCTCATCAGATGCCTGAGCAGGTGAAAAACCAAATACCAATGGCCTTCCTCCTTGTTTCATGTTAATTTATTTACACCATACCATCTTGCTATCACATTAATTTAAATTTGCTGTTTTGGCTAAGTGACATCTTCATGCAATATATATAGGTTGTCTTTTGGAAGTGGATTTCCCCAAAAATGTTGGGCTTAGTCACTCAATCCTCAGTATATCATTGGTCTATCGAAGGTAACTCCTTTTTCAGGTCAATGAATTATTGCAATTGTTACTATGTGGATGGAAATGCTTCCATAGCTTTATTCTGTTCTTCCCATTGGTGATATTTTTTATGTCACTTGATTCTCATGCATAGCCCTTATACAGGTGATTCTGAACCTGTAAAGATGTTTGAAAGAACTGCAAACTTGGTGAATAACCAGATAATAAATTACCGGTGTGACCCTTCTGAGAAGTGGTTGGTCTTGATTGGTATTGCTCCTGGTGCTGCCGAGGCAAGTGGTTTTTACCTTTTCTAACAATTTGCGGCAGTAATAATTTTGCACAGTTTCTTGCCTTCAATTACAAAACATCAACACCAACACCAACCCCAACCCCTGCCCCACAAAAAAAAAGTGTTGCTTCTATATTTGGGGGCTTTCTTTTCCTTATTGAAGGTCTCACTTTTTTCTCTAGTGAGGTCATGTGATTGTTGTCATTATAGAACAAGGTCCTTTTTTTCTTTTTTTCTGGTAAGCATTTGTTTTGGCTTTAAGTTTTCAAGTCCGGACAACTATGAGCTATAAAAGTTAACCAACAGAAAAAGAAAGCTTGCCTCAAGTGTGCTGTTGCTGTATTTAGGTTCCACCTTTTCTGTTAAAGCTTCTTGTCAAAGTATGCTCCTGATAAATCCTTGTTTTGAAATGTAGTTCTATCCTCGTGCTTCGGTTTTGATGAGTTTATTTATTTATTCAATTAATTTTTTTTAAATCCATGTTCCTGTTCTTCTCAATGAAGTTTTATACATTTGGTTGTTCTGTAGTGTTGAAATTTAAATTTTCTGTGTTTTTTAGAGGCCACAATTAGTCAAGGGAAACATGCAACTTTTCTCTGTGGATCAGCAACGTAGCCAAGCACTTGAAGCACATGCTGCTGCATTTGCATCATTTAAAGTATGGCATTTTTCTTTCAACTATTTACATTTTTTCCTTTTATCATTGTGGTCAAATCGGAAGGTGGCGCAACACAAGACACCAGCAGCACAGCTCATCACACTACAACATGCACTATTCAATGCCATGATACTGCAACACAGCACTCCACTACACACACAGACTACAAAACATTACACTGCACCAACTAACAAACGTGCCCTTCATATACTCCTAATAAAGGTTTATAGACTCTTGGGGCCACATCAATTGTCTACTACAGTTTTCCTTTTGATTTGATATTTTGCCAGCTTAAACCAATATCATTTCACATTGTGTGGATTTGCTAAACTTCTTTTACATTGCAATAGTCTCAAGCTAGTTGATCAATTACCAAAATGAAAAAAAGCTATTTATGCATCTGAGATGAAAACTTAGTGACATTGTTCGTCTATCTCAATCTCCAGGAAAGTTGGGAGGCTTAGGAGATCTCCTACTTATTGTAGGACTAAGCAAGGCATTACGTGATTTATGTATGTAGAGAAACTTTGAGACCTATTTAGAAGACACATCTATTTAGAGTAAGATGACTAAAGGATATATAGCATGTAAGGCATTGCTTGTCAAAAACTCCTTTTTTTTGGGATAATTAACTAAAGCAGTTTGTCTTTACCCAAAAAAAAGAAGAAAAAAACTAAAGCAGTTTGTATGACAGCAGAGAACGTAATAGCATCATGTTCAATTGATATCTGCTGCTGTTATAGATTCTGAGAAGAAAGAGCTTGTGGACAGGTTATCTGCCTTTTGACTTTCTTGCCACTCAGCGGCTTGACAGGTCTGGTGTCTAGCTAGCACTTTGGATGGTGATTCAAGTGAAGTATTTGATGGCAGTAGTTGTTGGGGTGGTCATTATTTATAAATGCTGATTTTATTCATATGAAAAAAAAATGGAAGTGACTAGTCTGCAATTTTAAGTCTTGGGGCTAACAAATTCCAAACCATCAAAAGGTTGTCCCTTTTGAGTGCCTTTTTGTGTCTTGCTGTTCTAGTACAGATAAATTAACTATTGTACGATTTATTGGCTGATGCAGCAGCACAAGAGCTCCTTTTGTTGATACGACTGTTATGGCATTTGTGTATGCTGTGGCAACGTGGTGGCAGATGTGACCTCACGGCACCACTCCCTTGACCATTGAGCTAACATTAACAAGAACAAGTTTTGTACTCGACTTTTTTTCTAGTTCTAACCAAAGGATATCTTATTCATACTCGGAAGGTATATAGAACTGATTGTGACAGAATTTTCAAGCAAAGCAATTGCCAACCTGCCAACTCCAGCAAAAAGGACATACCCCAGGCAGACACTAACCTTTTATCAACTTCTCAAGGTCTTTCCTCTTTTGGAAAAACCACCTTGGAGGAAGTTAGTGGGCTGTTGGAGGAAATTGAGGACCAAAACCAGAAGCCACCTAGCCACACACACACAGCCACTGGGAAGCCTGTTGGTACCAAGTCATACACCCATGCTTGTACTTCTAAAGGCAAGGAAATTGAACCAGAGTTTTGTCTCTGGTTTATTCCACCGGCGGCCAAAGGTGCTGTTCCCCGAGTGAAGATCCCTAAGGCAGTTGAGGACATTGGCGCGGAATATTGGGACTCCACACGCGTGGGCTATTTCCTAGCCCAGAAGCTGCCATACTCGTTGGTCCAAGCTACTGCATTCTGGCTATGGAAAGACTTCAGTCTCGTGGATGTCCTAGGAAGCAAGGATGGGTTTTGCTATTTCCAATTTGCCATAGGAAGTGATCTTAACCCTGTCCTTGAAGAAACATGGTATTTTGCCCAAAGATTTCTCATTTTGCAGAAATGGAGGAAGTGTATGTCTCTAGTCAAACCACAACCAACCAATGTGCCAGTTTAAGCTATTTTTAGCCGTATACCGTGTGAGTTCCTAGCTGCTGAGGGCATAAGCCACATTGTGAGCAGTGTAGGCGTTCCACTGAAAGCTGATGCATTGACATCGTCTAGACAAAGGGCAAACCATGCTAGGGTCTTTGTAGAAATAGATGCACGTGAAGAGCTGGTTACTTAGGTGGAAGTGGAGGGGAAGAATAGTGCTATTGCTGTGGTTCATGTTGAATATCAGTGGTCCCTCCCTGTTGTGCTGCTTGCAAAGTTTTTGGACACACATGCGGTCCAAGTTGAGAAATACGCACACGTGCATCCTCTAGTAACTCCAAGGCAAGTGAGGAGCAGTGGATTCTGGCAAACCATGTAGGCAGAGGGAAGAAGAAAGTGCATGAAGAGGAAGGTACAATGGGGAAACCCCCTGGCAGCCCATGGTAGCAGCAGACGAGGGGAGTTAGCGAGGAGGTCTAGTGCCCTCTCAAATAGAAAAACGAGGAGATTGGAGGGCATAGAATGGAGGTCGAGGAGGAGGGACCAAAGGGTGATGGTGATGAACATACACATGTAGAGATGTATATTGATTGGGACATGGAGGTTGACAGGAATGGGAAGATGCCTACTCCATGAGCAAATATAGGCCCTGAATTGTGTCCAATTACCTTAGTCCCCACCGTGGTGCCGGAATCCCCCGGGCAAGAAAAGGATGAACAGCAAGACCACCCTGGAAGTGATAAGGAGGAAGGGATTGAGGACTTTGAGAACACCCATCTCAACAAGCTGCTGGTTTAGATGAATCAAGCATCGGGAAGTCACCCCAAATCTAGCAAAAGCTCCAGCTCCTCTAGTCGCTATAAGAAAAAACAGTGTAAGAGGAGGACTTTTACTTAATCATGTAACCCCCACCCCTCTATTTCCATGTCAGTAGTAGCATGGAATATACGGGGGTTTAATGACCCCATCAAGGTGTCGGAAGTTAGGAAAACATGTGACATTCATGAAATAAGTCTCATTGGTTTTTTGGAAACTAAGGTTAACCCTACCATTGAAGACTCTATTAAGAACATGTTGGGGCCTTGATGGCAAGTATGGATTAATACTACTGCAAGAAAACGGATTTGGGTTGCCTGGAAGTTGAGAGAGTGGAATGTACAGGTTGAGATAGAATATGCACAATTCTTACATTGTACTACAACCAACTTGAGAGTAAATAGGGATATGGCTGTAACATTTGTCTATAGTTCCAAAGTAAATAGGGATATGGCTGTAACATTTGTCTATAGTTCCAATAGTGATAGGGAATGAAGAGACTTGAGGCTGAATCTAGAGGCAATGGTGCCAAACTTGAGTCAGTGTCCATGGGTGGTAATGGGTAACTTTAATACTACCAGAACTGCCTCGGAGAAAATTGGAGGGAGAGCAAGGGTTACAGAAGCGATGGTAGAGTTTTAGAGGTGCATTGCTAAAATGGAGGTGGAAGATCTACAATACACAGGGGATTTCTATACATGGTCCAACAAACAAGCTCGAGGACCTATACTTAGGAAGCTGGACATAATCATGGTCAACCACCACTGGCTCGATACGCTCCCTAGAACACATGCTAAATTCCTCATACCAATCCTTTCGGACCACTTACTCGCTGTGGTATGTATGGATTGTGGATCAAGAGCTAGGAAACCATTCAAATTCTTCAATTTTTGGGCAGATCCTAGGAGATTTAAGGAGATAGTAAGTAACACATGGAAGGAGGAAGTGAAGGGGTCTAGGATGTTCTAGGCTGTAAAGAAGCTCAAGCTTCTTAAGGAGGGCCTCAAGAGTTTGAATAGGGCTGAATTCTCCGACCTTCTCGATCGTGTTCAAAGAGCGAAGAACCACTTGATCCAGTTGCAAGCCAACATATATAGCACAGGGGATACATCTTGCAGGGAAGAGGAATGGGCTGCCTATAAGGAGTATTACATGCTCTAAGGTGTTGAGGAGAGCTTCTACAAGCAAAAATCTAGGGCCAAATGGTTAAGGTTAGGTGATAAAAATGCTGCCTATTTCCATAAGGCCATGAAGAGTTTACACAACTGAAGCTCCGTGCACTAGCTAACTAGGGAGGATAGTAGTGAGGCTGTGGGAGAAACTGAGGTCAAATGGATGGTACTTGGGTACTTTCAACAGCTCTATGACCAGCCCATAGCCCCTAGTAACCTCGATGAAGTTGACAACTTGGTGACTTGAGAATTGGATGAGCAATAAAGGCTCACACTCGATGGCCCTTTTATGGATGACGAGATTAGATGGGGCTTTATGTCGCAAGCAAATGGAAAAGCCCTTGGTCCTGATGGGTACTCAGCTCACTTCTTCAAAGTAGCTTGGGAAATTTTAGGTGTTGATATGATTGCTGCCATAAAAGAATTCTTGACTATAGGTCACTTGCTTAAGGAGATTAATAATACAACTATTTCCTTAGTCCCCAAAATAGCAAATCCTACTAAATTGGGTGACTTTTGGCCCATAGCATGCTGCAATGTAATTTACAAGGCTATTTCCAAGGTCTTTGCTACACGGACAAAATTGGTGTTACCATCTCTGGTTGGGAGGGTGTAGGCTCCTTTTATATCAGGTAGAAGGATAACTAATAATATTTTTGTTGCACAAGAGTTGATGGCAAGTTACCATTCACAAAAGGGTGCACCATGCTGTACACTCAAGGTAGACTTGCAAAGGCGTATGATACAATCATATGGGATTTCGTTCTGAAGGTCCTCAAGGCCATGAACTTTCCCCGACACATTTGCACTTTTATCGGTCAATGCATCTCTACCCCTAAATTCACCATTAACGTCAATGGGGGAAATGGTGGGCTTCTTTGCAAATAGACAAGGACTGAGACAAGGGGATCCTATCTCCCCTTACTTATTTGTTTTGGACATGGAAATACTCTCCACACAGCTGAGGAGGTTGGCTTTTAACCCCCAATTCTCATTACATTGGAGATGTAAAGTAGAAAGATTGATTCATCTTTGTTTTGTAGATGATCTTCTAATCTTTGCAAAAGGAAACATTGACTCTATCTCCTTGATTAAAGAAGCCTTATAGTACTTCCAAACTATTTCGGGATTGGGAGCCAAAAATACCAAGAGTAATATATTCTTTTCCCATGTCCTGATAGGTATCAAAGAGGACATTCTTCATACTACCCAATTTTGTGAGGGCAAGTTCCCGGTACGCTACTTGGGGGTTCCACTCATATCCTCAAAGCTCAAGAAAGAGGATTGTGAGGTTCTTGTGGAAAGAACTTTGGCATGTATTAACTCTTGGACTGCTAAATATTTATCCTATGCCAATAAACTTCAACTAGTAAAATCAGTCCTAATCTCCATGCAAGTTTACTGGTGCTCAATGTTTCTTTTACCTAAGTTTGTTGTCATAAGGATAGATCAGCTACTTCGAAACTTCCTTTGGAGTGGTAACCCAAAAACCTTCACAAAGGCTAAAGGTCAGATGGGCAAATGTCTGCAAACCCCTAAAATGTGGAAGGGATCCTAAACATCTACCACTGGAATAAGGCAATCTAAATTAAGCATATATGGCGGCTATGTAAGGAAGGATTGAACAGCTTATGGCTGGAATGAGTACATTTCACCTTGTTAAAGGGTAAAAACTTTTGGTCTTCCAAGGCACCTGCGATATGCTCGTGGTCCTGGAAGAAACTTTTGAAACTTAGGAGTTTTGTAAGATCTTGCCTCCAATAGGAGCCTAATAATGGTTTAGAGATCTCACTTTGGGTAGATTTTTGGCTTCCAATAGGACCCCTTGATACATTATATGGCGCTCGAGCTATGGGGAGCCCAGGATTCCCACCTACTACAAAGCTTTGCTCCATCATGCACGAGAATGAATGGTGTATCCTCGATGGCTTGTTTTGGACAAATATCCACGTCCCATCTTCCATCCAACCTAATGCATTTGTCCCGGACCGACTTTGTTGGATACACTTCATGTTAGGGGAGTACACTATCAAAAATGGATATGGGTTTCTTAATCCACTAGGTCCCATCATGTCGTGGCATAAAGTAGTCTGGAACAACACATCCTTGCCTAGATATTCCTATGTCCTATGGCTAGCCTGGCTAAGCAAACTCTCCACCCTTGACAGAGTGTATAATTGGGGACTTGTGAAATCTACCACTTGCTTCCTTTGTAATCAGAGTTCAGAAAACCATGCTCACTTATTCTTCAACCGTGACTACACTTCTCAGATCTGGCATTTAGTATGTGACTTCTTACGCTGCCTAGCATCATTCAGCAGTTAGCAGGGATCTACAAATTTCTTGGTAGCAATAACTGACTCTCTCAATCCGACTTTTAAAAGTTGGAGAGCGGTGCTAGCTGCATCAGTCTACTGCATATGGAGACTTCATAACAAAGTGAGACTAGGGGATGCCCTCCATGGTGTGAGCACTATTGCCAACCAGATTAGAGCTTATACTAATCCATTATCATCTGAGGATCTATACTAAGCAATTGTACTTTATTTATACTTTTTTTACCTTGATGTAATATCTATTCTCGTATGTGACGATTATACTACTTTTGGATCAATAAATTTCATTTATCCAAAAAAAAAAAGAAAAAAGAGACAAGTGCTACTAGAGAAAAAATGTAGAGAGAAAATCCTCTCTCCTCTTTCTAGGTTTCTTTCTTTATGATTTTCCCTCCTAGGGTTTTGTCTTCCTCTATCCCTATCATCACTTGTTATCTGTCCACTGGCCGCCTCCTAGCTGCCAACTGCTTATCATTCGCTTGCCTCCAGCCACCTAACGTTTTTTGGCACCGTCTTTCTGCTGGCCACTTTCCAATGTTGCTGATTCCTTCTCGAAGTCGGTTTTCTCATCTTTTATGATTGTTGTAGACCTCTTGTGACAAGAGGGGGTAGTGTAGAGGGTTTTTACTAGCTAGGGTTTCTTCTCTTGCCCATACCCTTCAATTGGGTTTACATTCGCTGCTGAGTCTTCTCTTCCAAGATGAAGCAACCTTTGGTGACCTAATCTGCTGTGGATGTAGCTCGTTCTGTTGCCAGCAAAGTGAGTGTGCTCTTGCTAGTGCTTGGAGCTGCATCTTCAAATGCCTTCGTTGGTGGGTTAGCTATGCTTTGGTTGCTTATCTTATAAAATGGTTTATTTGTCTTCAACTTCAAAAGGTTCTCTTGTTCCTACCACCCTCTCCTCTACCCCCTCTTATCAACTCTTCCTATCTTCTTTGCCCCCCTCCTCCCCATTGTAATTACCTCTTCCTCTTTAAAAAACCTTCAGTTTCTTCCTCTCCTCTCTTCGTCTCCTCTCCTCCCCCTTCTTAACCCCCTTTTGTGGAGGCTGCCCCTCCTATGGAAGCCTCTCCCAGCGCTTGTGTTGTTGAGGTTGATTGTTCCCTTCTTTTTTACTCTCTTGTCATGGTTTGACTATAGTATTGAGTCATGAGAAGGGCATGTTCCTTTTCAAATTTGAAAACGACAATCAAATTATGAGTTCTCGAAACTCCTTGGTATTTTGTTGGTCGCTTTCTTATTCTCCAATGGTGGGAAATGTAGATGTCATTCCGAAGCAGAAAGTTTCCTTCTTTACCTATTTGGGTTAAGTTTTGGAATGTGCCTATAGAGTTTTTCCATAAGCAAGGCATCCGATATATTACTAGTCATCTTGGAAAACCCTTAGTGACTGACTCCTTTATAACTTGATTGGAAAGAGTGGGCTTTACTATGTGTTGTGTTGATATGAGTGCTAATGGTGATTTTATAAACAAGATTTGGGTTAAACATAATGATGGCAACATGATTCTTGTAGAGGTTAAATATTAGTGGAAGCCCCTTAGGTGTTTTGAGTGTAGCGTCTTTGGGCATACTTTGGTTGCTTGTTCATCGAAGATGGTGAGGCCTTCACTTGATCTCAATGAGGCGCATGTGGCTCCCTCCTCCAACATTGTAATTGAAACTTTGGGTAAAGAGGCTGTCGGGGTTCCAGCATCTTAGGTTTATGCTGCCTCCTCTGCTACTCTTTGAGTCCCAGTTGAAGTGAGTGCCACTGAGCTTGTTTCTGAAGACTAGGGAGAAGGAACTGCCTCTATGGTTGCCTTTGACAGTATATAGAGCTTGGTTAAGGCATGTGGTTTTGAATAACCTTGAGAGTTGGACCCAATCTTTGACTTGACACTAGTAGACTTCTTTAATGGTATCAAGATCTGTGGCTGTGACTCTTGAAAGTGGAAGTCTAGAATCTCACATGCCAAGAAGAAAAAGGGTAGACATTGGTCTAGGACTTAGTGTGTAGGCTGGTTGTTTGGCCTTTTGTTTGTGTGTTCTTGCCTAGGAGTCCTTCTCCATTGGCTGTGTCTTCTTCATGTTTGTCACTAGGTCTTTTTTGTCCTTTTCTTTCTATATCTTTTGTATTAAAAAAAAAAAATGGACTTACCCAAAAAATGAAAAAGAAAAAATATTGCAGCAAAGCATTGGATGTCCAAAAAAGGCATAGGGATGCCCACATGAAACTCCAATATTATTCTTTTAGAATCAATCATCCAGAAAAGAATTCAGCCTAATAGTATTCTTTTAGAAGCCTTCATCCAAAAATTTTTTTTCTTCAACAAAAAAGGGTCTTTTAGTAGGTTTTCACTGCAAGCTTCTGAATCAACTATGACTTTACTAGATTATTATTTGTCTTCTTTTTTGAAAGAATTCTATGACTTCAATGTCCACAAGCTGTCATACATGATTCCAGTTTCCATTATAGTTTAGGTTTGATGTGACCCAGCCACCATCAAATGTATTTCTATAATAGGCATCATGTATGTTTTTTCTTTCCTTCCTTTTCTTTGGGGGATCAGGTGCCTGGAAATGAAAATCCATCAACTCTCATCTCCTTTGCGACGAAGACACTTAATGCTGGTCAGGTTACCTCGAAGTTACATGTCATTGAGCTGGGTGCACAACCAGGTAACTATCATTCTGTCATATCTTGATGTTATTTTTCCATTTTGTATTTGGGTTTAGTATTCTATTCTAGTTGGATTTTTCTTCCCCCTTGTCAGCTTGCTCTTGTTAAAGCCTCTTTCCCCCTTTTTCAAGTGCTTTACTTTAATTATGTGCCATCTGTTGATTGCATATTTGTTGCTAGATATATTTCCAGGAGCATTAGGTGTACGATCTGAATAGATTATCTTCAGTCTTCAGAAAATGAACTCTGGGCTAAATAGTTTAATTGTGGGAGGGAATAGTGATAAATGGAGATAAATGTGGTTTGATATGCTGAATACTGGAAGAGATATTATCTGTCGTCCTTTCATATGCTCTTTTCTCTACATCCACTCCATCATAACCATCTTGCTTTCTCTACTATTTATCACTTGATCAAGCAAGTTCAATTATTTTGGTAGGGAAACCCTCTTTCACGAAGAAACAAGCAGATCTTTTCTTTCCTCCAGATTTTGCTGATGATTTTCCAGTTGCCATGCAGGTATGTATTGTCATTCTTTTTAATTTTACATTACAACATGGATATTAAGCTCTGGAGGGCTATTATTGGTTGGCAGATTTCCCAGAAATACAGTTTGATATATGTGATCACGAAACTTGGGCTACTATTTGTCTATGATTTGGAGACAGCAACTGCAGTTTATAGAAATAGAATCAGCCCAGATCCAATATTTTTGACATCTGAAGCTTCCTCTGCTGGAGGATTTTATGCCATTAATAGGCGTGGCCAAGTCCTATTGGCTACTGTAAATGAGTCTACAATTGTGCCTTTTGTCAGTGGGCAAGTAAGTTTTTCTTTGCCAGTTATTCTTCCCTCTTTATTCAAAGTTATATGATGTTCACATATATGTTGTCTCTTGGGTACTGAAAATCAGAATGTCAATACAGTTAAACAACTTGGAGCTTGCTGTCAATCTAGCTAAGAGAGGAAATCTTCCTGGTGCTGAGCAGCTGGTAAGGCCATAAGGGTTTTTTTTTTTTTTTGGGTTAACATTATATTTTGAGGAGCAATGAAGCTGGAATTCGAGTTTGTTTCTTCCAGTTTCTCCATATAAGCAAACGTACATGAAAACTTCAAAATCCTGAATGCATTATGAGGAATGTACCTTTTTTTTTTGTTGCAGTATTTTCTAGTTCTATACTTGATACACTTCTATTAATTTATGATCCAAGTATGCCTGATGGGCGTTTGCTTTCCCAAGTTCCCATGTTTTTCCTTTTTTATTTTTTTTCCACCATTTTTGTGAATAAAAACCGATTTTGCTTATCAACCAAAAAAAAAAGGAAATTATTTCACAGAATTCTCCTTTTAATTATGTGTTCTTTCTTGTCTGCTTCTAAGTGCTGCAAGTCTAAGCTCTTGGGCCTTTCTTAATGGCTGGTAAACCTGCCAACTATAATTTATTAAGAAGTGCTGAATTTTAAATCATATGTGAGTTAATGATATATGGGACCTCAGTGATTGTTGATACACTGGACTGATGCAGACTCTTCTGCCATCATTATTTTACCTATATTTGTTAACGAAGCTAAACTCCACATGTATTACTATTGTAAAGTATATATATATGTGAATTCCTTATTTCATAATTCATTTTACCTTTCATTTTTTGTATTTGACTCTCTAATCTCATAAAATGAAAGAAAAAATTAATATTCTTTCCTCTATTTTTCTGTCCATTTTCTGCTTCTTGGTACAGATTTAGGATGAATGTCAATAAAAAATTCATCCTTTTCCCCTATGATCTTAGTGTTGGAACTCTCTAGCTTCACTTTTTTTATGGTGATTAATATGTTGGTAGAGGTTTATATATATATTATTGTGGAAATTCTCACAAGATTTAGATTAGGATTTCATATTTAATTTATTTATTTATGATTTTATTTAGTTTCCTAGTTTAGATATATCTATAAAAGATTTGATCAGGATCCCTTAATTGTGGAATTTTTCCTCTATTAGGTAGTATTGTTACCGGATTTAGTGACTTTCCTAATGTAGAACACTTTTATATATATGTACCTCAGCTTATATGTAAGATATGAAGAAAATTTATCTCAAATTCCACAATTATAGAAGTGAATGTGATGTTTTGATGATGGAGTTTCTTAATTGAAAAGCTTATTTGTTAAGCAAGCATTTTGCTCTTTAACTCAATAGTCTGTTCAAATGATCTGTTTATTGTGAGAGTTTTTTGACTATTTGCGGTTTGCAAATTGGCTGTTGTATAGTTTATTTTGCTTAATTGCACTTTCTTCTTAATTAGATGAATGCTTGGGTTTTATTTTCCTATCCTATCTTATGCAATGCTTTGCTTCATTAATATGTTTTGAGTTTAGCTCTTGCTTCTGCTCTAATCTTAAAACTTGTAGATTGGTGCTGGCTTTTGTATTTTATACTCTAATAAATTCCACACATGGGATTGAGTATTGACTAAGGCCTGCTTAGGTGGAATCGATGAATGAGATAGAAATAACACTGCATTTGAACCATGACCCCTTGCTCCTGTAATGTGTTGAATTTAGTTCCACAATCAACTGATCGAGAAGTTTAAGCTTGTAAATTGGTGTGTGCTTATTATATTTTATACTTTACAATATGATTGAAGTGCTAGGTATGCTGTGCATTTGTGGGTGACTGTTATAGAAGCTTCTGATTTTATGTGTACTTGTACTATATCTTGTGGTATTCTCTCGGGATACATAATTGTGATGAATTTCTATCTGTAATTTAATAAACTTTCACTATATCAGCTTATAAAAATAGCTGTCTCCTTTTTTTGTGGTCTCAGGTTGTCCAGCGTTTTCAAGAATTGTTTGCACAAACAAAATACAAAGAGGCTGCAGAACTAGCTGCAGAATCTCCACAAGGAATTCTCCGAACCCCTGATACAGTTGCAAAATTTCAGGTGCTAATTTTTTAGTTGTTTAGCCTTCTATCTGCTATGTGCTTTCTTCTTTTAGTTATTTTATATTTGCATATGGGTGGAGATGAATGAACATGCTAAAAACTAGTTTGTGCTTGCACCTGTTGAGTTTTTCCTAAATTGCACCATGCACCTTTCTTGGGGATGATATACGGTTTGTTTAACATTGTAGCATTTGTTATCTAATAACTTTGATTAGAGAGAAAAATAAATGGGCCAGGATAGAGTCTAAAATATGCAAGGAGTAAGCTCTCAAATGTGGGCCAAATAGATCCTGAACTAAAATTCAAGAGAGATGGTTTCAATTATTTAACAGTTATTATGGCTGCATCTGTGCTGCAGAGTGTTCCTGTGCAAGCTGGGCAGACCCCTCCTCTTCTGCAGTACTTTGGAACCCTTCTAACAAGAGGAAAGCTCAATGCATTTGAATCTCTGGAATTGTCACGCCTTGTTGTGAATCAGAATAAGAAGAATCTTCTGGAGAACTGGCTTGGGGAGGATAAGCTGGAATGCAGTGAAGAACTTGGAGACCTAGTGAAGGTTTGCTTTCCAAATTCCTTGAGTTCATTGTCTCTAAATCTCCTAGTATCCTGGGTGAAGTTTTGAATATGGAGGTTGTGGGGTATGCATGGTTTTCTGATGGCACTTGATGTTTTATTTTTTTGTAGACTGTGGATAATGATCTGGCATTGAAAATATATATCAAAGCTAGAGCTACTCCCAAAGTTGTTGCTGCTTTTGCTGAGAGAAGAGAGTTTGACAAGATCTTGGTTTATTCCAAACAGGTGAAGTACACATTTTATGATTTTGTGTGAATCTTTTGAATGGATTCTGTCTCAATCATGTGATTACATATGTTTATGTATCTTTTTGTAGGTTGGATATACACCCGACTACTTGTTCCTTTTGCAAACAATTCTTCGATCAGATGCTCAGGTATTTAAGTGTTAAGCTTATATAATTCTCGTTCGACTTTTCTTTTTTGTTTGATCTGTATATTAGCAAGTTCACTTTCAGAATTCTGAATCATATTTATGCATGAACGGAGGGAATTACATGACATAAATTCTTATTACCAAGAAAATGTCAATATCTTCTTCTCTAGGGTGCCGTTAATTTTGCTCTGATGATGTCTCAAATGGAGGGAGGCTGTCCAGTTGATTACAACACAATAACAGATCTTTTTCTTCAGGTTTGTTTTATGACTAAGTTCTATTATTGTCCAGTTCAAAGATTTTGAGGTTTCTGACATGTTGAGGCATTGCATACCTCTGTTCCACTTGACAAATGGTTTGGCTGCATAACTTTGTTGACAGTACTTATGCATTGTTGAAATTCTCTCCTTATATAATTTCAAATGATATGTTTGCTTTTTCCATGTTGCATTTTAGTCAAAACTGAGTTACCATGATCTTTCTTGTGAAGATTTTCGACTCCATAACTATAAGATCCAAAAACTTGGTTTTAGAGTAGAAGCTATTTCTTGGGTTTTACCTGACATTTTATCCACACACAAACACACACACACACACACACACACACACACACACAAAAAAGATCTTGGGTTTCTTGTGTAAAGCCTGTTTCATATTAATGCTGGAAATATTACCTCCATCAAATGGAACATGTCTTTCCTGTTGAATAAAAACAGCAATATGAGTTCTCTATATACGAGTTCATATGTCATCAGATTTTCATGTAGATTCCAAGTCGTATGAGTTTGCTTTGCACCTAGCCAACCTCCTTGCTCCGTGCTTATATCTTATTCAACCTCTTGAATGCCTAAGTTTCTCTATATTTCAATCCTAACAATAAAACTATTGAGTATCACAATCATATATTTTAACTGTCTCTGTTGATAATTGTATTCTCATCGCCTTGTTTCTGTTCATGTACAGAGAAATTTGATTCGTGAAGCAACTGCCTTTCTTTTGGATGTCTTGAAGCCAAATCTACCAGAACATGCATTCCTTCAGACAAAGGTAATCACCTTTTCTTTCTGTAGGTACAATTATTCCAGATGCACAGGATATTTTATCCCTTTTCAACACTACTCTCTGGATTTTATAGGTCCTTGAAATCAATTTGGTCACGTTTCCTAATGTGGCTGATGCTATCTTGGCCAATGGAATGTTCAGCCATTATGATCGTCCTAGAATTGCTCAACTTTGTGAAAAAGCTGGTCTTTATGTGCGGGCATTGCAAGTAAGATTCTGTTATATTAATTTATTTACTTATATTTTAGCATTGAATACACACATAGCTGAATTGATCCTTCAAACAAATTATGTCAATTTTACTGCAGCATTACACAGAGCTTCCAGATATCAAACGTGTGATGGTCAATACACATGCTATTGAGCCACAGGTTTATGTCCTCTGGTGTCTCCTTGTCTTCTTTTGATAGTTTTTGTTAAGATGAGCCATGAAAGTGAAAACTTTTGCAGGGACTTGTAGAGTTTTTTGGTACCCTATCTCGAGAATGGGCTTTAGAGTGCATGAAAGACCTTCTACTGGTGAATCTGCGAGGGAATCTCCAGATAATTGTTCAGGTACACTATTAGTTTCTATCACTTAATCTTTATCTATAGTCTAGTGTATATCTGATGTTGAATCCTGCATCTTTTTCAGGTTGCTAAGGAATACTGCGAACAGCTGGGTGTTGAAGCATGTATAAAACTCTTTGAGCAATTCAAATCATATGAAGGATTGTACTTTTTCCTTGGTTCTTATCTAAGTTCCAGGTCCTCTATCTAGCTTGGAGTTCTTTTTAATGATATTGGCACTGAAGATTATATTGTTGACATTCCTATTGAATTGGCTTTTTTTTGGGAGGACAGCGAGGATCCAGACATTCATTTTAAGTATATCGAGGCTGCTGCTAAAACTGGCCAGATCAAAGAGGTTGAACGGGTGACAAGAGAATCAAACTTCTATGATGCTGAAAAGACAAAGAATTTTCTAATGGAGGCCAAACTTCCTGATGCTCGTCCTCTGATCAATGTCTGTGATCGTTTTGGATTTGTGCCTGATCTCACTCACTACCTTTACTCTAACAATATGCTGCGATATATTGAAGGTTATGTTCAGAAGGTACATTATAGGAATCACATGGAGGAATTTTACCAATTCTAAAGAAATTATAATTTGTGTACTCAAATTGATTCTTCTGACATGAGAATTCTTCTCTCTAATGTTAGGTCAATCCTGGGAATGCTCCTTTAGTAGTAGGACAGCTGTTAGACGATGAATGCCCTGAAGATTTTATCAAAGGGTTGATCCTTTCTGTGCGCTCTCTGCTTCCTGTAGAACCTCTGGTGGAAGAATGTGAGAAAAGGTTGATATTCTTACTATTTTCTTTTAGTTATTAGTTACCCCTTGCTTTATGCACTCAAGTTTTTTTTTTTTTGGTTAGGAATCGACTCCGTTTACTCACTCAATTCTTAGAACACTTGGTGAGTGAGGGAAGCCAAGACGTCCATGTCCACAATGCTTTGGGTAAAATTATCATTGATAGCAACAATAATCCAGAACACTTTCTCACCACCAATCCATACTATGATTCTCGTGTTGTGGGTAAATACTGTGAAAAACGAGATCCCACTCTAGCTGTTATGGCTTATCGGAGAGGCCAGTGTGATGATGAACTCATCAATGTTACAAACAAGAACTCTCTGTTTAAATTACAAGCCAGGTCTGACCCTCTTTATTCACTAGATTCTTTTTTCCTTCTTATGGTTTGTTGATTTTTAAATTTTATCTCAGCATTTATGATCGATTGCAGGTATGTAGTTGAGAGAATGGATGCAGAACTCTGGGAGAAAGTTCTCAACTCCGAAAATGAATACAGGAGACAGCTTATTGATCAGGTTGTGTCTACTGCTTTGCCTGAAAGCAAGAGTCCAGAGCAGGTTTCTGCAGCTGTTAAGGCCTTTATGACTGCTGATCTTCCTCATGAGTTAATAGAGCTCCTGGAGAAAATTGTTCTTCAAAATTCTGCATTCAGTGGAAACTTCAATCTACAGAACTTGCTTATCTTAACAGCTATCAAGGCAGACCCCTCTAGAGTCATGGATTATGTGAATAGACTAGACAACTTTGATGGTCCTGCAGTTGGGGAAGTGGCCGTGGAAGCTCAATTGTATGAAGAAGCTTTTGCAATATTTAAGAAGTTTAACATGAATGTTCAGGCAGTCAATGTTTTGTTGGACAATATTCAAAGCATTGATCGGGCAGTGGAATTTGCTTTCCGTGTTGAAGAAGATGCTGTTTGGAGCCAGGTTGCAAAGGCTCAACTTAGGGAGGGTTTGGTTAGTGATGCAATTGAGTCATTTATTCGTGCTGATGATGCAACTCAATTTTTGGATGTTATTCAAGCTGCTGAAAATGCCAATGTCTACCATGATTTGGTGAGATACCTTCTTATGGTTAGGCAGAAGGCAAAAGAGCCAAAAGTGGATGGTGAGCTTATTTATGCTTATGCAAAGATTGATAGACTGGGTGAGATAGAGGAATTCATTCTCATGCCAAATGTGGCAAACTTACAAAATGTTGGTGATCGGTTATATGATGAAGAGCTATATGAAGCTGCTAAAATAATATTTGCTTTTATATCCAACTGGGCGAAGCTGGCTTGCACATTGGTGAAGCTGAAACAATTTCAAGGAGCAGTTGATGCTGCACGAAAAGCCAACAGTGCAAAGACATGGAAGGAAGTGTGCTTTGCTTGTGTTGATGCTGAGGAGTTCCGCTTGGCTCAGATTTGTGGTCTGAACATTATTATACAGGTACCATTTCTTATATCTTGTGATTCTTGTCTCAAATGTTTTTCTTATGCAAGGATATACTCAAACATCTTACAAATCCTGTAGGTGGATGACTTGGAGGAAGTGAGTGAATATTACCAGAACAGGGGATGCTTCAATGAGCTCATCTCTCTCATGGAGAGTGGTCTGGGGTTGGAGAGAGCACATATGGGCATCTTTACTGAGTTGGGTGTACTTTATGCCAGATATCGTCCTGAGAAGCTTATGGAACACATCAAACTCTTCTCAACGCGTCTTAATATTCCTAAGCTTATCAGGGCTTGTGATCAACAGCAGCACTGGAAGGAGCTCACTTATTTATATATTTTGTATGATGAGTTTGACAATGCAGCAACTACTATCATGAACCATTCCCCAGAAGCATGGGATCACATGCAGTTTAAAGATGTCATTGTCAAAGTTGGTAATGTTGAGCTCTACTACAAGGCGGTGCACTTCTACCTACAAGAACATCCTGATATAATTAACGATGTGCTTCATGTTCTAGCACTCAAAGTGGACCATACGCGTGTTGTGGACATCATGCGAAAGGTCTTAACTTTTTCAATGATGTAAATTTTGTAAATGTTTCATCTTATACCATATTTTTTAAAACTGACTGGGGAAAGTACTTTATTTATGTGGATGTCAGGCTGGTCATCTACGACTTGTGAAGCCATACATGGTTGCTGTACAGAGCAACAATGTGTCAGCTGTAAATGAGGCTCTGAATGAGATTTATGTAGAAGAGGAAGACTATGACCGGTTGCGTGAATCAATTGATCTTCATGATAACTTTGATCAGATAGGCCTTGCACAGAGGGTACGTGACATTATTTGCTCTTCACTCAAACACATTTTTTTGGGGGGTAGACATAATTTTCTAAATGTTGTTTGATGGTGCTGTTGCACATGAGCAGATTGAGAAGCACGAGCTTCTTGAAATGCGACGAGTGGCTGCTTACATATACAAGAAGGCTGGTAGGTGGAAGATGTCAATTGCATTGTCCAAGAAGGACAATATGTACAAAGATGCCATGGAGACAGCGTCTCAGTCTGGAGATCGGGAACTTGCTGAGGAATTGCTTGTTTATTTCATTGAACAGGTATTTTAAAGAAATAACTCTGATTCTCAAGAAAGCTTGTGCCAACTTTTAGATTGCAGTGGGGAGGGAACATTATTTGCAGTAGTTTTTGCGCCGTGATTTTATAAAATGATTCTTCTATATCTTCTTGATTTGCAACTTAAGTGCTCAGTTAACTGCTTGCAGAAGTGTGCAAATTTTAGTTAATGGGCCCTACCATTAATTCTTCATGGGTGAGGAACATGTTTGGTTGGCTGGAATTTGGTTTGCTAATTATCCTTAAAGAAATTTCCTTTGCTGCTTCAAATTTGCCTTATGATCTTTTGTGCCTTAAACTTGCTAGTTATCCTATTGTTTTTACATGCTCTCTGTTGTAGTTTGCCTATTACTGATATCATCTTTGATCTGCTTCTGCAGGGAAAGAAGGAGTGCTTTGCATCTTGTCTATTTGTTTGCTATGACCTAATTCGGGCAGACACTGTTCTTGAGCTTGCATGGATGAATAATATGTTGGATTTTGCCTTCCCGTATCTTCTGCAGGTTTGTTTCTATTTTTGTCATTTCTTAAATTGTAATTAGGGGAAATATCCTGTGTTTGTTTCAGAATATCAGGAAGTTGAAATCCTGTTTTCTCTGCAGTGTCTCAATTTCTTTTTCAAGGAATTGGGCTACTGTTTCTGTCATCTTTCCCTTTTCTCTTTTTTCCCTCTCCAATCTCTGTTGATTCTGAACATTTTGATGTTCACAGCTTTTCCATTTGATGTCTTGTGAGAGGATGATTAAATCATTGTACTCATGCACTATTATTAGTTTCTTATTTTGTTTTGCAATCAGCTTAGTCTCTTGTTGCAGTAGTTGGTGTCTTTTAAGTTCTTTGCCTTTTCTATTCATGAGCCTGTAATTAAGCTTAGAACCTATCATTTGAAGCTTCCTCTATGATCTCATAATGCCTTTTGTTCTTTCTTGTAGTTCATCCGTGAATACACTGGAAAAGTTGACGAGCTTATCAAAGACAGGATAGATGCTCAAAGCGAGGTCAAGGCTAAAGAGAAGGAAGAGAAGGATGTAATTGCACAACAGGTAATGTGTTTCTAGCTTTTGTTGGTGGTTGAATAGTAAGCATGGTGGTGGACACAGTTCAAAACATTTTCATTTCCTTCATTCACACTGCAATATTACTAGCTGGACTGAGATCCAGTTAGTACCTAGCTTTTGAAACTTGTCTCAATTAGATTGCTCTATGGATTAGATATGATTGTTTTAATTGGAGCATCTCGTGATGAAGCACTCTGAAGTTGTGTGAATATCTTTCTTGCAGAACATGTATGCCCAGTTGCTGCCGCTTGCTTTGCCTGCACCACAAATGCCCGGTATGGGAGGAGGACAAGGAATGGGTGGGAGCTTTCCTCCCCCTCCTCCAATGAGTGGAATGGGAATGCCTCCAATGCCACCTTTTGGTATGCCACAAATGGGCAGCTATTGATTGAAGCCAAAACTAGTATAAAATTTTTCCCGGGCGGATGGTATTAGCTTTCTGATTTCTTTAGCAAATGTTGTAACATGGGAATCCGGATGAGAATAATGCCATTCGTATGGCTTTTATAGTAGTGGTGGGTATGCAATAGACATATGAGAGTCGATCGAGTTCTTCTTTTGCTTAGATGTTGGATTTTTTTGGCCGTTGTAGAGGGCCAGCAGAGGATTTCCTGTATTATACAGCACCACTTATTGTGTTTCATATACTCGAGTTTAGGAAGCACTACATAATTTTTTTTTCCTACCTTGTATAAACACTGGTGAATCCATTATATGGCCAACTTGATTATAGTTTGCTTCAGATGTCTTTAATTTCATCGCTCTTGCCGGTTTTTCTTTTGGGAAATTTCTTGAGTACTTTTAATTCTTCTTGTTATGTGGTTTTGTTCAGGGTTTTGAGATTTATCTACTCTCCTGGTTTCTCCATCCACGTTAGCTTTCGTGGATCTGATGGTGTAGCAAAGATCATTGTTTGATTTATTGGAAATCAGTAATATACCAAATTTGGAAAACGCAAGTTATCATGTTAAAGGGTCATTAAAATTCCAGTTATTACGTATAAAAGAACCAAAATAGGGAAGCGATATATGTAATGATATGTGCACTTGAACAGAAGAAATGTAAAGGATTTGCGATTGCTTTGGTCCTTATTGTCCATATGAGTATTATTATTGCTGTGTAGAGATGTTCTCGCTTATGTATGTATGTATGTATACAAACAAATGCAGATGCAGCCAGCCGCGGGAGTGGCATTATTTATCGAAGTAAACGACAATATAACTTGATTAAATATTGTGGGGGGTTAAAAGAAAAACCATATCAAGATATTGCATTCCATTTTTATTGAGAGAATATTTAAATTACTCGTCAGATGTTTTTGTTAATATTATTATTTTAATAAAAAACTATTAGGGTTTAAGATACCAAAATTCCTTATTCACTTTAATAGATGATCATTTTATATCAGGTATATTGCATTATATACAATTTTTGTGGACATTCCATACTTAAAAAATTTGGAATATCCATGTGTAATATGTGAACTCAATTATTTTAGTTTGCTTTATACGTTTTAAAGGCGTGATTGAGTCAAGATGATATAATTTCAAGTATCATTTTGGTTTTCTTTATTAATATTAGGGGTATAATTGAGCGAATATGATATAATATTGAGTTTGAACTTAACATTTTTATGGTGGATCTAATGATATGTGAGTGGCATTATATATCAAAGTGAAAATTGAAATAATAATGTGACTTGGTTAAAAATTGTATAGGTTAAAATAAAATAAAGATCCATATCAAGATATTGCATTCTACTTTTTATTAAGAGAATATTTAAATTGGTTGGTTGTTAGTTTTGTTAGTATGATTATTTTAATGAAAACCCATTAAGATTTAAGATAGCAAAAAAGTCTTTACACTTTACTGTTATAGGTTATCTTTTTGTATTAGGTATATTGCATCCTATGCAATTTTTATTTACATCCCGTACCAAAAAAATTGGAACCCTGATGATGCATAATATGCTGACTTAAATCATTTTAGTTTACTCTATAAATTTTAGAAGTGTAATTAAGTTCATATAATTCGGAGTATCATTTTGGTATGCTCTATTCACTTTAGAGATGTAATCAAGTTAAGATGATATGATTGATTTTGAGCTCGGTATTCTAATTTTTCTTATTTGTGAAATTTTGTCTAAAATTATCTATTTGAATTCTTTGTTGTGTGTTATATATATATATATAGTTGTACATGGTAATTAAATAGTCTTCCTATACTTATATGAAATATTGTGTATAGGTGTATTGGTTCTGTCACACGCCAAGCTACTGCTTAGAGTTCCCAAATTAGTGACATAACTCCTTTCAATCATGTCTACACTACAAGAAACAAAAGAATGTCATCGGATCTTATCTAGCGGCTAGCTTGTTCATGTTTCATTGTTGTCTGCATTGTTTCTTGTACATATGTGTCTTGTTTGGGTCATATATGAGTATTAGTGGTGTAAATATGTTAGCGGTTTAGTGTTGTAGTGTTCTTGTCGGTTTGTTAATTATAGTTATGTAGAATAGGGAGAGAGTCTAGTAGTGGGTAATGGACTGATGCAGTAGTGGATACGCTATGTGAATGTCATGTAACTGCTATTGAAAGTTATTTATGCAAAAATGAAATGAAAGGATGTCTCTCCAAAATTTCAGAGTAATTTATACGTGAGATCTTTGGCTTCTCTCAGCTAAATGAGCCCAAACCATTACTGACAATCATAGGTAAGAGAGGGAAGAGGTCAGGATAAGGTTCATTAGGACCAGAAACCCAATTGAGTGTCCTGTGACTAGAAGTTCAACTCGATCCTATGGCAAAATGGTATCAAAGCTGTGTTACATGGACGAGTTGAAGCAGCTTCAACAACAATTTGAGGCGTTCTTGGTGATGTACAGTTTAAGTGGAAGTTATGTCGACTCAGCTTGCTAGCTTGACGAAGGAGGTGTCAGCTTGTTGGGGAAAGGAGAAAGAACACGATAGTGACAACGAGGAAGAAGAAAAGGGGAAAAATTCGTCTACTAGCAGCAGTGTTCAAGATAAGAGCGTGGTGATTCCTAAGTTGGCAAGGCTTGAATTTCTAAAGTATGATGGGTCTTATGATCCTCTAGGGTGACTTAATAGATGTTAGCACTTCTTTCGCCACTAAAAGATTCCAGATGACGATATGGTGGAGCTGGTTGCATTCCAGATGGAGGGAGATGCCCAACTGTGGTTCTTAAAGTTAAGAGCACGGGAGACCAAGATTGCAATGGAAAGAATTTAAAAACCTTTGTAATTTACGATTTAGTCCACTGCTATGAAGCAAAAAATTGGGAGAGCTTGCAAAGTTGAAGCATTTGGGTTCAATAGAGGCATATCAAAGGAGGTTTGATCAACTAAGAGTGAAATAACAAAAAATTAGCTAAATCAAAATTCAAGTAATAACCAAACATAATTAAAGGTTAATTAAAATTTTAGAAATAGAATTACTAAATTAACCTATAAAGGGTAAGGTGGTAATTTAGATAATTGATAAGTAGTTTTTACCCAATTGCCCTTAAATAATATAAGTTAAGGAGAGGTAAGTAGGTAATTAGCACTACAATTTTGAATTAAGGGATATTTACGCCTAAAAATTCTATATCCCTCATTTCCCTCAACCAAAAGACTCTCTCTCTCACGTCTACTCCCTCTCTCTAATTTCTCACCCAAATACGCTTCCAAGTTCACCTAAGCTCACTAATAGATTCTTATGGTTAAATTAGTAGGTTTCTTACACAATTCTAGCTAATTCTAAGCTTTGGAGATCAACTGGGTAAGTAACCAAGTTTTTAGTGTTGGGATTTAATTTTGGAAATTCAATTGAGGTTGATTCTAAGCTTAATTCAATGTTTAATCAAGGAAATTTAAAAGGTAGCTGTGACTTTACATAGATAAATTACAATTTCAAGTTCTAGAAATAAAACATGATGTATAGATTCTTTTGATCTATAGTTGAGTGTATTAGTTTAGGCTTTTAATTGGTATTTTGCAACTAGAAGCACCATTTAGGTGTTGAGGTTCATTTGGAGTAGGGTAATGGTATTTGTGATTAAGATATGTTGTAGAATATCAATTGATCTATAGGTTTTGTAAAGATATTAATAGGTAATTTTGGGTTTATGAATGTGATTTTGGAGTAGGAAGGTTAATCTTGAAGTTCAAGTGTTATTAGAAGATTTCAAGAGTTAAGGAATAAGGTAAGTACTTAATTATGAATGTAAATGATGAATAATTGAAATGGAAATGGGTATGAACATATATATATGGCGTGAGATGTATGGGTGTGTATAAGGAATATTTTGTTTGGTGAACTATTATATTTTAGTATTAATTGGATAATTGGTGGAGGTTGTAATGGAAGTAGATGAATGTTTATAGTTTTAAGTTAATGATTATGGAGAAGCAATGTTGTTGTGGGATTTGAATATGTGATAGTTTTAAGTTAATGATTATGGAGAAGCAATGTTGCTATGGGATTTGAATATGTGATTAAGTGTGTTCTTGAAGAATTTTGATGAATTGATGATGAGAAATGTTTAATTGATGTTTTGATAAGAATTATATTTAATTGGAATGTGGTATTGAAAGAAAATTGGTGATTTGGGTGTAATTCTTATTATGGTCAAATTGGATAATGTTAAAAGGGTATTTAGAATATTAAAAATAATATTTTGATGATTTGAAATAAGTGATAATGGGTGGAATTTGATTTGAGAATGATAATAAGAAGTATGGAAATGAAATGATGATGATTAATGAAGAAATGAGCAAGAATGGATGAGTTGAAGTTTTTAATTCATTTCAAGAAATAATATGAAAATATGAGGTGATAATTTGAACCTAAAATGAAGTTTAAGTATTGATTTGAAAACGGGGTGAGATATTAAAAAATTTTACTTTGGTTTGAAGTGACTCAAAGTTAAAATGAGTAAGCTATGGTATTTCGAAGTTGTAATTCATAACTGAAAAGTTAAAGTTGTTTATGGATGTTTAATTTGCATAAAATCTAGAAATTCTTGAAGAAATTGATAGAGAGAATCAATTGGCTTTTATTTGATATGATTTGGAGTTGAAATGGTTAAGTTATACTTGATTTAGAGAAGTATGTGTAAAGAAAACAAATTCTGGAAATTTTATTAATTAATATTAAATTGTAATAGATTTGATGGAGTTTAAATGATGTGTAATGAAAATGATGAATTTGGAAATTTCATGATTGAATGCTTATTTTTTGGTATGTTTGATGCATTATGATGATTGATTTATTAATAAAAGTTGTTTAAGTGAGTTGGCTCACTATTTGACTCACCGAATTATATTCAAATACCTTTAAATGTGTTCTTATATTCTTCATGATATTCAAACCATTTTTTGTGAAATTCAAGTTTGATCCAATTTCTTCATCTAAAATCGTCAAAAACACATCTTCGAATGAGATTTGAGCTAATCACTTTTCTATATAAAAATTTACTTCAAGATTATAATTCCTCAAAATATTTGATCAAAATCAAAACCATTTTTACCCAACAAGTGATTAAAGTTTTAGATCAAGATTGTTTTAAGAATGTGTTTGATCTCCATGAGTATGGTGACTAATTCCAAAATGTGTTTATGGGCTTAATTAGTAATATGGGCTTAACTTATAATTTTTTGACTTAAAATCATAATACATCTAATAAACAAGTTAGGCCTTTTAATGAATAATTTATTTAGGAAAAATAATAAAGAAGACTAGGCCACTCTTAGGAGGATTGAACTAGTCCAAATTTGGTTCACTTGAATCAAATCGGTTCCCTCTTAATCAGTTCACTTAGACCAATCCAAACCTAGAAATTAAGAAAAATTAAAATAATTAATAAACTAAAATTAAAATAAAATAAATTAAGGTCGAACTCTTAGAAGATGAACCGAATCCAATTATTCCTAATTGGTTCACAACTTTTAAACTAGTTTAATTAATAAGCCAATTCACCAATTAATTAAAGAAAATGTAGAATTAAAAACTAAACTAAAATAATGAGCTCATATAGAAAATCTATATGAGCACATTAGCCTAAATGGGTTTATACTTATTCGAGTACTAAGTTAAAACCTATTGGCCTAAATGGTAGTTAAATATAATTAATTTAATAGGTATGTTTAATCAAATTAATTAAACACCAGTACTAATCAATAATTATGTTCTTAATTGCATATTATCTTCTAATCAAGTTGGAGGATTAGCTAATTGAAGATCGTCTTGTAGTTTTACCTTTCCAGGTATGGGATAGTTGCATATTGTGAGTTAGATCTAAGAAACTTAAAATGAATTAATACTTAAACTTGACCTAAGTATTTGTAATGCTTCTTGTGCGTGTTTACCTGATTCAGAGAGTAACAAAAGTAGTGTAGGCACCTAAGCCACAAAGGTGGTGCAATAAGTAGTGGATAAGGTTAATAACTTACGTAAAATGGTCATGGAAGCAGAGAGAAGTTAATCGGATGCCATACGGGGTATGGATCTCGTACGGGACAATAAGAATGGATTGTGACCATGGTGGCAAGCCTAGCATTTGGAGCAAACACTTGGACAAGATTACTTTATATTGGTTGATGGTTTCGGTCATGGTAACTAAATATACCATGATAGTCCCCTAATGCCCATCGAGTAGAGTCAGACCCTTTTCATTCCCAAGAGTGTCTGAAGTCATGAGTACTTTTATGATGCTTATTTCATTTTCTTATGTTGATGAGTGTGGTGAGGATAGTTGACTTCTAGGATATGAGACTTTTCAAACCTTTTTGTTTCAAATATTGAGACTTGGATTGTATGTTAGACTTTGGACTTTGTTTTTAGGCCATGTAGCCCTAATGGACTTTGTTATTGGTTATAGTGTCTTCTAGTATCTTGTTCAATTGCCACAACGTTTATTGATTCAAATGATTTTTCCAAAGATAATAATCATTGTTTCATAAACTAAAATTAAAATAAGAACTCGCATAGTTATTATAAGTAGGATATGTGATGAATTATTTATGCTTAGGCGGTTAGGGGTGTGACAAGTAGCTTAGGCTCTCTCCTTAACCACGAAGCAAGAGGTAGCATTATTCATAAGTGGTCTTAAGGACACTATCGCAATGGAGGTGGAATTGCATCTAACCCAAGCTATGATCCTTATATGGTTGTTTAAACGAAGAAGAAAACCTATGAAAGGAAGGTGGGGGAAGCAAATAGACTACAAGTGTTAAGTTTAATGGTGTGCAAACTCCCCAAGTGAGGTGACTAAGTCAAGTTGAGATGAATGACAAGCATGCTAAGGGCCTATGCTTTGGTTGTGATGAGCCTTGAACTGTAGGTCACCATTGTAAGAAATTATTTTTGATATAGTTTATAGGGGATAATGAAGAAGCAGGGTAAGGTTGTTAAGAGGGGGGGAAAGGGGGGTGGTGGGTGTTGGGGGTGTAGTGGTGTAGTGGGGTGGGGGTGGAGATTTCTTTGGTTGCAATGGTGGATCCATGCAACTTAATGGGATCATCAATGGGTTGCAAGTCTTGATCTACATAGACTTAAGTAGCACTTGTAGTTTTGTGGACTTTGATGTAGTGACGCAATTAAGTTTGTGCATTAAGCCAAGAGGAAGGCTAAAAGTGGTAGTGGCTAACAGTGAGTAAGTCCTAAGTTCTAGAGTTTGTACAAATGTCGAGATTGAATTTGAAGGAATATTTTTTTAGAAGGATTTGTATGTTCTACCTTTGTGTGGAGTCGAGTAATGCTGTCAACTAGTTGAAATTATTGGGACCAATAGTGGTGTTGTAGGGGGCTTGACGGTCAGGAAAAGATGCCACTATTAATCCTAGCTATCCAAGTAGTGGAGAGAAAGATTTGGAAATACTACTGGTTAAGTTCGAGGATTTATTCAAATTGCACTAAGGTCTTCCTCTTTCGTGATGATGCAAGCATTGAATAAGACTCTAGCTCGATACTCCTCCTATTGTAGTCAAGCCATACTGATATTCTTATCATCAAAAAGACGAGATTGAGAAGTAGTGTGAGAAGATGCTAGCGAAAGGAATCATTCAGCTTAACCAATCCCTTTCTTAATCTTCGGTTCTTCTAGTTAGAAAGTCGAACCAAACACGGAGGTTTTGTGTAGATTGCCATGCTTTAAACGAGAAAACCATCAAAGACAAGTTCCCTATCTCAGTAATTGAAGAACTACTAGAGGAATTACATGGAGGATGCTTATTTTTGAAGTTAGACTTGTGTTCGAGGTATCATCAAGTTCGAATGAATCCCATGGATGTAGAGAAGAGCGCCTTCCGAACTCACCATGATCACTTTGAGTTTCTCATGATGCCCTTTGAGCTTTCCAATGCTTCTTCACATTTCAAGATTTGATGAACGAAGTGTTTAAGGGAAATCTAAGAAGGTTCGTTCTTGTCTTCTTTAATGACATCTTAATTTACAATAAGTCTTGGGTTAAGCATTTACAACATTTATGTCAATTTTTTAGGAAAACCAAGTGTGCATTTACATAAACCCAAATAATATACTTGGGTCATGTAATTTCTACAAATGGTGTGGAAGTTGACTCTACTAAGATAGATGCAATACTCAACTGGCCAAGACCCATGAATGTAATAGCACTAAGGGTTTGTTTGGATTAACAAGGTATTATAGAAAGTTTGTAAAAAATTATGGTCTCATCATTGAGCTGTTAACACATCTATTGCACAAAATAAATAAATAATCAGTTCACAAATGCAATATAGAGGGCGTTTATGCAGCTTGGAGAGGCAATTACCAATGCACCTATTAATCTCTTAGTAAAGTTTTTATGATAACAAAACACGTGGTTACTAATAAGTTTTATGCACGACATTTTAATGTTCGGAATTGTAAGAAGGGTGTGTCATATTAAGAATTTAATTGGTTATCAAAACAATATATCAGAAAGAATATGACAAAAGATCTATTTCAAAGTAAAGTTAGAAGATTGAATACTATTGGAAACATAGTTGTTAAAATCATGATTCTACCTATATGATTTTACGAGTTTATGATTTTATGAGACTTTTCTAAGTTGATTCGGTATAAAATCGTTTCCATATAAACTTATGGTAGAATTATGACTCCACACGTAAAATTGATAAAATCTTACGTTTTTAACTGAATTTACCGATTCTACATATTTTAGTCAAATGGGCTAAAAATTGAAAAATATAACATAACTTTCACAAGATGAAGATGTTGGTATTGATGATGAAGATGACAATGATGATGATGGTGGTGAAAAGAGAGTTGGCAATAATTTTGACTTTTGATGATAATAAAGGGGTTGGTGATTTTTTTAATATTATATTTTGTTATTATAATTGATGTTATAATTCATTTTATATTAGTATTGTTATTTAGATTGTAGTTTTATATATTAGTTTAACAACTTATACCAATTTATTTATATTATAAGTATATAATTTTTATCATAAATTGTAATTAAAATTTATATTAAATTTTTTTATTCCATCTTATATTTCAATTTTTTTATAACTATAATAAACATATCTATATTTTTAAAACTATTTTACATAAGTTGTAAAAACTTATGTTTCTATATTTTGATTTTACGTTCCAATTCTATAAACTCTTTGGCGATTATAGGTAGAATCACAAGTTTGACAACCTTGATTGTAAAGAAAACATCACATATGTAAAAATTATAACTGTTTCGAAGAATAAAAGATGATTTTGAGGAAACACTTTTATTAGGATAGGTTAAAACTTATCTTCACTAGTTAAATATTTTTAGGTAATGTATTTGACCCATTCTACTTAAATAGGAAATACAAATCTCCAGGATTATTCTAAAGATATGTTTGAATTATAACTTGGTCAAATACACAACAGCTCCATTAAAGCAATTAAGGAAATTGAATAAAGAATTCAATGAAGAATAAGGAAAAGGATGAAATTCAAATTAAAGAATTTACTTTTTTATAACTAAAAGAACATTGTAGAAAAGTCTATTTAAAAGGACTGCTATAAAAACAAAACGAGAAATGTATACAAATATATATATAGATAAAGGAATGTATACTTGCTATGATGAACCAAAAAGTGTCAGATCCAACATTAAAAGGAATATATTTATGTGGTAAATATTAGAGAAATTTATTTTTTGTATTCTCATAGATTGATTGAACTTTGGAAGAAATATTTTGTCTTTTTTTTCGATAATTTAGTGAATTAGCTTAGGGTTAAGCTAAAGGAGATAGAATAAAGAAGTGATTGTAACTATATTTTGAGTGATTGATTATTGTAACACTTACAGAAATTTGATTTGTTGATATAGTGGAACAAACCAATAAAGTCAATCAAGAGGCAAAACCACTATATAACACTGCTTGATTTTCTTGAACCTTACTCTATTTATTTTACTATAAAGTATTTATTATTTGATTATTTAGCTACCAAGTTAATATGGATTCTGAATTAATATTTGGTAAATAGTGATCAAAAGGGATTTTCAAATCAAGATATTCAAAAAAGTTTTAAATCTTAAGTAATTAATTCAACCCCCAAGGCCCCCCCCGCCCCCCCCCCCCCCCCCCCCCCCCCTAATTAGTAATCAGGACTAACAATATCGGTGCTTGCACCTCTAAATATCGACCAAGTATTTATAGTAGAATATAATGCATCAAACTTAGGAATTGGGCTATTTTTGTCACACCCCTAAACATTTAAGTGTAACGGTCCACTATATATCCTATTTAAGTAGAAATACGTTAAGGCTTCAACTACTTACTATATGAGTTTTTAATTAGATTTTAACTTATGAAATCATAATTATTAACTTTGAAAAACCATTTGATAAAATTAATGATTTGGCAACAAAACATAGTACTAATGATACCGATACCATCACCATAAACCTCCAAAGTTACAAAGCCCAAAAGCAAAGTCTAAGTCCATAAAAACATATCCAAAGTCAATGTCTGCAAACCAGTCCAAAAAAATCCATCAACTAACAGAAGAGTCTAACTCTCCTCACAATCCCTTAGAAACAAAAAATAGTAAAACTATAGCAGCAAAGTGTAAGACAAAAATACTCATCACTCTCATCAACCCATAGCTCAATGTCAAAGTCATAACCGAGATAATCATAATAGTAATCATTAGTATAAAAGGAATCATTATCATCACCTTAAAAATAGAAGGAAGGAACAAGCTACAAGAACTTAGTACAAAATTTCCATACACATTCTCGCATGTCATGCATACCTAATTCTAATGCATTAGCATGGATTCATTCAGTTGTTTAATTTAAATGAAATAACTGAAATTGTAAACAAATATTAAGTAATCTCATTTGGATGTTCACTCCAAACGCTAGGCTTACCACTTCGGTTACAATCCATTCAAACGTCCTATATAGATCTCATAATGTATATATCATCCGATTGACATCCCTTCTTTAACATAGCTACTTTGTGCAAGTACTAACCCTATCGATTACTCACAGCACCACCTTTGTGGTTGAAGCGTCTACTTACCATATCATCCCAACATTATGAACTATAGCTTAGAACTTAGCCCATGGGTGTTACCCCCGGGTGACCAAGCATAACCACCATTATAAATACTTAGGCCGAATTTAAGTATTAATTTATTTTAGATTCCCTAGTTCTAGCATGCAGCATGCAATTATTCCCTACTTGGAAAGGTAGAGCTAAAGAAGATCTCCGATTAGCTAATTCCTCCAACTCAATTAAAAGATAATATACAATTTAAACATAATTATTTTTTACTATTAGTGTTTAATTAATTTAATTAAAATAATTATTGATTCAATTATATTAAACTACCAATTAGGCCTATAGGTATTGACTCAGTATGCAACTAAGTGTGATACTCATTTAGGCTAATAGACTTATATAGAGGTTCTAAATATGTCCACTATTTTAGTCTAATTATTAATCCTATATTTCCTTTAATTAATTAGTGAATTAGCTTAGTAATTGAACCAGTTTAGAGGTTATAAATCGATTAAGATAAGATTGAATTAATTAGGGATAATTAGATTGGATTCATTTTAAGGGTTTAGCCCTAAACTATTTTATTTTAATTTTTATTTAATAATTTCCATTTTAATTTTCCTTCATTTAATTTTGGATTGGTTAGGTGAACCGATAAAGAGGGAATTGGTTTCGTTCATATGAATCGAGGTTGGACCGATTCAGTTCTCTTAATGGAATAGGTCTTGTTCCTTTTATTATTTTTTAATTAATCTATTTCTTAAATAGGCCCACATCTTAATATCTATATTTTGGGTTTTATTTCCACTATTATAATTTAAGCTTTTTTTTTTATTTTAAACCCATAAACACATTTTAATATTGATTAACATGTTCATGAAGATCAAACACATTCTTAAAACCATTTTGATCTAAAGCTTTACTTGCTTACTAAGTGAAAATAGTTTTGAGTTTGATAGAACATTTTATAGAAATCAAATCTTGGAGTAATACTTCACATGAAAAAGTAATTATTTCAAAACTCATATTTGAAAAAGTGGATCAAGCTTGAATTTTCACAAAGAGCAATTTGAATATCATAAAGAACACAACACATTCAAGGCCTTTAATTACAACTTGATGAGTCACATAATGAGTCAACTCACTTTAGCATTTTCTATTAATGAGTCAATTTTAACATTTTCTACTAATGATTCAATCACTATTATGCATAAAATACACCAAAAGATGAACATTCAATGGGGAAATTTCCAGATTTATCAAGAACATTATATATCATTCAAATTTCATTAATTCAATTTCAACTTAGCATTAATTAACACATTTTTCAGATTCAGTTTTCATGAACAAGACTTACTAAATCAAGCATAACTTACTTAGTTAAACTCTAAATCATGTCAAACAAAAGTCATTTGATTCCTAATTCATCCCTCTATTAATTTCTTCAATAATTTTCAGATTTTATGTAGATTAAACACCCTTTATTTATTTTTCAAATCCAATTACAAATTTACAACTTCAATTTATCATATTTTACTCATTTTAACTTTAAATCACTTCAAACAAAAACCAAAATTTTCTAATTGTCTTCCTCTTTCAAAATCAACACTTAAGCTTCATTTTACATTAGATTAACAACCCATTTTTTCCAAATTAAATTTCAAAACCGACTTTTAACCCAAATTTAACCATATCTTACTCATTACTTTTTCAAACTTCATCATTCCAAATCCTTACTTCTTACCAATTATCACTAATTCTAAATCATCAAAACATCATTTTTAACATTCCAAATACCCATTTAATACAATGTATTTTAGCAAACAATCAAATCATATCCAATTCATCAATCCTCCTACAAAAACACATTATCAAAACATCAATTACATACTTCTTATCATCAATTTTCCAAAATTAATCAAGAACACATCCCAATACACGTTAAACCCCATGGCATACACATATATACCCAAATTAATCAACTTATAGCTACAATCATTAATTTATTTCCATTACAACTTAAATCAACAATCCAATTGTCGCTAAAATATAATACTTCATCAATCAAATACATATATCCAATCTCCACGCTATCATTAACAACTCCATGCCCTAAATCCACTTTAATCTAGCATCAATTACTTACTAAACTTCAAATTAAATAAGTAATTGAGTACTTACCTTACTTCTTTGCTCCTGAAAGCTTCTAATAACCAACAAACAAGGAGATTACCCTTCTTATTCCTGCTTTTACCTTTATAAACCCAAAACTATTTATTAGTATCTTAACAAAACTTATAAACTGCTTAATATTCTATAACATATCTTAATTCCAAATACTATTACCTTGCTCAAAGAACTCTGATCTCCAAATTGAGCTTCTACCTTACAAAATTGACAATTAAATACCTAAATTAATATACTAATCCACAGATCGAAAGATTATATATACATCATATCTAATTTCTAGAGCTTGGAAATGCAAATTTACCTTGCATTAGTCATGATCCACACATGTTCCTCCTCATCTCGTCTAGATATTCACTTCCTTGCTCAAATTCCTTGAATAAACACCAAATTAAACTTGAAATTAACCTCAATTACATCTTCAATCTCGATTTCAACTTGGAAAAATTCTATTAATTACCTAATTGATCTTCTAATGCTTGGATTGAGCTAGATTGATACTAAAAACCCACTAATCTAGTTATAGATTTTCAATTGTAAACTTAAGTGAGCTTGGTTATATTTTTAAATGAGAAATTATGTGAGGCCGAGAGAGAGATAGTAGCATAGTGAGAGAGAGAAGGGGTATTTGAATTGGAAAAAATGAGGGAATGAGAGTTTTAGAACATTTTTAGCTTAAATACTTCTTAATTCAAATTGTAATGTAGTTTTATTAATTTATCCCTCCTTAAATAGTATACTCTAAGGGGCAATTGGGTTATTCGAGTTACTAATTATCTAGATTTCTAAATTACTACCTTACCATTTATACTTACATATTAATGTAAGGCTCATTTAGTAATTCTATTCTATTTTATTTTATTTACCCTTTAATTATATTTAATTATCATTCAAATTTTTAATTTGTAAAAACTTTGGTTATTTTAGTTTTGCAATAGAGCAGGAGGTTGATAGCATTCTTCAGCTAGTAATTTGCATAAAGGCATTTGAAATTGGTTGCCTATGAAAAAGAATTGATAGGATTTGCAAAGGCAATTAGACATTAGCGCTCGTATTTATGAGAAAGGAAGCTCATTATAAGAATGGATCATTATAACTTGAAGTTTCTATTGGATTAACTTCTAACCATGTCACCCTAATAGCATTGGGTCACTAAACTTTTAGGGCTTGACTTTGACATCAAATATCAAGCTAGAAGAGAAAAAAAAAAAAGAGTCACCAATGCTCTTTTGTGGCGTAACAAGCAAAAGGGATAGCGCGATGTCCATCTCACAATTGCACTTATTTAACCTTATTGAGGAAGAAGCGTGCTTATCAAATCAGATGCAGCAGCTTATGGAAAGGGTTAAACATGGAGAGCTAAGACTAAATTGGATGGTTAAAGAAGGGCTTTGCTTGATTGTGGTAGGGTATATTTGGATGAAGCTTCAGAACTTTATGCCAACATAATTGAAGCTATTCATGCCTAAACGCATGAAGGGTACCAGAAAACTCGACCGCATCTCATGGGATTTTTACTAGAAGGGAATGAAGAGGCAGGCTCAAGATTGTATCAAGGCATGCACTATTTACCAACAAAACAAGTCTCAAAATTTACAACTTTTTGGTCTCCTACAACCTCTTCAAGTAACCACTCAAATTTGGTTGGATTTGTCGATGGATTTCATTAGAGACCTACTTATGTCACATGGAAAGTTAGTTTTGTTAATAGTGGTAGATTGATTCTCCAAGTATGCTCATTTCCTTCCTCTTGGACATCCATACTCTACTATGACTAGCAAGGATTTTCTTTGATAACATTTTTAAGCTTCATGGCCTATTGGAGTCAATCATAAGTGATTAAGATGTCACTGTTACCAATACATTTTGGAAGGAGTTATTTAAGTTATTGGGCACATAGCTACACTTCTCAACAACTTACCATCCCCTAAGCAATGGTCAAACCAAAGCGATTAATCATATCATCGGAATGTACTTACGCTGCTTTATGAGTAATAAACCGAAGAAATGGACTGAATGGATTTCATGGGCTAAGCTTTGCTACAAAACAAGCTACCACTCCTCACTTAGATCAACACCATTTAAGGTTTTACATAACTAATCAGCCCCACACCTCTTAGCTTATTGTCAAGGACCAACCAAATTGGAAGCAAAAGATCAAGCTCTGGGATCCTAGGAGTAGATTATTATAAGCCCAAGCTAGGATAAAGTCCATCTATAACCAAAACCACTGAGAGTAGCATTTCAAAATTAGGGATTTAGTACTATTGAAATTACAACCATACAATTTAACATTTTATCCAAAAGAAATTACAAGCATACTAATAAACATCCTTAGTTGCATGCTGTAATAAAAAACTTGTTCAAAGTTTTATGAACCATTTAAAGTTGAAGTAAAAATTGACAGTATAGAATATCAATTGTTCTTACCTTCCTAAGTGAAAATACATCCGATCATCCACATTTCTAGCCTTTGCACGTTTTAAGGAAATCAAGACACCACCCTTATCCTTCCCATTATACACCAAGGTCATACTAATGCCTAAGGCTCTCCTTAAGGTTAATCGAACATCTACGATTCCAGAAATTCTCATCTAATGGGAAGGCTATTCACCAATAGAGGTTTCTTAGGAAGGCACTCAAATGATAGTCTAATGTTATCTAAACTTTGTGCATTAAGTCACATGCATTCTCAGGGAGGAGAGTAATGCCACAAGCTAAGTTGCTACTCTGAGTTTCCAAACTAGTGACATAACTCCTTTCAAACATGTTTATATTAGGAGAAATAAAAAGAATGTCCTAGAATCTTATTTGGTAGCTAGCATGTCTATGTTTCATTGTTGCTTGTATAGTTATCTGTAGTCTATACATGTGTGACTTGTTCAAATCATATATGAGTGCTAGTGGTGTAAATATGTTAGTGTTGTGGTCAATCAAGGTTGTCAAACTATTGATTTTACTTATAATCGATAGTGGGTCTATAGAAATAGAGTGTAGAATTAAAACGTAAAAATGTAAGTTTCTATAACTTATATAAAATAGCTTTAAAAAAATTATAAATATGTTTATGATAGTCATAAAAAAATATGAAATATAAGATAGAAATAAATAAATTCAATATAAATTTTTGCCACAACTCACAATAGAAATTATATAGTTATAGTGAAAATACAGTATAATTTGTTATGCTAATCCATAAAACTACAGTATGAATAAAAATGCTAATATGAAATGCATCACAATATAAATTATAATAATATAATACAATGCCAAAAAATCATCAATTCCCCTTTTATTATCAAAAGTCAAAACTATTGCCAACTCTCTCTTTATCATAATCATCAGTGTTGTTGTCTTCATCACCAATACCAACATCATTATTGGTGTCACTATCAATAATATCCTTATATTCTAATTCTAAGTCTTTCAAAGAACTAATAATATTTATATCTTGTGAAAACTAAGTCATATTTTCCAATTTTTAGCCCATTTAACTTTAATAGATAGAATCAATAGACTTGGTTAAAAATGTAAGATTCTATTGATTTTATGTGTAGACTTGTGATTCTATTATAAGTTCATATGAAAATAATTTTATATCTAACTTAACTCGAAAAGGTATCCTAAAATCGTAAACTTATAGAATCATATGAGTAAAATTGCGATTTTGACAACTATATTAGTCATGTTAGTGGTTTAGTGTTGTACTAGACATGTCAGTTTGTTAATTACAATTATGTATAATATGGAGAGAAAGTGTAGTAGTGGATAATGGACTAATGCAGTAGTGGATATGCTATGTAATCATCATGTAATTGCTATTCAAAGTTATTTATGTAGAAATGAAATGAAAGGATGTAAATTCATAATTTCTAAGTATAATTTATAAGTGAGATCCTTGGGTTCTTTCATCTAAATGAGCACTAACCATTACTCGCAATCATGGTTAAGAGAGGGAAGAGATTAGAAAAAGGTTCATTAGGATTAGATGAAGTTCATTTGAGCAAGTAAAGGTAGAATGCATATAGATGAAGCATCATAGGGACATCGTGACAAATGAATGGGGTTGATGATTAGAGAGAAAAGGAGACTCAGTCTAAATAGTAGCCAATATTAGAGCTTTGTAAATGAGTTATGGCTCACGGATTAACCCATTTAATCCACTTAAGAAACGAGTTAGAGCTTAATTTTTCAACTTATTTAAAAAGCGGGCCAAACAAGTCTAGCTTGTTTAACTCAAAAGTTTAATCCATGTGTCGACCCACCAACCTAAAGAAATTTTAAAATAAAAAATTATAGCATAACTTATCCTAATTACATATTACATTTACAACATGACATTGAATCACTAATTCACTTCACTTTTAAACTTAATATAATAAATTATAAAACTCAAGCTACATATCATCATTCATCATCATCTTCCTTACTCTTCTTTCTTACTTTTTTATCTTATTCCTTTCGTCTTCCTTATTGGTTCCATTCCTTAATCCTTTCATTGTAATTATAATATTTATATTATGATATGAAATATCAAGTCAATTCATTATATTGTTACATAAATGATATAGAGTTGTTATAGACTTTATATTTTGTATAATTTTAAGTGGCAAAAAAAAAAAAACTATTATTACCAGGTTATGGATTAGCCCATATAATACACTAAAATGCATAAATGGGTTAAATGGGTTATATTGGTCCATTTAACTCACAAAAATGTATAAATGGGTTAACTAAGCTAACTTGGTGGGTTAACTCATTTAACCCACTAACCCATGCAGATTGATCCAAGGTCAACAAATTCTAGCTTATTTATTAAATGGGTTGTTATAAGTTAGTCCGTTTAACTCGTAGGCCAATATGGGTTAAGCCGAGTACCTATTTGCACAACTCTAGCCAATACTATCCTTTACATGAAGGATCCTCATTAATACTTAGCCTTTTGGAAAAGGTTAAAGCTGAAAGGGTTAGTTTTAATGAATGCTAATTCTAATTACTAATTTGGAAATTTCAAATCATCCCAAATTAGCCCTAATTATTTAGATTATGTCATTGATCTAAACAATTTACCTTTATTAATATTGAGCATGGCCCATCATACATATTATGAAATAATTGCCCTTTTACAATGTGTTATGTAGAAAGAGTTGTAGTCTTTTAAACAATAGGGATGCAACATTATAAACATCAAGAGTTGTGTCTTATAAAGAAATGTTTTTTAAATATGCAATTCATAAGTAAGAAACTTCCAAAATTATATAATATATTTATTTACTAGGTAAAAGCTCACTTGCAATTACTACTTTAGAAAGTAGAATATATTAATAAAGATGATAATTTTAAAAAATATAAGAGAGAAACCTTTTGATTTATGGATGTAAAAGGTTGTCTTATTTTATATTAGATTATGAAAATTTTATTAGACATGTTACTAGGATATAGCTTTTGAAACTATTTGTATATGTTGGTAGGGTTAATATATTTATTTAAAAGATTATCACAATTTACATATTAATAATATATGTTTAGAAACTATAAATATAGGTAAATACTATTGCTTAATTATATGAACGGTATAATAGATTGAAGTTTTATGTGATTATTGGATTTTTCATGAAATGATGCATCATTTAGGAATAGTTACAATTTTCCAAAATATAAGAGTGAAACATTATAATTTATGAATGCTAAAAGTAATGTCATTTTGTAGGAAATTTTTATGGTCTTGTTCGTATTTTTGGTGGGATCAGTCCAGTTTTCAATATTATTATTAATTTATAATAATGGTGAAGATTTAATGGTAATCAACAGTAAATGTAACTGAACGATGAGATTAAGAACTAGACTAATCCTATTAAAATAGTGGACGGGACCATGGAAGATCCCTATATTATATTAAATTGTGCAAAGATACAGGTATTTTAGAAGTTACACCACTTCTATAAAAAGTGAAATTTTATGCATATAGAAAAAGCATAGTTTTGGACTTTGCTTCCTAAGATATCATGATATTGGGATTGTTAAATTTCTAAAATGGTAAAAAGTTGTTAATTTTAATGACATTTTTTAGTATAATTAGATAGTTTGATATTCACATGAAATTGTATAATAAATAAAATATCATGCTTACTGGTTAAGTACAATTTTTTTTCTTTAATCAACAGCCATTTATATAATTTCGACATATGTGTAGTATGTATAAAAAAAATGATTTTGGATACTCAATTAAAAAAGAAAATTTCAGATCAGAAATATAAAGTGATATCCACGCGCGGGAAAAGGGCAGTGGCGCTTGCTACTTGTCATCTCCTTCTTTCCAAACGGCTCTTCTCCACCATACATGCAAAACTAGACTTCCTCTCTCTCTCTCTCTCTCACACACATACTCCCTCTCTCTCTCTCACATGGTGGAATCGAAGCCAGATCCTAAGACATGTCTGTTTCCATAAACCCATTTCTGGGTTTTAACTCCAAGGTAAACGTTACTTTCTTTTCTTATCTTTTATACTCGACTTATATGATGAGCGGCATTTACTGAGAGTTAGCAAGTATCTTCTTTTAGTGTGTGTGTGTGTATGTATATGATGATGATGATCATGTGTAGTCCGTCATGAAAATATGAAAAAGAATCTTCTTTTAGCTCTATATTTTATATCTAATCTATTAAAAATTGCTTCTGTTCTTCGTTTTTACTCTTTTTGCTTCATGGATTTTGACTTGATTTGAGTGATTTTTTACTTGCTTAGATTTATCGATTACCATGTTAAATTATAATATAAATTTTAAGTTTCGTTACCTGGCTGTGGAATCGCTTGGCCGTACCGGTTACGCGCAATATTGAATTTCGTATTTTACAATTTAGATGCTATCCTTAATCACATGAATTTATAATCATAGAATTAATGGAAAATTTCAAGGACAGAGTTTGTTTTCATAAAGCATGTATCTTGATTCTGGGATAATTTTTCGAAGGAAAATAATTAATTCCTAACCAAGCAGTTGCTTAGGGGCTCAAAAAGAAAGAAAACTTCCTCCTTTCCACGTACTCGCATGCTCGAGGCATTCATTAACTGACTCTTTATAATATTGTTAATGGTTGGGTGCTTGAATTTCTCTAGGAAAATGGTTTGTTAGAACATAGTGGCGGATGCAGAATTTTGCCTTAGGGGGGACACTGGCAAATAAATTTTAACTGTAAGGAAAGAAGATATTAGATGGGGGGAAACTATAGAAACTATAACACCTCGGAATTTCTTTTTCATAATTTCAAGGAGGTTTCAAAAAGATTTTTAAAGTTACAGGAGGAGACAATGGGATTCCTTCCCTTGCTTTTCCTCTAATTGCAGTTACCAGGCAAATTGAATGTATTCTTTTGGATACTTGTTGATTTACAATGCCGTTTATACTTTAGAAAAGTGAATGCAGTTGAACATTTTAAGCTTGGCCATGTAACTCTTTTGAAGTATGGGGAAAAAAAATAAAAGAAGCTTGTTTTTTAGTCCATCCTGAACAGGTAGCATGTCTCATGCATCCTCGGAGAAAGCCATATGTGCAAAATGATGGAATGAAAGCTCTTCAAAAGATTTAAGATATTTGAATATGCAAAAAAGGTTGACCATTAATTTAGCATTCACCAAAGGGCAAGTTTATGATTACAGTGTAGTAAGTAAAGTTGATTTATGATTCTAAATTCGGTTATATCCATGTTTCTATTTTGAATGAGTCCTTTCTGAAGCAAAGTCTTGTATGCTGATCTTGCCGTAGACACGTGATCAATTCCTTTTTCAATTATATTATTTATACTTATAGACTGTCACTATAAGTACTGTCAGTGTTTGGGATATCTTATGTATGGCTACCAGAAAACATGCAAGCTTTAGAATTTTTCCCTTAATCACTGTGTTTGTAACTAAAAGGTTTAGAGTTGAATCAACAAGAACAGAATTGCTATTGCAGCAATGTTATTTTGACAAATCCTCAACATTGAGGTGTCAATCTTCGAGTAAAAGAGATTACAGGGAAAAACATGAGTGGTGCTTCCTTTTGGATATATTTATCAATTGATCGGGAAGTCCTGACTTTTATTAGTTAGAACGAAATAGGAAAGTTGTACACTCACCTTTTCTTTCCCACGAAAAAAATGAAGTTGGTGAATTTGAACACATTTATTTAATCTGGAGCAGTCGCCTTCTATTAATAACTGGGACACTCAGTTTGTTGATGCAATTTGAAAGCCTTTTTATACTGACAATTTCCAGAGTTGGACAATGTGTCCATGCTTTGTGATGAAGCCCCTAAAGAAAATGCTATGCTTATTCGTCTATTCCTCGATTAATTTTTCATGTTCAGCATGAATAAACTCCACATCCACCCTAATTTGAAAGTTTTAAGCTTCTAGATTGGTTAAGTGCTTTATTTATTTATTTATCTTGTTGATGAATGTGACTGACCCATGCATGTGGGCTGAGACCAAATATTCCTGCTTAAGAGAAGATCTTCTTTATCCATGAGAGGAATTGATAGAGGTTAGGGCATTACACCCTTTGCCAAAGTCTACCGGAGAAGAACACGTGGAAAGTAGACTGGTTGTAACTCATCAAGCTTGCATAGAGTTAGTGGTAGCTAGTAGTGGAGAACAGGAGAAGGGATGTGTAGCAAGAGATAGGGGATGTGTAGGTAGTTAGCAGTAGTGGATTAGTGGGAATATAATACTAAGGAAAGAACTGAAAAAATTCTTATTTCATTATATCTTTTAAACAGTATGGTTACATCTCCTAGATATAGTAAAGGCTAATCTCTTATTTATAGTAACTTCCTAATTCTACTAATCAATCATAATCAATTACCTAATTATATGATACTATTTACAAACATAGTAACTTCTATAAATATCTATATATATATATATAGATATTTTCAACACTCCCCCTCAAGCTGGGAATAGATATTTTTCAATCCTAACTTGCTTGTGATCTCCTGAAAGGTTGGACTAGGCAATTCTTTAGTCAAAACATCCGCTAACTAATCTTTTGTAGAAATGTAAGGGGTACATATAAGGCCATTGTCAAGCTTCTCCTTTATGAAATGTCTATCAATTTCCACATGCTTAGTTCTGTCATGTTACACTAGATTATGAGCTATGTTGAGTGTAGATTTATTATCACAGTACAGTCTCATAGGTGTCTCCCATCTGATCCTCAAATCTTTCAAAATAATTTTTAGCCATAGCACCTCACAAATTCCTAGGGCCATTGAACAAAATTCTGCCTCAGCACTCGATCTTGTCACAACGGGTTGTTTCTTGCTCCTCTAAGTTACTAGATTACCACCAAGGAAGGTGAGGTATCTGGATGTTGATCTTCGGTCTGTGACTGAACCAGCATAATCAGCATCTGTGTAAGCTTCTATTTCCATCCTTACTCCCTTCTTGAAAAGAATTCCTTTTCCTGGACTGCCTTTCAAATATTGTAAAATTCGGTTCACTGCACAAAGATGAACTTTTTAGGATTTTGCATGAATTAACTTACCACACTTACAATGTAAGCTATATCTGGCCTTGTGTGAGACAGTTAAATTAATTTTCCAACTAAGCGTTGATACATGCCTCTATCTATGGATTCACTTTTTGTGCATTCCCAAAGTTTGTGATTACACTCAATTGGACTATCTGAAGGTTTACATCCCAACTTGCTTGTTTCTTGCAAGAGATCTAAAGTATACTTTTGCTATGAGATGCAAATTCCTTCTTTAGACCGAGCCACTTCAATTCCTAGAAAGTATTTCAAATTCCCAAGATCCTTAATTTCAAATTCCTCTGCCAAATATTTCCGAAGGGCTTCTCTTTCCTTTGAGTCATCTCCAGTTACAATAATATCATCAACATAAACTATTACAGCTATAACTCCCCTTAAGGCCAAATGTTTAATAAATAGTATGTGGTCACCTTGGCTTTGTTTAAACTTCCTCTATTGCATCGCCTTGGTAAACCTTCCAAACCATGCTCGAGGAGACTGTTTAAGCCCGTATAATGCCTTTTTTAGTTTGCACACTTGACCTCGTCTTTTCTCCATGCCAAAACCAAGTGGAATCTCCATATAGATCTCTTCTTCAAGGTCTCCATGTAAGAAGGCATTATTCACATCAAATTGTTGTAAGGGCCAATCATAATGTGCAGCCAAGGATAATAAGATTTTTATAGTATTCATCTTTGCAACAAGTACAAAAGTCTCTTGATAATCCACCCCATAGGTTTGAGTATAGCTCTTAGCTACTAATCTTGCTTTATATCTTTCAATGAATCCATTTGAATTGTACTTTACTATGAAGACCCATTTGCATCCTATCGGTCTCTTTCCAACTGGTAACTCCACCAATTCCCATGTTTTATTCTTTTCCAAAGCCTCCATCTCAATCCTCATAGCTTGTCTCCATTCGTCCTTGCCAAGTGCCTCAGATAAAGATTGCGGAATAGCTACAAAGCTCAATTGGGTGATGAAGTTTCTATGTGATTTGGATAACCTTTCAAAGGACACAAAGTTAGACAAAGGGTGTTGGGTGCATTTTCTCACACCTTTCTTCGCAGCTATAGGTAGGTCCAAATCAGAAACAAATGGGGAAATCTCAATAGAAGGGCTTACCTCAGTCTTAAGTGAAGAGTCAGATTCTTGAACATGCACGGGACTGTCCACCGGCTTTGCTCTTCTTAAGTATACCTGTAATGGTTTTGGAATAGTGGAAATGGTTGACTCTGTGATGGATGATTCATCAGGGATTGATTCACTGGGAGTGAATTGAGGATTAAGAGTAGGATCAGACTGATAAGTTTTTTTAAGGATGGATGGCTCTCTTAAAAAAGAATCCTTATCTTCCAATCTGACTAGCTCCCCCTGAAAATAAGGATCAGAAAAATAGCTTTTTTGTTTGGTAAAAGTGACATTAGCAGAAATATAGGTTTTGCCTATTGGAGGATGGTCACGCTTGTATCCTTTTTTAGTAGAAGAGTATCCAATAAAGACACATTTGATTGATCGAGGATCCAATTTACTATGACTATGAGAATGAACATGAACAAAAGAAACACAGCCAAATACTCGAGGAGGCAATTTAGTAGAGAGATGGACATTGGGAAAATACCTAGCAAGGGTATTTATTGGACTTCTAGAGTCAAATACCCAAGAAGAAGTACGATTAATGACATGAGCAGCAGTTAGAACAACTTCTCCCCAGAAACCCTTTGGAACATGATTTTGAAATAGGAGAGCTCGTGTAGATGCTAGGAGATGACCATTTTTCCTGTTAGCTATATCATTTTGTTGAGGTGTATCAACACATGAAGATTCATGAACAATGCCTTCCTTTTGAAAGTAAGCTGATAAGGTTTGATTAAAATAATCCCTAGCATTGTCTATCCTTATTCTCTTGATTCCCACATCAAATTGAGTTTGGATCATGTTATGAAAAATGGGAAAAATGTTGTGCTTGAATTGCAACCAATTGTTCACGGTGGGACATCAGTGCAAAAAACTGTTTTAGCTGGAATGGGAGGAGATGGACGAGCAGGAGAGTGGTGAAGACAGGGAAGTCCCAGTGGAAGGGCAGCTAGAAATATCCTTGCATGCCATGGTAGGGTTGTCCCAAGCCCAAACTATGGAGGTGTGAGGACACATCAAGGGTTACCCGATCTTCGTGCTGATCGATTCAAGCAACACCCACAACTTCATATGTGTTGACTTGGTTGCCTAGCTAGACTTGCAATTGTTATCGAAAGAAAGGTTGCAGGTAGTGGTGGCGAATGGCGCGAAGGTTGGGAGTGAAGAGGTTTGCAAAGGGGTTCCGCTGGAACTGGGAGGTCAGGTCTTCACCATGGATTTGTATTCCTTGCCAACATGTGGTGTAGACGTGGTGCTAGGAGTCAACTGGGTCCAATCCTTGGGCCCAATTCATGGGACTTCGCCAGTATGAGGATGAGCTTTATGCAAGGAAGGAAGAGTGCAATTATAGGGGGACCTTAAGAGTTTGGATCAGTCCGAGATGGTGTCCGTGACAAAGGATGGGAGAAAGGGCAATGAGTTGCAGCACTTGTTGGCTGAATTCCAGGATATTTTTCATCCTTTTACAAGGGCTTCCTCCACCTCGCCCTTGTGACCACACTACAAGGTTGCCATTGGGAACTTTGCTAGTCACAGTGTGACCCTACTAGTACCCTCACTGCCAAAAGGACGAAATAGAGCACCGATGCGATGAGATGCTCCAAAAGGGACTAATCCGACCAAGCTAGTCACCCTTCTCATCTTCGGTGCTCTTGGTTAGGAAGGGGGGCAATTCGTGGCGCTTCTATGTAGATTACCGAGGATTGAACAAGAAGCCCATTAAGGGTAAATTTCCCATACCTATAATTGAAGAACTCCCCGAAGAACTAGGAGGCGCTTGTTACTTTTCCAAAGTCAACTTGTGTTAGGGCTACTACCAAGTTAGAATGAGGGCCGAGGATGTGGAGAAAACGCCCTTTAGGATGCACCATGGGCATTTCAAGTTCCTCGTCATACCTTTCGGACTCACTAACGCCCCTTCAACATTCCAAGCTCTCATGAACGAAGTATTTAAAGGTTATCTAAGGAAGTTCATCCTGGTCTTCTTCAACAACATCCTCATCTACAACAGGTCGTGGGTCGAGCACCTTTAGCATCTCAATAGGGCCTTTTCCTTGCTACGCTAACAACATCTTCGTTTGAAGCCAGCAAAATGCACTTTTGCTCAACGACAAGTAGCTTATTTGGGGCACCTTATTTCAGATAAGTGAGTGGAAGCTAACCCCCAAAAGATAGAGGCGGTGTTATCTTGGCTGAAACCCATGACCATCATGGCATTAAGAGGATTCTTGGGTCGCACAAGCTATTATAGAAAGTTTGTGTGCAGAACTATGGCATTATTTTAGACCCTTTAACTCTAATGCTGAGAAGGAACAACTTCCATTGGACCCTTGAATCTGAGCGAGCTTTCATCACCCTTCGAGACTCATGACACGAGCTCAACCCTTCGTGGTGGAGTGTGACGCCTCCAATAAAGGGTTGGGAGCAGTCCTTCAATAGAATGATTGGCCTATAGCCTTCTTCAGCCGACCTTTCGCATAGAGACACTTGCAACTGGCATCATACGAGAAGGAGCTAATTGGTTTAGCTAAGGCTGTTTGCCACTGGCGAGTGTATCTATGGGGAAGGAGGATCAAGGTCAAAACCGATTACTATAGTCTCAAGTTTCTACTAGAACAATGGGTATTGACGTCGCCTCAACAACACTGGATTAGTAAGTTAATGGGCTTCGACTTCGACATTGAATATAGGGCAGGTCGTGGGAATAAAGCCGCAAATGCATTGTCTAGAAGAGAGGATAAATCTGCCAAGGCTTTCGCCATCTCTTCTCCACAGCTACAGCTAATTGATTTAGTGCGACAAGAAGTGGAATCCTCCCAGGAATTATGCAAACTTGCCTCAAGGATCCAGGCACAAGAGTTGGGGTCAAATTGGGTCTTCTAGAAGGGACTCATCCTTTTCAAAAGCAAAATCTTCCTGGAGACCAAGTCGGAGTTGTGTGCCACCATCATCCAAGCCATCCACGACCAATGCCATGAAGGCTATCAACGCACCCTCTATCGCATAACACAAGACTTCTACGGGAAGGGGATGTGAAACCAGGTAAGGGAGATCATGAGGGCCTACCGTACACATCAGCGATACAAGTCGGAGCATCTCCAACCCATGAGACTCTTCCAGCCACTTCCTATTCCCAGTCAGGTTTGGGTCGACATCTCTATGGAGTTCATCAACAACCTTCTAAACTCCCATAAAAAATCCGTCTTGATGGTACTGGTGGATCGATTCCCTAAATACACTCATTTTGTCACCATGAGTCACCCCTACTCTACAATAACAGTAGCAAGGCTGTTCTTTGACACAATCGTTAGGTTACATGGGTTATTAGAGTCCATTGTGAGTGATTGGGGACACAACCTTTACCAGTGCCTTCTGGAAGGAATTGTTTAGGTTGAATGACACCAAATTGTCATTCTCGTCGGCTTAACACCCACAAAGCGATGGCCAAACGGAAGTGGTTAACAGGACCTTGGAGATGTACCTATGGTGCTTCGCCAGAGATCACCCGAAGAAATGGGTTGACTAGGTAACATGGGCTGAGTATTGCTACAATACCGGCTACCACTCCTCCCTCAAAACCACCCCTTTTAATGTAGTATATGGCTGAGCCCCTCCATAGTTGTTATCTTATACTCCGGGAACAACCAAGCTGAAAGCAGTGGAGACAACCTTGCAAGACTGAGATGTCATACTGGCCGATTTGAAACTCCAATTGGAACGTGCCCAACAGAAAATGAAGACTAATTATGACGCCAAGCACCGAAATGCCAGCGTCAATATCAGTGACCTAGTTTGGCTTAATCTCCGACCATACAGGTAGACCACACTTCGTGGAAAACAAGCTCAGAAATTGGCACACAAGTTTTACGGCCCTTTTCACATTGAGGAATGCATAGGATTGGTTGCCTATAGCCTGTACTTGCCACCAGAGGTCAAGATTCACCTAGTTTTTCATGTCTCCAACCTCAAACAATTTATTGGCGATCCCCTAGAGCACCCCAATCTACCCTTGATTAGCGAAGGATTACCAATTTTGATGCCGCAAGCAATCCTAGAAGTACGTTGTGTGGAGTAGCCCATCGAGGTCTTAATAAACTGAAAGGGATACTTGCCTGTAGATGCCATGTGGGAAGATGCAACAATGATATGTCAATGCTACCCTTCCTTTGCGCACAAGGTCATGCGCCTAGTCGAAGGGGGGAGTGCTAATAGAGGTCAGGGCATTACACCCTTTGCCAAAGTCTACCAGAGAAGAACATGTGGAAAGTAAACCAGGTGTAACTCATCAAGCTTTGGGTAAAGTTAGTGGCAGCTAGTTAAGGGGATGTGTGGCGACCGGGAGAAGGGACGTGTAGTAGGAGACAGGGGACGTGTAGGTAATTAACAATAGTGGATTAGTGGGAATATAATACAGTAGTGGATTAGTGGTAGGATACCATTGTAACTAATTCATTGTATTATTTAAAGTGAAAAATATGAATGAAGGACAGACTTTTTCAGCAAACAAAACACCCTTGTACGTGAGATCCCGACTTGAGTAATCATAGGGAAACTAGGAAGAAAACCAAGCAAACGGAATCCTAATTCCCAAAATGAGTTAGAGCATCCTAGGACAAGGTCGCAAACACTTGCCACTAACAGGAATCTATTGACAAAACTACCTTTCCATCTAGATCTCTTTGACACGAGAAGTAAGGGCTCTGATACTTTTGTCAGTCTAGGTCTTATTACTAGTGCTTGTTCTCAATAGAGATAAGCTGGATCTAGACTCATGGGCTTCTACTCTAATACCTTCTTACATTCTTTTTTTTTTTTTTTTTTCTGTTTTGGGATATTCAATAATTGTTTTGTTGTGAGGAAATACTTACAAGTTATTGCCAACTGGCGAGTACATGAAGCACGAAGTGCATATGATATTGCAACTCTAAAAGATTGACATGAAAAACAGAGAGTTACAAAGGCCATGTAATATGCTGGGGACTAAAATAGACTAACTGAAATATAGGAAATAATCCTTCAAGCCAATATAGAGGCTTGCTGACCACTTTTGCCAACACGAATGAATTTATGGGTCCAGCAAATGCAATATACACTAGCTGCCAGAGCTGTACCCCAAGTGCAAAAATTAGAAGATCAGGAGTTTGATGTTGCTTCTAGAGCTGACATAACTCTTGGATAAGAAAGATAGGATGGAGGGCACCCCAGTCTAGAGCAAACCTCACTTGAGAACTGGCATTCAAAGAGCAATGAGAGTCATCATGAGATGCAACTAAGAAGCAATATAAATATTGAGTTATACACCACCATTAACTTGTCAAGATTGTAGAGTTTGCCCTGCCAAGCCAAGCAGAGAATACAAGTATGTTGATACATAGTGTTAGAGCACCAAACTACTTTTTCCCAAGGGATTTTCAGTTTAGATGTTCTGATTTTATCCTAAGCACTTCTAGATGAGAATAGCCCTGAGGCTGTGGGATTCCAAATGAGTTTGTGGCTTACCTGAGAAGATGGAGAAATGGATGCTGGGATTCAGATTTTTTTACCAAAAGTCTTCTGGAGAAAAGGACCATGTGTTGCCTTCAATAATGGAGCATAGTCTAGCTGTGTGAGGGACTCTAGAAGCAGCCACATCTCTTAAACTAATTCCATTAATGAGCGGACCAGTGGGAAGCCAGGATCATACAAAAGGCCAAAGGGAAATGCTAACCCCATTGCCTACTTCCCATTCTAAACACTTAAGCATCTCTTGTAGCTTTAGTAGTTATGCCAATTCCATGAGCAACTCACAATAGTTTTAATCTTTGTTATCTTTTGACCCAAGTCTTTATCTCTTTCTAGAAGAAAACAGCCGAGTGCTGCCCTCTTTTTCATATGACAGTGTTGAAGAGCTCAATTGAAAATTTCACATGCAATCCAAGGGTCAACCATATTTTTTTAGTTGCATGTGATTATCTGTACCCTTTCAAGTCCTAGACAACTATCCTCAATGGTAGCTTAAACTTGTTTTGAGTTTGTTGATAATCTGTAATGCTTTTCGTTTGTGTTGTGTATATTTATATATATGCATGTATGTATGTATAATGTGAATGTAAGTACACCAGCTGTTACTTAGTAATATCTAGGTCTCCTAAAGTTTCCTTTATCCCTCAAGGACCTTTGTCGATATATCACTACCTGCAACTTCTTTGTTTTTAGCTGTGGCATGAAGAATTATGTTCTTTAGATATTGCAATGGTTATTTTAGCTCAATGCAGTTCTTCTAAATGGAAAATGTTCCAGGCCACATACATGCAAGGATCTAGATATCGCACTCAAGCTTTATCACTAAAAGAAACTCAGTTCATATCCACATCATGGTGGTCTGGATCACTCAGGGGAAATCGGGCTTTGCGTCTCGCAGTTGCAGATAGAGATCAGGTTGCCATTGATTCCAGTGATAAGAGATCCAGTAATGCTGATGAATCAATTCCTGAAACGGATAATCCTACAACCTCAGTAGCAAGAAACAGCCAATCCGGGATTGTTCCTGATAATTCAGCTTCTGTCCTTTCTAAGGATTCCAATGGATCAGCCTCTTCTACAGAGTCTAGACCAAAAAGATCCCCATTAACAGCCAGACAGAGACTAAGGGCTGCCCGAGTTCTTAGCAGATACACAGAAACAAAGCCATCTAAATCTGATATGGGCAGCAAAGTACTGGATGCCCTCAAAGAAAGTGACCGTGGGAAGAAAAGATCTAGACTTCCTGAAGCTCCTACTAATTTGTTCGATGACAGCAAGCGTGGCTTGCCAAAGGAGGGCTTCACGTTTCAGTTTCCAGGTGGTGTTGATCTTTTCTTCATTGTCTTGTCATTTGTCTTTATTAGTACGGTGATGCTTGCAACGACCTATATAGTTTGGAAAGTCGGTGCTATCCATTTTAACGAGTATTAAGGCAAGCCATGAAGTTTGCATACATGAACTTAGGGAATGCCTACATTTTAGGTAAATGCTTGTCTAATACTTCAGTCTTCTCTATTATGTACAAAAGTTTACCTTGTCTGACATTCATACAGAGATTATATCCTTCAGATGACTACACTTGTGTATCCTTGTTGAATGATGAGATAAGTACAAAAGTTTATCTTGTCTGACATTCATACACAGGTTATATTCTTTAGATGTTAGATGTACATCCGACTTTCTGCTTTATTTTTCGTACATGGCTATATGTGATTTGGAAGGGATGCAATCAGGGATGCTGTTTGGGGACACAGGAAGTTTATCCACTCTTTTTGGATACTATGCAGCATATCGGTTATTAATATTCTGCCAAAGAATAAGCTTAAAAGCCTTTGATCCATCAGTCATTCACGGAAAAATTTTCTCTATGGCTGGAGGAGGTTAGGTGAGCGACGCCTTATTTTGAGTGGGGGATGTGTTTTACTTTTGTGGACTTACATATCTGCCGCTGAAGTTGATGGAGAGTGAAAATCATGCTGCCCCACAGAAGTTAACATCGTCTTTTATGTGGGGTTTGGAGAAGAAGAGTCTTCCATCATTCACTGATGCAAAATCGTTCATGTCCTGTCCTCTCAATACTTTCCAAACCTTTCTGATTTTTACAGTCTCAGATGTAAACTTATGATAGCTGTTACTACTGCTTTAGGTGCCAACTTTTTCAAGACAGCGCTAGCCGTAGGTACATTATTTAGGATAAGGTTCAGCATCTAGCTCCACGTGTTTTTTCTTCCTGGTGAAGTTTTCTGTTTGGATTCGTGAACAATATTCCCTGTGGTGGTGGGGATTTGCCATAGCTAGGGGCCATGCTCGATCTTTGTGTGGATTTACCTCTAGCCAGGTTCAAATACTCCCAAAATGTATTCGCATCTTTTCATTACTTTTAAAATAAGTGTTTGTTTAAAATCTTTGTTAAAAGATTCATAAATAGTAATCGGGGCTTTAGCGGCTGTTGAGGAAGTAAATGCGCATATTCTCATGGGTAAGTGATTTTGGAGTTTACACTGAACAAATGTGTATACATATATATGGATGCAATTGCAATTTGCTCAAATTTTAACCCTATTTTGCATATTGCACGTAGGTCTATATAGAAAAATGTATGGAAATAAGATGGATAATTTTTTTTTTCTATATTGAGTCCAAATGTCAATTAACGTTAATCAGAATAAGCCCAATTTTAAGGAACAGCACAAAAGTTAAATATGATTTAGATACTTTTAATTTATCTTACACTATTTAACTTGAACTTTATATAGTACTTTCGAGTGTAGACTATTAGTAGAATTGTTTAGGATATCTTTTCTGGATTAAGTTTTGTTGTCCCTAAATTATGTTTCCACATGTGTTCCATCATTTACTTTTATTTATGAAAAGTTATTAATATGTCTCTTGTTTTTTTTTTTTTTTCAAATATATGGTAGTATATAATTAAAGGGAATACAAAGAAAATTACTATTTAAGGTTAGGGAAATCTTTTTATAATACTAGGCAAATAAGTGGACAAGTTGTTCATTCCCAGCCGACTAACTTGTTGACTAATTAGCTGGATTTTATTCAGTTTTAACTATCTCAAAGTGGACTAGCCGCATTGCCTTTCTCTCCTCGATATGGACATAAAACTAGATTCTTCTTCACATTTTTCTTAAACAATATTCAATGGAACAATTCATAGACTTTAGTTTTGTTATAACAATCTAGATACCTTATAGTATATTCATTTCATTCCTTTCATTGTCTCACCATATTTTTTACATGCCATGCAAAAACCATGCAATTAACACGATTCATTATGAATGATGTCCCGCACCGGCCCCCGAAGGGCCCATGGGTGGTGTATAGAGGAACCCTAGAGGAGGAAGAAGGAGATACGGAACCATATAGACACCACAAGATATTGAGAGATTGAGATGGGAGTAAAGTTTCACATATGTGTGGCTGATCAAATGTCGTATCAATCTTTAAAAGTCCCTCTTTTATGGGGTTCTCTACAATGTATGAAAGTGACTACGGCCCTACATAGTGACCGACTAGCGTTATTATTATTGAGGGCTATCTTGTTTTGTTGTGCAAGACTCTACTTGACCCTCCAATGGGCCATAGGAGTTGGGGATTGAGAGAGAGAGAGAGAGAGGATGGATATGTATGCAGATTTATGTGCTTTTCACTTTTAGTAGGATGGCTTCTTGGGAGAAAATTTTATCATCACAGTAAAGAAAGTATACGTATTACGTTTTTTCCCTCTCTTTATTTCTTTGTTTATTTTGATTTTGATTTTAAGTTTTGTGTTCCTCATTTTGGTGTAATTGTTTACTGTGGCATCACTATGTCAACACTTGATGGATTTGCAGAAACTAGCTTGTAACGAATCTTGAACTGTTGGCTAAACAAATTCATGGATTAGCGGTGTATATTAAACTTGACTGGTTGAGTAATGTTGAACAAAAACCTTAGTATAATTGAGTGAGACCCGTTGACTATAGAATAGTCAGGAACCTTTGTATGGTGAATTAAATGTTACAAGAATTAAATTTTTTATAAGCTTTAAAAAAGAAGTTCAATATTGAAATAGTTTCATTATCATTGATAAAACCAAATTACTTGTTACAATCATGACCTATTTATAGGTATAAAGTAAATCTTAGAGAATCTTGATAAAAATAAGAAAATTAAATAATATCATATAATTAGAAAACAAATAAAATCTAAAAATAAAAGAAAACTAAAATATTTAAAAAACAAAAGCTATCAATCAATAAGAAAGAAAACACAAAAAGATGAAATCTACTTTAATCTTTTAACCCTTTAACTAACTGTGCATGCATCAAAACTTTTACCACGTGAGGTACTATAATGGCAAAATTTGTGGGCGTGCTTTTGTCGATGGGAAAAGTTGTAGGATTTTAAAAATAGAACGTGTGGATATGATTTCAAATCTTCTCAAGATCCTTAGATGTATTGACATGTTTGATACTTTGAGTAACCACTAAAGCTTGATTGGGGCTTGTGTTGATGATATGGCTGGAAAGTAAAAGAGTGAAGTAATCACTTGTGCTGATTTCTTTTAAGAAAAAGAAACGCTAAATTATAGGAATTCTCCAAAAAATATAATAATGAAAAAGACAAGTACCCCTAACATTTTAAAATTAGTCTAAAAGAAAAAAAAAAAACTCATGAAATATTCTTCAAGTTTGTTGACTAAATTACCATGGTCTAGTTGAGTTAGCAAACATTTCACCCCAACCACACCTAAAGTTTCTAACCTAATGGTATCAACTAAAATGATCCAAATCATCAACACGCAAAATCTAAAAATGGTTTGTATCTTTCAACTCAATCCTTAATTTCAAGTTTTTGTTGAACAACTCAGTCAAGTGTTAGCTTATAGGTATTTTGGTAAAAAAAATTTATTGTTATATATTATTTAAAGAGGATTTGCATGAGATTTTGCATGTAATACCAAGCATAGAACCACTTAGATTTATTAAATCTTTGTGTACGATGATACACTTAAATGGTTAAGGTTACAATATTTTGTGCAAGCTATGTTAGTACATATTTGTTGAGAACATCCCTTGTTGATAGGTATTTTGTTAGTCTAAAAAGTATAGATTGATCTCCATACATCTACAAAATCCTATAAAAGATTGGCAACTAGGAGCGTTCATCAAAATGAATCTAATATGCAATTTACTTTAAGGTTTGGGTTAAGCCCAAACTGTTTAAAGTAGTTTCGTTTGATAAGTATGATAAATTGAGTTGAATCACATTAGTGTAAAGAAGAAAAAGTTTATGATATTTATAGGAGAGTCTATTTTACATTCTATACCATTGGTTTTATTTTGATTAGTTTATTACACTTTATTATTACTCAGTTTAAACTATTTTAACTTAAAAAGCTCTTAAAATGTGTACTTCTAATATATAGTCTACCATACTAAACAAGTGAAAAGTGTTTATATTTTTTTTATAATAGAATACATTGAAAAGTAAAAATCAATTTAAATGCAAATGAAGATAATATATGAATACACACATACATATATATATATATATATATATATATCAAAATATAATCATAAAAAATAGAGCAAAATGAAAACTAACAATGGAAAATAGTTGCAATTCATATTGAATTAAAAACCATTTTTAAGAAGCTTAGTTTGGCTCTTTAAATCATTAAAAATAGTTTTGGTTTAAAAGGAGGTAATAAAACTAATTGAAATGTGAGGCTTAGTTTCGGTTCGACCCAAGAATCGAGCTAATTGTGTTTTTCTGGCCTCTATCGGTAGCTTGCATGGTATTAGAGATTGAATGGTCTCCTCCACCAAAAAGGGAAAAAGAAAAGCAAACTTGTGGGGGGTCCTCCAATCCTATGAAAGGTGAAATTTTAAAGTTCCATTCAGTCCACCATCACTAATATTTGATGCTAAAAAATCAAAGTGGAAAAGACAATAGGATAAGTATGGACTATGGATGACGCTAATCTTGTCAAAACTTCGTATGCAACTTAATATTTTCATTTAGCCCATCATTTAAAATGATTCCAAAAAAAAAGTAACTAAATGATGCCTAATTAGTGTGATAATTAAGAATATTTTTTTATTAAAATGAAGAAGTGAATCCTGATGGTTTGAAAAAGTGATGTAGGAAAGCGATAAGGAAATAAATAAAGTAGGATAAGCTTGCAAAAAGAGCCATAACCATTTTGACTAAATGCAATTCGATTTACTAAAGATTAATCATAAAAGAAGATGATTTGATGTTTATGTTTAAAGCCTATCTTTTCATCATTTTATTTTATTTTTTTTAACCTTAATGGTTTTCTATATTATAAACTTACGTGAGTTTGGCTTAATATAAATTTTGATATCTTAAAATATAAATGTTTTTATAATTTTATACGTGAAATCTAAAGTTATTAAACATTCTACTTAATCGAAATTTTACTATCTTATTTCTTATCCTTTTGCACTAATACTATATGATCAATAAGTATATTATATATATATATATATATATATATATATATATATTAAATGGCTAAATAGTAGATTTAATAAATAAAAGTTTAATCGAGTATGATATTTAATATTTTTAAATTTTTAATATAAAATTAAAAAATACATAAAATTTAGACAATGAATTTGATATTATCTTGTATTTTTTACTAGTATAGATAAATCCAAAGTGATATTAATGAACTAGTCATCTACAATGATTTATATAAGGTGTTTTTCCGTCTATCAATGGCAAAATGTTATGTATGGTAAAATCATACCAGCATAAAAATATTTATCAAAATTCATCGCCAATTATTTAGTGTTTGTTGATGCCAATTGCCTTGTATACTAAGACTTTATCAACATAGCATAAAGTTTTTTGTATCAGTTAGCTATCCAGTTTCATATTTTCTTTTGTAATATATCATTAGATTTATTTATATGCATGGTCGTGTTAGCAAGTATTCTAGATATATGTTAATAATAATATAAGACAAATGCATTTCCTTTTTTATTTTTTCTTTTTTTTTAATAATATCACCATCAATTATTACATATGACAGCAAATATTGAAAAATCTTGTAAAAAAATTATAGGAAAAAAAATATTGAAAAAGTTTTGTAAAACAATTGTAGGATAAAAATGTTTCATATCTTAAACGGTTCTCTTATATATATATTTATGGTTATTAACTCATGTAATAAGTTTATTTGTTCCAAAATCACTTAACTAGCCAACTCTAGATTTTATGGGGATAGAAAAGATCGAGGGAAAAAAGTTGAATCCGTTCTATATTAGTGAAGAACAACTTTTATATCATATAGGCTATAAGAACCAAGCCTATTTCCAAAGAAAAAGAAAAATATAATACATTGATTCTATGATTGAATTCATTTTCTTAGAAAATGTGTATGTTTATATGTGGCTTCTTGTTTTTTTTTTTTTTACTACATGAAATCTAGAATTAGAAAAAGACAAAAAAAAAAAAAAGGATATTTTCGCTTGAATAGAAAGTAAAAGTTCCTTCCCAAGAGAGAGAGAAAAAAAAGAAGAAGAAGACTTCTTCATGGCCTCATAGTGTTGACTGTTATGAGTTTTCTTGACACTAACTTTTTTTTTTTTTTCTTTACTTGATATAGTATTGATCAATATATAGTTAATTTAAACGATTAAGACAGTTGTTAACTTTGTTATTGCAAACAGTTGGTATAAAGAAAACAGACAAAAAGAAACCAAAGCAATTGCCACAAAAAACCTAAGTTTAGAGAACATCCTTTGATTAATTTTAGGGAATGGAATGGAACATACATTTCATTTTCAGGACTGTGCACATGCCGACCCATATTTATTGAAATTTAAACATTACCATTATCATCCATTGCCTCATATTGAAAGGGGCATTACATTTAATGATCCTACAGAAACCAAATCTCTTTTCTCCACCCTCCACGATTCTCTGTGGCCTAGTTGTTTCTTAAAGTCATCTAAACATTCATTTTTTGAAGTGACAGCCAGGAAATATTTCATTCATCAATTTAAAGACGTACTAATTACTTAATCCATATCCAATAACCTTGTAACTCAATAACACGAAAGCTCTTCTCCCGATAGGTTGATTAGGTTTGTTTATTTATTTATTTATTCAAAAATTGTAATCTACACATATAGTAATTACTGAAAACAATTATTTAAATTACAATGTGTTTGAGTTTAAATTCGGACATATAGTGCCGGATATTGGTTTATTATTTAAAATTATCTCTTATTTATAAGATATGACTTTAAGTAAAGCTTATTAAATGATTGGTTTAATTCAATTAGGATAAGATGACAGTACAAGGATTATAACACTTCATCTTTTGGATTCCGATACTATATCTATCCCAACTTAAATTCGAGTTCATCATGTTCAATATACGTAGAGTATTCATTTCCAATTATTATAACTTTTAAAAAATTTCATCAATCAAAGTAGAGCTGAATTCCCAATTTTACAGTAATAAGTTATTTTATAGGAATATATTAATGCTTGTGCAAAATTAAATAAACTTTTTATCATTTTATTCATCTACTTTCTTAAAAGGTGTATAGTTAATATTTTATAGGAATATATTTTTTTTATCCTTTTATGCATGTACTTTTTTCAAGAAGTACTGTATAATTAATATTAAAAAATATAAAAAATTTTCGTTAAACCTTTATCGAGTGACCAGTAAACACCCTAATCCTACGTTACGTTAAACACCGGAATTTTCTCACAAGAGGTCCCTACACCCTCCGAAAATACACACGAAATGAAAAATGGGGATGTCATCAATCGCCATCTGAAGTGAATACCAATAATAGCATTATTATTAGTCCTATTCCAACAGCATCTTGTGAAATAACTGTAGCATGTGTATATTGATACATATATCATAGAACCAAGAAAAAGATATATTATAACTCAGATTTTGTAAGAAAAAATATAATAAAATCAATCTCTCTCCCTCTCTCTCTCTTTCCTCTCCCTCTCCTTGTAGTATGGAGGGGTATTACTTCCCAGATTTGCAAAACAATGTTATAGTGAACAAAAACTTATGTTGTTATGCACAACCATCTGAGGAGAGTGGTTCAGGTTCAGGTTCAGGTTCAGGTTCTGGTTCTGGTTCTGGTTCTTTACAGTTTCCATCTTGGTCAGGAACCATGGGAGAAGATAAGACCTCAAGCGTCTCAAAAAGTCATAGCCAAGCTGAAAAAAGAAGAAGAGATAGGATTAATGCTCAGCTTGCTTCTCTCAGGAAATTAATTCCAAAATCAGATAAGGTCTATTTTCTACTCTCTCTCTCTTACTCATACGGTGAGACATATGTATGTATCATGTGTATACATATTTTGGAATATCCTAGGAACATGTTGACAGCTGAATTTGCTTTGGATAATATTATATAGATATATAGATTTTGTCGACATGTGAAATAGAATGGCATGAAAAAGGGGTTTATTTGATCTTATTCAACAGAATCTGGTGAACTATATAGTATACGGTTATAATCTGCTGCTTTTTCAAGTTTTAAATTGAATTTCTCAGAAAATTAAGTAATATATAGCTGCTCTTTTTTTCGCCGAAAATGTCTTCCAAATTCTTAATAATTAAGATAAATTATTATATGAAATAAATTACTAGAAAACTTAATTTCAGTTTTTTTTTATATAGGGATGTTTTCTCTCTTTTGTTTTTTCCCTCGTCTTTTGAAAATTTGGAGTAGAAACATGATCGGCTAACTTAATATTTATCTCAGCTGCTTCACCTATCCCTGTTATATTCTATAACTTTAGTTATTGAAATCAAAACCAAATATTTAGAAAAATGTTTTCATTCTGTTTTGCTTATTATTATTTTGTTCTTCTGTTTGTCTCTTTATTTTTTTTTAATATCTTTGATATTCAAACATTAATGTCAAAACTCAAAAACATACTAAAGCTAGCCAAACCAAAACAACGAGAACGAGGTAAAAACTCAAAATACGAATATTTTTGTAAGAGGAGATAACATGGTATTGTGTTTTTCTTATGAAATTGAATATTTGTTTATTTTTCGCATGAGTCAAATTTCCCGTATTTGTGTTAGATGGACAAGGCGGCTCTGCTAGGAACAGTGATAGAGCATGTGAAGGAATTGAAGCGAAAGGCATCCGAAATAGGAAAATCCACAAGCATCCCAACAGAGGTAGATGAAGTCACAATTGAACGGTACGATATTTCTCCAAATCTAAACACCCCAACAAGTGGTACTAGCAATGGCAACTTCATGAAGCAAAACATCTACATTAAGGCCTCCATGAGCTGCGACGATAGACCGGAACTATTCCCCGAGCTGAACCGGGTCCTAAATTCCCTGAGATTAACCACGGTCCGGGCCGATGTGTCCAGTGTTGGTGGGAGAATCAAAAGCACACTTGTTCTATGCTCTAAGGATGGTGAAGTAAGTAGTGTTTGTGTAAGCACACTTAAGCAGTCCCTTAAAGTGGTACTTAGTAGAATTGCTTGTTCTTCAATGGCACCAAGTTGCCGGATTAGAAGCAAAAGGCAGAGGTTTTTCTTGCCTTAGCAAAACCCACCATAATGATTTATTATCACTTTTTGTTATTGATTTTATGTCTGATTATCCATTGGATCAATGGATGTGGAGGCTTTAATTCGTTTCCTAGGGTTTTCTTTTGTATTTTGTTTCTATGTGAGACATGTTGTGCCCACTGAAGCAGGCCTCATGTGACACAAGAAAAGGTGCTTAAATAGTGATGTGATGAATATTATATTATATGGTTGAAGATGTACTGATTTTATTTATTTATTTTCTTGTTTTTTTTTAATAGTGGATTTAGGTTTCTTTCTAAGATGCAAATTTGAGATTATCGAAAGGGGGAATTATAAAAAGATGATCTATATTTTGATTTTCTTAATAAATTTGTAAAATGTGTTTTTCTTTTTTCTTTTAAAATTAATGCACAATTCATGTTTTAACATTATCTATTAATTGTTAGTTGACATATGTCAATTTTTAAATGGTTTATAATAATTATTGTAATAAAATAATAATATTATCAAATATATTAATTAAATAAAACATAATAAAGGATGACAAAAACATAGAAAATAAAAAGAAAAAAGATGCATAAAAAAAAAGAGTGGGTGGTTAGCCACCAGGAAACATTAATAAGGGTAACATTAATAAGGGTTTTGGGTTTTTTCTTTTTTCTTTTTTTGTGTCATTTTATAAGAATTCAGTTAGTATTAAGATATACTTTGTAAGTTTGAGAGTTTATCCACTAATGAAGGTCAAAGTTTAGAGGAAAGTTATTTAATTTTCAATCGTACAAAATAATAAATTTTTTTTTTATAGAAGCGCTTTAGTTAAATAAAGGATTTACACCTTTTTGAAAAAAAAAAGGAGAGAATACTCATCATATGTATATCTTAATGGCTAAACATTAACATGGTGTTCACACAACTAAGTGATAAGGTGCATGACCTTGTAAACAAGAGGTCTTGGAGTCAATTTCCTTATGAGTCATCTTACTTTTTGAAGTTTTATTTATTTGTATATTGTTTAATTAACATTCTTTTCTTTTCTTTTTACTCCTTTTTTTTCACAATAACTAATTACATCAAATTCCATTAATTAAACATATTATAGTCTACTAAATAAACTCTTCTAAGAAGTAATAATTAGTTCACAATACAATGAATGTTTTAGTTTTATCGTATAAAGGATTAATAGATAGGGTTGGTTATATAGCTGAACCAAATGGAACCAAATCGAATAGTAATATGCACTTCTTTTATATTTTGGTTTGATTTGCAATTCAGCTAGAGGGCTTAATAGGTTCATGGTTCATTTTGGAGGATTAGACAAAATGAAACCATTTTGACCCAATATGGACCTCTTCTTCTAAAAAAAGTAGTGTCATATTTTGATTTTTCAATGCCAATAAATAAGCCTAACCTAACAACCCTTATAGCAAAAAAAGAAAAGAAAAAAGAAAAAAGAATTCCAATCCCGACCCTAATGTTATGTTTAATATGTAGGAATAGTTTAGAGTGAAATGGAATGGAATGAAATCAGGACTGTAATAATAAATCTATTATTGTGTTTAAAATGGCCCACGAAATGGAATACATATATAGTAGTATGTCAAAAAAAAAATTATTAAATGTTATAATTAAGTTGAGTGTTAAATAAGTAATTTTTAATTAATAATAATTAGTAAGGGAGGAATAGATCAACTCCCTTAATGGCGAAATTGAACTCCTCCTTAAAGTCAAAATTACGATTTTGCCTTCAAAAAACACTTCCAAATATGGGAAAGTGAAATTAAACCGAAAATGACAATTCCGTTTCATATCTATTACTGCATACCGAATGTGACATGAGATGCTGACTCTTGGTTCTTAGTGCCTACATTCCTCCTTCATTTTACTCTCATACACGCTAGTCTTCACATTAAATTAGACTCTTACTCTTAGTTCACGCAATTATTGAGTTCACTTTCTTCTCTTATCTTATCCTCAATACCATGCACTCTCATGGTTTCACTCTAGTTTCTCATTCACTACCCAATTCTTAGACTATCAAAACCTAGCGTTTTATGACCTCTCAACTTACTTATTATGTAATGTAAAAAATCTAAAAAGAATTTATAGGACAATTGAGTGGTAAGTTAAGCTTGTTGGAAGGGAATCATTATCTATAATTCTTTTGTTTTTAATGTGCATATATACAATTATAATCCAACTTGTTAAGTTTTTGACTGGAAATATTGGATTAAATTGTACAAGTAAAAATTACAGTGATAAATGTATGTTGTGAATTGTGAAATGTGATTACAACAACTAGGTGTTGTTTAAAGCGAATCAAACCAAACCAAACTTCATTTAAAATGGTTTGGTTTAGATTCTTGAAACATTAAAAGCAGTTTGATTTACTAAGAGTTTAAATCAAACTAATCCAAACCATTAGCACCCTTGTTAATATATAATACTAATTACATGACTTGATGTACTAATTTTTCATTCTTGATGAAATGAGCACCAATGCCACCACACCCCATTTAATCACTTGCATGATTCTTGTTTGTTTTTTGTTATTTAATATATTAATATTTTGAAGTGATGATTTCAAATTGATTTAAGGATAAAAAGAGGTAAATTTTGGTTATTGACATGTATAGGTTGATTTAGGACTCTAAAAGGACCACCTTGATATATAAGTGTTGATGTATGATTAAGTTTATACATTTTTCATAAATTTCCAGTATTTCCCAATTTTATTCAAGGCTTAAATTCACGCTCAATGATGTTCTTGGTGAAACGATTTATGATTTTAAGGCTAAATAAGGATAATGATGCAATATGATGTCCATATGTTCATATAAATGTATAAAGGTGTGATTTTGATTGTTTAAGTTGATTAATGGGTACAAACTTGGGTATATTCTAAAATTTCTAGCATGTTCAATAATTCAATGTGAATAATTTTGATGCTTGATGTATTGTTTGGATGTTTAGAGTGTGCTCTAATGATTATATGTTTCAATTGTATGAGTTCTTAATGACATTGAGACTAAAGGATGTAATTTTGAATAATTTGAAGAATTTAGTAAAACTTAAGCATTCTTGAATGTTCATATTAAAATTCAAGATGTTCTTGTCCAAAAAATCCCTTTTGATGCATTTTAAACCGTTAAATTCATCTATAAAGTGTTTTTTTTTTATAAAATTTTGAGTAAGGGTGCTTTTTAATAGATTATTGGTTATATAATTTAAATATATCATTCATTTCTTCAAATTCATAACACATGAAAACCGAATTAAGATTTGAGTTTTGAATGAAAACTTATTGAAAAAGTGTGTTTAGTCCTATTAGATAGGACGAATGTGGAAAAATGGAATTTGTGACCTAAAAATCCTAATTTTTTGGATTTTGTGGATATAAAGATAATAGTAGTAGAAAATATAATAAAATAATAATATTGAATATTTTATTGATTTAGGCTAAAATTGGTCTAATCCTAAATCAACCTATTTATATCGACTCATGAACTAGCTTAAAACCCTCCCATCGGTTGTTTACTAAAACCCTCCATAAAATAGTTAAATTGAACTTATTTAATAAAATTGACTTAATTAAATTAAGTATAAAATTAATTTAGCAAATTAATCATAATTAGACTTAATAAGCTCAATGAGCCTAATTGTAAAATCAATTGGGCCCATTTTTTTCTTTAGAGCTGATAACCTAAATGGGCCTTAGTAAAATAAGATACCTTAATAGGCTTTACATATGATGAAGACTAAAATCAAATAAGAATTCCAAATGGGTTTAATTTTCGCATAATAGTTAGAATCGAGCCTAAGAAATAAGTAATAGAATACAATAGGCCTAAATTGGCAAATGGGTCTAAAATTTGATAAGTTAAGCATGATAGGCCCTAGAGGGCCTAAAATCAAATAATGGGTATGAATAACTAAAATGGGCTTAAGTTGAATATAGTAATACCTAATGGATGTAAAAGAATTAAATGAGTTTATACTAAATAAATTGATTTAGAAATTTTAAATGGGTCTAAGTAAATAAACTAGAGCATTATGGGCCCCTTTGCATTAACTTAATTAGACTAAGTAATTAAGTGGTTGATTAAATGAATTACTTTAATTAATAGGATTAAAACTCAATCAAGTCAAGTGGGTCCAATCCCAAACTATTTGGACCTACTTTCCTTTAGTGTTCAATACTCTAGTGGGTCATAATAAGATACAAAGTTATGGACTTAAAAATTAATAAGTGACTTACAACTAATATGGGCTAGGGCCTAATGATTTTGATCCTAAAGAATTTAAGTAAACTTTAAATTGGATTAGGGATCAATAGAAATTAGATAATTAAATTAATAATTAATAAATATAATGACATGAATTAATTAATAAGTCATAAATAAAGTTTTGGCCTAACTTCAGTTAAAGGCTAATTAAGCCTCATACCCTTTTAAACACGTAACTAATATGGGTCTTAGTCATATAGAAACCTAAAAACCCAAGCCCATAAAATATAAATAATTAATTATCTAACTTACTAACTTATAATTTCTTTTTTTTTTTTCATTTACATAACAATTAAATTATTGCGATCATTGGGGAAATCTTTGATTATAAGAAACCTTCAACCTTCTAGGTATATAGTAACTGCATGTTATGTGCTACGATAAAATTTAATTAACTGTAGTAATAATCAAACTTGATTAAACTAATTACGTGCTAAGTGTGCTTGGTTATTTGAGTCAACAAAGATGTCCTTAGTTTGGAAATATGACTACAATCATAGTTTCAGTTAACTATGGTAGTTTAGGTGTTTAAGTCATCAAAGATGACTTGGTAAGTAGTCGATAGGTGGAGTCACGTAAGATAATGGTCATTGAAAGCAAAGAGAAAATATATTAGGAGTCATTTAGGGTTTATGGAACTCAATTGACAATACAATATAGTCGAACTATAATTATTAATGATTGTATAATAGTGATGAAATCTAAACAAGGCCACTTTCAGATGTTGAGGTTCAATGCAGAGTTTGGGTGCTTATGTCATCTCCTGATGAACACTACAATGGTATCAGACCTTAGGCTTCCCATCGTGTTTCTAGAGAAATGAATACTCCCATGTTTATTGTCTACTTAATTAAATGTTTATATTTCTTAAACTACTACTTGTTGCATTAGAATTAGGCTACATGATGTCTATATGTGTGTGTGTGTTATATTGTGTACTTGGCTCTTGTAACTCACTATTTTCTTTTTAGGCAATGATGACTCTTCTATAGCCTCTTTGTATGACTTTATGGGATGTGGCTTTGAAGAGGAGATTTGGGTTTACACGAGTGATGTAGCTAATGAGGAGGACTACTTTTAATTTAGCTTGTTTTAGACTTCTAAGTTATTATGATTTTTATGGGACTGTTATTTGAGAATTTTTATATAAATCATTATTAGACTACTTATAGACTTTTACTTTAGTCTAATAGACCCTAGAACATATGACTTATGATGAAGTTTATCCTTAAAATTTGGTAACAACCATCAATTAACCAAATCAAGTAAACTATTGAATGTTTTGTGAAACTTAACTAGATAATTTCAACGTGTTAAAACTAGACTAGAAACTATTGTGCTAGGAATTCTAATGGGTGGAAATCAAAGGCACATTGGGGGTGGTTTCAGCATAGTCATCCCAATGCCTAAGTCAGTACAAGTGTGTTTATGAAACTAATAAGCTAGAGAAAGTATGAGCTTGAGATTTCAAACCCAGATCCAAGTGGTGTTAACCCCTATTTATAGGCATTGGGATTGAGACAACTTGGTAGATGAAGTAATGGCATGGTAAGTGGATTTGTCTCATGTCTTGTGTTTACGTTGTTTCCCTATACAAGCTACATCTTCCTTAGATCCATATATCCATCAAGTGTGGCTAACCTAAGCTTGTGTTTGGTCTAAGTTATACATTGGAGCTCAGATCGATCTTCGTTTCTTAGACTGGGACCTTTGAGTTTAGGTTCTAGCCTTTGGAGCTTGGCCATGAGACCGTAGGTTGGATAGGGCTTAAGGGGCCCAAGTCTAAAAGGTACTATCAATAGAAACCCACTTAATTAATTAAAAGCCTTATATATTTTATTTAAGTAAAACACGTGGTGAACTGTCGTTGCCTTTTAGGTTTCAAGGCATGAAAGGTAAAGTTAAAAGACTAAATGTATATAGTTTTTCTAAAAATCATAGAATACTTATAATTATATCATGTTGATTTTTTTTTACTCTACTTTTGATTTATTTAAATATTTTTCTATGATCTATAATAGTTGATTAAAAACACTTATACAAGTTTTATATACTAATTTTAATTTTTTTTATTATTTTAATAGTTAACTTTTAATTGATATATTTTTCTCAATAAAAATATGAAAAGTTTATTTCTTTAACCTCTTACAAAGTGCATTGAACATTCTTAATCTTTTCTTAAAAAATTAAAGTTCTCTTTGTACAACATATTATTAGGTGTCCCACATGCATTTATTAACAAAATCCTTTATATATATATATAATAAATTATAAATAAAATAAAGAATGAATATAATTCGTGGATTAATTTTGATATTAACTTAAATAAAATAAGCATGCTTTTTGTGCTAAACTCAACTCAACTAAGCAAAGCAATGACTTGTAATAAACTACTTGCCATCCAAGTTTTACTTTTACTTGGGCCAACTACCTAGGTGTTATTTCTAAGGCCAAGCAATTGCTTGATTAACTAAGTTAATAGCAAGGTGCAAATTGGAGCTAGACATCATACACTTCTCTCTCCAGAGTTGAGAGCTCTCTCTTTTATGCCAAGAGCCTTACCCCATCATTAAGGGTTCTTCTTCCCCTTATATCCTTTGTCACAAATGCTAAGTGAACACTACAAAATCCCTTTTCCCTTCGACCTTTTTTTCTATTCTATGATGACTCACTTTTGGTCTAAACGCCTATCAAAACCTTATCCCTCCCTTCTCACTGTATTTGACCTAAACAACCTTTTCATCTATGAACAACTCCCATTCCTATTTCTTTATCAAGAACCTTCAACATATACTAAGGCCACCCTTTCTGGCAAACCCTAACATTTTCTTGCAACCTTAATCCTTTTTCCGTCTTCACGTGGTTGCCAACCCTTTTTTGTAAAGCCTAACATCTTCTTAACTTGTGGCCACCCTTTCTCTTTGGAGGAAGTAGATTCTGGTTGTGTTTTGCAATGGGCTTTCTTTAGATAAGTCTATCTTTTTGTGCCTTTATCTTATTTACGGTCCTGTATGTTTAGCCTTCTTTACTTAGAGTTTAAACTATTGGAAATCTTTGGCTTATGTGTGTGTTATCTTGATTATGTGGTCCGAAGCTTTGTCCTTTTTGTTTATTGTAGTCATAATGGTTATTATTAGTTGATATCGTTGATTTATGTTCCAGTGGTGTGTTATGGAGTCTCTGTCCATGTTTTTGTTTTCTTTGATGTCAATAATCATTTGATTCTAGTTAGGTATAAGGTCTTGCCTTTCTCTTTGTTGCTTTTGATATTTCATACCTTGTCTATCTAAGTTTTGGATGATTGATCTGTAGATGGACATGCCCAACATTGTTGTCACTCAAGGTGTAACTAGTAGCATTGATGGCAACTTACTACCTATTTTCATCTAGACACTTATCCAAGATGGTAATGATTTTCAAAGTAGCCTCTGATAAGGTAGAAAACAAGACTACTTCAATCTCTATATTGAAGAAGGCATGGAAAAGTTGTGAGCATTGTGAAATCGTGGCCATGAAAGCCATTATGTATGTGTGCATTATTGGTGGTAAACAAAAAGCAACAAAGATCATTAAAGATGGGCCATGGACTTTCATGGGAAAGCTTATTATGTTTAGCATTTGGAAAGCATGTCGAAATATAGAAGACATTGACTTGCAAAAATGTCCCTTTTAGATTTAGATACATGATTTAAAGCTGGACTAGATGACTAATAGTAATGCAATGAAAATTGGCTCTTATGTTGGTGAGGTGTTAGAGTGTGAACCTGTTTAGCCTAAAGGAAGAGCTTTAAGAGGTTTTCTAAGGGTTAAAACCAATGTCGATTGGTCTACTCCTATCAAAACAGGTACTTAGGTCAATCAAAACATATTAGAGAGATACTTTGTGAAATTCAAATATGAGAAGCTGCTAGATATTTACTTCAAGTGTGGGTGCATGGCTCAATCCATGACAAGTTGTAATGAGGAAAATGGTCAATAGAATTTTGGTACTTGGTTGAGAGCATCATTAGTAAGGCCTTTTTCTGAGGGAAATGGCACTCTTAGTAATGTGTCACCTGCCTAGTCATCTTCTAAGGAGGTAGCATCAAGTGAATCAAAGCCTCTGAAGAATTCTTGGCTTTAGGTGTGAATGTGACTAGGGTTTAGGAAGTTAGTTGTTCTTAACACATGACTATTAAGATAGTTTCAACCACCTATACTCCTCCCTTTAGAAGAACCAGCTTAACCTGACACACTTTTGAAACTCCCAACCAAGATTTAGATTCTCTTATGGAATCTAGTCAACCATACAACTCCTTAGAGACTTCCACCAATGCAACAACCCAGACATTCACCCTTGACTTTGGAGAGTAAAAGAAGGTGATTAATCCTAATAAAGTCATTACATCTAGTTAATCTACACACCAACCCCCTCCACCTTTGCAAACTTCTTCTCAAAGCCCCTACAACCACAACCAACCCTTCAAACACATGTCCCTTTGCCTAAACATAACCCATCAAGCATATATATTGTTGAATTTCCTGACTTACCTCCGTCGACCCCAACTACTCTTCCTATGCTACAAGCCTCACCATCTCGAATCATTCTCACTTTAAGAACCTTAGCAATTAAAAGATCTACATAGGAATTGATTTCTAGCCCAACCAAAAGACTAAGTTTAATGTTGTGCAAGAGAAAAGCTTATCTCAAGCAAAGAACTTGCCAACTCGACAAGGTAGAAAGTCAAGGAAGTTGGTGACAAAATCGAGGAAGGGTAAATGTCCCACTAAGCACATGAACTTGGATTTAGACTTCTTGATTAATGCATCAATCACCATTTCAAATAACTTGGAAGTTGGCTATGGTGGCTAGTTAGAATTAGCTACACGAAAACAATGACTTTTATCAATTAGAATTGTCAAGGAATGGGATCCAACTTGTCAGTTCAACATTTACAGAATCTTATCTTTAAATGCAATCCTAATGTAATAAGACCAGGAAACTCCCACGTATTAGATGATAGTTGCATTATTTTATGTGCCTCCTTTAGGTCTTTCTGACAGCTTGGTTTTATGTTAGCCAAACGATGTTGATACTGTGATACATAGCTCCAATAAAAAATCACATCAAATCTACTATGTATTTGCAACATGGTTCTTCGCTCTCTCATATATCTTGGATCTACACCCTTAAATCTTTATTATAGGAATATACCATAAGGTGATTTGGAATCCTTTGGAGACTCTAATAACTCATCATAGGTTTATGTTGGTGACTTTAATGACATTCTACTTAATCATGAAAAGGAAGGGCAAAATCCCAAATGTGGTAGACTTATGGAGCAGTTTGGGTTAATGATTATGAATGCCAACTTAAATGACTTGGGATTTCAAGGACTGTATTTTACATGGTCAAATAAGAGGGAGGATAAAAAGAAAAAAATTGACAAAACACTTGGGTTTCAAGAGTAGCTTGATAGATACCCAAGGACTTAGAACTTGCATAGTGAAATGATTAGTTTAGATCATGTTGCCTTCATTGTAAACTCCTACTTCAATGATAAAAAAGGTAGGAAAGTGTTTAGATTTGAGAATATGTGGACCACTTTTGAAGGATGGAGGGAAACTATAAAGAATTTTTGGAGTAAGAATCCACCTAATAGACATTCGTATCCCATTAGGTTTAAATTGAAGTGGTGTAGACTAAAACTATTGGACTAGAGTCGAGCTACATTTCTTAACAACAAATTGGAAATAAGATACATGTGGAATGAGCTCTTAGAGGCCCAAAAGGATAGTAATCATGCTACTAGGGAAGGGGACAGGCGTCTAATTAAGAAGTTACAATTGTTGTGGAAAAGAGAATAATTGTTTTGGCAACAACTATCCACAGTGAACTAGTTAAAGGAAGCTAACAAAAATACTAGATTCTTTCATTAGTTAACCTTAATGCACTACTAGAGAAATAAAATTATAAGATTAAAGGGTGAGGATGAAAGTTGGGTTGAGGATGAAGAGACCATCATGAGAACTTTTCACAAATTTTATGGTGACCTTGTTAGATCTAATGGAGGAAGAAGCTAAAGTAATGTGCTTAACTTAGTTCCCACAATGGTTACACTTGAGATGAATGAAAGTTTGGGTGCACCTGTATTGGCTAATGAAATTAAGAATGAAACATTCCAACATGGTGCCTTAAAAGCCCTTAAGCCTAATTTTTTTTTCTATCAATGCTACTTGTACATAGTGGTTGACTGCATGGTAGAAATGGTCTAAGCTTTCTTTCACATGGATACTATTCCCTTGTCCCTCAATCTAACTAATGTTGTACTAACTCCAAAAATTATCTCCCCTCGAGAAGTCGGTCACTTTCAACCCATTAGTTTATGTAATTTAATTTACAAAATCATCTCTATAGTCTTAGTTAATCATGTAAAACTAATTCTTCAAGGTCTTGTCTCAGAATCTTAAAGTGAGTTTTATTTCTAGTTGTGTCAGTCATGATAATATTATTATTTTCCATGAAGCTTTCCACTTTGTTATAACCAATCAATCCAAGAAAAAAGTGTTTTGTGACCTAAAACTTGATATGAATAAAGTCTATGATCAAGTCGAATGGGATTTCTTAAGTGTTGTTCTTCTTAAGCTAGGTTTATGTGACAATTGGATTAGGTGGGTGATGGAGTTTGTCATGACTATCTCATCTAAGATCATGGTTATTGGAATGAATACAAGTTAAGTCCAACACCCTAGAGGTCTTAGGTAAGGTGATTCACTATTACCTATCTATTCATTCTAGTTGTTGATGTGTTGTACCAAAATATTGAAAAAGTAGTTCGAGATAATCGACTACATGGAATGTCCATTCAGCGGTCTTGTTTGACTCTATCTCATTTATTATTTATTGATGATTCTTTGTTTTTCATTGAAGCATCTAGCTAGAGAATTAATTTTTAAAAATCAAGCATTTACTTCAACAAGAATGCCCCTTTTAAGAGAATGAATGAGGTGATATTAGTTTTGGAAGTCCTAATCTCATCTAATCTAAGTAAGTATTTGGGCTTACTAACAGTGTCACGCCCTACTCTAGGTACTCTACGTGACAACTCGCCACGATTGCCTAACCCCCATTAAGCAACTGCAAAGCGTCTTATCTCAAGCATCATACTTGTTAATCACAATAATAACATTCCTTGCTCAACGGAAGCATTTAACTACTATATTATCACAGGGCCTCTAATGGGTCTCATTACACAACCATAGGTATACCCAAGATCCTATTAGATCACTTAAAGGCATTTACATCATTTACAGAATCAAGTCTAGCAATATCTACATCGATCTAGTCCCCGCATTCCTTCTCACAAACCTTACCCATAGTTATGCAACAAGTGCTCACCTTAGTTCGTCGATTCATAAGGAAATTTTGGTAGTCACGACCTGCAAGACAAAATCTATAGGAGGATAAGCTAAAAGCTTAGTGAGATAGGGTGCAATCTCTTAATGTTGTAACAAACACGAATAATTTCAAGCAAGTTGTCAAAACAAATGCCATACATGAACAATCATTTGAATGTAATATCTCACGTGGTCTTTCAATAACCGACATGAAGTCTAGGGTTTACGCCCCCTTTGACCATGGATTAGGAATTCCAAAACCACCATTAGAGCCCGAGTCTTACACACAATTTAATTATTCTTATTACTTTATTATGACTGTGTCTTAGCTTTAGTGATCTAAGCTCCGGTGCCTCTTATACACCGAGCATTTACACACACTCAAGAGATGAGCTGGACTCGAAACCGTCAGGGCGCGATAATCCCCTAGTCACTTAGTTTGCACTTGGCAGAATAGTAATCCTCTAATTACTTCTAGTGCATCTTGTAGTTGTGATAGCCTTTAACAATGCAATGTTTGTGCAATGCATGTTGGGTTTTTAATTACGTCTAATAATTAGTTAAGGTTTTAAGGTGATCATTCAAGGTTAAGTGCATATACAAATGACAGCTATGTCAACATGCATTCCATTCATAACGCACTCAATTATTTCAGGAAGCGAGGTACATTCACAACATCAATAAGGGAACAACATTCATAAATCTTACAAGAGCTCATCAAACAACGAACCTCTTGTTCATGAGTATAATTATGTCTTGTTCCTATATATATATATACATATATATCTAAATGTTTACGGATTATGCCCATTTCGATATCCTATTTATTCTATCGCACTTGCACTTAGTGTATGTAGTTATGATGGTAAGGACTTAAACTATTGGCATCTTAAATCCTCTTTCTTAATTTATGATGCATGCATAGACTTATGGTTTAGATCAACTCCTTAGACTCTCTCTTTCTAGCTTCCGCTACCAACGACCTCCATGTCAACATGTGTTTATAATCTTCTCATCAATCTCCACAATCATCAACAATGAACATACTATGATGTCTCCCTTTACTCCTACTAGTAATACCACGCACACTCACTAAGGAAAAGAATCCAACACCTATATGCCCATGCATGTTTTCCTGCATCCTCATTCATGGATTTTCCACCCTCCTTCCAATTCCCCAACACATGAGCTCACAAGAAAACTAACATCAATATAATACTAACTTCTACCTCCATCTCATCTTATAGCCCACATTCTGAAGTTGAGCTTCCATTTCTGTTTTCATCATCTCACATATAAACATTCACATACAACATTCCCTACTAGCCTTCCAATTCAACAAGGTGCACATACAAGATATACACATAATGTTTTCAACCTCCATCCATCATGTACATATACATATCTATTGTAACCCGCGCAGGACTCCGAAGGCTTCCCTTCTTCCCATTTCCCAGCAATATCCTTGGCATATACATATATATTTACAAACCACATAGCCAACAATACAAAAAAAAAAAAGAAGGAAGAAAACAATGCCATCATCACAATGGAAACCCATCCCGATGCGCGCATCCACGGAGGAAATCCCACTCACCCAGCTCAATCACAATGCCACCTTCCATACATATATATTTATATATATGTACATATGCAGCAAAATGAAAACTTTTCCATGCACACACGTAGCAGGGGAGGGATTTCAACTCGCCCAACTCCATCACATGTCAAGACATATACATATATATATATATATAATTCCCTTCTTGCTAGATTTAGAGTTCAGCTTCATTCCACCTAGCATTCCATGCATATATATACATATAATTACACCAGCCAACGACGTACAAAGGCATACACAATCACGGTTTAAATTTGAAACCCTTAACGTAATTAGAACACAAAAAAAATAAACATATATTCGTAACAAACACATGTAATACACAATACAACACATCACAAAGTCCTACTCACCTTAGTCTCATTTTCCTCGAATTTAATTGAAGTAATCTTCGGATATTTCCGAATTGAAATATTCTTCACCTAAAAATTAGGGAAAAATGCATCATTACATGCTACTTATGGTCTAGATTGTCTTATCTAGTGTTTCTTTAGCTATTACAACTAATTTTAGGCGAAATACTAATTTTTACACCTATTTAATATTTGTACCTAACTTTTAGAAACTAACTTCGTTTCATAAAAATTCATCTAATTGAGTTGCACTCACCTCAAAGAACACGCTGGTAGTCTTAGATCATTGATTGGAGGTCATATGTGTAAGATACGAATTTTTTTGTTCGTTTTCCCTTTTTTCTTTCTTTTCATTTCGTCTTCTCTAGGTCCTTTCCTTGCCTATCTTCATCACTTCTATCCTCTTTTCTCTTTTCTCTTTTGCTTTTCTTTTGTTTTTTTTTTTTTATTCTTTGTCATGGGTCCTCCATGGCTTAGCCACATGTATATATATATATCTTATTATTATTATTATTATTAGCATTTGAAGATTCCTGGTGTGTCTTCGCACACAGGATGGTATTTATAGATTTTGAAATTTTAGTATTTTATTACGAAACTTTACGTTTAAACTAATTTGACTATTTTTAGTGTAAATGTTTACTCGAAATTTCTATTTAACAATCCTAAGTCTATTATTTTAATTTATTTTATCGTTTATTCAATAACTTTTCATGGTTTGCTTTTTCTTGTGATTATTTCTTTTAATATAATTTTATGTTGGGTATATTTAAAGTTTTTAGTACTATCTTTTAATCATTCTGACGTTATACGCAACTAAATTTTTGTGGATTTTACAAACAGTATGTAGAATGAATAAAATGGAGGCTTTACACTTTGTAAAGGATAGGATCCAATCAAAACTGAAGAGTTGGAAGTGGTGCTTGCCATCTAATACAAGTAAGGAAGTCCTTATCAAGGCCATAGCGAGGGATATCCTGACTTGTTTTATGAGTTGATTCAAATTTATAGCTAAGTAGTCTAAAGAGGTAAGTTCTCTTGTGGCTTAATATTGGTAGGGGCAAACTAACAAGGAGAGGAAAATACATTAGCAAAGTTAGGATAAAATAACGCTCCTCAAGACAAAGGTAGTCCTGGTTTCAAGGACTTGAGTGATTTTAATTCCACTCTTCTCACCAAACTTGCTTGGCAGGTGGCAATAGATACCAATGCTTTATGGGTCTAGGTTCTTAAAGGCATATATTTTCCTAATTCCTCTCTTTTGCAGGCTTCTAGAGGTTCCACAAAATCTCGGGGGTGGTTAAATATCTTATATGGTAGGGACCATCTCTTGAAAGGACAATTATGAAAAGTAGAAAATGGGCACTATATACGAGCATGTCTAGATATTTAATCTAAATTTGTTGGTTGCGGAATTGATTGATGCCGAGTCAAGATCTTGGAATATACAGGAATTACATAAGCAGTTTGATAGGCAATTGATCAAAGCTATTCTTGAAGTACCCTTGTCCTTTATAAGTATGCAAGATTATCTCAAATAGGCATTAGAACTGACATTAAGAGAGTATTTACTATTGATGTTTGGTTGGAGTTATGCTTGGAAGGGGTAGCAAATAGCAAGAATGAGAGGGCCACTTTATTTGCTAAACTTTATATGGTTATGTGGTGTATTTGGAAAGAAAGGTATAAAGTGGTGTTTGAGTTTAAAAGCCTCGATGTTATGTTTGTAATGCATGCTATCCAAAGTGCTATAATAGAAATAGACCTTTAGCAGCCAAAGAATCCCTCCATCGATAGCAACAACCCTTGGAAAATGGTAGTTTCTGGTTGGCTACACATTTTACTTTGCTTAAAATGGAGCTTAGCATGTTGTCTTCTATTTTTCCTATAGGTAATTAAGCTTAACTAGAAGAAATAAATCACAATCAACTATGGCAGCAAGTGGAGTTTCATGCCTTTAGCTCTTGTGTGGACTCAAGACATATGACACGCCAGCAAGAACAACAATCACCAGAGAGTTTTTTTGTTCTATGCTATAATATGCAACAGCAAACGCAAACCTGCTTAATGGAAGAACAAGCACAAGGTAGCAATTCTTCTAGTTAGGTAACACTAATAGGTATAATTATTAAATTGAACTCAAATGGTGCTTTTGACTCTTCTTTGGGTGAGGCTACAATAGGCTTTGTAGCCAAGAATTGTAGGGGACTTATATGCGAAGGAGGTGCTAAATCTTATCGAGCAAATTTCCCGATGAAGTGGAAGCAATGGTTGCCCTTTGAGGTAGTGAAATATGAAAATTCAATGGGGTGGGATGATGTTATTGAAGTGGATAGCATAATTGTCTACAATGCAATTATTCATCCTTCAGATCTGCCTTGGTACCTTTTTCACTTCATACATGAGTTGAGATATTGGATGTCATGACTTAAGTCCATTTCCTTCAAACTAATCAAATGATAGGTAAACCAAATAGTAGATTGGACTATGAAGCACACGAGATTGGAGATGTGTCCTTACAATTAGGTGCTAATATTCATTAGAATCTCTTATTTTATTTGATGCTAGCCATGTTGTTAATCCCTCAGGTTGTGAGGAGAATGCTGATGTATTAAACTCCATTCATATTTGATGTCAATTGTCTCTTTTGGAAAAGAAAAAGAAAAGAAAAGAAAAGAAAAAAAGTGCAAATTGCAATATAGAACTCAATTTCATGAGAGAAACTTCCATGGGGCATGTGTCCATGCTCATAAGATAAAACCAAAACCACTTAAGATTAATTATGAAGCCATTACATAATTTGATTGTAGGTAATGATTATTAAAAGATAATAATAAGTTTAATTTCTTGGTTTCATTTTGTATGCAAGTAATGTGTGTGTGTGTATATATATATATATATGTGTGGAAAGTGTAGTTGAAGAAAACCACCAATACTTTTACATTACTTTTATAATGTACTCACTTTTGCCAAGATTTTAGCTAGAAAAAAAATTGTATTTTACATAAGATTCTAGTCTATAATTAAATAAGAAGTTTTAACTTAATAATATAGAATTATAGATAGATAGAGACATAGATAAGAATAGAATTTATAAGCAATATCTTATATTTGCATTATTATTATTAAATAAGAAGGACAATTTTTCTAATCATTTTTTTTTTCAGGCTAAATTTTACTTTTCTATATTTATGTTTGAACGTTCAAATGGAAAAAATAAACTTAAAATAAAATAAAAGAAGCATAATTGAATATCTAAATTAAACCCAAAAGCTTAAATTCTATCATTTTTTTTTCTTTTTGCTTTCATAACCGAAGTTAAAAATTAAAGAAAAAAAGATAATAATAATAATAATAATAATAATAAATGCTTATCTTCATAGTAAAAAGGTTTTGATAACAATAATACTATAAAATTCTACAAATTTTAATCCACTCATTCATCTCCCTACTTTCTAAACTTTGTGCAAATTGTCCTAATATTTTATCTATTTTCCCATTGTTAAAATTCATATAACTAATATATATTATCATACAAATGACCAATTTTTTTTTTCTACGCAAGCATCACGGGTACTTTAATAACTAGTGTATGAAAAGAAGAAAAGCTTTTTCAATTGATTTCTCAATAAGTGCCTTTAAGTACCTTTTAATATATCTTAAATATCCGCATTAAAAGAAATAGGAGGCATGTGTTTATTATGCATATGCTCAAATTATAAAAATGAAACCACTCAAGATTAATTGTAAAGCAATCCTATGTTAGTTTTTTTTTTCTTTTTTCCTTTCACAACTGAAGTTAAAAACTTTTTTTTAAAAAAAAAAAAAAATTCTTATCTTCACAGTGATAGTGATATTATGTAAAATTCTACAAATCTAAATTCACTCCTTCACCTCTCTACTTTCTAAATTTTGCTCAAATTGTCATAATACTTTATTTATTTTTCCACTTTTAAAAGCCATATAACTTATGTATATTATAATATAAATGACATGTATTTTTCTTTTTTTCTGCACTATGCATTATGGGTACATTAACCATTAGTGTATAAGAAAAGAAAAACTTTTTTATTTGATTTCTTAATAAGCGTCTTTTAAGTACACGTTACTCCTGAATATATCTTAAATATCCGCATTAAAAGAACTAGGAGGCATGCCTCTATTATGTGTATGCCCAAAATATAAAACTGAAACCATTCAAGATTATTTGTGAAGTGATTACATAATTTGGTTAAACATTTATAAAAAGATCCTGCTTCCATTTTGTATGCAAATAATTTTATAAAAATGGGAAAGTGTTGTTGAAGAAAACCACCAATATGTTTACATTACTTTTATAGCCACCTAGGTTTTGCCAAGATTTAGTTCGAAAAAGTTAGATTTTACATAAGATATATAGTGTAGAATGATATTGATAAGAATGAAATTCATCATCAATATCATATTTATTTATTTTTGAATAGGTACATTGGAAAGATGCTAAGAAAGCCGAACTTCAGTTTAGAAATAATAGGGGAAGCCGTTACATCGGAAATCCAAAAGATCATCGGTTACAAGAAGGGCAAAAGTAGAAGTAAGTTACAACTCTCACCAAATCATAACTCCCACAGCAATGCAAACAACAACAAACGAGCATGTGAATGCTATTGTGGTTGGTTATGTCCTGTTGCGGTTTTAAGGTTCATGCCAACAGCCCCCTCACCTCCTCCTTGATTGAAACGGTTATCTTAACAAAACCACACAATATAAAAACATCCTTAAATATTTAATAAAACCCATTAAAAAGGTTTTAAAAAAAATTACTCACTTAAGAATGGAAAAAAATACAGTTCTCAATTTTTAAAGGTTTCGGGTAGAGAGTTTCCGTAATGAAAGTTGTTACGGTCGACGGTGTCGATCGAGTGAAGGGCTCGTGGAGCCCACAAGAGGATGCCACCCTCGTCAAGCTGGTGGAGCAGCATGGCCCCCGCAATTGGTCCCTTATTAGCACCGGCATCCCCGGCCGCTCCGGAAAGTCCTGCCGCCTCCGCTGGTGCAACCAGCTCAGCCCCTCCGTCCAGCACCGCCCCTTCACTCCTGCTGAGGACGCGCTTATCGTCCACGCCCATCGCATCCATGGAAACCGGTGGGCCACCATCGCCCGCCTCCTCCCCGGCCGCACCGACAATGCCATCAAGAACCACTGGAATTCCACCCTCCACCGCCGGCGAGCCGTCATACAAAACCCCCACGCGCCACTCCATTTCCCTGACGAGCCGCTTCATGATCCTCACGCCCCGCCGCAAGATGCCCACGCGATGCAGTATAATCCCCACGCGCCACCGCTGCTTCTGCCACCGCCCCCACCGTCGTCCACCTCGGCTGAGTCCAATTCGGTGAAGCGCCCCAGCCCGGACGATGTGGATTCCGAAACAGACTCGAGCCTAAAGAGGCGGTGCTGGCGGGTCTCACCGGAGGAGAACCGGAACAGTCAAGGCGAAGATTGTGTCGAGAAGGACAAGCCCATTGGGCCCATAAAGACATCGCTGACCTTGTCGCTGCCAGGAGAGAGATTGGGTTCGTCTCCCAAAAGCGGGAAGTCGGAGAATCGAACGGTAGTGCATCGAGACGATTGTGATCAGAGGGCTGAGGTTGAAGAGGGCCATGAAGGGAAGAATGAAGAAGGTGTAGGGGATAATACGTGCTTGGTGACGATCATGAAGAAGATGATAGCAGAAGAAGTTAGGAGGTACGTTGACAGACTTTGGGCCGTGAATGGGCTTGGGCCAGGAGTGTTCAAGCCCGCAGTAGTGAAAGATTCCTAAGGAGCTCTTGGGAAAAGTTTAATTTTAATAATTAGCTTTCTTTTTCTTTTTGATCTTGTGGCATTTTCAGTTTTTTTTTAGATAAATGCTTATAGTCTGAGTTAGATTAGATATGTGGATATGTAATCGAAGGTTCAACTGTGATTTAGCAGTTTTATATAGTTTCTTATTACAAGTTAAATTTCAGTAATATAATCCTTAAGATTAAATTATTAGGTTTTAAAGATATTGTTAATTGAAACATAAATTGAGTTTATACCCAAAGATACAATTGTATAAAGATCAAGTATAACTAATATTATATCGTGGTTGGAAAAAGTGTGAATTAATTGGTGAAGCATCGTCGATTTCAGCATTGCAACTCCCCATGCGGCATCGAATATTGAGCCAAATTTTGCTCACGCGGAGCAGAGAAGCAGGCCGATTGAATACGAATCTATCTAGTGTGTTTTTTAGGCATTCAGAATGATCTTGCCCAATTAAAATCAATGAGTAAAACATAAACAGAAGCAAAATTAAACATATATATTTATTACTATTAACAATAACAAAAAGAACCCAGGACATAACTCCTTGATCAGCAGTGATGCCACTAATGAACTTTAATCTACCAGAAACCACATGAATTACTGCTTATTTTCTAGAATAAAATAAAATAGATAGAAAATTTAAAAAGAATGTGAATCCTTTAAAGTTAATTCCTTTAAGATACTACCTCATTCTCATCCAATTAATGATTATGATTAAAAGAAAGTAGATAAGAGATAAATATTTGTTGTTTTCAATTCCCATCTTGAATGTGTCTATCAATTACATGTATACACGTACACAAAAAATTAATATATAAAAATAAAAATTGTATTATTAAATTGAAAATATGATATAAAACATCAATATATCCCTATTTGATCATTATACAAGACAAACAATAGTTATTTATTAAATGTGGAATTATCCTTTTTTTTGGGTTAAAATTACCAAAATATTTTATTTCTTGGGGAAGAGAAATTAAAAATACATCTTTAAAAGAGGTAATAATATAATATTCCCTCTGTTACGGCACAATTCTTGGAATCGAAGATGTAGCATCGATTGCATCACGAAGGTCCTGTATTCCTTCAACAGCATCAAATTCTCCTTAGTTAACGGACAGCCTTTAAATCTATTTTCATGCCATAAATAGTTTTAAAAAAGTGATCCAGGCCGACCGACTGGCCGTACAAGCCTAGTTATTCTGGCAAGCCTAATCAGGCAGAGAACATCCAGGACAAATCCAGGCTGCCTAGCCAGTCTGGTTCTTGCAGATCACAGAACAGTCAGATCTAAGCCATGCTCGTACAGGCACACGTGAAGCCGGCACAAGCGTCCCCCTCATGCTCTTAGACCGTAACTTTTCATGTTTAAACAAATTGATTAGTGCTTAATTAGATATATATATATAAAATAAATTTTAATATATATTTTTTATTTTGGTATGTTTTTAAAAAATATAAATTTTAATTGAGCAATATTTAGATTTTAGAACTTTAATAAAAAAATTAATTAAAAAGGAAGAAAATAAATTCAATATCAATCAATTTAAAGCTAAATAAAATAAATTATGAAATATTGAAGCTAGATACGACTCAAATATGACCACATTCAAAGATCATGTTACACCAAAAGATCACAAAAAGCTACACAAGGATTTGACACAACCATGTTGTTGGTCAAGTTGCAACTGAAATTCATAAAAAGTTACACAATGTTTGATACAACTGTATTCAATAGTCGTGTATCTCTCTAATCTAATCGGGTTAGACAAGACCTATAGATATGACTGTGTTTGAGACCATGTCTACTGAAACATTATATTTTACACAATTTTGAGCTATGAAGTGGACACGACCTAAGCACAACCATGTTGGATAGCATATCGACCTAAAAACTCAAAGTTTTGGATGTGTTATATAAAACTTTAAACTTAAGAGGAGAAACTGTATTTGTTGTAATTGTTCTAGAGTTTTAGAGAAAGAAAACAATTATCTTTTAGACTTCTAATATCTAGGGTTTTATTACTTTTAATTGATTTCCTTGATGATGCATTTTTATACATCATTGATGAATTCAATTTTCAGTATACTAACACTTAATTTTTCTTACTATTTAGACTTGTGGAACTTATGTTTGTTATGTGACTTGAGATCTTCTTGTAATATTCGATGAATTATTATGTTTATTAATTTATGCATATGTTCTTTATTTTGATTGGTTTAATATTTCTAGGGTATTAATCTGTCTATTTAATATTATACATCGAGATTGAGAAATCCGATGTATAATTAAATCTTGTATGTGTAAAGATAATTGATGTAGTTTTAGAGATAAGTTATATAATTCTTTCAATTTTATTTAATTTTGTTACAAGAATTTATTGTTTTTAATGCAATATTTAAATTATGCTATTGTGAAGAAATTCAAATAAATAATTTTAATATTAGGATTTAATAAGCCTAAGAAAATTATTAAGCTAATTTAGAAATTCCCTCGATTAATGAATCGTAAGAAGAATTCGAATACCTTTTATTAATGTCACATAGTAATACTTAAGGGAAGCAACATCTAGATATTAATTTTTCCAACTTGAAGCTAATTTTAATTTGACTTGTTTTTCTGTCTTTTGCTAAAATCTTAGTTCTTTTGTTTGTATTTGTTATAATTTCTAAATAAATCAACTCTATAATTTATCAATTATATAATAAAGTATAAGTATTAGTACTCATAATCCCTATAGAACGACATCTATATTTGTATACACTATATTATAAAAATTGATAAGTGCACTTATCTTGCATCAAGTTTTTGGCACAATTGCCAATGATTTGGATATTAAGAGTACTAATCACTTTATTAATTTAACCATTATTTCTATTTCTTGTTTTATTTATTTACTTTATTTTATTATTATTATTTTGTAGTGCATGACCAGAAACAATCTATCGGATATACTGATATTTGATTTGGAAATTGAAAGGACAATAAAGTGATTATGGAAAACAATGTGTCAAACAGTGGAGGAACTAAATCAAGGATCTCTTTTGAGAATTAAGACGGAAAAGGAAGGGGAAAAGTTAAACATCATGGGTGATGAAAATCCAAACCAATAGTGGACTATGTTCGACTATTTCAAACCTTCTTTAGTTTGAGCCAATTTAAGTATCTTAAGGCCACCTGTCGCTGCAAACAACTTTGAAATTTAACCCCATATAATATAGATGGTGCAACAGTCTATCCAATTTGATAGACTACAAGATAAGGATCTCAATGCTCACATATCTAATTTTTTGGAGGTTTGTGATGCTTTCAAGATTATAAAGCCTTAGATGATGCGATAAAATTGCAGCTCTTTCCCATTTCATTGAGAGATCAGACAAAATAGTTATTGAATTCACTTCCAAAGGGACCTATCACAACCTATGATGATATAGCTCAAAAGTTTTTGGGAAAATACTTTTCACCTGCTAAGATAGCTAAACTTTGAAAGGATATATCATCTTATGCTCAACTAGAGATTGAGACCTTGTATGATACTTAAGAGAAATACAAGGAATTATTGAGAAGATACCCACACCATAGCCTACCACTGTAGATGCAGATTCAATCTTTCTACAATAGTTTAAACCTATCAATAAGGCAAATGATAGATGCTATTGCAGGAAGAACATTAAACACTAAAACACCTAACGAAATTTAATCTTTAATTGAGGACATGACTATAAACAATTCTCAATGGGAATGTGTTAGGGTGAGAAACAGAGCAACAAGTATTTATAAAGTAGATGCGGTGCTAAACTTAGCCAATAAGGTTGATGCCATAAGTAGGAAGTTATATGCACTTTTTGTAAATCCAAAGAGTAACTCAAGAGAAGTTGATGTCGAAAATCAATGAGAACAAGTCGACTACTTAAGAAACTCATCTAGGCAACAGAATAACCCCTATAACAACACATACAACCTAAAATGGAGAAATCAACCAAATTTCTCTTAAAGCTATCAGAATCAAAACTAAACAGATGACGAATTTACCTCTACCAAAGTTCTAGTGAGCCTTATCTCATAAAGAGATATCAAGTTTAGAAACACTTTTAATTAAATATATTCAAACTAATTAGGCTAGATTGCAAAGTACAAAAACTTCTTTAAGGAATCAAGAAGTCTCCATTCGTAACTTGAAAAATCAAATAGGACAACTTACAAAGATGATAGCTGAAAAATAATAAGGAATACTATTAAGAAATGCCGAGATTAACCCTATAGAGCATATGAAAGTAGTAACCCTTAGAAGTGGAAGAGAATTGTAAGTTGGACAAAAAAACTATAAAAGGGTTAGTAAGGAATGAAGAGGAAGTTAAAGAAAAAGAAAGTATAGATTCACTAAAAGTGAAAAAATACAAACCACCCATACCCTATTCTCAATACTTGAAGAAAGACTGCTTTGATAAGCAATTTAGTAAGTTTTTCGATTTGTTTAAGTAGTTACATATCAACTAGCTTTTATTGATGCCTTATCACAGATGCCCAAGTATGTTAAGTGCTTGAAGGAACTACTCTCAAACAAGAGGAAACTGGAGGAGATATCAACTACAACATTGAATGGGGAATGCTTAGCACTGATGTAAAATAGATTGTCGTGAAAATTGAAGAATCCAGGGAGTTTTACTTTACCTTGTTTTATTAGCAATTTATCAATAAACAGAGCTTTAACTAACTTAGGTGTAAATATAAATCTAATGCCACATTATATGTTAAAAAATTAAAATTAGGGAACCTTAAACCAACACATATGAGCATTTAATTAGCTAATAAAACTGTTAAATACCCCATCAATATTATTAAAGATGTGTTGGTTTAGGTAAATACATTCATTTTTTCAGTGGACTTTACAATCTTAGATACAGATGAGGACATGAAGCGCTACTAATTTTATGTCACTCTTTCCTAGCTAATTCTAAGGCATTTATAGATGTAGAAAATTAAATATTAACTCTAAAAGTTGGGGATGAAGAAATAACTTTCAAGATGCTTGGCATGATTCAACAACCCCCTAAGAGTAATAATACTTACTATTTCTTAAATACATCTAACTTACTTAGTCTTACTTATATATAAGAAAACAATGTACGATTTAAAGTGTGAGGAAAGAGGTTATAAATATGTAATTATTTAAGAAATCAAAATTTGTTTATTTAACTTGAAAATCGTTAAGCTAACTTGCAATTTTATATAAGATAACTCTTTTATAGTATAGAACACTTGATTAAAGTTTTGAGCTTAAAATTTTAGAAAATCAAATAACATCATTAATTAAGAATTAGTCATGGATTTCTTTTAACTTACTTTGATGTATACTTTTTCCTTTTCATATAATCCTTGATAAGTAAATAGTTGATACTGATCATTTGAATTTAAAAAAAAAAATTAATATAGTTAGAAATGAAATTAAACTAAAGTTTAACATTAGACCTCGTTAACTTGACTAATTAAAGCCTATGAGGTACTTCCTTTGTGTGAGATAATATCTATTAACTTGAGTAAAGAACTTGAGATTATAAATCGAAAGCTCGCTAAAAAGATTAAGAGAAAAGTCCATGTTAAGATTAAGCAAAAATATTAATTTCTATTAAATAAAGGTGGTGAATGATTCCAAAGAGTTACTTAAAACTTAATAGTTTAATAGTCTAAGATTGTCTGATCTAAAACTTATTAACCGATGAAACTACTTCGAAGAGAGAGTGAGAGATAGAGAGAGATGATTAAGAGAGAAGTGAATATAATTACATTGGATTATAATATTTAGTAAAATGAAGGAAGAGTATACATTTTAGCAAAGTTAATGAAGTATTTATAATTTCTTGTTGATTAAAGAGATAATAATTCAGGTTTTAAATCTTTCACATCTTTAAGATAATTGGTTAAGAAAAAAAAATTTAAAAAATCCAATGTATGATTAAATCTTGCATTCGTGAAGAAAATTGATATAGTGATAAGTTTCATTATTTTTGCAACTTCATTTAATTTCATTATAAGAATTTATTATTTTTAAAGCAATCTTTGAATTATATTATTATAAAAAATTCAAATAAGTAATTTTACATCAAGGTTTAATAGGCATAAAAAAATTATTAAACTAATTTAGAAATTCCTCCAAATAACAAATTATAAAAAGAATTTAAATACTTTTTATTAATATCACATATCAATATCTAAGAAAAGCAACATTTAAATATTACTTTTACCAACTTAAAGTTAGTTTTAATTTAAATTGTTTTTCTATCTATTACTAAAATCTTAATTCTTTCTTTGGTATTTTGTTATAATTTTCAGATAAATCAACTATATAATTTACTGATTATATAATAAAATATAAATTAGTACTAATACTCGTAACCACTATAGCACAATATTTATATTATCATTATATTTTAAATTTTGATAAATACACTTACCTTATATCAAGAACCCTACGTGGGCATAGTACTCTCCGATCAGAAAACCAAACTAGAACACTACATCTGCTCAACTGTGTCGCTATAAATTGGACTGTTAAAAAGGGGCTTTTTGAGGACAAGAATTGAAATGATTGACACCGTAGATCCTATCACAGCTACCAGTTAGGCGTTCCGTTGCGACTTGAGGTAATTTTTCAATGAGCTATGAACATCATATTCAACTCTGTTTCCACTAACAACGTGCGCAAGTAGAACATTCCAAAAGGTTCAATCATCCATAGCTTCCAGAAACAATAAGCGAAGATGTAAAATTTATTTAGACTAGTATCCAATCTGTAAATGGCACAGAAAGCAATTGTATATTCGCAGGCGGTTCCACAGGAATGAACGTTCAGCAAACATCTTACAACAAATGTTGCAATCAAAAATTTAAAATTGCTAAATAAAAGTTACAGATTAGCAATCACATTTGCATTTACTAGTATTGACTCATAGGAAATTATAGTTGGTGGTAAAAATGACTTCAGGTTATTACTCAATTAATAGATAATAGCAAAGCTCCAATCCTAATAAAATGTCGAAGAAAACCAGAAATCCTAAAATCATTTTCCCCAAATGCAGAACCATCCTAACAAATTGAGATATTTATACACCGAAGAAACATCACAGATTCATTCCATCAGCTAATCTATATGCAATGCATAACCTCACTCCACCAGGAATGTTTTAAGGAAGGTTCATTGATATTAATTAGACTTTTGTGATGTCCACACCACACACATACTGCATGTCTATTTCATCTATCATGTAACGTTCCTCTCTTATGATGGAACCAATCTACTTAAATCCAAAAGCACATTAAACCAGTAGCACATTAAAATTTTGCTAAAGCCATCAACATGGCCAATTTAATGTAAACAACATTATAACCGAGATACAAGTAGTTCTAGCTCAATCACGTTAACACCTAGTTTACCAAGGCTAATGTAATTGGCAAGTTTAAGACATGGCATTCCTAAACATTGTTAGGATAGAGAATTAAGACATTCTCAAACTTGAAGAAATTAATCTCAAAAAACTAGACTGTGATTGAGTGTCAAGCTCTTGTATCACTCAAACATAACGCTGCTTACAAGAAATTGGCAAAACTTGATGATTTTAGCAAATTTCAAGTGCATGCTACCCCTTTGATGTGCCTTAAATTTTATTAAATTGTTCAGTGAGTTCATAAACCATCCACTAAATCAAAAAGGCATATCTTATGATCAATCAAAATACATGTCATGTGCATGTACATATGATAATAATCTAATTAATACGAAAGAATATTTTCATTGTGCAAACAAAATGTAGATTCTTAGCTATGCGTCATGATCTCTACCACAACATAAACCATGACTCATGGTCTTAAGGTCCAAGAGAAACAGCTTAAATCATGCCAAACCAGTACAACTACATGACAAACAGCAATGTTCTAGCCCTTAAAAAATCTAACCAACCCAAAGACCTAGCCCCAGAAAGCTAATCACACTACCAATCAAACCCCAACTTCAGTCACAACCTCCAATCGGCAAACACGAAAGCCTCAAAACAGCTTTTATATCAGAACCACCAACTCATTTTGGAGAGATGGAGGTTTATGTTTGCAGGTTTCATGTCGAGTTCATTATAAATGTAAAGAAAAAGACACAAATATTCAATTCTACATCACAAAAAATAGCTTATTTTAATCAGCATCATAACATGTGTTTGGGTAGGTTGTATTGCGCCGTTCTGATGTTTTATCATATTGTGTTCATGTCATCCTATCATTACAACTATTACCAGCCCTAATCCCAACACAAACTCGGAGGCTAAAATAATAGTACATGATCGAATCAAACATGAAAAAAAAAAATCATACTTTGAAACACACAAAACATATATAATACTAAGCAAAAGATTTATCTCATCAAAATGCCTTCTTTATCCAAATACTAAAATCCCAAACACGAATCTAGATCCACAATGATTAAAAATCCTCAACACCAGCACTTCTTAAACAAAAGTGCCCATATTTAAAAAAAAAAAAAAAAAGCGCAACGAAAACCTAGAAGCGACGCAGCGATATGACGAAGAGACGAGAAGACACTTTACTTAGATCTCTGCCTCATCTTTCTTCTCTTCCTCTTCAACCTCCTCATACGCTTCTTCTTCCACTGTAAAATCAAACCAATTTCAAAGAAAAAGATACACATCAGTCATACAAACTTTACCGATTCGAAACTGAAATTGGAACATTACTTTCGACTTCATTAAGGATTTTCCTTTACCTTGGCTCTCATGGTGGCTGCTGGTAGCGAAAGTGCCTTTTCTTCTTCCTTTTCTTCTTCTTCTTGGCGTTCGCAACCCTAACCCTAGACGGAAAGGTAAATGGTTGCTGATGAAGCAAGTGGAAATTAGGGGACATGAATATTTATATGCTAAACCTAAGCTTATTTTTAGGGTTTGGGTTCGGGAGTTTGGGCTTGTACTTTTGGGCTTGTAGGTTTGGGCTTTTTTCCTTAGACAGATGGGCCTTTTTATCTTCCAACCTCATTACAAAAATTGGTCAAAATTCATGTTATGTATTTTTTTTTCTGTTTATTTTTATAAAATAATTGACTATATAAAATTCACTGTTAATCCAGACAAAGAATTAAGTAGCTAAACTTTAACTATATACAGATGAGTCAAATTATTGATTTTCTATGGTTAAAAAATTTAAAAGCTTTTTCGAACAAATATTAAAATATAATAATTTAATTATACACAATTATAATTTAGGAACTTATAAATTGCATATTGGCCAAAGTATATGGGGCTTGAATTATTATTTTCTAAGTAAATGAATTTTATAGTTTGTAATTCATTTTAAGTGTATATGAAGCTTTATTCCACATTAGGTAAATGCATCATCCAATATAAGAATAAATTAAATTAAAGGCAATTAAAACAAGAAAATGAATGAGATGGAAAATAAGTGATGAATAAGAAAGGATAAAAAGTACTGTTCATGTGTTGGTTTGGAGATGAATTAATGAAAAGTATGATAAACTTTAAAAGTAAAAAAATAATATGACATTTTATGAAATTGTAATACTAGTACTAGTCAAGCTTTTTATTTATTGAATCTATTTAAATATAAAAGTACTTGCAAAAATTAAATAAGCATGTAGCCATTTTCATCATTTCCTTTTATAATCACATAACGAAGGGTGTAACATCAATAGGATGGGGCTCATCTCTCTTGATGAAGGCAACTAATGTGATTATAACTTGCTTATTTTCTACTAAACTCTTTAACATATCTTAGAATAGGATTAGCTAACTTATCACTTTATCTACTATCAAAATTCACAGATCTATTACTATTAATTTTAGATTTGCTTTTCTCTTTTTTTATCATTTTCATCATCATCAATTGATCGATATTATATTTCCACCACCACAAATCTATTTTTAAAGATCTAATTGATTTTAAAATTATAATAATCAAATTAGTATCAACTTATTATGTTATTTATTATGTACGTCTTATTATACCTACTAGTTAGGCAAGTTTTATTCTTTTAGAAATAATAACGGTGTTCTTTAGTGTTTTTCTATTAGTTAAATTTTCATAGTCTAAACTTTTTTTTTTCTTTTATATATATATATATATATAGGATGAGGCTTAAGCACGAAGAAAATTAAGTCATGTCTAGTAGTAGGGTGTCATAATTGTAACTCCATTTGGTCTCTTTCGATGGGCTCAAGTATTTAATTGTAAGTCTAATAAGGAGACCTTATTAGATTGAACAATCTATAAAATATCCCTAGTCCTCATCAATCGTTATTATCTCCATACCATAACCTTCCATTCTAGTTGAGGATTCACACAAGTGGATACCTATTATTGCTATGAATAGTAGCATAAGAATCAATCACAATTTGCAAATTTCAAGCATTGAAAGCCAGTAATTGCCCAATTGGAGAAGTCAAAGCATGGACCTGTACAAAAACCTTGCCTAGTTCATGCAACTAATATATGGTTGGACTTTTTTTTTATTTGTAAACCGTACATTATGATCCATAGATTCATAGGATCTGTACGAGAAAATAGAGGGATCTCACGTATGGTTTATAACATTGCTCACTCAAAAACGTAAAGCAATAGTTAAAGGTAGATAGTAATAAATAACAACTACATTAACTAGAGGTTAATCAAGAGGGGCGATAGGCAAGTTTAAAAAAATATTAATTATTGAAATTTATTAAAAAAAATACATATTATTTGTAAATTTTGAAAAACAAAATTTAAGAAAATATTATAGATGGCTAATTGGTTAAATATTTACTTTTGTTAACGTGAGATCTTAAGTTAAAATCTCATAGAAACCATTTTAATTTTTAAAATTGTATTTATTTTATGTTATTTAAATAGTATTTTTTATTTTATTTTTTCAATAATAATTAATAATATTAAAGGTCATTCATTAAACATCTCCTTTCTATTTGAATATTAAATAATATCTATATGCACTCATTAAAAATAAATAAGATAAATTCGGCCCCCAACCATATGAATCCGAGTCCACCCTTAACATTAACCATGCTAAATTGTATGTGGATTTCATTACCAAATACTTTATTTAGTTAATTTTTTGCATTCGTGTTACTTGCAAAATATGTGATTGCTGTGTGTAATATTATTGCTTCCTTTATAAAAGAAAATTTACCAAGTTGCCTAAAATATCTGGTATGTAATTATATATGCATGAACATGCACAATTATATGATTTTATTCACTCGTCTGAAACTTTTGTTAAGAGATTAAAATATATATATATATATATTTTTTTTTTCCACATATTTTTTATGGAATAAATATTTTGACAAAAACTATTAGATACCAAATATGATATTTCGTAATTACTTGATCATGTTACGATGGGTCTATGGGATGTTTATTGATTACTTAATTATGGTTTACGGTGGAAAACTGTAAGATATGACCAATTCAATCACTTAAATATCAAATACAAAATAAATTATATTAGATCAAATTGATTAAGAATTTAGTGATAATATCAAATTCGAGAGGTGAATGTACTTAATGCGAATATTTTCTCAAAAACTGATTGGATCATGGGTTATGTAAATCAACTTTAATTTATAGAAGTGATTCCATAAGAAAAAAAAAATTCAAAAACTTAATAAAAAGGAAGCTAAATTAAAATATTGAAAAACATTTAATTATTAAGTTTGGAAGGATGTGAGCATGTAGGCTAGAAGATAAACCATACTGGAAATTTAATTTTTCTTTCCTAACGATTCCATTCCTTTCAAATGTGATCCAAACAGAGTGCTTAGTTGTCCTAATGAAGCCAAAAATGGCACCCTCAGGGTCAGTGGTCTATGAAATAATAATTTCTTCAGCTAGGTAGGTAGCTCCATGATTCTATTATTGAAATAAACAATTAAATAATTTATCGTTCCAAGTACTTCATGCTTATCCATTACAATGAGCAGGCATTAAAAAATAATAATAATTCTATTTCTTACACGAAAGACAAAATAATTAAATAAAAGAAAACCTTAAAGCCGAAGACAAGTAGTAAAAGGGAAAAAATTAATACATATGCTTCAATGTTGAAACAATTAGCAATTGTTTTATAAACAATTATTTTCAATTAATTATCTTTCTTGCAATAATAGTTACAATCATCTAAAATGTGACATTCAAACACATTAGAATTTCTATGAAAATGTTTATGTCCACAAACCGCCACGAAGTTGGATTTGTTAAATAGGTAGTATTTTCTGTGTTTCCTCTATTGATATTTTATATAGATACAAGAAAGAGGGATATACACGTATATTAATAAAATATTTAATTAACTTTATAGAGATAGAATACTTATTTTATGGTTAATAAAATATTTGATTAACTTTATAGAGATACAATAATTACTTCATGGTTTATGGATTTGCTATTCCATAATATTTTCACTCTTACCAAATAAAAAAAAAAAAAAGTTCTTGATCCTCCTTTTACATATTCTATACGTTATCCATCATATATTATTTCCATAAGCAATCATCATTAGGAAAAAAAAAAACATATATCGGTATTTTGAGACAAATATCTAATATATCGCTAATTATATTTCAAATGCAACTAAATAAAATGATTACTATAACTTTTCTATTATATCCTTAACAATTACGAAATTTTTTTTTTTTACTTTATTCCATTTTACGGGCTAAAATAAAAGTTCCCACAAGTTTGAAAAGTCAATCACTGTGGATGGATCGACAACTTCTTCTACCTTCTAGACAGAACCGAGAATGAAAAAAAGGACAAGACAGGAACATAAAAAATCTATACACAATTTAGGCGGACCAATCAACGGTTGCCACTCACGTCAATTATTATCTATGGAAGATAAATTGACGTTAACAAGCACTCAGAAAGGGAGAGAGAGAGAGAGAGAGAAAAAAAAAAGAGTTCTAATTTCCAACTTCTAAGCTCTAATAATTAAAGCCAGGAAAAGAAAAGAAAACCATAAAACCATTCTTTCTGGCTATGGATTATTATTATCATGATTCACTGAGTCGGTTCGGCGTGGAGTGAAGCTAGCTCTACATATTGGGCATATGGACTGAGTAAAGAGCCACCGATCCACACACTCGGAATGATAACAATGTCCACACCAAGGCAACACCTTCACTTTCTCACCTTCCTCAAGGACCCCAAGACATATGATGCACTCTTGATTCTCTTTCTCTTTCCTATACAGCACGATGGGAATCCCGGCAATCGCGGCCGCATCCAGACCCCGATGTCTGGGCTGCGCGAGGGATGGTGTGTGAGCGGAGGAGGAGGGGATGGAGATGGGGAGGCGGTGGAAGGTGCAGACCCAGCGAGCGTAGAGGAGGAGGAGGGTGAGGAAGAGGATGATGGCGAAGAGGACGATGACGTAGAAGAGGGTGTGGCCGCGGATTTGGAAGTTGTGGTCGTCGAGCTCGGAGTATTGCCAGTGGAATGGATGTGATTGTGAGGTTTGGGATGCCATGGAGGAGTGGAGGAAGATATTTAATTTGATTTATCTTTAATGAAGGAAAGGTACGTTACGTGATGGGCATAATAAGAGAGAACGAGAGATGAATGATGATATTTGTGGCGGGAGAGGAGTAACCGAAGTTGGCGAGAGAGAGAGAGAGAAGCAATTGCTACCTGAGAATATATAATATCTCCAACTCTATCACTATCTCCTTCTCTCTGTGTGCGTCTGTGATGATACGTTGGGAGGGCTTGGTAGTCACGTGATAATCACGTGTTGAATGAACTTCCCAGCTTGTGCAATAAGATGGCGAATTCCCTTTTTATCCACCCTTTCCTCTCGGCAAAAGGTTCTATTATCTTTAAATTGTGTCCAAGTTCATATCCTCCTCCATAATATATTTATATATACAAAAGATAAAATAAAAAGTGGAATATATATGCATTGACCCTAATTTGGATGGGGACCAGGAAGAGGTATAGTGATGGTCATTTACGGTGGGGTTCGTTTTTGATGCACTATACATAGGACGGATCATTACATGTCACGTACTTTTTATATAAGGCCGTAAATGGGTTAAGTGGACTAAAACCAACATAAGCTTTTAAAAGTTTTACTTATTGAGCCTGAGAATTATAATTTCTCCGGTTAAGCTTGTTTTAAATAAATAAACTAAATCTTAAGCTCGTTCAAAGAAGCTTGTAGTTATATTACTTTCTTCCTTTAGATTTATTTTATTTTATATTTATTTGTATAATAGCTTATATGTTAATATTATAAATTTAAATTAACAATTTAGATTAAATTATTTTAAATAAATAGTTTAAATTGGTGATTATATCATATAGTCATTTTTATGATTCAACTACAAGAGTTCTCCCTTATATTATATATATATATATATATATATATTTGATATAGTATAATTTTTAATATTATATATTGACTTGTAAGTCTATTATTAAGCCTATTTGCAAATTAACTTAGTAACAATATAAATAAGTTCGTTTGTGAATTGACTTGTTAACATTATAAACGAGTTTACTTACAAGACGACTTATTAATAATGTATATAAGCTTATTCTTGAGCTGGCTTATGATTCTGAATAGGAACTTGAACTTAGCTAGCTTGAATAAACAAACTTTATTTTGAGATCAAGACCGACTCATCTACAAATCGAGCTTGAGTAGTTCATGAGCAATTTGACTCATCTATAACCCTACTTTTACATCATGTTTAGTGCACTAAATATAGTATAAAATATTTATGTTTATTTGTTGTATGTTAAACAAAATTACTAGATTTTATAATGATGGTTTTGATAGGGTTACAGGTATTATCTTTTTGTTATATATATATATATATATATATATATATATATATATATATATGCCAATATTGGCTTAGACCCCTAAGGCCTATTTACTTCAGCTCGGCCACGAAGTAGAAAAGTGCCTAAAACAAGTCAAAATAAAATAGAAAAGTAATTTAAATCATTTGAAGAACATGCCCTATATAAGTATTTCCTATTACAATTAGAGTGCCTTCAAAGAAGATTTATCTAAAATAGAATTTTCCTAACATTATAAAAATGGATCCTTCCATTAAGATAAAATCATCTGATACCTCTTATATACTTTGATTGCCTTACTTTTATGTTGCTTTTCTTACTTGAGTGCTGGAGTTCAAGCATTGAAGACACCTTTGGCATGTCCAATAACTCATGTTTACTCATTTTGTAGGTTAAATTTCCCAAGCTCACAAATGTGACTCAACCTAAGACTACGTTTTGGTAATAAGAGCAATCAATAATATATATCTCTTTGAGATACCACCATGGCTTCACCATCAATACTATATTACAAACATTATATTCTGTTTATACCAAGAAATAGTATGGATGAAAAATCCAAGATGCCACAAGGAGCTTTATCCTCAATAAGCTTATTTTGAAAAGGGAGATCCTCAATAGATTTATTTTTGAATGGATGAAAAAGCCAAGATGCCACAAGGAAGTTTTATCCTTAGTAGACTTATTTTGAAAACCCTTAGTAGACTGATTTTTGAATGGATGAAAAAGCAAAGATACCATAAGGAAGTTTTATGCTCAGTAGACTTATTTTGAAAAGAGAGCAGTACACTTTCTAATGTAGACTAATTTTTTTATTTGAGTTTTGATTTTTTTTCTTTTATTTAAATTTTTAATATTTTTAAAATCTCACAAAAGTAAGACTTCTATTAAATTAGTCTTGAATTAGTTGATTAAGATGGTTAGGATATATGCAAATTTTTCTATCTCCTTTTCTTACTTTTAGTTATTATTTTTGTATTTATTATTATTTTTATAATATTATATCATTATATATTTAATATTAATTTTATTATATTATATAAATAAATGTATTTAATGTTATCATTTTGTTACTTTAATTATTGTGGACCATTTTGAGGTTGATACATGTTATGGATAAATGGAAGAATCTTTGGGTAAAGAATTGGTAAATGATTGGGGTCATTATATCTTTGACAATTTCCTATTTTATTTTATTTTTTTTGTGTCTCTAAGTTATTTCCCATTAACATTAGGCTTTAGTTTCTTTTATTGTTCCATATGTGTAATTGATTATATTGGGCAAAATAAGTGTTATAGCAAAAAAATTCCTAGGGATTTGTTAGAGGAATTAAGTGTACTCATATTATGAGAGAGTTTTTGTACAGGCCGGGATCCCCTATGTTTACTCTTTCGCAATCTCCAGATGCTGGCATATTGATTAAGAAAAACTAACTGTTAAGATTAAATACCTTTATATTTTCTAAGAACCCCAATCGCCATAAATTATTATATGTATTTTCTAAACTTTTCTACTAACGTTGATGTAACATTTTGGGGTTCTAAATTTCGTTTATTTCCAATATTTTTTGCATGTTAGTCCATCGACTATGTGATATTATTATTGATGCCAAGGGTGCCAAGATTACTTGCACACCCTTATGATCATTGAAGCCATGGTTAAGCTAATATTTACTTTTCATTAAGTTTGTTCGAGTATAAATATTGACATAAATACTTGTTATCTACTGACTTGGCTTATTATCTCATAATAAACAACTACTTACAAAAAAATAAAAAAATGAGGAAAATTTTTCCTTTTATTAGGCTTGATGGAATCTTGCAGGTCGTATGTGTATATATCATCATAAATAAGCCATAGCTTTTCCCTTATAATTGATAGTTCTTTGCTCTTACCTTCTTGCCTTCAACTAAGACGAAGCTGTTTGTGGTCTTCTTCATTTATTCATTTATTTTTATATTGTCGGTTCTCGAGAAAACCCTTCCAATCCTCTAGTTTTGCATTCATGTCCACTAATAAAGTTTAATAAATCCATTAAATAAAATAGTCAGATCGTCTTGCAGTTACAATTTGTGAATTTTTTGCCAACGCAAGTTGTTTGCATAACTTAATATAGGTTATTTCTCTTTTCTTTTTTTCTTTTTTAACTTAAATTAGATTATTCTTGGCATGTGTCATATGGGTTATTAACTGTCATTGAATCCGTCCATATATTTATGAAGATTTAATTCTAATCTTATGATATGGAAAAAAAAGCTTCATTGGGTGCAAATATACAATAAAAATATATAATTTTTAAAAAATTATAGAAAGTCGATATAATTCATTCTATGCATAAATAAGCTCCTGTGTCTTTACAAACTATATATTAACCACTTAATTTTTGTCTTGTCCATGAATTTTCAAACATGTCCATTATAAATTTTATTTTCTTAAGGCATTGAATTGATTTCAAACCTCTTATGTTTTATTACCATAATGTCGAATCGGGTTATAAATTGTTAAGACAAAATTGCAACTCGATTTGTTTATTACATGTGGTTTTTTTTCTAAATAGTCTCTTGACATATCATGCCATTCAAGAGGATTGTGAGGATGGTGGTCTATGATGCCTTGATAGTGGTCACTCATGGTGGGGCAACTTCATAGTGGCTCCGCAGTGTCGTTGGAGGCAATCCATTATTAGATGTAGAAAAAGATAAAAAGAAGGATCGAGAAAACTAGAAAGGAAGAGGTGGCACAAGAGATGAAAGGGGAGGGAAAAATACTTATTGGTATTAATATGTTATATGTTCGATCAAAAGTATGTAAATATCAATAATATTTAAATATGAGATAATGATAGTAAATATTTTTAAAAAAATTATGTTTATATTTTACGTATTAAAATTTTATCAATATTTCTATACTACTTATCTATCAATACGGTATGTTAGAATCGTTAAAACTTCTATCAAGAAAGAGAGTTGAGTTGTATGATGTAAGAATTATGTGAAAAAAAAATTACAATAAAAAAGGCCACTTAAGAAAAATATCAAGCAAACATACTTGAAAACATTTAATACTTCATCTTAGATTGGATACACCATCTTATATTTATGTCCTATAGTTGAATTTAGACCGGTTATCGATTCAACCCATTTCAATTGGAATTGCCTATGGTCTATCTATCCTTAAAATCAAGTGGGCTTGACTTGAATGACCTGAGTGATCGAGTCTCAATGTAGGTAACCTAGCTGAGTCCACCTATTTATTCTAGGAAAAAGAATTGAATGCAAGTAAAATATCTTTAAATAAATGCTAACCTATCAAAGTCCCATTTAACACTTGTTTATTAAGGCACACTTGTCCTTCAATGCATTGAAGGTTTATAAACTTCACTTGTTAGTTTAGTTTGGCATGTGGCATTTAACCAATGGGGACTCAAATCCTTAAGGATAGATGAGAAAAGTTTTTGAATCCCACTTTAGTTAAATGTTAGAATAAACTAACAAGTGAAAGAAGGTTTTCAATGCAAATTTTACGTAGTAGTTAAAATCTTAAAATTATTCCACTATTTGTAGGATATTGAGATTTTTCAGAGGAGTTATTAATTGAAAGTGCATATTAATGGAAACTATCACTAGAGATATTTATAATTGATTTCAACTAATATTTATCTAGAAAGCATGGCATTTTTATCATTGTATTTAATGTACAAATGATATTTTAATAAATTTATCAATTTCAGGTTGGCCTCAGTTCGATCTTTAAGTAGCTCACCTCTTCGATTTTTTTTACCAACCTCCAATCCGGATTTGATGGCATTGATTTTATATTTACTCAACTCCCCTATAAGGAAACATAATGGCTGAAACACCCAAGCAAATGAGAAACTAGTGGGATTGCCCATTTCGGCCATTGGGACTAGCATATAAAGATGCGAGTCCATTGCCATTGAAAGGTTAAAAGAAAAGGCATAGTGATGACTTGTTCCTATGATTTCAAGCGATTCCGACCAAAATAAGCACATTCGAGGACTGAAGAGCCAAATACGCACAACCAGTGCAACTGTAAAAGACAATTTACTCAAGGAAGCATGAGTGCATGGAGCTATATCATAATCATCTTTGTATGAGAAGTATACTAGAAGACCAGTTTCGAGCCATTCATCATATATATTCTATGTGCCCATGCCGCTAAATCATGGGATTAGTTATCAAATCAGAATTCCAACTTATTTAAAAAATTAAAAAAAAAATTAATCATTTAATCCGGACTATCAAACTCAAATAATATCAAATAGTTGGTTCGACCATATAAACTCTATACATGTTGGGTTCTCGTATGTAACAATAGCCAATTTTAAAATTTGACAGGAATTTTTGGAAATTTCTAACATCATAACAATATAATTAAGCAAATTTATGTATTAGATCTAAATATGTCATTATGTTTAAATTATGCTGGCTAGGTGGGAATTGACACAATGTATGACACTTGAAGAGTGATTAAACTGATCCAACAACACAACCAAACGCTGAGCAGATCTACCTAAACCATGCCAAGCCAAACTGAAGCTGCATCAAAGACCATCAAAATCAAGCTTAAACCGAGCACCTCCAAACTCGACGAATTCAAGCCAAATCAAGGACCAACTATACCTCCTTGGCATAAAACCCGATCCAAGAAGGAACCACGAGCCACATGACCACCTAATCAACTACGGCTCTTGATCAGGCTATCACAGTGCTTGGCCTCTACATTCACATACGCATACTCAACATTTAGACATTCTAATTCATAAGATGACCAGTGCACGAGAATTGAATCTTATGTGAAGCTGATGAGGAGATATTGAAACTAGAAAGCCATAAGAAAAGCCTAATTTAGGGTTTAGATATCATTAATTCTTGTGTATCATATATTAAAAAACGTAGTATATTAATACCATTAGTTTATTTTTCATTGGGCATAGGTTTAAGCTTAATACGTGTTCTGTCCTCTAATGATGTTGGTTGAAAATTTTTTTATCCCACCTTATTTATTTAGAAACCCACCCACCCCCCCCCCCCCCCCCCCCCCCCCCCCCCCCCCCACCCCCCCAACAAATGCAAGATGTGGTAGGGCAAATCCCGCATATACGGATTAAATTCCCATCCCTAACTTATATTTTGTTTGACAATTTTTTGGAGGTGTGGTGGGGCAAATCCTGCATATGCGGATTAATTTTCCATCCCTAACTTGTATTTTTGTTTGGCAATTTTTTGGAGAAGAGAAATAGGTGGAAATAAGTGGAGAAAAAAAAAGTGAAAATGGAAAAAAATTGTAATATTTATTTTATACTTGGGAATAGAAGAAGGAAAATGAAGGGAATGGAGTAAAATATATCTAATTTCATTGGTTGGTTGTTTTAAGAAAAGGTAGGGAAAGGAGATGAGGTTGATATTCAACAAAATCATCAATATTTTATTTTAATGAAAATTGTTATAACCAACAATTCTATAATAATCTTTCCATTTCCATGAATTTGACCCATTTTTCTTTTTTTCTTTTTAAAGGATATTTGATCCATTTCTTTTTATTTCCATTTATTTCCTGCCATCCAAACACACCGTCAAGCTTGAGAGAGAGTTTTCTTGAAACGGCATAGAGGATGATATGAATGGGTCGAACGGAGATATTATATAAAAACCATTCTTTAGTTAAACTTTGGAGGTACGGGATCGTGACACTTCATGTAAGATAAAGTAACTTCCTTACGTGGGCAAGGAAAGGGCATTAAACAATGGCCATTAAACAATGGCATCTGCTTCCAACTTCATTTAAATGGAACAACACGCAAGGTTTGTTGGGTAGGCTTTCGGTTGCGCACATGATTTGATTCCACAATTTAACTTTTCAATTGATTTCCAATTTTATAAAATTATATAGGAATATACTTGTTGTCTCAAAAACCATAAAAACGAAAAATGAAAAAGGAAAAACCCATTAGCATAATCTCCAATCTTCAAGTAAATAATTAAAAACCTAATTTTAAGAAAAAAGATTTATTGATTGATATATATTATATTATATATATGTATATGATATATAAATACTAATAAGATTTTAATACACATAATCGTAAAATGAGTAATTTTCAAAACAATTACTATCCGTGTTTTATATTATTTATATATATTAAAATCTTATTAATATTTATATACCATGTGTATATATCAACCATCGAGTTTTTTCTCTAATTTTGGTCTTTTTTTAGGCAAAGAAATAATTTTATTAATAAAAAAGAATATAGCCATTAATGGATAGATAAAGATTAACGCAACTATTTTATTCTATTCCAAGAGTAAGAGTATACAAATACACAATGTCGAAACAAGATTAATTTAGTATATAGTAAAACAATATAGCTTTGCATAATCGAGAATTTGGCTAGCTAGGAATCTCGGTTGTAGTGTGAAGTTATACACATGTTTTATTAAATATATATTAGTTAAGTTAATTAGTCAGTTTCTGATATAGTAGTATAAATAGAAGCGTTAGCACATTATTAGATTAAATAAAAATAATTTTTCTGAATATAACATAACTACTTCCCTCGTCCCTATTACATCTGTTCAAGAATATATATTAGCACTCACTTTGCGGGTATGCCTAAACCTATAAATTTCTTTGATGATTTGAATAAAAAGAATAGTTCTTGGATTGTGGAAACAGGTGCTAGTGATCATATGACACCTTTTGAATTTCTTTTGCATGACAAACGTCGTTTACCTACTCCCATTTTTGTTAGCGTTCTTGATGGAACTAAGAAATTAGTAAATACTATAGGATTTGTTAAGATTATAGAAGCCTTAACCCTTCATAGTGTTTTTCTATTACTAGATTTTAAACATTACCTACTTTTAGTTCCAAAACTCTTAGGAAGCTTACCTCTTTTAGCTAAATTTGATAAGAATTCATGTTTGTTTTAGGACTTAATAACTATAAAATGTGTTGTTATTGCTTGAGAAAGCAATGACCTATATGTGCTACAATTTGATGACACTGGGTGTTGTAATCCCTTGAAGAGTGTAATGTGAAAATCCTCTTCTTCAGAATGTACCAAATCCTTAGTTTTTGTAGCTTCCTCTTCTATAGAATGTAATAAAATCCTTAGTTTTTGTAGCTTGTAGTTCATCAAGAATTATAATCTCAAACTTGCATTTGTTTCATGCAAGATTAGGACTACTTCTCCTTTGAAATTAGAACAGTTACAAAATTATAAAGAGTTTGATTTGTAGATTTTTTTTTTTTGTGATATATGTCAATTAGTGAAAAGTCATCTGTTACCTTTTTCACAGATTGAGTTTGACTCTAAATCCATTTTTGAATTGTTGCATATAGACTTATGGAGACCATATCATGTTCTTTCGAACTCCAAAGTAACTTATTTCCTCACTATTGTAGATGAATTTTCTAGAGGGACTTGGATATATATGTTGGATCACAAATACCAAGTTCTATCCTATCTTAAATGTTTCATTGCCTATGTTAGAACTCATTTCCATATTGTACCTAAGTTTGTTTGCACAGATAATGGTGGATAATTTACATAAAAAAACTACCAGATTTTCTTTAATAGAATGGAACTGTTGACCGCAAGCATAGGCACCTATTAGAAACATCTCGATCTATGAGATTGCACATAAACTTACCTAAAGAATTTTGGGGTGGTTGCATCCTCACAACCACATATCTTATCAATAGGATACCTATGGCAAGACTAGATTGGAAAACACCCTGTGAGATTTTGTTTGGGAAGTTACCTTCATATGAGTATTTATGGGGTATTGGGTTGCCTATGTTATGCAACCAATGTTTTACCCCACAAAGATAAATTTGATGCTAAAGGGATTAAGTGTGTTTTCTTAGGATATGGACATGTACAAAAGGCATATAAGTTATAAGTTTTAGATTCTCAAAAGTTCATTGTAAGCCGAGATGTTGTATTCTTCGAAAATCATTTTCCTTTCAAGGATTTTGTTGTAACAATAAAGGAAAGTGATTCCCTTGCTTCTTCTTTGCTGCATATTTTTTTCCCACAAAATCAAATAGTACAAATAGTTTTGTTTCTAATCCTAATTTAGCATCGAAATCTTCTAACTCATCTAATTTGAACAATTCTATTTCTAATCTTACTTTAGCATCATAATCCTCTAATGTATATGTTCTTAATCATTCTTCCACTCCAGTTCCTATTCCTATTAGGCACTCTACAAGGGAACAATGAATGCCTCAATGGTTACAAGATTATGTACATACTATCAATAGTGTTTTTCCATTAGGAATTTCTTCAGACATTATAATGCATGATTTATTGCTTTCTGTTACACATCCTTTATTTGCTTCCAATACTTTTGTTTCTTATCCCAATGATTATGTCAGTTCATTAGCTGATGTTTTCATGAATAAAGAACCTACTTCTTATTCCCAAGAATCATATGATAATTTGTGGGTTGAGGCTATGTCACAAGAGTTAAAAGCTCTTGAATACAACCAAACCTTAGAGTTAATAGAATTACCACCTGGAAAATGTGCTACTGGTTTCAAATGGGTGTATAAGATTAAATATCTTGCTAATGGTAATTTTGAGCATTATAAAACTTGCTTGGTAGCAAAAGGATATACTTAAGTGGAAGGAGAGGATTTGATGTGCTTAAGAATCCAAATCACAAGCACACAATATAAATGAATAATTAACCGCACAAATTGGACTCAAAATGTGTGATGAACAAAATGAAGACAAATCCCCAATTAGTGTGAATTAAAGGATTAACAATCTCAAATGGCATGAACCAAATTAGAAGTACTATAAGGGAATTCCAATACCAATCAATTACAAAGGAACAATGCAATTCCAATATTTACAATTGGCTTGTAATCCTAGCAATACATGAACCCTAATTTGGTGTGAAAGAACACATAAAAGATCAACCAATTATAACTAGATATTCTCACTAGCAATAATCAAATGCAACTTAGAAAATCTTAATATAACTCATAAGAATTTCTAAGCCAAACTCACCACAATTTCCAAAGAAATTGATAAGAATAGATGTATGCAAAAGGGTGACTCTTACGGCAACAAGTGTGTGTTTTGTCAAAATATCAAAATCTCCCCAAAAAACCTTGGTTAGCAAGTATTTATACTTGCTCCTATTAGGGTAAAACAAAAAAAAAATTACAAAGTTGCCACTAGGTGGCCGGCCCCAAGAATCAAAATTATAAGTAACAAAATCAAAATGGCCGGTTCTCATAAGCAACAAATACAAATACAAATGGTCTTCAAGTGGTCGGTTCTTCACTTCAATTGAACAATTTGTGGGTCGTTGGATGTGATTCCAAAAAAATGTCCCGCAAGTTGATCCTTAGTGCATGTTATTTGGCCATCCTATAAAACTAATCAATGTACCTGCTAAAGTGCAAAATCAAACATTATTAGATAAAATGTGGCCATATGTGGATGTCTAGGCTCATGCATTCAAGTTAGGTTCCCCTACTGCTGGAACCGTAGGATAGATTCCCATCAGGATTATCATAGTACTTTTTCCCTTATTGCACATCTAGGGACAATTTAGATACGTATTGTTGTTGCTGCTATTAACAATTGGCCTATTTTCTAAGTTTATATCGATAATGCATTTCTCTATGGCTTTTTGGATGAAGATATATATATATATATATTACATATGACTACTCCACCAGGTTATGTTAAGGCATAACTGGGAAAGGTATGCAAGTTGCTAAGATCTTTATATGGTCTCAAACAAGCATCTCATTAATAGAATTTAGAAATTTCTACTTTCCTGATACAATAGGGATTTATACAATCTCCTAATGATCATTCACTATTTACTCATTCGACTTTTGATGAATTTTTGGTAATATTACATTATGTTGACAACATGTTTATTACTAATACTAATTCTCAATCCATTGCAGAATTGAAGATGCTATTGGATTAGAAATTTACCATTAAGGATCTTGGTTTTTCTAGGTTCTTCATTGGGATTGAGCTTTGTTGAATTTCTCAAGGAATTCTTTTGAACCAAAAAAAGTTTATCTTAGATATATTATGTGATTGTGGCCTTTTTGCAGCGAAGCCTACTTGGTTTCCATTTCCTTCTAGTTTAAAGCTAACTTTTGATGTTGGGGAGCTATCTATTGGTCCAACCTTATATCGGAAAATTGTTGGATGACTTCTTTATCTCACTCTTACTAGACCTAATCTCTCCTTTATTGTCCATCGTTTTAGTCAATTTTTGGATAAGTCTTATGTTGGTCATCTTAAGGTAGCCTATCATATTTTAAAGTATTTAAAAGGAACTCTTAACATTGGTCTTTTCTATCTTGTAGAAAATTCTCTAATCTATTTGCATTTACAGATTCGGATTGGGGTGCATGTCCTATGGATAGAAAATTGGTTTCTAGCTATTGTATTTTACTTGTTGTTCCCTTATCTCTTAGAAGACCAAGAAGCAAAACATGGTTTCTACCTCATCCATTGAAGTTGAGTATCACAACATGGTGTCCACTACTAAAGAATTACTTTGGAGTTCATATATCCTTTAAGATCTACATATACCAGTTTCCTTGCCTATTGATTTATATTGTGATAACAAGTTTAGTTAACTCCTAACTGATCATCTTTGTTTTCATAGTCGCACAAAAAACATTGCCATTGATGTCCATTTTACAAGGGATCAAGTTGTTAAAGGTTTTATTTAGATTGTTTACATCCCTTCCAAATCTTAGTTAGCTGATTATCTTACCAAATCAGTTTTAGAAGTTCAATTGCTTCATGCATGTTCCAAGTTGGGCCTATGTGAGGCTCCACCTTTAGGGGGCGAGTGTGAAGTTATACACATGTTTCATTAAATATGCATTATTTAAGTTAGTTAGTCAATTTCTGATATTGTAGTATAAATAGAAGTGTTAGCACATTATTAGATTAGATGGAAAAATCATTTTTTTGAATACAACATAACTACTTTCCTCATCCCTATAACATTTATTCAAGAATACACATTACTACTACTTGTGCTTGTGTTCTTATTTTGTGTGTGCAAGATTGATCTTAATCAAGTTCCATCATCTCCACTTTCGATCAAGAACAAATTAAAGATTCTTACATCGGTGTGGTTTTCCCAATTGAATAGGGTTATGGATTTTACAAACGTAGTACATTGTTGTTGCTTATGCTAATCTTTAACTTTGATTTTGTGGATTAGAAGAGAAGGCCCATTGCCCTAAGCTAGAAGTGCTGCCATTCCAAAATCCAAATGAGTAGTCGGACAACCCAGTTGGAAGAACTACACCTAACCATACTTGGAAGGAAAATGGGCATTCAAAAAAGAGATGATTGTGATCTTCAACTCCTTGAGTACAGAGATGGTAAGACATTGAGTTAGTAATCCCCCATAAAAGAAATCTATCTAGGGTTTAGAGTTTCCTTTGGGGATAGTCCTTTTGTACTATACAACTTTAGCGAAAGGAAACCTTGGGGGAGATGAGGCCAAGAAAGCTTAAGCACCTTTAATAGGAAAGTCCTCTGAAGGAGAATGCACCCACTTAAAGATGTCTAGTTGATATGAGTTCAGTCTAAATGAAGTTAGAATTAGTAAGTTTATTTGAAATGCACCCTTTAGCAATCTTCGAGCATTGTATTTATTTATTTTTAATCATTTATTTATTTTGGGGTAGGGTTGAAGGGGAGGGAAGAGGTGGCATGTGGTGTGTGTTGACGGTGTGTTTTGTGGGGCCATAAGCATTGTCTTTTGTTAGAGAATAGTCGTGCATCCCTTGGAATACCAAAGCTTGCTATTTAACATGCACTAAAGATGTGGTCATATTGGTATATATATCCCATCTTTGACTTTGTAACTGAAAGCACCATAAACTAGAGTGCTCATAGTTTTAAGTGTCTTTTTGCAATTCTAGGAGCAAAACAAATACATTTTGCTTTTGATCTAAGAGCTATGACCTTTAAGAAAAGTTGAGTTAGTTTGATTAAGTCAAAGGGCCCTCCAGCTTCCTTTACATAGATGCCAAATATATTTGATCCATGTATCCCTATTTCATAGATCTACTTTTGAAATTCCAAGATTACCTACATCTCATGGAGTATAAACCACTTTCCATTTCATTTTAGCCTTATAGATATGTTTAGCCTCTCACTCCACAGGAAGATCCTCATCTTTTGCTCTATTTACTTCACAAATGATATAGGGAGAAAGAGAATAGATGCCCAAGACACTTGTATTGAGAAAACAATCGGCATCAACAATTGTCAGTTTCTTTTTGTCATTGAAGCATCTAATCAATTAACACACCTAAGCTCATAAATATATAACCCTCTAGATATCCTTATCGTAATAGTAGTGTTTTTCCAAGCATAGTTTAGCTTTGTTAAAAAATAGTCACTAATAAACCTACGCTTTAGAGATTGTTAAGGACTACAAACTAATAATAATTAGATCCAAAGAAATCCCTTTTCTCTTATTTGATATCATAAATTAATTTTATACATGGAATGTTATCATGCTCTATTCATCTATTCATCTAAATAAATTGAACTCAATATACTACCATTAATCATGGACTTCCAAACAATAATTTTTTAATCAAGTGGCAAGAACATATACTTAATTAAGACAAAATTGAATTTTATGTCAACTTGGTATTGATCTCTCTCAAATATGTGTTACGATTATTATAAAATTAATTAGGTTTATTAGTAAGTAGTTACAGTTAGTTAGGATGTTATGATTGCTATAAAATTAGTTGGGTTATAGGAAATAGTATAAATAGTACTTTGTAAAAAAAAAAAAAAAAGATATCCATTCCATTCATAAATGCAAATCAAGGAAGATTTCTTATAAGAATCTTCTATAGGAGTTTGTCTTTGATTTCAACTAAAGGCCATTTCATTTTTTTTTTCATTTGTTCATATTATGGAGCTATGCGAGATTCTATAGTGATGCTTTCATTATATATTACTAAATTTCAAGAAGTACTACAAGCCAATGTTCAACAAGTGTGGCATAATACTTGTAGAATTGATATGTTAGAGACCAAGATTGATGCTTTACAAGCAGACATTAGTGTTCTTATGAAACATCTAAGAGTTAATATGAATTAGAATGATCCTACTAATGTCTTAGTTGCAAATTAGAATGTGGGTCTTTCATCATCTTCAAATAAGAACATATAGCAAGAGCCATAACACTTTTATATCAAGAACATTAAATTGGACTTACTTAAACTCTTAGCTAATGATCTAGTCTCATGGATTTTCAAAGCTTCTTAGTTTTTTTTTTTTTTTTTTTTAATTTTCACAATATTCTTAATGAAGAGTGAATTAAGATGACATCATTTGACATGGAAGATGAGGCACTTGATTGGTGTCAATTGGTCTTCTATAACAAATTTTGAGCACATGGCTAGCATTTCTTCATGCTTTGAAAGAATGATTTGGTCCTTCCATGTATGAAGATTATCAAGAAATTAAACAAGATTCCACAAATTCTCTTATACCTATTAACAAGCTTACTTGATGTGGATAATGAGGGTAATTGTGATAATGTTGAAGATGTTAATGAAAGTAAAGTGGATATAGGTGATATACAATTAGTGGGTTATATGAAAAATGTTGGTCTTGATCTTGGTAATGGTGGTTTTAGGCACAAATCCATTAAGTTTGTTATTAGAGATAGAGGCATTACATTTGAAAGTTCCCATCCTTATATTGCAAGCAATAAAACTTGTCACGGAATTATGGCCTCATTTAAGATAATGCATGACAGGGAATACACAAATTTGCTATGGTGTCAAAATGCATTATTCAGGTTTATGGCAAGGTAGTTGATTTAGCTTGGATTTAATTTAAGGGGACTTGCATTACAATGATTTGGAGATGGCATTTTCAATAGTCAACTTGCAATTTCTCATTGCAATAAAGATGATTAATTTTTATTTTTCCTACTTTGCATTGCTTAGTTATAGTTTCAATTTCTTTTCTTGATTTCCTTAAACCTTGAGAACAAGGATTGTGTTAAAGGTAGAAGAAATTATTATGATTGTTATAAAATTAGTTAGGGTTATTAGTAAATACTTACAATTAGTTATGATGTTATGATTGTTATGAAATTAATTGGGTTATAGGAAATAGTATAAATAATACTTTGTAGAAAAAAAAAAGGCATCTATTTCATTCATAAATATAAATCAACGAAGGTTTTTTCTAAGAATCTTCTATAGGAGTTTATTTTTAACTTGAATTAAAGGTGATTTCATTATTATTTTTTTTTGTTTTATGTAGTTATACAGGATTCTAACAATAAGCTATACGTCATATTTGGGAAACAACCTAATAATGAGTCATAGAAGAGCCACATTTAATAATATTAAAACTAGATGGTTTAGGCTCAGTCATTGAAGTCAATGATTAACAATGCTTGCAATTACCTACAACTAGGCTCACATGTGTATCTGTCTTAGGCTACATCCTTTAGTAAATGAGAATGGTTTAGATCACTTGCTCATATTGCCTTTAGGCATTAGTAGCAATTGTAAAGGATAATTTAGAACGTGGCGTATAATGTCATTGGATTCTTAGAAGAGGACCTCCTAGTAGGCATAGGAATGGGCTGAGTTGAACTGCCGGCCTGACCTAGATTGGTCTGGCCAATTTGAATGGTGGGGTCAGCCAACTCGACCAAATCGAAGGGTTGTGAATTGATGGTTCAGCTAGTTCAATGATTTGCCGACCCACCTAGCTCAAACCAATGGACAATCCTCCAAAATAAAATGAAAAAGGAAAAAGACAAAGGCAACCTAATTTAGAACATGGCATATAATGTTATCAAATTCCTAGAAGAGGACCTCCTATTACGCATGGGAATGGGCCAAGTCGAACTGCCGACTTGACCTAGATTGGCTTGGCCAATTTGAACAGCGAGGTAAGCTAACTCAACTAAACCGATGGGTTGTGAATCGATGGTTCAGCTAGTTTAACGACCTGCTGACCCACTTGGCTTAAACCAGTAGGCAATCCTCCAAAAAAAAAAATGAAAAAAGAAAAAGACAAAGGCAACCTAACATGGGAAAAGAGAAGAAAGAAAGAAAGAAAAAAACTAAATGACAATGACACAAAAGCAAAGTAGGATTGTAAAGGCTTGCAAAATAAGGTTACTATTTTCAATGTAAGCATGAGGAAGCAAACAATAGGATTGTAGCCTTTGACTAATGCATGTGTGAAAATTTTTGAAATTTAACTTCTGAAGTGTTCAACAAAACAAAATGGAAAGCATGCAAACATTTGTAGGTAGTAGGCTTACAGGCTTTGGTAATGTTACGCATGAAAAAAATTTAAATTTGAACATTCTGATGCAGAAGAAAATTTCAAACATTCAAAAACATTTTGACATCTGCATGAAGGCTGTATATATTTTTACTTGTGCATTTATTTAGTTCTCTACGCAAACAAAAAATCTAGTCATTCTTTTATACATTCACCTTGTTTCTATGCTCTCATTTGCACAAATCTTCACTAAACTCCTTTATGTGCTTTTAGATTCTTCAATTTATTTTGTTTGTGAGTACTTCTATTATCTAAATTATTTTTGCTACTTATATTTAAATGTCTTATACCAAATATATTTTTATCTAGTAACCAGATTATTAAGTTACAGTTTTTTCAAATGATTATTTTCTTTTTATATCAATTGAAAAAGTGGCAATTTTCTTCTGTGGTTCATCTTCTAGTAAGAAGGGAGGTTTTGGAAAAGGTGATAAGAGAAAATTTATTCAACATGAACCTGAGCAATTTTTTGACATGGAAGATTAAGACTTTATAACTTCACCAATGAGTGTTTAGAGCATTTAATGATGTCAACCGTAGGCTTTGAGCACATGACTCTTAATGAACAATGTAAACCGCTGCCACAATAAGGTAGTGAGGATGAGGTAGAAGAAGAAAAGGAAGACAATGTTTAGGAAGTGCTGGAGAAAGAAGTAATGGGCTACATACATGGCAAAGCTAGCTTCATAGGTAAGTCACCTATATCACTTAAATCGGATATTTTTACTAAACATTTCGTAAAATTGCAGGGGGAAATGGAGTACTTATGTGTATTGCAACAATTGTTAGTCAAGTTTCACATGGAAGAAGGGGGAGGGCTATGGGACTTTAGACACATGTGATCGAAGCACCCAATGGAGTTCAGCATGGATAAGTCATAGCAACAAATATTTGAGTATAATAGTTTGTAGTCATCAAGCCTATTTTGATATTTTGCTGAGAGGCAAAAAATTGCCTTAGCAGAATACTTAGTCAAATGTTACCTATCACGGAGTCATGTATCTTTTGTTCATCGCTTGGAATATGAACAAGAAGCTTTGAATCTAAGCTCACAAAGATACGAGTAAAAAATGATGCAATAAACCATTGTGAAACTATATCACATCGGTTAGTGTGAATTAGCTACTATATTTAATTCTCTTGATACGCAAGCTTTTATTTGTGTAGATATATGGATCGATCTATAGCAAGATGATTCTTTCATGAGAATTACATGTCATTAGATAGATGATACATGACAAATATAGAAGAGACTAATAGCGCTTAGGATTTTTAATGAATGCCATACGATGCAAATTTTTTTTTGTATAATAAGTATTATTTTTAATGAATACTCATTGATTAAAAATATATTTTTAATTGGTTTTGACATTACGGCCACAAACACTACATTCATTGATGAACTTGAAGCGTTATGTTAGCCTATGTTAGGTGAGACTTTTTTCCACATATGATGTGCCTACCATATTTTAAATCTTTGCTTTAGAAATGGTTTAGATTTTAAGATGTCCCATATAAGGCAAGTAGTTAGCTTTTTAATTGACCATTCATCTGTAAATAAAGTATGGAGGAAATTTTGTATTGATAATGGAATGCAACCAAAATAATTTAGAAAAGAAGTTAAGCATGGATAGAATTTTACTTATTGAATTCTAGAAAGTATAGTTCTCTATAAAATACATTATGTTCTTTTGCTATGATGAACGTCCTAAACATTCCACTGCATCTTAACAATTGGGATATATGTACCAGAATACTAAATGTGCTTAGAGTTTTCTATGAGTTTACTCTAACATTTTTTGAAGTGTACTAAGTTTGTATTCACTTTTTTATAATGAATACCATAAACATACTGTTAATACTGTTTGAAGCTTGAAACAACCCATTTCTTCTAATGGCTGTTAATGAAATAGCTACAAAGTGGTTTCCATATTATAAACAAATTCCTGCCATTTATCTTGTTACCTTTATTTTAGATCTGCGTTGTAAGAAAGAAATACTTTTAGAATGTCTTAATCTAAATTATCAAATTATTGAGACATTTTTTGAGACACAAAAAACCTATGCTGTTACTGTGACACAAGAATTACAATGAGCAATTTAAGTAACAGAAGACTTATTTTGTAACCTTTTTTACTACATATGCTGGTTATGTTCTCACAATTCCCTTACCGTCCTTTAGCTCATATGGTGTTATGTATGGTCATACCCTCATCGCGTAGTGAATGATGGCACAAAAGTTGAAGTGATACCATACCAATTTGAGTGAGTACATAGAAGTTAACTACTATTTCAACATGAACTTTGAATTTGGTGATAGTAGTATCATAGACTTCAACATTTTGGATTGGTGGAGGAGGTATAGGAAGAATTATTCGATTTTCTCTCGAATGGTTTACTAAGTTCTTGCTGTTCTTGCATTAATAGTAGTTGTTGAGCAAGCTTTTAGCATAGTGGGTCTTATCTTAGCACAACGGCAATCAAGACTATCATCTACTAACATTGAGGCATTGGATTGGTTGAAGGCAAGAAGTAGAACACAAGAGTCATATGGGATGTCTAGTGAAGAAGATGAATAATTTAGTAACTTTGTCTTGCTGGAGAGAAGCTTCGCTAGCTCAACTCTTGACCTTAATTAAGACGCAATGAGTTGAATAATATCTATTTTCGTTATACAACTGTACTGTAAGTAAAATTAATTTGTAGGGATCGTAGTACTATCTTATTTATTTTTTGCAGTTGGTTAGAGCAATTTGTAAGGGGAGTAATATTCTCTTATTTATTTTTGTTATTTGCTTGTAAAGTCTAAGAATTATGTACAAGATGTAAGGTCAAATATTCCCATCTTTTTTTATAATATTTTTAATTAATTAATAAAATTTAGGCTTGGCATCCATATGGGGTTTGCTTACAATTAATAAAGCAAATATCATTTATTGTCACACAAATAGTGGATTAATTTTTCATATGAGTAAAATTTAGAAAGTCAAAAAAGAAAAAAAATCTATTAAAAAATTATAGATGAATGAGAAAAAAAAAGAAAAAAAAATCAACAAAAAATTATAGACGAATAAAAACAAGAAGGAAAAAAAAAAAAGGGCTCATGAACCGTCGATTCACATGAATCGGCCGATCCTTTTAATCTTTTGCCGGTGCCAATTCATCCGTTCCTTGACTCGTGACTCCATGGTTCGGGATCAGGAGATTAATTTTGAACCGATTTGATGTCTACCTCCTATCACATCCTTGATATCGCATTCCAATCTCATGGAATTTTTCTGTGATTAATACTAATAGAAACACAACTAATAAACAGTACAAATCGATAGGTCAGGGTCGGACTCGGACTGATTTTGATCCGATCAGGTGTCTACCTCCTATCACATCCTTCACATCGCATGCCAATCTCATAGAATTTTACTGTAATTAATACTAACAGAAACACAACTAATAAACAGTACATACTCCATCATTCGTAAATCATTATAAATACGTCAAACAATCTTTGACATTACGTACACACACTAACTCATGTTATGTGATGTATACGCTATAATACTTTCCCTTTACACTCAACCGGCTGCCGTTGTGGCTGGAAATCGGTTTATACTTGGGGTGTCCATTGGTTAAAGAAAACTAATTGACTATGATAACGTTTGGTTACTGGTACTAGATAAAATAAAAAGTACTGGACAGTACAAAACAAGAAGAATTTGATAAAATAAGGAGTACTGGACAGTACAAAACAAGAAGGATTAGACAAAAAAAAATTTTTATACCACGTTTAGTTTGTTCAGTACTGAACAAGGATTTTTGTGCTGTCCAGTATTTGGAATTACAAAATACTGGACTGAACATAGTAAATTTGACAGTTTTACCCTTTTGTTATAGTAAATTTGTTTTTTGCCTTCTATTATTGTTTTTTTTTTTCTTTCTCATTTTGGTTATACATACAGCCCCAGCCTTTTCTATAAGATAAATGATTCCTCTCCTCATATCATCATATTCTTCTAGGCTTCATTTTTGTTTGGTCTAGAATAGTTTCTAAGCGTTCAAATGAAAACAGATTAGCATTGAAGATGCAAAATCAGTCCTCACCATCTTGCAAGCATAGTGTATAACTTGGTTTGATGAGGAAATCATGTTTATATTCCAAACATGGGGATTCCATATAACTCATATGTGACCAAAAGGGTGTGCCTTAAGTTGCCAACCTAGAAACAAAAGAAGAGTGGCCAAACTCATCATCACAATTGCTTAAGTTATCACCCAACACACTTAACTCCTCGATAAAGCCATGAGATACTTCCAAGGCATCAGGAAGGGCAGATGGCCCACCACCATCATTGCTAGGTTGGTAGTTGTCATAGCTACTAGAAGTTGTCATAGCTTGCGGACAGACGTAGAAGCGAAGCAGATCAAAGTGCCCGGATTTCCTCAAGGCATCAGGAATGGCGTGACGATAGCGACTGGAAGTTGTCCAAGGCATCAGGAATGGCGTGACGACGACGACTGGAAGTTGTTTAAGGCATCAAGAATGACATGACGATGGCGACGACGACTGGAAGTTGTCCAAGGCATTAGGAACGACGTGATGACAATGACTAGAAGTTGTCTAAGGCGTCGGGAATGGCATGACGACAGCGACGTTCAAACTTGTGGCCGATTCCACGATGAACGTCGGTGAAGAAGTGGCACCGATGGGTTTAGTAACAGCTAAGCAAGCAAAAGAGAAGTATGAAGGGCAAGTTGGGGATTTCGAAAAAAAATAAGTTTTTGTCTAGTACCATATTTTTTTGTACCGAATTACACATGGTATAAAAATTTGCCATTTTGTTCAGTACCATATTGATTTTTTGTCTAGTACTTTTTCTTCATGGATAGCAACCAAACAGAGGACAAAAAAATTTGTCCTGTCCAGTACTGAATTTTGATGCCAACCAAACACAATCTATAGGTGTTTGCATATATATAATATATGTGAACTTTCTTTGACCTTCATTGCTAGAAGACTTGTGCATGTCAATCCCATACATTATCCCCAACAATTGTGCATAAAACCCAGAGTCATAACATGGAATCAGATAAATATACTTCACTTTTCAAGTCTATTTGCGTATATCTTCTTCTTTCAAATTCTTTCTTTATCTCTTTGTCCCTATCTTGACCAAATAAAATCTTAATAATTGGCATTACAATATGATGCGAAGAAAAATATATATATATATATATATATGCACGAGAAACAAATTTAATATTTTCCATGTACCTAAACATCTTCAACTTTTTACATACTAAATAATGTTGCCAATTAGTGGCAGCCCACGAGGGGAATTCATTCTCCATATGATTCCAATGTTAGGATAAACAAGGAAAAAGAAGGACACTTTTTATATGAAGTTCATTTTTTAAAGTGAATGATCCACTCGTATATGTTTAGTTGGAATCTGATTCTATCTAATGGTTTTCCACGTCCAGCCTCATAGCATCATGAAAGAAGAGATAACACAAGCAAGAGAATCCTAGCTTATACCAATATAATCCAATTTTTATGGCTAAGAAAAGGGAAAAGGAAAAATAAAAAAAGAAAAGAAAAGAGAACTCTCTAAATATAAGATGTAGAGTTTATCCTAAAGTTTTCGAGTTCCTCCTGCAAGGAATCATCAAGAAGGATTTCCCCTTCAAAATTACTATATTTTTTAATTTTTAAGTTAGTAAATGACATACTTGATTAAATTTTCTACCTTACTTTTAATAGTTTATGTTTTTGCTTTTGAATCAATGAGCATTTGTTACGTCATCTTTCGAAAAATGATGAACATAGTAAATTTTATAAATAAATATTTAGTTTAATATAATATTTAGAAACTTCATACTTAAAAAATAAAATTTAATATATAAAAATTTAATTGATTATGACATTTACTAGTTTCAAATTTTAGAAAAAACATTCAAAGTTCATGTAGTGTTTTAGACTTTACTCCTCTCTTCTTGCTTCTACTATATTTTCCTTATGGTTATGCCTAATCAATACAAAATTTTTCTATTTTCCTATTGGTAATGCCATTATCAGTTACTGATGTACAATTACAACAATTTATATTCTTCTAATACATTACAAAAATTTTAAGATAATCCAACAAATATGAGCAAGAAGATACTAATTGTCAATTTTACAACTAATAGCACGATGTCGTGTCACTTCCTAGGTCATCGAGAAGGCTGCGTTTCTTACATTTATATTTAACAAAATTTATTCTTTCGCATTTAAATTTGATAAGAATTAGTCTTGCCATCCTTTTCGTTTGCTGATAACATATATTTGCCATTGTTAATATCATATCTATTTTGTTAAAAAAAAAAGTTAGCATTATTGAGAAGTTTAAAATAATGCTTTGATGGCTTTAAGAGAAGTGATAAAAAATTTTAGTACCTTCTTGCATTAGGCCTTTTAAGTGAAGTTTGATGTGAGAAATAAGCATCGTGATACGGGAGAATATTTTGTCGGGTAGTAAATATTGTAGAGACATGTGGTTTATGTTAAACTAAAATTTTGATGGAGTGCATGTTAGGAATTGAGTATAGCTGGCAAACAAAAATAACTTAGAAGCTTGATTAGGTTGCTTTTTTTAGAGAATTTATACTCTTCACAATTATGAGAGTTTATGATATGAAATTTTCCTAGAATATAACTAAGCCTTAATATTTGGATAGCAAAAATCCTAATATTAAACTACACTTAGATATGGAAGAGGTGTTTATTTTGTTGTAATTTTAAAGTGGAAGGATTTGTAGAAAATTAGTGCAAATTTTGTATGTAAAGAATCCCGAAAATTAGAGTTGCAGCATTTACTTATAAGACACAAATTGAAATATCATAATGTTTTACCAAGAGTTATAACGATTCAATGATTGAATACTGTTCATAAGATTGAGTTTAAATTAGTTACAAATGAATCTAAACTCTTAATTATGAAGTGATACAACTCTTGTGATTGAAACTAATGAAGGTTTGATCAAAAGTTGCAACACTTTGAATTATTTTATTCTTCAATTTTGCTGTCTTAAAGTACACAAGTAGGTATACGGCCATGTACTTTGACTTGTACCTTTTAGATTCAATTTATAGCCTGAGAAACACAGTCAGGCACATGGCCAAGTATCCAATAGTGTATCTCTCGGCACATTAAATACAAAATATAACATATCACTGAGATGTACACAACCAAAAATAGGCATGTTCTTATTTGTGTATCTCTTTGAACACTACAAAATTTCCTCTTTTGATCTTGTTTAACACAGATACCATCTTAATTAATTGTCAAGCATTCTAAACAAATAGTTTACACTTCAAAACATATAATTGGCAATCTATTTCATCATTCCCCCACCAAATTGCCAATTATCTAAAACATAAATGCCTCATTGGTTATGTATAAAAAATGGTATTATTAGATTTGAATTATTCCATAGTATAAGTTATCAAAGTTGTAATAGGGTGAGAATGAGCTAGTTTCTTTGAACTTTCATGCTATATGTTACAACTGGAGAACTCACACACACAATCATTTCACATTCAATTAATAGATTTCATGGTGGCATGATTATAGCCATGCACTCACCTTGGTTTTATTGAACATTTACAAAGGTAAACTCCTTAAATTTTTGCTACGAGCAATATCACTTTTATGTTCAATTAGGTGGACTCTATCAAATTTATAGATTTAGATATAAAATTCATCCATTAAGAGATATTTATTATATTATATCTCATTCTTTTTTAACTAATAGTACTTGTAATACACTCGGTTAATAGTGACTTGTTTTTACCTTTTAAATCTTGAAACTAATGATGTTCTAGAGTAAAGTAGAGTTCTCATCACTACTAATTGTAGGAATATAAGACCCATGTTAGCAAAGGTATTCTTCACTAGATCTCTAAATGATCTTTTTGTTAAAGAATCTACTAAGTTACTATTGGTCTTAACATAAGTGATGGTTATAACTCCATCCTTTGTTAATTTTCTAACATATTTATGTCTCAGCCCCATCTATCTAGACTTTTTGTTACACATTTTACTATAGGCTCGAGACATTGTTGCTTCACTATCATAAAAGATTGAAATGGTTGAAAGAGGTTTTGACCAAATTTCTAATTCCATTAGTAAAGTTTCTCAACCGTTCTGCTTCTTTATTAGCTATAGCAAGTACTAACATAGCCTTCATTATCAAACGCATTATACACACTTGTTTCTTAGATACCTAACTTATGGTATCACCACTTAAGTTGAGTATCCATCTAGAAGTTGAACTTCCATCAATAGAACTTGCTATCTAACTTGCATTTGAATAACCTTTTAGTATAGTAAGATTATTACCATAAAGTATTTCAAGTTTCACTATTCTCTTTAAGTAACCAAAAACTTTGGATATGACTTTCCAATGCTCATACTAGGATTACTAGTAAATCTTGACAATTTGCGCACAACATACATAATATTAGGTCTAATATAGTATGAAGCTTATATTAAACTCCCTATAGTATTAGCATATTCCAATTGTGCTATTGTTGTTTTAGAGTTCCTTTCTAACTTAAAGTGAGGGTCATAGGGAGTTATAAATTCCTTCTTTATTAGGCATTTAAACTTTTCAAGAATCTTTTCTTTGTAATGTGATTGACTTAATGCAATGCTACCATTATGCTCTAACACTTTAATACCTAATACTATATCTACCTCATTTAGATCTTTCATTTTAAACTTTGAGGTTAGATATTTCTTGGTAATGCCAATCATGTTTGTTCTAAGTACCAACAAATCATTAACATATAAACAAATTATAACTCCATATTCACTAGCAACTTTTAAGTAAATACATTTATCATCACTATTATGTTTGAAACCATTTGTCAAGATTATAGTATTGAATTTCTCATGCCATTGTTTTGGGGCTTTCTTGAGTTCATATAATGAATTAACTAATTTAACAACTTTCTTTTCATTTCCTTGTAGCATAAAGCTTTCTGGTTGTTCCATGTAATTTCCTTATTAAGGTTACCATTTAAGAAGGCCATTTCAACGTCCATTTGTTAAACATGAATGAAAATAGATGAAAGGGCTAGCAATATCCTCATTGAAGTTATTCTTGCAATGGGAGCATAGGTGATAAAATAATGTATTCCCTCTCATTGTTTCAATCCTTTGGCTGCTAACCTTGCCTTAAAAGTTTGCAAAGAACCATGTGAACTATAGTTTTGTCTAAAAACCCTCTTACAGCCAATTGCTTTGGATCCTTGAGGCAAGTCAACTAGAACCTAAGTATTATTGGATAACAAAGATGCAATTTTATCATTCATTGCCTCTTTCCAGAATGTTGCATCTCTAGAAGCCATTGCTTAGCTATATGTTTTAAGATTGCTATCTACACTAAGTATCAAGGGAATTTTACAAATTGTGAAGTCTCTACTACCTTCCACCGAAAAACTATGGGCTTGAGAATCAATGAATCCCACTTCTATATTCTCGCTCTTTCTTGTCCTTTACTTCTAGGTTCTATAGTGGATTTTACATTTATTTCCTCATTATTATTCTCACAAGAATCCCTTTACACTATTTCTTGTTGTGATGTAAGATAAGTTTCCTTTTCAACTAAATCACCATAGATTTTGCTCTCCATAAATTCTACATCTCTAGTTTCAATAATGAATTAGATTCCAAATCTAATATTCTACATCTTTTAGGATTTTGAACATAATGAACAAAAATTCTTTTCAAGACTCTAGTACCAAGTTTTGTCTTTTCAAGATAAAAAACTCTATAGTAGGCCATGTGTCCCCACACTTCAAAATATTCGATCTTTCATATGGAGCAAAACCTAAAGATCTTGATGGGATTTTATTTAGAATTTTGCACAATGTTAATAAAGCTTCTCCCTATAAATTAAATGGTAATTTAGTATTTAGATTTAACACATTAATCACATTTACTAAAGTTCGATTTTTATGTTTTGCTAATCCATTTTGTTGTGGTGTATATGGAGTAGTACATTGATGTACTATCCCATTTTTCTCACAAAGTTGGTGAAATTCATTTGACAATGTCGAGTCTAATTTTAAAATTTTATATTATATTCCTAATTTGATTCATATTAGATCTTATTCTCATCTAATATAAATCTTTAACTTGAACTAGGAAGTTTTTATTTATTTGGAGTTGCCATCCAATTGAGGTTGGAAAAAATTACGAAATTAGAATTAATTGAGCGGATTAATTCTAATTTAGACAACTAGTCGATGAAATCTCCTCTTTTTATTTTTATAAATGAAAAAGAAGAAAGGAAAACCAGAGATTCTTGACTTGGGGGTTATCTTATTAAAACTTTAAAGTTACCACCTTATCCTTCTAAAATCTGAGTCATGTTCTGATATCTCTTTTTTTATTATTATTTCATTTTTTTTCCTTTTTTTTCTTATACAAAAGAAGATGTTAAAAAAATTACACTAATAACAATTTGGAAAAATGATTTTTTATTCTTTTTAGAGTTGCCCTATAGGATGCTTACGTATCTATTATTCATGATCAAACAAGCCGTTGTTCGCTTTTTATGAAAAAGCTTTAGCGGGTTTGTTTAATTTTTAATTATGAAAACACACCGGGTTTACATTCATTATCATTTTCAAGATTTAAAAAAAAACTAAGCTTAAGCTTTATTATTTCATTTTCTAAAAGTCTTGATTTAAGGAAAACCAATTTTGAATTTATTTTTAAAAAATAATTTTTCTAAGTGACAAAACAATTTATTATTAATTTTTAATTCATATTATTAATCTATCTAATTCTAATTTAATAATTAAATTTTATTTATTTTATATTTATTTATTTATTATTTTATTATTATTTTGCTTTTTATTATTTTTATACTAAATTACACTTATTTATTTATTAAAATTCTAAAACCTAATTTAAATCTTAATTTTTTTTCTATTTTCATATTACTATTTAAAAAAATTATTTCTAATAAATGAATATCTAAATTAAATGGATAAATAAATGAAATAAAATAAAAAAAACCAACTAACCTAGACGCGGGCCGCGAGTCAAGTCGGTTGGAGGATCCTCGTTGATGGCATTTCAGTGGCTTTCGAAGGTGGTTGAAGGTTGCTTTTAAGCTTTCTAAGGATGGGTAATTTAACCGTGGTGGTGGATTTCTTTAAAAACGCCTCTAAGTGGTGGTTCGTGGCTTGGTCAGCGGTCGCGGCTAGGAGGAACTTTAGCGAGCTTCGAAACATCTGATTTTTCACTTTTGATTCGTGATCTAGCTTCCTCGCGTCGTGCTCTATTTATAAGCACTAGAAATTGAGCTGGATAAGCTCAGATTTTCCTCCGATAAGCACGTATCGTATCTTTGGTTAAAACCCAAATTCGATTTGCTCTAGATTCATTTAAATCTTCAATTTTATTACGATTTGTGTTAATTAAATGATGTTTATCTTATTTTTGTTAAAACTTTGTTGAATTTGTGCAAAAAAATCGTATCAAAACGGCCGGATTCTATTTTTTTCTACGACCGGTGATCGATTCGGATGGAGGTTGAAGACGATCACATGCCTGGCACATGCGCTCCCTCCATCCAATCACAAGCTGACACGTGTCCTGGGCGAAGAGAAAAAATTGCAAAACGCGAATTGCTTCCCTCGCGTCTATTAGAAACCATAGCCATAAAGTCTTGATCTTCATTAAATTTATAGAATTTGTAATCAATTTTTTCTTGGCCTTCTTTGGTGATTGGCACTCTTTAGCATAATTCCCTTTCTTATTACAATTGTAACACCTTTGAAAGTATAGATACTACATATGCTTTTATCCCATTGTTAGGAATTGAGTATGGTTGACATACAAAATGACTTAGAAGCATGATTAGATCACTTTCCTTAGAGAATTTATGCCTCTTACATTTAGTTTGCTATGGGAGTTTATGGTGAAAAATTCTCCTAAGATACAGTTAAGTCTTGATATTTAGATAGCAAAAATTGAAATATCAAATCATAGTTAGATATAGAAGAGGTGTTTATTTTGTTTGTAGTTTTGAAGGGGAAGGATTTGTAGAAAATTAGTGCAAAATGTGTGTAAAGAAGTCTCAAAATCAAAATTACAATATTTACTTGTAAGACACAAATTGAAAGGTCACTACCTTTCACCTAGAGTTATAATGATTTAATGATCAAATACTATTTACAAGATCGGGTTTAAATTAGTTACATATGAATTTAAACCCTTAATCACGAAGTGATATGACTTTTGTGATTGAAACTCATGAATATTTGATTAAAAGTCGCAACAATTAGAAATATTTCATCCTTTAATTTTGTTGTCATAAAGTATACAAGTAGGTACACTCCTATGTACTTTGGTTATGTACCTTTTGAGTTCAATTTACAACCACTATTTGAGAAGTCTGGTTAGGTACACAACCTTATACCTAATCATATATCTCTCGATACACTAAATAGAAAATATAACATATCATTGAGAAGTACACGACCAAGAACACAAGACTATTATTATCTATGTATCTTTCTAAACACCACAAATTTCCCCTTTTTGCACTTGTTTAACAAGGGTACCATCTTAGTTAATTGTTGGGTCTTCTAAATACATAGTTTACACTTTAAAAAACATAATTGGTAATTTTTTTTATCGGTGTAAAAAAAAAATGAATATTAGAGAGTAGAATAAAACTAATGACTAGTGTAGAATTTGAACAAACAATGTCAAGAGACACTCTACATTAAAATTTTACAAAAATGAATGTGAACTCAAGATTTATGATAAAAAGCATAGAACAACCTAAGTTAGAATCACTAATAAACTTTTGAAAATAGAAACCGGTCCATCTTCTTCATTGCATAGTGATGGACCTACTTAATATGCTAATTAATTTTTACATTTGCCCAAAGACATGGCTTCTTGAATCCTTAAAGTCACTCTATTTGATCATTCAAGGTTATAATACAGAGAGTAGAGAGTTTTCTAGTCAATTTGGACATATGTTTAGTGTGACATTTTTAACTTTGGTTAGGCTAACGTTAGTACACATAGGATGTATTGTTATCATTAAACATGCACAAAAGATCAATAGTGGATTATATAGTTGTAACAGGCCAGTTAAAGGGAACATGTCAAAAATATTTGAGATGGATTTATTATTCTAAAAGTTATGTAGAGTGTTGTTATAAACAACCCTAATGAATTTGAGTAATGGCTAGTGTGTTTTTGGCATTTTTTAGGGTTGATATCATATTTAGTATTTGAATTTTACCTATTTTGGCAATTAACAACCTATTTTAAAGTGTCAATTTACTATATGAACTTTATTTTTATAATCAACTACCTAAACTTTATCTATTTTTACAATTAACTACCTAAATTTTATTAATTGTTGCAATTAACTACCTCATATATACTATAAATGTCTATAAAAGGTTTATAGGTAATAAATTGACACTTTTAAACTTTAGATAGTTAATTGCAAAAACAGATAAAATTTAGGTATTAAATGTGATATTTATCCCATTTAGTATCCCATATGAAACCCCTAACTGGCCATGCATTTGAAGTGCACGGGTATAACACAGCCGTGTTGTGTCCGTGTACTTCCAGAATCTTGTCACAGTTTTGAAAATTGCAATTTCCCTCAAAATCCCCAATCCCTTGTTCATAACTACCCTCCAATCCATTCCACCTTTGAAATTTTTGTAATCTTATTCCTAATTTATAACAATAGTACTTTAATTTCATTCAAATTATACTAGTTTTAGAAGACTTACTTGAAATTATCATCCTTTGAATAGACTTACTTGAAATTATCATCCTTTGAATGATCTCACAAACGCCCTTTATTGTGAATGTTAGATTGTTCCTACATGGTTTTCTCTCTAAGATTGTGTGACAATTTCATTTCTAAAATAATTCCCCACTTTTAATCTAAGCTAGGCATAGTAAAACAAAGAAAGAGATAAAAAGCAATGTGTTCACTTACCTTTGCTCAGTAGATCTGTGTGTTGATCATGAGACTGGTCTATTAAGGGTGTGAGAGGTTTGAGAGAGGGAAGAAAGGAAAAGAAAAGTAAAGAAATGTAAGGAGGAGCATATTTTTATAAAGAAAGAGTTTGAACTTTCTTGGTTAGATAAATAATGCCTTGTTTAACCCCTGAAATTCCAATAATGTCCCTATTTTTAAAAATATTAATTAATCCATTTAATTTTACTATGTTGGGAGTGGTGTACTATCGAGCTTCAATTCAAGTTCAACTTGAAAAATAAAAACACAAGGTTGGTCAAATTAGAATTTTGACTTCATGAATGATTCAAGTATTATTTGACAAGCTTGAGTATAACTTGATTAAATTTGTTTAGGTTGCTTTTGCTTTGATTTTTTTCCCTAATGAAGATAACTTTGATGCAATAATCAACTTAAAACTAGACTTACACTTAAACCCATCTTGAGTTTGATTAGTCCCATAAGCTTGACAAGTTGAGCTTGGCTTGAAAAGCTATTTGAGTAGGACAAATTCAAGCTCAGGTTAGCTACAATTAAATCACGCTTAAATAAATACGAAGCCAAATTTAAATAGCTTACAAGTAAATTTAACTCATTTATATCTTCATTATTTCTTATCCAAATGACTAAATTGTTATGTCCTAGTTGCAAAGTAAGAACTCAATCACTAACAAATATCATGTTCTTCCTTTTGCTACAATAGCTAGTTTGATGAAGCATATGATATATATATATTTAGATAGACTCTAGATTGGAGCACGCTTAGATGAAAAATAAGTAAATGGCAAAGCTTGGAGAAAAACGTCAATGGCAATAACACAAAACTAAATAAATAAAAAAAAATTCAATAAGTCTCTTAAAAAAATCTAGAAACTTCTATCTTCCTTCTTCCATTTCCCTTTTTTCTCAACACCATCTGCCCCAATCCTTCACCCTTGATCCAAACAGCAACAGCATCTTACACACTTCCACTTGCCTCTCCTTTGAAACTTTTTCTTGTTAATATACTCTTTTCCTTTTTGTTTTCATCAAATTTATGAATGAATTAATAGTAAGTAAGTGTTAATAAAGAAATATAAATGAATTTTTTATTAAGAAAATTATTAATATTTATTCGTCATCATCAAACATGTGGTAAAAGCAGGGCATGATTCAACTGAGCATAGCCAATTAGGATGTAGCGATTGATCATTTGAAGGAGCTGCAGATGCTTGAAGAGGTTATCATACAATTTCCAATATTGTATTTTTTAATGTCTTAAGTTATTTCCTATTATACTTATTAAGGTTTGAACATTTTGTAATTCTATGTATATGTTATTGTAGGATTAAATAGTGTAAATGAGTAAGCAGAAAATCCTATGTACTTGGTTAAAGGATATAGTAATCCACAAGTGAGAAAACCATTGTACTTTGCTATTTACATTATAATGATCCTTCCATTTACCCATAGTTTTTTACACCTATCCTTTTGGGGTTTGGCACATAAATTCAGTCTTTTCTTTTCTTTTTTATTTTTTATTTTTTGTATTTATGTTACGTGTTTTTTAATCATTATTTAATATACGCACATATATTTACATCACAAAATGCAGTACCAAAAAAAAAAAAAATGAAAGTGAATTTGCTATCTCTATATTTTGCTACGTGTCTAATTCATCTTGACTATGTGTACTTTTAGTCTTTGTTATTAATATTTTATATTTTCGTAATTTGTTTCTTACTGGACTTCTGTGATTACTACGACTACTCGTCCAAATAGACATTCAAACGGCTGAGAATATGAAAACTTTTAATGAAATGTTAGAAAAAAAGAAGAAGAGAATTTGTATTTCTTGTTTAGTTCTGTATCAGTGTGTAAGCCGTAGGAGGCCAGAACTTGCTAGTTTGACCTTTGGATTGTAGGAAATGGCCCATTTGATGTGCATTCAAACAGCCAAGCCAGCTTTTAAATGGGCCTCTAACAAAAGTGAAATAAAGAAAATTTATTTTGCCCACTTTTTTTAATGGATTTTCAAGTATGGACAGAGGATTGAGTGGTAAAATCAGTTTAGGGTGATTTCACTTTTTTTCTTTTTATTTTCCCGAAAATTGTTTTCAATATTTTTCAATGAGTTAATGTTAAATTTGGCTCTTAAAACCTTATCTATTTTTAAAATTAACTACATAAAATTTAAAAATACCAATATATTACGTAAAACTTTTTGAGTTTATTTATATCCAGATTAAATAGTTAATTATAAAAATGAGTAAAATTAGAATAATTGATTATAAGAGGGAGTTAAGTTCAAATATTTGATTGGCAAAATAGGTAAAGGTTAGGTAGTAAATTGAGACTTTGAAACTTTAGGTAGTTAATTAAAAAAATTGTCAAATTTAAGGTAATGTGACATTTACCCATTATTCGACATCAAATAGTTATAAATGTCAACTATAATGATGCTAATTGACAATGGTTAAAGTTCCTTTGTTTCTTTCTTTCTTTTTTTTTTTTTTGGTTTTTTAGTATCTTCTTGATGTATGTTCAAATTGCATTTTTGTGAAGAATAAAATACTAAAAAAATTGAAATATAAATATAGATATACCTCATTTACAGAATTAAATACCTAATAAATCTCTATAAAGTTGCACTTGTGAACCCTTTACTTTATTCATTTTTACAAAAATACCAGCTAGTTTTTTTTTTTCAATATATAAAATATATTTTTGTACTTTTTTTAATAGTATGTGAATTATTATTTTCCAATTTTCATATCCTAATTACAAATTTGATCATAATTATAAAATATAAGTACATAAGATATAGATAAGATAGTTTTCCAAATATTAGACTTCAAATAAGTATAAATTAAATATAAAATGGAAACAAAAAAGAAAAGATACTAATAAAAAAAAAATCTAAACAATCCATTGTACTACTCAATAGTAGGTGGAAATGAAAAGCAGCTTTAGCAACCGATTGTGGATGATAGTGTGCTTGATGTGATTGTAACCATAAAAGATAAGATTTTTCACTTCCTCTTCCTAGCTATAAGTTTGTGATCATATTGTATCCTTTAGTTTAAAGTTTTCTTTGTGAACTATTATTATAATTTAGAGGTTTTAGTTCAGTTATAATGCTTTGATTTCCTTTCATCATCGTATATTAGAAGTAAGTAAGTATAGAATGTTTAAGTTATGAAGTCTTATCCGTATCTATCCTATACAGTACAAGTTACTAAAATTTGAAATTAAAACCTATCTTGTAACCTCTTGGAACCACTATGCATCCTATACTTTATGGAATTCGTAATTTTTTTCTATAAAATTTAAGTTATGTGATATTAAAAAATTAATTATATGTGATATTATAAGTTTTTCATATGCAAAATTTATGGAACTTATAGCAAAATATGTGAAATTATATAATTATAAAAAGTAAATTTTCTATCTTAGTTATTTTAAGTTTTACAATCTTACTACTTAGTAAAATAAGAAAGAATAAGGTAAATGAATAGAAAGCCTAAAGTTAGAGAGGAAAATAGAAAGAACAAGGAAAAGAAAGAGGGGTGACATTAGGCTTAATCGTGTAGAATTATTCACTTATGGACTTTGGCTTTTTTTTTTTTTAATTGAAACATTTATTATTAAAAAATTATAGTGTTCTCATTTACTATTTATTTATTTATATTGTTTAATAATATTTTATAAAATAAGTATAGGATATTTTGGAACCTATATTTTGTATACCTTGAAGTACATATTTTATGGTGAGTATAAGATAGGGAGACCTTTTACCTATACCTTACATTGTAGGAGTAGCTTCTGAAAAATTTATATTTAGAACTTACCTTGTAACCCCTAATATTCACTCAAAACTTACTTAGTTAGGTAAAGTATGGGTGGATACACTGTATCATAGAGTTACTCGCTCACTTGTAGTATTTATGACTTTTTCTTGATTTGAAATGGTATCTTTAAACATTTTCACATGAGAAAATTTAAACCATTTCTATGTGAATTGGGAAAGATTATTTCCTGTTCACAATGTTTAATATGTTGCTATTTGACAACACAAGAATTAAATATACATATAGTACTGGTCTAGTTCAGTATATATAAATTTCAATTAAAATAGATTTTTTCTTCCTTCCTTAACAATGCACAACAACTTTTGGTTTTTTTTGGTCCCATATTACTAGTATCATAATGTTGGTTAGGTTTAGCATTATATAAATTGAAAAACAAATTGTTATCATCTTAATAGAAAAGGGTTAAAAACTACTTAGTTCTCAAATTCAAAGTGATTAAGTTTAAAACATAGAAATGAAAAAATAAAGAAGGAATTAATTGAAGGCTGATTCAACAGTTAGAAAGTCATGAACTTGACAGATTGGAATTGTTGGGTCTAGGGGCATGGCATGGAATTAGCCTTAAATGGATCGAGCATGGTTTAATCATTTAGGACCTATGATCCATCGATCTTGATTGGATCAAGCTAGGGACCATACTCATGTCTTCAGTATCCTTTTTCTTTTTTGCACAACCTGAAAATCTGCCTATCCAAAAGTAATAATGGTCTTAAACTCCCCAATGGCACCTGCCTTCCAATGATCAAATACTCTACTGAGTTCTTGGTCTATGAAGAATGAGATACCATAGGCAAAGCTTTTTATAAAAGATATCATAAATTAAATGTCTACATACAATTTATCTTTTGAATGCATGTATTGAAATTATAACCATAACAATGAAAAAATAATTTCAATTTAGTTTTTACTAGAGCATTTTATTTAAATTTTAAAATTTAGAATTGTAATTTTTGATAATTTAGATAAAGTTGAGGTTAATACAAGATCAAATAATTGACAGGTTTACTCTCTATGGAAATGATATTACACCCACTCTATAATTAGATCATCTGAGTTGTAGAATTCACATATCATTCCATACTTGCTATGGGCACTTGGAGTACTTTGTTTTCCATTCAACAATTTTTGAGAGCATTGATTGTAAACTTTTCCAGTGTAGTCAAACTAGGGATGCTCTCTCTCTCTCTAGAGAGAAACTCTTCCCCACGTAGGCCATTACACTATCATGGTGCTGATCTGGGAGATATCTCTCATATTGTTAGAATCTTAGATTTTATGGTTCATATTCTGTGTCTTTTTCTTTACCTTCTCTCTTTTAGGTTTATCTTTATATTTTTAGCATCTCTTTTAGGATTATCTTTTATAGTTTCCGTATCTCTCCTGTTGGTACTATTTTCTTTCTTTCTCTTCTGTATGTGTTCTCCAAGTTGAAATGGTTTGTCCTTTGCTTTTCACTTTTCGACTAGCTTTTTCCTTCTCATTGTCTCTTTTCTTATATTGATACTTTTGCTTGTATCTTTTCATCCCTTAACATCATTTCATCCCTTAGTCTCATTCTGGTTTTGTTTGTGCTAACAGTTAAACCAACCATTGGTCATCATGGATCCAATTGATAATCAATGTGTTCGAGATTTAGAATTGGACATTGTCGATTTGGACACCGAGGCTCATGTGCTGGAACATGATATCGTGGGGAAAGTCATATTGGAGAAAATGGTACCCAAGATGGCAGTGTCAACATTTTAAACGGTATTTGGGAATGATTGGGAAATTTAGAGGTCACCCATCTCCATGACAATATGTTTCTGGTGACATCAAATGATGATAAGGTGCTTGACAAAATTCTTGAATTAGAGCCACGGTCCGTGTTGGGATTACCAATGGTATTGAGGAAATGGGTACATAATAAAAAACTGGAGGAGCTGGAATTTGAAGGTTTAAGCTATTGGGTGCAGATGCACGGTTTACCCTTGAACATGCTCTCCTCAATTAATGCATGACAAATTGGACAAAGGATTGGAGAGTTGATTGAAGTAGAGAATACTCAAATAGCTAGAAGAGATTTCCTGAGGGTGAAAATATCTCATCATGTTACAAAGCTAATAGTTAAGGGTTTGCGGTTTAAGATTTTAGAAGATGTGAAGATTTGGATATCCTTTACGTATGAAGAACTAGCAGATATCTACTATGCATGTGGAATTATAGGACATAATGAGAATCAATGTACAGTGAAGATGAGTGAAGGATTCATTTCCAAAAATCTGCACTCCAATATTAGAGTTAAAGCTGCGAAGGTAGATGGGAGGTTTCTTCAGGGGCAGGCTCTAAAAATTCTAGAAAAGGAAAATCAATTCAAAGAGGAAAGAATCCAATGCAGAGTAATGTAATTAAAGAGAGCAATCAATCTCAATTAAAGGAGTAGGACAAGTCAAAAGTAAATTCATCACTTTCCCTATCAAATGAAGCTTCCATTTTGAACAAAGGCTCAAAGAATGCGGAGAGTCGATCAACAAGTGATTTCATGAATCAAGTTTATGAAAAGACCGGATCTCTCTTGGAAACTTTTGTAAAAAATTACTAGGTCAAAGAAGGAAATAATACTAGAACAACCTTGAATTGCACTGTTCTGTTCATGCGAGAACCAATCAATACCCCTACCACCAGTGATAACCATAAAACTATAGCTGGTATTGCTGCCTCGAACTTAAACACTTCCATAACTGAGAATTCTTCTGATTCGTCTCACAATATTTTGACAGAATAGACAATTTCCAATAAACCCTCCCAGCCCAAAAACCTTTCCAGCCCTAAGAATAAAGCAAACGTAAACAACCTTTATGTGGTGCATGAACCTGAAAGTCTCAACTCTTCTACAACTAGCTCTCCAATCAACGCTTTCGCTGTCATTAATTCCCTACTAGCTAGCTCCCAATACTAGGACCAAACTCCACCGGCTACCCCTTCAAAAACCACTGTCATACCCTCACCGATTACTAAAGCTCCCCAATCTTTCTCCACAAAATGAAATAGGGATGAGGAAGTTCACGAGGAGAATGAAGTGCCTGTATCAAAAAAAAAAAAAAAGAAAAAAAAAAAGAGAAGTGTTGGAAGAAAGATTAGTTATGAAGTATAATAAGAAGGGAAAGAATGTTAAAGCTAATTCGACAAGCGTGAGAAGAAGGAGAAGAGTAAGAGGAAAACTTGAGTTTTTAGGTGATTTAGTTGAAGTGAAACTTGTGGAAGTTAAAAACTCTATTTCTTTGGGCTTTGTTGGCTGGCCATAATTAGCCATCCAGTTTCCATGATAGCCCTTTGTCATACACGGATATCTTTATTTATATATATATGTCATAAAAATAATATTATGAAACAAGTAACTAATATAATAAATATAATAGGTGGCAATGTCGTAAATAAGCAAGTGGGACAAGGGATAAAAATATCTTTTCCTGGCCGGATTATAAAAATGAACTAACCTATAGTTTATCCTTTTTCACACTTTAACAATATATAGTGGCCTAGAGAAACCTAAAGAGAGAAAGAGGGCCCTATATAGAACTAAGGAGAATCGAGAGAGAGTTTTCATGCCTAATCCAATAGGTAAGCATATGGATTGTAATTACATTTAGTTATGATGTTAAAACTAAGGACTATTTATCTTTGTAACGACTGAGATCGGATCAAAAGGCGAAGTGGTGCAAATGAAGAATCAAACAAATTAGACATTCTAAGTGTAATCCGAACTAAGTAAGGAATTATAATTTATGTTTTAGGATTCACTTAAACTTAGGATTAGAAAATGGGGAGATTGGATGGATTGATAAAAGAAAAGTACGGTTCGTGAGACCTTACTGAGGGATACACAACCTCCTAACATGATTGTGTTGATTACCTAAGACATACCGAGAGATACACGACCATCCAACATGGTCGTGTTACTCTTGTGTTGAAACTGAGAGATATACGACCTGTCTACACGGTCGTGTTTCGACCGTGTTGAACCCAAAGTCTATCGAAAGATACACGACCTTTTGACACAGTCGTGTAATGGCTGTGTTGAGATACACGACTTTCAACATGGCCGTGTTAAGTGAAAACACTCTCATTATATATGTATTTAACTCTTAATTAAACCAAGTTTCACACAATCGAGATAATTACTAAGATCATAAATAACCTAATAGGTTAAGAGAAATCAAGAGAGTTATATTATTCTTAGATTTAGTACTAAGAATGATGTATTGGTGATTGTACAGATATCAACACAACTTAAGTTTGGGATTAGACGTGCTTAAGGTTAGGATCCCAGGTATGTGTTTACCTTGTTTGTTGTATGTGATTGTTAGATAAGTATTTAATGAATTTTATGTGAAATAATGAAATGTTAAAGTATTGTATGAATTGAATGAGATATGTTGCTTGTGCTTGGCTCGACTTAGGGGCTCGCAGTGGTAGATCCCTAGGGGGAACCTTGATGATCGGTATGCCGCGTTGTCCTTAGTGGAGTTGTGTATCAAAATGATCTAAGGTAAATTAGGGTTAGACAGGCTCGCAGTGGCAATTCTCATTAAGGTTAGATAGAGCCTATAATGGCAGTTTGCACTAGGACAAAATTTTGTGTGTAATGGGGTCATGAATACCCCTATGTGGTATAATTTAATTTTTGAGATTGGTGTGTAAGCTGAAGTGTGAATGTGTTGTAGATAAATGTTGCATATATGTATGTGCTATTATTGTGGTGTGTCATGTGCATGTAGGTGTGGTACTCACATACTAAGCTTAGGCTCACTCCCCTTCTTATATATATATTTTTAACTACATGTGATAATGATGTGTAATTAGAGTATGATGAAAATGAAAACCTGGTGGGACATTACATGGATGAGACAGGAAGAGAACATTATCATCATGTAGAGGAAGATTTTTTGTAATTTGAAGTTTTATTAGTTAAATTGAAGTTATATAGATAATTGTTATTTTGAGATTTGGTTGCTATTAAATAATGAGATTTGTAATGACTCATCTAAGAGTCATTTATTTGATTGATGTTATAGTAGTATGATAGATAATGTAAATGATCGGGTTTTGAAGTTTTATGGAGTTTTAGAACTTTAGCGTATCGCTTTATAGTAGTGACATGTGGCGGGCTGTGATGCTCCAGGTTTTGGGGCATTACACCCTTAGTTGGAACACAATTAGGGTCTAGGGCAACCCTTGACAGTTAGTGAGCTTTATCACTTGATCTAAAAGTATATGCCCTAACTAGTGTTCTTGATAGAGATTAGAAATAAAGATTCTAGTATTGATTATGTCAAATGAAGGTTGTGTTATGAGAATAAATTATATGTAGGTCTTATTGAGTTAAGTGGTGGATTAGCACTTTAGTGGAGAGGGGATTTGGAAGTGGATGTAGTACATGCTGATGCCAATGTGTTGGATATTGAAATAAATGGTGTGAAAAACGAAAAAAATGTTAAAGATACTTGGTGCTATGAAAACTTAGACTATGAAAATTATTTGATATTTTGGAGTAAATTGAGATTCATTTCATATAAGCTTAGTAGTTCATGGTTGTTAATAGGAGACTTGAATGAAATAGTTTGGATGGATAAGAAGAGTGGAGGAAGAGACAAGCCTCAAAGACATATGAGAAAATTTCAAAATATGATCTTAGATTGTGGGTTGCTTGATATAAGTTTTGAAGGCTAGCCATACACATGGAGTAGTAAGAGAATAAATGCTATCTTTGTCAAAGAATGTTTGGACAGAGGTTTACTCAATATAGATTGGTTGAATATTTTCCTAAATATGTAAGGATAGATCTTTTGGCACATGGAAGTGATCAATCCCCCCTAATCATTGATTGTAACATAAGGGAAAAAAAGTCCCTCCCAAAATCTTCAGATTTGAGAACTTTTGGGTAAATGATGAAGGCTATAATCAAGTGATACTTTAGGCATGGTAGCAAGAGGTTAGTTCATTGTATTGTGTAGGTCTTATGGTTAAATTAGATGCTTGCAAGGTAGTATTGATAGAATGGAGCAAATCAATCACCAAAAGTAATGCAAAGAAGATTGAGGTTATCTATAAAAAGGCTTGTGGATTTGCAATCTTTACCAATTGAGATGGTAGATCAGAATGAAGAAGACTTGTTACAACAAGAATTTTGCATTGCTTACCACTAGGAAGAAATATATTAGAGTTAAAGATCAAGAATTTCTTGGTTGAAATATGGAGATAATAACATGAAGTTTTTTCACTAGAATGTTTTAAAAAGAAGAGCTAGAAATTGGGTATAGGATATAATGAATAAAGAAGGAGTTTTGGTTGAAACAAAGAATGAGGTGAATGAAGTTTTAGTGGAGTATTTCCAAAATCTTCTCATATTAGGCCACACTTCCCAATTGAATAGCATTAGAAGTAGTAGACATTGTCATAGGTCTAGAAATGAATGAGATGTTGGTGAAGCGGATTGATGAAGATGAAGTTAAGGAAGCTGCTTTCCAATTAGATTATACAAAAGCCCTAGGCCTAGACGGTTTTAATTCCCAACGTCTTTCATCTTGAAGAAACTTCTCAATTTTGCCCTATTGGCCTATGTAATTTTGCCTATAAAATCACATCTAAAGTGATACCTTTGTTAGACACAATATCACTCCCTTTTAGAGTGCTTTTATCCTAGCTCATCTCATTTAGGATGATATTGTAATAGCTCACGAGATTTTTCACTTTTTAATAATTCATAAAAGGGAATGACTTTGATATGGGTAAATCTATCCTCTACTTTAAAACAAAAGCATATTTTTACTAGCAAGTGCATTAGGTTACATATGCAATATATTACTAGTGAGACCAAGTCAAACCGATAGAGACAATTTAATTACTGGTACATTCCTTCTTCCTTTATTATCTAACCTTTCAATTAAGATTCCTAAAATGAAATTAATAAAATTGAATTAAAACCAAACTAAACTAATCTTATTAAACTAAATTAACAAATAAAAATAATCAAAACATAAAAGAATATAAAACTACATACTCAAACATTGAATTCCCTACAAAACTAAATAATTTGTTTCGCCAGTCTCATCTTAATTTTATTGGATCATAAGAGTTCTTAAATTAAATTAATAACTCTCTCGAGATTTTTAATTCATAACTTTTAGTTGATTAATCGGAACACCTTCCTAATTAAAAACCCCTTGAGTTACATTATCATTCTATGAATTTTGCTATTAAGTTTGACCCTAATTTGGAGGATTTACGTTACCCTATTTCTAAGGTTGCATGCAATTCCTTCTAATTATATAGATCTAATTACATATATGATTTCTCAATATATATATATATAATATAAACTATTGAATTAATACTCTAGAATTATTAATTTAAAGAACAATTAAAGAACACGTAATTAGATTTCGATGAATAAAAAATCATAGAACCGAAATGACCAAAAATAGGAATTCAATCACATAGTTCATAGGGTCTTAGTGTTTGACAACTATCTAATCATAATTATAAAGAATAAACAATGGAAAATCAAGATTTATAGTAAAAAACCCCTTTGAAACTTGCTAAATCTGCACTCTTTTTGATTTCTTACTACTCTTCTACAAACCTTTGGTCGTATCCCTAATGAATGCTAAAGTCTCCCTTCCTTATCTTCTTAAATAGTGAAGGAAATTCACAATTCCTTGTGTGTTCACAATCGTGAGCTAAACCATGATCTTTTATGATCTTTTTAGCTTAAATTCTTTAAATTCATGTGTTTATGGGCAAGTTCATGGCCATGATCTTGACCGTGAACCTCTCTGGTCACTCGTTCTTCCTCTTTTTCTTCATAGTTAAAGTTCATGGGGCATGATCTTCTTCTAAGTTTCATAACTTCTTCATTTTAGCTCTAAATTACATAAAACTTAGCCAAATATCTTCCTTATTCTTCAACCCTTGAAAATCAATATTTAACCCAATCAAGCATCACAATTGATCATAACACCCATTAAATTCATCAACACATAATAAAAATCATCTAATAAAATAGGTAGAATTTAATCCTATTAGGCTTTCATGCTTTAAAAATTGATGTGGCAAAAGCATATTATAGGGTAGAATGGGATTTTTGAAAGTTGTAATGATGAAAATGGGATTTGCCAAAAATGGATAAATTGGATCATCTCATGTGTTTCCATAGGCTCCTGCAACCTTTTAGTGAATAGGAAGTGAGTTGGCCACTTAAATCTCACTAGAGGAATAAGATCAGGTGATCATTTGTTTCCTTATTTATTCTTAATAATGTCTGATTCTCTGTCCAAGTTGATTTTTAGGGCTAAGGAGCATAGCTTATTTAAAGGAATCAAAGTGAGAAGGAATAGTCCTGAATTGACTCATTTATTTTTTTGTCGATGTGCTTTGTTTTCCATAAAGGCTACAAAATGAAATATTCAAAATTTGAGGCAAATTCTAGATGTTTATTGTGTTACTTCTGGTTAACAAGTGAACTTTCATAAATCATCTCTTTCCTTTAGTAAATCAATTTTAGGGGAAGTGAAGTTTGAGTGTTGTAACCTCCTAAATATCAATCCTCAAAGCAAACCATGTAATTATTTAAGATTTCCCTCCATTTGGGAAATATCTAAATATAAAGCATTGGAATCAGTGAAGAAGAAAATAGCTTTTAAATGAAAGGGTTGGAAAGCAAATCTCCTTTCAATAGGTGGTAGAGAAATAATGGTAAAAGTTGTAGCATACGGGATTCCATGTGCTTTATGGATACAATTCTTGAAAAGTATCTATTTTCCTAATAGTGATTTCTTGAATTTGAAGAAAAAAGAGGTAGGGCTTCTTGGGTTTGGTATAATATACAGGTAAGGAAAGATGCTATTGTGAATGATCTAGTATGGCATGTGGGGAAAGGCGACAAAATTGAGGTTTGGACACACCTATGGATCCTTTCTTTGAAGAATTTCAAACTAAAGCCTAGGAACTTAGATGAATGTGTTAAACATTTAAAACTATGAGATCTAATTAATCATCAAACTCTCTCATAAAATATGGAGCCTAATCTTCATGTGTTGACAAGGGAAGAGAGTTGTTCTATTGAAAGTATTCCTATTTGCTCAATACCATTGGAAGATTTTTTGATATGGCTGAATGAAATGAATGGGAAATATTTTGCTAAATCAAGATATTATAATTTGATGAACAAAATGATTGACCAAAGAGAGGGTAAGGCATTAGGATCCTATATAGTTGATAAGAAAATTTGGAATTTTTTTTGGAATATTGAATGCACCCCAAAACAAAATCATCATCTTTGGAGAGTTTGCATGAACTCTTTAGCGACTAGTTCTAATCTATTTTGCAAGAAAGTTAGGTCAGATCCATTATGTTACATTATGTTTCAATTGCAAGAATGAAGAAACCATTGAGCATTTGTTCCATTGTGAGTAGGTTTGGCCAATATGGTTCCAATGTTGCAATTTGCACACATAGGCTATTGACGTTTCTAGAGTTGATTGATGGCTTGAGAAATTGGTTAAAGGAGAATCATTATCAAAATTTGATTTAATGCTTTTGATGCAAAAAATTGTTGTAGCTTTATGACATGTATGGAAGGAAAGGAATGAATGTACCTTTCAGGTTTCAAGTCCTAGGTTGAGGAAGGTCATATCTTTAATTCATCATGAATTGCAAGACCTCTAAAAAGATAACTGATGTAGTGGGAAACAAGCAAATTGGGTTTCTTTAGGCCAAGAATGCAATGTCTCAATAGTTAATGTATGGAAACCTCCTGATGTAGAAATAATTAAAATAAATTGTGATGGTGCTTTTGATTGAAGAAGAGAAGATGGTGGAGCTGGTATAGTTTGTAGGAATTCTTAAGGATAGCTATTACAAGCTTCTTCTTTGCATTTGGTTGCTACCAACAATGATGTTTCAATGGCTTTTGCAATATACAAAGGACTCTTGATAGCAAAGGAGAGGAATTGGCAATGTATTGAGGTAGAGATAGATTCCAAGGTTATGTTTGATCGGATCACAAGTGGAAAATCATCTTATTGGAGAATTAAATATTTCTTAAATGATATTTGATCTCTTAAAACTCTTTTTTTTTTTGTTTTTGCCATTTGTTCTTATCTCAAGAAAAACCAATGTTTGTGCCGATTAGGCAGCTGCTTAAGGCAAATCTAAGATGTACTGTAGCTTTTAGGTTGATAAACCCCCATCCTAGTTGGTGAACTTGTTGTTTATGGATTGTTTTCTTGTCCATTGGATGATGTTAATGAATAAATTCTTTTTTATTGGCAAAAAAAAAAAAAAAAATTGAGAGCACCAAAATGGAGATTTAACCTACATAGGGGAAATGTTTTACTTAAACTGGCTTAAAATGTGTTACTAAATCATGGGAATCTCAACTTTCTTGAAAAGTATTAATTTAATTTATTGAGCTTATAAATAACATTATTTATTTTTATTTTGAAATCATGGGAAACTCTGTAACCTACTATTATGGTAAATTGCAAATATAAATGGTTAAATGTCTTAACTAATGTTGGGAAAATTTTGGTTTTAATAGTAAAAAGAATCAAACAAAAGAAAGAAAGTGACCTTAAAGAATAATTGGAACACTTTCCCTAGAGAACAATCTCACCTTATCTCCTAATGTGCACAGAAAAGTTTCTTGCCAATGTAGCTAGAATAAAATTTTTTGGCCAAAAATATTAAAAAGCATGTATATCATATTAGAAATCAAAACAAAGAAGATGCAAATGTTCTATTAATATAGTGGAGAACTTGTAGACAATTAATAGAATGGAACCAAAATGCTATAATTTTTTTATTAGATTTATGTCATTTGGCCAAGGCCATTCATAGATAAAATAATCTTTAGGTGTAAGTTTAATATAAGGCTTACCTCTTTGATGTGTTTAGGGGATATAAACACATCTATTAGGGGTGGACTAAGGGAGCTCTGACCTTTAAGTTTGGAAAAAAATGGATTACTAAAATTTATTTTAAAAGTAGAAAATATGTATTATTTTTATATTCATAAGTGCAAACATTATTATAATATTTAATATGGTTAAGTAGTTAGGCATTTGCATTTATGTATTCAAGGTCATGGCTTTAATTTCTAATATGGTCACTTTTTCTTATTTAAGTTGCATTTATTGTTCATTTCTTAATAAATGATTTTTATTCTCTTTTCTACTTTTAATTTTTCTCTAATCAAAACTAGTAAGATTGAATTTCATAAGAGAAAGATAGTTGACTAAATAAATTCTTATTAGACACTATTTATTTATTAGTAACTTTATGATAAATAATAATTATATTTAATGTTACAAGCATATTAGTCATTTCACATAAAGCATTGATAAACAATAGCAATCATATTACTTAAAGTACCGACGTTTCTTTTCATTATTAACATTATGAAAATGAACGAATATTATTAAATGATAGATTGTTTAATTACTTATGTTGAAGAAAGATTTTTCTTGCAGTATTACTAATGAAATAACTTTTCAAAGTTAGCATAAATAAAGTTTTTGTTTAAGTAATTATGATTTTCTTTTGTAATCAACAAAACTTACACAAGTTTTATGTCTTGATTCCATTTTTTATAAATAAATTGATAGCACCCTTTCAATTAATATATATGTCTTAATCATTATATAAATGAAGTTTAAAATGACTTTTCTATTTAGGTGTTGAGAGTGATTTATTTCTATAAATATAAGATGCATTATAACTACAATAATAAGTAGATTTTTTTAATGTATAATTCTAATATTAATTTAATTATTATAAGTCCAACCTCCTAGTAGTATGGTTCCATGTCTATGTGAGGGGTTCCTGTAGATGATTGATCACATGTAGCAAGCTTGCTAGTCAATCTTAAAGAAGTCTTGATTTGATGACATGTGAAAGGATGATATTAGAGAGAGGCATGGGATGAAGAATGTAGGGACCCACCTACTAGGTTTGATTCTTGAACCTATTCAAGAATTCCTGTAACTATCCTTAGTACCTGTAGGTGGATTACTATGCCGTTTCTGAGTTAGAGATAAGACAAATTTAGCTAATCCTAAACCTATAACTCTAACTTATATGTAATTTTATAAGCATCCTATAAAATGGTGCTGACAACGCTATCATTTCAAATCCACGTTATATCTAAACACATGTACTTAAATCTCTTGTCACATCATACATCATATATATATATATATACCATTGGGATATGCATTTTCGGTAAGTAGGCACAACTCATGATTAATTCTATAGCCCTAAGTGGATAAAAAAGATTACAAATCCAACCTTATACACATAAATATTTACATTACAATCCAAAGATTAACACTTGTAGATCTTATTTACAAGCACTACAACATCATGTACAGGACATCCTATTACAAATAACAGAGGTTCCAAAATGGAAACTAAGGGCCTGTTTGCCTCTATTGAAGCTCTTCAAAAACCCGAGTCTCCAACAACTTATTCTTTAGTACCTGTACCTAAGGTTAGCAAAAACACTAACCCCTCAGCTTCTTAAGAAGCAAAGTGAGTATATAATCAAGTAACCCATCAAAAACAAACAATAAAATCATATAACAGTAACCAACAATATTATGAAATACCTCTGAAGTAATTACTCAAGTAAGCAAGTTTTCAACTCAAAGCTATACTCGCAAGAAACTTAGTTCAATTTCTTACCTTTTAACATCACCATGATCTTACTTAATGGTATTTTCCTTATAATTCCATTTTACCAAGCTCATAACCTTTTCATTGGAGACCATTTCAAATTACTCTTGTTTACTCATAGGTCACAAATACTTTTCAGTCAACCTAGGCAGAGCCTGTCAACTGGTAGATAAACTATCCTTATGTACTTTTCAAAACTTAATGTTTTCTCAACAAATTAAGACATCCTTACATACTATTTTTAGTTGGAAACATTTAGTTCGCCTTTCACTTGCCTCGAATAAGAAAGGTGACCAGATCCCCATAGGTCACTGAACCGGGCCGATTCGTCAACCGTGCCTCAAACCTATCTAAGTCGACTAAAAAGTCATACCACAAACTTACTAGGCAGGAACGAGACTTTCCTTACATTAAGTGTTTTGGGTTAGTAGGTATTTATAGCCTAAACCCCATTTGATATATTCAAGTCCTAAAACTCAGTTAGGTATACTTTAATGAAGTTATACATGTCAATGATCAGTTTTCCATTTTATTATCCATTTAGATATCACATCATTACCAAGACAACAATAGTATGAACTCAGCCAGTCATATAATCCCCATCTAATAAGCTAAAAATAACCAAACAATACATTAAAATCATAAAGCATTCAATAATTTAAGTTCATTAAATCACATACAATCAAGAACAGTACAATCAAATCCCACACCCAACTCTCATTCTAGGATTTCTAGAATGTTCCCTTTTTCTCATAATCTAACCATATTAGGACACACAATCAGCCATCAGCAATCCAATGTAATTCAACAATCCTCCTGCATTGATCATAGTAAGTAACCGTATAGGGTAATTTCAGCCAACAACAAGTGGTCTACATTATCAACCACTTGTACCTAAGAGAGGAGTTAAGGGGGTACTCACCTGAAATAATATATGCCAATCCAAATAGTCACACCAGCCAAATTCTTTTGTCCTCATCACTCAATAGAAATACTTAAATCATAAGTATACCAATTAATGTTATTCCATTTCCTCTACTGAACCCTAAATTGCTAATTCAGTATTCCAAACCCTTAAATTCCATTCTAACCTCATATAATTCACCATTTTCCTACAATGTCTAATTCATATACATATGGGTATATTATGCTTTATTATATATTAATGTAATTAAATTCCAATCTGATTCTATATCAAATCGTATGGTTCCAAATTATCACAATTTTGCACCGAACGCTCCCGTTTTTGTTTCGTAACTAACTTAAGCTTCTTAACATCATATTATACTTCAATGAACCTCAACTAAACATCAAACTCAACTAATCAAATCAAATTTCCTAATTTTGCTAAGGATTTAATTCGGCCAAAACAGGGTAATTGACTTGAAAAATTCACTAAAAATAGAAAACGGCTCCAATTTGAACAATTATTGATTTGGTGATTTACTACATCATATAAGGATCTTATATGTATATATATATATATATGCCCATATAATTCAATTTTTTTTTTAAATTTATCATATAACATATATATACATTCATTTTACATACACACACACACACACACACACACACACACACACACACATACTATTTTAATTTTAACATTATTTCTTAAGCCTAGGTCCTCACAAAGAATAGGTAAGCTTAGATTCTCAAAGTGCGCATGTGACTGTCGATTAAATTTGATATTCTTGATGCATTCTTGGATTGTTTTTGATAAATTCATTATTTTATCTTCTACATGGAGTCATTTTGGCAGAGTGTTGGCATTTTTCCAAAGATTGCCCCCAACTTCAAATATTGCAAATGAGAAGGAGAAGGCTTATATATATAAAATTTGGTTCTTGATCTTGATTGTTAGATGAACCTAAGATAGACTAATCGGATGAGCCATTGTTGAGAGCCATTGGATCGAACTTTAGTGATCAATGGACTAAATTAAAGCCTTTATATGCATATAGACTCATGGGCTTTAGGCTTGGGCTTAAGCTATGTCAAGCCTAGTTACTTATATGATTCAACCCTTTTTTATATAAAAGAAGCCTACCTCCTTTTATAATAAGCTCAAAGCTTATTAAGCCTTCTTAAAGACCTATTAAGGCTAAGCAAGGCATAAAATGGACTTAGAAAGACCTTTTTTGAGCCTATTTCTTATGCAAGAGACAAGTGAGTAAGGCCACAAGCAGAAAAAATCAGTCTAAGGATTCGTATTTTGAGCTTATCAAGTAAGATCTTCCTAAAATATTCCTAATTGGGCTCGATTTCCTAAGCCCTATCACTAGCTTAGTAACTTAGTCCATGACATTAAATTTGGCACAAAGCTTAATTATCAAAATAGCTCTTTACATTTTTCCCCTTAATTAAAAGCTCCTTTGGACATTTCATTGGGTAAATTTCTATGGTTATTGTAGAGCATGTGTAAGATGCAGAGTCATTGCATTCATCCTTTAGCTTGTTTATAGAATGTATTTTCTTGTTAAATAAAAAAAATTCTTTAATTCTGATAGAGCCATTTTATACTCAATCTTTATAGTATAAATTGTGTTAAATTATTATTGATTTTATAGAAATCATAAGGAAATGGTACTTTAATTCTATCATCGTGATAAATCAGGTTAAATGGAGTCAAGGATGCTAATTCAAGTATTTTAGAGAAGTCATCTACAACTTGGATCAAGACAAGGAATTACACCACCGGAGGAAGCACGGTTTGAGGCATGGCCAAGGTTCAAACCGTGTTACACACTGGATAAGAAGACGGAAATGTGGACTTTGAACACAGAGAGACACGACTTAGGGCACGACCGTGGTGGCAGCCGTGGGAGAAACCGTGCTTGGAGCCGTGGTGGAAGCTAGATGTGCCAAGGAGAAGAAATTGTGGAACATGAACCAGAGGATGGCACGGCTTGAAATCTGGCCGTGGGTGTAACCGTGGTACACACTGGGCACGGATGAAGACTTGTTGATTATGCACAGAATAAGGCACGGTTGGAAATCTAGCCGTGGGTGGAGCCGTGGTACACACTGGACACGGAAGATGATACATGAAATATGCACAGAGGATGGCACGGCTTGACCCACGGCCGTGTGTTAGGGCGTGCCAGGCGGACGAACATTTACTTCTCGAAATCTACTTGGAAAAGGAAAGATATTTTCGTATCTTGCTAGCAAAAGATCACATGCCATCTCCCTAACAATATAAATAGAACCAACCCTAAAGGGTTAGGACAACTTTTCAATCTTTGAATCTTGAGTCACCTTGGAGACAAGAAGGATGATCTTGGAGGCAGAGCAGGCAACCGGGTTCATCATGTCTTTACTTTTTTATTTTCGTTTTATTGATGAACATGAGTAGCTAAGCTACTTTTCTAGCCAAAGGGTCATAGATGTTTAATTCTCCACGAATTGTGAGGTCTAATTGACTTGTATTTATTCTATTCTTTGCTTTCGGGTATTCATATATCTTCTGATCGTTTTGTCATTATTATCTTTGTTGATTGGTATGAATAGAGCTCTTCTACTCAATTAGCAAGTTAATATATTGTCAACTAGCACGTCAAATCCGTAATTGTTTGATTGTTCTAGTCTTAGTGACGCAATAACATGTTTGGTTATAAGAGATGATTGAATTCATGTTATGGAGGTGTGTGATCATGTTTAAATAGGTTATCTTATAATCTACTGGCATGAATTGGTGGTCTCTTTAGATTTTAATGCTATTGGTAGATTAAATCCTAAGCGCTTGTCTAGGATTGTCTAATCGATAAGAGAAATAATCAAAGAGCTTCTCTTGATTATCGAGGAAGTATGGAGAGATAGGTTGTTAGAGCTTGTTAATAACCATAACCAGTTTATCTAGAAATAAGAATAGAAAACATTTGCATCGATGATCAATTCCTAGAATTAAACTATCTTGATTCCTTTGGCTAGGCTTTTATCAATATTCAATTTTCTTATCTTGTTTTAACTTTATTCGATTCACAAACCAAACCCCCCATTTTCCTTTTGCTTTTTATTCTCCTTGGATAGAAATAAATTTAACCAATCTCTGTGGATTTGACCCTACTCACCACTATATGCAAATCATATAATTGTCTAGGAGTAGGTTTTATTTTTGTTAGATTCAACACCCATCAAATTTGAAGATAGCTTTTGATGACTCTAAACATATGATCCACAATTAAATATTCTATATTTGAGCTTTTCTTTTCTTTTCACTTCTTAGAGTCATTGCATTCATCCTTTAACTCGTCTATAGAATGTATTTGCTTGTTATGTAAAACAATTTCTTCAAGTTGAAGATAGCTTTTGATGATTCCAAAAATATGATCCATGATTAAATATTTTATAATTGAACCTTTTTCTTTCTCTTCTTCTCTTTTCAAGTGTGCACATGAGCTTTTTCTATCTTTTTTTTTTTTTTAAGCATGAACACACATTTTCTCCTTTTCTTTTCTTTTTTTTTTAATGCACATAAGATGCACTTTTCTTTATTCTTTCTTTCAAACGTGTACATATATATTTCTCTCCCTCTCTCTTTATGTTGCTACTCCTTTTGTTCATAATTCAATACATTTTTTTTCTTTTTGTCATAACTTCCTCCTGCAACATTTTTCTATAGTCAAATTTATACCATGCAAGCGTTCTTAATGAATTTTTTCTTCAATATCCAGCTAATAGTCAATAATAATGCCCTTAATTGATATAATAATCTTTGAATGCAATTAATACCCATCATTATCGATTATCATTGTCCTTAATAGTCGTTAAACCCGTTACCAAATAGATAAAATCTAACTTGTGATCAGTGTTTACAGTCCAAATCTCCCTTAGTGTGTTTCCATTACCATATATATATATATGTAATAGGTGCAGTTCTGATGGTCCTCTTGAACTTCAAATTATTTTACCATAATAAGAATTCCATAAAATAAACTTAAAGCAATTATGATCATGCCAACTGATAGCTTTAATACTAATAAATTTCTTCACAAACATGTCGTTATGCAAAATTGTGACTTTAGAAATTCCAACAAATTCTTTTGTTCTCTGTAATTTTTTGTTCTAGTATACTACATTTGCTTGCTGAATAAAATAAACTATTCTTCTTGAAAATAATTTCTCATAACTCCAAACAAAGGCTTCGTAGACAAGTATTCCATAATTTTTTTTAACTCCCTCATAGAAAGTGCTCTATAAATAAATATTCCATGGTGGAACTTTTAACCCATTGTCACATATTTTAATGTACAAAAAATTAACTTGATGCATGTATGTTGTTGCAAACGCAATTACTTCTATTCTTTTTTCAAGCGCATATGCACATTTTTCCTTCCTTTTTTTTTCCTTTCTTTCTTTTCAATGAACAACATTATGTCCAACATAGCGCATATATACACTTTCTCTTCTTTTTCTTTTTAAGTGCATAGATGCTCTTTTTTGTTGCTCCTGTTTTTTTGTTTCTTTTTATTTTTAAACATGTATACACGACTTTCCATACACACTTCTTTTTCTTCTTCTTCTTCTTCTTCTTCTGACAAGCAATTATATGAGCTATTCACTTTTTTTGAAGTACATAACATGTGCTTTTCTATTTTTTTTTTGAGTGTATACATATGGTTGCTTTCCTTTCCTTTTTTTTTTTTTTTTCCAAGCATCTACATGCACTTTTTTCTTTTCTTTTTTTAAATTTTTTTTCTAAGCCTGTACTTATACTCCTTTTCTTTTCAAGCATGTAACATGTGCTTTTTCTATTTTTAAGGGTTTATTTATTTTTTTTTTATTTTTTTTATGATGTTTCCTCCATCCATCATATAATACTTCTTCTTCTTCTTCTTATTTTATTTTAATTATCCATGACTCTTTTTATCCATCGCTATAATGTGAGTAAAAAATCCTCCATTATTCTCCACTTTAATTGCCGTTGACTCATTTAATCCATTGTTAAGTTTGCACCATGCTTGAACCCTATAAATAGGGAGCTTTTCCATTCTTGCAAATCATCACTCATATTAGTTGTAGGTGATCCAAGGGAATTCTTAAAGCTTGTAGAGCTCATGGAATGTGAAAATTCAAAGCTTTCTTCAAGTGTTCTCTCTCTCTCTCTTCCTTGTGAGTAATAATGGTAACTTATCTTTTCTTTCCTTTCCACAAGCCACCTTCTAACTCCACTTCTCTTCTAAGTAAAATTATTGTAGCAAACGTAGATATGTAGTTAATTGATAAGTGTTAAAAACCCTTATAATTAATTAATTTTTATCTAGTCTCAATCTATTTTATAAGCACATCTGATTAGACATTACACTTAATTGATTTATATTTAATGGAAAGCAAGTATACCTATCAAATTTTGCAATATAGTGTATTAAATACGAATATCGTTTCACATGGATTACGAATACTAATACTAACTTATACCCTATTATCTGATCGATAAATTATAGAGATTGATTGATTTAAAACCTATAATTGGATATTAAACACTAAATTATTATTTTTTGTTGATGCAACCTATTTCTCTTTTTGGTATAGACCTGAAAATGAAAAATGTTATATATAACTATATAAGATTGATAATTTTAATTACACATAAAATCAAATAAAAGAACTACTTGTACCATACCATTTTAAATGCACTCCAATTATGCTCACAACCTGAAGAACTACAAGTCAAACTTAAAACACAAATAGCAAACTTTTTGTAGTTCTGGGCATTCATCTCCATATGAATCCCACCATTTAGTTAAAGCTTTTTGGTCTCTTGCTAAACTTACAGCTTCAATACCAAATAGTCCATTAGCATCCTTAAATCTTTCAAGCTATATATCAATCTTACACCTTTCAGATGGATTAGAAACCATATACTCTATGCAACCATATAATCTAATCTTCACATTAGGACTATAATGGTAATGGGGATTCAAATAATAAGCTGTAGCATGCAATTGTCTATGAATTTAAGGCTCCCATCTCTTGTCAATAATCTTGAAGATAGGTCCATAACTATATTAAATAAATATGATTTTAATTTACAAATGAAACTTTAAAATGAACATTAAAGCAAAATATATATATAGCTAATAAGTTGAGATATTACCTTCTCTTCACATTATTGAAATTTGCTTTAATTTTCTCGTTAGCATGATCCATGTTTGGATAAATGAAACCAATAGCTAGTTTTTCATTAGAATCCACTAATCTAAGCACTTTAATAAGGAGACATACAACTTTAAGGCAAATAATAATATTCTTCAAAAACCTACTATCCAAAACCACCTGTTGAATCTACTTTCCATCACTTGTGGTTAAATACTTACATGATTTCCAGTGACTTCAAGTGAACATCGTCATTAGTGCACCTGTCAACTCACTAAGGCAACCTAATGTCAAACAGGAAGTGGCAAAACAAGTTGCACTGGGTCTAATCAAGTCCCTCCCTTTAGTGTATCTCTTTCGGATTGAGATAAGTATAATTCTAAAATAAATATGTGTAGTAATTAGCCTCATTTTTGCAATTGTTCCATAATGGATGTTCAAATTCTTCTAAAAGTTATCTAAGATCAAATCAATGCAATGTGTTGCATAAGGTAACTAATATAAGCATTTTCTTTTCTCCATCATTTTTTTCTCTACTGCTTTATAATTTGTAGCAATATTTGTGATTACTTGTATAACATTCTCATCTCCTACCTTCTCCACAATATTATTTAACATTGCAAAAACTCTATAAGTTATCTTGGATATATTGGAAGCATTTATAGATGACAAGAAGACCATTCCTTTGGGGCTATTCACTAAGATTTTGCATATGGAATCCCTATTTCTATTAGTCCATGCATTAGACATAATGGAGTAACCTATTTTTTTTTTTTTTTCCATTTAGCTCTGTGGTCAACAGATAGAGTAAAGACAATATAAAATAAAGAGTAAAGCTGCTAGGTATCTCTACATGTGTGGATTGAAACCAACTTATCATTTGTGTGTTTCTTTATGTTTATCTTTGAAATAAATAGCTTATCTCTACATGTGGATTGAAAACAGCTTATCTCTATATGTGAGATTGAGGTGCAAGCAACATGACAACTTATCTAGAAGGTGCAAATTTAATATACAGAGTTAATGGTGGACAAAAGGTTAGGGCACATAGTATTCTCTAAAACTTTCCACATCTTTGAATCAACTTATGGGATGGTCATCAATAGGCTTACCTGAAATAAAATAGCAATGTTTCCAATGGAAACTAGTCCTTTAGCTTGACAAGAATAATGTGGTAACCAATCTTTATGATCCATTAAGATTTTCCCTTCTCCCTTTTAAGGCTCATAGCGAAGTTCCTCTTTAGATACAATCATTCTCTAGGGCAACATGATATTGTAGATCATATGCTTGTGTTTCTAGGAAATGCAATAACAAGATGGATTGATAGAGGAATTAGAAAATGAGACTGAAAATTATATATAACAAAATTATCAATTAAAAAAGGAAACATTGCGTAGAAAATTAAGATTTCTCATGAGAGCACACCATGCTTATTGTCTCATGAGAGCATGGCATGAGGCTATGAATTGATTATCACTTTATCAAATTCTAAGTTGAGCCAATAAATAGAAAGTAAGTAGGTTATGTTATTAAGATGGCAAATATAGAAGCATTGCATAGAAAATAGCCAAGCCTATTACTTAGATGGCAACTGTAGAATGTAGAAATCCCATAAACGAAAACAGTAAATACCCACTTCACATCAAGGGATTACTGCTACATACTTGATAAAATACCCATAGGCCTTTAACAAAAATACCCATAAATGAAATCTCATAAAAAAAAAGAAGATAAATACCCAAACACATATAGTAGAAGTAGAACAATACCCATAAACAAAAACAATAAATAACAATTAACAACCAAGACAAGAGAATTAGAGAAGGACAAAACCTGAGTGAACTGAATGAGAAGTGAGAAGAAGATGAAGAAGAAGAACAGGAACAATCGAATAGGGGTTGTGTCTCATGACTCTCCTCTTGTGTGTGTGTGCATTGTATAGAAGTAAGCAAGGCTAGGATGCACACAAAAATGACCTTGACTTGATTATGTGGAAGCTGGGTTGGGCTTTTTTTAAATTGGGTGGCCCATTATAGTCTATTGGACTGAAATGTGTAGTACCTAGTAGAATCGGTGGAAACGGCTCTTACTCATGATTTTAACGAGTTTGCTATTTAAACATGTGATTCTATTACAATTTTACCTCCAAATCAATTTTTTATGCAAGTTGACAAGAAATATGCTTCCAAACTCATAAAATCGTAGAAACATGTTAGCTAACTCATGAGTTTGGCAACCATGGAGGCAACGAGAAGGAAAACACACACACACACACACATAGACACATAAAAGACTTACTTAAGTAGTTAAGTCTTGTGGTTGCAACTTAGAAGTGGGAAGGAAAAAATTGAAACCTTAACTTTGTCACCTGTTTTGAGTTTTCTTTTGTTTTGATTTAAAGAAGAAGATAGGTGTAATGACTTTTATTTTGTTTTGTACATGTACCTTTGTTTTTGTTCGGTACCTAGCTTTAGTGGGAAATGGGAAAAGAGAAAAAGTCAAAAAAAAAAAAAAAAAGTGAAGTTAAATGGGTTCATAGGTTGAACCCGGACTTGTTTACAAAACTTGATTAAATAAGTGGGTTTCTAAATAGGTCAACGACCTGAACACAAACTTGGGCACGAATTTAATCATGTTTAATTGGGTCTAACTTATTTATTTCTTGGGTCAATTTTTTCCATAGACAAACTTATTTAAATTGTGTTGTGTTGTGTTGTGTTCGAGTCTGGTGGGTTAGGTCTTAAATTACAAACCCTACCGTGTTGAAGTAAATCTATAGTTTTTCAAGAAAATTGCTTGCTAAGAGATACACGGGCACTTATATGGTCATGTTGAGGCCGTGTCATACATGAATGCTACTTTCCTAATTAATCACGGCTGTTGAAGATTACTTTCTTGGTTTACAAATAATTCTAAAAATGCAATTTTCTAAATTATGAAGTTTCAATTTCCTAATTTATGAAGATTTAACTTTCCATTTTATGAAGATACAACTTTCCTTTTCAAGATATAATACCTCATTATAAAAAGAGGTGTAGAATCCAGTTAGAGATAGATAGAATCATGAATAAGATTTAGAGTTAACATTAGAGTAGTTATAGAATTTTACTGTTGTTATTGATGCTTTTCTTTATATATTATTTTTATAGTTTTGCTTTCACTTTTAATATGATACTAGCTAAATTTTCCTTTGTACTCAAGTATAGTGAACCCTAGAATGAAAGTGTAATTTTTTATTTAATATTCTTATGATCAAATTATGTGTTCTTTATAGTTTTCAAATTAATATTGTGGGCATGTTAGTTTGAAGTTTAATTTAATACATAGAGATTAGGAGATCATTTGTTCGAATATATTTAGCATAGTTGAAAAGAGTTACATGTAATCTTAGAGATAGGACAATATAATTTTTTTGGATTAGGGTCAATCCTAATAGTGAGATTGAAGGTAATGCTATTTTAGGGATTTTAATTGGGAAGAGATTCCAATTAATTAACTTAAAGTTAAGAATCAATAGACTCGAGAGACCTATTAGTTTAAATTAGGAACTCCCCCCCTGTAATGATGGAATTGAATAATAATTAGTTAATTGTATTAGTAATTCTAAAGACATTTAATATTTGGGTATGTATTTTTATTAGTGAATTACTTATTATTTTCTTGTTTACTTTAATTAATTATTTGGTTTTATTGATTAGATAATAGAAGAAAGGTAGTTACTAGTACTTGTAAGTTGTAATGAAATTGATAGGTGCATTTGTCTATAGGTCTTGAGATAGAGGATAGCTTGATATCATAGCCCTTGGTCTCACTTGGGTCTTCGGTATTAATTGCTTAGAGTTGACACCAAGTTGCAACACCAAACCTAAACTTTAACCAATTCATGAAAAATGGTACAAAACATTGAACAACATGTAGCAATGGTGCATAATAGTAGAGTGTAACAACATGCAATGACATGTAGCAAAGCATAGAAGTAGCACACAACAGTATAGTGTAATAATAATGAGTAGGAGCAATGTGTGGTAGTAGATAGCAACAAATGAAAACAACCAACAATAGGTAGTAGTAGTTGGTAGCATATAGTAGTATATAACAATGGACAATAGTAGCAGGCAATGAACAACATGTAGTAAAAAATTACAATAGTATGGAGTGCGTATGCAGTAGCATAGTCCAACAACAATAGCAATGTGTAGTATTAGTGCACATTAGCAACAACAGTGCAGTAGTAGTAGTAATGTGCAATAGCAATAGAGTGGTAATGTGCAACAACAATGGAGTAGTAATGTGTGGCAATAGCGTATAGCGGCATTAATTGTGAGTAGCTACATAAAATAGTACATAGCAATGGAAAGCAGTGGTATGTAGCATTAGTGTGTAATGGTAATAGTGCAATAGTGGCAACAATTGATAGCACACAATGTTAGGTAAAATTCTTGCTCGACATTATCAACTAAGACTTGTACTTACATGAGTATCACATTCTCATCATGATGTACTGTTGGAGGCCCCAAGAATATTAAGTTCTTCATATAAGTCTTGTAGCAACCATGCTCTACTACTTGTGGAGTTCAAGCATTGTCGTAAGACCCTATTGCTCATAGGAAGAGGTACTGAGTATCAATTAGAGCATTGCAGTAGCCTTTTGTTAAGATTCGAAAGTTTAGAAGTGTACGTTACACTTTGCATAGCTTTTCACCAAGCTTTGAAAGTTCACAATTGTGATTTGCACTTTGCATATCTTTCGGTCAAGCTATAGAAAGGAAAATAAAATAAAGTTTCTAGAATTTCTCAAAACTTTCAAGTCAAGTGTTGGCTTCTTCTCCCCTAGATGATGGCATATCATTATGATGGGACAACAACTCATGCTATGATTTGAGGGACCGTTCTTATCTCATCATGTGAATTCCTCTACACTTGCTTATGTAATAAAGACTCTTCAAGTAGAACATACCAAGGATTGTAACAGACAAAAGGAGCATTCCATCTTGACGTTATGCACTATCAAATTTGTCATTCATTGTTTTTTACACTCTAAGGCTACGACATTGCATGTTGTTTCATTTTTGTAGTCTCATAGAGAAATCGATTCAATCAAAGTACTTGTTGTTGTAATCTTGATGCATACTACTTTTAATTCACAAATATTATTGCATCATATGTTTATCATTTCTTTAACATCATGAGTAAGGAAATCTACCAAGTAACTTCAACTCCATTAAGATCAATTATGTTTTTGAAAACAACAGTGTCTCAACCAAGTAACCATAGAAGTAATTCATTTAATTTGCTTCAACTCCTTTGATGATAACATCGTGATTAAGTAATCGACGAGTAAATTTAAGTACTATTAGTTTGACTCATTAAGCTGGTTATACAAGAGTGATTTATAACTTAGCATTAGTGACGGTAATAAGACCTTGAAATCGCTTCAATTCCTTTCACAAATTAGCTACACATCTTACTAATGGTGAGATCTGATAGTGAGATTGCTTTGACATCCTAGATATTAAGTTGATTGAGTGCTTAGAAGCGATGCTTCAACCATGGAGTGATGCTCGATTATGAGAAGGTTTCTTTAAACTTTCATGTTAAACGATCATTTTGATGTGGAAACTTGTAAGGAGGACATTGAACAAGTTGACCAATTGTGAAAAGGATCGCTTTAATCTTAGTGATCATAACAATTGAGTTGTTGGTAGATAAGATCGTTTCATTCTCTCCTTTTAATGATGCAACTTTGAGTTAGTTGAATGTTTCATGAGCAAAAGTCATGACTAATCATTGATTAGGAGCAAGGGGTCACTTTGACCATTTATAGAAATTAGTTATATACTTAAGATGACGATGTCATGGCTTAATAACTAGGTGGAAAATTTAAGTGGAGTTACTTCAACTCCTTAAGGTTGGAGTTTCAACTTGGATGATAGATAGGTGTTCTTCCATTGTCTTCTTTGAGTAATTTGCATCATGTTTGTTTATATAGCTACGTTCATGGAGTTACTTAAACTCCCATGATGATCAAGTATATTAAGTTAGATGCCAACATGTGCTTAAGAGCGTGTGCTACTACTGAGCGGCAATGGTGCTATAGGAAAAGTTATTCATGATAACCTTGGCAATGAAAAATTGTTTTGATCATGGTCAATTTGAAGTCACTTACGTTTTCATTTATTAAGAGGTAAGGTGTTACGATTGCCAAACATGTTGTAGGATCACTTTGATTTGGAATAGTTGAGGTCATTTCAACCTCATGATTATATAATATGGCTTTATGGTTACCATGCTTGCCATAGGCTTGCTTTGAACCTAGACAATTGAATTCACTTCAACCCCATGACTAATGAAGTCACAGAAAATGGTGTTATGCTTGCTGCATGTTTAAGAGTGGGTGCTTCTACCAAGCAATAATAGCTACCATGTGATGATCACTTTGATCACTCATAGATGAGATCGCTTTAACCTCAAGTTTTGTGGAAAGGTGTTACAACTGCCAAGCTTGCTGTGAAGTTGCTTTGATTTGTCTTATTTGAGATTTCTTTGATCTCACAATTGAATGAAGATTATAGAAATGGGCATTGTGGTTGCTGCATGCTTAAGAGCGAATGCTTCTACCAAGCAATAGTAGTACCATGAAATGATCACTTCAATCATTCATGGATGAGGTCACTTTGACCTCAACTTTGCAAAAAGGTAATACAACTGCCAAGCCTATTGTAGAGTTACACCAACTTGTAACAATTGAGATCGCTTCAATCTCATGAATAATGTTGCAAAATGGGCATTGCACCTGTCGCATACTCAAGAACAAATGCTTCTATTGAGTAATAGTAGCTACCGTGACATGATTGCTTTGATCATCCATGGATGAGATTGCTTCTACCTTAAGTTCGGTAGAATAAAGGGCATTATGGTTGCTAAGCTTACTATGGGATCACTTCAACCCTTCACAACTAAGACCGCTTTGATCTCACAGATGCTATTGCAGAATGGATATTTAAATCATCGCAACCATCATAATATGATTACTTTGATCACTTGTGGATGAGATCACTTTGACCTCAACTTTATGAATAGGCGTTATGGCCGCAAAGCATATTGTGGAGTTTCTTTGTCTCTTAACAGTCGAGATTGCTCTGGTTTCATGAATAATGACATTATGTCTATTGCATACTTAGGGGCAAGTGCTTCTATTGAGTGATAGCAGTTACCATGAGATGATCACCTCGATTATATATGAATGAGGTCGCTTTGACCTAAACTCTATAGATAGGCATTACTATTGCTAAGCCTACTATAGGATCACTTTGATCCATTATAGTTAAGATTAGTTCGATCTCATCAATGATGTAAAATGGGCACTGTGCATGCCACGTGCTTAGGAGTGCATGCTTCTATTAAGTGATGGCAACTATTGTGGCATGATCGCTTTGATCATTCACAGATGAGGTTGCTTCACCATCAATTCTACAAAAATGGGTGTTATGACTACTAAGCCTATTGTGGTGTCACTTTGACTTATCACAGCTAGGATCACTTCAATCTCAAGGATAATGTTACATAATGGGCATTATGCCCACCTCATGCTAAAGGGTGCATGCTTCTATTGAGCAATTGTAGCTATTATGATTAGGGTTGGGAATTCGTGTCAACTCGTTGTATCTCATGTTCATGTCTTGCAAGCCTTAACTCGTAACCTAACCCATTCATTAATCATGTGTGAAAACCTATACCTATAACCTGACTTGTTTAATAATTGTACTTCGTGTCTAGGTTTAACTTGTTTGTTAATTAAAAAGTTATAAATAAATTTATAAAATAATTATAAATATATAAAGAAAGGACAATCAGAAAATTAATATTTACATATAAAAATGATATAATTATAAAACTTAAAATTACTATACAATAAGAGTTTAATAAAATAAAATTATATAATCTAGAACATATTGTACACACACACACGCACACACACACACACACATATATACATGTATATAAATATATATACATATATGTGTCTTATAGTTATATAAACATATATTATATACATAAATAACACACACACACACATGTATATATATATAAATATATAGATTTATATGTCTTATAGTTATATAAACATATATTATATACATAAATATATATTATGTAGTTTTATAATCTATATATAGGTGAAGTATACATATGTTATTGTAATATGCAGGTTGATTTATATTACATACGTATTTAAATTATATATTTGTTACATATATGTATATATATATATATATATATACTCAATAATTTATACATATCTATATGTATGTTATATATATTATTAGTTATTTTATTGTTAAATGGGCTCGTGGGTCGAAACTAGTACTTATTTACGAGATTTGTTTAACAAGCGGGTTTATAACAAGTTTGTAGGTTAAACCCAAACTTAGACACAAATTTTATTGTATTTAAATGGGTCTAACCCATTTGTGTCTCGTGTTAATTTTTTTCCATGTACAAACTTTTTATAATTGTATCATGTTCGAGTTCACGAGTTGCATCCTAAATTGCTAGCCCTAACTGTAATATAATTGCTTTGATCATTCACAAATGAGGTTACTTCAACCTTGATTAAGTAAAAAAGACTTTATGGTTGCCATTTCTATTGTGGAGTTGCTTCGACTTGTCACAACCAAGATTACTTTGATTTCGTGACTAAAGAGTAGCAGTAAGTGATATCTACTACATATGCATGCTTGTTGGTTGTAGTGGCGGTGTTAGTTGCATTAGACTTCATAAAGATTATCGGTAAGAGATGTCTGGTGTTAGTATTAAGACATTATGTCTTGTGTCAAAATAGTGATCATGGCTTTCATATTTGAAGATGATGGATTGTGGCATTTAACATATGAGGCTCAACTTATGCTTCTGAGAGAGATCGCATGGGGCAAGCTCAACATTTGCCTTAAGTGTAATTCATCATCTTCAAGGGCTTCGACATTATATATTTTTTATTGGCAAGATATTCTTGGAGCATAACTTCTTTGCTACCCTTTGTGGATATAGGAGTTTAAAAATTAGGATGCAAGTAGAGAATGTTGCTTAGACTTACTTCAAGTACTTTATCAAGATTATACTCCATCATGTTTGTTGAATGAGTTCTAGTGTGCTCGAATCTAACTGATCATTTAATTTTTAAATTTATAACCAATAAAATCTGTTATCGAGTTAGGTAGTGTACCTATCGATTATAGTACAAATTTAATAAGTATCATCCTCTAGGATCTAGAAAACAAGTACTAGTATTACCTTTCTCTACTATCTAGTCTATTTTATGATGTGGAAATTATGAATTAAATTAACAACTAACAAATCCTAGTAACCCTAGAATTGAATGATGTTATCTTAAAAAAAATGCATTCAATCACAAAACGTACCCTTCATCTTATTCTACCTTAACCCTTAAATTCTCAAAATAAGATATCGATTAATGAATCGATTTACACTTTGCACTGCAGGAATTCTCAAGTAAAATTGATTACTCCCTCGAGTTAATCAATTTTTAATCATGCATAAGATAATGGCGACCTCTCCCTCACTACCGTCATGCAAGATCTCATTAAGTTCACAAATTCCAATTAATTGCAGAAAATCAATATTTTCCTACCTCTAGGTAAAACATGTAATCTCTCTATTTATGAAGATCTAATTTACTAGACGAAACCTCTTTCAATCTAATAAAAATTAGACATGCAATCAATTTGCGCGCATAAGTTAATCACAAGAATAATGGAAACACATGAATAGATGTAAATATATAAATAATTCATTAATCAATCAATGGTTCAGCACATGAGTTTGGATTTCACAAGATGAAAGATATAAGGAATTACTACTCCATGGAGTTTTCAATAAAAACAGAGAATCTAGAGAAATAAAATTGATTCATGCTAAAAAGAATAATCCCTTGTTTGTTTTGTGATATCCAATGATGCTTGAACAATTCTCCTCTTGAAGTTCATAATAATGCTCCCCTAGGGTTTTCAAAACGAAGCTAAAAGGAAAAAGTCTTTTTAAAAATAAAACAAGGCATCTATTTATAGTTCTACGAAAACAAGGTTTAACATAGGCATCAGCATGGCCATGCTCGAGGCCGTGCTGACTTTGAAACACGTTATTTTCACTACCTAGTTCAGCACAGCCTCCAATATAGCTGTGTCCAGGGCAGGGCTGAAAGGAATTAGCTACTAGTCATTTTTTTCATCCAACACTGGTGTCTGCATGGGTTGTGCTGAACTGAAAATCAATTTTCTTCATCTTTTGCCAAATTTCACCTCACCTTTGCTTATATCATCCTTAAACTTTTCTTTTGTCTCCATTGACACCTGAAATTAAAATTTAATCATATAAGTACCATTTTCTTCATAGATCATATGAAATTCATATAAAATTATAACTAATAAGCACTAGAATTAAGGATTTTCTGACACTTATCAAGTTGATGCAAAATCAAGTTGAAGCTAGAGTGTAGCTACAGTGTTCACACGTTGAGCTTGGAAGATGAACATCTTTTAAGATAGATTCATGCTTGATGAATAGTCATTGCTTAGTCAGTTGGAGTTAGGGTGCAGCTATGGTTGTAGCCCATTGCTGTATGCTTGTAATCCCTCCTCCTATTATATTGCTTCATCGTCTATAAGGACTTAGTAGATTATCTCATGTTGGGCATCTTTTAATGTAATAGTAGTGATGTAGATCTAAGATCCTATAACTCTGATGTGAGTTGAGCACTATGGGGTTGTATGTTGATGATAATAGTAGTGATAGTTGCTAGTCCAATCGAATATTGCATGAAGGAACTTAAATGATAACTTAAGTTCTCTCTTGCATGACATGCACATTAATTGAAGCATCGGTTGAGGTGTCATTCATATAAAGTCACGGATGTGATGTTCTCTTCTCTATTGGGATTTGTTCGATCATGTTGAGGTGGATGTTTTGATCTTTGGATCTTCATTTAGGTATCATTCCATTCAAGAACTTCTCAATCCCTAGTAAAGTCACCATTTAATGTATGGAGGGTTCTTATAGATGATTGATTATGTGTAGCAAGCATGCCTATCGATTTGGAGAAATTTTGATTTGGTGATACATAGAGAAATGAATTTAGAGAGAGGTGTGGGAAGAAGAATAGGCAAGCTTGGATTCTTAAAGCATGCATGTGACAGTGAATCAAATTTGATGTTCTTGGATTTTTCTTGATAAATTTGTCATTTAATCTTTTGTGTAGTCATTTTAGCAGAGTTTTGACATTTTTTTAAGCTTGCTTTTAGCTTTAAATGCTTTAAATGATGAGGAAGAGGCTCATATATATAGATTTTGGCCGATGATCTTGACTGTTGGATGAACCTGAGATGGATAGACCAAATAAGCCATTGTTGAGAGCTGTTAGATCAAATTCTAGTGATCAATGGACTAGATGCCTTTATATGCATATAGACTCGTGGATTTTAGGCTTGGGCTTGGGCTAAGTCAAGCTTAGTTGCTTATAAGATTCAGCCCATCTTTATATGAAAATACCATTTTTCACACATGAGATAGTTGAGAAAGGCAAAAAGCATAAAAAATCAATCTAATAATCCTTATTTAGAGTCTTCTAAGTCAGATTACCCTAAGACATCCCTGATTGCCCCTAGTTTCCCAAGCCTTGTCACTATCTCAATAACTTGATCCATGACATTAGATTAGGCCTAAGGCTTAATTATTAAAATAGCCCTTTATAGTATCTACTTACCCTTGACACCTAGAATGACATTAATGAATATCAACTTTAGAAACCAAACTCAAATGTTTAAATATAGGTATATTAGTCATTGATGTTAGGGTTAGTTGATTTTTGTGTTCAAAAGTCATATTATGATGACTATTAAAATGGAACAACCTAATGAAATGATTGATTTACCTCTTTTGGTACCCTTTTTAGTGTAACATATTGCGTGGGAAAACACGGATGTGCAAACTTAAGCTACACATCAATGCACAAAGATAATAATCCCATCCCAATTTAATTATAAACCAGAATGTCAATAAGGTAATTTTATTCAATGGTTTCTATTCTTATATACAATGGGATACATTAATAAAGTCTTCAACAAGTAATCTAAATGACACATTAACAATTCTAACCTATGCATTAAGGAAGCTAAGATAACAATAGAGGCTAATAAATTTAATAAAGTAAACATACTAAAAAAATTATCCTAATTATATAGAGACTTAAATATAAGCAAAATAAGAAATGAAATCATAAAGTTTTTGGAGAGTCTAATGGTTGACCGCCTAAGCCGGTTCTTGATCCAAGCTTATTAATTGACGACACAAATCGAGTATTAATCTTACAAATCCATGTATGAATTCCTTCGTTCTCAAATCGCTAGATTCATGCCTTAGCACCCGTGCCACTTCCCTCCATTTAGGAAAAAATTGCACATGAGTTACATATATATGGTAGCTGAGAGGGAAAATAGCTTGTAGACCGTTATAGCCTATGGAAGCTAACTCATCTTGTTTGGTGATAACATGCAAATAAGGAATTTCATTAGCTAGCTTGCGTAGTGGCTCTTTTATTTAATCCTCCAATATCGCCTAGTGCAGTAGATGTAATTGACGTTGTTCTGACTTGATTATTTGGCGTTCTTCCTCTGGAACTACCTCTCCTTGAGCTTTAGACGCTAAAGGCTCTTCAGCAGGCGCATCTTCAACCAGCTTCTCATCTTTCTCCCCTTCCAGCATTAGCTTTTGCAAATTGTCCTTCTCATAATAGAATAATCCCATGTCAAATATCTTCTCATTCTTTGCCACGCCCTTGCCATGGTGTCTGCCTTTGGTATCTTGCGATCTTAAATATACCTCCACTAGGAATACATATTGTCACAAAATTATTGCTCCACCAATCTTGCTTGCTTCGCATCAAGGATAGCATAATACCATAAAAGTTTACCCAATCTTGCAGCCTACTTTGTAAACTTCCGATATGATACTCTTTCAATAAAATGAGGGATGTCAAATTGGTACTTAAAATCTCTTACCTTTTAATCACCACGCCTTGTATTTATCCACTCACATTCCTTTTCTTTAAGATTGAAATAAGATATGGCTATTGTCCTGATAATGCTTCTTGCATGAGTAACAACATGCACCAAAACATGACCTTTTCTTTGAGTTGTAGCACCAAAAACCAATCAATTTATTGACATGCCTAACTAAATGCTCGATTTGGTCAATTATGTGCCATTGCAAGTTATCATCAATAGCATCCTCAAAATTTGGAACTCCACTTCTCCAATCATCCTAGTGAGAACCCCCATCAACATTACCGATTGTCATAATACTCGGACAAAAATCGCTTTGATACCACTTAATGTAGTATAATGCACGAAAAGAAATAGCCCTCAACTGCACCTCAACGCACTGAGATAAACACCTCATCCTAATCCAAGGAAATAAAGGGATGCTCTCAATGTCAAAGTAATTTTATCGCGTAAGTTATATTTTTGAAGTACAGTAAAAGGACCTATTTATAATCTTCAATAAGTAATACCAAGAAAACACATCTCCTGTGACCATAGTAATGCAACTAGATAATATGGTTCCAGAAGCAAAAAATTCCATACAGAGGTCTCTTCAATTTGCAATGTGGGCCGGGCTCAAGTGCTCATACCTTCCTCTCTTCTTTTAGTTTTCCCTGGTCTCTTTTATCCGTGTATTTATTTGTTATGTACTTTATATCAGTCTTTGCGCTTAAGAAGAACCTGATCTTGAATTTCTATTAGGTAATATCCTTTGACCAACCGTAATTCCTCGTCTCATCCATCATTGACCTATTATAACCTTTCTTTAGCATAAGAACCTTTGACTGCTTTGACATGTCCCCACTTTGTATGTAGCAACTTATAAACCACCTTGTCCTTCTTCAACCTATAAATATTTGCCTTAAAAGAGTGCATACACATTCATAGCATAAGATCGTGACCTACTAAATAACATCTGGCTGGAATGTAGTGTAATAAACTCAAATCAATCCACACCCTTAAAATTCTCTATTGAGAAAGGCACCTTACATTATTTTGTAATTTGGACCTTCTTTGACCCGTGATCGTAACCAACACAAATGTGATTTAGATTGTTTCTCTATAGGGAAACCCATCTTTTGTACTGGTGTTTCTATTTCCCACAAAACATGAACTCATTCATTGATAAGAAAATAGCAATTACATGAAATCACAGAGAAAACAAACTAAATAGATAGGGTTCATAGATCTAACCATAATAGGCACATCTATTTTAACAAAGATGACAATCAATAACCCTTTGACAGTAAAAATTCTACTAAGAAAACAAATAAATGGTCCTTTGACTGGAGAAAATACTCACATAAGGGATATAAAACAGTAAAAATTGGAAATAAAAAATTAATACCCGCGTGTCTGCTAAAGGAGTGGATGTAGAGTGGAAATGGTGACGGCGAAACTTGTTGTGTGATGACCTCCAACAATGACCAATTGGTGGAAATGATGGGAATGATGTAAAGAGGAGGGCTTTATTAGGCTCGATGAGAGTGGAGATAAGAAACAAAAGTAAAAGCAAAGGTGGAAGAGGAGATTTTTAGGTGTGTAGAGGGGCAAAAAATGACTAGTGGATCCAACATTAAAAGGTAAAATGACTATTGGCTTCAACTCCTCCCCTCATGTAAGCAAGAGCATACTTGACGGCTTAATTACGTCTATCCATGTGCTTTGTTCATGACATTTGTTTAGCTACCATGATCATCTATAAGGATAATAATTGAATAAAAAACTCAAATTTTAAACAAATTTATGTTCATCCACTTCCTATTTTGGTTATGGATCCATCTATTAGATTATAAATTTTCAGCCCCCTCCTCTGATTAAGAGTCCATGATCCTATGTCCTTGTTGATCGCAATCCACCTCCTGCTGATCATCACTTTCTCTACTATACTCAACATCTAAGACTTTATATCAACATTGGATAATCACTCAACCTATGACTGATTGATTACATGCATAGCATTCTCAAGAAATAGGCTTAGTACATGGGATCCACGATTTTTACCACTCTCTATTCTCATGGGTTTCTTATTTGATGATTGCTTTCTTAAGGGGATCTTTTATTTAGTATCAGCGCCCTGAACCCCACTTCCATTGTTAGTCCGATCACCCATAACTCCACATAGCTTAAATACAGTTCTATGTCTGGTTCCAACGAATAATCGAGGATGCTCATGCACCATTATATCACCTTTAGAGCCATATTCTTAGCCTTTGAAAATGTCCATTACATCGATAACCAATCTTACCTCAAATTGCTTATGTCAGCCCGTCCATATATTAACACACTCAATGACCATCATTCTTGGCAAAGCATTGCGATCAAACAGCCTAGCGAACTTGGTTAGGAATTTGTGTATCAAATGCTTATCGTGTTAGCATCGTCAATATTGCTTGAATTGTAATTTTACTTTTCTAGTAGTTTGGCGAGTGAAAAAAGAACCAAATCTTGCGGCTTTTGAATTATAAGAAAACAAATACTTTTGGTAAATATTTGGGTGTTCCATTAGAGAAAGGTTTACAACCAAATCTTGCAACTTTTGAATTATAAGAAAACAAATCTCAGCGGATGGAAGGTAAGGAACTTAAGTATGATAGGTAGAATTGTTCTTGCAATATCTGTTCTGGAGGACTTACCTACTCACTCTATGCAAGTTATGACTATTCCACAAAAGGTTATTCACAAGTTAGAGTAGATTATTAAAATGGTTCATGTGGAATGGAGTGACAAACAATGAGAAAGTTCACTAGGTTGGTTGGGAAACAATAACAAAGTTCAAACACAAGGACTTGGATTTGTGGATTTAAAATTGGGGAATGAAGCTTGTACAAATAAAAGGTTTTGGAAATTTTGGAATAAAAAAAAGATTTGGAAAGGCCTAATTCAAGCAAAGTATAAGTGGACCATTAAACAAGATACTTTAAGGAAAATTGAAACTGCTTCACCTCTACATAAAGAATTGTTGACAAGCCAAAAATGAGTTCAACACAATTCCTTTAGCATTATAGGTAATGGTAAGATCACAAAACTTTGAACCAATTGGTGGGGAGGTGATGGTCTTGTTTGTAAACTGATATAAGGGCCTTTGCCTCAAAATGCAAAGCAAATTTCTATTTATGTCTAGATAGCTAAAACCAAATGGAATGAGGATAAGTTAGGTTTCCTTATCTTTTCTCTTTTTGTGGAGAAGTTTGGTTCTATTGTTTTACAAAGATTAATATTTGACTTCAATGCTTGGGATAAAAACTCACATTTAAACCCAAATCTTGTAGATATTTATTCTAAACATTAGAACAGGCCTAAGGATTTGGAGGGGAAGTGTTTCTATTATTAATTAGGATTGGATATGGTCCTCCATTTTTCTAGCTAAAATTAAATTGTTGCTTTGGCACATTTAACACAATAGCCTCCTAATCACTATTAATCTTAGCAAAATAAATATTTTAGCAAATGCAAAATGTCCTACACTGTGAGGAATAATGAGTAATTGGGGATCAAAAGCTTTAAATGTCTCAAGTACAGAGGGTGTTGTTGGTAGTTGGATTAGAAAAAATTATCATTTATCGGGAAAAGGCTTAAGAGAGAGGTATCCCCCAAAATGATATATTTTTGGTTTCATGTTTTGGAAGATATGGATGCCTAGAAATTTTCAAATTTTCAAATTAGATACTTCAAATTTTCCTTTAAAAGAGCAAATAAGATTAGTTGCTGATGAGCATTGGGCTCACAGACAAAAAAGTGTAGCAAACCTATATTACAATGGAGCTTCGGGGTATTTATTGGGGATTAAGTTATTAATTACAAAATAGGTTTATAAAGGTGGAAATTCATACTGATTCAGAAGTGACTATGCATTTGCTATTAAATCTTAATGATTCTAAAATCAGATTTCATAATGTTTTTCTTGCTTACAAAGAAAAGCTTTTAAGTTATAAGAGATGAAGATTGAAAAAGTCCCTAGGAAATTGAATGTTGTAGCAGACTTTTTTTTGCTAACAAAGCATAAGAAGATCAAGGGGAAGAACAACTGTTTTTTGTGCCACTTGTTGCTTTTTTATCCTTGCTGAAAAATGATAGTATATAATTTTGCCTTATCTAGGATATGCTGGCCTTGCACTGCTATAGTGAACAATATTTAACTATGAACTATGTGGGTTTGTAGCCCATGGATGTAATTATATTATGTTTAATAAATTTCCTCCTTACCCCCACTCCCCCCCGCCCCAAGAAAAAAAAAAACCTTTATGTCTTTCCGCCCTCTAATGAGATGACTCTACAATCTACCCTGCAAAACCATACCTTCAAGTGGTCATATCACCGGCTCAGCTCTTTTGCCCATTGGGGTCTCTCCTCTCCCAAAGCTCGTGAAATCGAATCCAATAGTCAATATGTTTTTTTTTTTTTTTCAATTCATTTTGAAAAATTTTCTAAACTGAACTAAATCTATAATTTACATTGGTGCAAGGGAACAAGCTTAACCAAACAAAAAAAAAAAAAACAAGTTGAGTTATTGTTTAAAAAAAATTACTTTTAGGTTAATTCTATTGTTAACATACTATTTAATGTAGATATTAGATTATAGCAATTGAAATGCTTACGTATTTGCCTTATGATCATAATCTATTAAATTTTGTATCGTTTTACTCAAAGTTTTTAGTCCAGAGGTTAGCTTCATTATAAAATTATTTATTTAATCACATTTAATTAAGGTGTTTCCTTTTTTTTTTTTTCTTTTTTACATAATGGCTTTAACAAACTTTTATATGGCGTCAGCACATATTACGTTATTAAAATATATCTTTGATATGAAGTTTGTCTTATACATACAAATTCTTTTCAATGATAAATTATGGTTTCAAGTTATGAATTACGGTGAACAAAAATCGAGGTTTCATGTTTGGAAAGCTTCCTAAACCAAACCATTAAGTTTATTTCATGTTTGTAGCTATAATTTGTTTATTTGGACAACAAACCGACCCAAATGATATCACACCCAGCCTAGCATCTCTATATAATCGAAAACTTATATTATGCAACCAACTTGTACACTCAACCCCTTTTTTGAAATGAGTATGTTAATCTTTGATTTGCAATGGCTTAACTTGATTATGGTCAACCCTGAATATTTAGATCACATATACTATCTCTACCCTTAATGAGGTTGTGCTCACATAAAACGTCCACCACGACCATCTCTAGCACCCCAACTACGCCCCAAACACCAAATTGTTGATCCACTCTATGGCTCAAGCCACCTCAACTATGCCCTAGTTCATCTTATATAATAATGTAATTGTCACAACTTAGAGTACTTTTATTGTAATAATCTAGCATACATTATATAGAAACTTGAGACCAATACCATCATTGTCTAAAAGCTTTGATATAATACACAAGATGTCATTATTGATAGACTACTCTAACAGGTCATATCATTCCATGTAGCATCGAGAAACATACAATATAGTCAAATACATTAAAAAATTAAATAATAATTATAATAGTCCAATTATAGTACTCTAATAGTCCATGATAATATTTATATAAGGTTTCTCATACTAACCCCACAAGTCTATAAAAGTTATAAGTAACATAACCAAATAAAGGTAAGGTATATATATTAGGTATATCTCTCTCAACCATAGCTTAACTTTTAGTATCTTCCATCTCTCCCACTACAGGATAAGCTCTATTAGGATGAAGCTAAAAGGGGGGGGGGGGGGGGGGTGTGGGGGTGTTGTAAGCTACAATTGCTTAGGAAGATATACCTCATATTGTACACAAACAAACAAAAATACATGCTAGTTATGACGCAATTAATATGCCATGCATGATTAATCTCATGATGCAACCATATACATAACTATTTGAAACCCATGTATAGTATGGATTTTTATCCTCCGATACCCAAGGTTGAGGAACAAGTTCCAACTTGTTAGCCCCAGTCACCACTACTCCAAGCTAAATCACCTTTGACCCAATATCTTATTAACTAATTATAACATATTAAAAAATATTGTGAGTCTAGCTTGAGCGAGATTTTATTTTATATATTAAAATAGAGATATGATAATATAAATGCCCAGATTAATGAAATTAATGAATATATAATATAAAGCTAAGGTTAAGGGAGGAATTTTTATAAAGCATGGGGGGCAAAATAGACTTTTCCTTACAGGAGTACGTAAGCTCCAATTTAACTTAGTGTCTCTTTCTTTTATCAGTTTACACAGTAACCAACAAAGAACTCTTTAGAGTCTTTGAAACCTAAAGGCGACTTAATGAACCATAGGAACATATATGAGTAAATCAGGTAAGAGTTTAACGAATTAATGGTTATTATATTCGGAGAATGGAAATTTAATCATATTACATCATCTTGTTTATCCAGAATCTGAATTAAGGAATGGCAGGTAACAAACATGAAAATCAACGAACCAAGGATTTGATTCGCAGAAAATTAAAAGTAAGTATACTAATCCATGTAATCTAGTTACAAATTCCATGTTTTAAGGTTAATTTAAATCTAGGAGCAATAGATTTAGAATTAGGATGAATTAATAAGAGAGAAATTAAAGTTTGCGAAAGCATATCGAGAGATACACGGGCTCTCCACATGACTGTGTTTCGATTGTGTTAAACCTATATTTTATAGAGAGATACACGACCTCCTAACATGGCCGCATCTTGCCTGTGTTAAACCCAAACCTTATAGAAAAATACATGACCTCCCAACACGGTCGTATTTTGCCTGTGCTAAACCTAAAACTTACAGAAAGGTACACGACCTTTGATATGGTTATGTATTATCTCGTGTTGAGCTACACAGCCTTTAACATGGTTGTGTTGAGTGAAACATAACTTAATTTTATATTTATTTAACTTTTAATTAAACTAATTCTCACACAACCTAAATAGTTAGTAAGACTTTAGATAATCTAATAGATTAAAAGAAATTAAGAGATTATACTATTCTTATATTAGTACTAAGAAGAATGTATTGATGTTATACAAATTCAGCTTAAGTTTAGGACCAGATGTGCTTAAGGCTAGGATTCAAGGTACGTATAACTTATATGTTGCTATGTGTTTGTTTAAGTTAGTATGATTATTGAAATTGATTAAGTTGAATGATTTGGCTTAAGTGTTTAAGTTGTTGTTATATATGCTTGGCTCGGCTTAGAGGCCTGTAGTAGCAGCTCTTTGGGGAGCACCCTAATGATCTTTGTGTGATGTTATCCTTAGTGGAGTTGTGCTTGGAAATGATTTAGGTTGAATGTTAGATTAAGTGATTTAAGTGTAGCATGGGTATGGGGCCTGTAGTGGCAGTCCCCATCACTAAGTTTAGGTGTATCATAGGTATGGGGCTCGTCATAGTAGTTCCCATCACTAACTTTAAGTAGCTTATGGGATCATGGGTGTGGTTTCTGTATTAGAAGTTCCTATCACCAATTCATGTTCCATTTTTTTAAGTGTGTTAAGGGGGTCATGAGTACCTTATTGTTGCTTGTGCACTTAAATCGTATTATGAAATAGTTGCTTATGTTTAAGTACTACATAATGCATGTGATACCTATTCATGTTTGTTCATGTATGTGTGCTAATATTATACTTATTGGGCATTAGCTCACCCTTCAAGGAATATTTCTGTTAGATGCAAGTATCGAGGGATGTGATAACTTAAAAGATAACCTAGGATTGGGTGGACCACAAAGGGAGGAAGAAGATGCTTATCATTATTACTATAGAGATTAGAGATTAGAAAGAATTCTGTTACTGGGATGTAATGATTAGTAATATCTGGAGAATGTTAATTTAGAATTTTATAGACTTCCATTTAATTAGACGTTGAATTTTGAATTCATGAAATTAGTTTTGAAGTTTGTGGGATGGATTGAATGTCTTTATACAAGAATTACGGCACAGAGAGGTATTAGAGTACATTAGAGGCTTAATGTCTTCTTGTGTGGTGAAGAAATGTGGTGAGCCGTAGCATGGCTTAGGTATCAGGACATTACAGCTGAGATGGTATCAGAGCCTAGGTTGATGATCTTTAGGGACTTAAGTTTGGATTTATAGAGAATATATTTATGATCTTTAGGGACTTAAGTTTGGATCTATAGAGAATAGGTTGTTGATCCTGAAGAGCTTAGGTAATGATTCTTAAAACTAAGTGATGATCGATAGACATAAGTTTCAAACAGTAGAGCATAAGATATGATCTTTAGAGAAATTAAGTTTTTGATGTATAAGATGGTGAGACATGAAGAGAGTGGCAAAATATGGGAGGATTATTTAATTATTTCTTATATTATTATTTTACTTATCTTCTTTTACTTGCTAAGTTATATATATGAGTAAACATTATGCATAGTGGTATATGTGTATATATCTACACACCATGACACTAACATGGACCGATATTAACTTCAATACATCTAGTTATCTCTTCTTAAACAGAATACCTCCAAGAAGAATTACTGAATTAGGAGCTGGAAGGAGTGCTGAACGTGATAACCCGAATGAGGAGGAAATCCAAAATCAACAGCCACAAGGGGAAAGGGTTTAGATGGCTAAAGAGACAATTTAGCTACTTCATACCGTAAATCACTTGGTGGGACAGTTAACACAACAACAACAAGCCTCCAATGTCTTATAGCAAAGAAATGTCAATGAACCGATAAACTTTGATAGGTTCATTAGGGTAACTAAAGAATTCAACCCAAGAGTAGATGACCTAATTTAAGCTAAATATTGGGTGTAGGAAATAGAGAAAACCTTTGTTGTCTTTTAGATACCAGAAGATAGGAAGGTCAACTATGCTGCATTCATGCTAAAGGGAACTACGGCAAAATGGTGGGCCTTAATTCCCAAACTTGTAGGAGAATGCATAAATTGGATTGTGTTTAAGGAGCTATTTTATCAAAGGTACATCTCTAGCAGTTTTAGAGACAAGATGGAAAATGAATACTACAACTGTAAGTAAGGAGATCAAATAGTTGAAGAATATGAGGCAGAGCTAAACTACCTCATCTAATTCCTTCTTGAGAATGTGCATAACAATGGTAAGTCCCAAGCTAGGCGGTTTCTAAGAGGCTTGGATTTAGACCTACAAATTGTAGTGGGGGGCTTTCAACTAAATAGCTATGTTGAGATGGTTGATAAGGCCAAATACCTTGAGTAAAACAAAAAGAGTATTGAAGAACAAATGAGCCGTAGAGCAGCAATAGCTCTGGGAAAAAGAGCTGCCTTAAGTGGAATGGGGTAAGACAAGGGCAAATGACACCATGGGCAGTAAGGTGGAACATAGAGTATTGTAGCTCCTCCTTCACAAATCAGACAAGTTCCTTTGACACTTCTTATAGCAAGCCCACTTGTTAAATGTACTAGATGCTATGGGGCTCATGAGTTGAGAGAGTGCAAATAGTTAGAGGGGGCATGTGTCTCCTGTGCAAAGACTGGACATATTAGTAGACACTGCATGGAGCGGTCGGTTTCCCTAATTTTCTATCATATGTGCAATCAAAGGGGATATAAAGTAGTAAACTATCCTTAAGGACAAGTAAGAAATTAGGCTAGCTTAGTCCAATAAGCAACCAAACCTTTAGTGAGAGGATAGGGTGGTAGACCATAGGTAGAGAGTCCTAGATAAAGAGTTCCTACTAGGGTATTTGCTATCCACCACCAGCAGCATCAAGACTTCCCTGATGTAAACAACATTGCGGGTATGCTTCCAGTACACTCCTGCAATACATATGTACTGTTTGATATCGGTGCATTTGTATCCTATGTGTTTGAGAATTTTGTGTATGCATGTGCATTAGATATTGAGAACATAAATGATTTTCTAGCTGTTAGTACTCCTTTAGGAGTAGGAGGAAGGATAAGTAGAATATGCAGAGGAGTGAGAATAGAAATACAGGGTAGGGTGATGCTAGTAGATCTTCTAATATTGGAGATGGTAGAGTTTGACATTATTTTAGGTGTCAACTAGCTGTCAAGATATCATACCACCATGAATTGTCACAATATGGTGGTGCAGTTTAATATACCAAGGGAAGTGTACTTTGAATATAAGTTAGAAGTGTAAAGACCTACTAGATTACCTACTTATGAGATGTGGGGAAAGAATGTATATTGAAGCTAGTGAAGAAGCCACGATGGAAATGGTAGCTATAGTGAAGGAATTTCTAAAAGTGTTTCCAGAAGACCTTATTGGTTTACCCCCAGTCAGAGAGATTGAATTTAACATTGACTTGGTATATGGTACGGTACCCATATCAAAACCAACCTATAGGATGGCACTAGTAGAATTGGAAGAACTAAGGAAATAGTTACAAGAGCTATAGGATAAGGGTTTCATAAGATCTGGTGTCTCTCCTTAGGGTACATTAGTCTTGTTTGTGAAGAAGAAAGATGGAATAATGAGATTCTGTATAGACTACAAAGAGTTAAATAAGGTCACTATCAAGAACAAATATCCTCTTCTCAAGACAAATGACCTGTTTGACCAACTGTAGGGAGCTTAGGTGTTCTCAAAAGTAGACCCGAGATTAGGCTACCATTAGCTAAGGATTAAAGAAGGAGATATTTAGAAGACAACATTCAAGACTAGTATTATGGGCACTATCGGTTTTTGGTGATGCCCTTTAGACTAACGAATGCAGTAGTTACATTCATGGACTTAATGAACAATGTATTCAAGGTTTTTCTGGATAAGTTTATAATCTTCTTCATAGATGAATCCTGATATACTCCAAAAGTACTGAAGAGCATGAAGAGCACTTAAGGCTACTATTGGGTAGGTTATAAGAAGAAAAGTTGTATGCTAAGTTCAATAAATGTGAATTTTGGCTAGAACAAGTAGTTTTCCTAGGTCATGTAGTTAATAAAGATGGGATATTTACAGACCATGAAAAGGTGAGAGTAGTAGTGGATTGGTATAGACTGAAGACAGTTATAAAGGTAAGAAGCTTCCTAAGTCTGGTAGGTTACTATAGGAGATTTGTAGAAAGATTTCCAAAATAGCAACTCCTCTCACTAGACTGACATAGAAGAATGTGAGATTCGAATGGGATGACAGATGTGAAGCTAGCTTTCAGATGCTTAAAGAGAAACTTGTGTCAATGCCATTTTTAACATTGCCCAAGAGTGGAGAAGAGTTTACAGTATATAATGATGCCTTAGTTCAAGGGTTGGGATGTGTGTTGATGCAAGGTGGCCAAGTAATAGCTTATGCATCTCGCCAACTGAAGCCTTATGAGAAGAACCACCTAACTCATGACTTAAAGTTAGTAGCTGTAGTACTAGCCTTGAAGCTATGGAGGCATTACTTATATGGAGAAAGGTATAAAATCTTCATTGACCACAGAAGCTTGAAATACATATTTACACAAAAGTGCTGAGCATGAGGTAAAGGAGATGGTTGGAACTGATCAATGGTTATGACCAAGAGATACAATACCATCCAAGAAAGGCTAATGTAGTGGTAGATGCCCTTAGTAGAAATAAATAGGGTAATATAGCCACTTTCATCACTTCGTAGAAAGAGCTATTAGAAGACATGCACAAATTAGAACTAGAGATCTTAACATAAGAAGTGAGAGTAAAAATGGCTACTTTAAGAATACAGCCAACCATAATGGACATAATAAAAGTTGGTCAGATAGAAGATAAAAACATTCAAGAGATCAAGAGCAGTTCAACTTAGATGCAGAAGGGATCTTGAAATATAAAATGAGACTATGTGTGCTAAAGGATGCAAAATTGAAAAGAGAGATAATGAAGGAAGTACATTACTCAACCTACACAGTACACCTTGGAAACACTAAAATGTACAAGTGAAGAGTCATTACTAGTGGAAAAACATGAAGAGAGAGATAGCTAAGTATGTAGCCAGATGCTTTACATGCCAAAAGATCAGAATAGAGCATAAGAGACTAGTTAGAGAATTACATCCTCTTCTAGTACCAGAATGGAAATGGGAGCATGTGACATTAGACTTTACTACAGCCCTCTCGCATACCAAGGAGAAACGGGATGCATTTTGGGTAATAGTGGATAGGTTAACCAAGTCGGCTCATTTTCTACCTATCAGAGTGGGATACAAATTAGAGAAACTAGCTCAAATATACATACAACAGATAGTTAGATTGCATGGAGTGCTAGTGACCATCACTTCTAATAAAGACACTAGGTTTGTAAGTAGATTTTGGAGTAGCTTACATAAAGCATTGGGCACCAAACTGCAATTTAGCATAGCATTCCACCTTCAGACAGATGGTTAGTCTGAGAGGACTATACAGATATTGGAAGATTTGCTCAAAGCATGTACATTGAATCTTAGAGTTAATTAGAATGTGCACATATCTTTGATGGAGTTTGCCTATAATAACAGTTATCAAGCAACCATCCTGATGGCTTTGTATGAAGCTCTTTATAGAAGAAGGTGCAGAGCCCCACTACACTAGGATGAAGTGGGAGAAAGATATATAATAAGGCTAGAATTAGTACAGGAGGTAGTGGAAAAGGTGAAACCGATTAGGTAGAGAATATAGATAGCCTAATCTTGACAAAAGAGCTATGTAGACAGGAGAAGACGCCCTTTAGAATTTCAAGTGGGAGATAAGGTGTTGTTGAGGATTTCTCCAACAAAAGGAGTAATTAGATTCGAATTGAGAGGAAAGCTAAACCCAAGGTATGTAAGCTTATTTAAGATCTTAGAAAGAATAGGTACAGTGGTTTACAAGTTAGCTCTTCTACCAAGTTTGGCTGGAGTGCATGATTTATTCCATGCATCCATGCTGAGGAAGTATGTACTTAACTTGGATTAGATAGTAGCTTTGGAACCACTAAATGTGCAGCCAAACCTATTGTCTGTGGAAAGGCCAATCAGAATTTTGGATACTAAGGAGCTAGCAATAAGATGGAGAACATTCCCCTATGTTAAAGTATAATGGATAAATCAGATAGAAAGGGAAGTGGCATGGGAACTAGAAGAAGAAATGAGAAAGAAGTATCTAAAACTCTTTTATAATTAAGCACTTTCGAGGACAAAAGTTTTTGTAAGGGGAGGAGAATATAAATACTCGGATTAATGAAATTAATGAATATATAATATAACATAAAGCTAAGGTTAAGAGAGGAATTTCTATAAAGCATGGGGGCAAAATAGACTTTTCCCTATAGGAGTGTCTAAGCTCCAATTTAACTTAGCATCCTTTTCTTTTATTAATTTACACAGTAACTAACAAAGAACTCTTTGGAGTCTCTAAAACCTAAAGGCAACCTAATAAACCATAGGAACAAATACGAGTAAATTAGGTAAGAGTTAAATGAATCCATGGTTATTATATTTGAAGAATGGAAATTTAATTATATTAAATTATCTTGTTCATCCAGAATTTGAATCAAGGAACGAAACATAACAAGCACAAAAATCAGCGGACCAAGGATTTGATTCATGGAAAATTAGAAGTAAGTATACTAATCTATGTAATCTAATTAGAAATTCCATGTTTTAGGGTTAATTTAAATCTAGGAGCAATAGATATAGAATTACGATGAATTAATAAGAGGGAAATTAAGGTTTTCAAAGGCATACCGAGAGATACATGACCTTTCTATATGGCCATGTTTCGATCATATTAAACTCATATTTCACAAAGAGATACACAACCTCCCAACATGACCGTGTCTTGCTCGTGTTAAACATAAACCTTACAGAAAGATACACGGCCTCCTAACACAGTCGTGTCTCACCCGTGTTAAACCCAAAACTTATAAAATGGTACACGACCTTTGATATGGTTGTGTATTATCTCGTATTGAGCTACACGGCCTCTAACATGGTCATGTTGAGTGAAACATAACTTAATTCTATATTTATTTAAATTTTAGTTAAATTAATTTCTACATAATCTAGATAGTTAGTAAGACCTTAGATAACCTAACAGATTAAAATAAATTTAGGGATTATTCTATTCTTAGATTAGTATTAAGAAGAATGTATTGATGTTGTATAAATTCAGCTTAAGTTCAGGACCAGACGTGCTTAAGGTTGGGATTCAAGGTACGTGTAACTTATGTGTTGTGCCATGTTCATTTAAGTTAATATAATTATTGAAATTGATTAAGTTGAATGATTTAGCTTAAGTGTTTAATTTGTTGTTGTATGTGCTTGGCTCGACCTAGGAGCCCATAATGGTAGATTCTTAGGGAGCACCCTAATGATCTTTGTGTGATGTTGTCCTTAATGGAGTCATGCTTGGAAATGATGTAGGCGGAATGTTAGATTAAGTGGCTTAAGTGTATCATGGGTGTGGGACCTTTAGTGGCAATCTCCATCATTAAGTTTAAGTGGTTTAAGTGTGTCATAGGTATAGGGCCTATAGTGGTAGTTCCCATCATTAAGTTTAAGTGGTTTAAGGGATCATGGGTATGGGGTTAGTAGTGGCAGTTTCCATCACCAATTCATGTTCCAATTTGTTAAGTGTGTTAGGAGAGTCATGAGTACCCTATTGTTGCTTGTGGACTTAAGTCGTATCATGAAATGGTTGCTTGTGTTTAAGTACTTCATAATGCACGTGATACTTGTTTATGTTTGTTCATGCATGTATGCTTGTATTATACGTACTAGGCGTTAGCTCACCTTTCGAGGGATATTTCTTTTAGATGCAGGTATTAAGGGATATGATAATCTAGAAAATAACTTGGGATTGGGTGAACTACATAGAGAAGAAGAAGATGGTTATCATTACACTATGGAGGTTAGAAATTAGAAAGAATTCTATTATTGAGATGTAATAGTTAGTAGTATCTAGAGAATATTAATTTAGAATTTTATAGACTTTTGTTGCATTAGATGTTGAATTTTGAATTCATGAAATTACTTTTGAAGTTTATGGGATGGATTAAATGTCTTTATATAGGAATTACAGGACAAAGAGGTATTAGAGTAGATTAGAGCCTTAATGCATTCTTATGTGATAAGGACACATGGCGAGCTATAGCACGGCCTGAGTTTTGAGGCATTACAGATAATATATATATGCTCGAGGGTGTGAGTAACCTTTAGTGGTTGTATCATTAGATGGAGCCCTAATCAAAGAATGGCATTTCTCACTACGTGATAGTTTCCAAAGGTTAGGAGAGATTATAGATGAATAATCAATCACCTTCATATGGTCTCCCTATGACATCATGTGATGCAAATGGCTTTCTCCATGTAATCAGGCAATGCATGTCCAGTTTTTATTTTCTTTTTTTTTATTATTTTATATTATCATTATTATATTCTTATTTTACAAAGATACTAAGAAAATCCCTAAAGGTATAATGCTAAGTTACTTATCATTACCTTTCATATTTATTATTATTGTTATTATTACTTTTTATTACATTTTTATTATGTGTTTTTTTTTTTAAATTCATTTCTTTGTTCTTTTTCTAAAAAAGTAAAATAGCAAAACAAACAAGAAATGATAATAACATTTATACAAAGAAAAAGGAGATGAACTTTGGTATGAGTGGGACTGGGTTAGAATGCATAGTCAAGTTAGTGAATTAGGTTTGGTTGGATTTGGTCTAGTTGGTCTAAAATCGCGTAGGTCACATATTGGTAGACCTCTATGTTGTGTTATAGCGTTCATCGAAGGTAGGGAAGAGGTTAGTTAACCTCGCCTTGTTGTAGGGAGTCAGATGGTGGTGATGAGTGCACAATAGCTCATAGAGTTATAGGTCACTAAAGTAGGGTGGTTGATGGTAGCATTTAAGTATCGATATTAGTGGCATCTAAGAGTGATCTATGACTAGTGAGAGGTGGTTTTGGGTCATTGGGCTGATGCTAAGGTGGTTAATGGTGGGGTTTGGGTTCGATTGGGGCTCCTTTTGATTGAAAAGCTAGAGAGATTGCATCACTAGAAAAACGTTTAGAGAGAGATGTAAACTTGGGAGAAATGAGAAAGAATTGTGTCGATTTTTTTTGTGTTTTTTGTGCTTAACATGTTGCTTTTTATAGGGAAACAAGATTTGTGCATTTAAATAAGTTAGAAAGTTGAAAGTTGAAGCCTTAAATAGGAGTGCCTTCCTTACTTAATTCGATTCCACATTCACTTGTTTGATTTGATTCTAAAAGTTATGGTTTTTAGAGTCGAGTCCTTTAGTTTTTCATGTGCTTGATTTATACAAAAAGTGGAAGAAACAAGGTAGAATTTGAGCTTTCTAGGTCCTCCAATGGCAAGCATCTAGAGTTTGAAGACAACATGTCCTGTGTGCGTTATTAACCAGACTCGGTATGCCATATCTTGTTCACTTTCGTGTGAACCTTTTTATTTATTTATTTATTTTAATTTTTTATGTACTTCTTTTTTCTTTTTCTTTTCATTTTTTATTATTATTTAAAAACGAAAATAAAAACATAAAGGATGAAAAGAACAAAATGCTAAAAACTACTTTTGATGCTGGTAGGTTTCAAAACTGTACCTTAAATCTAAACATGCATATGTGACAAACTTTATGTTTGCTAAACTAATTGGCCCATTTGATGAGGTGGAGATACTAGCAAATAGGTACATAATGAAATGGGACAAAAATAACTTAGTCGCGATTTCTTGATTTTTGGACCTTATTTTAAAGGAAATGAGCTAAGTCGAAGAAGTTAGTACCTTTGGTACTAAGCTATGCTGTTTTTAGGGTAAATTCCTTCATTTAGTCCCTCAAATAGATAAATTTGCTATTTTTAGTAATTTTTGGATTACTTATAACTTTTTATAGATACCTCTATTTTAAGTTTTGTTTGTGGCATTGTATTTGTCTTTTAATTTACTTCGTGTCCTTAAGTTTTAGGTAATTCTATTTTTGATAGTTTTTAGGTGTTTCTATTTTTGGAAAATTTTTATGTTCTATATTTGGCAGCTTTGTGTTTGCTATTATTTTTATGCCCTAGGGCAATGAGACAGATTATTCATTGAGTATTATCAAAATTTGGAGCTGTCTTTGCTCTATTTCCTTCCCAAACTCTTGAATTTCAAATAATTGTCAAGTTTGGATGCTAAATACCTAGGAATTCATATAATTAATTGGTATTTGAAGATCACACTCTAGGTATTTGCAGAATCAACGGTTTGTGATAAACCTAATCCATTTTTTATGTTATATATGCCATGTTAGTTGGTATCAAAGTTGTGGTCGCTCTTGGTAACAATGGCACCCTATAGACAAGCCAATCAATGTCGTGTTGCAATGGACGAGATCTACAATCACGATGATCTAGATTGAAGGATTAGATAGATGATTGATGAGCGATTGGATGTAGCATTTGAATGTCATTTAGACATGGTTGTGGATCGATTAGCGGAAAGAATGGGTACGTTGATGGGTAATTAGAATTAGAACATCAATAACCCTAGATGTATGAGAAACCTTAATACGATGCTAAATGTTGAAGAGGGTTGAAGAGGCAATGGATGACTCCTCTTCTATTGAAGAGGATGAATTGTATGATGTAGTGCCACATAGGCGTGGTAGGCTTTGTGTAGAGGGAGACTAAAGGCGTTGCGAGCTAGGAATGTGAACAGAGATACCGAAGTTTCATGGAAGCCTCTAATTAAAAGAATTCTTGGATTGCTTGACCATAGTTGAGGAGACCTTAGATTTCAAAGGAGTTCTTGAGGATAAATGGGTGCAATTAGTAGCAACCAGATTGGGTGATAGGGCTACAAGATGGTGGTAGCAATTAAATTTGACTCGAAGTAGGTTAGAAAAGTAAAAAATTGCATCGTGGGAAAAGATGAAGAAACACTTGCGAGCAGCATTTTTGCCTTATAATTTCTAGCACATAATGTATAGGTCAATAGATGATGACACTTCTCAATTTTACTAGTTGATAGTAAGGAATGAACTTCAAGAAATGGATGATTAGTTGGTTGTTAGATATATTGGGGGTTTGAGAATGTTGATTCAAAATACAGTCAATTTATTTAACCCTATTAGTGTATCAACAATGCACTGGAGGGTGTTGATTGTTAAGAAACTGTAGAGGCATTCTGGGAATAGTGAGTTTAGTAGTGGTGTAACGTATAGTGGAGGTGGTAGTAGCAGTAGTGGTGTAAATCACATGAGAGGTGGAACCTCAAGTAATGACACTACTAGGCATTTTAATAAGCCTAGCACTAGTGGCCCTAGCGCTAGTAGAGTGAAGTGCTTCAAGTGTGAGGCTAGTCACAAGCAGTCTAAATGTAGGAAGATGGAGAAGAAGGTACTCTTTGTTGAGAATGAAGAGGAGGAGGATGATGAACTTGTGTTTGAAGCAGTGGGTAATGGAGGACTTATCTTTGATACCGAATAAATTGAGGAAGACCTTGTGACGGGAGGAGGTAAAGAAAATTTAGTAGTTATAAGATCTTGTATGGCTCTTAAGGCAATAGAGGAAGAGTGGCTCTAGAACAATATTTTCCAATCCATTTGTACTATTCTGGGCAAAGTATGTTGATTCATGACCGACTCGAGGAGCTGAGAGAACATTGTGTCCATAGAAGCCATGCAAAAGTTAGGCATTAAGGCAAAATAGCACCCAAAACCTTACAGGTTAGCTTGGCTAAAAAAAGGTGGTGAGGCAAGTGTCTCTAAACGAGCACTAGTTACATTTTCCATTGGTTTTAAATATAAGGACTTTATATAGTGTGATCTTGTGATGATGGATGCTTGTCATTTGTTGTTGGGGAGGCTATAGCAATTTGATAGGGGTGTGACTCATGATGGAAGAGCTAACACTTATTGTTTTGTATGTGAGGGTGTGAAGATCATGTTGGCTCCTAATAGAGACACTATCGAGTCTAAATTTATCAAGCAAGGTAATAGCTTCAACATGCTATATTTAACTAAGTTTGAGGAAGTGTTACAGGATCTTGAAGTTGTCTTGGCTCTAGTGGGTAAGGAGATTGAAAGGGAAGTTGAAGTACCAAAAGTGGCGGTTTTAGTTGTAGAGGAGTTCCCAGATGTATATCTTAATGAATTGCTGGATGGGTTACCACCACTGCATGACATCTAACACCAGATTGATCTTGAGCTTGGTGTAGCCCTTCTTAACAGACCACATTCTTGAATGAGCCCTATAGAACATGAAGAGTTAAGGACGTAGGTTGAAGAATTTCTTGTGAAGGCTTTTATTTGGGAGAGTTTAAGTCTGTGTGCAGTTCTGACTCTTTTAACTCCTAAGAAGGATGGCACCTAGTGTACGTGTATGGATAGCTAGGTCATCAATAAGATTACTATTAGGTATCATTTTCCTATTCCTCGCTTGGATGATTTACTTGACCAGTTAAGTGGTGCTAAGGTATTCTCGAAGTTGGACTTGAAGAGTGGATGTCATTGGATTTGTATTTGAGTTGGTGATGAGTGGAAGACAGCCTTCAAGACATGAGAACACTTGTATGAGTGGCTGGTTATGCCATTTGGATTGTCTAATGCACCTAACTCATTTATGAGAGTGATGAATTAGGTTTTGAGGCCATTCATTGGCAAGTGTATTGTATAATTTGACGACATACTGATTTATAGTGTTAATCTAGAGCAACATCTTAAACACTTGCAGGATGTTCTTAATGTGTTATGCAAGGAAAATTTCTACGTTGCCTTGAAAAAGTTTGTATTCATGACCATTGAGGTACTTTCCCTTGGCTACATAATTTCTGTTGATGGTTTGCAAGTTGATAAGTCTAAAGTAAAAGTAGTTAGGTAGTGGCCTAGACCTACTACACTGATTGAAGTTTGAGGCTTCCATGGCCTGGCATCATTTTATAGGTGACTCATACCCCATTTTAGCAATATTATGGCTCCCATCACTGACAGTATGAAGGGTGGGAAATTTTTGTGGATTGATGAACCAGAGAGGGCTTTTGAGCAGATTAAGGTGCGTCTTACTATAGCCATAATTCTAGTGTTGCTAGATTTTCAACAACCTTTTGAGCTACATGCAGATGCCTTTAAAGTGGGGATTAGAGCTGTTTTGAGCCAGAACAATAAATCGATAACTTATTTTAGCAAGAATCTAATAGGGTGAAGTTGCGATATAATACATATGTTGTGGAGTTCTATGTTGTGGTGTAAGCTGTGAAGCACTGGTGCCATTATTTGTTTCATAGAGAATTCATCTTATATACTGACCATGAAGCTTTAAAGCACTTGCATAGTTAGGATAAAGTGTTATCTTGACATGCTTCATGGGTAGCTTATCTGGAGCGTTTCACTTTTGTCATGAAATAGAAGAGTAGTGTCACAAATCGGGTTGTTGATGCACTGAGTAGACATATGACTCTTCTAAGCAGAATGCAAGTGGAGGTACCTAGTTTTAATTCATTTGTTGAGTTACTTAAAGGTCATCCCTATTTTTCTGTTATTTTAGCAAGAATTAGAGTTGGTGACAAAACATAATATTTGTTGCAAGATGGGTTTTTATTCAGGGGTAATCGGCTGTATATTCCAAACTGTAGTTCGAGGGACTAAATTATTCATGAATTGCATGGTGAAGGTCATGTGAGATGAGACAGGACTTTGCAATTGGTGCATGCATCTTATTTTTAGCTAACTATTAGTAAGGAAGTGGAGAAGTATGTACAGAGGTGTAGAGTTTGCCAAGTGTCCAAAGGAATAGCTATGAATGTAGGATTATATATGCCACTTCCCATTCCTTTGCATCCTTAAATTGATATTAGCATGGATTTTGTTCAAGGGTTACCGTGGACTTAGCAAGGTAATGACTCTATCTTTGTAGTAGTTGATAGATTTTCTAAGATGGTACATTTTATTCCTTATAAGAAGACCATAGATGCAGCCTATATCGCACAGTTACACTTTAGGGAAGTTTATAGGTTACATGGGTTGCCTAGAACCATTGTGTTTGATAGGGATACATGGTTTCTCAACCATTTTTAGTGAAGTTTATGGAGATGGTCAACATTCAGTTGAATTTTAGTAGTACCTATCACCTACAAATAGATGAGTAAATTGAGGTAGTAAATAGATCCCTAAGAAATTTATTAAGAAGTTTAGTGGTGGAACATGTGAAGAGTTGGGATCAAAAGCTGAGTTAGGTAGAGTTTACACATAATCATGTAGTCAACTGTAGTACAGGGTTTAGTCCATTCCAGGTGGTTTACTCTATTGTTCCTAGAAGTCCACTTGATTTGCTACCATTTCCAAATAGGATCAGGATTCATGGGAAGGCAGAAGACTTTGTCCATAGCTTGCAGGAGATTCATAAGACTGTTCAAAACAATTTACAAAAGGTTACGGATAAATATAAGGAAGTTGCTGATAGAAAAAGGCGGCATGTGGAGTTTGACATGGGAGATTATACTTGGGTTGTCTTTACTAAGGATATATTTTCTACTAGTGAGTACAACAAACTATCAGCTAAGAAGATTAGGCCAATGAAGATCATAGAGAAGATCAACCTAAATGTATACAAGTGGAAGTTACCTAGCCACATTCGAACTGTAGATGTATTTAATGTGACACATCTTATTCCCTACACTGGAGATAGTTTAGATGAAGACAATTTGAGGGCGAATTCTATCTACCCTAAGGAGAATGATGAGGTGGAGGTACTAGCAAATAGGTATATAGCAAAATGGGACAAAACTAGGTTAATCACAATTTTTTTATTTCTAGATCGTATTTTGAAGGAAACAAGCTAACTTAAAGAAGTTAGCATTGGTGGTGCTAAGCTATGTTGTTTTTAAGGCAAATTCCTTCATTTAGTCTCTTAAATAGACAAATTTGCTATTTTTGATAATTTTTATATTACTTATAATTTTTTATAAACACCTCTGTTTTAAGTTTTGTTTGTGGCGTTATATATATATTTTTAATTTACTTCGTGTCTTTAAATTTTAGACATTTCTATTTTTGGCCGTTTTTAGGTGTTTCTATTTTTGGAAAAATTTTATATTTTATTTTTGGTAGCTTTGTGCTTACTATTATTTTTATGCCCTAAGGTAATGAGACAAATTATTCATTGAGTATTATCAAATTTTGGAGCCGCTTTGCTCTATTTCCTTCCCAAACTCTCGAATTTCAAATAATTGTTGAGTTTGGATGCCAAATACCTAAGAATTCATAAAATCAATTGGTATTTGAAGATTTCATTCTGGGTATTCGTAGAATCAACAATATGTGATAAACCTAATCCAATTTTTACGTTATATACGTAGTGTTACCATTCCATTATTTAGTGAATTTAAAATATATTTAAACTTTCCTAACTCATGATGGGCTAAATTAACTACGAGCTGAACCTACTAAAATTAATCCTAATTTGAATGCGATATATACATTTTTATTATATATTTATTATTATTATTTTATTTTTTTGTTATTTATTTATCATTATCTTCTTCATTATCCTACCAAAATCCTAATAGTTAAGGGAAAGGAAAAAATGGGTGTCTATAGTTATCCTTCTTTATGGTGAAGTTTGAGGAAAATTACACTATAAAGATAAAAGAGACACCATTTTCGCCTTGAGAAAGGACTGGACAGCACCATAACTGAATTTTGATCCAATAGGGATTTGTGAATTTGAGACATTGAGTGAGGAATGTGCTTTGTGAGCGAGCAACCTTTTAGGGAAACATTAAAGAAAGTACCTTTATGTGTTGATAGTGGGAAGTGTCTCTAAGGACTAACTATCCCAAATGAAAGTGTCCATTTAGATTAACTAACCATCAATGAGAAGTATCAATCTGAACTAGCAACCCTAAAAGAGGATATTTAGGAATGTGCCCCTTTGGGCTGACTAACCAACAATGGGAAGCATCTATCTAGACTTGTGATGTGCTTAAATCCAAGTATAAGCACACAAAACCAAATTGAAAGACCAATTACACAATGTCAATCAAACAAGTCCACAAATCTCAAAAATGGTGTGAAGACCAAATTTTCCAAGTCACCTTAATTTGAATGGAACAATTGCTCTGATACCAGATTATGATGTGCCTAAATTGATTAAATCCAAGCACATGAACCCAATTGAAGAACCTCTTCAAACAATCCAAAAAATGGCATGGCAACAAGTGTATTATGAACCTTAATTGTATGAACAAGTAAGCTCGGATGATCAAAAGTTGATGTGTTCAAGGGATCATAATACCAATCAATAATAACACATATATAATTGATTTTATTACAATGAAATGGGCATGAACAAGTTGTAGGTAAAATCCCAAACCTATAACCTTTAATGGCATAAACCAAATTAGAAGTACAATAAGTGGATTCCAATACGAATCAAATTCAATGGAATAATTCAATTCCACTCCTTACAATTGACATGAAAACCAAGTAATATATAAACCCTAATTTAGGCATAAATGGAACAAACAAAGATCAACCTATTATCACTAGATATTACACACTAGTAATAACAAGAAGCAACTTAGTAAAATCTTGATATTACTTACAAGATTTGCTAAGCTAACTCGCCTCAATTTCACAAGTAAAATTGATAAGAGTAGATGGCGTGAAGAGGAGGCTCCCAAGGCAACAATTTTCAGATTTCTCTAACTATTCAAAAAGTGCCTTAAAAACCCTAGTTAGCAAGTATTTATACTTGCTCCACTTAGGGTTGAAATGTTTAAACAATTACAGCTATGCCACTAAAGGGTGGCTGGTCCTAAATCCACAAATACAATCAAATAAAATATCCCAAAAGCTTACAAAATAAATGGTTCAAAAGAAAAATAACAAAACACAAAAATAGTCTTCACAAGCCAGCTCTTCAATGGAATTCATCAGTCCAGCTCATCTTCGGTTTAAGTCGGTTTGTGGATAACCCAGAAGTTGAGTCTTAGTGAGTTTATCCACTGCCCCATAATGCTCGATAAGTGTGCCTACTGTAATATACAATACATAAGTAATAGAAAAGATGTTAGTATATAAATAATTTCGGGATCGGTTTATTCCAAGAAGACCCTCATCGTCAAGATTTGAAATCCTTTGGCTCTTGCCTTAATGATAGGTCTTGTAGGATTTTGATTCCTATCAACTTGTTACCGTAAAAAGAAGATTTCTAGGAAAGTACCCATTTAGGCTAACTAACTAACAATAGAAAGCATCTATTGAGACTAGCAACCATAAAGAGAATATCTAGAAAAGTGCCCATTTGGGCTAACTAACTAACAACAAAAAATGCCTATCTAGACTAGTAATCTTAACAAGATGATATCTAGGAAAGTACCCCTTTGAGTTGACCAATTGACAATAGGAAGCATCTATCTAGACTAGTAACCCTAAATGAGGATATCTAGAATAGGGTCCATTTGGGTTGACTAACTAATAATGGGAATCGTCTATCTAAACTAGCAACCCCAAAAAAAGATATTTAGGAAAATGCCTCTTTAAGTTGACTAACCGATAATAGGAACCGTTTATCTAAACTAGCAACCATAAGAAATGATTCGTAACATGTAGAAGCATTCTATGAGTTACCTTTGTTGAAAGTGGGAAGCATTCTTATGAACTAGGGACCTTTAGGGAAATGGTTACCTTGAAAAGGGAAAGTGCTCTATGAGTTGACTAACTAAAAGTGGAGAGTGTTCCTATGAACTAGTGATCCCTAGGGAATTGAGAAAGAGTAGCTATCAATGAGTTAGCTAAACTTAAGTTGGGTAATGTCTTTATGAGTTAACAATTTGAGAAGGACCAATGCTTTATGAGCTGGCTATCAAAAGTATTGGATAGCGCTCTATGGGTTGACTATGACCTAGATGGAATCATGTTTTAATAAGCTAACATTTCCATGGGAGAAATACTTTAAACATAGGAAGATGCCTTTTGAGCTAACCCTCTTAAGGTGGAGAAGTAAACCCGTAAACCTAAATGATCTACATTTTGTTTTTCTCTTTTCTCAAATTTTAGATTCACTTTATTCATTTGTCATTATCCTTCTTTTGGAAATCCCAATAGCATTCAAGTGGAGGGCTTATTGCCCGGTTTAGTGGATAGTAACTAAACAACAGACTTTGTTAAAAGTCCATCATTCACTTAAATTCTTCCACTTAAACTAAGTGATATGCCGAGATTGACTCTTGGGTTGCTCTATGCTCTTTATTTGAAGGGCTCGTGTCTTTTCTATCTTTTGTAACATCCAACTTTCTTTTAAGTCCACCTGAATTCTCCTATTTAGCTTTCATGATTGGTTTTTAACCTGAAATAGAAAATAACCCTTCCTGTCGAAGAGAATAAAATGATGAAAGAGTATTTAAAATTTTTTATCATTCATCATCATTATTTTCCTTATTGTTTGTTCTCTTGTATTTGATTTTATGAATTGAAATAGGGATAAAAAGAAAGTCATCATGGAATGTAGGCTTATGTAACGGCAATTGGAGATATCTACTTTGCTTGCAAAGGATGAAAATTGAACCATAAAAGATAACAAGGATTATAGCATTTTTGTAGAATATTGGTAAAATTCCATTAATTTTTCATGTATAGTACATTTTTATTACATTAGCATTCACTGGGTCCTTTAAATTTGAACCATCCATTTATGACAAAATTATGCCCCTCTTAACAACACCTTCTTTACAATATATGAACCTACATAATTCAGAGTAAATTTCCCCTTGAGGTTTTGTGCATTTTGGAGAACCTTCCTCGATACTAGATTAGCTTCTTTGAAACTTTGAGGTCATATTTTCTTATTGAAAGCTTGAGCCATCATTCTCTATTAGTAGCATTAGTCATGACATAGTGCTATCAACCTCTTTTCATTAATAAAATTTAATTAGTTAATCCTCTTGTTCACCTAATCAGCTTCATTCAGTTGTGTCTCTGATAACACTCTAAAGGATAGTATTTCTACTTCAATTGGTAACACCACCTCAGTACCATACACCAATGAATAAGGAGTCATTTCTATTGATGTTTTATCGGAGGTTAGATATGCCATGAGTGCAAATGGTAGCTTCTCATATCAATCCTTATATGTAACAACCATCTTCTCAGTGGTATGCTTGATGTTCTTGTTGGTTGCCTCTACAACTTTGTTCATTTAAGGTCGACATAGAGTCAAATTTCTATGGTGAATTATGAACCACTAGTAAAATTCTGCCATCATTTTGTTATTGAAGTTTGTGCCATTTGTCTATAATGATCGACTCAGGAGATCTATATTGAGCAATAATATCCCTCTTAATAAACTTGACTACAACTCTTTTAGTGACATCAACGTAAGAAGAAGCCTCAATCCATTTAGTGAAGTAATCAATTGCTACTAAAATAAATCAGTATCCATTTGAGGCTCTTAGAGTGATTAGCCCAACTATATCTATTCCCCACATAGAGAAAGGCTAAGGTGCAGATAATGTATGCAACACTTGGGGAGGGCATTGATTTTGTTGGCATATATCTAACACATGTGATAGTGTCTCATATGCTTGATGTAGTTGGCTTCCATAATTAGCCAATAGTATCCCATTCTCATAATCTTTTGGGCAAGCATATAGCCATTCATGTAAAGACCACACACTTCATGTACTTCTTTCATTATGGTGTTTGCTTCACTTTCATCCATAGATCTTGATAGTGTTATGTCGAATGATCTTCTATACAAAGTGGGTCTACTAAGAAGGAAGTGACTTGCTAGTTTCCTAAATGTCTTTTGATCCTTTTATTAGCAATTTTAGGAAATTTGCTATCTTGAAGGAGCGTCTTAATATCTTGATACCAAGGTTTCTTATCTTGCATTCCCTCAACTATCAAACAAAAGGCTGACTTTTCTCTGACCTTAATCTTGAGCGGTTGGATTTCTACCTTATTTGAAATTTGGACCATTAATGCTAATGTGGCTAGGGCATTAACAAACTCATTCTAAGTTGTTATTTCTTCAAATTTCTTCATTAACTCTGATAAGTGTTGATAGTAAGGTACCAATTTATGGTCTTTTGTCTTATATTCTCCCTAAGTTTGGCAAATAATGAGTGAGGAGTCTCCATACACCTCTAATTTGTGTATTCCCATCTTTAGAGCTATCTTGAGGCCCATGATACACACTTTGTATGCGACGACGCTATTAGTATATGGAAACATGAGTCTTGTTGCTTTGGGGAATTGAGTACCTTTAGAGAACACCTACATTGCTCCTATTCCACAACTAAAGACATTAGCAGCCCCATCAAAGTACATCTTCCATTTGGGAGCTTTTATCATCTTTAACTCTTCATTATATTCACTTTTAGCTACCAATATACTCTCATGTGGAAACTAGGCTTGCAATTATTGGGATGTTCCCTCAAGTAGATGTTTTGCTAATTGATTTGCCAAAGCTTGCCCTTTCATCAAACTCTAGTTCATGTATTTAATATTGAAATCGGACAACAACATCTACCACTTTGATATTTTACCGATCAAAGCTAGTTTTTTTATTAAATACTTCAAGGGATTATGTTTTATCAAGAGTTCAATAGGATAGTACAATGTGTATTGTTTATGTCGATGTATGACCTAAACCAACGCATAGAATGCCTTTTCTAACTCAAAGTATTTCTATTCCCCTTTAGTAAATTTCTTGCTTAGGTAATATATGGCTTACTCTCTCCCTCTTTCATCTTTTTACTCGAGTGTATGTCCGATGGATTTAGAGAGTATTGTGAGATATAGAAACAATGGTCTTCTAGGTTTTGAAGTAATCGTCCTTGTACTCCTCATCCCAATTCACAATGATACTCTTCTTCATTAGCTTGAGTGGGGGATGAAACTTATCTATGAGTTGTAATGTGAACCGAACTATATAATTTAATTGTCTTAACAATCCTCTGACTTCCTTGAGTGTGCATAGGAATGTCATCTCTAGTGTTACTTTAATTTTGTCTAGATTTACCTCAATGCTCTTATGACTTACTATAAAATCTAGTAGCTTACTAGATGTAACACCAAAAGTACACCTATTCCTTAACTTGTTGAACAATCTCTTCAGGATATCTACATGATTTTCCATTTTTTTTTAAATTTTACAATCATATTATCAAGATATACTGGAACTTCTTGATGCATCATGTCATAAAGTAAGGCAACCATTGCTCTTTGGTATATTACCCTAGAATTTTTAAGGCCAAAGGACATAACCTTATAGCAAAAAGTCCCCAAAAATTGAAGGTTATATTGGTTTTATCTTCTACCATTTTGATTTGGTTATAACCCAAGAAGCCATCTATAAAAGAGAAGAGACGATTCCTAGCTATGTTATCTACCAAGATATCTATATAGGGTAAAGGGAAGTTATCCTTAAATGTTGCTTGATTTAGGTTCCAAAAATCTACACATACTTATACCTTTCCATTCTTCCTTATAATTAGGATTATATTGGCTAGCCATTCAGGATAATTTAAGACTTCAATAAACCTAACTTCAAGTAGTTTCTTAACTTCTTGTTTGATTTTCAATAAGATGTCTTGTTGGAATAATCTCAACTTTAGTCTCTTGGATTTAATATCTTCTCACATGGGCACCCTATGAAAAATTGAAGGATCTAACCTAAGCTTATCCTCATAAGACCATGTAAACACATCAAGATATTCAAATAGTAGCTTGGTTAACTCTTTTTTTCTACCCATTATCCAAATGGTCTCCAATGAGGTTTTTGGGATTTTCTTTAGTTCCTAGGCTGACCACTTCATTCGATTCATCAATGGAGATCCTATCTTGTTCATATCTTTGTCAACTTTCCTCTATTTCTCTATGGTCATCAATATCATCCCTGATGACTAACCTAGTAAGGTTAGGGGTGATATCAATATTTTCATTCTCTACTAGTGTGAGATATTCTTAGTGTTCATTCAAGGTGTGAGATTTGGATATGTATATAAAGCAACAAAAATACATGAGTAAGAGTAAAGGGAGAATAAAATTAGAAGAAGGTAAACTGAAATTGAATTGATTTATTGTGAGCTCTCTTAAAAGTATAATGATGAAATATAAAATTAAGGAAATAGTAAAACATGGTTCATCCTTACTTTAAAGTAGATCTATTGCTATTTAGAGGAAAGGGGAACCACTTGTTCAAAGTTTAGATTGGTCTGGAGCCATGGGCTATGCCCACTAATTCTGTTTGTTGACTATTGTTGGTGGACTTACTAGAGTTTCCTTCTTTTGTTGAATCTAGCATTTAAATGTCAGCAGGATGTGGGAATGTTTCTTTAATTGGTGGAAAGGAGATTGGGGTATGGTATAACCTATCACCTTTCCTTCCCATTGCATACTTTATCTAAAGCTCTTCCACTAGGATTAAAACATAACCTAGTCCTTAGAGGTATGGTTGTTGCTTTATATGTGGTGTAGTCTTACTTACCCAGAATGATAACTAATTGGCCATTTTATATGAACTTAGCCTTTTGGTGGAGACTTGATGGTATAGCCCCTATTTCATGAGTCTAAGGTCTTCCTAATAGCAAGTTGAAAGACCTTGATATGTTGAGTACCTGGAATGGTATAGTGAAGACTTGCATGTCAATTTCCCCTACTATATCTCTCTTAGAGCCATCAAAAGCTCTTACAATTGTAGAGTTTGGCTTGATGCTAATTGCATTAATGCTAAGTAGCTTTAGAGTGGCTAAGGGACACATGTTGAGAGAGGATCTGTTGTTTATTAAGAATCTAGTGACAAACATATCATTGCATTTGACCATAATAAATAGTGGTTTTGTGTGTTTATTACCATCTTCCCCTAGTTCTTCTACATGAGAAAGAAATCTAGTCGACTATGAAGATGGAGTTGGTAGTGTGTTCTAAGTTTTGAGTTAATATCCCTCTTGGAACTTTTACTTCCCTCAAAGCTTTGAAAAGGGCATCTCTATGAGGTTTAAAGGATAAGAGTAGACTTATAAGAGATATTTGGGTTAGGATTTTAATGAGTTGATCTATTATCTTATACTCACTAGATTTGATCATTTGTGATAGTAACCAACCCTTTCTCTTCTTTCTGCAGATGTTAAGCCTTGTTGCTTACCTCATCGATGATAGCTTTCTTTTTGAAGTCTTCTTTAGGGTCATAGACTTTATTGAAATGTGTAATACCCCCAACAATGGAATTTGGTGTCTTCTCTAAATTAATTACCCAATAATCAAATGGGGTAGCTTTGTAATTTTCTAGTGTGACTAGAACATGGAAGACTTATTTCTCTGGCTTTAGGACTTTTGATTCCTCTTTTGGATCTTTATAGCACTTTAGGATCACAAGTTTGACATTTGATCTTATCATGCAACAAGAATTACCTTCTTTTTCACTTGTAGATCCTCGATTGATTTCTAAATCCTCCACTATAATAATGTTAGTAACTGGATTGTGGTTAGGTAATGGGTTGTTGTTGACATTTGGTGCTAGAGAATTAATGAAATCCAATTGCACTGATCTTACATCAATCGGGTCTTATATATTTTTTTATAAAGTCTCTAACATTTGTTAATGGAGTGGCCTATCTACCTCAAGTGGTATTCACACTTAAGGTTGAGATCATAAGCTCTTATACTATACCTTTCGTTAGGGATCTCAAATCTGATCAAATTATTACCTTTGAGGTATGCAAAAACTTGGTTGAGAAGGATTAGAATGTCGATAAACTATTTGGGAGGTTGGTTATTCTATGGATGACTTGTGGACTGTTGTTGCATAGGAGTGGCTACGATCGAAGTTGTTGCTAGTAAAGGAAATTGTTGACTAGGTTTGAAATTCCTAACATTCCTTCTCATGCTTACTATGTCGACCACAGTGTCTTTTCCTTTGTTGGTAAGTAGGGGTTTAGATGGTGAGGGCCTTTTATCAAATGATTTGTAAGCTAAGAGTTTTCTAGAGGTAATGGCATTCTTAATCCTACAACCTAATGCCACTATCTTTGTGAAACTTGAAGAAGTATGCCCAATCAAGTGTGTGAAATAAGGCTTCTCTAGTATATTAATGAAGGTAAAAATGAGTTCTTTCTTTAAGATAAGAGTAGAGACTCTTGTGGTTTGAGCCCTCCGATAATAAGCATATTCTTTGAAGAACTCGTTATGTTTTTTTCGAAGACTCCCCAAGTCTCACATTGAAGGGGAAACTTGTATATTGTTCATAGAAAGCCCTGGCTAATTTATCCTAAGTTTTTATCTGATTGAGGGCTAGTTGAGCATACAAGTGAGTGAAGGACCAGTTAAATTATCTTGAAAAGTTTGGACCATTAATTGGTCATATTGAGTGTATTTGCTCATTTTTCTAACATATAGTCTAATGTGTAGCTTGGGATACCCAGTTTTGTCATTTTTTTCAATCTTTGGAACTTCGAATTTTTATAGGAAGGCACTAACATCATACATTGAGAAGTCAATAATCCCAGCTTGTTGAAATCCATTAAGACCTTTTAGAGCTCTCATCCCATTAGTGAAATGTTGAAGCAACTTCCTTTCCATCTCCTTCTACTTATCTTTTAGCTCCTTTCTAAGGTCCTTAGGATTGGGACTCATGTCAGCAACATTAGGGATTCTAGAGTTGAGCTTAAGGTTGTAGATTAGATTGAACCCATAATCAATTTCTTCATATGTAGGGGATGGAACCACGGTTTTCTTCCTATGTTGGTCCCTTGAATGTTTTTCTTGGGATAGTTGGGTTATGTAGAGAAGGTTGATGCTGTCAATTAGAAATTTAACTTGCTTAATTAGTGTTTACACAAATTTTTCTAGGGAAGCAATCCTCGAATTAGATTAATTGTTGTTGTTAACACTGTTGGTACTGTCATTGGTAGACATTTCTTATCTTGATTAAGTGAAGATTAGACTTCTTTGATGTTTTTGCTATTTGGGAGCTATTTTTTAGAACCTAGAATAAACACTCAACACTTTTTAGCAATGTATGTGTGTGTGTGCGTGTTTTCCCTTTTTCTCTCTTTTCTTCTTCTCCTTCTTTTTTTTTTTTTCCAATCATAAAAGGCAAGTAAATAAAATGTGATGCATGTATAACATGTAGATGCAAAAAAGGAACCACCAAGTAATTGGTGATGTGGCAATTATTGAAATTTTATTGATGTTGCAAACTTCGAAGTTTGTTTACATTATTGAAGATAAATAGAAAAATATGTAAAGAAATCCTAAGTCTTAATTCTTCCTTCTTCTTCCTTGATAACTAGATTTAGCTAGAGCTTCTAACTTGCTCTTTTCTTAATGGTTTGATGCTAGTCCGTCCTTTTTTACCCTTTCCTTATCCTAAAGAGACTTTCAATTCCTTAATCCTCTCTTAGACTTTCTTTAGCTGGGCCTCTAGTGCCTTATTTCTCAAATTTGATTCTTGATACTTGTTCTTCCAGATGTTTGCTTTCCCTTCTGCTTCCTCAAAATAGAACTCCATCTAAGCCTACACTTGCTCTATATAGGTCTTCATCTCTAGGCTTGGGTTACTCGGTGTTGGATGGATGAAATTATGAGCCTAATATTCTCTCTTCAGCAAGGTTGTCAAACTTGTGATTTTACTTAAAATCGCCAGAGGGTCTATAGAATCAGGGTGTAGAATCAAAATGTAGAAATATAAGTTTCTACAACCTATGTAAAATAGCTTTAAAAAACTATAGATATATTTATTATAGTCATAAAAAAATGAAATATAAGATGGAATAAAGAAATTTAATATAAACTTTAATTACAATTTATAATAAAAATTATATACTTATAGTACAAATAAATTAGTATAAGTTGTTAAGCTAATATATAAAACAACAATATAAATAACAATATCAATATGAAATTAATTACAACATAAATTATAATAATAAAATACAATGCTAAAAAAAATCACCGACCCTTTATCATCACCAAAAGTCAAAATTATCACCAACTCTCTCTTCACCATTATCATCATTGTTGTCATCTTCATCATTAATACCAACATTATTGTTGATACTACTATTAATATTACCTTATATTACAATTACAATTCTTTTAAAGAACTAATAATATTCATGTCTTATAAAAGTTAAGTTGTATTTTTCAATTTTTAGCCCATTTGACTAAAATATGTAGAATCGATAAATTCGGTTAAAAATGTAAGATTTTATCAATTTTATGTGTGGACTTATGATTCTACCAAAAGTCTATATGGAAATAATTTTATACACGAGTCAACTCGGAAAGGTTTACTAAAATCATAAACTCGTAGAATCATATGGGTAGAATCGCGAATTTCACAACTATGCTCTCCGATCTTGTATAACTAATTGATGATGAAGTCCCTAGTGGCTCGATGCTTTCTAACTTCATCACCCAATTCTCTCAAGTCAATGTTAGGGCTTTTAATTCTGGTTTCCCACAAAGCCCTAATCTCTAACAGCTTAGCCACTTTGTTAGCCATTAACATATTTGGATCTAGAAACTCAAAAGCAATAGATTCCAATGATGGTATATGGACTATATCTTGGATTTTGCTAAATTGACGAACTACTAAGTAGGGATTGTAGCTTGTGCACTAATTAAGTCCAATCAGTGAGATTGCTTGAGAATTCTTGCATCATAGGATAACTCTATTGTAGTAGTTCCATATAGCAATCTATAGGATATCATTAGCATTAAAGCTCTTGTGTACCTCGACCTAAGTATGACTAGGAACATCATCTAGAAATTTCATCCTATCTATGCATGAATCAATAAGATCAACCTGATGGGCTAGCAAAGGTTTGACTATGTTTAGTCTAAAACACTTGAGGTGACTTTCAAACTAAATTAGGATAAGGTTGACCACTGTTGATTGTAATGGGCACTATATCAGAGTTACAAACCAAATCTAGTAAGCTAGGGTTTGATTGACTACTACTCTTCAAACCCCCAATAGCTTACTGAAAATATCGGCTAGCTCAGCTTCTAAATCTAGCATATATATTTCATTGGCGAGTGGATGAGTCTGGAGAAGTTGTGTATACTCCTTAATGGTTAGAGTAATCTCATGTAGGCCAATAAATAAGGCCAAGGGGTCAGGCTCCCAAAAGTATGGCATAGCTCGAATCAAGGGAATATGACCTTGATCTTCTTTACGAAAAGAATTGGCCTTATCTTGTCTTGAATTGCAGTTCAATCCCTTGGGTTGTACAAGGTGAGCCAGTGGTTTAAGATTAGCTTTAGGTCTAAGGGCTTATGGACCTCAATCTCTTTGCATAGGAGTTGGTCAATTAAAGTGCTTTCCATATGGGAGATTACAAATAACATTTTTAAATTGCAAAGGAATATTCTAGTTACAAAATTCTAAATTAATGAAAAATATGATTACAATTGAATACAAGAAAATATATAGAAAAGAAACTATTATAGAAACTCCAAGTTACAATTTCTTTAAGATGTCACATTTATAGCCATTTGCCAATTTGTGATTCGTGGATGCAAAAGGGTAGCTTTTAAATGTCTCCAAGCTTTATGGCCTCTTATGTTTTTAAAGAAATAGATCTCAAGTAACATTAAAACATTGGGTGGGGTAGCTTAATTTGCCCCAAGTGGTGGTTATCCTACTACACTCAAAACTTATGCATTAGCTTCCCATCCTATGGTTCTTAGATAGGCTAGGTTTGACCATGTCAACCATAAATTCATGATTTAATAAATCCCCTCAAAAGCAATTCCCTAATTTTTCTACATCATCTAAACAAAAGGATTAGTGCAACTATTTATAGTAAGCAAAATGTTTACAACCTAAAAAAGATAACAGTAAATCTAGAAAGTAAATTATGAAACTAGAAGATTTTAAGTAGCTTGCCCTCTTTAACCTATCCCTAGTGGAATTGCCATTCTATCAAGCATAATAATTTTATTTTTCCTAATCCATTTCATATTAAACCATATGCACATTTAATGTAAACCCTCAACTAAGATTAGAAAAAGTCTAATTTATTAGGGTTGCCACTCAATTGTGATCAGGAAAAGGAAGTTTTAAACACCAAAGATTTTAAAGTTTGGGAACTAATTTATTTAAAATCTAAATTGTTACCATTTAAAACATTCTAAGTTAGAATTTATTTATTTTTTAATTATTTTTTATATATATTTTTATATATTTTTTTATTATTATACAATTTATCATACACCTCTTTTTATTGTTTTTCTTAGAAGAAAATTTTTATGAGGCTATATATTTCCTAAGATCTATCTACTTTTTTGGGAAAATTACACAAAAATTGACTTGTGTCTTTGTGTTTTTACAAAGAGCTTATCTATGTTATTTTCTTTTGCAAAAAGCCAACTCGAGATTGTCTCCATAAGGTTGCATCAGTTGGGATATTATTGACTACACATGCTTTACACGTTAATGAGGAAAAAGCACACCAAATACTCCTTTTACCTTGAAACCATGCATCATCTTCATTTTACGCCCTTGTTGTTCTACGCCCAAATTGAAACGGTGTGTCTTTGAGTGCCATTGAAGGAAGTAATGGAGAATCTTGAATAGCAATCCCAAACTAAAATAGTGTAAGTCTATTGTTCAATAAGGAAGGAAACAATGGAAGAAAATGCCATAGATCCCCATTTCGTAAAACCTTAAAATGAAAAAAAGAGAGTCCTCTTCCCAATTTCACAATTAAAGTTATGTAGAATAGGAACCTATTGTCCTTTCTCTCTACCTCTATCTCTCTTTATCTATTTGTTGCATTGAAGCTAAAAATTTGAAATGGATTAGCAAGCACCGTAAAATTTGCAAAAAAGAAAAAAAAATTGGTTGCATATAATATCGGAATGATCGAAAGATCATACTAAAAGCTTTAAACATATCCCACATAAAATTTTATTAAAAGAAATAATCACACAAAAAGCAAACCATGAAAAATTATTGAATAAACGATAAAATAAATTAAAATCATAGACTTAAGATTGTTAAATGAAAATTCTTGGTAAATATTTACACTCGAAATAGTTAAATTAGTTTAAGCGTAAAGTTTCGTAATAAAATACAAAAATTTCAAAATCTATAAAAGATAGATTAAGAATTTCTAAACCTTAACTAAAATAAAATATGAATTAATAATAATAATAAGATATATATATATATATATATAAGGGACCGAGCCATGGAGGACCTACGCCACACAAAAACAAAGAAAAGAAAAAGAGAGAGTTAGAGAGGAGATCGAGGAGAGGAGAATAGGACCACGTTGATGACGAGAAAACAAAGGGAAAAGAAAAAGGGGAAATGAACAAAAAAATTCATATCTCACACATAGGACCTCCGATCGATGATTTGAGACTACCAGTGTGTTCCTCGATGTGAGTACAACTCAATTAGACCATTTTTTTTTTTTTTTGTGAAACGGAGTTAGTTTCTAAAAGTTTGGTACAAATATTAAATAGGTGTAAAAATTAGTATTTCATCTAAAATTAATTGTAATAATTAAAGAAATATTAGATAGGGCGATCTAGACCATAAGTAGCATATAATGATGTATTTTTTCCTAATTTTTTAGGTGAAAAAGATTTTAACTTGGAAATACCCAAATATTACTTCAATTAAATCCGAGAAAAATAAGACCCAAGTGAGTAGGACTTTATAACGTGTTTTATTGTGTATATATTATTGATTGTGTGCTTTATTAGGAATTTTGTGCTACCTATATACAAACATCTATATATATATATATATGTACTGTACGTGACTATTGTCTATCCATCGTGTGCATGGGCATGTGGACTTCACCTTGTAGCTGTAGGTAAACGGCTGGATATATATGGTATATATATATATATATATATATATATATAACATGTATTGGAGATTGCTGGTCCTTCTTGGTGTGCGTGTGTGTGGGAATTTTTTTTTCTCTCCTTAAAGCTGTAGGGGATAAACATATATATATATATATATATATATAGGTGTAGACCACTTGTGCTTGCTAGATGTCTCTGTGAACCGCTGAAACGTCCCCTGCGCAAGTGTATGAGAAACCTTCCTTGTTGCATACAATAATAACATACATATATGTATACATGTTTGGAGTACGAGTGCTGCTGGAATGCCTCTATGGTGCGTGTGTGTATAGAAAATTTTTCTTTTGTGCGGACTATATTAAATGACCTTAGATATACATATAGATATATATGCATGGAATGTGGCATTGTTTTCTTTCCATCCATTTACTAGCTGTTGTATACATAAATATATACGTATATGCTAAGGATAATGCTAAAAATGGGAAGAAGGGAAGCCTCAGGAGTCTTGTGTGGGTTACAAATAGATATGTATATGTACATGCTATTTAAAGGTCGGAAACATTATGTGTATATGTCGTATGTGTAACTTGTCAAATAGGAGGGCTAGTAGGGAACGTTGTATATGTGTATGTGGTATGATGAAAGAAGAAATGGAAGTTTAACTTGAGAATGTGGACTATAAGATGAAATGGAGGTGGGAGTTAGGAATTATATTGATGTTAGTTTTCTTATGTGCTTGTGTGTTGGGGAATTGGAAGAAAGGTGGAAATCCATGGAGGAAGCAAGAGAACATGTATATGGACACATATAGGCATATAGATGTTGGATCTTGTTGGTCCCAATTAGATTAATTAAGAGGGGGTGAATTGATTAATCTCTTAAAATTTCAATTTTTGCAAATTATCCAAAGTCTCTTGACTAACGAAATGTCGTGAGCAACAAAATAAAAATAATAATGTGCAATAAATAAAATTAGTAGAGAAGAATAAAATACTCAGAGATTTATAGAGAATCTGCCTCGAGCGTTAGTCCTCTCTTCCAACTCCACGCCGGGGTCCCGATTGTATTTACCGATTGTGTTTCACTATATCAATAAAATCGAGAGTATACAAAATAAGCCTCTTTAAGGTGAAGTCTCACTGTTGAGTCTCTCTAACTTTTTCACTAAGCTAATCACTCAAACTACAATGGTGAAACAACTCTCAATTCCTCATACAAGAAAGAAATCACAATAACAATGAGGAATATCAAATTTCCTCTACAAATCGGATCACACGTGTATGAAAGAAAATTTTTGCGCCTGAAGATGCATGAGCTTTTTAACTTTTTCATGTGCTTGAAAGAACGTTCTGTCTATATTTCAACTGAACATCCCTTTTTGTATATAAGACATAACGGTTACTTTGTTGGAGAATATCTTGTAACGTTCATGGAGTTCCACGTGACAAGCTTGAATTTATTTTTGAAATTTTGCATTTAAAAAATAAGTTGAACTTGTTGGAGAAAATCTACATTCTCGTGATATTTTGATGAGGATAAGCTTAGATAAATTAGTTTGACTGAGATCTTCTTTGGAGATATTCTTTGGATCAGTTTGTTGAAGATATCCCTCACATTATAGAATCTTATCTTGATATCCCATATGTTGTGGAACCATATCTTCATATAACAACCATATTTCTTATCCTTATCTTTGTAACTGCTGGATCTCCCAAAATATAGCTCAAATATCTAGATTTAAATCTTGATAAAACCTATAAATCTTATATGATCTTACTATATCATGAATAAAATAAAATCTTTGAATAAAATCTTATAAAAACTTTATGTAAACTAAAAACCCCATGATATAAAATCCAACTTTAGTAAAACACATCAAGTATATTACCCAAATATACTTGACACGTGGAGCTAGGCCTTGAAATTTATTAAAAACCATCAATACAAAAATTGGAACGGAATCGGAAAAAAATTCGTGACAGGCATGGAAGGTTCTGAAAGAGCTTCTAAAGCAAACCTGTCAACTGTTCTCCTATTGTAAAGGTTCTGAAAAAGCTTCTGAAAGGTTAACACGAGAATTACGGATACATTACACAACTTCTGAAATACCTTCTGACAGAACAAAAATAGTCTGTATAACACCTTTGAAGGTTCTGAACAAGCTTCTGTCTCTTTGTTCAATTTAGAAAAATTCACTTACTATCTTCTGAAACAACTTTTGACAAGCTCAAACATACGTTACACATTATTCCTCTTTTGTTAACATCAAAACCAAATTAGAGAACTTAACATTCTCCCCCTTTTTTATGATAACAAAACACCATTAGACAAACAAAATAAAATAGAAACAACTTTCATGTTCAAGCAAACATATATTCATAACACCATTTGGAAAAATTAACCAGAATTCATAACAGAAAAGCATCATAATCACAACAGAACCATTAATAAAGAATTAAATTCTCTATAGTACCATTCTCCCCCTTTTTGTTAACAGCAAAAGGGATAACTCCCCCTTAATCTATGCATAACAAAAATAAAAGAGGTCTTTCTCAACTTGAGTTCAAAACAAGAAATTAAGATAAGAACTAAGACTTTTTGGATCTTGTAACTCGAGAGGTAGAGGTAGTGGTGGAAGGTTTGGTAGAGGAAGGTTTTTCTTGTGAAGTATCCAAGTCGATGATATGTGCGCCAGAGCGAACATAATTTGGAAATTTGGTGGATAAGAACAACTTGATTTCTCCATGAAGACTTGTGACAGATTGAGATGTTTTATCCGTCTTGGAGTCCAAATTCTCGACAGAGTTAGTGACTAAATCTCCTATCTTCCTTACTTGAGAGAAAAACTTGTCAAAAGTAATCACATTGTTGGATAGATCTTGCTTGACTCTCTCACTAAACTCATCATAGAGAATTCTGTAGTGATGGAGATCAGTAAGCATTTTCTCATAATTTTTCTTAATGTCAAAAAGAGTATCAGAAGTTTGTTTAACTTGTAACTCCATCGCTTCTAATCTCTTAAGATTAGATTGTTGAAGAATCGAGATTTCATTTGTCAAAGCTGTCTTAATTAAATCGGATAGCTCATGTTTCAAGGTTTCTCGCATAACACTCTTCATTTGTTCCAGATCAACATTGAATGTAGCTTCTTTTGTTCCACTTTTTCCAGCCTCAGAATCATGTGGTTGCTTTCTATAATCTGTTCCAAGCTCTGTTCTAGGTTCTGAACTAGGTTATGAACCTCCTTCTTGAACAGTTATTGAAGAAGTTCCAAAAGGAACAATTCTTTTCATATGTCTTTGATGCATAAAGTGTGCACCATCATTCGCATACCATAGATAATCTTTAACAAATATTATCATATGATGAAAAACTTCTTTACCTATCCTCTTTAACTTAATAGGTTCAGAAGAGTTGGAAGGCAAAACAATTCCTTTAAATACAAACAGCCGCATGAGAGCATTCCCAAATACTAGACTTTCTCTATTTCACCATATTTGATCAATGACTCTAGAAGCCATGTCCACATTCTTTCTATTAATCATTGCATAGATGATTTGAGCATGGTCTATAGACATTGAAGTAGAACTGCCCTTCCTTGGACATATACATTCAACAATAATTTTGTGTATGATTCGAGGAAACAACTCGAAATCAATAACCATTGCCTCCTTCCCATAGTCCATTTGTAAACCTCCATTAATAGTAGCAAAAAGATCATTCCTAGGCATGTTTGTAATCTCTACATCATCATTTACATCATGCAAGTGTAGATATTTAATTACATCCGCCCTAGAAATTGTAATGTCTTGATCACATACTCTGGAAACTAGAACATTCCCTTATGAAAGATTTAAATTTCCATAAAATTCTTTCACACACTCGCCATAAACTAGAACTTGAATAGAGTAAAGTTCCATACATCCTATGGATTCTAAAAGTTCATTCCAGTAAAACCCATTACTTGTAAAGAAATTAAAATCCACAAAACTACAAGGACACACCTCGTTTTTCTTCCTTCCAAGAGATTTCAGGATTGAGGGTTTCAGACTTGGTACATTCCTTTGTTTTGGTTGCTTCTTGGCTGATTTCTTATGCGAAGAGGTTTCTTGGGTAACCTTTTATTTTCCTTTTGAAGACGATGAAACCCGTTTTCTTTTGGAAGTGTTCTTGGAACCAATGATAGATTCGGAGTCAGGGGAACTTGGGTTCTCCTCCATTGAAGGTTCTTGAGGTTTTTCCGAAGAATCTGAAGATTCATCATGAATCACTAAAGGCTTGTTGGAGGGTTTTGTTTTAAAAGATTTCTATTTGAGACGTTCTGAGGATTTAGGTGCCATTGGAGTCACAATGAGAGAGAAGGAAAATAGAGAGAGAAAGAGCAGGTTGCGAAAAAATAAAGAAAGAGAGAATTGGATGAAGAGAAAGAATATATATATATTTATATAAATAAAGATTTTCAAAGATTGAAAATTTCGGGGGAAAAAAAAATTCAAAAAGGGTTACAAAGTCCCAATTCATTTCTAATAAATTTAAATTTTACCTTTTCAAGAGGTTTAGTAAAGATGTCTACAAATTGATTTTCGGTTGGAACAATTCAACATTTATATCTCCATTATGCACATGATCTCTGATAAAATGATGTCTAATTTCTATGTGCTTTGACCTAGAATGATGCACTGGATTTTTTGTCAAATTTATTGCACTCGTGTTGTCACATTTAATTGGCACAGTTTTAAAATTTATTCCATAATCATTTAATTGTTGTTTTATCCATAAAACTTGTGCACAGCAATTACCAATAGAAACATATTCAGCTTCAGCTGTAGATAGAGCAACGGAATTTTGTTTTCTAGAAGACCAAGAAATTAATTTATCACTTAGGAATTGACAAGTACCAGATGTGCTTTTTTTATCACTTTTACAACCAGCATAATCTGCATCAGAATATCTTATTAAATCAAAATTTTGATTTTTAGGATACCAAATGCCCAAATTTCAAGTATTAACTAAGTATTTGAAAATTCGCTTTACAGTTGATAAATGAATTTCTATTGGTACAGCTTGAAATCTAGCACACAAACACACACTGAACAAAATATCAGGTCTTGATGCAGTCAAGTACAATAAAGAACCATGAGGCTCCTATAAAGTTTCTCACTTACCTTCTATCCATTTGAGTCAGAGTCTAACCTTGTTGAAGTACTCATAGGTGTTGTAACCTTTTTGCAACCATCATATCCAAACTTCTTCAATATTTGTTTTGTGTATTTTTCTTGATGAACAAATATTCCTTCTTTTGTTTGTTTTATTTGAAGTCCCAAAAAGAATGTCAATTCTCCCATCATTGACATTTCAAATTATGCCTGCATGGTCTCAGCAAATTCTTGACACAACAATTCTTTAGTAGATCCAAAGATAATATCATCCACATATATTTGCACAACCAAGATATCAATATCAAAAGTTTGCAAGAATAAAGTGGTGTCAACTTTTCCTCTATGAAAACCTTTAGAGATTAAAAACATACTCAATCTTTCATACCAAGCTCTTGAAGCTTGTTTCAAACCATATAGAGCTTTATTTAATTTAAAAACATAATCAGATTTGAAAGGATCTTTAAAACCAGGTGGTTGTTCTACATAAACTTCTTCCTTTATAAAACCATTTAAAAATGCACTTTTTACATCCATTTGAAAAACTTTAAAATCCTTAGAAGATGCATATGCAAGCATCAACCGTATTACTTTAAGTCTAGCAACAGGTGCATATGTTTCATCAAAATCTATTCCTTCTTCTTGTGAATAACCTTTAGCAACTAATCTTGCTTTATTTCTTATAATTTTACCGTCTTCATCTAATTTATTTTTAAATACCCATTTAGTTCCAATTATAGACTTTCCTCTAGGTCTAGGAACTAAGTTCCATACATTGTTTCTTTGAAATTGATTTGATTCTTCTTGCATAAAGATAATCTAATTATCATCATTTAAAGCTTCTTCCATATTACTAGGTTCAATTTCAGATAACAACACAAAATGATTTTCAAGATTTTGTAAATTAGCTCTTGTTTTAACACCAGATTGGACATTACCTATTATTTGATCAGAAGGATGTGCAGACTTATACCTCCAAGCTCTAGAAGCTTCTTGTTCAGATCTTACAACTTCTGAAGTACCTTCTGTGTTTGGCTTTGAAATAGGTTCTGGATGACCAGATCCTTGAGTGTTAACAGCAGGTGCTTCTAACTTAGGTTCTGAACCAGCTTTTGCTTTAGGATTGGAGTCCTTTTCTTCATCAGAATCAACATCCTTTAAATCCTCAATAAATTTAACATTTATTGATTCTTTAATAGTTTTTGAAGATTTATTGAAAACACGATAAGCATGACTATTTAGAGAATATCCTAAGAAAATAGCTTCTTCAAATCTTTCATCAAACTTACCAAGGTTGAGAGGATTCTTTTTCAAAAAACATTTAGATCCAAAGATATGAAAATATGAAAAGTTAGGTTTCTTACCTCGAAACATCTCATAAGCAGTTTTTGATGTCATGGGTCGAATGAAAACTCTATTGATGATATAGCAAGCTGTAGAAACTGCTTCTGCCTAAAAATACTTAGCAATGCCACTTTCATTTAACATAGATCTAGTCATCTCTTGTAAAGTTCTATTCTTGCATTCCACTACTCCATTTTGTTGAAGAGTGTATGGAGTTGAGAAATTGTGAGATATACCATGTTCTTCACAAAAATTTAAGAAACTTGTATTTTGGAATTCTGTTCCTTGTTCAGTTCGAAGACTAATTATGGAAACTCCCTTTTCATTTTGTATTTGTTTTGCAAATTTTTGAAAAGAATCAAAGGTATCTCTTTTGTGTCGCAAGAATATAACCCAACTGTATCTTGAAAAATCATCAACAATAACAAGTCCATATTTGCTTCCAACCATGCTTAAGACTCTAGTAGGTCCAAAAAGATCAAGATGCAATAATTCAAGTGGTCTCTTAGTTGAGATTACATTTTTACTTTTATGAGAGACAGAAACCATTTTATTCTTTAAGCAAGTATCACATTTCACATCTTGTTTAATATTTATTTTAGGCAATCCTTTAATAATATTCTTTCTAGATAATTTTTCTAAATGATTAAAATTAATGTGTCCTAATCGTTTATGCCAAGCAAAAACATGATCATTCAAAGAAATTAAACAACAAGCATTATCGATTTCAGCTGGTTTTATAAGATAGATATTTCTTTTCCTAACTCCTTCAAATAATCTTTCATCATTTTCATTAAAAGCATAGCACTTGTCTTGATCAAAAATCATTTTATATCCTTTATCACATAACTGACTAATACTAAGTAGATTATGTTTTAAGCCTTGCACAAGATATACATTTTCAATGAGAAAAGTAGGCATACCAATAGTTCCATTGGCAATTATTTTACCTCTACTATCATCTCCAAACTTTACATATCCTTTTTCTTCCCAAGTTATGCTATTGAACAATGAAGCATCTCCAGTCATATGTTTAGAACATCTACTATCCAAATACCGTGTTCCTCTTATTTTAGCTTCATGTTCCTGTACAAAATAAAAAGAATTAAGTCCTTTTAAGAACCCATGTGAGTTTAGGCCCTTCAAAGGATAAGCTCATTTGATTTCTTTGATTTACTTGTTGACTACTAAGCTTATTTCTTTTATAATAGTAAAATTTCTCAATGTGACCAAATTTATTACAGAAGAAAAATGCATAAGAATTAACATTCTTATACCTGTCATTTACCTGTTTCTTGAAATTCTAGTTTATATAACTTCTGTTATACCTTCTGGTATTGCTTCTATAGTACCCATTGTGTGGATACCTCTTGTCAGAATAACTTTTGTAAAAGTCTCTGGTATTTCTTCCTTTAACATTATTTGTATTTGAAATGTACTTTTTACTGTTGGATTCATCACTTAAGACTTGTTTAGCCTTAACAAAAACTGTATTTTGATTCGATTTTGAACTCGAACCATGCTCATATCCTAATCCATGTTTTTCATTTGAAACTCTTTGTGAAGAAATTAACAAGGTCAATTTCTTGTCACTTTCATCAAATTTCTTAAAGGTAGTTTTCAACGAATTGAATAGATCATCAATCTTTACCTTCATGTCACTTGTTTCTACTTCAAGCAGATGATTTTCTATTCTTAATTTTTCAATACTCACATGCATGGATTCATTTTCTTGTTTCAGGATATCATTTTCATCAACAAGCAAAGTATTTGTTTGTTTTAATGCTTCTTTTTCATTCTTAAGAGCTTTTATTTCATTTTCATACTTAGCTAATTTTGTATCAGCCCTTTTTAGTGCCTTTAATAACTTACTCATTTCTGCTAGCATGTCAGTATCAGTTACATCTTCATCAGATTCGGAGTGTACCTCAGAACTAGCCATTAGACAAAAATTTGCCTCATCCTCTTCTTCTTCTGAATCTTTTGAATTTGTTTCTGTGTCCTCTAAATCACTCCACGTTGCTAGCATTGCACGGCTTTTCTTTTTATAATTTTCCATTTTCTTGATCAGTGTTGGACATTCATATTTGATGTGTCTTGGCTTTTTGCATTCATAACATTGAATTTCCCTTTTCTCTTTCTTCTTTTCTTTCTCCTTGTAAGCTTTTCCAGCATCATTATGCTTATATTCAATACTTTTCTTGAAAACACTAAATTTCTTACCTCATTGCTTCTTGAGCAACCTGTTGAGTCTACGTGCTAGAAGACTGATGTCCTCTTCTTTCTCATCGTCGCTATCATTTGTTTCAGTTTCATTTTACTTTATTTCCTTGACTTTAAAAGCAATTCCTTTGGTGCTGTCTTCTCCTCTTTGCGTGGTTTTTATGTGAGGCTCATATGCCATGAGCTTTTCTCTCAATTGATTGAGAGTTAGCTTGTTTAGGTCTTAAGCTTCTTCTATAGCTGTTTTCTTTGCATCCCAAGATGGTGGCAATATCCTCAGCATTTTCCTCACAAGATCAGGATCTGGAAGTTTCTTTCCAAGTGATGCAAGCTCATTTGTAATAGCTGTAAACCTATTAAAAGCATCTTTGACATCTTCATTAGATTTAAACTTAAATAATTCATACTGTTGAATTAAAGCATTTATCTTGGTTTCCTTGATGGTATCAGTCCCTTCATATGTATCGAAAAGGATATCCCAAATCTCCCTTGCATTTGCACACGATGATATCAAATAGAACTCTGATGGAGCAATAGTAGTCAGCAACAGATTTTTTGCTTTGTTGTTCTTCTCAATAATCATCTTCTCGGAATCTGACAAGGTCGAATTTCCGTTCAAGGTGATCACATTGTCCCCAAGTGAAATGACCTGCCATGAATCATAATCATTAGCTTTAATATAAGTTTCCATGCTCATCTTCCAATATGAGAAGTTTGAACCATCGAAGTAAGGAGCTCGATTAATTGCAACATTATTTTCAACCATTTTGGATCACTCAAAATAAATGAGTCCCGCTCTAATACCAATTGTTGGTCCTAATTAGATTAATTAAGAGGGGGGTGAATTGATTAATCTCTTAAAATTTCAATTTTTGCAAATTATCCAAAGTCTCTTGACTAACGAAATGTCTTGAGCAACAAAAATAAAAATAATAATGTGCAATAAATAAAATTAGTAGAGAAGAATAAAATGCTCAAAGATTTATAGAGGTTTCACCTCGAGCGTTAGTCCTCTCTTCCAGCTCCACGCCGGGGTCCCGATTGTCTTTACCGGTTGTGTTTCACTATATCAATAAAATCGAGAGTATACAAAATAAGTCTCTTCAAGGCGAAGTCTCACTGCTGAGTCTCTCTAGCTTCTTCACTAAGCTAATCACTCAAACTACAGTGATGAAACAACTCTCAATTCCTCATACAAGAAAGAAATCACAATAACAATGAGAAATATCAAATTTCCTCTACAAATCGGATCACTCGTGTATGAAAGAAAATTTTTGCGCCTGAAGATGCATGAGCTTTTTAACTTTTTCGTGTGCTTGAAAGAACGTTCTGTCTATATTTCAACTGAACATCCCTTTTTGTATATAAGACATAATGGTTACTTTGTTAGAGAATATCTTGTAACGTTCATGGAATTCCACGTGACAAGCTTGAATTTATTTTTGAAATTTTGTATTTAAAAAATAAGTTGAACTTGTTGGAGAAAATATGCATTCCCGTGATATTTTGATGAGGATAAGCTTGGATAAATTAGTTTGACCGAGATCTTCTTTGGAGATATTCTTTGGATCAGTTTGTTGAAGATATCCCTTACATTATGGAACCTTATCTTGATATCCCATATGTTATGGAACCATATCTTCATGTAACAACCATATTTCTTATCCTTATCTTTGTAGTTGCTGGATCTCCCAAAATATAGCTCAAATGTCTAGATTTAAATCTTGATAAAACCTGTAAATCTTATATGATCTCACTTTATCATGAATAAAATAAAATCTTTGAATAAAATCTTGTAAAAGCTTTATGTAAACTAAAAACCCCATGATATAAAATCCAACTTTAGTAAAACACATCAAGTATATTACCCAAATATACTTGACACGTGGAGCTAGGCCTTGAAATTTATTAAAAACCATCGATACAAAAATTAGAACGAAATCTAGAAACAATTCATGACAGGCATGGATGGTTCTGAAAGAGCTTCTGAAGCAAACCTGTCAACTATCCTCCTGTTGTAAAGGTTTTGAAAAAGCTTCTGAAAAGTTAACACGAGAACTACAGATACATTACACAACTTCTGAAATTCCTTCTGACAGAACAAAAACAGTCTGTATAATACCTTTAAAGGTTCTGAACAAGCTTCTATCTCTTTGTTCAATTTAGAAAAATTCACTTACTATCTTTTGAAACAACTTTTGACAAGCTTAAACATACGTTACACGTTATTCCTCTTTTGTTAACATTAAAACCAAATTAGAGAACTTAACAGATCTCTTTTCCTTAGCATACGTGTATGGTTTTGCTAGTAGGAGTAAAGGGAGATATCATGGTATGTGCATTATTAACGATTTTGGAGATTGATGAGGAGATTATAGACGCATGTTGACATGGAGAAGGTTGGAGGTGGAGGCTAGAAAGAAGGGAGTCTAAGGAGCCGATCTAAACTTTAAGTATATGCATATATTACAAGTTAAAAAGGAGGAGTTAAGTTGCCAATAATCTAGGTCCTTACTGTCATTGTTATATATGTTAGGTGCAAGTGAGATAGAAGTATGGGATGTTAGAATGGATATAAGCATAGACATATAGGGTATATAGGTTTAAGGGAGAAAGGTACTCATAGTCAACCATAAACCATAATCATAATCCTTACATCGCAATATGTAAAGATAAGGGATGGATGGAAGTTTAACTTAAGCCTTATGTGTCCTAGGTACATATGTATATGTCTAAGGATAAGACATGTAACTATAATCATGAATGGACGTCTATAGCTTGATAATCTCTTGTTTGATTGCATGGATGTTGTTCTCTTATAGATGTTAGAGACATGCCTTGCTTTGTGGAATAATTGAGTGCATTATGAATGGAATGTATGTTAGCATGATTGTCTTTACATATATGCTTGACTTTGGATGATCACCCTAAAACCTTAACTAATCATTAAACCTAATTAAAACCTAACATGCATTGCATGAACATTGCATTGTTTAAGGCTATCACAGCTACAGGGCACACTTGAAGTAATCAAAGGATTATTGTTCCGCCAAGTGCGAACTAAGTAACTAGGGGATTGTCGTGCCTTGACGGTTCTGAGTCTGGCCCCTCTCTTGAGGGTGTGTAAATGCTCGATGTATAAGAGACGCTTGAGCTTCTATCACTAAAGCTAAGACACAGTCATAATAAAGTGATAAGAGTAATTAAATTGGGTGTAAGACCCGGGCTCTGATGGTGGCTTTGGAACCCCTAACCCAAGGTCAAGGGGGAGGAGGGGGTGTAAACCCTAGACTTTAAGTCGGCTACCAGAAGACCACGTGAGATATTCATATGATTGTTCATGCATAACATTTTTTTTGACAACATGCTTGAAATTGTTTGTGTCTGTTGCAACACTAAGAGATTAGACCCTATCTCACTAAGCTTTTAGCTTACTCTCTTATAGATTTTTCCTTGCAAGTCGAGACTACCAGAATTTCCTTATAAACCGGTAAACCAAGGTGTGTACTTGTCGCATAACTATGGGCAAGGTTCATGGGAAGAATGCGAAGACTAGATTGATGTAGATATTGTTGGACTTGACTCTATAATAGTTATAATGCCTGTAAGTGATCAAAGAAGATCTTAGGTGTACTTGTGGTTGTGTAGTGGAATCCATTAGAGGCCTTGTGACAATATAATTGTTGATTACTTCCGTTGAGCAAGGAATATTATTATTGTGATTAACAGGCACAATGTTTGAAATGAGACGTTTCGCAATTACTTAACAGGGTTTAGGCAATCGTAACGAGTTGTCATGCGGAGTACCTAGAGTAGGGCATAACAACTTTTGTTGGCATTAGAGCTTGAGTTTAAGTTAGGAACAAGATATAAACTAGGGATACGTTGGGTTGAGAGTCAATATCTTAAGAGATTGATTTATTAACCCATTAGATAGAGGAAAACCTGCCATAGTAGGAGAGAGTAGGTTGAACTTGGGAATTTAGTTAATTAACTTAAAAGCTTACGATTTCCTTGTATTCGACAAAATGCAAGGTACGCTTCGACGCCTGGATAGGAAGTGGAATACCTACTACATGAAGGATGATGACGACTTGATCAACTATTGGTTGAGGATGGAAATATTGCTACGCCACTACGAGTATTTTTCTTGTTACAAGACAGTCAATGAGTTGATCGAGGATTGGAGAATTGGATTAACTGAGTATTGGCAAGAATAGTTAGATAAGTTGAGTGAGGACCTTAGGGATAGACACAGTAGGTACATAGCTACACCTGCTCTTGAGGCTCGATTCACATGGATTAAAGGTATGTTAGAGGTACCCTATGAGATAATGTTTTTAGCCCGATTTAACTTGGGAATAAGGTATCCCTAAGAAGTGCTAGCACCCTTAGTTAAGTCCAAATGAAACAACCAAAGGTATAGGAGGGGAATATATGATTGGAAGCCAAAAATTGATCCAGGATTTCTATATGATGAGGACTCCTAGGATACCATGGACTACGTCGAGCATCAAGAGTTCGAGATCATAGACCAAGGGGATATGTTTGAAGTGGAACCAGAGTTATGGGAAGATTGGGAAAAGAATCCGAAGGAAGATTCATCTCCTAAGGAAAACTTCGATTTAGATGGTGCCCCAAAAGATGATAGCGTATTCTTGAACTCCCTAGAAGAAGAAGAAGAAGAGGAGCAAGAAGGTGACTCGGATGGAAGTGACAAAGACATGAGTGAGTGATCGCAGAGCATCGCCTTAAGATGAGGGAAGTAGATATAAATATTGTCTTTTGGAAGATAATGTACATAGAGAGTAGCAATGTATATGTATGTTAGCAAGGCCTAAGAGGGAAAAAAATTGTAGTAAAATGTATATATATCCCTCTATGGTAAAATGTGTGTAAGCAAAAAACTCCAGACATGTAAATTTTGAAAAGTATATATGAAATATCTAGATCTCTGTATGCTTACAATCTTTGATGAAAATATACATATATGTTATACACTTTTTTTGATATTCATATCACTCACGATATATGTATCATTGGAATATCCTAACATATTTGATATGTTGCAATGAGGAATTTCAGAGGAGCTGCTAGTAGGGGGCAAAAGGCCATTGTGTCTCTAAGGAATCAGGAGGACGAAGGAGTCTCGAAAGTGGAAGCACCACCTATAGCCCCACAAGAGAATCTTGAGATTTAACCCATAACGTCGAGTTCAGTGGCTAGGCTAGGAAGACGAAGAACTGCAGAGACTCCTATTGAAAGAGGGAGAAGTGGAGAGGAACGTATGATGAGGCTCGAAATGATCGTGCAACAGTTGGTACAATAATAAGCTTTGTTGATTCAGCAATTTATGTCGGGAGGCCAACTTTCATCATAACCAATCCCTCCACCACCCCAAGCACATCTAATACCACTGATAGCACCTCAACAACCTCAACAAGCACTAACACCATCATCATTAGCCTTGACTACTTACATGTTGTAGACAAAAAGTGGATCAAAAAATGACCAAGGGAGAAGTGGCCAAATTCAGAAGAGTACAATCCCTGACTTCATACACTCAAATAGATTCTTTGATGGAGTTTATGGAAAGCCAGAAGATGTTGAGCAATGGATAGCCTAGTTAGAAAGGTCATTCGTTGTGTATGAAGTAGAAGATCACCAGAAGCTGGCTTATGCCTCTTATATGTTAAAAGCTAGAGCCAAAATATGGTGCGATGTAAGCAAAGAGCATTACTCTAGCCGATCTCTTGGGAGACTTTTCGAGAGGAGTTTTTCAAGGAATATTTTCCAAAGAGTGTTAGAACCTGATTAAGTGGACAACTATTCCAATTGAAGAAGGGCTTAAGGAGCATCGATCAGTATGAACACAAGTTCCTCAGGTTATTATAGTTTGCTCCAAATGTTTATAAGGATTCGGATGAGTTGAAGCGACAACTATTTATGAATGGGTTAGATGCCAAAACTCAAGGACGAATCATGGAATTCGAGCTAAAGACATATGCATAAGTAGTAAATAAGGCTCGAGCTTTGGAGCAGACTAGGTTAAAAGTGGAGGAAATAAGAGCCCGAGCTAGACTAAGTATTGGACCCCACATTTTTGCAAAAATACCCTTGTTCCAACCTACCTCGAGCGGTAAAGGAAAGAGGCCGATGTTGAATGTAAGGCCTCCAAGTACAAAGTCGCTATCCATTACCTCACGGGTAAAGCTGATAATGGTGGTTTGTTGGAAGTGTGGAAAGATGCACTATCTGAGGGGATGCCTTTACCCAAAGGGGAAGTGCTTCCGATGTGGGTTGAATGAGCATAAGGTCGAGGATTGCCCATGGAAGAACTCTACGATCTGTTATGTATGTGAACAAGTAGGGCATATAGCTAGTACATGCCCCAAGAAACACTACGGACCTAGACCTAAGGTCACAGTACCTAGGTTAACCATTAGGAAGCCGACCAATAGACCACCAAGATAGGGAGTGCAAGGAACTAACCCCCAAGCTACCAATGCCTGAGTATTTGCCATTGAAGGCACAAGCATAGGAGATTAGGCAAGAGAGGAGCCAGAACAATATCAGACATCGACTTAGCAGCTATGGAGCACTTTGAGGAAGGAGACATGGTAACAGGTATGTTGAGACAAAAACTTACTTGTTTATGATATCTTATGGATATCAAGCATAAGTAAGAGATTAATTGTGAGAATTAAGATCTATAAAGGATTTACTATTAAGGGGATTTAAGAAGATAAAGTATAATAATCAAATATTACCTAATGGATAGAATTTATCTTAATCACTGCCCAACCCACCTTAGTCCTTTTCGACATGGGAGCTACACATTCCTTCATAAGCTTAGCTGTGACTCAACAGCAAAGACTAGAAGTTCAACCTTCTCCAAAGATCTTAAGGATCAATACTCCTACTAGAGAATAGGCTATCGCTAAGGAAATCGTGAAGAATTGCCCAATCGAGATCCAAGGAAAGAATATGCCTGCAAATCTAATTGTTTTGGCTATGAGAGGCTATGAAGTGATCTTAGGAATGAACTGGTTATCTAAGAACTTTGCCTATGTGGATTGTAAGAATAAGGAGGTATAGTTTAGCATGTTAGGGACAGAAACGGTAGTGTATCGAGGGCAAGTAAAGGAAACTCTTGAAGTTTTAGCTAGCCTAGTTGAGGAGAAAAAGAAAGGTCTTCAAGACTGGAGCATGTGCTTAATAAGCGCAGTAGAGGTAAAGAAAGAATCGTTGAGGTTGGAGGAAATACCAATTGTTAATGAATATCTTGACGTATTTCCTGAAGAACTACCAGGACTAACACCCCCGAGGGAATGGGACTTTACTATCAAGATAAGACTGGTACTGAACCAGTCTCGAAGGCACCATATCAAATGACTCCGATTGAATTACAAGAACTAAAATAGCAGTTACAGGAATTGATCGAGAAGGGGTTCATTCACCCAAGTGTATCACCATGGGGAGCTCCAGTACTATTCGTCAAGAAGAAAGATGGATTTATGCAATTATATATCGACTATCGTGGGCTAAATGAAGTGATCGTCAAGAATAGTTATTCATTACCAAGGATTGATGATCTCTTTGACCAACTAAGAGGAGCAAATGTCTTTTCTAGAATTGACCTACGATTCGGATACCACCAATTGAGGATCAAGTCAAAGGATATACCTAAAACAGCTTTTTGAACGAGATATGGCTATTATGAATTCCTAGTTATGTCATTCGGATTGACGAATGTCCCAGCTGTGATCATGGACTTCATGAACGGAATCTTCAAGCCGTTCCTGGATAAGTTCGTCATGGTTTTCATCGACGACATTTTGATCTATTCCAAGACATTGTTAGAACATGAAGAACACTTGCAAATTGCCTTGGGATTGTTGAAGGAACACCAATTATATGCGAAAAAAGTATGTGAGAGTTGAGGATATCTTTATTATCGTTAACACTCAGAACAAGAGGCTAACTGGACCTAATTCTTATTCACAACATTTAATATATTATCATTATTATCATTCGCTTTGGGATTGATGAATGTCCCAGCTGCGATCATGGACCTCATGAACAGAATCTTTAAGCTGTTCCTAGACAAGTTCGTTGTGGTTTTCATCGATGACATTCTGATCTATTCCAAGACGTCATTAGAACATGAAGAACACTTGCAAATCGCCTTGGGATTGTTGAAGGAACATCAATTATACGCGAACAAAGTATGTGAAAGTTGAGGATATCTTTATTAGTGTTAACACTCATAACAAGAGGCTAACTGGACCTAATTCTTATTTACAACATTTAATATATTATCATTATTAATAATATAAGAATTAAATCCACAAAAAAAGTATGTGAGAGTAGACATTTATAAAATTTATTAAAAGAAAGTTCTCATTCTTTAGCAATATGAGAGCAAAGCCAACTTTGATCTTTTGATTGTTTTTTCTAAACTTTTGTTCTATATTGTTAAGAGAACAATTTTATTTAAATGTAATTTTATATAACTAAATATAAACTTTATATTTATAAAATGAGTTAAAAACTACTAAAAGTTTTAGATTTATAGTTTTTTTTTTTCAAAATTTAAATTATATTTTTTTATTAATTTAAGAAATAAAAAAAAAATTAAGACCAAAATCGGCAGGATCTAGGACTCGACTCGAAACTAGATCCCACGGGTCCGAGGGTAGTTCCCCCATTGTGGGGTCCCAGAATCACGAGGTCTGGTATGGTTTTGCCCAGTGACCACGTGTACTTCATAGCTGGAAAGTTTTATTTTTTTCTTAGTTTTTATTTAAACTGTCTTTCTTATCTGTTTTCTTTTTTTCTTATAAAAAATTAAGGAAAGTCTCTTTTGAAAACACTATTGAAAATTTAGAGTTACCACCAGTCCATATCAGAAAATTAAAAAGTTTAAAATTAATTGGGTGGATTGATGATGATAAAGGCATTGGTCTAATAAATAATCCAAATTATAGGTTTGGAAATATTAATATTTGAAACAAAAAGGCTATGAAATAGAATTTTCTATGTTAAATTTTAGGTTTATTTATTTTCCTATGACAAATTCAACTAACAAGATCAAATTTAACTATGCATAGATAAAAGAAAAATTGTTTCCTGAAAAAAGGTTTTTTTCCATTACTAGGGAAAAAAATTGTTTCATATTATAGGGTCATTCTGTCTTTGGATTCTAATGTACCAGCTAAAGGGATCGGGCTGGCATAGTTCTTTTCAAAAAAGTTCGCTTATGTGGTTATCCTTTATTATTTGTTTTTGAAAATTTTAATTTTGATAACTTTTACTTTTATTCTTTTATCGCCCTTTTACTGAAAAATAGCCTTTATAAAAAAAAATCATGATTTAGAAAACTAGGTCTAATTTATTATTTTTGAAAAAAAAAACAAAGTACCTATCCTTTTATGAGATTTATTCTAAACATTACACACTTTTTAATTCAAATTTTATTAGACTCTAACTTATACCCCAAGAGAATAATTATCATCCTAAGATCCTAATTTTAACTTTTATAAGGTATTGGCTTCCATGGGAATCCTAACTCTAAGGCTCCCATTATTTTGGACTTCTTATGAAAATTTTATCCTGAAACTCTAATAAATTTTTATTTTTATAAATTTTGTCAACAAAACTTGAATTTTTCAATAAACTAATATTTCATATAGAGAAAGTACATGAAAATCATATTTACCATAAAAGAAAGTGGATTCTTATTTTCTTTTAAAAAGAAAAAAAAAAACAAATAAACATCTGAAACTCTTATAATATAATGATTTTAATTCCGATTTTTAATGAGATGGTTATAGTTTGATTCTCATCCCTATGGGCTATGGTTGGCAAAGGATACGTAGGATCCCATGAAAGATCATAATCTATTGCTATGGCGTAAAATAAAAAATGAGAAATATGGAAGCAAAAGAGGATCACAATGAAATCTTTCTGAGACATTAAAAAATAGAAAAATCGCAACATATCATATAGGAAACATATTATCGTCTCCGACTCTCACAACTCATGAAAAATTACTTAAAATAGATAAGAGTCTTGATATATGGATCAAAGGTTTTACTCCAAATGGGCTTCGAAACAATATTTTTTTCCCCTCTCTATTATAACCGGAGGAGTGGAAATCATACTGAAATCAATTTTTTTTATTTTTAATAAAAAAATCTTAACACGTAAATAGTATAGGGACACATGTCCCATTTTAGGCAAACAAACAATTCATATATGACCATTTTTTTAGTAGATATTACTGGAAAGTTAGTGATAAATATTAGATGACAATAAATTATATGACCATTCATTAAACAATGACATTAAAGTTTTATTGACAAACTAAAACAATTAAATCAGTGTAAATGCGAATAAATTATGAACCATTTACAAGATAAAAGGGTTTGGAAACTTTGTTAACATTTGGACTTGTGGAGAAATTATTACTTTAGGCATCAATTCAAGCAAACAACACGCGACGTATCTTTATTTTTGGATTTTTGAAATTTAGTACATGAAATTTCATTCTTTATCAATTTAGTACCTAACAAAGACACTGCTATACATTATTTCAAAGCATAAGTACTAAATTTCTAAAGAATAAAATTTTAGATACTGAATTGTCGAAATCCGAAAGTAAAGATACTTTGTGGACTTAGAATAGAATCACGATTCTTGTTTCCATTTCATTTCTCATGTTTAGAATCATTTTACGAAGTTGGAATAAGTGATTCCAAGGCAAAATGTGATCTCGACTTTAAAAAGGTGGAATTGCAATTCCATTCCATCTTGTTAAATTTAAAAAAATATGGACATTTAATATATAATGAATGTTTCTTCCATTCACAAATTATGAACATTTTTTATAATTACCACTTATAATACATGAATGGAGTCAATAATTTCATAAACATTTTCAAACATTAGAATGAATTTGTTGTTCTCTTTTCAATTCCAATCCATTCCAATCTAAACCATTCCTACATACCAAACATAATATAAGTATCCTCATAGAATAATTTTAAGATCGTAAGAAGAATAAGCATGTTGATTTTAGGCATATTTGGTACCTCTTGATCTTTTTAGTCCTTTTGATATCTCTATATTGGTTGTAAACCAAGTTATATATTTATCAAACTAAAATACTTAAGTGGTGGATTATTGAAACAATAGGAGTAGAATAATTATTGCTTGGAAAAGCTAAAATGCATCACATGCAATATCTCAATTCCTATATTTTTGGTTGAGCAAAAATGCAGTCACCTAAATAACTAAGGAATGTTAGACTAAAGAAACAAAGTATAACACTTACTTCATTTAAGGGTGAAGATAGCGACCGATTGCAACAGAGCAAGAAATGCCTTGCTTTGGTGGTGAAATTAGCCAATAGAAATAAATGAAAGGGAAAATTCAATGAAGCCCTTTCTGGATATCCTTCTGGGATATAGTCCTAATGAGTATCCTAGGAACTTATGAAGCATTGCCTCAAGAATGTAAATGTGAACATCAATATGAGCAAGATCATGAAGAAACACTAGAGGAAGAAAGAAAGATTAATGAGAGGGTGGACTAAGGGGTCTGCTATGTCTCTTTTTCAAAAATAGAAAAGGAGATTCTCTATGCACTATAGAGAAATATGTTGACTATGAAAGTTATGAGGGGCAATCTTAGATACAAACAACTACTACAATGGCTTAGAAGGATGTGGAGAACTTTAAGCTTCGTTAAACTTATCTATGTAGGATCAAGATGTCTTTTGATTATGTTAGATAAAGTTGAAGACCTCCAATGGGTTATCAGAAATGGACCATGGTTTATTAATGGTTACTACCTAGAATTAAAGAAGTGGGAACCTAATTTTTTACCTAAAGTAGTTGACTTTGATATAGAAGTAGTCTGTGTAAGAATAGTTAGGCTACCTATAGAGTATTATTTATTGATAACAATTAATAGAATTGGTGAAAAGATTGGTCCAATGTTGGGACATGATTCATATATAGTTGGGTTAGAAAGAGGAAGATTTGCAAGAATATGTGTTTTAGTAAACATGAATCCTTGCTAAAACACACATTATTCTAAACAACATTGCTTATATAATCTAATACATGGGGTTACCAAATCCATGTGATATATGTGGTTGTATAAGTCATAATGAATGGAGAAAGAGAAGGAAAAAATTAGAAAGGGGGGAGAAAATCAAAATGAAGGAGGAAGAGAGAAGTAGATGAATCTAGAAGTTGAAAAGATGGCTAATGAGATAAGTCAAGGAGACAAAAAGATGGAGGTGATGGATGGGGGTAAAAGTGTAGGGCTTGAGGAAGGAAAAGATAAAGTGAACAAGAAGGTGGATAATGAATACGAAAAATGGGTGAAGGTATAGAATAAAAAAGCCAATCAAAAGAGGAGGAATAGAGGAATATGTGTGAGTTTGTTGCTATTTCCTAAAAAAGGGTTCTAGGAAATGTATTTTTCAAAATATCATGGCAAAATTGTATATTAGAAATGCAATTTTTCCAAAAGAAGAAATCACAATCCCAATTTGCGATTTCTTTGTAAAGTGAACTTATAGTCCCAAGCTGCATTTTCACTAAAAGTCACATGTTCTGCAAAATCACATATTGAATTCCATGTCAAGGATTTCCTAATTCCTTGAAGCTAGGACCTATGAAAATAAATGAACATGTGACAATTATAAAGTTCATAATTAGAAATAAATGAACTTGTGAAAACAAATGAACTTGAAAGTAAACTTATTTCCCAAATTTTATATAACACTAAGAACATGTCAAAAGAATAAACCTGTGACAATTATGAAGTTCATCACAACATAAATTAATTGGATAATTTAAATGATTTCATCAAATCTTTCAAATTGTACAAGCAAAATTACATATCTAAAGAAAATGAAGTTAGAAGTACATATACATTTTAGGAAAATGAAAAAAGTAATGTATAATTACATAGCTAAATATACATATATATCTAATCCCTTCATTGACGTCATCTCTCATAATGTCTTTATACAACAAGTGCTAAAAACTCTCCAATTTGGAAAGAGCTACCAGGTCCTTCGACGTTAGGATAGGTTTGGGTTTGGAATGGTGGCTCATCCTATGAAATATATCGAGGATCAACCTGCATGACTACCTCCCCCATATCTTGTGTATCGAAATGTCTTTCCTTTTAAGCAGCGAGATGAGTAATGGTATATGCATATGGTATGTGGACATCGGGTGTATAAAACTCCATTGGATCAACACTGAAAGTAGGATCATCATAATATGGTGAAGGATGAGTTGCCAGTGAGTAGTGAGCGGGTAAGGCATCTACAGGAGGGTGAAGAGATTGATCTTGCAATATGTACTAATGACGACCCCTAACAAAAGCCCGTCCTCTCCCCCGAGTCACACAAGGTAGAGGCATCTCCTGGTAATGCTCCTAATGATTTAGAGGGAATAATGTAACACCACCATGACCTTAGAGGAGATGGCTCCCAGCATATGCTATAGCTTGGGACTCTTTTAGGGAATTTGCCACCTATATGCAAGTGAAGTAATCTGACTTCATGAAGAATCAAGCATGTTAATAATACAATGTAAAATACATAAAAGTACGATGGTATGGTTAAAGTAACTTACTAGGACACCAAGCATCACTCCCATCAAACCAATGCACCATCCTATGATACTATAGTATCAAGGATAATATGTGGGATCTACCCTACCTAACAATGTGCCGTCAAACTCTAGTGGAATGAGAGAAAATCGACATTGTTCCCATTATTGGATATAAATTGCATGTCTCTTCCTCCAATCTTCATTGGTTTTCCCTTTAAGATCGATCTTGTGGAGGGAAGGAAATGTGTCACACTGTTAGGGAATCCTCTGGTTTCCATTGATCTACCTCATCACTTAATCAAGTTAGTGCCACTCCACAATATGGAAGTAAATCAGAGGCACCCTGGCACACCAAAATCACTCCTTTCTTGACATAAAGGGGATACTACTCCAAGAGCTCATGCATGTATGGTATTAAATAGATCTACAAGAAATCAAGTTATTTAGTGAACAATAGATGAGTAAAGTAGACAATATTAAATTAAGTAATGTATAATACTTGATCGAGTGTCTATCAATCTAAAGCATCTCGATGCTAGGCAAGGACATGAGTAGTCATGTGTGTGATGCCAAACACGACATGCCAAAAGAGCATCATGGGGAACGTAGACCTGCCTTAAGTCGAGGCGATGTGTGAAAATCTATCTTAAGCCTAGATCTATAGAAGAATCATAACTCCTCCAATCTCTTGTGTAGATGCATCAATTGCACAACATAGAAATCTATACAATTAGGTTAAGCATGCTGCTCCCCAATTGTATTGCCCTGCCACTTGAAAATCCTCTAAAAGTGGGAGAAACATCAAGTGGACTAGGTTGGAAGATTTATCTACGAAGATGTGTCCACCCATAACCTGGAGGATGTACGCTTGCACATACCTCATGAAGAATAACTCATCCGCGTCATCTAGTAGGCTCCTGAAAGAATTCTTTAACCATGACATTGTCAACCATTCTCTGGAGATATCACGAGGGCTAAGCTTAACTCTAAGCAAGCTAGACATAATGAGCCTAGGTTAGTTATGATATCACGTAATGGGAACCTAATTGGACCTAAAATGGACACAGAGATAATAATTAGGCCTAAATAATGTAATTGGAATTAAATAGAATAAAATGGCCTAGACACTTAAATTAAGGCATTATACACCTAAATACGAAAATTAATTAAATTAGGTCCTAATTAGATAAATTACATCAATTAATAAGGTTAATCAAATTATTAAGGCTAATGAGTCTAATTCCGATTATAATTGGGCTTACTTTACTTTAGGGGGGCAATTACCTTAATTAGGCCTTAAAAGCATCTAGACATGGTCTTGAATAACTTAAGTAGGCTTTATACATAATAAGGTCTAAAATCAATTAAAGATCTAAAATAAACTAGACTTAAGCATGACAAATTAAATAAGCCTAAGAGTAATAAGTATAACCCACTAAATCATAATGGGCCTAACCTAAACATAATGTCACTAAATGGATTAAGATAGGTTAATTGAACTCAATTGAGCATAAGTAAATTAATCAAACATAAACAAATCAAATTAGGCCTTAGTTAAGCAAGAAAATCCTAATGAGCCTAAATTATGTATAATAATTGAAATTGGGTTTAAATTGGACATAATAATTAAAATAGGCAATAATGGGCTTTAAATAATGTAATTAATCTATTAGACCTAAAGGAAATAAATAATTAACTTAGATAATTAGTTTAGTTAATTGCCTTGATTACATTAATTAATTGGAATAATTAACTTAGCTAATTAATACTAGACATAATTAATCAACAATTAGCTTAGTGAACTTAATACCAAAATTAATTGGGTTTACCTTTTCTTTTTGGGCTCAATACCATAAATTGGACCTTAGTAAGACACATAGACTTGTTCTTAGGGAATAAAATAATTAAAGCCTAATTGAATGATTAAAAATAATAATTAGCAACTATATTGGCTTAAATTGGTTTAATTAATAAACACTAAGTTGTTGGCCTAAAATTTAGCCACAGGCTGATTAGGCCTTCTTATCCCTTGTTAGACCCATAACTAGTATGGGCTTTGGTTAAATAATAGAAAAAACTTAGAAATTATAATAAAAATCAACTAATTAAAACAAACTTACTAACTTATAATTTTCTCATCTAAATGCATAATAATTGAGTAATCGTAATCGTCAGGAATCGACTTTTGACTTTGGGATATCTTTAACCTTCTAGGTATGTAGTGACATGTATGTTGTGTACGAGGGTAGAATTTAATTAACTAGACTAATAATTATACTTAGCTAAACTAATTACATGTTGCATGCACTTGGTCACTTGAGTTAGCAAGTGACACTCTTGAATTGGGATTACAGCTGCAGTCATATAACCCAAAATGATGTGACAAATTAGAAACTTATGCCATCAAGAAATGACTTGATGGTAGTTGGTAAGTGAAATTGCACCGAATAATGAGCATTATAAGTGGAAAGAAGATATATCGAGACTTATCTAAATTATGGGTCTTGACAGATGATATGACATAGTTAAACAGTGATCAGTAAGAATTATGATTAGTGAGGACTGTATAGCAGTGATGACACTTAAATGACATTACTTACTTTTAGTTTCACAACATGGAGTCTAGTTGCTCCTACCAACCTCTAATTACTACTATAGTGGAATCAAAACTTAGGTCCCTCATTGTGTCGTTTAGAGTCATTAATACTCTACTATTTATTTATGTTAATAAAGATAATTATAAATTGCATGATTGTTTGCTACATTAGAATTTAAGCTTGTATGACATTTGCCTGTGTTTACGTTACTACCTACTAAGCTTTTGTAGCTCGCTCCCCTTTTCTTTTTCAAGTGAAGGTTAGCTTTAGGGCCCTTAATATATGATGAACTTTTTAGTTTAGGTTCGGTTTCCAATTTCTTGCCAACTAAATCAAGTCAATCATCAAGTGTTTTTATAAAATCAATTAACGATTTCAAAATGCTAAAACTGATCTTGAAACCAATATAAGTTTTAGAAAGCCCTATGTATTTAACTTAAATGAAACATGTGGTGAACTATTATTGTCTTTTAGGCTTTGAGACATGACAATGTTAGGGGAGTAGTATCAAATCATCAGAAGAGAACTATATGAGAGTCGATTGACTAATATAAGCGAGAAATGGTAATAATAATAAAGACACTTCACTAAAACTGATCTTGAAACCAATATAAGTTTTAGAGAGCCCTATGTATTTAACTTAAATAAAACATGTGGTGAACTATTATTGTCTTTTAGGCTTTGAGACATGACAATGTTAGGGGAGTAGCATCAAATGCTCAGAAGAGAACTATATGAGAGTTGATTGACTGATATAAGCTACAAATGGTATTAATAATAAATACATGTCTCAATAGAGGAGTAAACAATTTGCAAATGTATCTAGGTTATGAGAGAATGTTGTGTTATGAACCTACTAGCTTTAGTAGGGATTCATCATGCTTTAAACCTTGACAAACATTAAAATGAGCGAGCAACTAATTACTTGTTGACAAATGCTCATGGAATTCAAGGTAAATAATTCTTCTTCTCATTAGTCTATTTCTACTATTTATGCTAGTCTTAGAATTGAAATGAGGAAATTGTTATTAGAGGAGTTAAAGGAAGTGAATGTGCATATAAGGGGATCCATGGTAATGGTGGGGGATTTTAATGAAATCCTATTTAAGGAAGAAAGTGGAGTGGGAGGTAATAAAATTGCATAGATGGAGGTGGGATTGTAGAATTTGGATTTGTTGGGCTAAAGTTTACTTGGATTAAAAGATCTAAAAACTTGGCAAACCTAGTCTAAACAAGACTACATAAGGCTTTGAAAAATTATTAGTGGAGAAGCATGTACCTAGAATAAAGATATACCACCTGTAATCAAATCAATCAGACCATTGTCCAATTTTACTTAACATTGATCTAAGAGTTAGGGGTGGTCCAACAAGGGATAAGCCTTTCCATTTTTAGCCAATGTGGCTTGATCACCTTGATTGTAAAAGAGTAGTGGGTGATAATTGGATCTAGCCCCTTTTTAAATTATATGAAGACCTAATGGAATTGAAGGAAAAAAGAAATCAAAATATGTGATAAGGAAGTCTTTGGGATAATACGCATAAGAAGAAAAGGTAGTAATGAGAATAGAGAAAGATAAGAGAAGAGCTAAAAATATGCCCAGCACAAAGACTTGTTGATTAGGAGCTACTTTGGCAAAAAGGATTAGGAAGAAATTTTAAATAATGAGGAAAATTTATGGGCAACTAAAGCAAGATCCAAATGGATTCTTAAGGATGAGAGGAACACTAGATTCTTTCATACGAACATTATTGCAAGAATGTTAAAATCAAGAATTGTAGGGATTTTTTATTCAACGAGTAACTAAAAAACTGATAATAGAGACATTCAAGCTCTAGTAAACAAACACTTTACTAACCTTTTTACAACTGAGAGAGTTTTCTATAAAGGGTCTAACCCCACTAGCACCCCCCACCATAAAGACGACTAATGGATGAGGAGATTGGAGAGACATGATTTATGATACCATGGAGAGAATTTGGATAAGGGGAGTGATGTTGGAGGAACTAAATAAGACCTTGATAATTTTAATTCTAAAATTGATTAAGACTAACAAGGTTAAAGATTTTAGATTGATCGGTTTATGTACTAACATATACAAAGTAATAAGTAAAATATTTGTCATTGGGCGAAGACTGATCCTATATGGATTGATCAACCTAGAATAATCAAGTTTTGTTTCAGGAAGAATAACCAAAGATAATATCATAGTATTCCAAGAACTTCTGCATACTTTAGGGAAGAAAAGAGGGAACAAATGATGGATGATTATGAAGCTTGACCTAGAAAAAGTTTATGATAGAATCAAGTGGGATTTTATTAGACATACACTTTAAAGCCTTAAATTCCCTAAATTATGGGTGAAGTTGATTAGATCATGCCTTGCATCAATCAATCACTAGTTGGTTTTAAATGGGGCAAAAAGTGGATTCATTTATATCAAGTAAGGGCTTAAGACAAGGTGGTCTATTGTCACCTTGTCTATTTATCTTAGATATGGAGATGCTAAGTAGAGTTATCCATGAGCTTATTGTAGAGGATTTGTGGAAACCTATTCAGCTAAAGGGAACAAATCTAAAGTTGTCACATATACTCTTTGTAAATGATATATTACTAATGGGAGAAGCTTTTATTTACTATGCCAAACTAATAATGATCATAAGGGAAACCTTTTGGAAAATGTTAGGACATAAGGTAAATTATGTGAAACCTTGTATTTTGTTTTCAAGAATTTTCGAGTAGATGTTGAAGGAAAATATTTACGAGATTTTTTGTATAAACCCATGAGTGGACATGGGGAAATATTTGGGAATTATAGTCAAGGATGGAAAGGTTCTAAAGGGATCAAACCTAAATTTTATCTTGGAAAAGATAAGAAGGAAACTGGTATGGTGGAAGGTTGGACAACTTAGTATGGTAGCAAGAAAATTCCTTATGTCTTCTGTGTTAGAGAGTATCATAAATTACAATCTACAAGCTATCTCAATGCTTAAAAAATGATATAGTAGTTGAGGAAGTTACATAAAGACTTCATGTGGGGGTCATCAGAAAACAAACATAAAATGCCTTGAATATCTTGGAAAAAACTAACAAAACTTAAGGAGGGGGTGATTCAGGACTACTCAATTTGAGGAAAAAAAATAGTGCAAACTTTGCTAAGTTAGCATAGTCTCTAAGAAAGAAAAGCCTTTTATAAGTTAACCTTTCATACATAAATACAAGAATGGTCATGGAGGGTTGAAGGAAAAAGGAGGATAAAAATTCTTTAAGAAGTTAAAAAAGATAAAGGACTGGCTAGATTAGAAGCCGGTGGTTAAAGTGGGGAATGGAAAAAATATTAAATTTTGGAGGGATTGTGTAAGGAACTAGTTGGAGGGACCAATGCTACCTAATGTTGAAGAAGTGATTGTTGTGGATAATTGGATGGGGGGAGGTAAGAGGTAGGAAGATGTAATAGGCTACCCTATTGATGATAGAATCAATGGTTGGTTAGACAATGTTACATTGAGAGAAGAGGAAGATGGTAGAGAAAGAAGGATATAGCCATATGATATGAATGGGGAAATATAGTCCAAAATGGCCTATAAGTTGCTATTGAAGGAAGAGAAGTGTATGGAACAGAAATAGGATTGGGCTTGGAAACACCTACAATATCACGGATTTAAGTTCTAATATGGTGAATATTACATGATGGTCTTCTAAATAAAGAAAATTTGAGGAAGAGGGGAATATTGATGGATCCCCAGTGCTTGTTCTATGATAATGAGGAGGAATCTATAAGCCATCTTTTCTTAGGATGTGGGGGTAGTTCAAAATGTTTGGTGGAGTATGGGAGTGGAGAATCTACAAGATGAAAGAGATATAGACACACTTAAAACTTGGCTAAAGAAGCAAGTGTACCTAAGAAGAGTCCAATGGAGGAATAAAGAGGTTCCTAAAGAACTAAAAAATTCTTTTTCTAATTAGAGCTATTTTGAGAGAAACAAACAAAAGAATTTTTTAAGAACACTCAAAGGTTTTAAGATTGGAGGGTACAAGCAAAGGGGAAAGTTGAAGAGTGGTGGGCCAATTATAGATATAAGAAAGTGAGTCCAAGAGCTAGAAACATTGATTGGACATGGGAAAGGCTAGAGGATGGATGGATTAAAGTGAATTGTGATGGAGTAGTTAACTTGGACAAAAGGAAAGCTGGAATAGGTGGCATTTGCAGGATTGAGAAAGGAGAAGTGGTTGCTAAATTTATCAAAAGTCGTGCTATGGCATCTCCTTTAGAAGTTGAGTATTGACCAATCAAATGTGGATTTGAAATGGTAAAAAATATCAATTTAAATAAGCTAATGATGGGGTTTGATTCCTAACAAGCCATTAACTGGCTAAAAAGAAAAGACCTTGATGAAGATGCTTGTTCTCCTATTCTAAGTCACTGCAAAAAACTTGTCGCTTGGATTAATGAAGTCATTTTTTGTAGGGTACCCCATGAAACAAGCAAGGTAGTTATTTATTTCTTTTTAGCCAGTTAATGGCTTGTTAGGAATCAAACCCCATCATTAGCTTATTTAAATTGATATTTTTTACCATTAATTACTCTTCTCTCTCTACTAACCACTACCGCATCCGAAGGGTACTCACCAATTTAAACCCAAATGTTAATCAAATTGCAGAATTTGATACATTTGTAGTGTGGTTTCATTCATGCTTAGAAATGGCCCTCAATTGTTTAAAGTTGTTTATCTCAAGGAAATCTCTATTTCTTTTTTTCTATTATTGTTTTCTCTTTTCAATATAATTATTCTACCTTATTATCATGATATCTAAATCATTTTAACCTCTAAAGTCCTAATGTTACATTTGGTACATAGGAATGAATTGAAAGCAAAATCCCGATTCAAGGTTCAATTACCTTTCTCATGTTTAAAAGCATTTTTCAAAGCTAAAATTGCAATTCATTGGAATTGGCAATTTCAGCTTTAAGGAGTCTAATTTTTGTTTTTGAGGATTCCATTCTACCTTCATTAATAGAAAATTACAAAATAGGCTTTTGATACATGATGTATATTTGTTTCATTCACAAATTAAGGACATTTGTTATGAATTCTACTATAGTATGTGAATGGAATCAATGATTTTGTGGACATTTCTAAAATCAAAATGGATATTGTTGTTTTGCTCCTTATTCCATTCTATTTCATTTAGGGTTGGCAATGCATATTAACTTATTGTGTCTTGTATTTATGTATAAATAGGTTCATACTAAAAAACCTTAACTTGTAACATAACTTGTTTATTAATCTTATTTTAAAATCTAAACTCATTACTAACCTATTTAATAAATGTGTCTTGTGTTCGCATTAGACACATTGTTCAATTAAAAAATCCAAAATAGATCTTTTCTCAATTATAATATCAATTAAAAAAATTAAAACAAAAGCCCATAAAATTAATGTCTAAAAAACCAAATTACTTAAAATTTTAAATATAATAAACTAGAATGCGATAAAAAGAAATCATAAGTAAAGTAAATGTAATTAAACATGATAAAATAAATCATTTACTTATTACATTACATCAATATATTAAATTAAGTTATGGTTTAATCTAATATTAATGCTAATATTTAAATTAACTATAACCTTTATCAACTAGAGATTATTAAATAACATACATTAGAAAAATGTTATTAATATGGTATTAAAAATGTTAATGTGAATGATTTAATATCCTCTTCAACTCTTTCTATTATTTTGATATTTACAAAACTTAATTAGTATTTTAAAAGATCGTCAGGATTCAAAAGACATTTAAATTATAAAAATTTGTATACTAAGCAAAGGTATGTAAATTTGCATAGTAAATGTTCAAATAATTCAAATGGTAAAAAAAAAAAATTGTGAGAAAAAATCCTATAATATAAATTTATTGAAAGAAATATGCTTAACATTATAAGTAAATAAAACCATATTCTAATATGGATATTAGAGATACAAAATATCTCAAAATGGAATTTGTACATTCTATTAAAGACGACAATGTAAATGAAACTTATTGCATATAAAATCAATTACAATCAATGACCGTGCAATTCTATAGGCTAGTAAACTCTCTATTATAAGCAATATTGTTGAAATCCTTAAATTTCCACTAAAAATATTGTTAGAAGCATAAAGTTAAAACAAAGATATAAAATAAGACATCGAATTATTAGTTATAATTTTTTTTTATTAGAGTTAGGTTAGAATTTAGGTTAAAAACTTAGAAAAATTATTGACAACTTTAGTCTTAAACAGGTTAGGTGATTTCATAAACGGGTTAAAGTAATAAATCATAACCTAGATACATTTATAAACGTATTCAATGCATTTGTTAATTGTATTGAGTTTTTTTTTTTAATATAAACTCATTCATAATCGAATTGTGTCATATCTAGGTTAGCAGGTCATGTTCTAAATTGCCAATCCTAATTCCATTCCATTCCATTTAAATTTAATTCATACTATTCTTACATATTAAATGTGACTTAGCATTCATAATGCGATATATATAATCATTTTCCAAATAGATCAAAAGAAATGCTTTTATTTATAATAGTGTTTGATAAATTAAAAAATTCAATTTAATTGTAGATAAAGTAATAAAAATATGATATATGTAGAATATGTAGTTCGAACCAAAACTAAACCAAAGCAATTCCTCCTCTTAATATGGTTCATTCCTCACCACCCCCCCCCCCCCCCCCCAAGCCATAAAATAGGGTTTGGTCTCATTTTTGCGCGGAACCGAATCGGATTGCATTTTGCTACCCTACTGCACGCTTGGTCTCTCAAGTGACTCGCGTTCCTTTTTGCGCTCGTTCTCTAACCTCTGTCTCTACTTCGCTTGCTCTCTTTCTTCTTTTTTTCTCTCTCACTCTCTTTATCTCACGCAATGACAGTCCATGAAGGCTCATCGGTTTTTGGCATTGGTGTTCGATGGTTGGTGGTGGTCTAATAAGGGTGGCCCACCAATATCGTTTTGTGGTATGCTATTGGAGGATCGTGGATGTGGTCCATCAGTGATAATGATCGATGGTGCGCCGGTGATGGCTCGTGGGCTCGACTGGCTGTACTGGTGGTGGACCGGTGGCCTATAGCAACATCAATTTTGGAAGTTTGGAGTGGACGAGGAATGTTCATTTTTTAGTCCCTATTCCTAACCTAGAAATGGCCATCTCAAAAGAATATGTAGGAAACCTGTCCCTAAAATAGGTTTTCCTTGTACAGAAACAGAACAACATTCAGCGGGAATATGGAATAAAAGGGAGAGAATTATTCCCAAGATTATTTTAAGATTTGAACAACTTTATAACCTTATGGTGCCTTTACGTAGTTTTTTTATAATCTTGATCATGTATCATATATAATAACATTTTAAAAGAATAAATTGAAGAAATTTGAGAAGGATCCAGATTCGTATGGACAACTAATTTAAAAATGGAGTCATTATGTTAAGTTCTCCGTTTTTCTCCCTACTAATTTCAAAAATTGACCCAACGGATATGCGGATCAAACTTGGATAACGAATTACCTCAGAAAATCGAGAACTTGCATTCCTGCTCGCTCTCCTTGATATACATTTATTTCAAATGATTCATCATAATTTCAAAGAAGCATGATAGTAGAATTTTCACATAACGAATGTATTGTCAACAGGAAAAAAGAAAATCCCAAGTCCCATTTTCATAAAAAAATCAATCCATCAAGTGGAGGTACCGGGCATTGCGCTGATTCGCATAAGTGATTTAAGTTCAATCATGGAGAGAATGAAAATCTTCTTCCTTTATGGATACTAGGGCAAATATGGATCCGCTATCTACAACTCACTCGAGTATCTGCCCGCTAAATTAATATAATATCATGGCTTTCCAGAGTGATGTTTTCACATTATTATAAGTAGTAAATACTTATAAAAAAAAGTACAAGCATGAATTGACGAACTAGGTTTCCTCTCATTACTAAGATATACAAACTTATACATTATACCATTTTTGGTAAGATACATCGCAAGAGAAGAATCCTATTAAAGGTATATATATAATCACTAACTAAAAGGAAAGAGGTTGGAAAATCATGAGGACACGGACAGGAATCACCACACACAAGTCTTCAAAGGGAATATTAAACCCAAAACTTGATACTCCCTTTAGCTAACTGTATTTCTACTATTACACCCAAAGATAATAATGTCTGAATTGCTTTATGCTCCTCCTAAATAAATTAAACATAAGAAAAAAGAAAAAAAGAAAAAAAGAAAAAAGCCTTACCTGAGGGCATAGTACCCTATAAAAATCAGATCTTGGGATGTCTAAAAATAGACTACTGAAAAAACCATTAACCTAAAACCCCCAAAAATTAAGAAATTGAACCGTCTAAGAACGGCGTTCGATTGATATGCCACTTGAAATAATAAGTCACTTGTGATTTTATTCCTCATAATAAATCATCTCAAAACCATCTTCACAATGATATGCCGCCACTTGGAATGATTAGTGACTTGGAAGTAAATCTATTTCTTAGCGTCCAGCTAAGAATAGACGCCGTTTTACGTTTATGTAATATGTATTTGGAAAAACAATCAACCATTTTTTGAAATATACTTGACTCCTTTGGTTGTAGATCTGCTACATCACGCAAGAAATCTTGAGAAAACCTTACATGAAACGGGGAGATTTCAACCCTAATGCACCCGCAAGACGATCCCTTCAGTTGCACCTCGAAAATGAAATATTTTGACCACTAGGGTTTCTCTTAGACTATTGGTGCAACTTTACAAACACTAGATTTGAACAGATCATCGTGAAATTCTCTCTTCAATCCTTCCATATTGATCTTCTAGATATAGATAGGAGCAAGGCAAAACACTGTTATGTATATAATTTGTATCTAAACCATTCTCAGAAATCGAACAAGAAGGGGTCTCCATAATCCCAAAACTCGTGAGGATTGTACTCATCATCATTAGGCAGCGGCCACATCATCGATAACGACGGCGGAGGCGAAATGGGCCTCACCACGGCAGGATCCGGACCCACAAACGGTGCATCCATACCTTGCGAAACTATCGACAAACCTGCATCAATGGACCCAGCTAACGAGTTTATCTCGTCCCATGACAATTGTTGATGACAATCCTGATGCTGATTCTGATTCTGATCCTGATCCTGTAATAACTGTAACGGCGATGCCGTCGAACCGTCGCAGTTTTGGTTCGACGTTGTGTTGACGCTGGATTGTGCTTGGACCTCCTCACTCTTAGGGTACGGATATACAAACGGATGCTGCTGTTGTGTACTCACTACAGGATCCGTACAAACAATTACGCTCCCACTCGCGGGAAACCCTAGGTTAGGGCACGGGCCGTATGGCCCATATCCTGGAGTATTCGCTGCCATTAGTACCGGAGGGGGCATGGAGGGACACGGAGCATTTGAAGAGGTACTAAACGTGAAGCCAAGCCCTGCACCTGATGGACGGGGGAGAAGCGGCCGGAGAGTCGATGAGGAGGACGATCCAGCCCAGCCTCGGGAGGATGACTGGGAGGAGGAAGAGGAGGAGGAAGATCCCGAAGGCTGGAGATTGAGCTGTGCCCTAGAACCGTAAAGGATAAGGGCTGCGCGGTCATATGCACGCGCGGCATCCTCCGCCGTGGCGAAGGTGCCAAGCCACTTCCTTGTACGCTTGCGTGGCTCCCGGATCTCCGCCACCCATTTGCCCCAGCTACGTTGCCTCACTCCGCGGTACCGGAACTTGTTATTGTCGGGGCCACCTTTTCCTTTACACTTCCTAATACTAGCACTACTCGTGGAAGTAGTAGCGGCACTAGAAGGTGATGATTTAGGTTTGGAGTCGGTGGTGTTGGAAGTGGTGGGGGCTTGGGAGTCCGAGGTGGTGGTTGGTGAAGAGACGGTGGGTGGTTGCCGCTGAATATTATTATTATTATTATTGCTATCATCAATGGAAGTGGTGTGGTTCATTTAGGGCTAGCTTTATGGAAACCAAAACAAAAACCTCGTTCAGTGTTCTTTCTCGTTTGGTCTGAAAAATGGAGGAGTATTTCTGAACATTTGGTTTGAATTGTCACGGCTGTAAATGGTCGAAGAGGGCGGTGGTAATTTATATATATTAGAGAGAGAGAGAGAATACTGCAAAGTTAAGAAATTGACTGGTCCAAGTCCTATGTATGCTGAATTTCTTTTTGTTTTTGGGAGTTGGGAAACATGCATGAATTTTCATTCATCATCTAATTATATTTTCTGGGGTGTCAGGGCTTTTGTTGGAACATGATATCCTCCAGTGAACCACGGCATAAAACGTTATAGAAGCAACAAAATAAATAATATTTCACTTAGAAACATGTTTACCTAAGGTTCGAAAATCAAATAGATAAATAAATTATACAAACTACCCTTAAAAACTATTGTAATTCTATGGGTATCTTCTAATTTTAAAATTAAATATTTATACCTTTAAAATAGATATGAAGCCCCCTTTTTTTTTTTAATTATGTAACAGCTTATATATCCAACTTATTGATATGAAAAACATTATAAAACAGATAACTTGTCACATAATTTAAATATTAACAGAGTCTATACATCATCAATAATCTTTTTTTTATTTTTATTTTTAGAAAGCTTATATTTTACATTAATCCTCTTAAACTATATTATTTTTCTATTGAAAAAGAAGAAGAAGAAGAAGAAGAAGACTATATATTTTGAGCAATGCTACTTAGAAAGAAAGATAAAATTAGAAATTTATATTGATGCAGCCATTTATCACCAATATTTTGCTTGTATCCGCTTGACATTTAGATCAAAATAGAATTTGAAACTAATTTCCGAACTTGTTGAACATATTCATATATTTTATTTTTTTCAACAAACATTTGAAAATAGCTTCAATTGATGTCCATTAATGGTGTTATTAATGTACTTGTAATGAATAGTGTGAAAGTTGTTTCTCAACTTGTTTTTAAAACAAACCTCACTAGACAAAAGGACAAAAAAAAAAGTAAAATAGGAAAGGAAATTGAAAAGTAACCTAAACATACATTCCTATGATATAATTAATTCATATATGCACAAAAAATTATTAAAATGAAAAATTATATATAGATATTAAATTATATTATTTAGAGGTGTAAGTGCTTAATTTTACAAAGTGGGAGTATTCATACAATTTACCTAAAAGAGAAAAAAATAATACCTAAGGTTACAATTAGGGGTAGACATGGTTCAATTAAGTACAATTCACCCTCAAACCTCATATTGCATTTTTTTTTTCCTAAATCAAAACTAACAATACAATTTGGCTCATATTTTTTTTGAAAATAAAAAAATAGTTTAGTCCGGTTTAACACACGACTCAAGTCATTATTATATGTGTTATTAATTTTTTTTATATGTAAGTTAATAAGTCATGAAAAAATTGTACTAAACATGAAAAAGATGTGTATGATTATCATTTCTCCAATATTATTAACCATCTACTATACCTATTTAACATATTTAAGGAAGCTTCATTGTCTCTCTTTAGATAATTTTGATTTATAATCAATTAGCAAACAAAAATATAAAACTAAAAAAAATAGTTACTTGTTGAAAACTAAATAAGAAAAACTTCTTATAGTTAAATTCATTTTGAACTAAATAGTTCGATTGGTAATTCTTTTGAACCTTGAAAAAGGTTCAATTCAGTTCAATTTATAACTTTTTGAACTTATTTTGAGGTTTGGTTTGCTTTGATCTATCTAGTTTATATTTTAGTTAGTTTTTTTATGTAGTCTTAATTAAAATAGAATTTTGATGTTCAAGTTTAAATTTTTTTCATAATTTGTGTGAGATTTAAGTAGCAAAACATTAGGCTTCCACAACATTAATATTTTAAGATGCAATTGGAAATAAATGGAGATGATATGTTTCTTTTTAAATGGAATTTGAGTTTAAGTGATTTTTACAATGTATTTTGACCTAGTTTTAAGGTTAGGTATACTATTTTTTATAAGGGAGATAAGGTGTGCCCTCCATTTTAGTAGGAGAATTGTGAACGTGTCATTATATTTTATCAGGAGGAAATTATAAATTACCCTCCTAAACTTTGATTTAGGTGTGGATGTACCCCCATAAACTTTAAATATTACAAGTAATGGCTTTGAACCACAATAAAGTGGTGATATAGAGGATACTTGCTTTTTTAGTTAAAAAAAAAATACACCAAGTGTCACGCTCCTAATTTACTATAGCGATGACAATTTGTTACATACCCTACTTAAGTAGAATATGAAAAGTTATAATTACTATATGGGTTTCTAAACCAATTTTAGGACCTTAAAATCATTTATTAGATTTTAAAAATGTTTTTAACAATTTGTTAGATTTTTAAAACATTTAATAGTTTGTCAAGAAAATGCATGAATAGGTTTAAAAGGTACTCTAAGTCTTAAAGCTTAAGGGGCCCAATAAAGTCAGGCCATAAAGCCATAGGTGGCTCCTAATAAAGTCTAAGTGCATAATCAAATATAGAAACTAAGTCTAGAGATTAGAAAAAATAAAAAAAGGTCATAGTCGATGTAATCTAAGTTCTCGAACTTGTCTACATACTCTTCTTCGAAGTCAAAACATAGTAATTCATAAAGTAGATCTATTAGGTAGTTTTCACCTAAAAAAGAAAAGGATGAGTAAGCCACAAGAGTTCAGTACATAGTAATGTAAACACATACATGTATGTCAAGTAATCCTACATACTAATGTAGTAGACAATCATTTAATTCATTTAATCATCTTATTTAAATAAACAACTAGGACAATAGTACTCATAACTTTAGACATCATGGCAGGGGACGTAGGGTCTAATTCCACTACATTGGACATCAAGGGTTGATGGGAGTAGTTAGACTTTATGCCACATAAAATCGATGCCTAAATTATCTAAGTGACCTCACTATTATGCAGCCTCACCGATTATAGTCCATCTATATCATATAGCCTATTGGGACGTATATCATCAAACTATGCCAAATATACCTTCTCTCCACTTGTAATGCTTGTTATCCGATATGATTTCACTTATCAACTACTCGCTAAGTCACTCTTAGTGGTCTAAACACCTAACTACTATATCATTTCAAGGGATATGATTGTAGCCATAATTCCAATCTAAGGTTTGTCACTTGTTGGCTCAAGTAACCACGCACAAGCTGCAAATAGTTACTTAGCCAAATTGATTATTCGTTTGATTAATTTTTCTAATCTAGCAAGTAACATGCAAGTTACTACATGCTTAAAAGGGTCGATGATTCACGAATCGCAAGCTAAGTTCCGATTGAGTTTATTGAATTGATTTTATACATCAAAAGAAAAAAATTTAAGTTAGTTGATTATTCTAAGTAATTGAGTTTTATTCTAAGGTTGGTTTAGATTGCTTAAATGCCATATTAGTTACCAGCCCATTTAGGGTTACTTAAGCTCAATTAGTTTTTAGCTAATTGTAGCTTGATCCGTTTAGTGTTTATTTATTTAAACCTGATAAGTTATTTGAATATTAGGTTTAGTTTTGTTTAAAGCCCAATTAGGGTATTTGGGTCCTTTAAGTATAGTAAAGCCAATTATGTTTGAAATTAAGCTCACAATGTCCAATTAAATTACTTCAATCTTATTAGTAATATTAAGTTCAAATGTTCAACCACAATTAATGAGTCCATTTTAAATCCAACTAGATTTCTTTAATCTATTTTAATTAACTCAGGCCTATTATGTCCATTTAGTCATATTTGTTATGTCATAGGTCCAATTGTTTACTAACTCAAATTTTAATTCCATTTTAGGCCTTTAGTTAATTTAGAGCCTTCATGGGTTTAAGACTTATTTAAGTTTGTTTATTTGTAAAGGTCAATTTAAGGTATAGGCCTTAAAGATTAATGGGTTCAAATAAGTTTTGGATCTTAGGCCAATTTAAGTTTTTATTATAGCTATGCAAGCCCGTTTTACTTTACTAGACCTATGTCTTTTCTATTTTAATTATTTAATTCAACTTGGGTTTTGAAATGGTTTGAGGTCTGATTTGAGTTACTTATTGTGGTAAGGTCTATTTAAGATATGAGCTTTAGGAGGGAAAGGGCCAACTATGTCTTGAATATTAAATCTTGGCCCAAGGATTATTGGGTTCACATGATCATGTTAAATCTTATTTTGATCCAATTAGAATTGTTAAGTTAATTAAGTCCAATTAATCAAATTATGCTTAATTATATAGGCTATTCAAAGGGAGGGTGAGAGGTTAGTCCTTTGGCTTATTTGATTAGACCGACTTAGGGTTAGGTTAACCTTGACCTAATTTAATTAAGCCAGTCATTAATTTAATTTTAACTCATCACAATCAAAGACCTTAATTTTAAAAAGCAATAATTTACTCAATTTAAGCTTGAATCAAGTTAAACCAAAACCATTTGATTCCTTATCACTCCCACTACCCATTTTAACATAAAAGAGCCTTTTTTTTTTTTCTTTTGAGCCCTTGGACTACTAGACTATACATGGTTGTAAAATTTTAATTATATTAATTCATATCTTATATAATTTGGGTCCAAATCACTCCAAACCAAAACTTAATTGTTCCAATAACTTTATAGAGTCCAAAGAAATAATTTATTTTTCATTTTTAAGCCTAAAACATCACTAAAATAGAGCATATGAAGTAGAGCACACCCCCAAAACATTTTTATTCATTCTACAAGTCCAATTTGAACATATCATTAGTTTTAGCCCTCATTTTATATCTAATTCAACTCTTATTCATATTAAACCATAATTCCACCAAATTTACTGAAAATACACATAATATATCATATTTTCCCAAAATTAAATATGGTACTAAATCGTGTAAGAAAATAAAAATCTCAAGTTCATATAATTCTTCAATTCAACCTAATTCATCGGTTAGCTTTACTAAACTCAATATTTATCTAGTAACTTAATTTTTCATCATATTCAACACTTTGAGAGTATTATAATATGTTGGAAATTCAAAGTTTAGCAATCAAATCAACTTGCTCATCCACTAAATTAGGCATACCACCCATTCCAACTTCTAACATGCCAACTAAACTAAATTAATCACTTAAATCATTCTAAAATCCTCATGTTCATACACCAATCATCAATTTATCATCATGCAATATCCAAATCAGATTTAATAAAGAAGTTAAATTTAAATTCCTCAACCATGGTGGTGGCAACAACACCCAAACATATTTTCAATTATTATGCATCAAACTTGATTTCTACTATTAAATTCAACACCCTAACAGCACATAAAGCATGTCACCACATAGATCTACATCTTAATCATTGAATCACACTTAATATTCAACAATAAAAGTGGCATCATTCATAGGAATTTTTCATTATACTCTTAATATTCAAGAAATCACTAAATCCTCAAATCTAATCAATCCTAAAGATATCACCACCATAACAAGTTGATTTCCGCATTCACTATCAATAGTATTATATCTATTGCCACCATCTGTATTATTGCTATCACCATTACCATTGTCATTGCCTTTGCTAGCACCACCACCTCCACAACTCTACAACATTGGCACTACCAAGACTTGCACCATCATAATTGAACCGCATAACTCATACTAGCAGCATCACTACATTAACAAACACTTCATCACTATGGTAACTCCACTACTACCATAGCAATCCTATTACCACTATCGTTGCATTGCTATGATCGCCTCAATAACCTTACTACTACTTCTATCATATGTCACCACACTATTAACATAAGCATGCTACCACTATCACTTCAATAGTTGCAATGCTAAAGCTACTTTTTCATCCTCATCACACCACCTTCACCACATAATAACTACACCACCCCTTAACTATAATTATTGTTGGAGCCACAACCACTAACATGGTGATGAAAGTATAGTAGTAAAGAAGGTAGTAGAGGTGATGCAATGGGAGAGGCAACATGATTTTAGTAACAATAATGGTGGTGTGATCATGGTAGTGATTGCATGAAGAGGTTCACATTCTAGAGGTGATGGTATAGTGATGAGGCTTATAAGATTGTAAAGGTAGTGATGGTGGGGGCATTAGCAGCCTAGTGGTGATGTTTTGGATATAACCTTATGTTATGGTTGTGATGGTGGTGATTCTGCAACGATGACAATAGTGGAATTATAGAGATGATGGCATGAAAATGTAGGTTGTGGTGGTAATACTATAACTCTAGTTATGGTAGAGATGGTAGCAAAGGTAGCATGAAGGTAGTAATGTGAGGCAATGGTGATATCTTAGTGGAAATTAGGGTTGAGCTAAGGGGGGCCTAAAGGGACCATGGCCCTTAGCCTATAAATCTAACTTTTTTAATTTATAAATGGATTAGTGAATTAAATCCTAACATAATGGGCCCTTAAAATAAAATATAATATAATAGCCCATATTTAATGGCTTATCAATCAATCATCATACAACCATCATTAGTTATGACAACTGTAATCAACGAATTATAACATTCCTAAAGTTTGCAATAAAAACATTTTTTTTTCTTGTTTATTAATAAAAATGATTTTTTTTAATTTGAATTTGGAATCCAATTTAAAAAATATACTTATAATATTTGCAACTTATTTTAAGAATATCATTAATCTACCTAATTTTTTGACAAAAGATTAATTTTTTATTGATTTAATCCTTTTTTTTTTCTCATGTAGAGTAATAAATTATAAATATTATATAGCATTCATAAATTTAAACCACTACATATTGAGCAACAAAAGCAATCTATACAAGTATAAGGGCCACAATCAAATATTGTAAGAGCTTAAAATTGGAACACCAAGTTTTGTCATTGTTATTAGATACATAGTTATCGAAATTGCGATTTCACTCGTATGATTATACGAGTTTATGTTTTTATGAGACTTTTCTGAATTAAATCACGTATAAAATCATTTTGACATAAATTCATGGTATGATCGTGAATTAGGTGTATGATTTATGAGTTTATGATTTTACTGATTTTATACCATTTCACACAATTCTATGCGATTCTACTCAATTTAAGTTTAATGGGCTATCAAAATTAAGAGAAAGAGTCAAGGTTCTACAATTTAAAGAAAACTCATAAAATTCTAAATGAAATGATGTTGTATTTTCTTTTTAACTTAGATTGATATCATTACTAGTTTCACTATTGAAAATTTTTCATTGATCATGAATGGGTAATTGAAGAAGAAGATATTTAATGTACCGAATGATAATTGGTTGAGTATCATTTCTAGTGAAAGGGGTAAGGAAAAAATGAAAGTAATATTATGGAGGAAATTGATATACTTATAAATTTAGAGTCATAGCCTATAAGAATTGAAATTAGGAGGTTTTAGTGCTCATGATATTGATGCTATTGAAAACTAACTACATATAGATACTTCAAAAGACTTAAAAAATGAAAATATTAATATTATTGGTAGTAGTACCAATAATGGCATTGATAATAACTCTAATAGCAAAGTTGATTATGATTATAATTAGGTATGTGTAAACACCCCATTTTTGCCCTAGGAATCAATAATAATCAATTTTCAATTTTTCCTAATTTTTCCCAATTTTTCCTTAATTTAGCATAAATAATAAAAATATTCAAAAAATGAAAATAAATAGGAAAACACTTCAATTTTGAAAAATGATTTTAGAAATAGCAATAATGAAAAATGATTTTAGAAATAGCAATAATGAATAATAAATAATTTTTACAAATTTTTGAAATTTCAAAAAATACAAAAAAATAAAAAAATTGCATCGCATATGTACAATTTGCGATGTAAATAAAATCGGGAAATTGGGCCAGCTCAGCTGGCTCGTGTGTGCGCATGAGAACCGTGTGAAGGCTGAAGGTCGCGAGTTCGAATCCCCCCGCAGGCGCTCGGCAAAAATTTTTCGTTCTTTTCCCTGGAGCTGCCACGTGGAAGCATGTGATTGGCCGAGGGAAGTCACGCGTGTCGCGCGTGATCGTCTTCTTCGCGAGCCCAGCCGGAGGAAAAAATCCGACAGAAGTCCGACGAAGGCGAAATCGGCCGTTTTCTTTTTAATCTTCTAGATTAAAGTCAAGATAAGGCCAAATCCATCAGATAAACCAAAGGAACACAAGAGATTAACATCAAATCGCCGGGATAAAATCGAATCTAAGAAACGGAAAAATATGGGTTTATCTAAATCGGCCGATTCGAGCTTATCCAAGAGGAGTTCGAGGTGCCTATAAATAGAGGAGAACAGGAGGAAGCCAGGGCACGAAAAAAAGAGAGAGAAAGAGAGAGGAAGGAGCAAATCGGAGTACGCCGAAGAAGCTTGGAGCCGCGACCATCGATCGGAGTTGAGCCGCCGCAAGGAGACGTTCTGGGAGTAAGCCGCCACCACCATCGGATTCAGCACCCTCAAGAAGCTAGGATTCGATACTTCACCCGCCGCAAACGACCGTCGGAACGCCGTGAACGAGCCAACCCCGCCGCCGTGATCCGATCCGACCCGATTCGACCTGCGCACCGACCCGGATCCAGGTAAGTCGGATCTTTTCGGATTTTTTTATTTTATTTAATTAATTTATTTGGTTTATTTATTTATTCCGAATTTGTTATTTATTATTTATTATTTGTTTAGTCATTTATTTATTTGTTTTTGTTTTATTTTCAATAAATAGGAAAAATGTAGAAATTAGATTTTTCTAGAATTAAGAAAAATGTAAAAAAAAATAATAAAATAAATAAAATGTAAAAAATAATAAAAGAATAAAAAAAATAAAATAAAATAGAATAAAATAATAAAAAGATTAGGAAAAATAATAATAAAACTTTAGATTTCAAAATAGAATAGATAATAACTTAGGATAAAATGTTCTAGCATAAAAATTACAAAAATTTATAAAAATCACAAAAACTTATAAAAAATCACAAAAATCATAAAAATCATGAAAATTAATAAAAATTCAAAAAATTATGAAAATAGAAGAAAAATTAAGTTTTAGCACCTAGAAAAATCTTTTTCTTCAAATAAATCCAAAATTGATGTTTTCCCAAAAAAAAATCATTTTCAAAATAAAATCAAAGCTTAGGCTTAGAAATTTTTTAGAAAAATTCCAAAAAATGTTAAGAACATAAATCATAAGAAATTTCAAAATTAAAATTCACTAACAAATCTAAAGTTTTTTCAGAAAAGCGAACTACGGCTTGTTTGATCCTGAGTAGCAGGTACGTAGGCACCCATTCGGGTCAACCCCTAAAATGTATGAAAAATCATTTTCTCAAAATAATTCCAAAACATAATAAAAAGTAACAGAAACACCATGAAACACATTTCTAAAGATGAACAGTTTTAGGAGATTAGGTGGTAACCGTAAAGGTTTTAATAGGTTAGCCTTCGGACTTAGAAGCTCTGGTTTTCCCTTTTTCTCTTCTCACAAAAACGAGAAGAGAAAATAACGACGACTAGTAGTCCAAATTAAGACTAATCCGCTCCTTTAGTCTTAATTCAATTTTCCCAACAAACAGTTGGGTGGCGACTCCAAAAATTAAACGAAATTCCTAACTCAAGTCGAGGATCTAGATTAGATGAGCATAGGGTCTAGTTTAGATCGGATTAGGAATGGGAATTCAAAAATTAGACTCGACAGGATGGCGACTCCACTGGGGACCCATGCCAGTAGGCTAGCCACCTGAATCCGTTCAAATCGTTATCTTTAAGAAATGTGTTTCATTTTGTTACTCTGTTGCTAACCTTTCAGGGTTTAGTTAGATTTTCAGTTTTTCTTTATTGTGGGGGCTTTGCATGCATATATCTGTGTGAGTAGATGCGGTCGAACCCGGACCGTCCTAGAAACCTAAGACGGGGGGCCATTGTGTAGGTTTCGGGCGAAGTGAGTTGATTCACCGTTCGGGACCGATTAGGCTACCCCACCCTATGCTTCGATATGGCCTGAGATCCATTTCTTCGAAAATGCGGGAGGCCATAGAGCTCGGGAACCAGTTAGAACCAACCTACTTGCATACATAACATCACAAAAGGTTGACAATTGAATGACAATGTATTGGTTTGTTGTTTTGTCCTTGGATTTCAGGACTATTTCCCTGTAATGTTTTCATAGTTCTTGTTATAACTAGGCTGTTTCCTATTGTAATAGATGGCTAGCAGTGCAGTCGACCGCCTCCTCCGCAAAGAAATTCGGGTGTACAGACCTTTGGACCCAAAATTGGTACTGGACCACTGGTTTACTTTGTATAACCCAGAGGAGCAAGCCTTTATCCAACAAAAGATCGGCTCCGTCCTCTCACTGACTAAGATAGAGGCGAATTTGCCTATGGTCCGGGCCATGCTCCAGTTATGGGAGATCGAGCCCGCAGCTTTCTTCATCGGACCGCATGAGATCACCCCTACCCTGGAGGAGTATACCCAGTTGCTACAGGCTCTAGCACTGACTGATCAGATTTATGCGCCAGACCTTGAGGCCGGGCCAGCCGGTACGTTCAGCAGACTACTGGGCATCCGCAAAATAGCAGTCAACAAAGCCTTGGCAGACTGTAACGGGTATTGCATACGCATGGATGATCTAGAAGCCTGGTTTATTGCCCGAGGAGACAATGGGGATAGAAAGGACATCCTGTGTGGGGACCCTCAGACTTACAGACAAAGAAGGGTGAAGGCTTTCATCTTGACGGCCTTCGCCACCATATTGTTCCCCACCGGAACTTTCTATATCCACTATCGGGTTGCAGAGCTGGTAACCCAATTCCTGGAAGGGAGATCGTATATCCCAGCTCTACTGGCGGAACAAATCCGAAACTTGAACTTCCTTAAGAAGAAAGGCCATGGGATCCTTCGCTCCAGCATCAACCTTCTGCTAATATGGTTTGTAAGCCACCTCAAATGCTTCGGGCTGAACATGGTCAGGAAAACCCTAGCCCAGCAGGTGGATCTTGTGGATTCTTGTATAGAAAAGGTAAAGTTACCCGACGACATCACCAGCCACAATTGGGTAGATCTGCTTAGAAGCCTTAGCGCCGAAGATATTCTATGGACAGCCAGGTGGAGTTGCTGCAATAAAATCATCTTAACCTGCAGTAATTTCCAAGCAGTACCATTAATTGGGATCAACGGATGCGTCGGATATCACCCCAACTCCGTAGTCCGCCAATTCGGTACCGTTCAAGACATAGTTTACCGGCCTTCACTCGAAGCAGTCACCTTTGAGTATCAGGATCCGAACCTGTTGGTAGCCGAGAAATTTGCTAAGCTGGCAGAGGTCAAAGCACTCTGAGGAGCCAAAATCGAAAGCCCGAATGTGGACCTCGGCGAGCTAGATGGCGAAGTGGGAAAACACCGAGCCACCAGAGAGTTTGTAATCCGTCAGCTATACCGGACAGGGGAAAGAGCATATCGGGTTCCAGACGTCACCCAGCCAAGACCAGATAAGATCAATCCAGAGGTAGAGATCTACCTGGAGCAGGTCAAGGCCCGAATGGAGGTATACTTTGAAGCTGCAGATTATAAAAAAGACATCTGGAAAGGACGCTTCAAAGAAGCTGACCAAAGGAACAAGGCCTTAGAAGCACAATTGGAGAAATCCCAAGCCAAGGTCAAAGAACTAGAAGCTATCATCAGTAGGAAACCTGAGCCTCCACAACAGAAGACAAAGAAAGCTAGGAAATAGATTATCATTGTAATCTTTCATTTTTATTTGAACTCCAGAATTATTAATAAAAGTAAAGTTTGGATAATACATTGTCAATTAGTTGTCAACCCTCTTTATCTTTTAGCATTCGCGTGACACATGCATTTCATTCTTGCATTCATCACACTAAAATAAAAAAATAAAATGCGGATCCAGGTATCGAAAATAGCTTCCAAGAAACCGAACTCGCCCAGAAGCCCAGTCCTTACACGCTCAAGAGCAAAAATGGCCAACAGCAGTGACAACCGCAATAACACTAACGCTGAAGCTGCCTCAGATTCCAGGATCATATCCCTAGAGCAGACGGTCCAACAGTTGGCTGCCCAAGTTCACCTCTTGACTGAAAGCATCAGCCTCCTGCGCAACACCCAGCCGACTCAAGAAGAGTATTCAGGGGCCAGGAAGGGAAAAGCTGTGGAGGGACAGCCTCTGGAATACGAAGAAATCAATTCCCACCTAAACCCATCTTTCGAGTATGAGCCGAAAGTCAGCCAGGGGCCGACCTCTGATGATCTGAAAAAGGAGATGGAAGAGAGACAAAAAGGAGATGGAGAAGCGACTCTTCCAGCAGCTCAATGACAAAATGAAAACTATTGAAGGCCCCGATGGTTTTGAACAGGCCGGAATCACCAACCTACCAGCATACAGGGAGGAAGCATACCCTGACAAGTTCAAGACCCCAGATTTTGAGAAGTATGATGAGACCGGCTGCCCCAAGATGCATACCAGGCTATATGCCCGGAAGATGAGCAAGTATGCTCAATATGATCAACTCATGCTCCAGACCTTCCAGGACAGCCTCACAGGCCCTGCATTGGTCTGGTATGCTCACCTTGACTTCAACACCATCAACACCTGGGAAAAGCTAGCTCGGGCCTTTTATGATCAATACAAGTTTAACATAGAAGTTGCCCCATCTGTAATCGATCTGGGGAATCTCCGAAAAAGACATACTGAGCCGTTCAAGGAATATGCTCAACGCTGGAGGGCCCAAGCTGCCAGGGTAGCCACTCCGATATCTGAAAAGGAATTGACATCCATATTTGTCAATACCTTGGAAAAAACTTATTTTTCACATTTAGTCGGCCAGACGTCCTCCAGTTTTGCAGAAGTAGTGGCTGCAGGTTGCAGGATCGAGAATGCCATCACCACCGGCAGGCTCCAATCAATGGAACCTCCTAGGGTTGCACCAACCCAAAGGCCCTTAGGAGGGAATAGAGTTAAAGAGCCCACAGTCAGTACAGTGCATTCGAGTAAGGCAGAAAAACCTGGGGCTCGGGTGACTTTCCAGACCCCGAATACCCCAGCCCAGCAACCAACAACGGGTCATGCACAAGCTGCCAGGCCCCCAAAGCAGTTCACTCCAATCCCCGTACCGCTCAGTCAGGTCTTCGCTCGGTTGAGGGCGGACAACTTGATAAGTTTCGAACTCCCCAACGACCGATACAAGACCAAGAACTTTGATTCCAACCTCAAGTGTGACTACCACATGGGTCAAGAAGGACACTCCACAGATAGGTGCTGGAGGCTCCGGCACAAAATCCAAGACTTGATTGACGCAGGGATCGTACAATTGGATTTTGTAAACACTCCAGCGCCCAATGTCAACACCAACCCGTTGCCTAATCACAGGCCTACCATCAACATGCTCACATCAGAAGAGTCAGCTCCCAAAGAAGCCGTCAAATAGAATCCGGCTAAGCAACCCGTTTCGGGAGAGACTCCAAAGGTGCACATTAAAAAAAGATGGTTATCCGGGGACCCTACGGTTGGCCCTTTGGGAGAATCACATGGGAAGTTTCAGTACCTGGTGAACTATTCTTACACCCCAACTGAGCAAGGGCCGCCTAGTGGGTGGGAGCCGGAATTCGAGAAGGAAGACAATCTAGCAAAGGAAGAGGGGAAGACTGTTAACATGATTAACTCCCATCGGAAGCCCAAGGTCATACGATGCTATGAGGGACAGTCAGTGGAGGTACAAATCCCAAAGAAAAAATATGTATTCAATGTCCCTGTACCAGCAGAGAATTACAAGGCTGCACCATTCGACTATCGGGCCCTCGAACAAGAGCGACCTCCTATAGTGGGAGGTATCACCCGCTCTGGGAGATTATACGACCCCAAGTATAAGAGCCCGACTGAAGAACCCAATACAGAGAAAACGGAGGAAGAGGGAGAAGGTCTTGCTGCATTTACAAAGATGGTAAAAGCCAGCGAATACAGGATCATGGAGCAATTGAATAAAGTTCCAGCGCAGATATCTCTCATGGGCCTCCTTACTACATCTGAGCCCCACAGGGAAGCACTCTTCAAGGTGCTAAAACAGATTCAAGTCCCGGAGGGTATTGCTACAGACAAGATGGGTGACGTGGCAAACTCTATCTTTACCATGGATCAGATATCTTTTTCTCCAGAAGATCTAGGAGAAGAGGGAGACCGACATACCAAGCCACTATTCATAGTGGTCCGGTGCAATGATACTATCGTTTCCCGAGTACTTATTGACAACGGATCATCCCTCAATGTATGCCCATTGGCAACACTTGGCTTATTGGGGGTCGATCCAAGTAACATAAAACCTAGCCCCACAGTGGTCAGAGCTTTCGACGGATCAAAGAGAGACATTGTGGGGGAAGTGAACCTACCAGTGGAAATCGGTCAACAAGTATTTCACATCTCTTTCCAAGTCCTCGACATCCCAAGATCTTTTAACTTGCTCCTGGGACGGCCTTGGATACATGCTGCTGGTGCCATTCCCTCTAGTCTCCACCAAAAGGTCAAATTCATCACCAATGGGCAGATAATTACAGTACTAGGCGAGCAGGATTACGCCATATACAAAGAAACTGCCATACCTTACATCGGGGATGAAGGTTCAGAAAGCCTGGGATTGCAAATTTTCAGTGAAGTGAATATGGTGACCAGCAAGGAGGGCCATCAGTTCAAAGAGGGGCAGCACGGGACCTTCGGACTGGGATATGTTCCTACGGCCACGGAAAAAGTACAAGCAAGGGGCAGAATGAAGGGGAAGTTGATGGACACCCAGATGTGCATTCTCCCTCTCCAACAAACTTTCAGAAGGGCAAATACCATTCAAGAGCTTCAAATAAACAAAGAAGACAACAAAGGGGAATCAATCTCCCGCATGTCCAACCAACGTCCAGCTCTGAACAACTGGTTTTGTTGTCCTACCAATAGTGCTAGGTTAGCTCAAGAGTAGAAAAATCATTAAACAAGTTTTATTGAGACTCTTTATTCAATTTAATCACAGTTTGTTTGCTTTCTCTTATATACGTGCCTTTATTTTCATGTCACTCAGATCTCCTACCATCGAACATCAGGGATATTTCGCGCAGGTAGAATGTAAAAACGCTGATATCGTTTCCAATGCTGCCGGGTCAGTTGTTGAAGACGATATCTTAAACCATGAAATAATATAAGAAAATTGGCTAAAACATGAACAAAGCGGAATCTCGATCGATGAGCCTGTGGAGACAGTAAATCTATGAAGCGTGGAAAACCCTAAGAGCCTCAAAATTGGGACCAATTTGAGTGCCGAGCAAAAACGAAAGATAACCGAGCTATTAATCGAATATGCAGATGTGTTTGCCTGGTCATATGGTGACATGCCAGGGCTAGACCAGTCAATAGTAGTTCACAGGCTTCCCACAAGAGAAGATGCCAAACCTAAAAAACAAAAATTAAGAAGATTTAGGCCTGACATCTTGCTGAAAATCAAAGAAGAAGTCAAGAAACTACTAGAAGTAGGATTCATCGAAGTGTCCGACTACCTAGAATGGGTGGCAAATATAGTCCCCGTCATGAAGAAGAACGGAAAAGTGCGTATGCGTGGACTTTCGGGACTTAAACCAAGCCACGCCTAAAGGATAACTTCCCCCTACCTCATATTGATGTTCTAGTGGATAACACCGCAGGAAACCATCTCTTCTCATTCATGGACGGTTTCTCAGGATACAATCAAATAAAAATGGCCGAGGAAGACAAAACCAAAACAACCTTCATCACGACGTGGGGAACTTTCTGTTACAAAGTCATGCCCTTCGGTTTGAAAAACGCCGGGGCAACATATCAGAGAGCCATGGTCACCATACTTCACGACATGATGCATCGTGAGGTTGAGGTATATGTCGATGACATGATAGCTAAATCCAAAGAAAGAGAAAGCCATGTAGATATTCTGAGGAAGTTGTTTAATCGACTGAGGAAATTCCAGCTTAAGCTAAACCCAGAAAAATGTACTTTCGGGGTCACAACGGGGAAATTGTTAGGGTTCGTCATCAGCCAGGAAGGCATTAAAATTGACCCTGACAAGGTAAAGTCCATATTAGAGTTGCCTTCCCCACACTCCGTTAAAGAAGTAAGAAGCTTGCTGGGGAGGTTAAATTATATAGCTCGGTTTATCTCACAACTCATTGATAAGTGTCGGCCGCTATTCCGTCTATTAAAGAAGAACGCTGAAATAGAATGGGACAACGAATGTGAAGAAGCGTTCAGGACAATCAAAGACTATCTTATAAAACCCCGGTCTTGATAGTCCCGAAACAAGGAAAACCTTTATTCTTATACCTCACCATACTCCCCGAATCCATGGGATGTGTGTTGGGGCAGAAAGATGAGGAGGGAAGAGAACGTCCCATATATTATCTGAGCAAAAAGTTCACTGATGGGGAACAGAGGTACTCAGAGGTGGAGAAGACGTGTTGTGCGTTAATTTGGGTCATGCATCGGCTAAGGCAATATACCCTTTATTACCATATTGAGCTGTTGACAAGATATGATCCTTTGAAATACCTGGCAGAGAAGCCAGCGTTGATGGGGAGAATCTCCAAATGGCAGATGCTTCTATCCGAGTTCGACATCACATATGTGCATCAGAATTCGATAAAGGGGCAAGCCTTGGCCGATCAGTTGGCCGAACACCCTGTCGAGACAGGTACCCAAGAAATACGAGTCCAATTCCCGGACGAGAACATATTAACAGTAGAAGACATACCAGTAGAAGACTCTGGGAGAGAGCAGAATGCTGGGTGGAAATTGTTTTTCGACGGAGCTGCCAACGTATTCGGTTGTGGAGTTGGGGCGGTATTGATATCCCCAGACGGCACTCAATTCCCTGCAGCGACAAGACTTACATTTCCCTATACCAATAATATCGCGGAATATGAAGCATGTATTCTTGGCCTTAAGATGGCTTGCCAAATGGAGATCCGCGAATTAGAGGTGTATGGGGACTCGTCGCTCATCATACTACAAACAAGAGGGGAATATAAAACTAAAGACCCCAAACTAGTACCATACCATCAACACTTAACAGAGCTAATTCAGGAGTTTAAGGCAATCACCTTCACGTATATCCCGAGAACTCAGAATCAGTTTGCAGATGCCCTAGCCACATTAGCGTCCATGGTGCAAATAACAGGGGGAGCCAAAGTTCACCCAATGAAAATAGACATCGAAAGTCGGCCCGCTTATTGTTTGATAGTTGAAAAGATACAAGATGATAAGCCCTGGTATCACGACATCAAGACCTTTCTCCAAGAAGGTAAATACCCTGAAATGGCTAGCAAGAATGACCAAAGAACGCTCAGAAGGTTGGCAAGCCATTTCTTATTAAGTGGGTCTATACTCTACAAGAGATCATTTGATACCACCCTATTGAGATGTGTGGACAAGAATGAAGCATGCGAACTCATGAAGCAAGTGCATGAAGGGGTATGTGGACCTCATATGAACGGCTACATGTTGGCCCGAAAAATCATGAGGTTAGGGTATTACTGGTTAACCATGGAGTCGGATTGCATAAAGTATGTTAAGCACTGCCATCTGTGCCAAGTATACGCAAAATGGATAAATGCTCCACCCAACGAGCTACATTTGTTATCGGCGCCGTGGCCTTTCTCCATGTGGGGAATCGACATAATCGGCCCAATCACTCCAACGGCATCCAATGGCCACAGATTTATACTGGTAGCGATTGATTACTTCACCAAATGGGTAGAAGCGTCATCATATACCAATGTCACCAAAGGGGTAATAGTCTGCTTCTTAAAGAGGGACATAATAGCTCGATATGGAGTTCCTGAGTCAATCATCACCGATAATGGTACCAATCTCAACAATAAATCGATGACAGGTTTATGTCAACAATTCCACATAAACCACAAAAATTCAACTCCCTACAGACCTCAAATGAACGGGGCAGTAGAAGCAGCTAACAAAAATATCAAGAAGATCATCGAAAAGATGACAACAACTTACAAGGATTGGCACGAAATGTTACCATTTGCTCTCATGGCTTATAGGACTTCAATAAGAACATCTACAGGAGCTACCCCTTACTCATTGGTATATGGTACAGAAGCAGTTCTACCAGTGGAAGTCGAAATAGCATCATTCAGAATATTGTCAGAAACTCAATTAACGGAATCGGATTGGGTAAAGAAAAGGCTTGATCAGCTGAACTTGATTGATGAAAGAAGACTCACCGCACTATGTCATGGTCAGTGTTACCAGCAGAGGATAGCCCGAGCATTCAACAAAAAGATGAGACCTCGGTACTTCAAAGATGGTGACCTAGTACTAAGAAAAGTTCTCCCGAATGTCCAAGACTCCAGAGGGAAATTCACTCCTAATTATGAAGGCCCTTATGTGGTAAAAAAGGTTTTGTCAGGTGGGGCTGTAATATTAACTCAGATGGATGGTCCAGAATTGAGAGACCCCGTCAACACCGATGCTGTAAAGATGTACTATCCTTAGGCAAGGGAATTGAAATTTTGCCAATGTTTATGAAAGCCAATGTTCGATACAAATTTCATTGAGTTGAGTTTTTACTTTTCTACAAGCAAAGCTAATATCCCTGAGTGGTCAACAATCCTAATCAATTCTCATCACAATAAATACACCTAAACACATTACCCACCATTTCGTCAATAAAAGATAAACAATAAAATGATAATGAATCTCGATAAAATTTGTGATATAATTTTATTTATTCTTAAGCATTAGAACTTAGTGCATTAGTAGGATAACATTACCAACGAATGAGTCAAACGCATCAAGAAGTGAAGCACATCAAGATTTTTAACCCCGTATCAAGATGAGAAGAAGAGAAGCAGAGGCAAACCAACACGAAGGTTCGGTTATTTGGTTGCTATCCACGATAAACTGGCAAGCGTCTTAAAATGGTTAACCATCGTCACATTATGAAAGGCATTACATCATTTAGCTCGGTAGGAAGCATATTCGAAAGTATGAGATGAGTCCGCCCATAGGAGGGCACTCGTCTAGTCATTCATTTTTAATAAGGTAGTTAGCATGACATGGACACTTCCCTAAACATCATCTCCTAAGGTTAGCTCATGGGGGGCACCTTTTTGGGATGTCAAATTCTCAATCCTAGTTAGCAGCCCATAGGGGCCCTTTCCTAAAAACCTGTCCTCATGGTCAGCCATAGGGGGCACTTTTTGAGGAAAAAATTCTCAAATCTAGGTTAGGCAGCCCATAGGGGGCCCTCTCCTAAAAACTTTGTCCTCATGGTCAGCCCATAGGGGGCACTTTTTGAGGCAAAATTTCATTCTAGGTTAGGCAGCCCATAGGGGGCCATTTCCTAAAACTTTGTCCTCATGGTCAGCCCATAAGGGGCGCTTTTTGAGGCAAATTTCAATTCTAGGTTAGGCAGCCCATAGGGGGCCCTTTCCTAAAAACCTTGTTCTCATGGTCAGCCCATAGGGGGCACTTTTTGAGACAAGTCTAATTTAAGGTTAGGCAGCCCATAGGGGGCCCTTTCCTAAAAACCTTGTCCTCATGGTCAGCCCATAAGGGGCACTTTTTGAGGCAAATTTCAATTCTAGGTTAGGCAGCCCATAGGGGGCCCTTTCCTAAAAACCTTGTTCTCATGGTCAGCCCATAGGGGGCACTTTTTGAGACAAGTCTAATTCAAGGTTAGGCAGCCCATAGGGGGCCCTTTCCTAAAAACCTTGTCCTCATGGTCAGCCCATAGGGGGCACTTTTTGAGGCAAATTTCAATCCTAGGTTAGGCAGCCCATAGGGGGCCCTTTCCTAAAACTTTCTACCTCAAGGTTAGCCCATAGGGGGCACTTTTCGAGGCATTTTATCAAAGGTTAGTCAGCCCATGAGGGGCACTTTCCTAAACCCTCCCGATTAGTCAGCTCTCGAGGCACTTTTCGGTCATATTTCTTTCCAAGGTTGCAAGTCTGATAAGACGCTTCCTATCATCATTTCTCATACATGTCTACTCAAAGCTTGAGATATGTCCTATCGCCAATTAGTTAGCTCATAAAGCACTTTTTGGAGAAGGAACATTACCTTGAATCATTTGGAACATCTTCAAATCGTAGGATTATCAGCTCTTGGGGCATTTTCCTACCAAAACCTAATTTAGGAGGCCAAAAATGGCGTCTTTTGTTTGTCTTTGTAGTTAAGTTTTTCAAACTTTACTACAAAGAGGGGCAGCTGTAAACACCCCATTTTTGCCCTAGGAATCAATAATTTTCAATAATAATCAATTTTCAATTTTTCCAATTTTTCCTTAATTTAGCATAAATAATAAAAATATTCAAAAATGAAAATAAATAGGAAAACACTTCAATTTTGAAAAATGATTTTAGAAATAGCAATAATGAAATGATTTTGAAATGCAATAATAATAATAAATAATTTTTACAAATTTTTGAAATTTCAAAAAATACAAAAAAATAAAAAAATTGCATCGCATATGTACAATTTGCGATGTAAATAAAATCGGGAAATTGGGCCAGCTCAGCTGGCTCGTGTGTGCGCATGAGAACCGTGTGAAGGCTGAAGGTCGCGAGTTCGAATACCCCCGCAGGCGCTCGGCAAAAATTTTTCGTTATTTTCCCTGGAGCTGCCACGTGGCAGCATGTGATTGGCCGAGGGAAGTCACGCGCGTCGCGCGTGATCGTCTTCTTCGCGAGCCCAGCCGGAGGAAAAAATCCGACAGAAGTCCGACGAAGGCGAAATCGGCCGTTTTCTTTTTAATCTTCTAGATTAAAGTCAAGATAAGGCCAAATCCATCAGATAAACCAAAGGAACACAAGAGATTAACATCAAATCGCCGGGATAAAATCGAATCTAAGAAACGGAAAAATATGGGTTTATCTAAATCGGCCGATTCGAGCTTATCCAAGAGGAGTTCGAGGTGCCTATAAATAGAGGAGAACAGGAGGAAGCCAGGGCACGAAAAAAAGAGAGAGAAAGAGAGAGGAAGGAGCAAATCGGAGTACGCCGAAGAAGCTTGGAGCCGCGACCATCGATCGGAGTTGAGCCGCCGCAAGGAGACGTTCTGGGAGTAAGCCGCCACCACCATCGGATTCAGCACCCTCAAGAAGCTAGGATTCGACACTTCACCCGCCGCAAACGACCGCCGGAACGCCGTGAACGAGCCAACCCCGCCGCCGTGATCCGACCCGACCCGATTCGACCCGCGCACCGACCCGGATCCAGGTAAGTCGGATCTTTTCGGATTTTTTTATTTTATTTAATTAATTTATTTGGTTTATTTATTTATTCCGAATTTGTTATTTATTATTTATTATTTGTTTAGTCATTTATTTATTTATTTTTGTTTTATTTTCAATAAATAGGAAAAATGTAGAAATTAGATTTTTCTAGAATTAAGAAAAATGTAAAAAAAAATAAAATAAATAAAATGTAAAAAATAATAAAAGAATAAAAAAAATAAAATAAAATAGAATAAAATAATAAAAAGATTAGGAAAAATAATAATAAAACTTTAGATTTCAAAATAGGATAGATAATAACTTAGGATAAAATGTTCTAGCATAAAAATTACAAAAATTTATAAAAATCACAAAAACTTATAAAAAATACAAAAATCATGAAAATTAATAAAAATTCAAAAAATTATGAAAATAGAAGAAAAATTAAGTTTTAGCACCTAGAAAAATCTTTTTCTTCAAATAAATCCAAAATTGATGTTTTCCCCAAAAAAAAATCATTTTCAAAATAAAATCAAAGCTTAGGCTTAGAAATTTTTTAGAAAAATTCCAAAAAATGTTAAGAACATAAATCATAAGAAATTTCAAAATTAAAATTCACCAACAAATCTAAAGTTTTTTCAGAAAAGCGAACTACAGCTTGTTTGATCCTGAGTAGCAGGTACGTAGGTACCCATTTGGGTCAACCCCTAAAATGTATGAAAAATCATTTTCTCAAAATAATTCCAAAACATAATAAAAAGTAACAGAAACACCATGAAACACATTTCTAAAGATGAACAGTTTTAGGAGATTATGTGGTAACCGTAAAGGTTTTAATAGGTTAGCCTCTGGACTTAGAAGCTCTGGTTTCCCTTTTTCTCTTCTCACAAAAACGAGAAGAGAAAATAACGACGACTAGTAGTCTAAATTAAGACTAATCCGCTCCTTTAGTCTTAATTCAATTTTCCCAACAAACAGTTGAGTGGCGACTCCAAAAATTAAACGAAATTCCTAACTCAAGTCGAGGATCTAGATTAGATGAGCATAGGGTCTAGTTTAGATCGGATTAGGAATGGGAATTCAAAAATTAGACTCGACAGTATGCTTGTGGTAGTTTTAATAATTTTAGGCAATTGATAATTAATGTTTTGTTTTTTGTTCAACTTTTTTAACGTGATGATCTTTGTTGCAATGTAATTTATATCAATACTAATATATATTTTTTATTTTTATATATTAGTATAATGATTTATAATTAACTATTTGTATTATAACTTATATTGTGTCGAAAATTTATGCTAAATTTCTGTATTTATAATGTTAAGTTTTTCATGACTTTTATAAATATATTTATAATTGTTTTCTACTAATTTACATAAGATATAGAAACTTATGTTTCTACATTCCATTTTTATAAACTTTTTAGCAATTTTAAGTAAAATCATGAGTTTGATAACCTTTTACATCAATATAGATGTTACCATTATTGCTATCATCTATAGTTAAGTTAATTTTTTTTTATTAAATATAGTGAATTGCGTCTTCTTTTACTTGTGACTTTTTATTTTATTATATAATTTATTTTTATGGTATAAATATCATTATATTGTGCTATTTTTTTTTTTAGTTTTTTCTTTATCTTATTTTTCCATGGAAGTTTTTATTTATTTCTTCTTGTCTTCTTTTACATTCCTATTATTATGAATACTATATTTGATAAATACTTTGTAATTTATATAATCAAATGTCACTAACATTTATATAATACTATGTAGGTACTAAATATATTTTATACAATTTAAACTATATATATACATATCGTATGTATAAATTTGCAATATATGACACCTTACATCACCTATACCATATTCATAAAGATCATATATATTTATCTATAACATGGCTATGCATTGAATTATATACTATAATTAAGAAGCTTAGTAAGTAGAAGTGTCATACAGTTTTAATGTATAAGTCTAATTAAATATATATTGTGTCTCGATAAATTACTACTAAAGAAATTGATATGGATTTTATCATCAATGAATTTTACGAGAATAGAGAAACAAGTTAGACTTTAATTACTTTTTTTTTTCTTTTAATTCGGCATTTTATGTTGCACCTTTTTTCTTTATATAATATTACTACAGACTTAGTGATTTCTCAAGAAATTGATGGTGGCCCCTTCCCTTGTGCTTCAAACGGTGGCAGTGGTCGTGGTGCAGGAGACAATAGTGCTATAAAGTATAGTAGGGATTGCAGCTGTGACAGTGCAATGATGAGAATTATATAGGTGACGTGATTAATGGGACATTTAATCTTATTGCAACCACATCGATTTCTAAAAAATTGCTTTATCCTTATTTTTTTATTTTTTTATTTTACCTCTCTCTGTCTCTGCGGATAAACAAAGTTACCAATACTTCAAATGAATAAAACGTGACAAGCCTATTTTTCCAGAGATAGGCCCAAGATACTCAAAAAGATAGAGTTTTAGGAAACGGGATGGCTAAGCCCCGGAAAACACAACCTAAAGTCTGTCTTTATCTAGACAATAGGATAACTCCTCTGGGGTTTATCAAAGGATACAAGTCTTCTGCCTTGACAGTACTAGTAAGTAGCATGGGCAAAGGAGATCAGCAGCATCATTGTCTTCCCTGAGAAATTTGTTGTAAATCATTTTCTCAGAACTTTGTTGTAAAAGTCCAGATCCCTTGGTGATTTCTAATTATAAACCCAATCCACACCATCCCTTCGATTTTTTATTTTTTAGCTAAATATACATGTAATTACTGATCATCTAATAATTCCACGCGCGCAATTATGACCTTTTGGGAAATTGTAAATCCAATTTGAAAATTTCGAAAGTCTTAATATTAAAATGAAAATTAATGGCCAAAAAAGCAATATGAATATCCATCACGTTGCTTACTTTTTAATAAATTATTTGCTAACAATTGTGGCGTCAACAGTCGGCTATTCCCAATGAAACTCTTATCCTGCCAATGCGCACGGGAGATAAGACGATCGTGGCACATTGCGGGCCCTGTCAAGTATTTTATCTCAAGGTGTCGTCACATATTGCGTCTAGGTGGTCACAACTGTCAACTCGTAACAAAAAACGTGAGCACACCGTGGCTTCCACATCGCAATTTGTACTATAAATATTTTAAAAGTGGCAATATTTAAAAATATATTTTGCAGATTGTGTTCACTCATATATATATATATATATAAATATAAGTAATGGAGGCTATATCTAAAAGATTTTTTATCCATTTTAATTATAAAAAATTTTAAAATTTATAAAATTATATAATTAACTTATAATTTTAATAACGATGGTTTAATCACTTATTAATTGCTATAACAGATTTAATAGGTTAACAAGTGACTTTTCTCTCCTCATCCTTTTCAATAAAAATCCTTTTCCCCTCTCTCTTTCTTTACTCCATGTTTTTGTAAAAATTACTTTTTCTTTATTTTTTTCTTCTCTAAAATCTACTCTTCCATTTCCTTTGAATTTTATTTTCCATTAGAAAAGTTACGGGTCTATTCATATATATACATACATATATATATATATATATATAGATATATATATTATGTGTGTGTTGTGTGTGCATATATATAAAATATGTTATATTACTATATTAATTTATATCATGCTATAGATGATAATTTTATAATACTATATAACACTGTTAATCTAATGGGAAAAAAAGGTACTATTATCATAATATATTTACAATTAGTAATCATAGTACACGTATTTAACACGTTCTACGTATTTACAATATTATAATAACACATATGTAATGTTACATTATAATATTATAATACTGATACATATATATTAAGCTATATTGTATAATGTTATAATACTAATACATATATATTATGCTATATTGTATAATGTTATAGTACCACAAACATATATATTATACAATGTTTATATTTTTGTACTGTTATTTATTATTTATCACCAAGCATGCATAGATATATATACAATATGTGATATTATATAAATTTAATGTCATAATACTCTACAGATATAATTGTATAATACTATATACACATGTATTATGATATAGATGATAATATTACAATACTATAGTAAAAACTCATACTAATACATTTGTAATTAGAGCATATTTAGTACTTTATGGAGCTGTATATGTTTTAATACTATTTACACACACATATATATACATATATATATATAGACATATTATCATATAATTTTCTAATGATTCATATAAGTACATACATGTTTAAAAAAATTAAATATACGAACTTATCTCTCTCTCTCTCACACACATAATGTCACAACTATAATGTTATAATAGTAAATAAATATAATTTCAAATATGAATACAATTATCTTGTAAGATTGGGGTTTTTATAATGTCAATGGGTCATAATTTACTATTGATGGCCATGTTGGCATTACCATTTCCTTAAAAAATCATATTATGAGTGCATTTTACTATAATTGGCTTGGAATTTACCATGTTGGGATGTGATTACTATGGATGGCCACTCTTTACTATTGTAGCTTCATTTTTACTGTAGCAACCCACCTATAAGGTCTAATTCTTGAGCGTGTTCAACATTCCTATAACTATCCCTAGTACCTGTATGATAGGAATTAAAATCATATAAGACCTATCATTAGGGTAAGAGCCAAAGGATTTCAAATCTTGGCGATGAGGGTCTTCTTTGGACAAACCAATCTCGAAATTATTTGTATACTAACCTCTTTTCTATTACTTATGTGTTGTGTATTCCAGCAAGCATACTTATCGGGTTTTACAGGGCGATGGACAAACTCGCTAAGACTTAGCTTGTGGGTTATTCATGAACTAACCTAAACCGAAGATGAGCTGAACCAACAAATTCAATTGAAGAACTGGTTCGTTGAAGACTATTTTTGTACTTGTTATTTTTATCTTTGAACTAGTTACTTTGTAATCATTTTGGGACATTTTATTTGGTTGTAATTGTTGGATTTAAAACTAGCCACCTTTAGTGGTATAGATGTAATTGTTTTGTCATTTTAACCCTAAGTGGAGCAAGTATAAATACTTGCTAAAGTAAGGTTTGTAAGGAGCTTTTTGACAGATAAAATTTTTACCCCTTTTTACATGAGATCTAGGGTTCTTGCTTTAATTTCATAAGGCTGTTATCAACTCCTCAAGGGTTGTGGCGAGTAGAGACTTAAGGATTTGTGAGTAATATCAAATCCCTTAAGTCAATTCCAATTTCATACTAGTTTATCATATCTAGTTCAAATTGGTTTATTCTTGTTTATGTTCTTATTTTTCACACCATTTTAGGGTTCCAATTCTATTGTTGGATTTACGCCATTTTAGTGGAATTATATCCTAAAGTGTGTTGTTATTTGTGATTAATCAATTGCTATTAGATTGTCATTTGCGTGGAAGCCTTTTGATACTTAAGGGATTCACACCATTTGTAGATTTTGGTGATTGAATTGCTTCCATTTGATCTTTGAATGTGCTTTAGCCAATTGAGTACATCATAATTTGGTATCAGAGCAAGTTTTTCATATAATTAGGGTTCATTTGGAAATTATTCTTCACGCTATTTTTGGGATTTGTTGAAGTGGTTCTTCAATTGGTTTCATGTGCTTGAATTTGAACATTTAGGCATATCATAATTTGGCATCAGAGCACATCATCTTTTGAGGCACTTGGAATCACGCCATATTGTGGGTTTTGGTTTGTGTGCCTATGATTTGGAATCAAGGCACATCACTGTAATGGATTGCTATACCATCTCTGAATTAGAGATAAGGCAAATTTAGCTAATCCTGAACTTGTAACTCTAACCTGTACTTAATTCTATAAATTTCTTGTAAAATGACACTAATAGCACTATCATTTCAAATCCACATCATATCTAAACACTTGTACTTAAAATCTCCTATCACATCATACATTATATATATATATATATACTATCGGGATTTGCATTCCTGGTAAGTAAGCACGGCCCATGATTAATCCTGTAGCCCTAAGTGGCTCAAAAAGATTACAAATCCAACCTTATACATACAAATATTTACGTTACAATTCGAAGATCAACACTTGTAGATCTCATTTACAAGCACTAAAACATCATGTACAAGACATCTTATTACAAGATAACAGAGGTTCTAAAATGGAAACTAAAGGCCCATTTGCCTCTATTGACACTCTCCAAAACTCGAGTTTCTAGCAACTTATTCTTCAGTACCTATACCTGAGGTTAGCAAAAACACTAACTCCTCAGCTTCTTAAGAAGCAAAGTGAGCACATAATCAAGTAACCCAACAAAAACAAACAATGAAATCACATAACAGTAACAAATAATATTATCAAATACTTCGGAAGTAATTACTCAAGCAAGCAAGTTTTCAACTCAAAGCTATACTCGTAGGAAACCTAGTTCAATTTCTTACATTTTAATATCACCATGATCTTACTTAATGAACTTTTCCTTATAATTCCATTTTACCAACTCATAGCCTTTTCATTTGGAGACCATTTCAAGTCTCTCCTATTTACTCACAAGTCACAAATACATTTCAGTTCACCCAGGTAGAGCCTGTCAACTGGTAGATAAACTACCCTCATGTACTTTTCAATACTTAATGTTTTCTTAACTAATTAAGACATCCTTACATGCTCTTTTTAGTTAGAAACATTCAATTCACTTTTCATATGCCTCGAACAAAAGGGGTGACTAGATCCCCATAGGTCACTAAACTGGGCCGGTTTGTCAATCGTGCTTCAAACCTATTTGGGTCAACTTAAAGGTCATACCATAAACTTACTAAGCAAGAAACAAGACTTTCCTTAAATTAAGTATTTTGAGTTAGTAGGTACTTATAGCCTAAACCCCATTTGATATGTTCGAGTCCCAAAACTTAGTTAGGTATACTTTAATGAAGATATACATATCAACGATCAGTTTTCCATTTTATTATCCATTTAGATATTTCATGATTATTGAAACGACAATTGTATAAACTTAACCAATCATATAAACCCCATCCAATAAGCTAAAAATAACCAAGCATTACATCATAATCATAAAGCATTCAACAATTTAAGTTCATTACATCACATACATTCAGGAACACTACAATCAAATCTCATACCCAACTCTTATTCTAGGATTTCTAGAATGTTCCCTTTTTCTCAGAATCCAACCATATCAGGATACATAACCAACCATTAGTGATCTAATATAATTCAATAATCTTGCTGCATTGATCATAGAAAGTGATCATATAAGGTAATTTCAACCAACAATAAATGGTCTACATCATCAACCACTTGTACTCAAGAGAGGAGTTAAGGAGGTACTTACTTGAAACAATATATGCCAATCCAAACAGTCACACCAGCCAAATTCCTTTGTCCTCCTCACTCAATAGAAATACTTGAATCATCAATATACCAATCAATGTTACTCACTTTACTCTACTAAACCTTAAATTGCTAATTCAATATTCTAAACCCCTAAATTCCATCCTAAACTCATATAATCCACCATTTTCCTACAATATCTTATTTATATACATATGATTATATTATGCTCTATTATATATTAATATAATTAAATTCTGATTCGATTCTATATCAAATCGTATGGTTCCAAATTATCATGATCTTGCACCAAACGCTCCCGTTTTTGTTTCATAACTAACCTAAGCTTCTTAACATCATATTATACTTCAATGAACCTCAACTAAACATCAAATTCAACTAGTCAAGTCAAAATCCCCAAATTTGCTAATGATTGAATTAGGCTAGAACAGGGTAATTGGCTTGAAAAATTCACTAAAAATAGAAAACAAATCCAATTTAAACAATTATTGATTTTTTGATGTACTACCTTCATAAAAAATACATCATTTGCCTTATTCATTTTCCAATTTAATTTCTAACTAGAACAGGGAATTTCTAAATGACCACATATTTATGATTCAAATTTCACCAAAATAGAATTACCACATTAATATACATACAAAATTATGCTAGAATACTAAAAATCATAATTTTTCATTAACATTTGATATTTTTAACAAAAATAGGAAGTTTCGGGTGTTATTGGGGGCTGCTTCGTTCACTGGCCTGCCGCTACCACTATGTCGATTGGAATCCTCTTCTACTCAAAACCTTAAGCATATCTTGGCCTAGAAGCAGCTTCACCCTAACCCCTTCGACTGAACAGACCAAATCCTCTCCTATTTAATTATGATTTTTCTTTAATTTCTTTAAATTCTTGTTACATCTTACTTCAATCTTGTTCTTCTTCCTCCCTTGGTAATTGCATGTTGGAAATTTCAATTGAAATTTGCCCAAAAAATTTGGATGAAATGGAGAGTTTTGGATTTTGTAATTTTTAGAATTTTTTTCCTGATCTCCCTCTCTCTCTATTATATAATATATATGTATATAATATATTAATTATGCTTAGTTTAGGTTTAGGTTATTCTACATGTGTTTTGTTTTGTTTTTTTTTTTCCTAACTATATACATAACATATAATATAATATAATATGTATATTTTTACATGTATATATGTCCATATAATTCACACATTGTTTTTTTTTTTTAAATATAGCATATAACATATATATACATTCATTTTACATTACGTTTATATATATACTATTTCAATTTTAACATTACTGCTTAAGCCTAAGTCCTCACATTTATTATAGTGTGTCTAGAAATACTGTTAATACAAGGTAGGATCATGGTGGACAGGTTATTGTAGGCTATCGATAGTTTGCCATCTGACTTTACTATTTCATTCAAAGGAGTTACTATGACTATTTAGGTATTATTGTATTTGGCTTGGAATTAACCCAATTGGGTTATGTCACTGGAAATGGCCACTCTTTACTATTGTAAGGTCATTCATTATTGTAGCCAACTTTGAATTACTATAGGTATAAAGCAAGGTTGTCGATCGGTTCTTATAGACTATCGATAGGTTCTCTTATACTAACAATGATAGTATAGGTAAGGCTCTAAATGAATTGATGAAACCTATCACTAATTTATTTTTGAAGGTAAAAAGTCTATTTCCATATTTGATTACTTAGATTTTTAGCAACTACACATACCATTTTTACCTAAAAAAAAAAAAGATCTCTTCCTTCCAATCTATAAACCACTAAAAAACTAATCCAATGAAAAAAAAAATCAAAGATAGATAATGTGTTAATGCTAGTGGATCAAGTATTGCCAATAGATGTGATACTCTAGATGGTCATGCTAGTAGATCAAGTATTGCCAGTGGATGCGATACTTCAAGTGGACATGAACTTGCTAATGGATGTGAAATTAGAGGTAGACATGATATTCTTTGTAGACGTGATGCTCCTAGTAGTTGTGATATTGCTAGTGGATGTAATAGTACTAGTGGACATGATATTGCAAGAGGAAATGACATTGTCATCACCATAGCGGATTTGCCTTTATTTACTTATTCACACTTAATTTAATCACTGGTTGGTAAGAAGTTTGCGATGTAGTCAGAGGCAAAGACCTTTTGCACAATAGGTATGCAAGTATCAATGGATTTAGCATTTGTATGAGTGATGTAAGAAAAGATAAGCTAAACCAAATAAGAATGCGTGGATGGGTGTGTCATAAGTAAGGCTTCCAAAATCAACACCATATTGATAGAAATGATCTTGTTAGGATGGTGAGGGCACTAACTAGGACAAGTTGTTTCACTTAATTTAGGATAAAGTATGATAGGAGTGATGATTTGTGGAAAGTTATGAAAGTACACACAAAGCATAATCATGAACTCATTCACTAATCACAAAATTGCTTTATATATTCCAATAGAGGGGTTTCAACTACTAATCATGCTCAAGTCAAAAGTATGTTAGAGTGTGCTATTTAACCATGTTAGATAATGGACTATTTGATTCATTAAGCAAGTGGTTATGACTAAGTCAATTTTACATAACATATCTCAACACGTATTTCCTAGCTATTACTTTATGTTTCCTCACACCATCCCATAGCTTTTCTAAAACATACTTCACTCAATTGAAACATGGAAATCTACTTAGCTCTACCACTATCACAAGATATTTAGCTTAAAATGAGCTGTAAGCAAATGACCAAGAATTCATACGACAAAAAATTGTTGGAATCTATCATCTAGTGTCTTTAATTTTATTCTTGACACTCTAGAGTGTATCTTCTTCACTTAAACCAACACCACTCTTAAGATGATCTAAAACCTCATGTGAAGTGTCTATAGGAAGATCCTCACTAGTACTACTGAAGCCTAGCATGTATTCCACATCATGTGGACTTATCCTAGCTTCACTCCATTGACTTTTAACACACAACTCTCAGTGTTGAAGTTTTCAATAGGATATACGTAAAGGTCCTTATTTGTTTTACCACAACTCATGTGTAAAGGGTGACCTAACCCCAATTCAGCTACAACATCCCTTTTTCCTGCACTAAAAGCTTGCATAACTTTTGTCAAGTGCTTATGAGCACATCTTGTATCATACTACAATAAATGAAAAATTGGAATGACATAATCTAATATATGAAAGTACAATTTGTTGAGTTTTAAAATCTATCTAATCTTACCAACTTCATTTGACCTTTAACTGAATCTTTCATCCTCTCATACTCAATTGAAGTGCCCATGGTATTCTACTTGTATTCCCTCTTTAATTCTTTTAGAAGAGCACCACTTTTTGAATCTCTTCTTATAAAATTGCAAAGACAAACATCATCAAATACAAAATATCACACAAAAGATCTAACACTATACATTTTCTATATAACATGAGTTTTTTAAACTCTTGATGGCTTAACCCATTTTCTAAAATTTGCTTCATGGACTCCTTCTTGTTGTAAAAGAAAAAGGTTCATTACCATAAGTTTCATGTGTTATTCATATTTAAAAGAAAAAAAAAATGAAAATTTATTATTTTGTGGTCATACTAGAAGTGCTTGTACACAATCATTGAGTACTTCATTTTAACTAGACAATATCAAGTACTGTCAAAAAAATTTCACCAAACAACAAATAAAAAAAAAAAAACATGAATCAATAGACTTTAATATCAAATTAAAATCACATATTAACCATTAATAGAAACATTTGAGCCTATCAACAACAATAAAATCAAACTCTTGATATTGAGTGAACTATAAGATTTGTCGGTAGGTGCATAAGAACCTATCGACATTGTTTTATAAGGCTCTCTACTGTTATAGAGCTATCAACAGGCACATATGCAGTTATTAATATCGAAGTGTATTATGCAAACCAACATACCAAGTAAATTGTCAACAGGCACAAGTGAACTTGTTAATAGTTTGACCAAGTTCAATTCCATAAAGAAAAGTATCAAAGCAATCATTGACATCTACAATGAATTCGTTGATAGGAAAGTCAAGAATTGAAACCCTAAATCGATATGCAATAAATCCATCTAAACCTTAATGCCAATTGAAACTCAAATCCTTACAAAACCCTAAACCCAATAGAAATCCTAAACAAGTCCATAATTTCAAAACCTTATCCTCATCTAAGCCCAACCTAATGCCAATCAAAGAGCTAATCTTTCCAAAACCATAAAACCAATAGAAATCCTAAATCACGGTCGATAGCAAAACCATAACTTTAACTATCAATAGTATATTCAATAATACTATACCCTAACCTTAACTACAATATCAACTAAATTGTAGTGACAAAGATAATTAACAAGAAGTTAACTAACAATTAATTACATACTTGGTTGAAGAAAACAAAAGCATGGAATTCACTATTCGCAATAATGAAAGGAACAAGAACTTGGGGGGTGGTTGGGGTAGGGGTTTCCTATTTGCATGAAAGAAAGGTACTGCAATTAGGATTTTTTTATTATTTAAAGAACAAGTAGAGGGCATTTTCTGTTTTTTTATATCCCCTAATATTCATTTAAGATAGATAGATATTAGCCTTCCACAATTTATCTAGATAATGTTGGGCTAATTGGATGTGCCTAAGAGTGGACACGGTTTGATTCGATACAATTCGACTCTTAAACCAATGGTCTACCTATACTGAACTGTATATTGTGATTTTTTTTTCCTAAATCAAATATGGCCATAGGGTTTGGTTTGTAAATTTTTGAAACCTAAAAAAAGTGATTCAATCCATGATCTAAACTGTTTTTATACGTATTATTAAATTTTTTTCAATATACAAGTCAATAAGCTATGGACAATTGTATATGATATAAAAAATTTTAATTTGTTATCATTTCTTTGGTAAATATATGTTTACATGCAGTAATTAGATGTGAAAATGGTAAATATAATTTTCAAAAAAATGAGTTGAATATATATTTGCGGTCTCAAATTCAAGAGCTAATAAATTGAGATTTAGTTAAAGTAGGCTCCTCGTGAAGCCCTTGTGCAACCTACGATATGAACAATATATATCGATCTTAGTGCAGCCATCTAAATTGTGCATAGTAAATGTACTTGCTTAGTTATTTCATTTCCTATAAGAATTAAGACTTGTTTAAATTATTTTTTTTATATCTAATCTATATATTATCTACATTTAATTTAATTTATTTGAAATTAGATATTTGGATAATTATTAATCTATATCTGTTTTAAAATTGATGTTTAGATAATCTACCTCATTTGACTTATAATAATAATAAAAATCATACTTAAATTCGTACAACTCTTTAGTAATTCCTTTGGCGACGGTTCTTCATCATCAATAAATATCCTTATTAAATTAGGTGTTATCTGCCATAGATTTTTCACAACATCAAATTCAATAGTTTCACCCTCAATTTTTTTCTTTTTCTTTTTTCTTTTCATTCAACATTTGAATGACATCTTGTTACTAAAAAACATTTGAATGTTCAATATCTTATTCTAAATCATTTTTTAAAATACTTCTATTTCATTCAAGGATCTAATTATATAATCTCATTTAAATTATTATTATTACTATTATTATTGGACTTGTACTTAGTATAAATAAATAGTTAGCCTTATAAAATTTAAAAAAATTAACTTAGCATAGAAACAATTTTATTAGATGGCATAAATCAAAGAACAATTGAGTTCATATGGAAAATAATATAACAAAAAACACTTTTAATTTTCCCCACAATAATATCTATCAATGTAACTTCTATCGGCGACTTCAAGTTGTTGCCAAATCACTTGCAATAGCATCATGTACAACACTCATCCATAAATCCCCACTAACATTTTCATAGCTACTACTCTTAGCCACATTATGATCATTGGTGCCTTCCTTTAAAAAAGTAATGTATGGATTTGCACCATCATTCATGAAAATATAATTATGCAAAGCTGTAAAAAAAACTACTATCTTTATTTACTTAGACATTCTATAATTGGGCATGTTATTAAATATTTATAATCTATTGTTCCAAATCTTGAATGTTTGCTCGATAACAATTCTAAGTGACAAATACTCATAATTAAAGAACTCTTTTGGAGTTAAAGCTAAATGACCTTGTCAAAACTCAAAAACATGATACCTTTCTCCTTTGTAAGGAGTTAATTACCTAGTTCTATGCTAACCAAGTCATACTTACTTGCACAATAAATATATATATATATATATATAGTTAAAAAATGAAACATAATGTATTAGATTATTTGCAATCTTTTAAACGGAGAATACTATAGTATTTATATGCACCTAGGGTTAGCAACAGAAAATTGAAGGATGTATTAGTCAACATGTGTCTTAAGACATTTGCATCATGACTTTGGCCATCTGCACCAACAACTATGAATGTAAATGTATAAGCAAAATCACAAATGGCCAATACATTTCGAAACTTCACCCTTTTTGTTCGTGCTTATAATTCATTATCCCCTTGAAACATGTGCCTTAATGTGCATTCCATCAATTACATTAATGCAATCCTAGAAAATATGGTGAAAGCAACATTTTTTCAATGCAGTGAAATCATAAACATGCAACTAATTATTCAATAAGACTACAAAGCCCCAGCACCTCATAGAAAGGATAATATCTTAGGTTATGGAGTATTTGCATAGGAATTTTATGAAACTTAGGATCTTTAGGTTTTATAATATCTTTCAAGAACTCTGTTAATGCATTAAGAACTTAGTTAAATTGGCAAAATATAGTTTCCGCTAAATGTTGGAACATCTCTTAGACCATTCTAGTCAAAGTTCCATTTTCCACAATAATTAAAAACCCTTACTTTCTTCTCAATCGACACACCTTTATTATGACAAAAGACCATATTGTGTTAGTTTCACACTAGCTTCAAAATAAAGATAGATTCATTCAAAATAAATTTTGACAACGAGTTAGATTTGGATGGTTAAGAATCTTATTGATAAAATCCAATCTTGTTCATTTAGAAATGTAACAAGGCACTTTTTCATACAACTAGTCATTTATGATAAGATAAATCATAGATACTATAACCACATCTTCTACAAAATCACTATTCATTTTTCCTTAAAATCAATAGAAAATTAAAATAAATGCATAAACTCTAATGACGATAACATTAAAATATAGTTCATAATGATGATGACACATTAAAAACCTCAATAAACAAAGAAGCATGAGAATATATAACTAATACTTCCTCCTAGTGACAACATGAAGAAAATTTTAATCCTTTGGATCATTCTCTCTTTGACATTTAGCTACCTCTTGTTTAATAAAAAGAATTTTCATTACAACATTTAGACAACTAGAAAAAAAAAAAAAAGCAACATAGTTTTTCATCCATTAGAACTGGCATAGCATCTAAGCTCAATTGCCTATCCTCAACTACAATTGGTAGTGTTGAACCTCTTACACTACCTCCTTGATACCAAATGGATCTATGTCATTATCGACAAACATGGAACTAGTCAAACTTTTGGCATTTGAAGGCACAATTAAATTTCCTAGATCATTAGTTAAATCCTCCTTAGAGTATTGGCATTTCTCTACTAGCTTCTTTACAGAATTATTAAGTGTTATTCTCTTCAAGGTTGTCTGTCTTTCTTGTATCATAGTTGGTGATATACCATCATATTCACTACTATTATAAAGTGGTGGAGAGTTATCAACAAGATCAACTAATCACGAATGTCCATTGAAGTCTCCACTCCCTTCTTGAAAATTAGTAAATCCACTTTCTTCTAGCGATGTTGCAACTAATGATGGTCCCCAAAGTCTATGATTAGTGCCTTACATCCTTTCATAGCCTTGAAGAATTCATCAAGGCTATCTTTGTGATGTAGTCCATGCTCACAAAATAGAAAAATACTTCCTTTGTGTTTATTTTAATATATATATATTCACACAAACCATGATAAAGGATAATAAAATACTTATTATTTGTAACATTTATAATATTCTTTTGTTTAATTCTCTCATATTTTGGATGGATATTGCATTTAATCATTCTTTATGTTGAATTTAGAGCTTTGAGTTATAATTTAAAAAAAAAAGGGTAAAATTTGGAGCAAAAATATCAAAGTGACAAGATTGTGAAGCATGACACAAAGCACAACATGGCCATGTTTGAGGCCATATTGAATAGAGCAAGAATTTAGCCTGAAGGAATAGACATGCAAAGTTACATGGTTAAGTACATGCTCGTGTCAAAGGGCGTGTTGAAGGTAATTTTTGGATATTTTCAAGATAAAAGGGGACATGGGAGTTAGCACGACTATCCCATACTAATGTTGAGTAGAAATTCAATTTTTCAATTACTTTTTAAGCTCAATTTCACTTTACTAAAGCACAAATCATTCTAAAGATTCAACTTCCTTTTGTGAAAAGCTAAGTTTCCTATTTTCTAGAGAAGCCATTATTGCCTATTGAAGCAATATTTCTTAATCAATGAAGATTCTAGTTTTGTTATAAGAAACTAAAACTATCCTAGATGGCTAGTGATTAATGGCTATATAAGGAGTACAAAATTCTAGCAAAAATATAGAGTTTTAGATTAGTACTTTTATAGTGATAGATTTTATTTTTTTTATTGATGTTCTTCTTTATGTATTATTTTTATATTTTCGCTTTTAATTTCAATATGATGCTAACTTAATTTTATTTTTCATTTAAGTATGACGAATCTTAGAATGAACTTGTGATTTTCTAGTTTATTGATCAATGAAATTATTGTAATTCTTGTGTATCCAATTAAGTGTGCTTTATTGTTTTTAAATTAATATTACCTGTATATTAGTTTGAAGTCTAATTTCATTTATAATGATTGAGAGATCCTATACTAGAATAGATTTAGTATAATTGGAAGGAGTTGCATGTAATCCTAGAGATAGGATGACATAAATCTTATGGATCAGAGTTAAACCTAATAGTAGAATTCATAGAGCGAAGGTAATGCAGTTCTAGGAGTTTTAATTAAAAAGATATTTCAATTAATCAACCTAGAATTAAGAATTGGTAGACTCAAGCAAGCTATTAGTTCAATATATGAATTCCCATAGTCTAAGAATATAATAATGAAATTGAATAATAATTACTTAATTACACTAGGAATTCTTGGGGAGATTTAACTTTCAGGTACACTTTTAATGGTTATTGTTTTCTTTAAATTACTTGTTATTTTTCCACTTATTTCACTTGATTTTATAGATTAGATAATAGAAGAAGGGTTAATACTAGTAATCATAGTCCCTATGGGATCGACATTTGATATTAATATCTACTATACTATAAAAATCAATAGGTACACTTGCCTAGGGATTTTAGGATAGGAAGATAGGCTAATATCATGTTTTTGGTACCATTACTAGGGACTAGGATATTAGGAATAGTTATATCTTATTAATATAATCATTATTTCTTTTACTACTTATTTTATTAATTTTTATTTTAATTTCTATATTTTCCGATTTTCTTCTTTTGTTTATACCAAGCGGATGTTGTAGAGTAAGTAAAAAATATTAGGTTCTAGCTGAAGAATCTGACAAAAACTATTCTATTAACACGGCCAACAAACAAGATGATAGAAAAATGTTTGATTATGTGAGACTGTCTCTTACATGAGCCGATTCAAGTGTTGTTAGGCCTACCATTGCAGTCAAACTTTGAAATTAAACCTAACATTATATAGATGATCCAATAGTTTTTTCAACTTGATGGTTTGCAACATAAAGACTCGAACGCATATATTGCTAGTTTCTTGGAGATCTGTAATACCTTCAAGATTAATGGAGCCACATATGACACCATCAGGTTAAAGTCTTTCCCTTTTCCTGTAAGAAATAGAGCAAAACAGTGGTTAAACTCTCTTCTTAGAGGTTCAATCACTACATGGGACCAAATGGAAGAAAAATTTCTAGTAAAGTATTTTCCACCAGCTAAGACTGCAAAACTACGAGACGATATCTCCTCCTATGCTCAAATAGAGTTAGAGACACTATGTGATACATGGGAGACATACAAAGATCTACTAAGGAGATGTCCACACCGTGGTCTTCTAATGTGGATATAAATCCAAACTTTCTATAGGGGATTAAATTAAACAACCAAGCAAATGATTGGTGTAGCAATTAGAGTTACACTAAACAACAAAACACCTAAAGAGGTGCAAAACATAATAAAAAAACATGGCCATGAATAGCTATCAATGGAATGCTACAAGGGAAAGACAAAATAGATCAGCAAGAGTCTATGACTTAGATATGGCTACTACACTAGCAACACAAATAGAAATACTAAGCAAAAAGATTGATGGAATAGCAATTGCTTAACATCAAGATCAAATACTCTTTAACTAATTTTAATGAACATGTTGATTTTGTAGGGAACCCAATTAGGTAGCAGAACAACCCCTACAATAACACTTACAATCCAAGATGGCATCATCACCCCAATTTTTCTTAGGGAAATCAATAAGGAAATATTCCACCCAGATTACAGCATCCACCATCACCTCCACCTCTACCTCCACCATTAGAAAAGAAGCTAAATTTGTTAAGAATTGTTAACAAAGTTCATTCATATAACTAGAACATGCTTTTAAACTATAAAAGCATCATTAAGAAATCAAGAGCCTTCAATTTGGAATCTTGAAAATCAAATTGAATAGATTGCAACAATGGTTTTTGAAAGACCATAAGTTACATTGCTAAGTAATATGAAAACTAATCCTAGGGAACAGGTTAAGGTAATTACTTTGAGGAGTAAAAAGAATTACAATTTGAACAAAAAGCAAGCAGAAAAAAGGATGTGAAAAGAGACGACAAGCAAGAGAAAGAGGAAGAAAAGAACTCAATGGTAAAAGAATATATTGCAAAAATCCCTTACCCCACGCGACTCGAGAAAGAACGCTCAAACAAGCAATCTAGTAAGTTTTTTTAAATTTTTAAATAACTTCACATTAATTTACCTTTTGTTGAGGTTTTATCACAAATGCTAAAGTATGCAAAATATCTAAAGGATTTGCTCTCAAACAAAAGAAAATTGGAGAAGATCTCAGTAGTCACACTTAATGAACAATGCTCAGTAATCCTGCAAAACAAGTTACCAAAATAAATAAAGGATCTAGAGAGTTTTACTTTATCTTCTTTAATTAGTAACTTGTTAATTGAAAAGTTTTGACTAATTTGGGTGCTAGTATAATTTAATTCCATATAAATTATTTAAAAGATTAGAATTAGGAGAACCTAAGCTAACTAAAATGCACTTGCAACTTGTTGATAGATCTGTCAAATTTCCTAAAAGCATAATTGAAGATGTGATGGTGAAAGATGACACCTTTATTTTTCTGGTTGATTTTGCAATATTAGACATGGATGAGGATATAATAGTGTCATTAATCTTAAGAAGGCCCTTTATAGCCATAGCAAGAGCAATTGTTGATGTATGAGATGGTAAACCAATTCCTAGAATTGATGAGGAAGAACAAGTTTATAAAGTTTCTAATGCAATGCAGCACTCCATTGAGCATGATAATAACCATTATTTTCTTGACACAATTGACCTATCTATTGCTAACTGTGTTGGAATAAATTCATGTAGACCCTATGGAGTTATGTCTCATGCAAAATATGAAAGATTGTCTAGATGGGTTCAAACAGAATAAATATGAGAAATTTAATCTTCAACCCCCCTGATTATCCAGTGTGAAGTTCATAGAGTCAATGACATTAAACAAAAGTATTTCTTGGAAGGCAACCAAGCTTTAAATAGTTTACTTTGATTTTTTTTTTTGTTTTATTTAGTTTATTTTAATATTATTTTAGTTTTAGTTATTGGTAGTTTTATTCTCTTTTATTTTATTCATGCTTTTGCTGTTTTTTTTTTCTCTTCTTATTTTGCAAGGACTGTTATACTTATCAGCTAAACAATTACATCAAGACATAGCTGAACTAATTAAATCAAGGAAGTGTTATTTTGCTTTATTTCCTTTCCCATGACTTTTAATTTGTTTATTTTTATCTTTTACGATTCTTTTGTACATTGGGGACAATGTACAATTTAAAGTGTAGGGGAGAGGAATAACAATTTTTTTTTTAAAAAAAGCCTTAAGTCTTTACCAAGAATTACTATATGATAATTTATCACTTTTAGTAGTACTAATTAAATAAATTGCATTCATAATTTGGTGGATATTTGGAACTTTTTTCAAACCCTTGATATATTTTTACCTTTTCATGAGTGAATTTATAATACTTGATTCGCATTGAATTGTGAAATCTTTGTAAATTAGACTTACATGCTATTTAGACTTAGAATTTAGAAACCCCATATTAGAATAATATTACTAATCAAGGATTGAAATTTTGAGTTTTCAAACTTACTTTGATATATACTTGTTTCTTAGAAGTTTTTCTAAGTATTATGATCTCGAATAACTAAACTAACAAAATTTGTCTTTTGAAGATTTTTCCTATCAATTAAAAGTTAGGAGATAAAATAAAATAAAATGAATAAAGTTCTATAGTAGGCCTCATTGACTCAAGTAATTAAGTCTACGAGATCAAGATCTTCGGTCTAAAGCTTGTTACATAGGTCAAGAGAAAAATCCGAGAAAACTAAACTAATTAAATTAAGTAATGGAGTTAATGGAGGTTCAAAGGGGTATATTAAAACTTAGTAGCTTAAGTTTGTCTAATTTGAAACTTATTGACTGATGAAATTACTCCACGTTACTTGAAAAAAGAAAAAAAGAAGAAGAAAAGATCAAGCAATAATAAAGCTCCTAATAAATATAAAAATTAAGGAAGGGTTTTCAAATGATAGATGGAGTAAACTTTTGTTGGACATTATGGTACTTAGAGAGATAAAAAAGAGGAAGTATATACCTTAGCTAAGTTGACAAATTTTTGAAAACTTTTTTCTTGATTGGATAATGTTTAATACTATTTTGAGTTCATAAATTTTTGTCTAAATGGCATGATAAACTTTGATATTGCATAGACTAGCTTTTGAACTCTAACATTTAGTGTTTGAAGTGCATTAAACATGATTGGGTAGAAAAGATGTTGAGGGAAAATAATTTTTTTGATAAATGCAATTTGTTTAAGTATGGATTTAGTAATTGTTATCTAAAGTAATTGGCAAGGTAAAAATTATCCTTGATCTTTAAGGTTTACCTTTGCTTGAGGACAAGGAAAGGCTTAAAGTGTTGGGGAATTTGATAAGGGCTATAAAATACTTATTATTTATAACATTTGTAATAGTTTTTTATTTAATTCTCTCATATTTTTTATGGATATTGCATTTAATCATTCTTTATATTGATTTCAAAGCTTTGAATTGTAATTTTTAAAGAAATAGAAGAAATAGGTGAAATTTGGAGTAAAGATATCAAAGTTACAAGATTAGGAAGCATGACATGGAGCACCACATGGCCATATCTGAGGCCATATTGAATAAAGCAAGAATTTAGCTTGAAGAAACAACCATGCAAGTAGTCATGCAGAAGTATATAGTCTAGTACACACCCATATCAAAGGGTATGTTAAAGTCAATTTTCAAATATTTCCAAGATAAAAGGGTCTATGAGAGTTAGCACAACCGTGCTATACCAGTGTCGAGCAAAAACTTGATTTTCCATTTTTTCTTTTTAAGCTCAATTTCACTTTCCTAAATTACAATTCATCTTGAAGATTCAACTTCCTTTCGTAAGAAGCTAAGTTTCCTACTTTTTTCGGTGAAGTCGTTAATGCCCATTGAAGTAATATTTCCTAATTTATGAAGATTCTATTTTTGTTCTAAGAAATTAACTTTCCTAAATGGATAGTGATTGATAGATATATAAGGAGTATGAGATTCCAACAGAGATATAAAGTTTTAGATTAGTACTAGCAAGTGATAGATTATATTGTTTTATTGATGTTCTTCTTTATACATTATTTTTATATTTTTGCTTTTAACATCAATATGATACTAGCTTAATTTTCTTTTGTACTTAGGTATAAATAACCCTAGAATTGACATGTGATCTTCTAGTTTATTATTCAATGAAATTATTGTTAATCTTGTGATTTATTGTTTTCAAATTAATATTACTAATGTATTAGTTTGAAATCTAATTTCATTTATAAAGATCGAGAGATCTTATACTTAAATAGATCTAGCATAATTAGAAGAAATCGCAAGCAATCCTATAGATAAGACAACGTAAATCTTTCAAATTAAGGTCAAACCTAATAGTGGAATTCACAAAGCGAATGCAATATGATTCTAAAGGTTTTAATTAGGAAAGAATTCCAATTAATCCTTCTAGAATTAGGAATTAGTAAACCTGAGAGAGTTATTAATTTAATATAGTAGTTCCCATGGTTTGAGAATACAATAATGGAATTGAATAATAATTAGTTAATAACATTAATAAATCTATGTGAATTTAATATTTAAGTATGCTTTTAATGATTATTATTTTCTTTAAACTACCTATTGTTTTTCTACTTACTTTACTCAATTTTACATATTAGATAATAGGAGAAGGGTTAATACTAGTAATCATAGTCCCTATGAGATCGATACTCATTATTAATATTCACTATACTATAAAAATTGATAAGTACACTTGCCTAGAGGTCTTAGGATAGTAGGATAGGCCGATATCAAACCACCAACAAGAGTCAAACATATTATTATACTGATAACAGTCACATCTTTAGCTACCTCCCATTAATTGTCATCCATGTCAAATAGTGATGGCATTCCAACCTATCCCCAATTTTGCATAACGCACTAACCAATTCCATTTATCCCATAGCTTTCACAAGTAATCCCAATTGTTGCTTAGTTATCTTACTATATATGACTTACCTTTTAATTCATGAAATTGTTAGCTAATCTCTCCAAAAGTGGCCCCTTTAAAGTGCCCAATAATACATTTTCTCAACCGCACTTGCTGTACACAAAGATGAATATAAGTACTTTTGTTCTTCTCACTTCAATTTGCCCTATCACTCATCCTTCAAAATGTGGAATGTCAAAGCAAGCCATATAAGCCCATTGCCAATTTTAATGCATATAACCATCTTTCATTTGATAGAATATGTTAACTAAACCTCGTTATTGTATATAACTTCCAATCTTTTTATAGCAACAACATGTAAAAGCATTTCCATCTATAATGTACTTGTGAATTCCACAAGAGACAAGGATAAGGATATGTGGAAGTGCAGAAGGGAAGGCTGATGAATAGGATTGGCTAAGGATTGGAAATTTATATATACATTACAAAGGCTATAGGAATTCTACTTAAGTTAGATTCTTTAACCATGTATGTAATAATTATGGTATTTCCTACACCAACAGACATCCATTATGTAGAGACAATAGATATAACTAAATATTCAATATCATTTTCATGCTATGAAGAACCCTGGAAATAGTAAATAAAGCATAGTGTAAGTAATTACACTTCTTCAAAATTTCTAAATGTACCATTAAGGGTAAATGCCATATGTGACACTTAAACTTTATCCATTTTTGCAACTAAATAACTAAAATTTAGAAGCACCAATTTACTATCTACAAACTTTTCATAGTCATTTATAGTACCTAAATGGAGTAGTTAATTATAAAAAATAGTAAAATTTAGATAGTTGATTGTAAAAGTGAACAATGTTCGGATAGTTAATTGCAAAAACAAGTAAAATTCAGATAGTATATTGACATTTTAAAGCTTCAAGTAACTAATTATAAAAATGGATAAAGTTTAAGTATCAAATGCGATATTAACCATATTATTAATTTATTTTTGAGATTATATTGACCACCAAAATTCAAAAAGAAAAAAAATGACAATAATAGCACTATGCAAAAGTTACTTCAAAATTTTGATGTTGCTAATTGATGTGCTTAAAACCAAAGTCTAAGCACACACAAACCAAGTTTGAAAGACAATTAAACAATTTCAATCAAACTAGCTTCCAATCACATGAACTTCTTCTACTATTAAACCAATTCCACAACACTAACGTGATCAAGATTAAATGAACTAAGTATGTTTAGCTCTGATACTAAAAGATTATTAAGCACATGCAAATGAACCAATTTACAACTCTTAAGTGACAAGATCAAAATCGGTTCAAAGGATAATAAATTGCGTGAACACTAATTGATGGAATGTGATCCGAATGATAAAATTCAATAAGATTAAATTTACAATGATGATATTTCTCAATTGAATCAATAAGTTAACTCAACATCCAATGAAGTCCTAACTAACAACACACAAAAATAAACTGTGAACCTTCCTCACAACAAGGACAATCCACGCAACACAATGTATAGTAAAATTGATGGTATTAACAAGGGACAAAACCAATCAATTATATATAATGACAAGAGAGGATACAATTGACGCCAAATTTAGATCAAAGAACCAACCTAATTAACCCTAGTTATGACTCACTAGTGATGAAAAGGAAAACACAACGTAGGGAATTGATAATACTCACAACGTAGGGAATTGATAATACTCACAATTCTCTATGTTGCAACTCGCTACAATTCTAATTTTTAGATTGAAATTGATAAGAGCCAATAAAGTTAGGAAGAACCTTAATCTCCACACAAAAAAGTGTTTGCTGCAAATTTCAAGTCTCTCCTCAAAACCCTACTTAAGCAAGTATTTATACTTGCTCCCTTTAGGGTTAAAATGGCTAAAAAATTACAACTATGCCACTAAAGGGTGGTCGGTCCTAAAAACACAAATTACAACCAAATAAAATGTCCCAAAAACTTACAAAATAAATGGTTCCAAGAAAATAACAAACAAATAAAAATAGCTTTCAACATGCTAGCTCTTCAATAGGATTCATCGGTTCAGCTCATCGCCGGTTTAGGTCGGTCTATGGATAACCCACAAGTTGAGTCTTAGTGAGTTTGTCCATCGCCTTGTAAAGCCTGATAAGTATGCTTGTTGGAATACACAATACAAGAGTAATAGAAAAGAGGTTAATATATAAATAATTCTAGGGTCAATTTGCTCAAAGAGTACCATCATCGCCAAGATTTGAAATCCTTTGGCTCTTGCCCTAATGATAGGTCTTATAGGATTTTGATTCTTATCACTAATAAAAGTTCAACATTGGTGACATGTTTTCCACATAAGTAAGTGGAAGAAGATGTTGAAAAATTGTGCCATATGAGTAAAAAGACACTTAAAACTTGTCCATAGGTGTTGTAACACAAGATAGAATCATAGGGATGCAACCTATATGAACAGCATCAAATTTCCAATTAAAATTAGGACAACACCTCATTATAGTGGTGAGATAGTTGCTTCGTACAATCATTCAAGGTCAACATCATAAAATAATAGATTAACCTAGATTTGGAAACTTATTATAACTTCAATGATTGACCACAAAGCTAATGCTCAAAATGATCTCAGCTTTCATGTTGAGTTTAATATGATAACTTATTTATTAAAGAACAAAATTTGATTAAAAACTTTTTTCTATAAATATTTCATATACACCATTTGACAAGCATCTAAAAACAAATGGAGAATTGCAAATACATTGATGAAATAAAATGTATCTCAAATGTTAGTAATAAGCATAAATTGGTTTTAAGGTATTTGAAATATATATACATCTTCTTTGTCTAATTTAATTTGCACCTTTTGTACATGTTTGAGCTCCATGAGTAAAGCATTTAAAAAAATATATATTTAAAATTTTTTCCAATAATAACATTTTCAATTTCTTTTCCATCACATCCTAAGTTCAATTCCATCTACTATGACGAAACCTATGTAATGTGATTTCCTTTGTAAACCTCTAATAAAGAAAATAGAAAACCACACAAAATTCTATTTTCTCCATAGGGATATTTCATGCATCAATGCCCTAATTTCCAAATTAGGGTTGAATATAGAGCACAATTAACTTACATTACAAACATAAAGGTGAACATCCATGCCTATTGATAAACACACACTATCATGCACCAAACAAACTCCCTCTACTGTATCCCATCACTATTTCACAAACATTTTATCGGATAAGAAACACGTAGTGGTATAAAAAATGCTTACTTGGCTAACTACATTCTCTATTGCATGCCAAAGCGAACTTTAAACTTTAAAAATCATTTTTTCAAATATTTTAAAGGAAAAAAAAAACACTACATAGACATTTTTCGTATAAAATAGCATGAGAAAATACTTACTTGACCATCTATTCACTATGGGTTTTTTTGGCTAATCAATGGTAAGGTTTATGCAATTTAGGAATTGCAAAATGTGTCTCTACTTGATTATAAGTTTTCTTCTTTTTCTGTTTGTGTGGGATGATTTTAACCTTGAAGAGAAAGGCAACACATGATTGATTTAAAGATATTGAAAAAGAAAATGGAGTTGGTGCATGAGAAGGTGAAATTAAAGCTAATGCCATCTATTTGTTGTAAGGAGGACGATTGGTTTATGGTGAATGTTAGGAAGAGCACTACTCTAATATTGATAATATGGCTATTTGAAGTCAATGTATGAAGGTGATGATGATTTTCTGTAGGAAAGAAAATGTGAAAGGGAGTATAAAAGTCAAAGTATTTAGGGATATAATAGAGATTTGGTTTTTTTTTTTTTTTAATAAAGATGTATGTGTAATTATATATTTATCTTTTACTCCATAGTCATCTTCAAATAGACATGAAATGAATACCAAATAAACAAAAATAAGATGAATTAAATAGGCAATATTATTGGAAATCCATGTGTTTCAGATGATTTTATTGTTTAATTAAGATGTTTAAATTGTTAAGGGAGTTATATTTACATATCTAAATGTCATGACATTTTTACACAATTTATCATTGGATGTATGTATGATGTACATATTAGTATCTATTCCCATTGTTTATAGGGATGAACTCAAATTAAAAAGTGTGTATTTGTTTGAATTGTCTTTTTTATCATATACTATCTTTTAATTCTCATAACATTATCTTCTATGCTTAAAATTCAACTATAAACCAGCTAAGAAAATTAAGATGTTTAATTCTATACTAATGCAAGCTATATAGTAAATCCTTTCATTATGCTATCATCAGTTATGTTTCCATGTCTAATAATTAAAGTGTATATAATCCTTTATCTAGATACTCGAGAAAAAAAAAAAAGTTGAGGTCTAGTATAATAGCCACCACATACACATGTGCATGATGAACAAAATATAACATGTGCGTGCATGATACTAATGCAATAAATAACCATTTATTCTCTCATTTAGGTGTAGAAAACAATAAATTCTTGTAAGATTTAGAGTATCTCAAAATCCCTAGTACATAATATAATAAATATATACATACATGAGACACAACCTTAAAGTTATTTTATCTAGGACTCATTATTGGTATTAGGTATTAATGTAACTAATCCATCACAACTATCTACAAAGGTGTCTCTTTTCGCCAATCTGGCCTTATTGAAGCCTTGTTATGGAAGATTACCCTTTATCACAATAGTTAGCCAATCCACATCTCACAAACCCACATGTGATGATTTAACGCTTAAATTACTATCGAATCACCTTAACCACTGCCCCTACAAGATGATACAGTTGCCTATCTGTGTCCTCTAGTTTTGAAACTCTTAGTCCTACTAACATAAGAGCAAGCACAACTAAAACTCATTTATTTGGTTTTGATAGTCTTATTATATTCATTTTAGTTTCTAATCCTATAAGTATAACTAGACAAGCACGATAAGTATCTACCTTTATGGAGCTAGTCAAAATGTAAAATCTTAAAGAGAGACAATCTACTTATTAAATAAAATAGTAAATTTAATAACTCAAACACTTGTTTTACTAAACATCTAATAATCCTAAATTTTTTGTTGATTTCAAACTTAAATATGTTATTTAGGGCTTAAATACGACAAAATGGTTTCTTAAAGTTAACCCAATTGATGTATAAATAATTATTTGGGTTGGGGGAAGGGGGTGGTGGGGTGGGGGAGGGTGGGGGTGTAGGGGAAGAGAATAATTAACCTACATTAGGGGGTTGGGTGACCATAATGATTAGCCTTAAAGAAAAGGGTTGCCAGTTAACTACAATAACATAGGTGGTTGATTAACTACCCTAACATGAATTAAACATCTCTAGCTTTAAAAACCAATGTTTTTTTGGCCTAAAATTAGCTAGTCATGATAGAAGTCTTAAACTAGTTATACTTAGCTTCTAGTCACAATAAAAGCCTTAAACTAGCTAAGCTAAGCATGTATGCAATAGCATAAGAAGAGCCCCTAAACTATAGTTTGACACTAGCTCTAAATCAAAGAAGCTAGCATAGCATATTGAAAATATGCTTGACATTATTCTATATTATTGTACAAGATTCTCAACCATTTCTCAAGACTATATAACTACACTCATTGGTATCAAACAGTAGGAAGAGCATAAAAAATCAATAAAAAGATCCCGATTGACCTTAATGTCCAACTTTCTCCTAAAATCAACCTTAAAACATTTTCTCCATTTATTCGTATGACACATTTTCTTCATAATCTTTAATTTAACATCCTTTGTTATCTAGATGCATTCATATCAAAGCCTAGCACATGAGAGATAAACAACTTCCAACAATCTAAATTCAGTAAACATATAATCCCATTCAAAACTTGCTTTCAAGTTGTCAAACTCATGATTATAGCTAAAATTAAAATGTACAAAATAAGTAAAACCATATAGAACTAGTAGAAACATAATCTTGTATAATCGTACTCTTAAAGTCACAATTCTATGAAAAAGTGCACACCTAAATAATTTTACCTCTATTTTAATGAAGAAAAATCTGATAAAATTATAAACTCATAGCATCATACGAGTTAAGTCGTGATTTTAATAACTATACTTACAATTAATGCTTAAAAGTTAAACCGCAAAATAACTCACAAACAAAACTTGTTTCTCTTTATTACACCCTAAACTTTCATAGATAAGAAAAAAGGGATTAAGCCTTACCTTAAACATAACGAAACTTGACGTCAAAGGAATATCATGTCATACACCCAAAACATTTCAATATGTCTTCTTTCACTAAGAACTCATGTTAGTCTCCAATTAACTATTTAAAAGCACTTAAATATTGATGCCATGATAGTCAAACTTAAATTGAGCTTTGACTTTGATAAGGCTAATTATTCAAGGGTTGATGGGTCAAACCAAGAAGAACAGATTGAACCAAAGTTTTTAAATTTTATAAATTTCATTTTATATTATGCATGCCAAATATTAAATTCAACTAAATCATATAATCAAATTAATGAAAACTTGATCAAAACAGCACCAATTAAAATGGAAATAAGAAACACAATTCAATAAATTATATATCTAAATGTATCAATGAAATTAGACTTAAACATAAATATAAAACAAAAATGACTAATTTATATATTTGGATCAATAGTTTTATCGATCATCATCATCTCTTGATTCCAATCCTCATGAATCATTCCTTGTATCTACATTGGCACTATTTAAAAAGAGATGATTTAATTTTAGAATTTATAACATTTGATGTTTTTGTATATTTAGTAAAAAAGTAGTTTATTATTTTACATCTTAAATAATAGAGAAAGGTACATTTTTAGTCCTCAATGTTTATCTACTATCCTATTTGAGTTCTTAATATATATATTTTTTTCTATTTGATTCCTTAATATTTTTTTCTTCTATTTAAGTCCTCAAACTTTTTAAAATGTTACAAAAAAAAAAAAATAGGACTTCTTTTAAATACATTAAATTTTCTATCCATCTTAAGTATGTATTAGTTTTAAATTACTTTTGGACTAGTTGACTAAAGTGACTAAGATATATATAAATTTTTATTATTGCATCTTTTCTTACTTTTAATTGTTATTTTTTTTATTTTTTATTATATTACATCATTATATATATTTAACATCATTTTTATTATATTATGTAAATAAATATTTTTAACATTATCATTTTTTAATTTAATTATTGTTGATCAATATGAAGTTGATGTGTTATGGATGAATTGAAAACTTAATATATTAAATATATTTGATGAAACCCCTTATTTTTAAATTTTTGAAAAGGTTGTGAACTCAAATAGAAGGGAAAAAAAATTGAGGATTCAAATAGAAAGTAAGTGAATTTTAATGACTAAAAGTGTACTATAAGATTTTTTCAACATTTTCTAAAAAAATAGTTTACATCATGATCTGTTCAACTAGTCCAAATCATCTAGATCCCACTAAACCATCAAGGCCAATCAAGTTTAGATGGATCTTCACCAATGCGGTTTTCAATGGTCAAATCTACCTATCTTGTGGCAAGGGTTATGGCTGAATATGGTCACTACAAGAATTTCTAGCTTTAGTAATGTTTGCAAATTTGCAAATGTTACCAATTTATACTAGATTTAGTAACACTTATTAAGCATTACAGAAAAATATAATTTAGTAACATTTATAAATAAATTTAGAAGATATATATATAATTTGATTTGTAATATTTTTCTAAAATTAATTGTAATTAATTTTATTAAATATTTTATACTTACTATATAAAAATTAAATAACCTTTAAATTAAGGGAAAAACAATCTATAATTTACCTCTTAGGCCACCATTCTCCTTTTAGAAATTATTCAATTCCCGCACAACATTTTTTTTTCCTTTTTTTTCCATCTGTGTCTTTAGCGAGCCAGTTCTATGCAAAAATACTCTATCTCTCTCTCTCCCATCACCACCTAAACACCACCTATCGCCCCTCTCCATTGGCTAAATTGAACACCCATCACCCTCAAACTACCCACCCACTCGGTCTCTCTTACCTACCATTCCTTGATCACTAGTAAAACATCGCTTAGACGTACGATTTAGAGCCTTAGCACAACTTAATTTTACCTTTTCATGTTTTTCCCTTTAGATTTTTGTAGAGTAATTCTAGGGTTCTTATCAATTTGATATCTCATAGCTTGGCCTTGTATGGTTTTCCTTTAGAGTTACATGTTGATACAAATGACTGATTGGTTTGTTAATCATCAAATTTATGCAAACATTGCTCCAGTAATTGAGGGTGTTATCCAGCACATTGCTTAAAGCTGAGTGGAACTTGGAGGTATTGATTTAACTGAGCTACTTGCCTAGGAGCTACATAAATCTAATCTAAGAATCACTTTCAACTTCGCTAATGCCGAGGAATTGAAAGAGAAATACTCATGTTATGCTGAAGATGAAGTTGCAAATGCAAAAATTATGAATTCAAATGACCTTGAAGAGAAGCATACTTTGCCTGATGGACAAGTGAGAATATATAGTTGATTCTTTCTACTTCAAGTTTTGATATCTCTAGAAATTCTTTAAAACAAATGGCAATTGTTTGAGGTCTAGATACTCAAAAAGTTGAGAGTAGCTTTCAGGATTTTAGATATTAGGAGCAATTGTTTGATATTTTTATCAAAAAGAAAAAGAGAGAGAGAGAGAGAATGGCTTCATATGTGAAGAAATTAACCCATTACATCATGTTCTAGTAGTTTTCCATCAAGTAGACATAGTTATACCCTTGCTTATCATCTGTTTCATCATTTCAAGTGTTCTCCAAGAGTATCTAGAATAAATTTGCATCTTGAGTGTAAGAGTTAGACATAATTACCAAAAGATAGATGATTGTCACGTTCCACTGTGAAATGTTAGTTGTTAATATATTACCACTAAACTTGTTAGGATGTCTGCATCATCTCACAATTAGTGTAGTTAAGGTGCATCTAGGATGTAATAAGCTAAAGTTCACTTAAGGTGAGAGGCATAGAAGAAGCATAAACCAAAGTGAAGTGAGGTGCACTTCACAAATTTAGTAAGACTTTTCTAAAAATAAGAATAACCGTCATGTAATAATGCATCTAACAATGAAAGAAGTAAAATTCATCATTAACTATTGCCTGAATCTTCATCACTTTTATTATTCCTACCTTCATATCTATTAATCCTGTTCCTCTTGTCCATTTATGATCTACTTGATAAAGTGCCTTAAATGTTGTTTTGAATCATGCTAGATATCCAATACTCTTTGATGGTTTCTTAATGCTAGCAGCTCGCTTTGTGTTAATATGCATGATTTTGCCCGTTATGGAAAATGTGTCTTTAGATTTTGATGTTAAATATTACTAAACAATCATTCACATAATATCACTCTCATGACACACAATTATGTCTTCTCTCATCCCTTTTTTAATGGATAATTTCATAATAACTCTTGTAATATACAATCTCATGCTGTCCTTATCATGATGTGAATGTGTTTTCCTTGTTCATTGGATCTATAGTATGTTTATACCTTAAATCTCTCTTTCTTGATAGAGTATACGTTGGTGAGTTTGACAAGCTCTTTCACTGCACTTACTATTGAAGATTACTTCTCCTTTTATCCCATTATTAATTGTTAGAACCTCCCTATTGAACTACTTGAACGATAGGAGGACCATAGCCTTTATTTACTAAAAAGGTTATTTTGTTCATACAGTGCTTGAACATTTTTGGCTGGGAGTATAAAATACTAGATCCAACTTGAAGAACACTAATTGCCTTTGTGTGGTTCTCCTTAGTGGGCTTTAGTACAAAATTGTCCTTAAATTTCTTTTTGATAGTTTTGTTGTCCATGCATTCTTTGATGCTAAGCATGCTTTGGATAGGCACATGTTTGCTTCTTTTAACAGTGAAAATCAAATGAAAATTCCTATCATATTGAGCACGCTTTGTACATGCTAGATCTTTATAAGAGATGCTGGAGCAATTTTTATATATTTAACATATTTTGAGCCATCTATTGAAAGTACCTAAGATGAACCTAATTCTCTTTATGCTTCTTTGCAAATCCAAAACTAACACTTGTTAATTTATGGTTGCATGTATGGTTTTATCTTATTAGGTGTTATGACTTTCTTTTTTATCAACTTGTCGCTTGAACATGATATTATGTCTAGGATATATTGATTATGTATTAGAAGTATTGAGTCAAATTTTGTGTTGATTGTTGTTAAATGTCTATGTATGTGTGCTACATAGTTGCTTCAACTCATACATACACATAGGAAAAACACACAAACACATGTGCACATAAAGTTACTTATGTTGGCTATTTAAGCCTATTCTAATCTCTAAGTTGTACATTCTTAATCTTTAATGCCTACATATATGTCCATTCATTATTGAATTACTGAGTCTTCTAATCCTATAGTAGTTGGCCTTTGCCTACCTTGCCTTTTAACCTCGCAAATTCAAATTTCCAATTCCTCTCCCTTGTGTAAATAAAGATAATCTAGGTCTCCTGCTTTCTTTTTTAATAGACTTGGGTAAGGGTTGCCAAGCTTGAATAAGAGAGGAGGGTTATCCTATATTCTACCAACATCTTATGATCTTAGATTGCTTAACCCGGTTGAAATCATATAATGCCTCTTGGCCAGATAAGTAAACATGTAAGTATTGTCATTGCTTTGAACTAGCCCTCAGTGACTTGATCAAGTCAAGATTGTTCCCTTTGCAAATTCTTGAGACATATTTATGGAGGTTGATGGAGCAATAAAATGTTTACTTTGTAATAAATGTCATGGTCTGGTAGCTTTTGTATATGTGCATCACTATAATGTTTATTATTTTTTAGTTTGTTTTAAGGTCTATTTCTAGCTTGTGGTAGAGCACAAAATCAAAATGGGACTTATATAGATAACACCATCTAATAAGAATTTGACTTGGGTGTTATTGCTTGTTGCTTAAGGTTTAACTCGAGTACTAATCCATCAATCAAGGATATCGATATGATTTACCGTCTACCTTTTAGGGTCAAATTATATTATTGATTTAGGCTTGGCACACATTTTATTAGGAGAAGGATAATAACTGTTGATAAGTTTGCTCATATGGAGTTATAATGCACTTATCGATTACTTACAAGAAGTCCTCTATGGCAAATGAACATTTTGCATAAGCTATGCTCATGTCAAATCTTCCGCACCATTTTTTTGTTGGTTAGGTATGTGCATGTCAAATCCTACTTGAAACCTATCAAAACATTTTGACTTTTGCATTGTCCTATATTGATAAGAGGATTACACAAACTTTACACATAGTAAAGAGATTTGAGCTAATCACATTTATATTAAAGTAGGAAGATTTCTATTATGGGTGTTCAGAAGTTGTTCAAATATTTTTAAATTGCTTGTCTTGTAAATATGATTATCAAAGGAGCTTTTCTAGGATGCATTTTCCTCTTTTAGGTTATCAAAATTGGTAGAGAAAAATACACCGTAGATGAGGCTCCATTTCAACCTTCAATATTGGGTTTAAAGGCACATGGCATTGTAGAGCAACTTGTTCACAGCATTACACGTATGTCTTCAGACAACCGCAAGCAACTTCTAGAGAACACCATGCTTTGTGGTGGCACTTCTTCCATGACCGGTATAGTGTGTGTATCAAGATATTGTAAAATTCAATTTATGAGATATTTGAATTTGATTTGGGTCTACAGATATCTTGACTTCTCTTTGGTGGCCGATTTCTTGTCTACTTTATTTGTCATTATGCTTTGGTCATTCTAAAAGAAACAGAGGTGAAAAATAACAATAGGTAGATTTGATGATAAATTGATCTCTCTTCTCACACAAGTTTTTACTTGTTTAGGTTACTCAATTTTTCCAATTCAATATTTTATTTTCATCTTTTTCATTCATAAATAAGATTAGATAAGTATAAGCCACAATTAAATGCTAACAAGACATAAAAAGATGCTTTCCCAAACACCATATTTCAGTAAGATGCATTTAAGAGACAAGACACCATACAAATAAGACGTAAGTGAGGCAGAAAAGGGCACATACAAGATAATGGATAGAGACATGAGTAAGTCAATTCAATTAATAATTTTTAGGGTTAATTAACAGGAGATCTAGCTTCAATTTGACTTGGTAACCTTTTTGAAGCTAGAGCTTAAGCTTGTCTACAACTTGGATGCACAAATACAAAAAGACTAAGAAGCTAGCTTGCTTTATTATTTATTATTATTATTTCTTCTTCCTCTTCTTAATGTTAAGATAAGGTGAAAAAAGAAATATATAGTCTACTCAATTATGCATGACTTGTAGAAAATTTGAATATGGAATTTCACTTAATCTGCTACAAACATTAATCATCATGTATGGAGCTAAACTAGATTTGTATCTAATTTTCTTGATCCCTATCAAACCTCCTTGTGAGCAGGCTGATTTGGGTTTATTTTACTTTGTACTATGGGCTTTGCAGAGAGATTCCAAAAAGAAGCTGGCCTTTGCTCATCAACTATCCACCTTATGCTTATTAAAGTGAAATAACATCTATATTTAGTGTTTCAAAAGAAAAAAGAATGAAAATTTAGAGGAGAACTGGAGGCATTCTAAGGAGTTTAAACCTTTTAGTGATGTCAACTGCATTTGATTTTAATCCATTCTCAACCTAAAACTAAGACCTTAATTTGTAATGTGCCAAGAGGCATAGTGTTTTTACATCTGAAGATTAGATGGAACTTTTGAACTGTGGTGGTCCCATTGGGGGCAAAAAAGAGTGGGAGTTTTACAATCGAAATGCTAAAGATAATGGGGCATTCATGTCATCCTATGTTGAATTTGCACCAACTTAATTTGACTTATACATTTGTATTTCCTTGTGTTCCTTGCATATTGCAAATTTCATCCTTTACATTCATAAACATGGAGTAACTAGTTTGTAGCTCATCTCATTTTATTTATATCCATCACAACAAACAAGTTCCTAAGATTGTTAGATAAAGGCAACTAGCTTTCTCTTTTAGTCACTTTGGTTTTATATCTAAAATGCCCTAAACCATATTCATCTTTTATCATCTCAGCCTCCAGAATACATGCTTGAGAATTCAACCCTCCATTCTACATGGATTAGAGGGGTGATAGTTGCCAAAGTGGTTTTCCCTTAAAACCAAATTAAGGTTTTTCCTTGTATTGTTTTGTAATTTAAGTTATAACTAGATTTTTTTTCCCCTTATTATGTAATTGAGCATCAGTAACTTAATTGATGATGTATATTCCTCTGATATTTGGATTCATCTAGATCAAGAATTACCTTCCATCATTAAGTAGAACAGAGCAATTATGTTTAATCATCAAGCCTTGCATCTCTGCTTGAGCTGAAATCAATACACATTGCAAGCATTCAAAGCTACCTTAAGTAAGTTATAATGTCTTCATCATCTAGAACACCCTTGAGGACATCTTTAGTCTTCTGTAGTTTAATATATAGTAACAAGTATGCTATTTTTAGGTAGGAGGGGTAGTAAATGAGTTAATTTCAATTTTCTAGTGTGAGTTGTAGTTTTGTCATCACTACGCACATAATGTTATATCATAGTATGAAATTTTAGTCATAAGTAGATTCAAGTAATAAATTTTTCTTTTAAACTAGTGTCAATAACAATATTAGAGAAACAACATAGGCAACTATAAAAATGAAATACAAGAACCTACACTTCATACTAGCAAGACTTACAAGAACATAATCTAAATAATAGCACACATAAAAAGCAAATCCTTAGAACATTCAATCACAGTATTAGCAAACACAATATTAGACACTCCCATAGATATTTTTACTTTCATAACACTATGGACCTGGATCAGATGCTACACCATGGGCTTCTTTGAGACACTCTCTAACCTTCACCAGTCTTCAAAAGATGTGAGAAATTTTCTTAGTTCAAAATGATTTTGCTGTGCATTCATTATTCTTCATCTCCTAAGCAAAATGTTCTCTCTAGATTGACTATGGACAATAAATTAGTCCTATCTCATTGTTACCGACAATACCTATGTTTGACAACTAATAAGTGTCACCATACTTTGGAACATTGATATATCACTTAAGTGATAGTACATGTTTAGATGAGATCCTTGCCTAGCTGTAAACTAAACCAATTATTAGTATGCATCTAACTTCAAATAAACACTAAACATAAACTATGACGACTGTCTCAAATGGGGGAAGACAGGAGAGAACACTAAACTTTAATGCTACCATGTGAACTTGCTTTGCCAAGATGTACTTCTATTTTACTTCAACATATTGGCATATCTTCTAATAGTATCCACCATTTAACCCCCAATCCTAAAAGGTCTATGCAGAATACTTCAAAAAGAAAGTAAGATATGAAAACCTATAGGAAAAAAGTAGAAACAAATAGTTAACTTACAAATATTTAACTTACTTTAGCAGTGCATTAACTTACTATAGGATAGCTTATTTTTTCTACCCAGTAATTAAGTGGTTTCCTAAAGGATCCTTGGAGTGTAAAATTTCTTAAACCAATGTATCTTTTGATGTTTTGCTTGAAATATACCATATGCACATGAATGACAATTTTGAAAAAGTGTTTGCATCCATACCCTACCTACTACTTGTTGGATGTCATTCAACACTGGACCAAGTGTAAAATATCCACATAGGACTGGGAGTAAGTCTTTTGAAAGTAGGAAGCTTGAGTGTATGAGTATTTTAGATAATTTCATATATTTGATAGTGAAATTGATTAGATATTTAATATTTTGTTATTTATTCAATTAGATTGAGCAACACCATCAAGCACTTGATGCTATTGAATTCTTCAAGCAAACACGATTTTGTGAGCTTAAATCGAATGGTACAAGTGGTTAGGTCTCTCAACAAGCTACGGATGGTTATGCTAGTATAAAGGATGCAATTTTACATTACAAAATTAGTATAAACTATAGGGTGGAATGTTTTTAACATTTGTCATTGTTACTAATAATATAGGCTAAAATGGTTCGATTGTTTAAAAAGTCACATAGCTTCAGACACACCAAAGTTTGTTTTAGAGATTGTTGACCAATATATGGATGCAAATTCTAAGACAGATTACCATCTTTGTGAAGTCTAAAAATTTTCGAAAAATTATATAAACCATTAAAGAAAATAAATAGAATAATAAATTATCTGAAACAAATTTTCGAACGATATTTGTTTAAATAACAAAATTAATTTAAAATTTTAAATCTAGGAATATCAAATTAAAATTTAGAGTAAATATTTATATTCGGGATAATTAGATTAGCTAGACGTAAGCTTTCGTAATAAAATGCTAAAAATATAAAATTTAAAGATATTTTGTACACAAGCAAAATAATAATATAGAGACATTATAAGGTAAGATATAATACATATAATAATACAAATAATTATATCTAGCGAAAAAAAAATTATGTTAGATCAGACGCATCAGGTAGCCACAACAGCCCCGTCCCATCCTTGCCCCTTCTGCCTTCCCTTCTTCTTCTTTTTCTTTTCCTTCTTTTCTCTTCTTCCCAACTTACTTTTTCTTTTCTTCTTCTTCCTGTTTTTTTTTTTCTCTTCCTTCACGTCTATCCTGGCCGCATCTTCTTTCCCTCTTCCTTTTCTTCCTCTTCTGGCCGCATCCTTCTCCTTCACCTTTGAGATACGTCTTCTTCAACAGCTTCCGGCGACAATGACAGCAACGTAGCAACAGAGAACAATGACGACGACGAGGACAACGGTAGAAGCAACAACAACCATACTAACAACAATAGAGGTGGCATCAACGACACAGCAATGGACAACATCGACGAAAGATGCCCAAGCGAGGTGCAACGACTGGAAACAGTGACAGTAAGGGCTACAGATACTCCGGTTGGTGGGTGCTAAAGGAAGCGCACGGTGGGTGGTTGAGTGTGTAGCGTGTGTGTGGCTATGTGTGTGTGTGCACGCAAGGGAAGAGGACTACAACAACAGCGGCGGCAACAACCACACCGGCGTCCGCAACAACCACAACGATAGTAGCCACAACCCTCAACAGCAACAGCAACCACAGCAACGACGATTATGACAACAATAGCAACAGCAATCATGATGACAATGGCAGGGACAAACGCAACCATGAAGACCTCGACCACAGCAACAACAACAGCAATGATGGCCCTCAATAGCAACAGCAACGACAGTTGATGGTATGTGAGGGTGTGTTTATATGTGTGTAAGGAGGTGTGTGTGAGCAAGTGAAGCAAGTGTGTGTGTGTGGGAGTGTGTAGGTGTGCGTGGATGGAGGTCGTGAGTGTGTGTACATATGTGTGGGAAAGGGAGAGGCAAGTGTGTAGTGTGTGTATGTATGTATGTGTATTGAAATGGTGTGCATAAAGATGTGTGTGTGCGGTGAAGGATGGTGTAATGCACATGAATAGAGATGTGTATGGGTGTGTGTGTTGGAATGAAGATGTGTATGTATGTGCGTGAATGGAGATGTGTATGTGTGTGTGCATGAATGAGGAAGTGTATGGGTGTGTGCATGAATGAAGATGTGTATGGGTATGTGTGCGGGAATAAAGATGTGTAGGTGTGTGCGTGAATGGAGATGTGTATGTGTATGTGCATGAATGAGGAAGTGTATGGGTATGTGCATGAATGAAGATGTGTATGTGTATGTGCATGAATGAGGAAGTGTATGGGTGTGTGCGGGAATGAAGATGTGTATGCGTGTGCGTAAATGAAGATGTGTATATGAGTATATATGTATGAGGATGCGTATGCATGTATGTGTAGGAATGTGTGTGATGTATGTGGGAAAGTGTGTATGTGTGTGAATGATGGTGCATGGTGTGTGTGTAAGGAGGTGTATGTATGTGTGTGGGAATGAAAGTGCGTAATGTATATGAAGATGGTGTATGTGACGGTGAGTGTTATGTATATGGAGATACATGTATGTATAGGTGATAGTGCAAGGTGTGTGTAGGGATGTGTGTAAGTGTAGGTGATAGTGAGTAGTGTATGTAAGCATGGTTGTCAAAATCGTGAGTTAACTCATACATTTGTATGAGTTTACGAGTTTGTGACCATATTCATTGTTAACTTGCATACAAAATCGACTTGTTGGTAAAATCGCATTAAAATCGTAATTTTGTGGATGGAATCGTTAAAATCTCGATTTAAATCGTGTTTCAACTGAGTCTAATTATGGAAGCAAGTCCAAAGCTATTTCAGTCCAATTCCAAGACTACAATGGGCCGCCACCAAGTTTAAAATAAGCCCACTGCCCAGCCCAGGTCATGGTCACGTGTTCATCTCTGTTCGGCATAGAGACTCTAGCTGTAATTTAGTATCTCAGATCTGTTCTTCATCTTCTCTTCTTTCTTACCTCTGGTCTTCGCATCTCTGTTCCCTTCTCAATTGTTTCGCAACTCGCAAGTCAAGTCACAATAATCTCAGCTCAGTTGCATCTCCAATTCTCCGTTTTCCATTCACTTTATAGTCACAGCTCACAATACAACCAATCTTCAAGGTGAAAGAGTTGCAGTAAACTGCTATTCACCATTGCATCGCGATTCTCACTTCACACCACATCGCATCGACCTTTTTTCAGGTAATCAATCACTTCCACCTTCTGGGGTTGTTGTATCCTATTGTTATATTTTCTTAACTATCCCTTTTTGCCTAGCAGGTCTTTTTTAACTAGAAATTATGAATACAGAAGTGGATCTTCTTTGCTTCATCGAACTACAATGGATATACTTGTCATTAATCAGAAATTGTCTTTGCTTGATCATCTCCATTTTAGAGTTGAAATGGTTGTAACTAGATCTTTAATTTTAAGGATGTGAACTGTTGCTTCTATTTTCAAAAGATGTAAATCTTGATGGTTCAATCTATGAATTAGGTAGTGTTGGATGTATTGTGAAGTTGAATAATGGGGTGGCAGTTCGTAGTTTATGGGGTATGTGGCATGCCTTTGATTTAGACAAGATAGAGTGTCTTGATTGGCTTGTATTTGGGTATACAGCTGGTCCTAGTAGTTTGTTCATGATGGCTTAATGGCAATGCATTGTGTTTAAGTTGTAGGCATCAATGTTGGTGGGTATGTCATTTATGATGCTAAGATGATGGTCTGACTGGAGAGAGGTAGAGGTGCAGATTATTTATTTGGTTTTTGGGAAAGATCTCATCTCTGTACTCCTATGGCATCGATAACATGGTAACACCGGTGGAACTTGCAAGTGTCTTAGCTGTAGAGGCTTATATGCTTTTTTATTCACCATCCAAATTCATAGTTTGAATGTATGTAAGTCCACTAGGATCACTTGTACAAGGTAGACTGCGTTACATGGAATTGTTGCCTCACCTTACCTTTGAAAGCTTTCTAAGATCCCAATCGATCCTCACCTCGCTAGAGAAAGGGTGTAGTTTGTCAAATATCCAATGCTGCTGGCACTCACAATTTCATTAATTCCTTACTGGAGGACTTGCTTATGAGCAAAGAGCGTAATTTATGGATCCTATACGTCGTGCCCATCAGTTTTTTTTTTTTCCTATTAATCTAGTGCATCTTCATTATGTCTTCTTCTTGTCTCTAATTGCTTGAATGTAGAGATATGTTGCAGGTCACATACCTACTATAGGTTTCCAAACCCCATGATTTGTTGGGATGAGTTGTGACACCTTGTTGAGTTAGTCTAGTGAACAACTAATTAGTAATTGCTAAGAACACGCAAGCTACACAATCAACCTCTTCATTTTGATTTCTTATGGAACTTTGTTTTATTTTTTAGATTGAGTACCTTTTCGGATCTACATTTTTCTATATTTTAATGTCATTTTGAGATTTTCTCATTCACACTATTTTGCTGGATTTTTTTAGTAGCTCTAGCCTCTAATGCTGGCTTTAGGCCAATGTATGGTCTGTGAGTGCTAAACTGCCATAGGTGATTGCTTGGGCCACTCTCAAAATTAGCTTAGGTTACACAAGATTACATACTTAGTTAAGTGAGTTGTCCAAATGCAAGTTCATAGCAGCATGCCAACACCATAGATTCGATCCCTGAAAATAGTAGTGGCAATTTGAAAAGCATTATTAGTGGATCTTGGACTTATGATGCATGTGTAAATATTATACTAATATTGAAAAAAAAATATTGGAAACTGTAGTTCTAATGTAATGAATGGAGCACCAATAGTTGAAGCGGTAGGAATGGCAGTAGATAGCTTATTGGAAGTAATGTTTATATTGGAAGTAATGTTTATGACTAGCATGCTGATGTACATGTACTTACTCTTTCTTTTTGTTTTCTTATAGGATTTTAAGTATTGGTTGAGTTCAAATGTCATCTTCTAAATCATCTAAAGAGAGCTCTAAAAGGAATAATGCACTTGGAAGTAGATCTAATGTTGGTTGGGAGCATGGAATTGATGTAGACAACAATGGGAAAAAAGGTAAAATGCAAGTATTGTAGTAAAGTTGTTAGTGGGAGCATTTATAGATTTAAGAATCACTTGGGGTGTACACGTAAAGATGTAGAGGCGTGTAGTAGTGTCATAGATGATATCAAAAAGGAAATGTTAACAATGTTGTTGAAAGTGGAAAAAATATCAGAAATGAAAAGAAAGCAAATTCATGGTATTGAAGATTCTGATGATGATGGTGATGAGGTGGAGCAAAAATCCATAAAGAGAAAAGAAAGCAATTACATGGATTTCTTTTCAAAGAAAACAAAAATTGCAAATTGGTGGAAGTGGAACGCAAGCAAGCCAAGGTACAATTAATCAATTTATGAAGAAAGATTTGAGAGAAGAATATTGCTAACAAATTGCTCATTTTTTCTACACTAGTGCAATTCCATTTAATTGTGTAAAAAATCCAGAGTTTGCTAAGATGCTTCAGGTGGTTAGTAGATATGGTTGTGGTCTTAAACTTCCTTCCTATCATGAGCTAATGGTCACTTGTTTGAAGAAAGAAGTAGCTCAAATAATGAAATTACTTGAAAACTACAAAGCATAATGGAAAAAAAGGGGTTGTTCCATTATGTCTAATGCATGGACTGATAGAAAGAGGCGTTCTATATGCGATTTCTTGGTGAATAGCCCTAAAGGAACAGTCTTATTATCGTCTATGGATGCTTCTAATATATCTAAGACAACCGACAAAGTTTTTACAATATTAGATGATATTGTGGAGAAGGTTGGAGAGGAGAATGTTGTATAAGTAATCACAGATAATATTGCAAATTATAAAGCAGTAGGGGAAAAATTTATGGAGAAAAGAAATTGCTTATATTAGACACCTTGTGCAGCATATTGCATTGATTTGATCTTGGAAGACTTTGAGAAAAATTTGAAGATCCATTAGGAGACAATTGCAAAAGGGAGGCAGATTACTACATATATTTATTCCAAGACTATACTCATCTCAATCCTAAGGAGAAACACTAAAGGAAGGGACTTGATTAGACCCAATGCAACTCATTTTGCTACTTTTTATTTGACATTAAGTTGCCTTAGTGAGTTGAAAGGCTCATTGATGATGATGTTCACTTCAAGTCATTGGAAATCATGTAAGTACTCAACCACAAGTGATGGAAAGCAGATCCAACATGTGGTTTTGGATAGTAGGTTTTGGAAGAATATTATTACTTGCCTTAAAGCAGCATTTCCCCTTATTAAGGTTCTTAGATTATTGGATTCTGATGGTCAACTATCTATGGGTTTCATTTATCCAGAAATGAACCGTGCTAAGGAAAAAATTAAAACAAATTTCAACAATGTGAAAAAAAGGCAATATTTCAACTTATTAGCTATATATATATTGCATTAGTGTTCATTTTAATGTTTCATTTGTAAATTGAAATCATATTTATTAAATGTAGTTATGGACCTATCTTCAAGATTATTAACAAGAGATGGGAGCTTCAACTTCATAGATCATTGCATGCTGCAGCTTATTATTTTAATCCCCATTACCATTATAGTCCTGATTTTAAAGTTGATGCTGATGTTAAGATTGGATTATATAGTTACATAGAGCGTATGGTTTCTAATCCAATTGAAAGGTGTAAGATTGATATACAGCTTGAAAGATTTAAGGATGCTAATGGACTATTTGGTATTGAAGCTACAAGGTTAGCAAGAGATAAAAAAGCTCCAGCTAAATGGTGCGATTCATATGGAAATGAATGCCCAGAACTACAAAAGTTTGCTATTTATGTTTTAAGTTTAACTTGTAGTTTTTCAGGTTGTGAGTGTAACTGGAGTGCATTTGAAATGGTATGATACAAATAGCTCTTTTATTTGATTTTATATGTTATTATTAGGATTATGAATCTTATAAAGTTATATTATATTTATATATAATCTTTTTCATTTTCAAGTCCATACTAAAAAAAAAAAGGAATAGGTTGCATCAACAAAAAAATGAATGATTTAGTGTTTGTAATGCATAACTTGAAATTAAGAAATAGGAAAGAAAGATGCATTGCTGACACTTCTACTTTCACTGTTGAAGATCTCTCATCTGATGATGAATAAATAGTTGAAGAAGAAAATGCGGTTAACTCATTAAATGAGAATGAGGGTATGTTGCATATCCTTCTAAGTGCAAGGGGTGAAGAAAAAGATGAGGAGGAGGAGGAGGAAATTGATGCTTATGTGAATTTGGAGAGTCCTAGAAGTAAGTCCCCAATCCTAGATGATTTGGACATTCATGATATTGATGATGTTGAACTTGAAGCTGAAATGCAAATAGGAACTTCAAAAGATTTGGAATTAGAGAATATGAAAATCATTGGTAGCAGTACACCTCATGATGATGTTGACATTGGTGAAGAAGAAGATGATGAAGATGCAAATGATGATAGCGATATGGATGAGAGAGATGGTGGAAATTGTGATGATTTATTTTAGTTGTTTTGTATTATAATTTATGAATTTATAAATTTTATTAGGACTCGTGGTTGATTATCTTCATGGTTGATTATCTATATTGCATGACATATGCTTGATTATCTATATTATGACTTTATTATGATTTATAACCAAAATATATGTTATTTTTTTTTATTTCTATTATCCATTATATTTTTTAATGACTATTTCAGGTAAATTTACAATATTTGGAATTTATTTTACAAAGGTTATAAAAACTTATGTTTCTACATTCCGATTCTACGAACCCCGTAGCGATTCTATGTAAAATCGCAATTTTGACAACCATGTATGTAAGGATGTGTGTATGTGTGGTTGAAGGTGTGCAGTGTGTAAGAATGTGTGTACGTGTTGGTGATGATATGTGGTGTGTGCGAGAGGGTATGTAGGTGTATTGAAGGTGTGGGATGTGTGGAGTATGTGTATAGGAGTATGGAAGGTGTGGTATATGCAGAATGTGTGTGTATAGGATAATATGTGGTGTATGTAGAGAGAGTGTATGCATATGGATGGTGTGTGGTAGACACAAGTTGTGTCTGTATGTATGGATGCCATGTATTATGTGTGTATATATGTATGAAAGGTGTAGGGTGCGTGGTACTAGGGTGTATATGGATGGTGTGTGTGAAATATGTGGCATGTATATATGTATAAGAAAGGAGTGGTATGTGTAGGCATGTATGTATGTATGCGAAATAGTATGTGGTGTAAGGACATGTATGTGTGTGTAAGTATGGAAGTTGAGGATGATGTATGCGAGATATGTATGTACGAGTATAAGATGATGTGTAGAGTGTGAATATGTATGTATGGGTATGGAAGGCAAATGTGGTGTGTGCAAAGTATGTGGGCATGTATTGATGGTGTAAGATGTATATGGAGTATGTGAGTAAGGTATGAGATGATATATGGTGTGAGTATGTGAGTATGGATATGGGAAGTGTGTAATGTGTGTAGAGTATGTGGGCAAGTATGTATTGGTGGTGTGAAGTATATGTAGGGCATGTGTGTATATGTGTGTGATAGTGGTGTGGAAGGTGAAAGGAGCAGGTGTGTATGTATGTATAAGTGTGTGTGTGGTGTGTGAAGTGTGTATGTAACTGGATAAGAATATGTGTATGTGGTGTACATGTGGTATGTGGGAAAGGTTGGTGTATGTATGGTAATGGAAGCGATGATTCATAGGAAGATGTTAGAGACAATTGGATAAATGAAAGGTTCAAAGATATTTCATGGACAAGAGAAATGTCTATGATGGTGTAGAAGGTGAAGGGAATGATTCAAGCAACATCTAAGATGATGGCTTGGGAGATATTTGGAATGAAATGGATTTCACAATGGAATGTTCAAAGGATCTTGAGAAAGATCATTCTTGGCTAAATACCCTAATGCAAGATCTTCAGTTGTCCTTTCCAAGGGTATCTTGCATATGCAAAAGAAGGAATTCCAAATTTGGAAAGTCGAAGACATACCATTGCTCAACTTCTACACAAGGAAAGTAGACAGTCAATCACAGTGACTTGGGGTGTTGGAAGCACAAATTCGTAGGGAGTTCAACATTCGAATATTGCTCGTCCAAAGTTCTGTAAGGAGGAAACTTCACGCCTTACCATCAAACACAAGATGAGTAAAGCACACATATCGGGTGCTAGAAGACTACCAAAGTCAGGTGGAGAGGCGACCTTCTATGGTTGGTTGAAGAAGCATCGTAGAAGGATACTGATTTCAAGAGGAACACAAAGAAGTTACTCGCTGGAATCGCTCGACTCCGACTAGGACTATGATAACCCTAAATAAGCGAGTGGAAAACTTAATGATATGCTACTATGTTCTATTGAATGTTGAATGTTATGCATGTGAATTTGTTGTTTGTTGTGTTGCTATTTAATATGATTGTTGTTGAGTTGAGTTATGTAGTGGGGAATAATGAGTTAGGAAAGAAGTCGCAAAGAGTATAGAGAAATGAATGGTCTGAGAGTGTAGGTGTCATTACCTTAATGATAGCACCTAGCGCCATATCACTAGTGTTATAACCATAAGCCTAACACATGTTTTACAGATTGTTTTCTTCTAAATCAAACCAAAATATAGAAACTTAGCTTTTCCTTCTATAGCTACTGAATGTATGCTTAGTTGGAATAGGGTGTATAGGTATCATTATGTATACATGTCAGAGTTAGTTCCTAAATGTGTATAAATATACTTAAACAAACTTATTTTCATATTATATTTACAAAATACGCTCATGAACTCAATTATATAAATCATGAGTGCAACCTTGGTTTTTACAACTTAACAACTATATTTTCTTACTCTCTTAAGTTCGTAAGGGAAAGTATCTAGTAAATTGTCCTTAATTAGAGATGTGTCACAAATATGTATACGCACACACACACACACACACACACACACATCATATACAAATGTCTTGAGGACATCGAAAGAAAAAACAAGATGACCTTGTTGGCTCTCGGAAGTGAAAATGATAGAGCACTTGAGAAGTGCGATGACATAGAGGTGTCAGAGATGATGATTGCAAATCAACCCCAAGTGGTTGGTTTGACCTATAAGATAAATGACACAAAGGTCTCAGATATGATGATTGTAAGTCAACCCAAGCGATTTGACATTTAAAAGGAAATGGCATAGAGAGGTGCCGAGATAATTTAATATATTCTAAGACTAGATAAGTCTACATCAGTGGGGTTGGGTTCGATGTCGGTTTGTGTGATAACAAATGTCTGATCCTTGCTTGATTGTAATGAGCGTGAAATGGAATGTTTGATGTTTACCTCAGTGGTATGATTGAGAATTGATTTTGATTATATATGTTGTTTGATCACTTTAAATTAATCAATTAAAGTAACAAGTGAACGAGATTAAAACTTGACATGCATTTCCACAAGACATGTGCATGAGATTGAAAGCCATCACTGCTATAAGATGTGTCGGAAGTGATCAAGAGGATCGTTGTTCCGCTAAGTGCAAACTAAGTGATTAGGGGATTGTCGCGCCTTGACGGTTCTGAGTCTGGCCTATCCTTGAGGGTTTTGCTCCGTTTGGTGAAGAGAGGCACAGGAGCGTTCACTGTTGAGTTAAGAAAATATCATAATTAACAAAGTGATAAGATAAATAAACCGAGTAATGACCTAGGCACTAATAGTGGCTTCGGAATCCCTAACCTAAGGTTAAGAGGGGCATAAACCTTATACTTTATTTCAGTTATCGGAAGACCACATGAGATACTGCATTCATATGGTTGCTCATGCATGGCATATGTTTGATAACTTGAATTGTAATTTGCTTGTGTGTACGTAGCATTGAAAGTGTTACCATCCCATTCATTGAGCCATAGTGTACTCACCCCTTGATAGACTCTTTTGTAGGTAGCGATTACGAAAGCACGGGATGGGAGAAGATGTGAAGTGTTGAGAGTTTTGAAAGACCGAAACAACAAAGTAAGATTTGTGAATGATAGATTTACTTAGATGAAATGTTAGGACCCCCATGTGAATAGAATTTGAAATTTAGAAACCTAGGGTTTATCCTATTTTACCGATTGGTAGGAGATACCAATTCTCTGCGATCATGGTTGACCGTGGGGTACGGGATCCATAGTTATATTTTATTATCCAATTATATGTATAATGATTAGTTGTAAATGCAATTATTTATTTAGAGTCTTACAATCTTTGATTTGTAAGATGATCATCATGTAACGGGTACACATGTGCCATGATGATTTTAGTGGAGACTTCTAGACCCCCTTTTGGGGCGTGACAATCTTAGTCGTGGTTATAGACCACCAACTATTGGAAAATCAATGTAGAATTAGGTTTCCAAAAATGAAAAAAATAAAAGATTGTGAGAAGAACTTAAAGAAGAGAAACAATTAAGTAAAAAGCAAGATGTTGAGTTTGAAGAATTAAAGAATTTACAATGGGCTCAAGAAGATAAGGTACATCTTGTAATTTGACCCAATTTAAAGTTTTTTTTTTCTTTTTTCTTTTTTTTTGGAAGGATTATTTTATTTTTAGAATGGTGTTTTAGTTGTTATGTTGTTTAAATGAGTTTTTTCTTGGTAAAGATTGAATTGAGTTACAATCCTATTGTTTTGGATGATGTTGAGAATTCTATTCTTTAAGAAGTAATGATATTTACAATTGATGGAATCTTCTATTTTCTATATAGAGTACTATATCCCTTTTTTTTTTAAGATTAGTTTTTTACTAAACTATAATATTTGTGTAACTGGACAGTCTCTTTCAAGTTTTGCAAAGGTTTTGTTCAGACATAAAATCTAATTCAGTTGATTTATCAAATAATATAATCGTGTTTGTTATATGGCTACATTAATTAAGTTATGTTAAGCCTTTTATACGTTTATGTGACAGGATCTCCAAGTAATTAGGAGTTTATTGCTTCTTCAATTCTCCTTAATCATGGTGATGATAATGAAAGTGAGGAAGAAGGTAGCTTATGAAAAGGAATTCATTTTAGTCTTAACCTTTTTGAAGAGGATCATGAAAGTGGGGAAGAAAGTAGTTTATGAAGGATGGTTTATCTTACTATTGACTTTTTTGTAGATGATAATTAGACTAAGAAATAGAAGAGCTAGTTTATGGAGTAGAGTTTATTATTTGGTCACTTTTTGAAAGTTGAATATGAATGTGGAGAAGAAAATAGGTTATGAATAGAGTTTATTTTATTTACTAGTAAATTCTGTAAAGTTTAGACAATATTAATTAGGATATGTTAGGGTCCTCTTTTGTAATTTTTGTAAAGGTTGTAGTTGAAGATGGAAGTGAACAATTTTAAGCTTATATTGTCTACTTTTATGATCTATATTATTTTGCAATTGTATATATTTTTATTATAGGTTTAAATCGTTACATTCAAAAGTTTAAACGGATTTACCATATTATAACATTCATTTTTTGTAACGTTTAAATGTTGCCAAATATTGCTCTTTTCGTAACATTTAAACGTTACTAAATATTTTCGTGACATTTAAACATTATAAAAAAATTACTTATTAGTGATATTTAAACGTTACCAAATAATATATTTTTTGTAACGTTTAAGTGTTACTAAAAATTATACATTTTGTCAAATAATTTTGGCATAAAATTATTAATATTTAGTAACGCTTAAACATTACAAAAAATTATTTATTAGTGATGTTTAAATGTTACTATTATTACATCATTAATAACGTTTGTATTATTGGTGACGTTTATTTTTTAAATGTCACAAATTATTTTCTATAATATATCTTTTGTGATATTTATTAGTGATATTTAATAAACATTATAAAAAAAAAATTACAACGTTTACCTTAGTTTTGGTCACGTTTATTAAACATGATCAAACATTAAAATTTTTGTAGTGGTTCAACCAATCTTGCTTAACCAAGTCTGTCTTCTCTCATTGATATTTACCGAATTTTCACATTTGCCTTTCACCAAACCGCAATTTGTTTTATAGAACAACCATACCACTGCTAGATCTTTCTTTTCTTAAGAATGAGAATCCACTTTGGGAAAAAAAAGGGATAGAAAGGAAGAGAGCAACATGTTTAAAGGAAACAAGTAGAAAGGGGGAGGAACGCTGTCTCTTATACTTTTTAGCTGCTAAGATAGAAGATATAATAGGGTGTGCATTTAGTTTCAAAAGGTACGGCTCTGTAAAATAAAAAGAGATGTTATTAGTCAAACAGAAAAAATAAGTGCGAAATTAAGTAAATAAGATTATTTGAAATTTTTTTTTGGGATATTACATAAATGGTGGATTGCTAGAGCTTGACATTAGTTATGGGTCAGATTGAAACAGTAATCCGGCCCGAACTAGCTCAAGATGGCCAATTTGCATGAGAACTAGCCAGTTCAGCAAGTTCACATAAATTAGCCTAGAATCGAAAGATCTCAAACTAAAAGGTAAAAATAAATAATCCCTTAATATGTTTATTTTTATTATAAAATTGAAACATATCTTTTTATTTTGATTTCTTAATAAGACTATATATATAAATTTATACATAAGTTATTATATCTCATAAAACAAGTTACTTCTATAAGATGTGTGTACTTACTATTTTTTTAGATGATAAACGTATTGTACCCACATAAGAATATATATTTTTTCAGAACTTCTTATAAAACAGATGAATGAAATTTGTCTTATACTTCCCACATCATTTCTTGTTAAGTCGTTATACATAGAATAAATACGAAGTTCCATACACAGCATACCTACAAGTTGCAAGTACAAACAATAATATGCATGTGATTCATGAAGTTGGTCATTAGATTCAGTATCCCTCGTGAAGATGGAAGTGGATATGGGCATAATTTCTGGAACAATTAAATCATTTTCTGTGGGGACAAGTGCTTGTTAGGTTGTGTAAGACTGTAATACTATAAATTGCTGTCTATTTTTACAGGTCGGAAAAGATTCCGTCACGATTGATCAGACACACGAGGATCATCGATTAATCATGTAAATGTTTTACTATGTATAGATAACAAATCATGCATCAAACATATAATTGAACTTTTAGTGAATTTTGAGAATTGTTATATATATTACAACTATTATAAAAATAAAATAAAATATAATCCATCCCGTTGGAAGGTTAATTTTTATACCACTATTAACTTGCAATCTTAAATATTGAAACTTGTAATAAATGCATTAAGATTGCACATTTTTCTTAATAATTATGACCGTAAATCAAATTAATATCTTATAACAAAAAAAAAAAAAAAGTTTCATAGAAGTTATGTTATCGCAAAGTCTGGATTGCGATTGCTTTTTGTACATCCTACGAAAAATATATAGCTCACAAGGAAAAAAAAAAAAGAGAGAAGAAAAGAAAAGGAAAATGATGGACTAATGGTAAAAATTTCCTCATTGCTCTATTATTTGAATCAACAGGCTTTTGTAGGATAGAGTTACGAGAGACAAAATTGGGAATTTTAAAATGCTATAAGTGCACTAGAAGCTATTATATATGTATTAAAATTCAATCAAGTTGATTTATTTCAAGTGAATCATTCAATTTTCCTATAATTATATCCTAGGCCTGCACCCAATCAGATCATCACTTATTACTTTCTTTCACGACTTTAGAAACAAGAACTTGATATCCATATTGACTTGATAGATTCACATGGCAAATAACTCATTCTAAATTTATAACACTTAATCTTAAAAGGGGTAAGCCTCAAAACAAGATTCATGCCTATTTAGTTGCCACCTATTTAAATGAATAGTAAGTAAACACAAATGATATTTAAACGTATATATTAATAATAGATAAATTTTAAAAACTTACATTCATATTTTCATATCTTAAAATTATATTATTATTTATATACTACTAATCTATTCGTATAACGTATTAATATCATTAAAATCCCTCTTGATCAATGATGGTTCAAGACCAAATATTCAAAAGGGTTATAATAAGCTTAAACGGTGGTAAAGTTGCCGGGTCAGAATTGTAAATAAACATATGCTTTTAAACAGTGAATATTGATGTACTTATTTGGTGTTGAGATATAAATGAAAAGGACTAAAATTATTTATACAGAATAATTAATTTAATTTTATGTATAGATACTTTCAACGTATTTATACTCTATTTTCTCAATACGTAAAACCGGCTACAGTTGACTAGAAAAGCAAGGTTTTTCAGAATGTGGATCCCCTATTTCTCATAATCTCAGGTCTCAAGTTGGATCATTCTAGATGGAAAAATGACAGCATTTGCACAGTTTACCATCACAAATTTTTTTTTTTTGGGGGTAGAAAACATATTAAATAAAAGCTAAGTATTTACAAGCATTCATCCAGCCAAATTTACACTTCCAAACGACATTCCTAACCTGGTAAATATCGCAAAGGCAGACGCAGTAGGGGTTACAAATCAGACGATACACAGCTTAGTTTTGGAAGATATGACACTAAAAATTATAGAGTTAGCCGTCTGTCATAGTCCAAATTACCTAGAAACTTAGGCAGGACCATATCTACCATTCTACACCAAAACGATCATCCCAGAAGATGAGATATTTTGCCATGCTGCTACCAAATCTGGGTCTTCTGACCCAACAAAAAATCAAACCACTCAGAGAGCAACTGTACAAGCTTCCAAATAAGTAAAGGGGACTCGTGAATGGCTCCTCAATTCAGTCATGTCAAAGAGTCCACCTTCATTCTAACATCCCTATACAAACCATGATCAAACAAATCATTTTTCAAAAGTTTCAACACCTGTGTTCTATCTTTATTTCATTCAACTACAACAATTTTTCCCTACAAACCATTGTCACATTATGATATTTCATTAGCATGTTCGATTGATATAATAGGAGTGTAACGGCAGCTTTGCTATCTGTATTTATTTCCACTCTATCATATCTCAGTCGCAAGCAATGCATAATTCCCCAATAGATACCCTATAATTCCGTTTCTAAAATATTAATTTTTCCAAGTTTTCTATTGAAGCCAAAAATCCAACAGCCTTAATTGTCTCGAAGGACTCCTCCAATGGTTGCCTTATTAGTTGTGATGACAAAACCATCCGTCTTTAACTTAACTCAATTTTGTTGGAGGGGCTTCCAATGAAGCATATGATGATCAATTTCATAAAGACATTTTTGCTGTTTTAGATATGCCCAATTCTCTACCATGACAATTTTGGCTACCATGCTTTTAATTAATTTCTTTTAAAATTTACTGAAACCTGTTATAGGATATTCATAACATCATCTCTTATTTACAATAATATTCCTTATTTTCTATCTCTTCTAAGAAAAAAAAAATGAACCTTTATATTATTCTCACTACCATTTATGGTTGTTAAACTTGCAATTTTATTTGGAATTAAAATATAAAAAATTGTATAAAATCAATAAAACATTAAAATTATAGAATCATACGGCTAAACTTATAATTCTATCAAAAGTTTATATTTATACTATTTTGTATCCATCTTAATAAAAAAAACTCATAAAATTATAAATTTATAAAATCTTATGAATTAAGTCACGATTTTAACAACTCTATCATCACTTATTTCCTTTATTAATTCTCAACTTCATACCAGAATCAGGCTAAAGCTAACTAGAAAACAATTGCACTCCAATTTAGAGACTAGAAGGATAGGGTTACATACTTAAATATTGTTTTTTTTTTTTAAATTGTGTAAATATTATACCCGTAAAACATATTCCTAAAATAAATTGTGAAAGCATGGATCACATATGTAACTTTAATGATACCAAAAAATTGCAGGCTAAAGGCACGGATCCGATTTACTCGAACGAGATACCCTTCAAACATCTTGCTTAAAAACACAAACGAAGTACGCACTTTCAATATAAGTTGTGCTGAAGGCTTAGATCGGGTTTGCACCTTTAGCCTATAATTTTTCGATATCCCTAAAGTTATAGACGTGATCCACGCTTTCATAACCTATTTTAGAAATATGTTTTACGGATACAATATGTACGTAACATTTTTTTTATAAAAAAAACGATATTTAAGTATGTAACCCACTTTAAAATTATGAAAACTGCACATTTAAAAATTAAAGTAAAGTAAACAACCAAATATCTCAAAATCTATGAATTTGCCTTCTATTCACTCATTCGGTAAATAAACCGATTTTCTTTAGAGTGAGAATAAGCAGAGCAAAGGAAAACAAATAAAAATGTAATCCAATTAACGTGGCAACGTAAACCATCCAATTAACTTGATATATAAATATATTAATTTTATAAAAAGTAATAACATGTAACATATGTTTCGATAAAGATATTATCTTACTTTTCTTTTCTTTTCTTTTTTCGCTATCAATTTATTAGCTCTTCTTTTTCTTTTTCTTTTTCTTTTTAACCTGTCATCCATCCTTATCCAATAACTTATGTGACATCAAAAAGGGGCCACTTGAAGAGACAATTACAGCAAGGCAGATTTGCAGCCACCAAGGTTGTATCAATTTGGGCATACATCGCATTTTTTAACTCCTAAGAATAGTATAACGATGTTGTCAATTGATAAGTAAATGAATCGCAAAGTTGAAGAGCGTCGTCTTCTTTTCTAGAATTGTCAATTTGAGCTTTTGCACTTTAAGGACGCAAAGGATACGTACGTCCCCATGCAGAGGTTGAGAGCGCTCTTTTTCTCCTTGATTGTATCTTTTTTGTCTAAAATGTGACTGACTGCTTATAATTTTTCTTGTGAAGATCCATCTATCGAGGTGAGTTAAAAATAGTAATTTTATTAATTAAAAGGATTTATAAAAAAAAAAAAAAAAAGAAAACTTTTCTTATTCTACCTTATTACAAGGATTAAATTTTGATTGCTTAATTAATCTAAGTTAATACCTCAACCTTTGAAGAGGACTGACATCCTGATTCTTTATAATTTTTATTCGTTGAAAAGATGAAATTGAAGTTGCTTTCTTATCAAGAGGACCGACTGAGCATTTTGAAAGAAGACGAAATTTATAGAGCGATTGCGGGGACCTCCGCCGCTTTTCTTTAGGCACTCTAAACTCTAGTTGAGCAGATGGTTCACCAATGGAAGTAACCATTAGGATCCAAAATCTAAGTTAAAATCGTGATTTTACTAAAAATTAAATAGTATAAAATTAATAAAATTATATGAAATCAATAATTTATAAAAATATATATCTAAATTTATATTTAAATAATTTTTTTATTTTAATTATAAAAAATATTATAAAATTATAAACTCGTATAATCATATAATTAACTTGTGATTTTAATAGTCATGTATAATGGAGTACTAAGGATTCAATTCCACTGTTATTATTGTTGTGTTTAATTACATTTTGATTACGGAATAATTATATTATGATGAATCCCTATTGCTAATTATAAGCTTTTTCTTATTACTGCTCATGGAAAGGTAATTAAACGTTAAACCGCACCAATACCATCACGCTATACTCTGCGTTGGACTTACCATCTCCGCCGAACTCACTGCTAACACTGATAACACCAAACCAACCAAATCCACGGCTTAGGGGTAAATCTAAAACCATATAGTTGGGAGTAAAATTTACCCTTTTATTTTTTTTTAATGCATCCCACTATTATTTAATACGTATAAGGAAAAGAAAATTTTAAATTTTTTGAGAAATAATCAACAATCCTATTATATTTTTTAACAAATAACATGTCATATTATTAATTATTATGAAAAAAAAAGTAAAATAAAAAATAAAAATAGAATAACATTTAAGTAACTTAAAATAAATACAGATTTGAAAAAGTAAAATAGTTACCTTGAAATTTAAACCAAAACCACATATTAACAAAACTACACATTTAAGCACTTAGTTAATTATAATATTTTTACTTTACTTTACATATATATATATATATATGTATATATATCATCTTAATAATGGGCCCAGAGGCCCTATCGGCAATTCCCACACCCCGCTCCCCCCCACCCCGGGTCCACCCCTGCCATGGCCATATAAATAAAATATTATAAATATTAGTAAATGCATATAATTTTACACTAAAATTATAATATCATGTAATATATATGTATAATAAATGACATTTATAATATTACATGAATAAATATTAATAATATAATAAATAGATAATACATATCTTAATATAAGTAGTAGTATAGTAAATTGTTATAAAAGATAATAGATATAAATAATATACAATACAAACTTATATAAAATTTTAATATTTACTTGATAATTACATATCTATTTATAATGTAATGGAATTGTTATTATTATATTATATATTTATTTTTATATATAATATAATAAAATATTTAATAGATATAATTATATTATTTAAATTATAATACATATTACTAATAAAATGATATTTTTATTAATTCTTAATATTATGCAATAGCTTTTTACAACATCTTTGTCTTTCAACTAATATAATATAACATATATAATTTAGTTTAATATAATAATATATAATATAAATAAAATTTATGTAATACATATAAATATAAAAAATCTTATTTGTTAAATATTTTAGTAAAATTTATTATAAAATAATCTAATATTTTATGTAATAAAATAGGTAATAATTGATTATAATATATTATGTACGGTACTTGATACTTTTGTTATGAAACACATAGTATGGTTTTTATATATACATTTATAACTATTAAATTAATTATTTTATTAATATGTTAAATGATTTAATAAGTAATAAGTAAATCTTATGAAATAAATTTTATTTTATATAACATAGTTTATACATCACAGTCAAAATAGTATATATTATATAAAATAAATATAAAATTAAATATTGTTCACGATTAAATTAACTAATTAATATGTTTTTAAGAGTAAATTATATGTACCATTCTAAACAATTTAAAAATTACATGGATCTCCATTCTTTCTAATAGTCAGCAGTTACCCATTTTTTGATCGACTTGGCTACTTTCATGTAAATTAATGCTGACATAGATATTAGCATGGCAGTTTACCCTATATTCTTTAGATATATTTGATTAATCAAACTAATTACTGAAGAAAACTAAAACTGCTGAAAATAAACCCAAAAAAAAAAAATAGAAAATAGCAGAAAATTAAAAAAGAAAAAAGAAAAAAAGAAATCGATTTATAGGGCAAGATCATTGCATATGGGCAAATTGCAGATCGAGCACACCCAATTGAATATATCGGTTCCTTTGATCTTCTTCTTGTTATCACTCTGTGCTTCTTTGATTTGGGCTTATGCTAGACAATGTTCTGACATCCGGAATCGTATTGAGGGTTGCTTCTCTTTTTAAAATTCTCGGCTTCTCACACCATAATTCACATCCTCCATTTCTTCATAAAGGTGGATACCTTCAAAAATTACGTTTCTTTGTTATGATTATTTTGGATTACTTGCTTTTCAAATTCATTCATTGATTGATTTAAGGAGGAGTTGGTGAAAAACGAAATGTCTTGCTCCTCATAGCTCATCTAGATGATGAATCCATGTAAAAAACTAAAGTCTAGATACTATAGTTATAACTAGGAGATGATGTTTTGATAGTGCTTTTACGGATTAGTTGTTAGGTGTATGTTTTTTAAACGATTAGTTGTTGAGTATTAGTATTATGACGGCTCAGTTTGAAAAGTTGCAATTTTTTCGTATAATGATCATTAACGTAGATATTTGTTGGTACTGGTTATGTGATCATGTTTTTGGAATCAAGTATTGACTCTATCTTTTTCTGCTTCTTCTTTTTTTTTTTTTTTTCCTTTTTCCTTTATTCTCAACATATTTAAAGAATATGAGGTAAAATTGCAATGATAGTATCCCATGTCAGCTGCTAAGTTACATGTAGGCAACCAACTTTGCAAAAAAGTGGGGTTCGATATTCATTTGGGATTAAAGGTGAAAGAGTAAGTGCTAACATTTAAAATATTTGGAAATCTGTATAATTTATAGAACTTTTAGGAGTGAACCATATAAAATACCCTAGTTCAATGTATAATTTGACTTAAGTACCTTTATTCTACATATTTAATTTCTTGATTATTTTTATTTATTACATACTTTCTTCCATTGACCAAATATTAGACTTTAGATGTATTAACTTTCAAAAATAAATAAATAAACCTTGATTTGAACAACCTTAATAGATTATTTACTATTTATTCCATTTTTATTAATCTATAGATTGTGTCAAATATATATAGTCCTTTTTCCATGTATAAAATAGGGTTATGATTATCATAGTTCAATCTCCATAAGTGCAATATCCATTGGGAAGTGAAATCACTAAAAAGATCCCCATTGTTTATAATCATTGAGACTGGTTTCAACTAAGGCACTTGGCACATCAAAACTCCTATTGGTAAACTTGTAAAGTTAAACCATAATTATTTGCCGAGACGCATATAACTTCGCCATATAGTATAATACCCTTAACTCTAAGACTTGAAGTAAAGATTTGAGTAAAATAAAACCTAAAGTGGGGTTTGAGCTATATTTTCGATACATATATAATATGTATCAAAAAGTAATTATAGTAAAATAAGTATTGATATTAATAGCAGTATAGCTAATAAAATAAGATATTAGTTCTATATATAAAAAGAAATAGGTCCAAGGAGGGAAAATGACCATTCCATCCACCATAATAATAATAAATTACTAAAAGGCCCAAAAAGAGACAAAATGACCATTTTGCCCTCAAAACTAATATTGATTTACTAAATAGTCTTTAAAAAAGGGAGAGCAAAATTACTATTATCCCTTGAGCTATAAATAATAAATAAGATAAAATATTAGAAACATCATCATGAATGTCAATACCAAGTGAAAAGTAGCTTTTGCTAAATAATATTATCAAATATATGAGGTATAGTAAGATTTATGATATGCTAAAATATCTCATAAAATCACTCTAAATTCCAAATAAATATCAAGTCAATTAGATATGGCAAAATAATATATGGAAACATCACAAAGCTTCCCCAAGAAGCTAAACTATAAAAAATAATAATTATTAAGATATTTTCAAATTTTTGAATAATTCAAGAAATATTTCAAAGTCTAATAAAAAAATTATTAAAAATTTCAAACTTGTGCAAAATGCATGAAAATTTAACAAGACATGTGTTATTACACATGGAAACCACCTAATTTTTTTTCAAAATTTTCAAACATGAGTAAAATTAAATATTAATTTCCAAAGTTGGTTAGAAACCTATAGATAAGCCTCTCTAGTGCGTTGTCAAGGTGATGTGTGGTGCTATTGGCTGTAAGGTGGTGCACTAGCGTGTTGTGGTGAATTAGTGTGGGAACCTTGTAGGCTTCATTTCTTGTTGTTTAATCTAAAGTTTTATAGGAATTTTCCTAGATTTAATTATGCACATTTAGTATTTTTAATATTTTTCCTAAATTTAGGTTATATATTGTCAAAAATGCTTATTTTTAGAATAAATTCAAAAGTAATAGTTTTAAGGCTCCTAAAATACTCATAAAATCTTATATGGTTTATTATGATGTTTGAGACAAATATATGCCAAGTTTATCATATTTCTAATTAATCTCTAATTTTCGAAATTTTAAAGGCTAAAGGGTAATACGCAAATTATAAGAAATATGCTATTTTGTTATTTTTAAACTATTAAACCTTAAAGTAAGTACTTTTGTGAGTTTATGATACTTTTCATAAAATCATTTGACTTTGTATGCTATTTATTCTATAAGTAACTTGTATTTGGTTGTATATTAACTACCTTGATAAATAGTAAATAAATTGAAAATGTCCATGATATTTATATTATACAAACTCGATGTTTTCATAAAAGGAAACTTTATTTTAATAAGAATGTCTTATTCATATATTCAATATTTCATGATATCTCAACTAGTTAACTAAATTCTATTAAGATTAATTATATGAGCATGCTATGTTTGGAATCAAAACAAAAACATAACAATGGTAACTCTGGACTTTGTAAGCTTAGATAAGACATGAATAATACCCTAAATAATGGTTCTATAGGTATTGAGTGTAGGACAATCCAATAAAAATGTAGAAGTTAAAGATTATTTGAAGACTCATAATATAGCATTAGTAGTGTACAATAGATACCATAATTGCTTCTCAATGGGATGAATAATTATCATTCACCTATATCAATGTAATAGGTGAAGATAGATTTACCAAGTAATAAAGTAAGCACTGGCCCAAGTGAGTACCCCTTGCTTACTATCTTGTGTTCATGTAGTAGTCAAAAGTATGTAGACCACTCGTCTGTTCTTGTGGAAAGTCTTGAATTTCACTTAAGTGAAATGCTTAGCTTGTATACTATTGATTGAGAACCTAATATATAGATACTATATATTGTTGTATGTTATATCCAGTTAGTATATAGATTTTGAGGAACTTAGTATGTTTGCTGTATGATGACTAGATTATAGACTCTACTATAGTAGAACTGTGCCTACTGATGTTGTGATATGAGATACTGCCTATAGATTTCTATTTGGTCAATTGTGGGAATGTTCATTTGCTCGATATGTATTTCCCATGATTATTGATTCTATGCTTGAGACTTAGAAACTCCTAGGAAATGGTTTAACCTATTAAGAATTCAAGAGGTGAATTCCTATGTTTGTTTCTATGATGAAATGATAAAATGATGAGTAAAGTTTACTTTGGTTGATCACATTGTGATATATGCTGAGACCTCTTAGATATTTTGGTTGATGCATTCATGCCATGGTATGAAAAAGAACCTATGGTCAACTTTTCAAAAAATGATATTTATTAGGCTAGGTTTTATGTATACAGAACTACATTACTCAATCAATGTGGAAGTTCCACTTCTAGCTACTAATTGTAGTTTTAGCTAAGCCAACTACATGCTAGGTTTTTAGGGGTCCTACTCCTAGGCTATTCTTGATAGCCACTAGGTTCCTAGATTGTTAATCCAAATGCTCAATGATGTCGACTAACCAGATGACTAGGTTAAGCTAGACTAAGATACTAGTACCGGTGCAAGTCATGTGCATTAGCATGGTATTTTTTTGTCGCATCATTGATTGCATATGTGCTTGCTTTTTTATTGGAGCTTGTATATGGAGGCCCATTAATTTAGATATAAAAAATCATAGCCTTGCTTGGTTTTTTTTTATGCTTATTTTATATTATACTTACTTGGCTCAAAACCTAAGCTAAAGGATTAGCTTATCCAACCTTAATTAATAGAGATTAGGAAGCTAAGATCTTGAAGCTAGGGTTTAAGCTATGATATCACTTGTAGTAGACTTTCACATTGGGATCCGAATGCAACTAAAGGCACTTCCAAAGTCATATTAAGTGTTACGATAGGGATGTGATTGTAAGCTGCAAGCTTAGTTGGAAGATAATATATAAGAACCTAATGATGTTTTGTAATGAAGATGACAATAGGACTTTAAAGCAACATTTGAATAAGATTTTCTTGTTCTAGAGATCACTACATTACATTTGGAGAGCTATATTGTAGTAGATATGAATGCTATATCATTTAATGTGTAAGAGAAGGGAGCAATGATGCTTAATATGGAAGGTTAAGTTTTGTAAAATTCCACTATGATTTCTCATTAATATTGTTCAATAAAAATCAATCCAAAGTCCTTTTTCAAGCTTTTGAGGAGAATGGGAGGCCATTTAATGCCCCAAGCATGATATAGGTGTCCTAAAGCATAAGTATAGAAACACTTGAAGACTCAAGCACCAGAGGCGACATTAGTGGGAATGCTAGAGAGAATCAAGGTGAAGGTAAGGGTCAAAATCTAAGATGAGGTTGTGATGTGCCTAATCCCAATGCAGAATCAAGCAAATCACAATCCCAATTAATAGTTCACAACAAGTAATATGAACAATTCAAACACAATAACAAAATAAAAACCTAAACCCTTATCAAATATTATGTACTAGCAAGAGGATAGTTCTAGCACAAATTTGTTGATATGATGCACAACAACTCGATACCATCACTCGCCATAATCCAAGGATTGATAATAGTATAAGAGAATGAGAGAAAACTTAAGTTTTGTCTTTCTAAAAATATCAAGTTGTGTCCTTTTGTTTTTATTCCAAATGTATAAAAGAAAGTCAAGTTCAATTATAAGGAAAAACTGGCTCAAAATAACATAAAGTAATTAGCCTAAATTGTAAGCTGCCGACCTAAAATTGTTACACCACCGATGTTTAGGAGGTTAGGCCGCTAACCTAAAAATGGCTACATCGTCGGTGTTTGTGATTTATACCACTGGCCTTTATTCTTGCACCACCTTTTCTTCAAAGTAAGCTACCAACTTTTAAGGGTAGTGTTCCATACTTGATTGAGTCATTGGTTTTTGTCCTGAAGCAATAACAAGTGTATTTGATTGAAGGTAAAACAATCATGCCAAATGAATGAAGAAACTAGATGATTATCCTTGGGTTCCATCTGATCAAGTAGAACTCTTAATGTAAGGTTCTGTAGTCCTTTGGTTTTAACTCAAGTAAGCAATCCTGTAATTGGAATGGTTTGATTCCCATAATCTCCTTGAGCCTATAGAAGATTTGCCCTCAAATCTAATGGTTCTTCATAAAGATCTTCTAATAAGTAAGATGATAGGTCTGCAACATTAAATGTAGCATAAACGTTGTATTCTCCTGGTAGCTCCACCTTGTAAGCATTGTTGTTGATGCACTTCAGAATCTTAAATGGTCTATCTGCTTTGAGTGAAAGTTTCTATGATTTCTTGTGAGGAAGCCTATCTTTGCTAAGATGAATCCAAACTAAGTCACCTGGATTGTAAATTTTGGCTTTGTTGTGTTTGTTACCTTAAAGTTTCTGCTGCTCTTGAGTTTTCTTAAGATGTTTAGAATCCTTTTGATGAAGTTTCTGAATCTCCTTGGCACGCTTCACTCCACTCAAGCTTTCTTCCTTTGTTGCCGGGTTAGCTATTAAATCCAACGGAAGGGTAGGATTATAGCTATACATGACTTCAAAGGACATTTTACTGGTTGAGCTATGAGTTGACCTATTATAAGCAAACTCGACAATAGGGAGACACAAGTCCTAATTAGTAAGATTCTTGCCAACCATTGCTCTTAGAAAGGCACTAAGAGTATGATTGACAACCTTTATCTGGTCGTCTGTTTAAGGGTGATAAGATGTACTATACATGAGTTTAGTACCAAGTTGTTTCTAAAGTATCTTCTAGAAGAAGCTAAGAAACTTAGTATCTCCATCAGACACTATGCTATAGAGAACACTATGTAATCTTACAATTTCTAGCACAAAAAGGTTAGCAATAAAAAGTGCATCATCTATTTTGTGGCAAGGTACGAAGTGTGACATTTTACTGAAGCAGTCGGTGACCACCATAATGGAGTCTTTGCCTCTCCGTATCCTGGGCAGACCCAAGACAAAATCCATACTGATATCAATCCATAGCTGTGTGGGTGGAGGTAAAGGCATATATTCACCCCAAGCTTCCTTCTTTCCCTTTGCCCTCTTACAAACACTACATCTCTCTAAAACCTTGTGTACATCTTTAAACATACCTCTCTAGTAAAAATGTTCTTTTAACAGCTCTAATGTCCTTTTTTCACCAAAATGTCCTGATAACCCACCAACATGAGCTTCTTGTACCAACAATTTCCTCACAGAATCATAGGGTATACACAACTTTCTTACTCTATACAAAAAAACATCTACCATATAATACCCATCCACTACATTTCCTCCAACACATCTCTCAACAATTAATCTCAAGCGATCATCATGAACATATTGTTCCTTCATTAATTCAAACCCAAGCAACTTTGATTAGAGAGAAGTGATAAGTACATATCTGCATGATAAGGCATCAACTATAATATTTGTACTCTCCTTCTTGTACTTAATCACATAAGCAAAGCTCTCTAGGAATTCCACCCATTTGGCTTGTCATTTAAACAAACGTTATTAGCCTTTGAAGTGCTTCAGTGACTCATGGCTTGTATAGATAAAAAACTCCTTAGGGAGAAGATAGTGCTACTACATCATCAATGTACGCACTAAGGAATAAAACTCCTTATCATATATTGAATAGTTCAAAGGTGCACCACTCAGTTTCTCGTTGAAATATACAATAGGCCTCCTCTCTTACATCAACATAGTACCAATTCTTACCCTAAATGCATTACACTCCAGTTCAAAAGTTTTATCAAAATCTGGTAATGCTAAAACTAGAGCACTAGTTAACCTCGCCTTCGCTTCCTCAAAACTCCTTTGAGCCCAATCTCCCTAAGCAAAAGGAATATTCTTCTTAGTCAATTCGGTCAATAGACTGATAATGCTACTGAAGTTCCTGACAAATCTCCTATAAAAAGAAGCTAAACCATGAAAACTCCTCACCTCAGCTGCTGATTGTGGCATTAGCCACTTCATGATAGCCCTAACTTTTTCTTCATCAACCCTTACACCAAAACCAGTCAACAAAGCCAAGAAATGTTACCTTTGACCGACAGAATGAACACTTCTTGAGATTTCCATACAACCACCGTTTCCACAAGACTAAGAAGACTACCTGCAAATGTTTAACATGACTTTCCATGTTTTTGCTAAAAATTAGAAGGTCATCAAAATAGACTACAACAAAATTTCCTAGAAATTCCTTCATGACATGATTCATCAGTTGCGGCGTTGGTCAACCCAAATGTCATAACCATCCACTCATACAAACCATGTCATGTTTTAAAAGCGGTCTTCCACTCATCTCCACTCCTCATACGAATTTGGTGATATCTGCTTTTAAGATCCACTTTAGAGAATACTTATGCACCATTCAGCTCATCCAACATATCATCAAGTCTATGAATGAGATACTTGTATTTGATGGTAATTTTGTTAATGGCTTTACTGTCAATGCACATTCTCTACGTGCTATCCTTCTTTAAAACAAGAAGTGCAGGAACAACACCAGGACTAGTACTCTCTCTGACAAAACCCCTTTCTACTAGCTCATCCACCTATCACTTCAATTCTCTAGCTTCTTTAGGATTCATGTGATATGCAAGCCAGTTTGGTAAGATTGATCCAGGCTGAAAATTAATGGCATGCTCAATGCCTCTCACTGGTGGTAATCCCTCAAGCAACTCGTTTGGGAATACATCTATGTATTCATCTAGCACCTAGTTCACAATTGGAGGTAACTATTCTCGTCCATCAACTTCCAACACATATTTCTTCTGCAATAGATACACTGGTCTCTCTTCTTGAATTGCCTCTTTCAGTTTATGTTGTCCCATAAACAAGGTCTTCTTTTTAACAGTTTTGTTGATTTGTCTTTATGCCTTTTATACTTTAGTAGGTGACATAGGATTCAACATAATGCGTTTGCTATCCTTCTGGAACACATAGGTGTTCCTAAACCTATCATACAATACCCTCCTATCATTTAACCAAGGTTTTCCAAGAAGTATGTATGATGCACACATAGGAAGAATATCACAAACTATCTCATCATGGTATCTCTCCCCTATGCTAAATGGAACCTTAGCCCTTTGAGTAACATGCAGATTATCTTGTTTACTCAACCAATGCAGTTTATATGGCTTAGGGTATAGGGTAATGACTAGTTTCAATTTATTAACTAGAGGAGCAGTCACTACATTAGTGCAATTACCACCTTCAATAATAAGAGCTCAAAGGTTACCTTAGACCCTACAGGAAATATGAAATAGGTTCTCTCTCTATTTTTCCTTATTAGTAGGAAAGGTAATCATCACCCTGCATAACACGTTGATAGCTAAATACTTATCATTCCCCTTATCCTCATGCACCTTAACATCTGCATCTCCATAATACTCATCTAATATTGCTGACAAATCTGTGGGTTCATGCATCTCTTCCTTATCATCCTCACTCTCCACCTCCATAGCAATCATCACCCTTCGATTAGGACATTGAGTAGCCATATGTCCAAAACCTAAACATTTGAAGCATTTGACTTGGCGATTCTTTCCTCTTGATGAACCGGTTGTCATCTATTTATTTTTAGTCCCAGCAACTACTTTTCCCTTTCCAGGAAATTCTTTCTCCCTTCTCAATTCTTTTGTGCCACCGTCTGTTTAGTAGGTTCAATAGCTCCACATCGAATCATTAGTTTCTTAAACTCTTAGACATACTCATCTATGGTTTTGCCTCCCTATCTCAATGTTTGGAGACGCATGAATAGCTCTTGCTTGTAATGCTCTAGTATAAACCTCTTCTTCATAACCCGTTTCATCTCTTGCTAAGTATGTATTTCAATATCTCCATCTCTCCTCATATTGGCCACAATGTTCTTCCACCATAAGGCAGCATAACTTGTAAACTCAACTGTTGGCAAACATATTCGAGTATGGTCATTGATCTCGTAACACTCAAAAAGTCCTTCCACCTTATCCTCCCAATCAACATAATCCTCCACAAATCCACTTCCAGTAAATGAAAACATCTATAATTTCACATATTCTAAACCCTTAGGTAGCCTGAATTTACGGTTAGGATAAAATTCATCCTCAAAATTATCATCTCTTTCTTCCAAGTAAGCGTGGTAATCTCCTCCAACTCGCCTTCCCCTATTCCCTCCTAATGCTCCTTCCTTACATACATCATTAATGGCTACCTGAGGTAGGGGTACTTATGGATTTGCCACTAGCTGTTGGAGTAATGTCATTTAATTCACCCGTGTTGCTAGATTAGCAACAATGGTGGTTAGATCTTGTAACTATTCTTCTAAATTTCTCCTACCACCTACAGTATGATATCCCTGACCTCCTCCTCCAACCTGATTGTTGGCTTCATTCCCAATTCCTCTATTCACACTATCATTTGACATACTTCACTAAATTGCAATCTCAACACAAGAATTCCTAAATCACAATCACACACACACACACACTGCAACACAACCTTAACATCAATCCTCGTTCAATTCCCAAACCACAATTCACATAAATCACAATACAACCCAAATTCTCAACCCTTATTCAATTTACAGTATAAACCTTAATTTCAATTCACTATTAAACAACCATGTCACAATCCTTAATTCTCAACCTTCGCTCTTATACCAAATTATGATGTGCCTAATCCCAATGTAGAATCAATCAAATCCCAATCCCAATCGATAGTTCACAATAAGTAATCTAAACAATTCAAACAACAAAAAAATAGAAACCTAAATCCTTACCAAATATTACGTACTAGCAAGAGAATAGTCTTAGCACATATTTGTTAATATGATGCACAACAACCCTGATGCCTTCACTCACCACAATCCAAGGATTGATAAGAGTATAAGAGAATGACAGAAAACTCAAGTTTTTTCTTTCTCAAAATATTAAGTTGTGTCCTTTTGTTTCTATTCCAAACGTATAAAAGAAAGTCAAGTTCATTTACAAGGAAAAAATGGCTCGAAATAACATAAAGCTGCCAGCCTAAAATTATTACACTGTTGACTTTTAGGAGGCTAGCCCGTCGGCCTAAAAATGGCTACACCATTGGCGTTTAGGATTTACACTGTCGGCCTTTATAATTGGCCTTTATTCCTGCACCACCTGTTCTTTAAGGTAAGCTGCCAACTTTTAAGGTTAGCATTCCATGCTTGCTTAAGTCATTAGTTGTCATCTTGAAGCAATGACAAGTGTATTTGATTGAAGATAAAACAATCATGCTAAATAAATGAAGAAACTAGATGATTCTCCTTAGGTTCCATCTGATCAAGTAGAACTCCTAATGTAAGGTTCTGTAGTCCTTTAGTTCTAGCTCAAGTAAGCGGTCCCATAATTGGAATGGTTTAATTCCCATCAGGTTGGCTTAAGGGTAAGCTCATAGGCTATGACTCGAAGGCCTATTCTTTATGAGATTTATATGGTAAGTTTTAATTCGGCTTTTTGTTTTACTAATTGAGTGTTTTTCCTTATAGAAATGACACCACTCAAAAGGGTTTGTCTCTCCAACCTTACTGCCCATTAAGTAAAACATGGCAAGCCTAAGCCCTAAGAGAAGAGGAAGGCTGAGGTAGCAACCTTTGCTACTAAGAGACCCTCTGGGGGTGGGATTATGATCCGAGGTACTAAGGCTTCCCGAAAAACTAGCCCAACTTTAGCTACACCTAAGGGGAGGGGATGGTCTCGAGTAAGTGACTTTAGGTAACCATAACAAACCTTGGAGCGGGGCAATGCAATGGCTCCAAAGCGTGGTCATTTCGAGGAAGTGATATCTGTTCTAGATGATGTGAAAACTTAGTCTGACACCTCTAGGGGGAATATGGACGCAGTCGTAGAGCGCCAACAAAAATGTCACCATGACATCCAGTTACCACAAGAGGAGCACTAAGGAAACAATGATCCCTTGAGGCCTCTCAACCCCTTACACTCTAGTGCCCCATTGCCTATCATGATGTAGGGTTTAGAAGGGAGAATAGGTCAACGAAACTTATTTGAAAGAATCCTAAGCCCCTATGAAAGTGGTGAAGCGAAGGTCTTGACTACGAGAATGTCAACTTTAGATTTTCGCTTCTTTTTCTCCACACAACTTACTAAGGTATTAAGCTAGAATAATTTTTCTTTAAGGCTTCCTCTTGTATTCTTTCAAGCTTGTCCTTACATTCTTTCTTTCTTTCTTTCTTTTTTCTTTCTTAAGACCATAAAGGCCACATACGGGGTTCTCTTTACTTGCACTAAGGGAGAGCGGTAAGTATGTGTTCGAACAACTGAGTGTAGTAATTACTTTGAGCTATTCTCAAGATAGTATGACCAACATGACTTTCAATTTCAGAAGCAAAGAGCTATATAGGTTGAGTTGAAAAAAGCTTGTGATGAGCTTAAGGCAATGAAGGAAGATTGCCAACTTAAAGTTGTTAAGGCTAAGGAGAGGGCACAAAAGAGCGTCTTCGACCTATCCAAAGCCCAAAAAGCGCTGAAAGATGCAACCAGCTGGATTAACTCTTTGAAGGAAGAGGTCATGGCTTTATAGAGGCGAGAAGCCTACCTCATGTTAGAGCTACAACATGAGAAGGCCATTGCTATAGAGTTCAAGTGAGATCTCGATATGGCTTAGAAATGTATCAAGCAAAGTAACATAAAGGAGGCCAAACTAAAAATATGGGTCCAAGATCTTGAGAAGTTTGTGGCGAGATCTCGATATGGCTTAGAAATGTATCAAGCAAAGTAACATAAAGGAGGCCAAACTAAAAACATGGGTCCAAGATCTTGAGAAGTTTTTGGCCAATCAAGATGATATGCCTAATTCCTATTCAGAACCAAGCAATCTTAAACCCAATAGATGAATCGCAACAAACACAATTTCAATAATCAAACGAACAATAATAACAAGATAAAAACCTTAAACCTTTACCAGATATTACACACTAGCAAAAGAATAGTCCTAGCATGAATTTGTTGATATAACGCACAATAAGCCCAATACTGTCACTCGCCGCAATCTACAAGATTGATAAGAGTATAAGAAGAATGAGCAAACTCAAACTTATGTATTTTTCAATTGTCAAAAGTCTCATGTGTTTCCATTACAAAGAGATATTTATAGTACCAAGAATAAACTAGCTCAAAACTACATAAAACAATCGGTCTAATGGAGTAAGTCGTAGGCCTTGAAGACATCTAGGCTGCCGGCCTTTATGGCCGGCCTAAGTACCTAAGCCACCATCCTTGAGGGCTGGCCTAAATTCACCACTGGCCTTTGTGATTTGATTTTCCATCTAGTGTATTTATAATTGAAATGATTTGATTCCCATCATCTCCTCAAACTTGTGGAAGATTTGCCCTCAAATCTTATAGTTCTTTTATTCTAGGTGAACATTTCTATGATTTCTTGTAGAGAGACCAATCACTACGGTAATAAATCCTAACCAAGTTACCTGGATTGAAAATCTTAGTCTGCCTATGTTTGTTGCCCTAAAGTCGTGGCTACCCTTGAGTCTTCTTAAGATGTTCAGAAGTCTTTTGATGAAGCTTCTGAATCTCCAGAAATTATTCCACTCTACTTAAGTTATCTTCCAGTTCCTTCCACCCCACGAATAAAGACTCCTTTCCAATGGTTTTATTGATCTATCCTTAGGTTTCTTGCACCTCATTTGGTGACATAAGATCCAAAACAATTCGTTCACCATCCTTCTAGAACACATAGGTGTTTCTAGACCTATCATGCAATACTCTCTTGTCAAATAACCACGGTTTACCAAGATCCAAGGTAATCTTTGCGCTCTTCTTATTGATGGTAGTAGTTGCACTAATGTAGTAGTTGCTTCACTAGTGAATAAATTAAAACTAGTCACTACCCCACATCCTAAGCCATATAAACTGCACTAGTTAAGTTAACAAGACAGTCTACATGTTACTTAGAGGGCTAAGGTTCCATTCAGCATAGAAGAAAAGTACCATGATGAGAATTTTTGTGATGTTCTTCCTATGTGATGCGCACATAGCAGTCATCACCCTTTTGTTTAGGCATTGAGCAGCCATATGTCTAAAACCCAAACATTTGAAGCATTGGATTTGACAAGTCTTCCCACCTAATGACCCAGCCACTATTTGCCTAATGTTAGTCCTAGCAACTACTTTCCCTTTTCTAGAAAATTCTTTCTCCCCTCCATTATCAGTAATAGCTACATTTTCTTCCACATTTTTGTCAACTCCCCTTTGTCAACTTGTTTACTATCTGACTCATATAGTTTAGTAAAGGATCCATACCTATACGGATTAGAACACCTCTGTCTCTCAACTTTTAAAGCTAGCTGAATGGCCTCATCAAGGGTGTCATATCGTTGCAGCTCTATTATACAAGCGATCTCGTATTTTAGACTGGACACAAATCATGCCATAGTTTGTTCAGGAGGCTCAATGGTCCCACATTAAATCATAAGTGTCCTAATGTTTAGAGACACATGAATAGCTCCTGTCTGTGATGCTCTAGTATAAAACTCTTCCTCGTAGGCCGTTTCATCTCCTACTAAGTACGTATCTTAGCATCTCCATCTCTCCTCCTACTAGCCACAATATTCTTCCACCATAAGGCAGCATATCCTATAAACTCAACTACTGCCAAACATACTCGAGTGTTGTCATTGATTTCATAACACTCAAAAAGTCCTTCCACCTTATCTTCTCAATCAAGATAATCCTCTACAGATCTCCTTCCAGCAAATGAAGGCATTTGAAATTTCATATATTCCAAACTCCTCGGTGACCTAAACTCATGATTAGGATAAAGTTTATCCTCAAAGTTATCATTCCTTTCATCCTGATAAGCGTGATACTCTCCTCCAACTTGTCTGCCCCTATTTCCTCCTAATTCTCCTTCCCTACATATAGCATTAAGGGCTACCTAAGGTGGGGGAACTTGTGGATTTTCCACTAACTGTTGGGGTAACTTCATTTGATCGACCCGCATTGCTAGATTAGCAACAACAGTGGTTAGGTCCTGCAACTGTTCTTCTAAAGTTCTCCTACCACTTGCAGCACTACGTTCTTGACCTCCTCCTCCAACCTAACTATTGGCTTCATTCCCAATTCCTCTATTCGCATTGTCATTCGACATTCTTTGCTAAATTGTAGTCTCAACACAAATTTTTAAATCACAATCACACACCATAACAACCCCAATGATATAATCCCTAATTTTCCGCCTAATTCCCAACTTAATTCCAATCAAATCATAGCATAATTGATAAGATAAACCCCAACTTCAATTCACTATCAATAACTAAGTCACAAGCCTTAATTACAATCACACATAAACCGCAACATAACCCCTAATTATCAACCTCCACCCAATTTCCAAATTACAATCATACAACCCACAACACAAACCATGGTATAATCCTTGATTTTCAATTCACAATCAAACAATTCAAGAGGCTCACGTATAAACCCTAATCACTAAATTCAAAATCAACACTTCCACATGCAATCCCTTCTCTCAATCAATGCTCTAATACCAAAATATGATATGCCTAATTCCTATTTAGAACCAAGCAATCTCAAACCCAACATACAAATCGCAACAAACACAATTTTGATAATTAGATGAACAATAATAACAAGATAAAAACCTTAAACCCTTACCAGATATTATGCACTAGTAAGAGAATAATCCTAGCATGGATTTGTTGATATGATGCACAACAAGCCTAATACCGTCACTTGCCACAATCCACAGGATTGATAAGAGTATAAGAAGAATGAGCAAACTCAAACTTGTATATTTCTCAATTGTTAAAAGTCTCTTATGTTTCCATTACAAAGAGGTATTTATAGTACTAAGAATAAACTAGCTTGAAACTACATAAAACAACCGGTCTAATGGAGTAAGCTACTAGCCTTGAAAACATGCACCGCCGGCCTTTATAGCCAGTCTAAGTACCTAAGCCGCTAACCTTAAGGGCCAACCTAAATAGTTACACAGCCGGCCACTTACATTGCTAGCCTTTATAGCCAGCTTAAATGGGTTCACCACCGACCTTTGTGATTTGATTTTCCATTTAGTGTATTTATAATTGAAATGATTTGATTCCCATCACAAGACCTAAGGATCCATAAGCTAGAGAAACAAGAGATGGCAACTAAGGACAGGTATTATGAGGAGATTCAATCCTCTAATGAGTGTGCTAATGAGCTAGTCTAAGTTATACATGGGGGGGGGGGGGGGGGGGGGGGGCAAAGGATCATAAAGCATTAGATCCGTGGAAAGGATACAGTGTTTAATCTCTTGTGGCTCGATGAAAAAAATGCGAGAGCTTGATACCCCTCCAAATGAGAGGAAGGAAATAGATATAGACATAGTTGAGGAAAAGGGACAAATGCTGGTTGAAGACATGCCTTAGCCGTTGGCAATGGTGCCTACCGAAGACACTCCTCCTTTTAATAGGGTGGAAGAGATTCCCACTCCACCTCCAGAGGAAATAATGCCTCCACCTCTTACCATTGAGGAAATTCCTCCTTCACACAAGCTGACACCGTCTTCAATCCCAACGAAGGACCCTATAGAATAGTTAGTTTTGATGTCTTCCTTTCTTTTTAACTTTTCTATATATATATTGTAATGGTAGTTATGCCTACCAAACATCTTGTAAATGACAATAATGAATGGAATAATGTTTGTGTATGTTAGTCTCATATTGCCTTTTCCTAGTTTAAACTATATTGATTTTATTTCATTTGTGTTTTAATGCCGATTATGTAAACTAGTAGATAACTGGTCAGAACATTTAGTGTAAATCATTTTAATGTAAACTCCATAAACTAAAATATAACTAGTCGGAATAATTAATGTAGTTTATAACCTTTTAGACAATATATTCTAGTCATTTTGATTTGTTCAATCTGCTTGATTAGAATATGCCCTTAATCACGTTGTATCCCATAAATTAATACTTAAGCTAATTAATTATGTTTGCTAATTTTTAGTTGGTATGTTTTCATCAACCAAGCTTAAGCATGGTTAGTGAAAAGCATCTTTGTAAGGGTGCTGGAACACAATTCTTACCCTTTTATTAAGTGTGGGTGCTTGTGCATTAGGTGTTTAGTGAAGCTTGCTGACACTCGTTTCGAGATGAATTGCTTTACTTGTTAATCACTTTGCCATGATTGAGTCTTAATGAAAGCTTGTAAATGTACACCCAAATATCTATGTAAATGATAATTTCATTTCATAATAGGAATGTGTACAATCACCAATAAGAATTCAAATGTTTGGCCTTAAAATGCTAAAAGCTACTCAAAATAAGGATGTAAATTATTCGCATTCTAATCTCGTGAGATCAAATGACCATTCAATCTTTCAAGTTCACATGCAACATGTCTAACCATTCACCTAACTTAAACAGGATCTTCCTAATTTGGTGCTAACTTACCCTACCCTTCTCTTGATCTCGTATCTTTGAGTTTTCAACAAACCAAGTCTTCAGATTGAAAGACCTTGTGTTTGACCTTGTTATTGTAATATCTTGCTGCACATTGCTAATAGGCTACTACTTGATGAGTGGCTTCATCTCGGAGTTCCTTGAGGAAATTAAGGTTAGCTCGAAGGACGATCTCGTTTACTTGGGAATCAATTCCCTAAGTGCGGAGGTTCTAAAGTTTTAGTTCAACGAAAAGGATGATCTCAGTACCAAAGGCCAATTTGAATGGGCTTCCTCCAATTGCCATCTACGGCATCATTTGATATCCCCGAGGAATGAAAGCAAGCTTATCTGCCCACTAACCCTTCACCCAGTCGACTCTTTTCTTCAGCCTTTGCAAGATGACCTTAGTAATTGCCTCAGCCTATCTATTGGAGTGTAAGTGAGCAACTGAGGTAAAATGAATCTCATTCTTGTACTTTGCGCAAAACTCTTGGAATTTAGTGCTATCAAATTAAGTGTCATTATCAATTACAATGGCATTAGGGATCTCGAATTAACAAAGTATACAATGGGAGACAAAATCCTTAACACTGTGCTCAATTATCTTTGTGACCGCTATGGCTTCAACTCACTTGGTGAAATAATCCATGACCATAATGATATATTAACATTAACCAGTGGCCTTAGAAAAGGCCCTAAGATATCAAGTTCCCATTAGGCAAAAGGCCAAGAGCTCGTTATTAACATTAGAGTGCTACTTATCCAACTGTCCACTAGGGTGCATTTATAACACTTGTCACATTGTTGCACGATCGCTTTAGCATCTTTCTTCATAGTAGGCTAGTCAAACCCTACTAGAAGTGCTTTGATGGCTAGTACATGCCACATAATGTGATTATTAGATACCCCTACATGAAGCTTAATCAGCAACTGTTCCACTTTAAATGATCGAAGACATTTAGCAACGACAAACTGTATGCCCTTCTATAAAACTACCTATCAAGCAACATATATTAGGTTAAAGCCTTCATCTTCTTATCTTAAAGCCTTCACCTTCTTATTATCGTTGGGGATAGCCCCTGTTAGCAAGTAGTTGACAATCAGGTCTATCCAACACGGTTTGTGCAGAGCTTGAGTCTCTTTAACAAAGCATTTCGACCGAGGCTTGTTGATGCTCTTTTGTGGGACATATTCAATAAACACCTTCTTGTCCAGGTTGAAAAGACACATTGAGGCCAGTTTGGATAGGCCATTCGCTTTGATGTTCCGAGCTTATAGGATCTTAGTGATGCTCCAAGTAATGAAGTTAGAGCATAAAAACTTCACCACCTTTAAATATTTGGTCATGCTGTTATCATTCACCGCATATTCCCCCATTAACCTACTGGACATACAATCAGTTAAGAATCAGAGAAAATTTCTACCTTTTTCGCTCCTACTTCCTTAACTAATTTCAACCCAATAATAAAAGCTTCATATTCTGCCTTGTTGTTGCTAGCTAGAAATCCAAAATTTAAGGTGTACTAGATTTCTACATCATGTGGGCCACACAAAACAAGCTTAGCTTCACTTTCCCCTTTTGTGGATGATCCATCAATGTGAAGTGCCCAAGTAGGCTTTCTATGATCATTAATTGGGGTTTCCTCCTTGGCCATTAACTTAACTATAAAGTCAGCCAATACTTGAGCTTTAATGGCTTCATGTGGCATATATTAGACATCGCACGCATTAAGCTTTAAGGTGTATCGGACCATCTAGCCTAATGCATCTAGCTTCTAAAGCGTCTATCTCAAAGGTTAGTTGGTGTAGACAACAATAGGGTGGGCTTCAAAGTGTGGTCGCTGTTTTCATGTTAATATAACCATAGTTAGGGTAAATTTCTCCAACTTTGAGTACCTACACTCAAGGCCTTAAAGGATGTCGCTCACATAATACACTAGACAATATTCTCATACATCTGCTTGTACTAGTACGAAGGATAGAGCTCAATCAAATATAGTGAGGTAAAGATAAAGTTCCTCTTTAGTGACTGGTTTAGATAGGACCGATGGCATCATAAGAATGTTTTTCAACTCATCAAATGCCTCCTAACACTGTTTATTCCACTAGAAATTGGTGGGATTCTTCAAGATTTTAAAGAATGGGGCACATTTGTCTACAAATCTAGAGATGAACCTACTTAGTGCAGTAATGCACCTTATTAACCTTTGGGCCTCTTTGATTGTCCTAAGAGGTTACATGTCTAGAATAGCCCTGATCTTCTCAAGACTGGCTTTGATCCCTCACAAGATGACCACAAATCTAAGGAATTTTCCAAATGCCACCCTGAAGATACACTTTTGGGGGTTCAGTTTCATATTATACTATCGCAATGTCTGACATGTCTCTTCTAGGCTGGCTAGGTGCTGGTGAGGCCTCTTGCTTTTTCACTATCATATTGTCAACATAAACCTTGACATTTCATCTGATTTGATACATGAACATTTTTATCACCAATCTTTGGTATGTTGCTTCGACGTTCTTAAGTCTAAAAGGCATTACCTTATAACAATATGCTTCAAAGTTAGTGACAAAAGACATGTATACCTGGTTCGACTCATGCATCCTGGTTTGATTATAACTTGAAAAGGCATCCATGAAGCTCAGCAAGGCATGAATCACAATAGAATCAACTAATTAATTAATGCATTGTAGTGGGAAGCAATCCTTTGAGCATGCTTTATTAAGATTGATGTAGTCAATGCACATGCACCACTTCCCATTGGATTTCTTTACCAATACATAATTAGCCAACCATGTGGGATATGACTCCTCTCAAATAAATTTGGCCTTCAAAAGTTTCTATACCTCCTCTTCAATGGCTACTTGCCAAATTGGGGCAAAATGCCTCTTTTTTTGTTTAACCACCTTCACGTCGAGGTTCATGTTCAACTTGTGAGAGATCACTTCAATAGAGATCCCAAGCATGTTGAATGGTGACCATGAAAAGACATATACATTGGCTCAAAGGAAATAATTATCTGCTAGCATAGCTCGATCGAGACCTTTACACCAATTTTTATGGTATGTTCAAGCAAGCTACCTATTTGGACATCCTCTATTTCCTCGGTGGGTTCTTCTCTTGATCTTGGTTTTTTCTCTATAACGGATTTGACTATAAGGACTTCTCACTAAGAGAGGGCTTAGAGATACAAATTTTTTGAAGTCTGCTGGTTGTCGTTGTAGATGCCAACACCTATAGGAGTTATAAATTTAGCTTTTGGGTGTTTTGTTGAGGCTATCATTCTTACAGTATTTTGTGATGGTCACCTAAGGATGACGTTGTAAGGGGACTATGCATTAACAATGAGGAAGTCAACTAGGAACTAAGTCTTATGTGGTCTGTTTCCAAGTTCTATAGGGAGAGTGATAATTCCCTTAGGCTTTAATGATTGGTTATTGAACCTATAGAGCTCATTATAATAGGGCTTTAGCTTTGCCTCAACCTGGTCTTTCATCTAGTCGAAATCTTTTCTATATATGATGTCCATGGAGCTACCATTATCAATGAGGATCTTACAAACATCAAAATTAGCAATTCAAGCCCGTATTACTAGGCTATCATCGTAAGGAAATATTATGCCCTCGAGATTGTCATTGAAAAAAGTGATTGTGTCTACTTTAAAGAACTTTAATTGGGTAGTGAGGATGTTCTAATAGTTCCTTAAAAGGGTGTATGCCTTGCACTATGAGATAAAGCATCCCCTTGCAACTGGTCCTCCAACAATGTTATTAATGGTACCTCAAGTGGGGCAATCCTACTGAAACTCTTTGAAGTTCTTTGACTTATGCAATGTAGGAGAGTAGAAGAACTAAGATCAGTCATTTACTCCATTAACTACTATATTAAGAGCTATACTTGTGTCGAAATTAAGGATTTCAAGCATTGCTTTATTGAACATAGAGACATAGTCTCCTAATGTCTCACCTTACGTTTGTTAAGCAAAGCTGAAAGTTAAGGAGTCTCATTCAAGCATCTTACTAGTCAAAAAGTGTTATTAGAACTACATAGTGAGATTGGGGAAATTAGCAATAGAATTTAGCTTCAAGCCTTTGAACCACGTTCTTATTGCCTTCTTTAAAGTTCTTGAGAATGTTTTTCAAGCAATCGCATTAGAGATGACAAAGAGGCTCATTTAAGTAGTGTAATAATTGAGATGCTTGATTGGGTCGATCATCTCATCATAAAATTCGAGCTATGGAATTCTCACATGTATAGGAAGCTATTTGTCCCAGATTTCCTAGTTAAAGGGGGAGTTGCAGATGGTAAATATGTCCCATGAGTCAAGTTTCTTGGTGTCTTTCAACTCATTGAGGCATTTGATGATATTATCTATTGATGAAAAGCAAGTATACCTATTAAAGTTTGTAATATAGTGTATTAAATACGAATATCATCCCATAAGGATTACGAATACTAATACTAACCTACACCCTATTATCTAACCAGTAAATTATAAAGATTATTTAATCTAAACCCTATAACTAAGTATTAACTAATGAACTAATATTAAATTGAAAGAAAAAAGAGCAAAACATATTATAATTAATTTTAAGATGGTAAAACTAGTATCTAGACTTTGTTTCCCCTATGAATTATTATGTAACATTAACAAAATTCACTTAAACCCTTCTTAATTTCATTTACTAGAGGAATTCCTAAATTAGTTTAATTACTTTCTCAAGCTTATTAACCCTAATCTTAAAAATGCCTATTTGAATCTCTTCATAATAGCATATTTCAAATATCGCATTAAAAACAATGAATTTCCTAAAAACAAATTAATAAATCCTAAAAGAATTATGTAGATTATCTCTATGTAAACATCTCATTTTTGCCCTAGGAATGAATAATAATCACTAATAATCAATTCTTAATTTTTTCCTTTTTTTTTCAATTTTTCCTTAATTTAGCATAAATAATAAAAATATTCAAAAAAATAAAAATAAATAGGAAAACACATCAATTTTGAAAAATAATTTCAGAAATGGCAATAATAAATAGTAAATAATTTTTGCAAATTTTTTAAATTTCAAAGAAATACAAAAAAATAAAAAAATTGCATTGCATATATGCAATTTGCGAAATTAGAAAAATCAGAAAAATGGGCTAGCCCAGCTGGTCCAGACCACGGGCTAAGGCGTGCGTAGGGGGGCTCGGTCGTAGGTTCGAATCGCGGGGGAAGCAGTTTCCGCGTTTTGAGTTTTTTCACTTATCCAGGACACGTGGCAGCATCCGATTAGCTAGAGGAAACGCACGCGCCAGGCGCGTGATCGTCTTCAACCTCAGTTCGAGATCGCCAGCGAGGGGAAAAATTCAAATTTCAGCCGTTTCGATTCGATTTTTTGCACAAATCCAACAGATCTTCAACAGAATTGAGATAAACATCATCCAATTGGAATCAAATCTCAACAAATCAAAGGATTTACACGAATCGGAGTTGGTTTATTTAACCATCGATCCGATTTGCTTCGATCGGTGGAAATCCGAGCTTATCCAGCTCGATTTTGAACGCCTATAAATAGAGGAGGAGGGGAGGAAGCCAGATCACGAATCACAATTGAGAGAAAGTGAGAAAAGAGAGCATCGGAGGAAACCCAAAACCGTGAACCGCCGATCGAAGCCAAGCCACCACCAGGAGACGTTCTGGGAGCAAACCACCGCCACCATTAGATTCAGCACCCTCGAGAAGCTAGGATTCGACACCTCACCCGTGACAAAAGACCGTTGGAACGCCGTGAACGAGCATCCTCCGTCGCCGTGTCCGACCGATCCGACCCGACTCGATCCGATTTGACCCGATCCGACCCGCGCACCGACCCGGATCCAAGTAAGTCAGATTTTCCGGATTTATTTTATTTATTTATTTATTTTTATTTCGATTTTATTTATTAATTTATTATTTATGTATTTATTTATTTCTGTTTTATTTATATTTCTATAAATAGGAAAATGTTAGAAATTAGATTTTTTTTAGGATTTAATAATTAAAAAAAATAAAAATAAAAAAATAATAAAAATGTAGAGAATAATAATAAAAATATTAGGAAAATAATAATAAGACTTTAGACTTTAAAATAGGATAGATAATAACTTAGGATAAAATTTTTAACAAAAATTTTTAACAAAAGTTCACAAAAATTATGAAAAATTAATAAAAATTATAAAAATAATAAAAAACTATGAAAATCATGAAAACTCATAAAAATTATAAAAAATTGTAGAAGAATAAGGAAAAATCGAAAAAATCATACAAATTACAAAGAAAATCATAAAAAAATTAATAAAAATTCAAAAATTATAAAAAAAAAATGAGTTTTAACACTTAGAAAAATCATTTTCTTCAAATAAATCCAAAATTGATGTTTTTTCCTAAAAATCATTTTCAAAGATCAAATTACTAAGTTTAGGTTTAGACTTTTTTAGAAAAATCCAAAAAATGTTAAAAACATAAAGCAAAAGAGATTTCAAAATTAAAATTCACAAACACACTCAAAGTTTTCAAAAAAAAGCGAACTACGGCTTATTTGATCCTGGGTAGTAGGTACGTAGGCACCCATTCGGGTCAACCCATAAAATAAAATAAAAAAATCATTTTCTTGAAATAATTCAAAAACATAATAAAAAGTAACAAAAATACAATAAAACGCATTTCTAAATAGGAACAATTTTAGGAGATTAGGTGGTAACCGTAAGGTTTTAATAGGTTAGCCTCCGGACTTAGAAACTCTGGTTTTCCCTTTTCCTTTTTTCAAAAATGAGAAGGGAAATAACGACGACTAGTGGTCCAAATTAAGACTAATCCACTCATTTAGTCTTAATTCAATATTTCCCAATAACAGTTGGGTGGCGACTCCAAAAATTAAACGAAGTTCCTAACTCAAGTCGATGATCTACATTAGATGAGCATAGGGTCTAGTCTAGATCGGATTAGGAATGAGAATTCAAAAAATTAGACTCGACACTCTAAGATTACATTAATTCTCTTTAAATATGCTAGATCTAATTACATATCAGATTTCTTAATTCTAATGTATAATATCAACTAGATAAAATAATACCCTAGAAATATAAATCTATACAATGTCAAAAACATATGCTTGAATCAAGAAATCTAAGAATTCATTGAATAACAATAAATCCAGTCACATAATAATCTTAGGATCCATAAGTCTAGATACTAAGAAAATTAAGCTCTAATCATATTAAAATTAGAAATCATCAATGATGTAAAAGCATGCATCATCAAAGAAATATATATAAAAAAAAACCTAAATTCTTGAAGTATAGAAAAATAGCTTTCTAGTCTCTCAAAAACCTTAGAACAAATAAAAAAAAAAGGTCTTCTCCCCTTTTAGTCAAGTCCCCCTTATCTTTTATATAGTAAGCATAAAAAATTTTGTTTTTTAGGCCAACACGTTGTCTAACACAGTCATAGTTCATGTTGTGTCAAATTCGTCAATCAAGAACTTGGAAAACTAGATGTTATAGTAAACATAGCCTAGATACGATCGTGTCTAATTTGTGCTTTTAAATTAATTTTCTCTGAGAGATACATGACCAATAAAAATGGTCGTGTCTAACCCTAGTGTAACTCTCTATTCTACGCTTCAAATTCGACACGATGTAGACATAATCATGTCCACTGCTCGTATCTATCTTCAAAACTTCATAACTTCTTCTAGTTAGCTCCAAATTGAGTAAAATTGGATTTATTTTCTTCCTTTTTAATTCAGTTATCTATCAAAGCCCTAAAATCAAAATATTATTCAATTAAAATTCAAAAATTTCATAAATTCACCAAAATAGGGGGAAAGTACTTTAAATCTCACTTAATATATATATAATTAAGCGCCTGCTAAACTTTCCCATACTTAAACATTTGCTTGTCCTCAAGCAAATTAATTGAATCTAAGAATAAGAAAAGAAATACTGAATCAACTTACTATTATTCAAGAAGCCATTCAAAGGAATTTTTATTTAACCCTATAATAGCTTTAAAAACAAACTCTTAATTAACTTGTAGATTTAAAAGAAGATTAATTACAACTCTTATACTTTTCACTTAACCAACTATCTTAAACATACAAAAGATTAGAATTCACTAATTAATCAATGCAAATCAGAGTTTACTTATATCATTTAACAAAGAATTTCCAAGACTCTAAAAGTCAAATTATCATCTCCTTAATCAAGAAAAAGTCATAAACACTTCACTAGCCTTACTAAAATATATACTCCCCTACCCCTTCTTCAAATTTTGCTAAACACTATTATCTAAGATAAATACATCCAATTGTCTCTCAATCATTCCTCTAGTAAAAGTAGTTTTATAGGTCAATAAATCCCAAACCAGACAATCTTAGGCTATTGGGTTTTCAAATACCCCTTTAAACCATCCACTACCTTTATTTAATAAATTTTATTTATTTAGGTTTAGGCTTTACATGAACTTTTCTCTTAACCCTTTTAACGAGCTTTCAATCGATAATCTTAAGCTTATCACTCAAATTAACAAGTGTTATTCCATACAAAGGACGCATCCTGGAAGCTTAATTACTCAAGTCAACGAGACCCATAAGTAAACTTCAATTCAATTTATTTATTTCATCTCTAACTATATTAGCTTTCTAATAAATTTTCAAAGGATAAATATTAACTATTTACTTATCAAGAATTGTGGTGCTCTAAAAATATCCAAAGGGGAAATATTCATCAAAGTAAATTAAAAAAAAATCCATGATTAATTCTTGAGTAGAGATGTTATTTAAATTTCTAAATCTTAAAATTCAAAACTAAATAATAAGCAACTCTACTTTAAAAAAAAATTCTATTATTGAAATTAAGTAAAGCATTCTTAAAGCACTTATTAATCAAGCATTCAATACTATCAAAAGAGTTATCATATACCAAATTGCTAGTTAATTTAATGATTTTCAAGTTAAATAAACAAATTTGATTTCTTAAATGACCACAAATTTTATAACCCCCTTCCCTACACTTAAAACCGTACATTATCCTCAATGTATGAAGAGAAAGAAAAACTAACAAAATAAGAATCAAAGAAAACAAAAAAAAAAATTAAGGAAGTTAGTGGGGAAAATAACTTGTACTCCCTTGAATATGGCATCTGTTTCATTGCAAAGCATGCTCAACATATAAAGTGGTTGATCTTAAATGCTCTAAGTATGCAAAAGCTACCAAAAAAAAAGGTAAAAAGAAATAGAAAACTAAAACAATACTTAAAAAATTAGTACAGTTTGGTTTATCAAATCACATTAATCTCGTTAGTTACAACAAAGAAAACAAAGAAATTAGTCACTGTAATCATGATCGAAATCTCCTCATCTCCCCATGTCCGTGCCTAGAAAATTAAAATAAGTAATTTAGTGTCAACAAGGCCAAGACACAACCATGTCTAAAGACCATATATCTCTCAATAAAAAATAAAATTGGGCACACTTGACATAACCTTAGACATGGCTATGTCTAAAGTTCATTTAACGGTCGGAAATAATTAACATTCTTCAAATATTTTGACACAACCTTAATACGATCATGTTTATGGGTCATGTTTCTCTCGAAAAAAAATTAATTTCAAAACCCTGTTAGACACAACCTAAACATAACTATATCAAAAAATCATGTAACTCTTGGAAAAAAATTATTTTAGATAAATAGTCTTGACATGACTTCAACATGCTCATGTTTGATGGTCATTTCACGTCTAGAGAGCAACTTATATTCAACACATCTTTGTCACAACCATGTTTGGTGGTCATATAAAATAAATCTAATTAAATTAAAATAAACTAAGAAAAACTTAATTTGAAAATTAAACATGGGTTTCCTCCCAAAAAATGCTTTGGTTTAACGTCGTTAGCTCAATGCATTTCTCTTTTGCTAGTCAGGTGGATGACCATTAAAATTCTAACATTCAAATTGCTTAAATTTTTTTAGACCCTATTGTTTGTCATGAATGAGACATTACTGAACTAGGTTTATGGAAATGCTATCTTGCACACAAGTGGAAACAAGTAGGCTAGACATATTTACAAAATAACGAGTATCATTACTCTTAGGAGATTATTGAATATTCTTAGGTGTTTTTAAGGTTCTTTTTTCATCCCTAACTTTTAGAGTTAACGTCCGATTCCTTACATCTATAACTACCTTAACGATAGCTAAGAAAGGGTGACCTGAAATCAATGGTGTTTCAATGACCTCATCTATATCTAAGATTACAAAATCCACTAAAAAAATGAATATACCTACCTGAACTAATACATCTTCAATAATGTCGATGGAGTACTTAACAAACCTATTGGCTAATTGAATACTCATATGTGTTGATTTAGGGTTCCTTAAACCTAACTTTTAAAACATATAATATGGCATTAAATTTATACTTGTGCCTACATCAATTAGAGCTCCATTTATTGATAAATTGCTAATAAGATAAGGTAGAGTAAAACTCCTTAGATCCTTCAATTTTCGTAGCATCTTATTTTTCATCAGCGCTAAGTATTCCTCACTTAATGTCACAATTGATATCTCTTCCAACTTACTCTTGTTTAAGAGTAGTTCCTTCAAGTACTCGACGTACTTAGACATCTATGATAAGGCATCAACAAAAGGTAAGTTAATGTGTAACTATTTAAAAATTCCAAGGAACTTATTAAATTGTTTATTAGAATGGTCTTTATTAAGGCATTGAAGATAAGGTATGGGTGGTCTATATTCCTTCACTTTTTGTGGCTTTATACTTTCTTTTTCTTTAGCTTCTGCAACTTTCTTTTCTAATCTCTACTAATTTTCTATTCAACTTGCAATTCTCTTCCACTTTTAAGGATTATTGCTTTCATATGCTCTATAAGATTAGTCTTAGTGCTTCCTAGTAGTGTCCCTTGCTATCTTTCAATCATAATCTTTGCAAGTTGTTCCACTTGATTTTTTAAGTATGAATAGAGGTTTCTTGATTTCTTATAGAAGTTTCAATAATCTACAATTGAGCCTTATTAGTTTGAATATGTTTAGTTAAAAATTCTTCCAAACTTGATTTCTTCTCTTGTGGTGGGGGTTGCTAGAATCCTAGTAGAGCCAAATTCGTTCTCTATTGATTTTAATTCTAATGCTCCAAAAGAAATTTGGATGATTTCTCCATCCCAAATTGTAAGTATTACTATATGAGTTGTTTTGTGGTCTAGAGAGGTTTCCTAAATAGTCTGCTTGTTCCTAATAATGTTGAGTCCCAATTTCTTCTACATCAACCTTTCCTGAGTTACATTGGAGATTGATGGAAAGTGCATCCAACTTCCTATTAATGGCATCAACCTTATTCGCTAAAATTTTCATCACATCTAATTCATAGATACTCACTGCCCTATTTCTCACCCTAGCACCTTCCCATTAAGAGCTATTCATAGCCATGTCGTTAATTAAGGATTGGACCTCTTCAGGCGTTTTAGTGTTCAATGTTCCTCCAACAATGGCATCTATTATTTACCTAATTAATAAATTTAAACCATTGTAGAAAGTTTGAATATGCATCTATAGGGAAGGCCATGATGTAGGCATCTCCTCAATAGCTCCTTATATCTCTCCTAAGTGTCATATAAGGTATTGGCCTCCAATTGAGCATAAGATGATATGTCCTTTCAAAGTTTGGCAGTTTTAGTAGATAGGAAGTATTTTTCAAGAAACTTTTGAGCCATATCATCCTAGGTAATGATAGATGCCCTTAGAAGTGAAATCAACCACTATTTTGCTTGACCCCTTAGCGAAAAGGGGAAGAGTCACAATTTGATTGTGTTGTCCAAGGCCCCATTAATCTTAAAGGTGTTATAGATTTCCAAGATATTTTATATGTAAGCATTGGGGTCCTCATCTTGTAATTCGTCAAATTGGATGAACTGTTGCACTATTAGTATGATATGAGGTTGAATTTGAAAGTTTTGGCAACAATAGGTAGCCTAACAATACTCAAGTCAGCTCTGACTAAAGAGGGTTTGGAGTAATTGAACATAATTCGCTATTGATTCTAGTTTTCATCACCCATGATTTCTAACTTGTCCTCTTCCTCTTCTACCTTAATTCTTAGAGGAGACCCTTGATTTAATTCCTTCACTGTTTGACGAACTGTTCTCCGTAAATGTGTAGCTATTCTTTCAATTTCTAGATAAAAAATTAGTGCATTTGATGGAATATTTCTGGTCATGCACTACTAAAAAAGAAAAGAAACCAAAAATAAGAAACAAAATAAAAAATGGTTAAATTAATAAAGTAATTAGCATTCCTCATATTGAAATCCCTAACAATGGCGCCAAAAACTTTATGGAAGGCAAGTATACCTATCAAATTTTGTAATACAATTTATTAAATACTGATATCATCCCATAGGAATTACGAATACTAATACTAGCCTACACCTATTATCTAATAGGTAAATTATAAAAATTAATTAATCTAAACCCTATCACTAAGTATTAACTAATGAAGTAAGATTAAATTGAAGGAAAGAAAAGCAAAACAAATTATAATTAACTTGAAAATGGTAAAACTAGTATCTAAACTTTATTTCTCCTATAAATTATTATATAACATTAACAAAATTCATTCAAACCTTTCTTAATTTAATTGACTAGAGGAATTCCTAAATTAGTTTAATTACTTTCTCAAGCTTATTAACCCTAACCTTTAAAATACCTATTAGAATCTCTTCATAATAGTATATTTCAAATATCGCATTAAAAATAATAAATTTCCTAAAAATAAATTAATCAATCCTGGAAGAATTATGTAGATTATCTCTAAAATTATATTAACTCTCTTCAAATATGATAGATCTAATTACACATCAAATTTCTCAATCTTAATGTATAATATCAAATAAACAAATAATACCCTAAAAATATTAATCTATACAATATCAAAACACATGCTTGAATAAAGAGATTTAAGAATTCATTAAATAGTAATAAATTCAGTCATAATAATCTTAGGATCCACAAGTCTAGATACTAAGAAAATTAAGCTCTAATCATATTAAAATAAAAAAAAAATCAACAATGATGTAAAAGCATACATCATCAAAGAAATAAAAAAAAAAATCTAAGAAAAACCCTGAATTCTTAAAGTACAAAAAAATAGCTTTCTAGTCTCAAATACCCTAGAACAAATAAAAAAAGGTCTTCTCCCTTTTGGTTGAGTCCCCATTGTCTTTTATATAATGAGCGTCAAAAATTCTATTTTTTAGGCCAACACATTGTCTAACACGATCATACTTCGAGCCATGTCAAATTCGTCAATAAAAAACTTGGAACACTAGATGTAGTAAACATAGCTTAGACACGGTCATGTTTAGAGGTCATGTCTAATTCGTGATTTCAAATTAATTACCTCTAAGAGATACATGACTAATAAATATGGTTGTGTCTAGCCTTTGTGTAACTCTCTATTTTATGCTTCAAATTCGACACAATCTAGACATGGTCATGTCTACTACTTGTGTATATCTTCAAAACTTTATAACTACTTCTATTTAGCTCCAAATTAAGTAAAATTGGATTCCTCTTCTTCCTTCTAATTCAATTATCTGTTAAAGCCCTAAAATAAAAATATTACTCAACTAAAATTCAAAATTTTCAAAAATACACCAAAATAAGGGGAAAATACTTTAAATGTCACTTAATATATATATAATTAAGCACATATCATCTAAATCATCCATAGATTAACTAGCCAAATATCTTGTAAATTGTGTTGTAGAATTATCATTACAATTATTGTTGTGGTCACTCCTTTGGTTTGGGGCTTAGTTTGAGTTTAATAGCACATTCCTACAGCGTTGTGAAACACTATCACCATTTTACTCACTTTGAGACTAAAAGTGTCACTAGGAACGGTTGTTGATTTCATTGACCTAGTCTCTTTAGCGATGGTTCTTAGTTAACAAATTGGCATGCTATCTTTCAAGTCACACAATTGTTGCGGATTCGGATTGCTCTGATACCAAATGATGTGGATTCGGATACGAATTCCTTCACACACAACTAAATCGTCAACAACAATTCAAATAACTCCAACTTTTAGGGTTTTCTGGATTTTAGTACTAATGCATAAAATCAAGATATGGATAAAATTATCAATCTATAGATGCCAAGAATGATAAAATTAAATTGTTTTGCAATCAAATCATAGAATGATAGAAACCACGTTTTATAAATCAATTACTACGGTTAAAGAATTCCAAAAATTCAATAACGATGCTCGCCACAAATTCTATATGAACCAAGAATTTGATAAGAACAATACGAATATGTTGAAATTCGATTCTCAATATTCTCAAATCTCCAAAAGAAGACTCACACACTCAAGTGTCTCTATGTTTACAACAAAAAAAAAATGATGATCTATCCACGAAAAACCCTAAGGTCCTTATTTATAACATCCTAAAAATTTGGTGCGAAAACATTCAAGGCCGGCCAAAGGCCGGCGGCCTTCATTTAGGCCTGCAAAAAAAGCCGGTGGCCTTCTCTTAGGTCGGCACTAAAAGTCGGCGGCCTTGAAGTGAACTCAGTCGGCCTTTATTCAAGGCCAGCTTAAGGCTGGCCGGACTTCGCCTTAGGTCCTCCCGACACCTATGTCCTCCTTTTTTTGGTGCTCGTATTTTCGCTCTTGGAATCGTATCATTCCCTCCATGTTGGAAATGATTCGACCTTGAATCTGTATCGTCCATCCTGCTAGGCCACATAAACAGACTCCTCTTTCCCTTGGGCTTCTTAAGGCAAATCAGTTTTGTGTGTTGTACTTCAGTTGGACTCATAGGAAGAAGCTTGTATGTCTTGTCCTGTTGCTGAATGGTATACTCATTGGTGTATCCATCGTACTTGGCTCTGAGGTCATACTGCCAAGGTCTTCCAAGGATCAAATGTGTAGCTTCCATGAGAGCTACATCACAAACAATTTCGTTAGTATAATCACCAATAAGCAATGGAACACGAACCTGTTTGTGTACATGAACAGCTCCCTATGGACTCAACCAATGAAGTGCATAAGGTCTTAGATGCTGCTCCACCTACAAACCCAACTTAGTAACCTAGTTTGCTGAAGCAACATTGGTGCAACTGCTTGTGTCTACCATAATCAAACAAGTCTTTCCCTGCACCATGCCCTGGATATGGAATAAATTGGCCCTCTGATTAGGAACAGTTTCATCCTGCTAAACCATTAGCATATCTCCATGTATTGGACTCGCTATAATGTCTTCATCTTCCTCTTCTGCCTCAGTACTCTTCTGTTCTTCTTCCTCACTCTCAACTTTGTCCCCCTTGATGACCATAACCCTTTTATTAGGACATTGGGAAGCAATATGGCCAAGTCCTAAACACTTGAAACATTTGATATCCCTGCTCCTCTTTTGTTGTGTTTGGTCAACAACCTCACTAACAATTGCTTTTCCCTTTTCCTTCCTTTCCTTCTCCCTCTAACCATCATCAGATTTATGGTGTTGATATGATTTCTGATCCCACCTGCGCTGATGCCGCTCTACCCGACTGGCTAATTTAATCACATCCTTAAGAGTCTGATAATGCTAGAGTTCCACTACACTGGCAATATCCATCTTCAACCCATTGATGAAATGAGCTATGGATTCATCTGATGTTTCCCTGATATCACATCTTGCCACTAATGTCTCAAACTCCTTCACATACTCTTCTATGCTCTTCTTACCCTACCTCAAGGATTGCAACTCCATCAGCATCTCCTGTTTATAGTAGTCTAGCACAAATCTGTGTCTCATCAACCTTTTCATCAAGGCCCATGAATGCACTTTCTCCTCATCAGCCCTACGTCTCTCAGCTTGTAATTTGTCCCACCACAAACTAGCATATTCAGAGAATGCTAAAGATGCCATCTTCACCTTCATGCGCTCATCCTACTCATAACAGTCAAACACCTTCTCAACCCGTGGCACCCAGTCTAGAAATTCCTCTGGTTTACTACTACCAGTGAAAGGTGGAATTTTCAGCTTGATGCTTTCAATCCCCTTATGCCTGTCAACATTGTTTCCTCTCCTATTCCTTCCACTACTAGCATCAGATTCACTACTAGAGTGTCTCCTCCTAATTCCTGCACCACTATAGCTTCTTCTATCCCTAACCTCCAATCTCTCCATAATCAATCTAAGATTTTCTTGGATTTGATTGAACTTAGCTCTAGTCACAACCTCACCCCCATTATCAGCATCACTCCTATTGTTGTTGTTTTGAACACTTCCTTGCGACAACATCTCTACCCTTCAATAATCAGCAATAGAAATTCACCAAAAACCAAATTCTCAACAACAGCCCCAAACACCAATTTCACAGCAATTCAACACTCAACAACTGAATTCAGCAAAAAAAACCCCCAATTCTCAACTACAACCCAATCACCAATTCACAGCAATACAATTCACAAAACAAATTTCCAAACTTCCCAACCAACAGCAGTATTGAATTAAAACTACAATTGAATTGAGAATCAACAACCTTACTAATTTAACCCTCGATCTGATTGAATCCTTCGCTCTAAATCCTTACGAATCCAACCTTCGCTCTTACGAATCCTTCTGGCTCTGAATCCTTATGAATTCAACCTTGGCTCAGATACCAAATGATGCGGATTCGGATTGCTCTGATACCAAATGATGCGGAACTCGGTATACTCTGATACCAAATGATGCGGATTCGGATACGAATTCCTTCACACATAACCAAATCGTCAACAACAATTCAAATAACTCCAACTTTTAAGGTTTTCTGGATTTTAGTACTAATGCATAAAATCAAGATATGGATAAAATTATCAATCTATAGATGCCAAGAATGATAAAATTAAACTGTTTCACAATCAAATCATAGAACGATAGAAACCATGTTCTATAAATCAATTACTACGGTTAAAGAATTCCAAGAATTCAATAACGATGCTCGCCACAAATTCTATATGAACCAAGAATTTGATAAGAACAATACGAATATATTGAAATTCAATTCTCAATATTCTCAAATCTCCAAAAGAAGACTCACACACTCAAGTGTCTCTGTGTTTACAACAACAAAAAATGATGATCTATTCACGAAAAACCCTAAGGTCCTTATTTATAACATCTTAAAAATTTGGTGCGAAAACATTCAAGGTCGGCCAAAGGCCAGCGGCCTTCACTTAGGCCGGCAACAAAAGCCGGCGGCCTTCTCTTAGGCCGACACTAAAAGCCGGCAGCCTACATTTTAGGCCGGCTCCATGGCCGACGGCCTTAAAGTGAACTCGACCAACCTTTATTCAAGGCCGGCTTAAGGCTGGCCGAACTTCGCCTTGGGTCCTCCCGACGCTTATGTCCTCCTTTTTTTGGTGCTCGTATTTTCGCTCTTGGAATCGTATCAACAATCTTATCTTCATTTCCTTGCATCACAAGTGGTGCAACTAGAAGCATTAAAGGATTGTTGTTTATAGCTATTGGTAGATTACAATCATCAGGAATGCTATTGCTTGAATTCCTTCTTGATCTTGTGCCAGCCATAGTTGTAGTTGACCTTGATACGATGGGTGCCAATTGTTGATTGCTCCTACTCCCTAGATGCAGTCTTAGGACAAATCACACTTTTATGCTTAGTGAAATTCAACCTACAAGATAGACAAATGTGAGCTATTAAATATGCTGAAGGTGTCAACAACACTTAGACTACGATGCTTCAAGTCAAAGAAGCAGCATAAAGTAAGGCAATTAAGATGTCTGGGGTATATTAGGTGATCTTACCTAAATGAAGGAAATACCTTTTATAATATTAGGAAAGCTTTATTTTAGGCAAGTAAATCTTTCTTAAAGATGCTTTAGTTATAATACGAAATATTTACTTCAGGTGTGTTCTTCAAAGAGTTTAAATTACATTCCTATTTTATCCCAACCAACTTTAGACATTTTTCCATTTTATGGCTAGGCTAAAGTAACATGGACCTTGGACCCTAAGCTAGTATCAACGTATAAAAGTATCCTTATCACCTAATGAGGATATGCAAGGATTGAATCTCATACTCTTTAGTTTTCATGTCCAAAGTCTTTTTTAGCTTCCTAAAAGATGGTTTAAAACAAGCCTAAGAAAACAAGGACAAACATTAATGCATAGCAACTACGTTTATTTGATCAACCATCCACATTGGCAACTACAACTTATCTTTGATTATACATCACTAATGAAGATCCTTTTATATGAAAAATCAACATCATTTAACATGATAACTTAATCATCAACCATGATTTCATTCAACAAATGCATAAAACATCGATAAGTAGCATATCCTAGATTATTTTTCATATTTGTCAAGCATATCAAGCCACTAAAAGACATCTCCCAAAGGAAATTGTTGTAACGGTAGATTTGACACCGGGCTCTTCCATGACAGCAAATATCTATAAACATAAGACAATAGATAAGTGGATCTTTGATGCCAAAAAATAGAATGGAAGTCATGCAATGTAGAATTTGATAGATGTCGCCCACTATATCTTTAAAAGGAAACACTATTTGTTAAAAACTAGTGAACTCTCATAAATAGCCCAACGTCATGCACCAGTGTATGTGGAGGGATGTTGAAATGCTAATCAATTAATCTAAATTCTAAATTTATGGATATTGTGCGATTTGTATAATTATAATTTAGCACTACCCCTTATCTATGATCAATGGCTTTAAACAAAGAATAAATGTTGTAAGTTTGTATTAAATTTAGATAGCGGTATTATTTTAATTAGAATATTAATTTTTTAGATAGTCAAATTGTGACAATTTTGATTAGGTTAAGTTCAAATTCAAATTATAAGCTTAAACAAGATCATCACAAGATTGACTTTTAAAATTTTGAGTTATACTCAAACTTGAGTTCAACACTATATTGTCTCAACTTATCAGCTCATTTATAGCCTAACTTTTTTTTTTTCAATCAAAGTGAGGAACATAATGTGTTTATATATAATATATATATGATTTGTAACTCTAGCAAAATACTAACTAATTTATGCTTTTGTACAAGATATACAATAAACAAAAATGATGATGAATTAATAATCTATTTTGACAATTTAACTTGTATCCATCTAATTATACTGGTGGCCACTATCTATTTGATCAATACACAATTTAGGTTCTAATTTGATCAAATTTTAGAAAACAAATAATCGATATTGCTTGCAATGAGATGGGCTAATAATGTGACATTTCTACCACAACTTATCCATGAGATTACATTATTTTTCAATCATGCTTTCTCAAAACCTTGGAAAAAGTAATTTAATTGAATATGTCAACATTTGATTTGATCAAAATGAATAAAAGATCTCTATAAATAAAAAAGAAAAAAAATATTTATATAGACCAAATCATTTTAAGTAGGCTTATAGACCTCTTGATATTTAGTAAGCGTTGAACAAGTGAGAAGAACATAATTAGAAAAATATTAATAAACTTAATGCATATATCGGGTGGTTTATAATCATTCTATATGAGGTCGGTCTATCATGTTAAGAGTTTTTACATGTCCTGCAAAAGGCAATAAGCTAAGCACCCATGCCAGAATTTGCAGAAGAGGGGGTTTAGTAGCAGCCCGCAGAAAGAAAGCATGTGGCCTAGTTAGCCGGCCTCCCACACATCGGAACTCACAATGCCAATCAACCCCGCATACCCCCACAAGCATCCATGCCATACCCTTTCATGGTTGGTGGAAATAAGCTGCTCTTGCATTGGCATATCCTTACTACTTCTTTTACCCCCTTTTTTTTTTTAATCTTGGATGAGAAGGGATCAATCCCCAAATTGTCCGATTTAGGTCATATCATACGCGGGCCATCAATAACTGACCTTCCATTTTGGAACCATCAATACATATAATCTAACACATAAATAGCTCATAAGTCAATATTTTTACTACCCATAAAAAAATCTATTTATTATTAATTTTATCCGCTTATCTAAAATTTAAAAATATCAATTTATTACCTACTAATTTGTTCAATATCATTTATAGTACTTGGATAGAATCATTAGTTGCAAAAAAAAAATAAATATTTAAATAATTAATCATAAAAATAAGTAAAGTTCATATATCAACAACAAAGTTCACTACCATAAATATTAACAACAGAGTGAATTACATGTAGGTAAATTCCTAAATTGATTGGGCCGTTTACTTTAGCTCGAAAACGATGGAATGAGAGCAAGTACATTTGGCAATGCCCCAACAGGCCAGATCTCAATATATTCCACTCTGAATGGTAAAGGGTATGGGCCCTGGGCCGGTAAAAAGTGACAGCTTAGGTACTCGCCAGAGCAATAATAATTCTGACTTTCTTTTGGGCCAGCGTTTAAATCTGATTTAGTTCCTAAAAAAAAAAAAAGAAGACCTAAATCAAACTAACTAAATAAGTAATAATTAAATCTTATCTGTTAAAAAATAATTAATTGATTACCAAAATAACTAAATATGAAATAATTCAAATTTGCATTAGGATTTGATATCCCCTAGTGGGATATCAGAGTGTTTCTGATTGGGTAAGGGAGAAGATTAGTCACATAAATAAAAGATAGGCTTTATCAAAGACTACTTTTTAATGTTATAAATTACCCGTTAAGACGAGGATACCATCAGTTAATAGGAGAACCCGCCGAGTATTTAAATCTTTAAGGGAAAAATAAAAAGAAGGAAAGATTTAACACTGAGATCAGCAATTAACAGATACCAGCAAATCGAAATCATGCATCTAATGTATATATCGGTAATTAAAATTTAAAAAATTAACATAATAAATTCATTACCACAACATTCAGATTTAAACAGCAAAACGAGGATGGAATAATACTGTGATTAAACTTTCTTAAATTAAAGAAATCTTATTGAAAGGTTTCTATCTATAGCGGGATTAAGATTCATAAACCACGTTCGGTGAAGAACACTGATTTGATTTATTTTATTTTTTAATTAATTCAATTTTAAAAAAATAAAAATTATTATTTTTCCTTCTCTGTGACAAGTATTCTACTCTTTAACAGGACATCCCCTTGCAGCTTTCGAGGACACAATGATTATTAATTAATCCCCTTCGTTACTCGTGACTAAAATAATGTCCAAATCAAACTGGACTGGCTTGCATGTCAATTCAATATCTCTCGTTTTGGCCCAACACGAAGACTATCGACATGCAATGCACATAGACTACACATTGAGCTTGATGTTGATTTAGGAATATAGCAAACGTCGACATCATGCATGAAACCTAGGAAGATGGAATCCCAAAATAACGTCATATGCTGCCAAAGCAATCTAAACACAGGGGTTATTTGGCTTCAGTTTTGAAATCTAATCCCTATATTCTAATTTCAATAATCTAAATCTTTAAATTTGACTGATGATCAATCGTGTCGTAATTTATAAAGAATATACACCGGTTTTGCTATCATTTTTGTTTTAGTTGACTTAAATTGAATATTATAATTATAGATACGACTCCCTTTTTTTAACAAGTTCATACTTAATCTAATTACACACTTTGAGAAAGAGCAAGTGCATGAATACGTGCTAAATTTTTTTCAATAGCAAATATATTATACACATACATACATACATATATAAAAGAAAGAGTAAAAAAAAAAAGGAAAAATCCATTGGTGGCGCTTTTTTCCCATTGCTGATCACCTAGGATTTTTTTTTTCTTTTTTATATTTTTTTGGCTTTTTTAATTTTTAGTGATTCATTATATATATATATATATATAATAAAAATGTAAGTATTGTATTTTGAAAAAAAAATGTAAATATAGTATAGATAGGATGTCATTGGGTACCCGTGAGATTGCTTTAGGTATAGGACACTATGGGTCACCAATATTGTCTTGTCATTAGATTATAAAGGAAGAGGGTTAAGCCTTGAGTAAGTAGCGTATTCATTATTTATTTATTAATTATATGGGACTAAATGGTCAACCAAAAGATCTTTTGCTAATAATAATCTCCATCGACTTCTTATTTGTTCTTAAAAAATAAATAAATGAATAAATAAAAGAAAAAGAAGCGTCAAAAATCTCCAATGTCCAATTCAATCTTGTTCTTCAGCCAGTCCAAAAATTAGTTCCATTTTCTTGCTCGTGTTTTGACTTAAACAAAACTCCGATAAAATGCAAATAACGTTCTCTCTAGTGCTCGCATGGGACACGCTATAATGACATCCTATATTGTAAACTTCCATCAACCGGATCTAAAACGCAAGAAATAGATAGCTAAGTTTGACTAACTGGTTTTATTAACAATATTCATTTAGCTTGTGGCATTTAGGATTTTACATAAAAATTATATCAAGATTTCTAATATTATATTTACTTATATTTTTTTAATACTAGTTGTTGTTTGTACTAAAATACCCAAAAAGAACAAGCTATGAGGTGTCAAGACTATTAGGTGAGAGTTAAGAGAAATCTAAAAAAATAGTTACAAGGATAAAAGGTTTAGATTTTTTTACTAATAGATGGCTTTGGGTATTTATAGGCAATACTAACATGTGGTTATCCTTGGAAAACGTGAGGCACGTCAATGATCACACATTTAGGTTATTCAAATAGTGGGAGTTTAGATGACTTGATTTGTAATAAGTCCTCTCTGTTGTTGATTGAGTCAAGGAACCATGGGTAAAAAGATTGAGATTTTACTTAGGCTCATGACAAAGCTTCCTAGGTTAGATTAACTGAGATTGGATTTAAACTCATAGCTGAAATGGCCTATCAGCACTAGTATATAACTATATCAAAATAATAATTATAATTAATTTCTATGAAGGATATATATATATTTATAATACTTACATCAATGTTTACTAGCAATTGGGCCACGCTAGATGTGTAAAAATTAAATAGAGCAAAATATAAAAGCACATTAACTATAACACAATTATTCAAGTAAATTATATGCATGACAAATGAATTAAAAAAAAAAAAAAAGATGATGCATAGACGGTAAAAAAATATATGAAAATAATAGTAATTTAAATCCAATTGATGGATATAACCAAATAAATTCATCATTAGGTACATGATCCAAGCCTAAGTTTAAGGAAAAATGATTTATTAATATTAATATGTTACGTATTTGGATAAATAATTGACAAATATCAATAATTTTAAAATATATGATAGTGATAATAGACAATTTTTGAAAACTACCTTTTTATGTTTTTAAGTATTAGAATTTTATTAATATTTATATATCATTAATTAATTCATATGGCATATTAATATATTGAAACCTAATCTCAAGTTTAAGGTGGTTTTCTTGAAGTCATACTTTAACTACACAGATTAAACTAAAAGTTAAGGCAGTAAATTGAACAAGACTTTTACATTAGCACTCCTCTTTTGTATGCTAAGATGGTGATTTAAACCGATCAAGGAAATAATTTTCCAAAATATAGGCTAAGGTATTATCAAGTGAAAATAATTAAATGAAATTGAGACAAAGGTTGGGAATGAGATTCCCACAACAAGCATGGTGTTTTTTTTTTTTAAAAAAAAAATTAATTTGACAATTGTTATATATATATATATATATATATATATATATATATATATAAACTCCTAAGTCCTAAGAATAGTACTTGTACGCCTCTACTAATAGAAAGCTACGAAGATGGCAATACACTATAGTTTTAGCAACTTATTAATAGAAATATTTATTTGCAATTTTTTTGAAACATTTCAAACATGATCGATATAATGGAAAGATCTAAAACTCAATCCTGAAAGTAGTTGCATAAATGAATTGAAGCAAGTTAAATAATGAATTTGAATTTAAGCTTAATCAAGTTCAAATTTTTTAAGTTTTAGTTCGACTCTGTATATTATTAAAAAACTTGAACCCTATTAAGTGATTAAGTGGATTTGAGGTTAATCTTTTAAAAATTTAGATCTTTTTAAATTAAATATATATTAAAGTTCACAATCCATTCAAATTTAATAAAACATAGAGTATACTTAAGCTCATCTCAAGTTCAAATATGCATGTAAAGTCATCGGGCTAAGTAGAATCAAGTTCCAATTTAACTTAATAAATTACTTGTATAATTTAAACTTTAGCTTGACCCTTTTAATTTTTTTTTTTCAAATCAAAATTAATCAAATATCACACATCAATTAAATAGTTTGCAATAGAATCGATTTGATTTATTTATAATCCTAATTATAAACACCCAAAATTTTTTTCTTACATATATTTTAGGGGCATCCTTTTTGCAGTTTGCACAAAATCTTTCCCTTTTTTTTTCTTTTTTTTTCTCCAACAGTAAATAAAACATGCTATGAAGTGGTTTAGCAGTCATTTCAATGGAATCAAACGTGGCTCGATAAAGAGGTCGGCTATACCTATAAAGAATAATCGAATTACCTTTGGGGGTGTATTGTGGCGTGGCCACCACGTTCCTTACTAGCTCTCTTGCTATTTTATTATAGGATTCTTTTTTTTTTTTTTCCTAACTTAAGTTTCCTTCGCATATTCTTTGACCTACTTCCATTAAAGTGTTTAGAATTAAGAAAAAAGGTTAAAAATAAAAATTGTAGAGCTACCATTTAGTTTTTAAGAAACTATAATTAAATATATTCCTTCTAAATTAATGAATAGGCGATATTAATACAAGAATGCATCACTATAATATAAAGAAAATCAAATTGCTAGGGTATGAGTTGTCATGAGTATTGATACGATGATTGCCTTTTATCTTTACTTACGACCAGTAACAATTATATTGCTGCATGTATTAGTGATTAGTATGATAACGATTTACAATAATATGTATCAGATCACTAGTAATGAAGACAATTTTTGGATAATGATAATTATATGTATAACCTACATAATATATATATATATATATAACTCAAAATTCTTCTTAAGGCAAACCGGTTTCCTCATCTATACAAAAATAATCATATTCACTCTATTAGACATAAGAGATAGGCCAGGTTGAATCGATAACTCAATTCGAACCAACTCGAGATGACTAATTTATCTGTAAACTTATCGATTCGGCAGGTTCAAAAGTGAATTGATAAAAAAAAAAAAAAAAACTAGTTTGTTGGCCTAACCAATCTAGAACTAGAAGACCCAAGCCAATTCCAAGTTATTTCTAGATTTGGAAAGCAGCAGATGCGGACTAATTCAGGATTGGTTTGACCCAATTCTTATGTCTACACTCCACATTTAAAGTAGGAAGGAAAATGTTTACCATTATTTACTCCGTGGAAGATGTTTTTGAAATATGCTGTATTGTTTGACACAGTTTCATTTTAAATCAGTGATACTGTAACAATTGAAGCTGCTTTTCATTGGCAAACGATGGTAGAAAACAATAATAATGATTGGCAACAGATAATTAATTTAATGGACAATAAGAAGAAGGACTGTGAACTCCAACATACGACCACTCCATTAAGAATGAAGACCAATGGTGATATGACTTTAATACCCCGAAAAGAAAGAAAAGAAAGTTTAGACCAAGGGATTGATAAAAGGTTCAACTACAAATTATATTCTCGTGTAAGGAATTACTTTAGATAGCTAGCTCTAACTTTTAAAAGTTTTCCCCTAATTTTATATTAATACTTCCTCTCGCTCTAGGTAACCAATGTCACCATCCACAAATGGCTTCTATTACTCCTCTATAATCGTCTAATACTGAAGGTTAATAGTTAGCATTAATATTATTAGTAGAATATAAACACTCTAATAAGAAGAAGTCTAGAAAATTTTATACACAAAACAAACACATCCTCGATGAAAAGATATTTCACAACATCCATCCATACATACCAACCCTTGGAATGGCCTCATCCCTGGGACATGAACATAGACCCCATGACCACAAGTAAAGTAAAAGTTATTCGATTCCGTGATCACCAGTTGCTGGGTGGTCGTACTGTTGTTTTTTTGTAAATACAATATAGACCGTATTTATGAAAGTGAAACCTGGATGGACACGTATTTTAAAAAGTTACGTAATTCTTGAACCATCCTAAACATACACACGTGTACACCAAAGTCGTCGTGATGGACAATTTATTTGACTTTAGTGTTTCTCACATGGTTGGATTCCGCGCCAAGTACTCGTACCGATCAACGGCGCTTGCGGGAACTGCCACCATCACTTTGACGGCGTCCGTCTCGTCGAAAACGGGTAGCAGCAAACAGTACCTATCACAACATATGGGCCCCACGTGAACGGGCCTTCCCATTCCAAAGTCAACCTTATCTAGTCCGAGCCTTGACCATTGCGACACTATCAGAACTCCGACGGAGTCCACGCTCGCTCTCGTTTCACTCACCGAGGTTATGACCGTTCTCACGTATTCCGTGTCAACTCGGTCCTTTGCTCTTTTCATCATCCCGCATGCATAGCCCAACCCCCTTTCCGTCACTTCCTTGACGCTACTCTGGGCACAACCCAGCACGAAAGCATTGCCGTAGTATCCTCTCGGCAAGCTCGGCTTGACCCGGTCTCGGATATTGACACTGAAAAGAAGCTTTAGGATTTGATTCGATGGTAAGTTCATTGCCCTTGCCCAGGCCCTCCATATATGCGCGCACAGCACTTCAAAAGATGTGTACTGAGTTGACTCATTGAGTTGACTCACCGAGTTTGCTAGCTTCTTCAACTCTTGGATGGAGGTTTTATTGAAAACTAGCGAAGTGGGGACGAGCCTTTCGTTCATAAACCGCGAAACGAATCCGCAAAGGTCAGGGACTCGGTTGAACTCTGGGTGAGTCGAGGGCATACCTCGGGAATGCTTCGCATTAACTTTAGCCAGACTGGCACCCTTCTGGTCCATTAGGTGACGATCCCATATAGGCCAAGGTCTGAGCTCGGAACCGAGTCCACACCGCGTCAAGTCAGCGAAGAAGTTGAGGAACTCAGCACTGCCAATTCCGTCGCAAATGCAGTGGTTTATACCGACCCCAATTGCGGCGCCACCGTCCCTGAGCCACGTCAGCTGGATAACTAACGGCGGGGCCCCCTTGAGGACATCCGGCACCTGTAGCGACAGGAACTTCCTCCATTGAGTGACGTGGGATGGGGCCCGCTCAAAGTCTCTAGTGGTGGCCTGATCAGATATGGCCTCTATGAACACCGCACCTTGGGCCCGGCACGCTACCTCTAGGCCCACTCCATCGGAACTGACCCTAACACGCCCTGCTAAGGGATAGTAAGGCACCAATGCTCGTGCCAGGGCAGCCTTGACCCGAGCCACGCTGGTAGCACGATCAAGGGCTGTACATGGAGCATATATAAGGAGGTACTCGATGGTGAAGCGGAGGAAGTTTTGCGAATCGAGGGCCGACAGCAGTAGTACGTGAGAGGGTGTGGAGTCGATTGGGGTTACGAAAACTGCTTCTTTGACGTGAACGAGTGTGCCCATTGAGGTGTTTTATGCGCAGAGGGAGTTTTGGGGAACGAGGATGAGAACGAGAATGTGAAGATGGTTGGTTTTTAAGGCTGCTGTCAGATGGAGTCGGTGGTTTTTTCCAAGGCTTGATTTTGATTTTTGAATGTTCTCTCTCTGACTCTAGCTGAATAGGCAGAATCAGCAGACAGATCAAGTTAGGCTGATATTTATAACAAACTAACTGTGTTCCGAATTTTTTTTTCTTAAACATATTCTCACCAATTACAAATATATATTTAATGATAAATTAATCATAATCATAAAAGTTTATTCAATTAAACGAACCTTATGCACATAATTAGCGGGGACACTTTCAAAATAAGAAGTTAGAAACAATAAATATTCATCCTAATTTTAGGATTTTATTGATTGTAATTAAATTAAATTAAGATTTTGAATAGCTACTTTAGTACGAAAAAAGAAAAAAAAAGGAAAAAAAGCAGAAAGTAGGACAAAGTTTTTCTGACTTGTGTTTTTGCTATTTTTATGGTCTTACAAATAAAAGATGCTATAATATTTGGGTAACTTTAAACGGATTTCCTTTTTCTTTCAATATATATTTAAACCTCTTATTTTACATGACGATTTTATGTTTTATAATAACTAGATGGACACACATCCATAATACAAGTATCTAAAATAAAAAAACATCAAATTTAATATATGTTAAAAATATAAATTATCATACAAGTCAAAAACACTTTCAATTTCCAAACCTTAATTTGCTAGGATTTAATCCCTTTACCTAAGGTGGAAAGCATAATATATGGGGGAAAGTAAAAGCTAGAGGAATGAGCAAGTAATCCCATTGAAACCTTAAACCTACTTTGCCCTACATGGTCATATAGGTTTTGAGTAAGTATTGAAAGTTACAAGATAGGTTCTAATTTTAATTTCCACAATTTGCTCCTATAAGGTAAGATATAGAGTACACTTCTTTACTATAGTTGTTAAAATCACAAGTTAATTATATAATTTTATGAGTTTTATCAATTTTATAAGGTCTTTTCTTAATTAAAGCAAATGTAAAATTGTTTATATATAAGCTCTTGATAGAATCATAAGTTCAAGTATACAATTTTACAAGCTTAAGATTTTTATGGTTTTATATAATTTTACTAATCTATGCATTCTAATTTTAGATTAAATTGTGAGTTTACCAATCTTACTCCATATTGTGTATCAACGCTAGAACCTGTATTCTAAGTTACATAAAATATAAGTTCTACGATATCCTATACCAACTATATGAAAACTTCTCATTAATAATATTTAATATAATAAAATATAATATTTTAAACACAACATGTACTTGAAATTTTTTAAGTTTGATTTTTGTTGTATTGTGTTTTTCATAGGATGCTCTTATATTAGTAACATTACTATAATAATGGATTGGATGCTTTCACTTATTTTAAACAAGTGGATTTAAATCTTATGATAGTTTACAATTTTGTAATAATATTATGTGAGATATTGTTTTGAGTCAAATTACTAGATTTAGGATGTATGCTTTCATGAGAAATAGGTGATTGAAGAAGTTGGAAATTACTAGATTGATGAATGTATTAGTTGCAAATGTGTGAAAAAAAAATTGATAGGTTATTAAGCAACTTATCCCAAAGTTTTATACTACAAAAATGTAATAAAAAACTTATAAATTTCACAAAATACCCTATACCCATATGTTCTACATAATATACAAGTTTCAAGGTGATTGCCACATGTTTTAAGATAGGTTTTTGTTTCAAAATTTAGGAGCATGTATTTGCCAGATAGCTATGAATAAGGCCTCATACTTACTTATCCCTACACTTGCCCAAATTTAGCTGAAGCTATTCACAAATTGAAAAAAAAAAAAGAATATATACTAAAATTAATCTTCAAAAGTTTGTGAAATTAAAGACATGCTTTTAGTTTCAAAGGCAATCTAGAAACTTATTGGTTAAAATAATAATAATAATAATAATTTTTGAGAAATGTAACATGAAAATTAATCTTTTGTACTTTAATATTATAAATTACATTGTAAAGTAGCAATATTAACAAATAATCTAAAAGTTCACAATAAGAAAAATTTAGGAAATATATCAAAAAAATAAAACAACTTTTTTTCAAAAATTTTAGTGAAAGTTACGCCCATTTCAATAATAAAATTTGAACAAATTTGCAATAAAATAAAGAAAATAATATGTTGTGAATATTAAAAAGAAGAAAGATTAATCAATAATGATCCATTACAAAGGAGGGGTCCATGATGCTACCCTTTGGTGGTTTTTCTTACTCTTTATTATATTAGTATTAATCTTAATAATAAAAATAGGGTCTTGAGGCATCTTTAATTTGACCGTTTGAATTTTGTTCGTTAAATAAAGGGTAAGTACATGTTATGGAAAGATAAAGGGTCTCTTTATATTTTACTTCAGATATTTAATATAAGTACTTTTCATTTACTATTTATAGTAAAGATAAAATATTTTTAATATGTACATGACTATTTTTCTTTTTGAATAAGCATGGAAAATTTTCCTTAAAAAAATAGGATGAATTATGCTCGTGAAAGATGTGTGAGATAATCGTACAATGTAGAGTTGAGAAAATAAACACGTAAAAGAAACATCACATCAATTATTATTATTATTATTATTATTATTATTATTATTAACTTTAATGTCTACCTAATATCCTCAAACTCAGGGCTCTTCAAGTATAATTTTGGAATGTAATGCAAGAAAATGTAGCCTTGAAGTTGTCGTTATTTCAATTATATGATCATAGATCTGACAGTAATTTTTTTTTTTTAATGTAGAATATTATGGTAATGTTGTGGTGTGAGATCATGTTGTGTCTAGACATATCTTTTTTTCTTGTCCATTAATGTTAATTGTTAACATTCTATAATTATGAGCTTTTTTTTTTTTCTTTTTCTTTTTCTTTTTCTTTTACCAATCTCATATAGAAACTTCACGTGCAGAATCTATAAAGGGCCATGCAGATCTACATATAGATGACTTTTGCTGGTTTCTATAAAATACGCCTTGTTGGCTATATTTATCGTTTTGGAATCAATTGAGGCTTTTCATGTAAATGAGAAAAAAGTTGCCACTCTATACTTTTATTTTATTTCATTTTGTATTGCCATCTCTAGCTATATGGATGCCTATTCGGGCTACCTAATGCAAAAATATAAAAGTTTGATATTAAAATAGAAGTTTAATTTTTGACATGATTCCACGTATGGATACCTATTCGCGCTGCCTAATGCAAAAATATAAAAGTTTGATATTAAAATGGAAGTTTAATTTTTGTCATGATTCCACGTATTCCCTTAAATTGTTAATTGGGCGTGGATAGAAGTATTTTAAAATACGGTTTTACTTTTTAATAACTTTTAAAAATACATATACATTCTCTAAATTATTACTAAAACTTAAAAGATATCATTAAATAGTCATAAATAACAATATTTTCAAATGAGTTATAAAATTATCCTTGTGAAAGTTTAAGAAGTTTATCATAACATAATCAATAGTTGAGGAGTATATTTACACACTGTCTTCAATTTTTTTTTATTTTAAATTTTGACGATAATTACAAATATACATTATAAACTATTGATCCGATGCATACATTTGCTAAATATGAATACAGAACCTTTTTTTTTTTCACTTTCAAATGCACTTAAAAAACTATTGATCAAATTTGAATGATCTCTTCACTATCCTAAATTATACAATCCCCCCTCCCCCTCCCCCAATGATTTCTAAAAATATTTGCATGCATCCACAACTTTACTGCAACCCAAAAACTCTCACTAGTCATGGAATAGTAATTCTCTAAATTAGGAATGCACCATATAAGAGAGTTGTCTCCAATGCGAGTTCCGAATATAGAACCACTTTTTATATAGCACACTTTCAATTGAGGGAGTTATTAAAAATAGGTATGAACTACCTATATTTTACTCATAATAAAGGTCTTTTTAGTAGTGGTTTTAGAGTTTTGACCGTGGTTTGAGAGTATGTACATAATTTTCAAAATTATAGGTAGATAAGTGATGCTTTTTTTTTTTGGAGTTTTTAAGTCTCCAATAATAAAACATCATTTGTAATTATTCCCAAAATATATCTACAGTGTATGGTGGGTAAAGTTTAAAGTATTAAGTATCAAGGTATGGATAAATAAAAATTTGAGCAAATTGCAAATACATGCACTAAACTTTTACTGAAATGGGGATAGACATCTTAAAATTTCAAAATGTGACTTCACTTTTTTTATAATTTCTATATGTGTATATACAATACTAAAGATCTGTTATTTATTTATAATTATTTACCAACAGTTTTGCGGCTCTAGCAATGATAATCATTTGCATATTTTTAAATATAACAAGAATATGAGGTATAATTTAAAAGTTTAGAAGATTTATCGTATCTAAATAATTTAATTAGTGTCCTTACAATAGCCGTTATGTATATATACATATATATGTGTATAAATGTTTTTTTTTTTTTTTTTGTAAAGTTGTCATGATTAATTGATGAAAAGTAGAACATAACAAAATCTTAGTACACTCGTCACTATGGCATGTCAAATTTTTGTTCTATTATTTTCTCCAAATCTCACATTTCCTATATCTCCCTATACAAAGATTCCATGTTTAATCTGGAATAATAACTAACAAGGGTGATGGACGTGGATCATGATACCTGTCTACCTCATGTCCTCATATATCCCCAAAAAATTAGTACCATTTAATGTATAAATATTCTTAAACGCAAATCCTGGTTTTTATTATATGAGGAAGTGGGCTCCTTTATCAATTTCTTAAGGACTTTTTTATTTTTTATTCCTTATTTTACTTTTTTGGAGTATATATCAATTTCAGGACATTTCCTTGGGCATTTCTGGACATTCCGTGGACCCAAAAATAATTTGCTGTACCATTCAATTATATTGTACTGGTATTTTCCAAAAATTTGTGCACACAGTACTAACACAGCTATGGCTTTTAAGATGGGACAATTACAACAAAGTGAAAGGAGGAAGCATGTCTTCTGGTTGGGTAATCATGTTCCTCTTATTATGGTCTCCTGGCCAAATTTTGTCCCCGGTCATAATATTATTTCTCCTTAATTTTGGGTCTATATCTCTTTCTTTGGTCATGTTGGAGGATATGAAAGGAAAACTTTGATCCAGAGGTATTGGACTAAAATCTCGTGGCTTAATTGTATTTTTAATTGATACTTCGTTTTATATGATTTGATTTATCAAACAAACTTCTTTTATAGTAATGTTTATGACTAATATATGAGGAAATTTGTTGCTCTATAAATTAGTATAATGTATCGGCTAATCTAGCTAATTCAAATGTGATTGCTAGGCTTTTAGTTTAAGGAAAACTACAAATTTAGTTCTCCATGCTTGCCGTCTTTTTCTATTTCAATTCTAAATATTTAATTTTTTTCCATTCCAATCCTCGACATTTGCAAAAGTTTGCAAATAAGTTGATTTTTAGTTTATTGTTAATTTTTCTATGTTATTTTGACCAATCAAATCGTGTCACGTGTCATTTTTTGCAATGAAAAAATTAACATCGAACCATCTTGGAAGTTTGCTAGGAGACAGTTCTTGTTCAAGTCTCACCTAATGATACTCGCTACTCTCATTGAATTGATCTGCAATATATATTCAATTAGTCCCAAGAGGTTGCGATGATAGGTATAGACTCAAGAATACGCTAGGTAGAATTGGCAACTGGGCTTGGATTGGCTCTACTGATTCATGACCCATGAACCAACCTGGGACTCATTGGTTTAAGTGGGTTCATGAAATTGGCGAGTTGAACCACTAACTCAGCGTTTCAACCCGCTCATAAAAAGAACAAAAAAAAAATTAAATTAAAGCTACTGCTGTTGCTACATAGCACAACAAGAAAGAAAAAAAAAAGAAAAAGAAAGGAAAAGAATGAGGACAAAACCTAAAAAGATAAAAGAGACATGTGAATCTTCACTATTTGATTAGTTATTGAAGTGAAGGGAAGACATATATGTGTGGCACATATGGACAATGGTTTTGCAGTTGAATTAGTCAAAGAAATTTGAAAGCACATAGAGGAAGGACAAAGGCACAAATAAAAAGAGTGAACAAATTATTGATTTGCAATCTACGTTAGAATACAAAAATGAGAAAAAGAGAGGAGGAGAAAGAGAGAAAGGAGTAGAAAAAAAAAAATACAAATAAGTGTTGCAGGTGGATAGATGAATTGAAAAAGAATTGAACATTCTATGGTATATAAACGCTCTACGTCTTAACTTTTCAGGCACTTAGAGGTTTTGAATGTAAATAGAACTCAACAAAAGTTAAATTTTCAACAGAGGGTGTATATATTTGAACTTTGCAAAAACTTTCTTCACTTTTTAAATCTTACTCTCTTCTTTACTCTTCTTCAATCTCTACTCCCATCTTCTGTGCTCTTGAATTTCTTATTTTGCAAATACATGTTCAAAATTTTTACCTCACATCTTCATTGCATTTAGTTGACACTCACTTCAAAATTTATTTTTTGTCTACGTTATATTATCTTCCATGAAGTATACTTTTCTTTTTTTCCTATAAGCGCATATTGAAAAAATATTTTTCATCATATTTGTTCTATTTTTCTCATAAGTAAAAAATAGCAAGTTTTTTCTAAAGTTCATCTTTTAGTAAGAAGGGGAGTTTTAGATAATGTGACAAGAGAAAATTAGTTCAACATGAGCAACAACAATTCTTTGACATGGAAGATTGGGAGCTCCATGACTTCACCAATGAGCATTTGGAAGATTTAGTGCTGCCTTTGCCTCATGGATTTGAGCATATGACCCCCAATAGATGAAGTGAAAAGGTCTAACATGAGGGCAGCGAGGAGGAGGAAGATGAGAAAGTCAAGGAAGTACTTGAGGAAGATGTATTGATCTACATACATAGTAAAGCTGAATCTAGCGGTAAGCCACCAATACCATTTAAATCTAACATACTTACTAAACATTTTAGTCAAATTGTAGGTGTAGATAGGAATACTCATACATATTGTAACTACTGTCAGTCAAATTATGCATGGAAAAAAAGGGGGATGGCTATGGGATGTTGAACAAGCACATGCGACTAAAGTATCCAACGGAGTTCAATATAAATAAATTACAGTAATAAATATCTATGCTCAATAATTCACAGTGGTCAGGCTTATTTTAGTATTATGTTGAGAGACAAAAATTTACTTTAATAAAATGCTTAGCAAAATGTCACCTACCGTGGAGCCATAAAACTTTTGTACACTATTTGGAATATAAACAGGAAGCTCTTAATCTTAGCATAGAACTGTTTGAGCCAAAAACTATACAATAAACCAATTTTAAATTTTATCATACTGGTAAGCGTGAACTAGTTGCTAAATTTAATTATTTTAATACACAGGTTTCTATATATATAGACACGTGAATTGACTTGTAGCAGGATAATTCTTATATGGGAATTGCATGTCATTAGATAGATGAGACATGACGAATACCAAAAAGGCTAATAGCTCTTAGGCTATCAAATGCCATTTCACACAAAAATATTTTTTAGATAATAAGCATTATTTTAGGTGATTACTCTTTAACAAAAAAGGTTTTTTCAATTGGTTTTGGCAATGCAACCGCAAACAACGCAGTGATTGATAAACTTCAAGCATTATACCAACCTACGTTGGGTGGAACATTTTTTCACATACGATGTGCCTGCCATAATTTAAATTTTTGTATTAAAGATGGTTTGAGTTGTTTAAATTTTAATATGTCCTCAATAAAACTGGTAGTTACATATTTAATAGAACATCCATCTGTAAATAAAGTATGGAAAAAATTTTGTGTTGATAATAAAATGCAACTAAAAAATTTAGAAAAGATGTTAAGTATAGGTGGAACTCGATTTATCGACTTTTGCAAAGTACCGTCCTATATAAAGATGAGTTATATTCTTTTACCACAATAAATGCCTAGATATTCTATTGCACCTTAGAAATTAGGATGCATGCATGAAATTACTAAATGTCCTTAGAGTTTTTAACAAATGTACTCTAATATTTTCTCAAATGTACCAGCTAAGTGTTCATTTTTTCTTAATGAATACCATAAACATACTATTAATCCTGTTTGATACCTAAAACAACCTATTTCTTCAAGTAACTGTTAATGAAACGGCTGCAAAATGATTGCAATATTATAGACAAATTCCAATTATTTATTTTGTTACTTTTATTTTAGATCTACGTTGTAAGAAAGACATATTTATAAAATATCTCAATTTGTATTATCAAATTATTGATACATTTTCTAACACACAAGATAATTATGCTATTATTACGGCACAAGAATTATGATAGGCAACTTAAGTAACATAAGACTTATTTTCTAATTTTTTTATTACATACAGTGGCTAAGTATTGATTACTCTCTCACTATCTCCTACCTTACACGGTGTTATATTTAGGTAAACCCTCCCTATACAATAATTGATGGCACAAAAGTTGAAGAGGTACTAAGCTAGACGGGTTGAATATACGAAACTTGACTACTATTTGAACACTAACTTTGATTTTGGAGATAGTAGTATCACATATTTTAATATCTTGGATTGGTAGATAAGGTATAAGAAGACTTATTTGATTCTCTCCCGAATGACTCACCAACTTCTTGTTGTTCCTATATCAATAGTAGCTTCTAAATAGTCGTTTAGTACTATAGGTCTTATCCTAAAACAATGGCAATTAAACCTAATGCTCGTTGATTTTGAAGTCTTAACTTGCATAAAAGACTAATCTAAGGCAAAAAAAAAAGGAAAAAAAAAAATAGAACAAGAGTTATACAGGATATCTAGTGAAGAACATGAATACTTTAACAACTTTGTCCTATTTAGGAGAAGCTCCACTGGCTCAACTCAAGATCTCACGTAAGGTGTAACTAGTTAAATAATATTTATTTTTATTATGTAATTCTAGCATAGGAAAAATTAATTTGTAAGGATGATAGTATCACTTTATTTATTTTTTGCAGTAGATTAGAGATAATTTATAATGGAAGTAGTATTTTCTTTTTTTTTTATGTTATTTACTTGCACGGTCAAAGTATCATGTATAAGAGCTAAGACTAATTGTTCCCCTCTATTTATGTAATCTCTTTAATTAATTAGCAAAATTTAAGGTTGGTGGCCCCCCTAATGTAAGGGGTTTGCTATTAATTAATAAAGCAAACATTGTTTTTTTGTCACTTGATTAAATAAAAGAAAAGCATATGGTTAGCACTTTAGCAATTAAAATTGCAAAAAGAAAAAAAATTGGTGATATAATATTATATATATATATATATTACAATGTAAGTAAACCGGTTAATTGGAAATAATATTTTAAAAAAATTGGCGTGCCATTTAACGAGCCTAACTGGCTCGAAACTGAAGTTCCCTAGCCTAGGCTCGATTTATACATTTTTGGCTCATGAATCACTGATTCATGGATTAGGTTAAAGCCGGTTCAACCCTTATCCAATGTCTAGATAGGTAGCATCAATTGAATGTGGTAATCCAAGACTATGATGCTAATCTTTTTGCTACTAGTAAGGGTTAGTCTCCGCTAAGAGTAATTATTATTAAAAAAAGGAAAATAGTTTTGTTTTCTCATTTTTTATTAATTGACTTTAGGGTGGTTAACCAAACCACCTACCATTATCTTCAATTACCATTTACTATTAAAAACTACTAGTAATGGAAATTGCTTTTGGATGCTAATATTTTGCAAGTGTAAGGTCTAAATTACAAAGAACGTCCAAAAAATAGCTCAAGAAATGTTTTTTACACACCAATGTGAAAACTTTAGAATGATAGATTTTTACAATGCAATACAAACAATTGCAAAGGAAAAAGTACAAAGAAAGAGAAATAGACAATATAGATTTACATGTAAAACCAATATTAACTTATGATGAAAAACCAAGAGTGGAGTAACAAATTTGCTACATCAAATATAGTGATACTTATATGAATGGATTTTTTCTTGTCTTTAAACCTCAATACAAGTTTATATATAGATGCCTCAAATATAACTAGCTTTCATAGATTCAAAACAAGTAAAATATGATACATAAAAGGTCAATTTAGACTTCGCTAGTCAATCATCAAAATTACCGATTAACTGCAGGCCTTCATGGTCTATCACTAGAAATATCAGTTAACCATTTACCTCACTAAGTTGGCTAATTCAATTCAAGCTACTATGTGACTTACCATTAACCAGTACAAACTTGCCTTTTACATTGAATTTTAATTTGATTTAAGATTTTACAGCCTCCCATGTATACAATACCACCAATATGTCCACTTACATTCACACTAGTCCATTGGACTTTAGATATGAGTGACACTCTAATATGAATGAAGCAATTATTAGTAATAGGAAGAATATTACATTTTTTTTTTTGGTTTATATTCTTACGTTTATTTTTGAAATAACTAAAAGACAAAAAAAAGCATTTAAAGGTGAGCAATATAAAATCTTCGAGTTAAATATGAAAATTCGAAGTTAATCACCTTTGTCCCACAAAAACATAGAATAGAAGAAGAAAATTATTTTAATTCACAATCTTTAGTATAATTGCATTATATATATTTAAAGGGATAAATACACTCTCTAAGTATATGTAATGTCAATCTTTGACAAGTTAGTTTTTTTTTTTCTTTGTAATTTAGTCTCTCTAGTTTCAATTTGTTTATAATTTAATGAAAATTTCAACATTCAATTGTTAACTAAATGAAAAATAGAAAGATGGAATTATAATTAAATTAAAAGTATAGATATTAAATTATAAAAAAATAAAACTTTAGATATCAAACTGTCAAAAACTTAAAAATATTAACACTTATGATACATTTAACCCTATATTCAAACATCCATGTTTTTGCAATTTAAAATTATTTCTTGTAACATAACGACCGACTTTTGAAATTTAAATATTAAATCGTAACGTGGAATATTTATTAGATATTAAATTGTAAAAAGTGAAAGTAGAGACGTATATAATCATCTCTAGTTTTTCATATTGCGAGCAAAAAGGCTTTTGGGATTACTTTCTTTAATTATTTAACATGTGTATGGTACCTGCCATGTTTTTAATAAAGCATATAGCCACAGTTTTGGTGAAGATATAATTATATATTAAAATATGTCGTTTAAAATTGATTATAGAACATATGCCCTCATTTCTGAAACGTTATCAGTACATAAAGGGACATCTTTTGTGCTGATTCAACATCCAAGGTGAGAAAAAATAATTGAAGATAAATTTCAACACAACAACATTTCATGAACCCCATATTTTGGGGCATTAATTATAGTATTTTGCAGTCACAAATTAAGGCTTTTATATATAAGATTTGTAGGAGGAGAATCAAGGAACAACTTTTGTTGAGGCACAAGTCTTGTCGGGAAAAATGGGCCCTTTCATGAATCGATGTCATATCGAAAAGCATCTTACTCTTCGTCCTCTACTCTACGTTTTGAGTATGCTCACTTTTGGAAAGATTGAGGAAATTTTTTACATTATTGTCCGCCACCATATATATATATTTTAAACCATTTTATATTTATTAAAGTTCTTATAGTTTAGGTATATAAACACATTTTTCAATAGAATAATAAGTTCGATTGTCTCCCCCTAATTATAATAAGAATTGGCCACCGAGAGAGAAAACTATTTTATAACTTAGATTACTACTTAGAGTTTTAAATGAATTTTTTTTTTTCAAATGAATGTATTATTATATATCTTTTAAGTTTTATTTGCCTTTTTGTTCAAAGATTTTGACCAACTTCAATTTTTTTAACTAACTTACTCAATTTTTAAGTAAAAAAAATATATTATATTACACTATAGTACACCGATAGGATATTGTCAACATCATGAGATGAAATGATATATTTTACTATTATGAAATAATGGTAGTAATGCATGTATCTATTATGATCACCTTGACTATCCCTAATCATATATCAAAGTCTATTTTTAAGTGAAGTAAATCATAAGTTTTCATACATAATATCATCTACTTGTTCTTTAGAGTGTCTTGAGACTCCCTTTATTATTGTTAGGAATAATTATTAAGATTCCACCTACTCTTATTGTAACTGCATGTGCAACTTCACTTCAAATTCGGATGAGTTAGGAGTCGGAAATATCTATAATGAGTGAGCCATTTTAGCAATCAATCGATTACATAATTGAACTCGCCAAGAAAGAGGGAAAAACTTATAATTAATCATGAGTCAAATTAGTGAATTCAGGAAGTTTAAATTTTCGGATTTTTTCTATGTTTATTATAACTAAAACCCTAAGAAATATCTAATATCATCAAAGCAATAAGGTTACTAGTGATTTTTAGCAGTGTTTAAACCATTATAAAAAATGCTCATAGAAAATGGAGATAATGATTTCCATAACTTAATAAGAAGAAATACATTCTATATGGTTACAAACCATCATCGCTGATGGTAAGCAACTTTCGCGTGCCACCTTCCATCATTGCTTTTGTTATAAGCCATTACGTTATTATCCATAACCTCTTGAATAATATTTGACAAATAAAATGTTTTGCATTTTAGTAAATAGGAAAAAAGATCCGAAAATCATTTTTTTAGGAAAGAAATACACCCATAAAATATAAATTTACTCAAACCTACTAACATTACCGTTAACTCGGCTACCTATGCTACTAGAAGCTAAGACCAGGAGGCAACACCATAAGCAACTTTTCATGGATGCCTTTTAGGTTTATAGGTTGATGCTTTCCGCCAATTATATGTATATCGAACTCCAATTCCAAGTTCCTTTTAGGGCACACAGCTGGACACCAAAGCTAAGGCTGAGATGCCAGGATTTACTCTTACTCTTACCCCACCTTGGGAGGAAGGATAGGGTTACGAACAAAACAAAGTGGGTGGAAACAATCAGAAAGGAAAGATAATTAAAGGAAAAATGTTAATCTCTTCTTATTTGGATTAAAAATAAAGGAATGGAAAAAAAATAACCGTATATAGAAAGTTTTTTAATTAATAAAAATTATTAAATATATCTCTTTACTATTTGCCCTTGAAATTTATTCAAGGGTCCTTAATATCCACCTATAATTGACTCTAAGGTGGAGAGAATTTAAAAACATGAACCAAAGGGATTTGCTTCCTTAAAAACCTATCACGTCTTATTTTCTTTCAATTGCCAACAAAAAGAAAATGCCTTTAAAAATAAATTTTCTTTTTCTCCTAATTTCTCTCCTCGTTCCAAATAGTATTAGACGATTGTCCCCCCCTTTTTTTAAGAACATTTTCCATGATTTTATGGGAAAACATATCTTTGGAATATGCAAAATTTATAGCGTCCCTTCAATTTATTTTTTTTTTAAAGAATATATGGTTGCTAAATTTATCTTACAATGCAATGTTAACTAACTTTTCACATCATTGTGCTCATTTTTTATGCCTAACTCGTTAAAATCCAGTATGTATTTTCATGAATGATTTTATAATAAGTTTTTTTTTTCTTTTTTTTTTTCAAAAGAAGTTGATAGTTAAGCCAATATACAATGAAATAGTTATTTTTACTTATGACCAGAAACATCCCTCTTTCTACCACCTTCGTCCATTTCTTCTAGGAGCCATTAATCCTTGACCTTGTGGATAGTTTGTGCGTTCCATCTTAGGGAAAAGGTAAATGGTCTGTAGATCTAATCCTTTGCCTGACTTACTCTTGATTATCTATAGGAAATCGATAATAGACTGATTAGAAACTCTTATTGGTATATATGAGTGGTGTTTATATGGATCTCTTAAATGAATGCATAAGAAATAATAATTGAAATTAAGCATTCTTTATTAAATTGCAATAATTTATTTAGATTCTTAGCCATAAGTGTATTTTTGTGAAAGGAATGATTAATGAAGTGGTTAAATTGGGATTTTCATACAAGATTCATCATATTATAAGTTTTTTGATTAAGGTGATTAAACCGTTCTCTCCTTTTTTAAAGATCTAATCTTTTAGGATTGTTAACCTATTAAAAAGCCATCTAATCACTAGGATTGATCATTGATAATGTAAATATGGGTTGGAAATATTAGGTTTTAAAGGAGAATTAGGAACAAGTATTGTTGTTTGAAGGAATTGATGAATTGAAATTAGAACACATAGGAATGTAATTCTATATCCCATGCAATAAAAGCCCTAAGAAAAAAGTTTGTTGAAGAAGCTTATTCAAACATAGAAATCATGTTAATTGAAGGTAAGGTTGACCCTAGAGTGCCCCAAGATTGATTAACATGAAATTTATGAGGGAAACTATAACGCCCCGAAACTTGAGATGGCATAACCTATCACGTGTCTCACGTATCCTTATAAGGTAAAGACACATTAAACTTCTTAACTCAAATAACATTATATAACCTACAATAACTATTAATCACAATCAAAATAATTCATCTAAGTCATTCATGATGATTCAACTAGATCTCATTACAAACCATAAACTGCTCTTAGGATAATTTTTGTATATCATTCTAATCAAAATCTAGAAATAGTTGAGTTTCTAGTAATTTTTAACAATTAACTATCATATCATACTCCAATGAAAGTCACCATATCGACAATGTTAAGAACTTCATTTGCTTTCTTTGCCTAATCATCATAGTAGTAGTGGTACTCTACATCACTCCCATCTTGCATATATGACCTTAGGTCCTCGTCATTGGAGGTGTATTCATCTGTGCCCTTAGCCAAAAAATAAAAAATAATCCCTAAAGGGTGAGCTAATGCCTAATACATATAACCTACAAATACATGTGCACAATCAAACAAAACTTAAGCCACATACACCAATGCAACAACAGAACACTCAAGCAACAGGTTATTATCTTATTTAGTCCTCAAGTAACAGAAGGATACTCATGATCCCTCCACACCATTTATATATATATATACTTAATACATAGTACGGTATTAAAAATTGTCATTACAAGCCCCAATACCCATGAGTCCCTAATTCTACCTAAATCATCTAAGTGCACAATTCTACTAGGGACAACTTCACACAAAGATCATCAAGGTACTTCCTAAGGATCTGTCACTATAGGCCTTAAGAACGAGCCAAGCACAACTAACAAATAACTTAATCCTATCCTATATCAATTATTCTAGTTCTATAATTATCTTAACAAACACAAGTAATGAATAAGATTACACATACTGGAAAAGGGCGATCTTAAACACAACTTTTCTTCATTTAGTAGTTATACTAAAATCTGTCAAAATGTAGAGAAATCAATCTTAGTGCTACTCTAAGGTATCATCTAAGTTACCCATCACTTAGTTGTTATTGGATCACTTTTCTTACACTAGTAGAATTTCTAAGGTTGTACAAGTTATTTAGGGTTAACAAAGTTAGAATAAGAAGAAAAGAAATCGAATAAAGAAATTTATTATGGTATACAATCATGCATTAGGCTGTGTACATGAACACTGTAGAGTACACGATCATGTATTATAACCGTGTACCTTCCTATGCACTTTCATAATTTGACATGCTCAAATACATAGGTACATATTTTGATCGTGTACTTTTCTATACACTTTCATAATTCAACACATCCAAATACACAAACATATACTGTGGCTGTATACAATTATATGGGCAAGTACATGGGCATGTACTTGGCCATGTACTCCATTGTTCCGTTGTGAATCCTCATCCTAATTCACCAAATTCCAATTCCTTCAAACCCTAGATGAAATCTATCATTACTAAGCTTAATTATACATTGTTTCTAACATCAAAATACTAATTTAGTTTAATTGAAAAACTTACTAGTTGGATCGTTCTAGTGATCGAAACCCTACCTTGAACCTTTTCTCGTATTAGTTGTTCTGCAGCAAAACCTAATGAAAACAACCCTAACTCATATCCTACATATGTAAATGGCGATCAAGAACTATTAATTGGTTCACTTACCGTGTATACTTCGTTGGATCATGGGGTGTAGTAGTCACCTTCTTCTCTTAGGGTTTCTACTTATTCTGGGGAAACTGTAGTGTAAAATGTGAGAAAAAGTTCAGAATAATATGTGATAACCTATTTATACCTTCCTCATCAAATAACTATATTACCCTCGATACTAAACTCTTTTTACTTCCATTTGCCCCAACCTTATTATTTTTAATTTTTATTTATTTTTCTCAGGTTTTATAGAAATAAAAGACCCTTAGCAGGATAACACTAACCATCCTTATAATACCTTTGTTAACCAACCCTTCTGATGAGGTCAATCACCCACTCTTGCTATGTTTAGGTCAACTATGCTAGGTCCATAAATGATCCTTCACTAGTACATTATTTTCCTTATGCAACAATATCTTATTGTCAAAATTCAACATAACCAATGATTTTTTTTATTTAATTTTTTTTCTCCATTAAGCTATGAATTTCATTACTTAATATCCATTTAAGCTGCCATGTGATCATAGGTGGCAAAACTTGCTAAATATTGAAAGGGTAGGAATAATTCCCACCCATTGATTTCGCAAAGTGGTGAATTTTGCCACACGGCATGCTGCATAAGCAATATATAGCAAAACTTGCCACACATACTTGCTACATACCATCCTATATAAAAAGAAAACCCTATCCTTTCATTTCCTTGGCATGCCATGCTCATCAACAAGTTCATCTTCTCTTATAACTTTGTCTATTGTTCTACACTCGATCATTTTCCTCTCTTTTTTTTCCATTTATTTTGACTAGTTTATGTTTTTATTGTAAGAGACTTTACAAATGAAAGTGCTTTTTAGTTATTCTTTTTTATTGGTCAAAGGTTAGTTATATTATTATTTTTATTTTCTTTGATAAATGTTTGCACTTTTTTATGAGTTAAATTGTGTGAATGTGAAGTATGTTTTGAAACAATTTTTTTTTATATTACATTTTAGGTTAGAATGTGTATGTTTTGTGTGTTTTGAAATAGTTTTTTATTTTTATTTTTATTTTTTGAGTTTTTTGTTGCTCAAGGAGAAAGAAAGAGATGATGGATAGAGATAAGGATTGAGAAAGAGTTAAATATTAATAGTTCACTTTGTCTTTGCTTTACTAGAATCGTGTCTTGAAAACTTTTTCTTCAAAATTATTAAGATTAACAATTTTCTTATTTTATATTTTTAAATGAAAATTATGATTTAAATATTTCTCTAAAAGTAGTTATGTCCTAGTTGGCAACATTTAAATAAGATTTAGGGATTAACAATATCTTTGAAAATATTTAAAACTCAATTTATGAAGCTTAGAGAGATTTATAATTTCTGATGAACGTTTTCCTTGTTATGGATAGTGAATTGCTTGCTACTTTACATTGTAGAAATTTTCCCGACACAACTAGCATTTTTTTGTACTTTTAAGTACATCATTTTAGAATATGATGTCCCTCCAAGTGTATAATTCATGAAATAATTCCACATACATTCATAATTGCCACTAACATGCTAAACTTAACAAAAAATCATAATATATCTTTCTGTATAAATTTTTGATACTATATATTTCATTTATTGCTCATCGGTAAATAGAAGAGATGCACACATGTAATTGCAAAATCATCATCATGTTGATTTCGAACTATTTTTGTCATTTTTTTAATGGCTTTTTCCCCCATTTTTTTCCCCTAGTAATGGGGAAAAAAATACTTTTCATTTTCAAATTACTTGTAACATAGTAAAAGTCTATCTATAATTATGACAAATGCAATTTCCCAGCACAAGAACATGAACTTTATTGGCTTTTAGTGCTACTCTAAAATGCAAGATTTGTTGTTAAAGTAGATATATGCCAAAAACCATTCATTACTCACTGGGAGAGATGATTTTAGATATATTTTCCATGTTGTAGGACAAGTTTGATGCTAGAGAGTGGGAGAAACAAAATAAGTGGTGGATTATTCTCAACATTATGGCTAGCAAATCCTATAGCGATGTGCGTAAGGATTGTGAGCTTTATTATATTAGAAAGGGAAAGGGAGAGGTTGCTAGGAGCCAACCCCTACTAGGATTTGAGCATAGAGCATGCAATTGGAGTGCATCATGCAATTTTTTTTTACAAGGATCTAAAGTGCAATGTAAGTATTTTCTAAATCTTGTTCATACATTCTAGTTTACTTTAAATTTACTTAACACAACTTGATGATTCTAATCAAAATACCGTTTGAGTGTTAACAAAAAAAATCGAGGTAAGTAGAAGTCTACACAAATAGTGGGGATGCTTTCCTCTACCTCTATGTATCACAAGTTCACTAATGTAGGTTTTCCTTTCCACTTACTTTTACACATAATTATATTAATTGAATATCCTAATTATTTCTCAATTTTTCTAAAAAACGATGAATATTGACACCTACACATTTACTCATAAGAGGAGGAGGTAAGGAATGTGAAGTGATTAGTAGATATTTCAGAAGGTTGAGGACACATATGTAAGGATTTAAAACTATAAAATTCTTTAAGATTTGTGAAATTTCATTATTCAAATAAATTGACAAGTGTGTTGTGTTACATATAGAAAGAGATGGTAGAGAAGTGAGCCACAAACAATGCTCACATACAACAGAGTGGGGGAAAGCCCAAGAGGAATAGGGAGACCATGGATGAGGTATTAGGACACAAGTCAAACTAATCCCATGGGTTGGGGTTTAGAGGACCAATTCTACTGTAGGTGTAAGCATATTGTGAGAGTGAACCTATAAGGTCCAACATTAGTTATGTCAATCGGTATGAGCAAGAGATTGCTACCTTGAAATAGCAAATAAATGAGCTTATAAGCATGTTTAAGCTACCTTTCACACCATTTTGTCCATGGCTTGCATATCTAGATCCACCTACTAGCTCCTCTTCATAGTAGCATCCTCTTCCAAGAGCATATCCATATCCATGCTACCTATGGCCATAGCTATCTTTTATAGCTTCCCTAAGGTGGTCGAACCTAGCAACAATCTCCTACCAATTTCTTTTCTTAGCCTCCACCTCCCTTATCCATAACTTCACTAGGTGGTTAGTCTCAACAACAATTGCCTCCAATTTATTATCTATGGCTTCTTGTTCCACCACCAACGACTCCCTCAAGTGGCCAGTCATCCCAACAACATCCACCCTTTGCATCTTACCCATGAGCCCCCCTTCTACTGTCTACAGTAGTAACACCAGCACCAACATATGCCATTTTATTATTGTCTTATGTTAGTATTGTATGGTTATACTTAGCTATCAATTGTTAGTACCAACACTCAAAATAATAACAATAAGAGTAATAGACTAGCTACATAAAATTTCCCCATGTACATATTCTAATGGACTCGATTATATTAGTTAGTTTCTATGTTATTCTCTATTTTGATGGACTTATGGTTTATTTTGATGCTTGTTTTTCATAATCGATATTACATATTTGAGATGATTTTGTTTTTGATGTAATGATTGTTTAACTATTTTAATAATTAAAATTTTATTTATTCATTATTATAACTCATATTATAAATTTAATGGTTATTTAATTAATTACACAACAACAAAATAAATTGCTGTTAAATAAAAATAGAATTCATAAAAAAAAAATTGTCAAGTGACAACATTCACTACATGTTATGTAGGATGCAGCAAAATTCACCACATAGACACATCAACTTGCCATGTCACCATATGGTGAAATTCATTGCATGCCACATAGTATGTGGTGATTTTTTATTCACCACTAATTGCAAATTTAGGCAAGTTATAGCCAGCAATTTTTTGAATAGCAAAACTCACCGCTTAAGCCTTAACACAACAAAATTTATTGCTTCTTAAAGCAACTTTTTTTGTAGTGATTCTAGGGATCCCATACAAACCTAGTAGGTTATAATCACCTAAATAAATAAGAGGAATGATTATAGATTTAAGAATTATGATCTATGAGTATGTTTAAGTTTTAATTCATTGAATGTATTAGATTAGGTGTTGATAATATTTTTAATGGTATCAAGGTCGTGGACGGATTCTAAGTACATTGCTGCTGTTACATATTGTGTATTGGTGGTATAGGATCATAGTTGAACATTGTAAATGGATTGTCTTCTAAAGGCATGATATAGAAAGTGAACATAGAATGAGACTACTTTGGTGTTATTCTTGCTTGCGGTGTAGACTCAGATCATTCCCTATATGCATCGTGATAATGTACTATTGGTATGTTGCTTTAGGTTTTGTCTTATGTAATGGGGGTTCATGAGCTACTCCAAATCTTTCGACATTAAGACCCTGTTTTGGGTTTTATATTTGTTATTTTAGGAGATTTAGGTATGCATATGAATTATGTTGTATAACATACATATGTGTATGATGTAGTAGCTACATATTAGGTTTCATAACTCACACATTTTGGATTTTGTATTTTGAATAATGATGCTAGTTGACTAATCGGAGGGGAATGGGAATGATGTAAGCATAGACTATATTAATGGATTATAGGTAAACTTAGTTAAATTTGGGTCTATTAATATAGATTTAGATAAATTTTATTTATTAGTAGGAAGGCTTACTTATATAATCGACCCTTTAATAGGAGGTTCTAAGTTCTACATGCTCCTATTGAGCTAGGAATCTACATTGGGTTCAACACATCCTATAGTTTTGGGACATGACAATTTACTAGACCAAAATGTTATTAGTTAATTTTGGCTTGTTATAAATTTACTACTTTTGGACTTATAAATCTTCCTCAGTTTGCATTTTTAATCAATGCTTGGTTGCACTCTCCATTCTACTTTCTAATGATCTTATAATTTTACTGCCACGCCTTCCGCTAAGCACATGACATAGTTTTCATGTCAACTTATACTTAAGCCTTTTCTTTTTCTTTTTTTTTTATTCTTTTTTACTTTACTTTTTCAATATGCAATTCCATTCATTCTTGCCACTCTCCCCTGGAGATCTAGATCTTCTAGTATCCTTTCTAGAAGCTCCTCATTTCTAGGCTTCAATGCATCATGGCTCACGAAATATCTTCTTGTTTCATACTTAAAGTGCACATTTATTGGTATATAGTTAGTTTTGATATTATCTATGATGTCTTCATCCTTATACTAATAAATAATCAAGCCACTAAGTAACCCATTGGCGTTTATCCACTTGATTTTGGAGTTTCTAATTGATTGATATTGGCATTCACTATATTTGGCTTAAAAATCCTCGTTTTTCATTCCAAGTTAATGTAGAATTTGTACACCCTATTCTAATATTGAAGGGCTTATATATTGTCCTTATTTTGATTATTAGCATAGATGATTGAAACCACACTCAAATTTGTTGAATTGATATAAAACCATTGGATAATTGCACCACAAACTTATAGAACTATTTGATAAACGTAGGTAAATCTTCAAAACTTTTGGGTTTTGCCTCCCAAAAGCATATAAACAAAGAGTAATATTGCCATTAACTATTTTTAAAAAGGCTTTGAAAAATAATATGCTCGAGAAGCTATTTAACATTGATTTGAAGAAATAAAATGCACTTTTAAAAAACATAAAATTACATTTTCAAATTTTGGAAAGTGTATCCAAACATGAACAATTATTTTTCATGAAAAAATTGCAATTTCCCTAAGAATAATTATAAGAAAAGATTAATTACTTTGCCTCCACACTTGATGATAAATTTTCCTAAATCAATGCATTTTTATCATAAGTGCCCAATTTTAAAAGCTGAAAAATACTAACAATAATTTTAATTTATTTCAAGAATTATTAAAATACCCTTAATTTTAAACTTAATCAAGGGTACAATTTACCTTGAGCAAGTGAGCTTCAACTTCATTTTATGTTATTAATTGATCCTTTAAATCAAAGCAAAACTAGTTCACCACATATTTCTTATTTTCCAATAAGTTGAATGCCTTATGTCATAAAATGATAGGGAAATTCTAAGGTGCCTAACATGTTTTTATTAATCATAACCCTCTAATTCTAAAGCTTAAAAATATTAAACCATAATTCTAGTGTATTCAAAGGAGTACCAAAGTAACCTTAATTTCAAAATTAATTAGTGGCACGATTTACCTCAAGCAAGTGGGCTTCAACTTCATTATAAGGAAAATCATAAGCGAGAGGATCAATATTTGAGGTCTAGTTTAAATAGAGAGTCAAACTTTTAAGTGTTTAAAATAAAATATCAATGTTATACTGAGTAATTCAAATAGGGGATTCTATTATGGCATCGCTATGGATAATAAAAAAATATTTTATTTAAACCATTTAGCATGTTTATGGGAGAGTAATGGATCATCTATTTGAATAATTTAAAATTTTGATAACCTATTTTAACCACTTAAAATAATGTTGATTATTTACTTTAATTATTTAAAAGTTCAATAATCCATTTTAATTTGATCCCTAGCATTGATTCCCTCACTTGTAATTGTTTCTTTCATTATATATTATCGTCTAATCCTTTAAATCAAAGCAATACTATTTCACCACATATTTTTTATTTTCTAATAAGTTGAATGTCCTATATTATAAAATGAATGAATGAATACATACATACATACATACATACATATATATATATATATAGCAATTTTATAGTGCACTTATTTTTTTATATTCTCACTTCTTAATTATAATAAATTTCTTTGAATTATAGTTATAATAAAATCCGTTAATAGTAAATAAAATTGTCAATTTATCAACAGTTTATTTTTAGTAGTAAATTATTCTGATTAATAGTAAATAAAATTTATTAATATTAAAATAAATTATTGAAAGGTGATGGCATGTAGAATTCTTTATATAAAGAGAAATAGAAAGAAAGAAAGCAAAAATTGCGTAAATTTAGGGATTTTGAAGGAACCCGTAATGATTTGCCAATATAAGTTGCATATGTAAATGAATCGTTCATTTATTTACTTGTAGCAGGATATCTTTTAGTAAGCTTCGGAAGATAATGATGTTAATGTTAGATCCCTTGCCATTGCTATAGCTGACCCTTGGTAACATGTAACGTTATCCTTTGTTTCGCTTTATTCCTGTAGGCTGTTGTAGATGTAGACAGCATTTGATTTGATTTGCACGTAGAAGCAAGACAAGAAGGATCCAGCTCATCTGGACCAAATTTTAAGGCAAAAAGTTGTTTTTGCTCTTTATCTTGATTGGTGATTCTCGCAATAGTGGCGTGTAGATCGAAGAATTAAATGTTTTCGACTGTGTAGGAATAGTTTTGTATAGGATTATTTTTACTCGGTAGACCATATCTCTTTTTGATCCTTTAAATAAAGTTGTACTACGTTTAAATCAAAGTAGTTCTGGAGAAGATAATTATGCCAACTTTGCTTAGATGGTGAGGAAGGTCATAGATTTTAAAAACATAAAAGATTTTTATAGTTGGTTTAGTTCTAAATATTTGGAGTATCGGTTTTCTATGATACAAGAAAATGATTCCAACTTAATAAAGGCTCCACCCTCTTTCTCTCCTTTAGAGCTTTTTATTTAAATAAAATCTAGGTGGTGACTATTATATTTTGTCCATGTCCTCATGTAATCGATATTTTTGTTTGACTACTATATAAAAAAATTGTAGATGTTTCTTCATTAATAAATAAAAGATATATCAAAGTATTGGTTTCTAATACCACCTTTAACTGTTTATCATCTCTTTATGCAATATTTCTTAGTTAGACTCGTAGATTTTGTATGGAGAATATGTGAGAATTTTCTATTAGTTAATATCAATTATAATTAAGTATATAAAGTGTCCATTTTCGGATACCTATTTCCATTGGTTTATTTTATCAATATTATATATGATTGTAATTTAATGTGCTATTGATACTAGCATCAACCAATTATTCATTTAAATGTGATGACTAGGGAAGGGAACTCACGATTGGCATATTTTGGAGGGGAGAAGGCATTTAACCAATCCACCCTCGCCACAATTCAACATCATTTACGTGCATTGCCGCAATTTTACGTTTTCTTTGTCCATTTCCAAGTTTTAGGTCATTATCTGGGCGACATATATATAAATCTTTAATTCCAAATAATGACTGCAGAAATAAAATTTCAAAATAAAATTTTACAGGATACAAAGAGAGAAAATATATACCTATAGAAGGAAGGTTAAACAAATACCCAAAAAAAAAAAAAAAGAAGCAAAAAGGTTCAAGCTAATATTTACAAAACACCAACAGTACAGAGAAAACCCGGTAAATTTTTCTTTGATTGATATAGCAGGTCAAGCTACTAGCTAGGCAAAATGTTAAGCAAACTTAAACTCAAATTCAACTATCCAAACTGCCATAAAATTGAGCAATACCATATTAACGTCTACTTAAAGATATATAATAATAAAAAAAAAACCATACAAGAATCGAATAGGTTGGAGGAATGGATTATTATCATTTGCTATGGTTCCTTGCCATTCATCTCACTCCTTGTAGTCAATATCATTATTGATGTCATAACATTTATTAGGGTTTACATCTAGCTTTGTTGAAAATTCTCCATGAGGTCCATACATTGGCAATGGAAAACCTGATCTCTCACTGATGAAGATAGGTCAATTTTGTCTATACTGAACAAGAAAACCAAACATTAATTGGGCATGCCACGTAAATACAAAGTTCCAGTAGGGCCTCTAGAGGTCCCTACTACAAAATTCGTACACATCGTTTGAAATTTGAAGCAATCATCACAAAAGTCTAAGGTGTTTGAATAGTCTCAAATCCCCAGTCGAACAAGTAGTAGGTCAGGAAAGCTGTGCATCCTTGTCTTATATTCTACACCATTAATGCTTTTCTTATCGTTGCTTGCTTACAAATTTAACTGTATGTTGACACAAACGTATTGTCATAGTGTTCCATTCTCCGAATGCTGAATGGACAAACTTTCAATTACGGGGTACACATATGCTGTGTTCTATATTTGCCACTCTTTATGGTTACAATAACATATTATATCTAATAAATTTTTCTTGAAATAAAAAAGGTAGGACTGTCAAGTCCGAGATGTTACTAGTGCTTTTGATCGCTCCGTTGAATGCTACAAGGCGTGTGACTTTACTCAAAACGAGGAATAATGCATATATTTTTACATATTGAATTAAATTGTCAAATCCACCACCATTAAGTTACATACATTTTTATATGGTCCTTTGATTGAAGATTTTTACATGAAATAATCTCCTTTCTCGTTTCAGCCATCTTATTTTTCTTTATCATGTATGTAATAGACTTCATGAATCCATATATTGTTTGAAAGAAACTCCTTTAGCTTGCGTATTCTCTTTAACGATTTTCTTTTTTATAGAGGATTTTCAAAAGAGTTGGATTGAACCATCTATATTTACTTTAGAGTGGCTAATACCATCCCCTTTTATATGGATAATATTATATCCTAGGCAATGATTGTTTACTTCTTTTTCACTTTATTAATACTCCTTCCAATTAGTTTTATGTAAAAAATCTTTAGGTAGTGTTTGGTTTCTAATATTTCGTGATATTAAACTAAACAAAAACTTTTTTTCTTCGTTTGGTTTGAAAATATTGTTTTAAGTACTTGACAAAATGACTAAAATTTGTACAATATAAAATAAAGTGTAAAATTTTTTTTCACAAGACGAAAACAACTTTATTTTGAAATGCCTCAAATATCCTCATTATCTAGTCATCTTCAATGCTCCCTCTTCATCTGCATGCTCACGCTCCCTCTTCATCTGCACACTCAAGCTCCATGTTCATTTGCACGTAGGTGTTCTCTCTCTCTCTCTCACTTGCTCTTACATCCCATAGCAAATCTATTATGTACAACCCGATTGAATAATTTTAATTTTTGACCCAACTACTAGGGTTTGTTAACTATCAATTCATTTACAATTCTTGAAATATTGGAGATTTGAAAAAGCAGTGCTTTTTGTACACCATTCATTATTTTGTTATGAGTGTTAGGGTTTTTGTTTCTATACGCCATCTAATTGCAAATTTGTGTTCTTGTTTGGTTTTTGTACGCCATTCTATAGCAGTTATGAGTGCTAGGGTTTTTGTTTCTATACACCATTCATGCGTTCTTATTTTTGTACACCATTCCATAGCAAATAGGGTCAATCTAATTAGGCCGAAAAAACCTCCGATTGTTCCTCCATAGCTATTGTACACATCAAAACTGATTATATCATGACATGGAAGATTCAATATACATGAGGAAATTCAAGATGATGGAAAATTTTCTGTTGCTAATTAAACAATACATAAGACTCTACCTTAGGATTTAACGATATAGAGGCATTTCTATCAATATTAACCTACATGTATCATTGTACCTTGAATTATTCTTGAAGTTAACTTTGTTAAACCAAGTGAACACATAGAAAACTAAATCTGGATGTTGTAAATTGTTAGTTTCTCCAATAATTAAGACTATCATTTACCATCTTTCATCTAACAAAATCTTATTTTGTTTTTACTTTAGCTTTCTGTTAAAGATTGTTCCTAATTTCAAGTTTATTTTGTTTTTACTTGAAGGATGAGGATGAAATGCTTACAAGTAGTTGATGCGAACCTTAGGTTGAGTCATACCTAAAACCCGATTGGACGGGAAAGAAACCCTAGGATCGTCATGAAAACAAGCAACGAGACTTGACCCTAATTTTCAATCTTGAATTAGAACCAAAGCTATAATGGGCTTTTGATCGCCACAAGTTACCTTGATAAGATCAGATTCAATTCTTGATAAAGAATAAGGAAGAGTTTTATAATTTCATATCAATCGTGTCCCCAATTTCGAACCCTTAAAGACTATTTATAGTCCCTACAAATAAGGAGCAAATGACAAAAGAAATCACAAGATGGAAAAATAAAGGCTGGCTTTCAAAGCCGGTCCCAAAGCTGGCAGCCTAAATCCTAAGCCTGTCAAGTAGGTCATTGGCTTAAATCTTTAACGCTAGCAGCCTTCTTCAACTCCTAGGTGGCCTTCAACATCTTCTAAGCAATGACATCCTTCAAGCTCAAAATTTCCATTTGCTAGTGTTGCTCCAAGATTTGATCTTCATTATTATTATTAGAGATGCTTAATAAATGGAAAATGATCTCTTCATCTCTTGGATTACTCAACTGCAATGTTTGGTCTAGCTGATCTTGAACAAGTCCATTCAAAGCTTGCTCCATGTGGTTTACTCTTGCCTTTGTCATTGGTCTTCCAATTCCTTCCAATGGATCATTGGAAAGAGTTGGTGCAAGTTGATTCCCATCATTCCCTCCCTCTTTGAAAGGATTTGTCCTTGAATCACCTACATTATACAAAGATAAGTTAGCAACATTAAAAGTAGCACTTATGTTTCCATAGTTGCTAGGCAAGTCAATCTTATAGGCATTGTCTTTTATCCTTTCTAACACTTGGAATGACCCATCTCCTTTAGGCTGTAACTAGGATTTCCTTTGTTCGGGAAACCTTTCCTTGCGAAAACGTACCCAAACCCAATCTCCCGACTTAAAAACAACTTTAGTGCGCCCCTTATTTGCTTGCCTTGCATAATGCTCATTCTTCTTGTCTATATTAGCATGAACTTTAGCATGTAAATCTTTAACAAAATTAGCCTTTTGTTTTCCATCAAAATTAGCAAATTCATTAGTAGGCAAAGGTAATATATTTAAAGGAGTTAAAGGATTAAACCCATACATAATCTCAAAAGGTGAATATGATGTAGTAGAATGAACAATTCTATTGTATGAAAACTCAATATGAGGCAAACAACTTTCCTATTGTTTCAAGTTCTTTTGAATGATAGCACACAACAAAGTCATAAGTGTCCATTAACTACTTCAGTTTGCCCATTTGTTTGGGGATGTGCAATAGTTGAAAATAGGAGTTTAGTTCCTTATTTATTCCATAGAGTACGCAAAAAATGACATAGGAACTTAACATCTCAATCCGTTCTAGGCAATCTATGCAAGCATACTACCTTTTTTAAGAACAAATCAGCAATATGTGTTGCATCATTGGTTTTAGAACATATAATAAAATGTTCTATCTTACTAAACCTATCAACAATAACAAATATGCTGTCCTTACCACTTTGAGTCATAGGTAACCTAATAAAAAAATCCATAGAAATATTAGTCTAAGGTTGAGTAGGTACAAGCAATGGTATATAAAACCCATGTGGTTTTACTTTAGACTTTGCTTGTTTACAAGTTATACACTTATCACAAATAGATTGCACATCATGCTTCGTATTAGGCCAATAACAATGTTCATGCAATATGTTTAAAGTCTTTCGCACACCAAAATGTCCCATTAAACCTCCTCCATGGGACTCCTTAGCTAGTAATTCACACAAAGAACACATAGCCACACACAATCTATCCCTTTTGAATAAAAATCCTTCATTCCTATAATATTCTCCATATGCACATTTAGAGCATGCATTCCATACTGGCAAAAATCAGCATCATTGATGTACAAATCTTTAATGAACTCAAAACCAAGTAATTTAGATTGCAAGGAAGTGAGCAATACATACCTTTTGAACATAACATCAACAACAACATTTTCTTTCCCATTCTTGTATTTAATCACATAAGGAAATGTTTCTATGAACTCCAACCACTTAGCATGTCTTTTATTAAGCTTATCTTGGGATTTCAAGAACCTTAAGCTCCCATGATCAGAATGAATGACAAATTCCCTTGGCCACAAGTAGTGCTGCTACGTTTGAAGAATTTTTACTAATGCGTATAACTCCTTATCATAGGTAGAATAATTCAATGTTGCCTCACTAAGCTTTTCACTGAAAAAGGCAATCGACTTAGAATCCTGCATCAAAACAGCCCCTATTCCAACCCTTGAGGCATCACATTTAACCTCAAAAGCTTTGTCAAAGTTAGGTAAACACAACAAAGGTGCATTGGTCTATTTTTCTTTCAAAGTATTGAAAGCTTTCTCATGCACTTTCCTCTACCTAAACACAACATTCTTTTTAACAAGTTCATTTAAAGGTGCTTCAACAGAACTAAAGTCCTTTACAAACCTCTTATAGAAACTTGCTAAACCATGAAAACTTCTTACCTCACTTGCATTCCTTGGTGTAGGTCAATCCCTAATTGCCTTCACCTTATCTTCATCCACCTTTATTCCTTGTGAACTTATAACAAATCCAAGAAAAATAATGGATTCCATACAAAAATTGCACTTTTGCAAATTAACATATAGTTTATTTTCCCTAAAAATACTTAAAACAGCTTGCAAGTATTTAACATGATCATCTAGATTTTTACTGTATACTAAGATATCATCAAAGTAGACTACAACAAATTTTCTAATGAAAGAACACAAAGCATGATTCATTAAACTCATAAAGGTACTAGGTGCCTTAGTTAAGCTAAATGGCATCACTAACCACTCATATAACTCATATTTTGTCTTAAAAGCAGTTTTCTATTTATCACCTTCCTTTATGCGGATTTGATGATAACCACTTTTTAAATCAATTTTAGAAAACAAATTGAACCATATAACTCATCAAGCATATCATCTAACCTTGGGATAGGATATCTGTACTTGATGGTGATCTTGTTGATCGCTTGACAATTAATACACATGTGCCATGCTCGATCTTTCTTGGGAACTAAAAGCATAGGAACTAAACATGGGCTGAGACTTTCTCTCACGAATCCCTTTTGCGCTAGCTCCTTTACCTACCTTTGAATCTCTTGTCTCTTCCAGATTGGCTCTATAAATGGGTCTATTAGGGATTGATGATCCTAGAATGAAGTCGATTCGATGTTCAATACCTCTTAGGGGAGGTAGTCTATCTAGAATGTCCTTGGGAAAAAAATCTTCAAATTCCTAAAATAAAGACACAACCACACTAGGCAAAGAGGAGTTAAGATCGTTAGTTGAAAAATAAACATCATTGTATAAAAGTACAAGTAATTGTTGCCTCACCAACATAGCTCTCTTAATCTCTCCTTTTGTAGCAAAAGTACTCATTTTCTTACTGCTCTCTTCACTACGTTTCCCACTCTTTTGTACACACTCACTCTTTTTATCACCCTTTTCTTTTTCTTGTGTACTCACTTTATTTTCTCTTAATTTGCACTCTTTAACTATCCTAACTTGATCCTCATATGCCTCTAAAGGTTTGAGAGGTGTTAGCATAAAGAGTTGGTTATTCATTACAAGTTTGTACACATTCTTGTACATATCATCAGTGACTTTCCTATCAAACTGCCATGGATGCCCCAAAAGAAGATGTCTCGCATGCATTAGTGTCACATCATAAAGGACCTCATCCTTGTAGTTGCCAATGGAAAATGCAACTACAACCTGCTTTGTCACTTTAACTTCACCACATTCATTCAACCATTGTAGCTTATATAGTTTAGGATACTTCAATGTAGGTAGATGCAATTTCTCAACCATTAAAGAACTTGCAACATTAGTGTAACTACCACTATTAATAATCATGCTACATACCTTACCACCCACATGGCACCTAGTATGGAAGATGTGCTCATGTTGTTCCTCATCAACATCTTCCTTAGGTTGTATGTTTAAAGCATGCCTAGTGACCAACATTTCTCCTTTCACAAGACCCTCTATATCAACATCACTACATTCCTCCAATGGTGGCATCTCTTCCTTCATTGAACTGACACTTTCTACATCACCATTATTCAAAACAATCATAACCCTCTTGTTTAGACATTGCGATGCAATGTGCCCAATCCTTGACACCTGAAACACTTAATGTCACATGATCTAAAAGAGGATTTAAGTTCGATTTTACCTTTAGGATAGACAGTTGGTTCCTTAGCCTTTGCATCTTCCTTTTGCTTATAGGCATCCTTGCTATTCTTCTAATCTAACTTCCTTGAAGAGCCAGAAGCGGAGCCATACCTAAAGGTACCCTTAGACTTTAATTGCCTCTCTACCTTGATAGCCTTATGTAGTAATTCCTCCATCTCCACACAATGATGTAACTCCACACATCAGCTATCTCTCTATTCAAGCTATTAATAAATCTAGACATTGTTGCCTCATGATCTTCTTCTATATTAGCCTAAATCATAGCTACCTCCATTTCCTTATAATAATCCTCAACATTCATGGAACCTTCAGTCAACCCCTGCAACTTTCTATACAAGTCCCTATAGTAATGATTAGGTATAACCCTTTTTCTCATTACTACCTTCATCTCTTCCCATGGCCTAATTGGTCTCTCACCAATTCTTCACCTATAAACCACAAGTTGATCCCACCAAATGCTAGCATAATCAGTGAACTCAACTGCTACTAGTTTAACCTTCTTCCCCTTAGAATGAGTATGGCAATCAAATACATGTTCTACCTTTCTTTCCCACTTCACATACAACTCAGGGTCATTCTTCCCTTAAAAAGTAAGGATTGTCATCTTAATGCTTCCTAAATTACTATCTTGCCTTTGAACAACCCTTTTACCTCTCCTAGAACTAAGCACATCAACATCAAACTCCTCATCTTCCCCTTCCTCATCCATACTCCTTCGAAAGGACTTATGCTTAGAAGGAGATTCATGATCATTTAACTTTCTATTCAGAAGTTTAAATTGATCTTAGACAGCTTTCATAAACAACTTCATGTCATAATCCACATTATCTCCTCCACTACTCATGTTTTCACAACCCGCAATGAGTTTTTTAGTAACAATAGACCTTTCCTCTCAAACTCTTCCTCACGTGTTTACACTAAAAAATATAGATTCAAATCACTCATGTTTCACTCAATTAATTTTTTTTTATCCAATAAACTTCTCCCTACAAGCTCTTTAATAAGAACCTTATCGATGACCCTACTAAACGCAAGTAACAACAAAGTAATACTAAGAACAAGGGAATAACTTTGTCTAATCAATCCAAAGAGGAAGTTTAGTAACAAGCCCCCTTTTTTATACGAATTTCCTTTCTTCTTCTTCTTCTCCTTTTTTTTTTTTTAAATCTTTAAATGCAATTAAAATCGTAGACTAATAGCAATATATCAAATCAATAAAGAACACAGCAAGATGAAGTTTTTGAAAAACAAGAACAATAATGATAATAAAAACTTAAAGTACTAAAATAATGAAAGAAAATAATGCAATAATCAAAGGATAGATAAACACTTGATTTTTAAGAGCCAAAGCTTTGATACCAAATGATGCAAACCCTAGTTTGAGTCATACTTAGAACTGATTGGATGGAAAAGAAACCCTAAGATCGTCTTGAAAACAAGTAGTGAAACTTGACCCTAATTCATAATCTCGAATTAGAACCAAAGTTATAACGGGATTTTGATTGTCATAAGTTACCTTGATAAGATTAGATTTAGTTCTTGATAAAGAATAAGGAAGAGTTTTATAATTTCATATCAACCGTGTCCCCAATTTTGAAATCTCAAAGACTATTTATAGTCTCTGCAAATAAAGAGCAAATGACAAAAGAAATCATAAGATGAAAAAATAAAGGTTGGCTTTCAAAGCCAGCCCCAAAGCCAGTAGCCTAAATCCTAAGTCGGCCAAGTAGGTCGGTGGCTTAAATCTTCAATGTAGGTGGGCTTTATAGGTAAAGTCAGCGGCCTTCAACATCTTCTAAGCAATGACATCCTTCAAGCTTAAAGTTTCAATTTGCTAGTGTTGCTCCAAGATTTGATCTTCATTATTATTATTGGAGATGCTTAATAAATGGAAAATGATCTCTTCATCTCTTGGATTACTCAACTGCAATGCTTGGTTTAGATGATCTTAAACAAGTCCATTTACAGCCTGCTCCATGTAGTTTGCTCTTACCCTTGCCATTGGTCTTCCAATTCCTTTCAATGGATCATTGGAAAGAGTTAGTGTAAGTTGATTCCCAGCAGTAGTGATATTATGTTGATCGCAAGTAGTGATTTACATTTATTATTGCTTAGTTTTTTAGTTGCTTTGCCTTCAAATAAAAGGTTTGTTGCCATAGTTTATGCATATAATCATTTTTTTGTCTTTCAATGTGTATTATAGATCATAGATCACCATGGAATTTTAATTTACCTTCTTGGTTAGAGAGTTTATATCAACATACTTGTAATGACTGTTGCTGGTTTTTATTTTATAAACTTTGTTTTGACTGGACAAGCAGAGAGGGTAGTATTAAATGAGCGAGCATTGGCCAAGTATAAAACACGTCAAGAGGTGATTGATTCACTTATTAATAGAAGTGATACGAATTGTTTATGGGAATTAAGGATGTGTAGGAATAGTTTTGCACATCTTTGTAAACTCCTTAAGGTACGAAGGGGATTGCATTATAATGGAAGAGCAACAATTGAAGAATAAGTTGTTATTTTTTTTAACATCCTTACACATCTTACAAAGAATAGGAGTATTTAAGTGACATTTCGTAAATTAGGTGAGGCTGTTAGTAGAAATTGCCATTAAGCGTTAGCTGCTATCTTAAGGTTAGAAGATTTGTTACTTGCAAAACCTAATCCAATACCACAAGATTGCAATGATGAAAGTGGAAATGGTTTAAAGTATTTGTTTAATTGTTTTTCTTAAGTTTGTCCACAATGGTCATGATGACTTATAATATTATCAATTTTTGTTTGTTTGTTTAGGAACAAATTAGGGTTTTCTAGGAGCATTAGATGGTACTTACATTGCAATGACAACACTAGTTGCATATAGACCTAGGTATCAAACAAGGAAAGGGCATCTTGCAACAAATGTTACAGGAGTATATGATCATGAATTGAAATTTATCTATGTATTAGCAAGATGGGAAGGGTCTGCATTAGATTCTAGAGTGTTATATGATACAGTTATTCAATCTAATGGTTTGAGAGTTCTACTCGATATGCACTACAAAAAAAAAAATTATATTGCATTTTATTTTTGCAATAACAAACTTTCCTATAAATTTATGGAGTTGCATTTATTTATAGGTTCATATTATCTAGTGAATGGTGGATATTCCAATTGACCAGGCTTTCTTGCTCCTTTTAGAGGTAGGTGTTATCACATTTAAGAGTGGGCCATAAGTCAACATAGGCCTCAAAATCGTGAGGAATTATTTAACTATAAACATACAAGGGTAAGAAATGTCATAGAGATGTTTTGGAATTTTAAAGAAACAATGAGATATTCTAAGGAGTCCATCATTTTATCCCATCAAAATACAATGTCGAATGATACTAGCTTGTTGTTTACTACACAATTTCATTCAAATGTACATGCCATTAGACCCATTGGAGCATACTATAATAGAAGGTGATGAAGTTCCTATTGGAGAAAATGGAATTGATGCAATTGGAACGATAGAAGCTACTAGGGAATTGACTCAAATGAGAAATAATTTAGCATAAGAGATGCACGATGAATGGAGGGTACGTCATAGAAACTTGAATGTCCCTTAATTAGTGTACTTTCTTTGGTTATGTTTGTTGGAACATTGTCACTATTGAATTTCAATTAGTTATTTATTATTGAAATCCTTTGGTTATTAAATTTTATTTTGTAATGTATACTGAAATATTTTATCTATTGTTTATATACATGACTTACATTTTAATTATTTTCTTTTTACTTGCAATATGGATGGGTTTACAGTCATGGACATTAAGGATAAAAAATGTAGGTGTGCTTGGAGTGAGGTTGAAGAAGAAACATTATTGGTAGTGCTAGAAGAGTTAGTTGTTGAAGGATATAAAGGAGAAAATGGCACTTTTAAGAACGAGATTCATGAAGGGGCTTTAAAGAGGATAAAAAAATGCATTCTAGGAATAAATCTTAATGTCAAACAAATTATTTACAAAATGAAGAGGTGTTCAATTAACTGTCAAAAGTTGTTGATATGATGAATACTAGTGGATTTAGTTTGGACGATGCTAAGAAATATGTTATAGTTGACAGCAATTAAGTTATTGCCGAATATATGGAGGTATAGTCAACATATTCTTTATTTTGAAGTATACACATTTTTTTTTAATTAATTCTCCATTATTATAATAATAATTTCAATTGATATGTAGAAATATCAAAAGGTTGGTAATCATGCCAACAAGAAGTTTAAAGAGTTTGAAAGTCTACAAGTGCCACAATCTATTGAAGTCTCTAGCTATGCCTCACGTGGTCTATCTATGAGACCCACTCACAAGCACCTGATGGTAGAATATGATGTTGAATTCATATCAACATTTCAAAAGGGCACAAGTGATGTTAGGTACGATTTTGCTTTACTTACAAGGAAAATTGAAAATCCTCCAAGAGATGATATAGTTGAAGAGTTAAAAACTTTAGAATTATCAAAAAATAAAGAGTTAGATATTTTTATGGAAATGGCTGCAAATCTACAGTGTGAAAAGTTCTTTTGGAGGCTCTAAGAGAAACAGAGGCTAGCATTTGTTAGGCATCTTATTGGTTGATTTTAAAAATATTTAGAGTATTTGGTTAACTGAGACTTTTTTGATTGGCATGTTCTTAGTTTACATTAAACCTTTTTTATTTTATGATGCTTATGATTGGCTCTATTAAGAGCACCTTTGATATACATATTTTATTTAAATTCCAATGTTGTTTCCAATTTATAAGTTATTCTTGAATGCATCCTATGATGATTTTTGGTACGTGTCAATCATATTGATAGTCTATTAAGAGTATTGAACTTCCTTTTGATGATGATGCTAGTTTGTTGATACTAGTTCTTATATTATCGCCTATTATATTGAGGATATTGATTTAATTTATTTACTATTGGAATTTGCAATATTTATTAAAATATTGTAATTTAATAATTAAATATTAAGGCAAATTATTGTAATTTAATATATATTAATTTGTTATAATATTAATATAATAAAATTACAATTATTAAATATAATTTATAATTTTTGTGATAATTATTAAATATTATTAATATAATATTTATAATGTGTTATATTATTAAATATATACAAATTGTTGTAATTTATAATATAAATTATTAATTTTTTCTGTCAATAGATTTACATTTATTATTTTATATAATTCATTTAATTATTTGAATTAAATAATCTCTTCAAATTGTATTTTTTTATAATATTAAAAATATAATTAAATAACCATGATATCATACAAAGGATATAATTTTCAAAAATACCATGTTCAATACAATACTTTATAATTCCAAATAATAGATAGGACAAAAATCGTTATCCAATACTAAACATACCAAATATGGTACAAAAATATTTTTTTATTATGTTTTCCTTGTTTTGTACTATCTAATTTCTTTATACTTGTACTTATACTGTCTACTACTACAAACCAAATACTACCTTAGTGATCTTCAAATATTTCTTATCATTCATACCATTTCCTTATCTATCGGACTTTTCCTCTCTAAGAAAAACACTAACTTAGTATTGGCAATTTAACATCTCATTTGCCAATTGAAAACAATATGACATGATTATAAATAGATTTATATAAATAAAACTCATTACAATTAATGAGGAGCTCATATCCATTTAAACCTATTAAAAAATATGTCCAAGTTTAGATCTAGAACTTAAATTCTTTTATAAACCTATTCAATAAATAAATTTGCTAAGTATACCCATGTCAAAACCATGAACTCATCTAAAATTAGGATTTTTAATATTTATAAATTAATTTTATACTTTACTATCACTTCAATCTTTTCTCAATCCATCTTCACACCTTTCTCTTTCTCTCCCTTTACCATCGTTCATGTTAGTTGCAGTTGTTCTCTCTCTAATTCTTATTTCTATAAATTTTAGCTCTAATTTTTGCTAAAGTAGCACTCTTAACGTTGGATTTCCTTTTACACATTAGTTTCTAGCATTATGAAACAAAAGCGCACACAAACACATATGTATATATGTATGTACCTATGTACATACATATATAGAAGCAAAATCCTTGATTTAGTGTACAGATAGAGGTATACCATATTTAAACCTCAACTTTGTTTTGGAAACCATTTCATATTTTTAAATAAAAGCCAAATCGGATGTATGAACAAATTTTTGTTTAATTTCATCAAATGTTGTGCATTAACCTTGCAAAAGTATCATGCCATAGAGTTTTGCATAAATTAGCTACATAGTACTCAAAGTCTAAATCAATGTTAAATCTTGAGTGGGGCTTGTGATTTGTACTTGATGTATCAACCTAGACACGATTGCAAAAGGGTGTATGTATGCAAAACAAAACATAATTAATAATGGTTAGGTCTTAAACCAATTTATAAATGTGTTTAAGTTTGAATTCAACATTTAAGCCCATTAAGGAACCAATTTAATAAATAAGTCTTGTATACATGTCTAAGTATGGACTCATGAACCCATTTAGAATTAAGATTTCTAATATTTCTTTCTCTCTCTACCTCCTATCCATTGCTATGCTCTGCCATTTGTCTTATTAATTTTTATTATTCTCACTTTGATTATCATCCTTATCCACTTAAATTTAGCTTTGCAAGTGTAACACTCTCAATTTCTCATTTCCTTCTATTTTAAATTTTCCAACTTAAAAAAAAAAAAAAAAAAAGCACAATGTGATGCACTTCAAGCTTCATTTTGTGTATGCAAATCCATTTAAGCATACTTTATCAAATCCTAACCCCATCAATGGAATTACATGGTATTTTTAGTAAAGACAAAATTGAATGTATTTGTCATGCCTTGACACTATGGCATTGATAGTTCACCATATACATTATTTGTAAAATATGAAAGACTATGATTATTGATTGGGTTTCTAAACCAATCTTAGGACCCTAAAATCATTGATTAGATTTTGAAAACGTTTTGGTGAAATATTAAATTTTCAAAAACATTTAATAATTGTTGGTCATTAAAATGCATGGTAAGATAGAAAAAAGATAAACTAGGTCTTATGAACTATAAGGCCCACAAAAGATACAATTCATAAGTAACAGGTCATGGAGCCACAAGTGCCCCCCAATAAGTTTTCGTATAACTGAAAATACAAAAACGTAGTCTACAACAGTGCAAATCTTAGTCATAAAAACATTTGACATAACTTATCTCCATAATCTCATCCTATATCTCCTCCTTGAAACCATAATCCATTGAGTTGTATACTGGATTAATAAAATCCTCACCTAGCAGAAAAAAAAAAAAAAAAGAGTAAAGGAGGAATGAGCTACAAAGGCCCAACACACAAAAACATAAACGCATACATGCATATCAAGTAAGCTTACAACTAATGCAACAAAAAATCACTTAATTTAGTTAATTATCTTAATTAAACACTCAGTATGGGAGTATGCATGACTCCAAACATTATGACAAGTGACATAGGGTTTGATTCCACCGCAGCGAACATCAAAAGTTAACGAGAGTAACTAAACTCCATGTTGTCAAAAACTATATATCTAAGTAACCTCATCTAAGTGAACCTACCATTATGTAGCCCCACAATCACAATCCAGCTATATCAGATAACCTATCGGGACCTATATTTTAGAATTATGCCTAATATGCCTTCTTTTCACTTACAATGCCCATTATTTAACACATTTTCACTTATTAGCTACTTGCGAAGCTACTCTTGGTGGCTTAAGTGCCTAACCACCATGTAATCTCGAGGGATATGACCACAACCCTAATCTCGATTTAAGGCTTGTCACTTGTTAACAGAAGTAACCATGCACGAGCAACAAGTAGTTACTTAGTTGGATTGATTATTAGTTAGGTTTAATTTTTCAATCCTAGTATGCAACATGCAAGTTATTGTGTACTTAAAACATCGATGATTCCCAAATCGCAATCCGAGTTCTAAATTAAGGTGATTGAGTTGGTTTTATGCATTAAAGAGAAGATTATAAATTAGTTGACAATATTCTAAGTGATTAAATCCTATTTCAAGGTTGGTTTAAGCTACTTAAGACTCATGCTAGTTACGAACTCAATTAGGATTACTTATGCTCAATTAACTTTTAGCTAATTGTGACTAGAATTATTTAGGGTTTGGTAAATTAAACCTAATAAGTTATTTGAATTTTTATGTCTAGTTTTGTTTTAAGCAAAATTAGGGTATTTGGGCTTTTTAAGTATAGTAGACCCAATTATGTTTGGAATTTAACCCACTGATCTTAATTACTTTAATTAAGTCTATTTTAATTCTTATTATGTCACTTTAATTTATTTTAATTACTCTAGGACTATTATGTTTATTTATTCCCATTTGTTATGTTTTAAGTCCAATTGATTATTACATCTAATTTCAATTCCATTGTAAGTCCTTATTTGATTTAAGGCCTTATAGGGTTGAAGACCCATTTAAATCTAATTTATTCATTAAGAGCCATTTTAGAAATAGCCCCTGAAGATTAATGGATTCAAGTTAGTTTTGGGTCTTGAGCTCATTTGGGTTTTTATTTTAATCATGTAAGCTTATTTTATTTTATTGGGTCTATGTCTAGTTTATTTTAATAAGTTAATTCAGTTTAGGCTTGAATTAATTTGAAACCCAATTAAATTATTTATCATGTTAAGGCTCATTTAAGGTATGAGTCTTAAGAAGAAATGGACTCAATTACATTTTGACTTTTAGATCTTGGGCCCATGGGCCATTGGGTTCACATTAACATGCTAAATTTTATTTCAATCCAATTAAGATAGTATAATTAATTAAGCGCATTTAAGTAAATTATGTTTAATTATATGGGCCACCTAAAGAGAAGGTAAGAGGGTAGTCTGTGAGCCTATTTTAATTGGGCTAACTTAGGGTTGGGTCGACCTTAATCTAATTTAATTAAACAATTATCCAATTTAATTTTAATTAGTTACAAATTAAGGTAATAAGTTTAAAGGGTCACAACTTACTCAATTTAAGTTCAAATTAGGTAAAACCAAATCAATTTGTCTTCTTGTTACTTTCACTACCCTTTTTTATCATAAAAAACCTGATTTTATTCAATTTAGAGCTCTTAAACTATCGGACCAATCTTAATTACAAAGTTTCAACTTTAAGAGTCCATAACTTACTCAATTTAGGTCTTAATCACCTCAAACCAAAGTCTTTTTATTTCTACTCCTTCCTAGTGTCTAATACATCATTTATTTTTCATTTTCAAATCCAAAATACAATCAAAATAGGGCACATAATCCAAGACATGCCCTAACTTGTAATTTCATCCCTTCTTTAGTCTAATTTCAATACATTATCACTTTTAGACCTCATTTCATATCTAATCTAACTCCTATTCATGATTAAACCATGATTCTACCAAATTCACCCAAAATAAACATAATTGATCATATTTTTTCTAGAATCAAACATCATACCAAAATTATGCAAGAAAAATCAAAATTCTAAATTCACACCATTCTACAATTTAACCCAATTCATCCTCAATTCTTATTAAACTCAATACTTATCTTATAACTTCAATTTCCATCAAATTTACCACATCAAAAACATATTAATATGCTGGGAATTAATAAATTGATTCTATTCAACCACCTAGTTCAACTATATCACCAATTTCCACACTTAACCTTGTATATATACCATTTAATTACCAAAATCAATCTAGATATCATAAGGTCTTGCTTCAATCCTCAAATTATCATCAATTAACACTTAAATCAAATTTAACAAAAACAATTTAAGCCTCAACTTCATCATCATAGTGTTGGTCATAACAATACTCAACATAATCTCCATTTAAGTGTATCAAACTTGATTTCTAACCACATTTCTAATACCTAATAGCACATTTAGCACATTAAATCATAAATCAGCACTTAAATCATTAAATGATGCTCAAGGAAGTAACATAAGTGGCAGTCACAATGGGTTCTTACAATGCATCATCAATATTCATGAAAATCATCAAACCACCATGTTCCATTATTTATAAATATTATAAATCATCAACTTAAATAAGATTTTGAACTGATTTTGTTGTATACCCAAGAAATACTAAAATCTTCTTCCAAATGTGCCTACCCATCTTCAAGATGATTTTTTTTTTTCCAAGCTCCCAATTGACTTTGCTTACAATAAACATTATACATTATTTAGACCTACAATCTAAAAACTAAAATCCACTTGAATCAAGTCATTTTTTTACTTACTTTCACATCCAAATCATGTGGAATGTAGCCCCCTCTAAGCTTAGAATTTCGCTTGATCATTGATATAAAACTCACAAGAAAACAAGTATTAAGAGGTTTAAGGAGTAGAATTGGCTTAATGGGTTTTTTTTTAAAGCATTTATCTTAGAGTGTTTCTAGAAAAAGTGAAATGGTGGGCTGCTATTTTCTTTCCAAAATTGGATTTAAATAGTAGGAATTAGCAAGGGATTAAGGGTAATGGTAAATGAGTCTACAAGAATTAGTGAGTTGTAGTTTATGGTGATATGTATCCTCTTAATTTAGCTTATTTTGTATTGTTTTTTCTTATTTTTTTTTCCACTTAATCTATTATAAAATGATGCTTCCTTTTTGCTAAGATGCCCTTGGAATTTAATTAATTAGCTACTCTTCTATAAAATAAGTTTAGAGGCATTTTGGTCATTTTACCCAATTGATTTCCAAATTAAAATTTTTATTTTCCAATGGTCTTTAAATAATTTTTCATCGATTTTATTTAAATTAAGGTCTTGGAGCTATATTTAAAACCTCTAAGAAATTTCAAGTTCAAATTCGTTAAAATCGTCTTTAAGGGCAAAAATTATTATTTTGCAAAATTAATCTCTAAACTTAAAATAATTTTTTATGATTTTATTTAGTTAATTAGGGTCTTGGGATTTTATTTAGGGTTATTAAGCTATTTTGGAGTTATTTTTTATCAAACCAATTTTAAGGGTAAAAGGTTATTTTGGAAAAATTTGGTCCTAAATTTTGTAAATCCTCTCTTAATTGACTCCAAATTTTTCTTCTTTATTACATTGATCTTATTAAAAATTGGGGTTTTTCAATATTCATTGTATTTTCTTTAAGTTAGTTATGTAATGTTCTAAATTAACCTAAAAAATAATTATGTCATAAATTTTTATGTAAGTTAGACAAATAGTACTTTTAAAGTCTAAGTCAATGTTTCGATTCTTGAGATATTGTATTTTCATCAAACTTACCATATATTTAGCCTATAAATAGAAAGATCTAAAAGGTATCTTTGCAAGCATTATCATAGTTTTTGATGTAATTTCAATTATAAACATTAAGCAAATTACAAAATATACTAAAAGTATGTTTTTTAAATAGAGACAAGTGGCAATGACATATTTGTTTTAATATTTTCTTAATCAATAAAGAAAATTCAACCTAAATATGAAATACACTTATTGAACAAAGTCAACTTACTGGTTTAGATTTTCAAATTCAATTAATAAATGAATCATATTATGTGTTGAGATTCTTAGACATGATCTCATTTAGACTTGAAAATAAAACACTATTCGTTAACACGAATTGTCAACCTTAAATTTAAACTATTATGTTTTTATCAAGCTTATCCACAAATTTGGCTTAGAAATAGAAAGCTGGCTTTGCCAACATTTTTATAGCTTTTAATGTAATTACTATCATAAGAATTTAGCAAATTGAAGGCAATCTTGTAAACTTGTTTTATAGATAGAAATATGATAGTTATGATACATTTATTTTGGAAAACTTTTTTATTAAGAAGTGGGTGTCACCCTAACATCAAATATGTTTATTATACCTAACAAATGGGCTGTGTTATCTGAAAGAATTTTCAAATACAAACATGTATAGACCTAAATATGATTTACGGCCCCCTAATACAAACGGATAGCCCTAGCTATGCATCATAAGATGCTCTAGCATAAATCTCCCTTCCTTCTCATTTACAACTTCGAGGTCTAAACGATCCGCTTCTTCCTGAGACTCCTTTATTCTTTTTCCCCCGAAGTTAAAGGTAAACTTCAACATTTAAATGCAACTATATATGACATTTATAGTAAATTTGTTAAGTTACTATTACTACATGCCTAATCGATCTCCCCTTCTTTTGTGGGCCGTGAAATGGGTACTTCCGTAATTTAGTGGTATCCTTTATCTACAGGATTTGCACTATCTTGATGATCTATATCTTGATCAATGACTGTTGTCGATACAAATTGGGCTGACTGTGTAGATAAAACTCGTTGTTCTTGCACACAGTATGTAATTTTTCCTGGTTCTGAGACGTATTTCCTGGAGACCCAAGAAATAGTTTATAGTTCCTCACACCTTTATCGGACAAAGTGTGGTGCTCTTGCTTATGTGGTTGTCAAATCTTCATGGATTGTCATTCTGTGCATCAACTTGCAATTGCTATTTCTTCCATCATTTCATTCGAATGGTTGTGGTGTTACATATCTTGAAGAATATCCTACAAATTATAACATGCGTTTATAATAAATTAAACCTGAAACCAAAAAAATAAAAATAAAAGAATACTAAATCTTCCTGGCTTGTCATCTTGTCCATCAGCTTGCAATTGCTGTTTCTTCCATGATTTTATTCTAATGATTTTGGCGTTACATATCTTGCAGAATATCCTACACATTATAACATGCATTTATAATAAAATTAAGCCTTTAGAAAAGAAAAAAAAAAACTCCACTCGTTCCATATTTACTGCTTTTCTGAAGGGAATTTGCTTAACATTTTTATGGAATGAAGAATACTCTTGGATTGGGTCAATTTGTCTAAAATTTCGGCCTTAAAAGCACACTGCCAGAACATTTTCCTCCACCCAAGATTTCTGCAAAAGAAGATTGTGGATGAACCCAGCATTTCAGTACATGGCTCGCTGCAAAAACCAATTTGAAGGCATGAAAATTTCACTATTTAAAGTTTATAGGTCTTCCGACAGAGTAGCAAGATGAAAAGGTTATTTGGAACGAAGTTGCAGCATGATAATAACCAACATAAGCGGCATGATCATTATCTTTACTCACTTTTTTTTATAACTTTAAGGCTTGTAAGAGAGAGGAGGCACATGCTTTTTGGCTTGTAACTACTTAGGAACACTTTATCTTGGATATTGAAAGATTTTGTCTGATTTAATAAGATTTCTTTCATCATGAACTAACCTCTGTATCAGGCATTTGATGTAGCATATGTAGTGCATTATTAGCTTATATTGATGTTGTTTTATGGCTTAACTTGTTATATTTGTAATAGTTAAGTTTCATTCTTTACAAAAAGGCATGGTGTTATATTGAGATTTTTCAATCATAATAACTTAGAAAAGGAAATGGGTTCTTGATATTGTTAAGTTCAATCTGAACTTGGTGAAATAGGGATATGGATCCTCGCTTTGATGTTACTAAATTCGTATTTTTATAAATGGATGTGACAAGTTAGCTCAAAACAAATTGTTAAATTCATAACTCGAAGAGAAAGTGAGTTTAATGTTAAGATAACTACAACTCTAGAGAGACCTGGAAATCCTAATGATGAATTTCATTTGAATTCCTAGTAATAACCCATCTTCATAGCTCAATACATAGATTATCATTTGTACTATAATTAAGTCAATTTTTTTTTTTTTTGGATCCATTTATAGAGCATCGAGTCTATCTCACAATGATCAATTAATATGACATTGAGGGGAGAAATTGATGGGAAGGAAATGAAAATAAAGAGAATCCAAATTGGATATTTCATTAGCAACCATTCTTAACTTCCTGTTCATGATTGTCTTACGAGCTTACGTCTCTCTCGCGTATTTTGGCTTTTTGTCCTTCCATGACCTTTATTCTTCAAGGGCAGCTTAGCTTAAATCTTAATATGCAGTTAATATTCCCAGCTATTAAAGAAAAGTAAAAAAAGAGCGTTTATATCTTCTTAGATTAACGTGAAAGCATAGTCGCAACTGGTACCAAGAATATCTTATATTCTTCTGTACTTCTACAATCTTGATAATATAACTTGATTATTATAATAAACATTCTCTATGAAGATCATGCCATTTTAGATTCATCCAGCAATATAATATCAGTCAAACTATTGTGCTTTTTTAGCTTACCGTGTTTTATAGTAGCAATAGTTGTTGTAGCAGTAATAATAATAATAATGGTGATGATGATGATGATGATAGCTCCGTAAATGAGTGTAGTACTAGAATAGAAACTTTTAAAAAAAATTTATCATTAATTATACATTTTATGAATAAACAAATGCATGAGAATGTATAACAATTTCTATTTTCTTTTGTTGTTAATAAATATCTTGAAATATATTACGATTAGAAGGGGTTTATTCTTTACTAAAGTGTAGATTTCAAAAAAGTTATACAGATTACTACGTCATCACTACCTAACATGACAATTGAAGAATGAAGATCGACTCTTTTTTAGGCTAGACAAACGAGTATTAATGGTGTCAAATTAATGATTTGATTCTTAAAGGCAACATAAAAGTATAAAGCGAGACATGAAATGCGATAAGAAGCACATGGGTTTTGATTTTTTTTTTTCTTTTTCTTTTTAGATGGATATGCATGGATATGCATGCTTGCATGTGCTTCCTTATATTCACCTCTTGTTTCCTTCTTTTTCCCTCCAAGTTGTATATATGCCGACGGACCACCCCTTACGTCTTTTCACAAAAGAGAAACGTACATGAAATAGCAATGGACGAGGAAATTTGTCTAATATGAATCTTATCGACCTAAAGTATAATAGAATATAAATCTTTATATTGTTTTTATAATATGAGTATTAAATTTTAGTAACAAGAAGTATATATGGATCGTGTCTAAATGATTATCTAGCTAATTTTCTATAGGGACAAGATTAAATTTGAGGCCTGTTTCACTTCTTTGTACATATGTCAACTTGTGTGTTTTAGAACCTGATTACTTGAATATTTTCCATTGTCATTTCAACTTATTTTACGGGGAGTTTTTTTTTGAAGTGATTGCACATGGGTTAATAGGTCCACGTTAAGATTAATTAACTTATGCACAGCCAAATTCTTTGGATAAAGTAGTAAAACTAGAGAATTAATATGCCCAACATGAAAAGATAAAAAGATGATGGAGACACGGGCTGATACACAGTTCGTTACACGGCCGTGTAACGAGTCAGGGGAACTTCCAAAAAGACACACGACCTTTATACACGGCCAGAAGTACGGCTGTATATTCGATCAGGAAATCCCATAGAAGAATACACGGTCAGGAACACGACCATGTATTCGGTCAGGATTGTTCACAGAATCATACACGGTTGGGAGGCACGGCCGTGTACACGACAGAGAATAGACGTGTATAGTAATATTTATTTCCACGTGTACGTGTATATTTCCATTTTTATGTATTTTTACAGGGTAGTATAAATACCGATGTTAGGTTATTTTAGGGTTACGTTTTATTAACCATTTGAAATACACTTTTGAGAGAGGATTTTATTCATTTATCGGTTGTGCGCAATCAGATTTCTTCAAGGAATAATTCTTCGTTATTCTTTGTGAAACCAATCCATAATCGGATTCATTTCGTTACGCTATCCGCGCTGCGTTAGTTGGTATCAGAGCAAGGCTATTTCCTGTGGAGATGTCAACTCATCAAAGCGATGACAGCGGTCGTGTTCTTGACAGTGTTCAAGATGCGAGGTCACAAGGAAACCATCAGTGGGTTCCAAGGGCAGAGTGCGACGCGATGCATCAGAAGGTCGGGCGTATGGAACGGTGCCTTGATGAACTGATAGAGCGTTTCAACGCCTTAGCGGTAGACCCTAATGGGGTTGGGGGTGTTGTTAGAAATCCGCCACGTGCAGCGGAGGAATTCGGTGGACGTATAATCCGACCTGTCGTTGAGAACAAGTGGGAACGTGTAGGAGATGAGGAGTCCAGCGAGGAGAGTGATGATACGTATGGGAGTAGGCCACAGCGAGGGCGCGGTGGTAGAGGTGGTGGTTATTGGACGGTTCATTATGGGAACCATCATAGAGATGGCGACTATCGGAGAAACCGTGGTGGTTATGATCAAGGGGACGGAGGAGACTACCGCCTGAAGGTCGACATTCCATGGTTTGATGGTAGCCTTAATATCGAAGGCTTCCTCGATTGGATTGCGAAAGTGGATCGATTCTTTGACTACATGGAAATTCCCGAAGACCGCCGAGTGAGGTTGGTGGCGTGCAGATTGAAGAGTGGCACCTCGGCATGGTGGGAGAGACTGCAGAGCAGAAGGCAACGGGAAGGAAAACACCCGGTGAGGACATGGTATCGCATGAAGCAGTTATTGCAACATGATTTCCTCCCGCCGGACTATGAGCAGATATTGTTCCAACAATATCAGCGGTGCCACCAAGGGCAATGCTCAGTGCATGAGTATACGGCGGAGTTCATGAGGTTGGCCGAACGGAATGACTTGAGGGAGAGCGAAGGCCAGCAAGTAGCACGGTATGTGGAAGGACTGAAGCTCCAGATTAAAGATAAAATTGGAGTTACAATGGTGAGGACCCTAGTAGAAGCAAAGAATTTGGCTCTCCGGGAGGAGGTAATGTTGCAAGAGCAGGGAAGTAGATATAGAGGTGGGAGGAAGGGATATATCGGTGAAGCTGTGGATAGTGGTAGTAAGTCGGGATTTGAGAAAAGTAGAAATGCTGCATACAAGCCTACTGATGACGGTGCCAAAAGAGAAGAGAAGAGTGAGGGAAAGAAGCCGATGGAACATAAGGGAACCCAGAGGCAGAGTAATCCTTATGCCAAACCGATCTTGGGCAAATGTTTCCGATGCAATCAACCGGGTCATTGGTCAAACGAATGCCCTGCTAGGAGAAGCGTAAACATCCTTGATAGGGAGGATGATGAGGAGGTTTGCTATGAACCTGAAGGAGAGGGAGAGTATTATGAGGAGGAAGAAGAAACAGCAGAACCGACTTATGTGATTCGGCGAATGATGCTTACCCCGAAACAAGAAGAGATCACACAGCGACACCAGTTGTTTCGCATAAGGTGTACTATCAAGGGAAAGTTGTTTGAACTAATAGTAGACAGCGGGAGTTACGAAAACAACATAAGAAGCGAAGTTGTGAAACAGCTGCAGCTACCTATCGAGAAGCACCCGAACCCGTACACCATTGGTTGGATTAAAGCGGCCGAGAAGATTGAAGTCAGGGAGAGATGCAGGGTACCTTTCTCAATAGGGAAGTACCGCGATAAGGAATTCTGTGATATTGTAGACATGGATGCTTGTCACATTTTGTTCAGGAGACCATGGCAATTTGATGTGGACGCACAACATGCGAGTAAAGAGAATGTATACAGATTGGAGAAGGAGGGTGTGAGGTACACATTGTTGCCCTTGAAAAGGGAAGGACGCGCGAAGGAGAAGAGAGTTGAGAGTCGTTCGTTCCTAACCGTCACTCAATCAGAGAAGGAAGTGATGGAAGACCTGAGGGAGTCGCGAGTGGTACATGCCCTCATAGTAAAAGATGTGGCAGTTGGAGAGAAGGAGGTTGATGGGGAAGTACCAGAGGTAGTACAGAGTCTACTAGAGGAGTTTAAGGAGGTGGTTCCGGATGATCTACCTGAGGGTCTACCGCCTCTAAGAGACATTCAACACCAGATAGACCTGGTGCCCGGAGCAAGTCTCCCAAACCTCCTACATTACAGGATGAGTCCCAAGGAGACCGAAGTTCTACAAGAGAAGGTCCAAGAGCTTTTGGACAAAGGGTTTATCCGGGACAGTTTAAGTCCATGTGCGGTTCCAGCCTTGTTAACTCCCAAGAAAGATGGGAGCTGGAAGATGTGTGTTGATAGCAGAGTTATCAATAAGATTACCATATGGTACAAATTCCCCATCCCGCGCATCGAGGATATGTTGGATTGATTGAGTGGGGCAACCATCTTCTCCAAGGTAGATCTACGGAGTGGCTACCACCAGATTCGGATCCGTCCCGGAGACGAATGGAAAACGGCATTCAAAACAAAGGAGGGGTTGTATGAGTGGTTGGTGATGCCGTTCGGTCTTAGTAACGCACCAAGCACTTTCATGAGAGTGATGAACCGGGTATTAAAACCCTTTAATGGTCGTTTTATAGTTGTGTATTTCGACGATATTTTGGTATTCAGTAAATCTGAAGAAGAGCATCTTGAGCATTTGAAGTGTATTCTGTCGGTACTGGAAGAAAATAAGTTGTTTGCCAATCTTAAGAAGTGCACATTTATGTCAAAACAACTATTGTTCCTTGGGTTCATAGTTAGCCGTGAAGGGGTGATGGTAGATGACGGAAAGGTGAAAGTGATTAGAGAATGGCCTGTTCCAAAAACCATTACTGAGTTGAGAAGTTTTCTTGGCTTAGCTAGTTTCTACAGGAGATTCATTAAGCACTTTAGTACAATCGCTGCCCCCTTAACTGAGTGTTTGAAGAAGGGTAAGTTCCAATGGGGCGAAGAAGCGGAAGCAAGTTTCATGAACTTGAAGCAACGATTGTGTGGCGCTCCTGTATTAGCGCTACCAGATTTTGAGAAGTTATTTGAGGTGGATTGTGATGCCAGTGGAGTTGGAGTTGGAGTGGTACTGTCACAGGAGAAAAGACCAATCTCCTTTTATAGTGAAAAATTGTGTGAAGCAAGGAGGACTTGGTCTACATATGACAAAGAGTTCTACGCCGTAGTGAGAGCTCTTAAAGTATGGGAGCACTACTTGATTGGAAAGGAGTTCATTTTGTATTCTGACTACAGGGCGCTTAAACACTTAAGTGGCCAAACCCGGATTAGTAAGGACATGTACGCCAGGTGGATTGAGTTCTTACAAAGGTTTCCTTTCAGACTAATGCACAAGTTGGGTGTGCAAAACAAGGTCGCAGACGCCTTGAGTAGAAGAGCAGATGTCCTACTTACTTTAAGTGCGGACATTGTTGGTTTTGAGAAACTAAAGGAGCTATACGAAGGGGATAGCGATTTCAAGGAAACGTGGACTAAGTGTGCCAACAGAGAACCGTGTGACGACTACCATATCCATGAGGGATACTTAATGAAACGGAATCAGCTGTGCATCCCTGAATCTTCCTTATGGGAAAAGCTTATCCGAGACCTGCATGGTGGTGGATTGGCGGGGCATATGGGCAGAGATAAGACCCTAGCCGTAGTTACCGAAAGGTATTTTTGGCCTCGGCTAAGGAATGATGTGTATAGGATCGTGGAAATGTGTTATATTTGCTAAGTGTCGAAAGGGCATTCCCAAAACACTAACCTATATACCCCTCTTCCCGTACCGACAAACATTTGGGAGGACTTGTTGATGGACTTTATACTTGGTTTGCCTCGTACCCAACGAGGTGCTGACTCTGTGTTTATTGTAGTTGACAGGTTTTCCAAGATGGCCCACTTTATCCCCTGCAGAAAGACCGCTGATGCACGAGCAATTGCACGATTATTCTTCAAGGAAGTGGTGCATCTACATGGGGTCCCAAAGTCCATTACTTCCGACAGAAATAGCAAATTCCTTAGTCACTTTTGGAGGACTCTCTGGTATATGTTTGACTCATCTCTGAATTACAGCAGCACCGCTCATCCTCAAACCGATGGTCAAACGGAGGTAACTAACAGGACCCTCGGAAACCTCATTAGAAGTATTTGCCTTGAGAAGCCAGGGCAATGGGATCAAGCGTTGGCTCAAGCTGAATTCACTTACAATAGTTCCGTCCACCGAACTATTGGGAAGTCACCGTTCTCAGTGGTATATACCAAAACACCATAACATGCGCTGGACTTGATCAAATTACCCAGGGACATGGTGAGTGATGTGGCTGCTAAACATATGGCGGGACAATACCAAACCACTGCAGCGGAAGTCGGACGAAAGATAGAGGAAGCCAATACCCGATACAAAGGGGTTGTGGATAAGCATAGATGGAAGAAAATCTTTGCCATGGGCGATCAGGTAATGGTTTACCTTCGAAAAGAGTGTTTCCCTGTGGGTAGATATGGGAAGCTCCAACCCAAAAAGTATGGACCTTATGAAGTCATGCATAAGATAAACGACAATGCATACGTCGTACAACTTCCTAAAGATATGAACATTTCTTATACTTTTAATGTCGCGGATTTATCACTTTTCCACCCAAATGACACGTCGTTATATCCTGACGAGAACTCGGGATCGAGTTGTCCATTGGTGGGAGAGAATGATGGAGACACGGGCTGATACACGGTTCATTACACGGCCGTGTAACGAGTCAGGCGAACTTCCAGAAAGACACACGGCCTCTATACACGACCAGAAGCACGACCGTGTATTCGATTAGGAAATCCCATAGAAGCATACACGGTCTACATACACGGTCAGGAACACGACCGTATATTCGGTCAGGATTGTTCACAGAATCATACACGGTTGGGAGGCACGGCTGTGTACACGATAGAGAATAGACGTGTATAGTAATATTTATTTCCACGTGTACGAGTATATTTCCTTTTTTATGTACTTTTACAGGACAGTATAAATACCGATGTTAGGTTATTTTAGGGTTACGTTTTATTAACCATTTGAAATACACTTTTGAGAGAGGATTTTATCCGTTTATCGGTTGTGCGCAACTAGATTTCTTCAAGGAATAATTCTTCGTTATTCTTTGTGAAACCAATCCATAATCGGATTCGTTTCGTTACGTTATCCGCGTTGCGTTAAAAGAGTTTTTAAATCAAGAGCAATATCGCTTTCCACCAAAACTTTTAATGTTTTTCTAATATTATACTTGAAGTTGTTAAAATCAAACTTTTGCTTGTCAAATTACGTCCTTACATCTAACTTATTGTAGAAAATAAGAAAAATCACCTAATTGAGTGTCATTTCAAACTTTGTAATTGGGTAAGTATAATCCTTAAAACTGTTAACCACATATATGTTCGAAGCAAGATCGCTCTCTTCTTTTCTTATCATTCCAGAATGAATCAATGATAAGAGCTACGTGATGAGAACCAACCATTGTGCTATGAACAACTTGAGTATTCGTAATTGTGTAAGCCAATAATATGGTGTATATATATATATATAGGGATGTCTATTCTTTCAAGCACAATCCTATCGTATCATCCCTTTGTTAGGCTTCCTTTAAAGCCCTCCATCATGTTTCTGAAAAAGAAATTGATCAATCCTCTTTGGTCTACCTCCACTCATCTCGAACTCATAAGTAATGTCAGTGAAACCCCCTACGCAAAGCTAACTCCTAGGAGCCAAGTTTTTTTCATAGCTCTTGCCAACTAGCTTGATGAGACTAGAAGAGTGCATCTATTTATATAAATATATATACACACACACATAGGCGCCCATCATGTTGCCATTAGGAAGCAGGAGCAATGATTCTTGGAAAAAGCTAGGAATTTGTAAGTCTACTTCTAAAAATCCTCCACAAAGCTACACCTCCAAATAAACTGAAACTAGACAAATCTTGTCTGTCTTCTTAATCTTCCCAATCCCCTTGTTCATAAAATAAGTATCTTGATAAACCCCCATAGCTCCAATTTCGTAAAAATTTTCAACCATTGTACAAAGTTGAAAATTTTGTTTACAGAATTTGAAGTTTAGAGGCTTAATTATATGTTTTTATTTATTTATTTTGAAGTTTGAGAGGGTTATATATGTATGGAGTTATTCTTTCGAGATAAATCCAGAATCCACTGGATTTGAATGCTTGGGATTCATAATTATATAAGTTATCAATGTTTTAATAGAGTTGTATAAAGGATTAAGGTTTTAGTTTATGCTCCAACTAGGTCATAGGATTTTTTTGGTGGACTAAATAAACGATATATTTCAAATTGTTAACATCGGTATAATGTCTCATTTATTCCATATAAAGTATATTTTTAGCTCAAAAAGATAAATAATCCTTGAATTTTCCAAATAGCGTCTCTTTGATATTTACTTATATGAAATATTAATCAAAATTTTCATTATTCATCCACCGTCGTAGTTTATATCAACTCTTGGTTTATGGCTCTGCAAAGACCCACATTTAAATCCCAAAGGAAAACCCAGTGCAAACTAAATAAACAAAAATAGGCCCACAGTAGAAGCCCATTGATCTTTTAGGCCCTTTACTCAAGAGCCAGAAGTCTATAAACCCTAAACCCTTTCATATCTCTACTCTACCTATCACAATTTTTATCCTTTAAGTTGAATAACGATTTAGCTTTTGATATTTCTATTAGATGCCTCATACATAATTATCGTCAATCATATACGGCTATAAATAAAGTACAAATAAATAAAATGGGATTTCACATCAAATATTCATCATAAATGGTAACACATAATTGATTAAGATATATATGATAAATATATGACCAACAAAAATATAGATAGAAAAAGTTTTAGCCATCAAATAGTATATTGTAACGTCTCAAGACTCGAGATATCACAACCTATCACATGTCCTTATAAGGTAATGATACTTTAAGACTTTTAAACCTTCTATATTTATATAACTTGCAACAACTGTTAACTACAAAACAAATTAAAACAACCGACATCTTCAATGAATGATTCAATGAAGTCTTTTTATAATTCACAAACTACTTTTGAGACTATCTTAATACATCATCATAAAGTAACTAATAACAATATAAAAGCTAAACTACTAATGGTAAAATTATTCTTCAAAAGTAATATTCTTTCAACAATGTTCTTAGACTTCAAATGACATTCTTTACCTAATAATAATAATAATACTTTATATTATTTCCATCCTTAACGTATGTCCTTAGATTCTCATCATATGAAGTGTATTCATCTTTACTTGTAACTAAAAAGGAAAGTCCCAAAAAGGTGAGCTAATGCTCAGCATATATAATCTACAAGTACATACGCATGATCAAACATATCCTGAATCATATGCATCGATGTAGAAATCAAATAAGCAACCAATTATAATCTCAATTATGTCATTCATATAGTAAAGGGATACTTATAACCCTACCAAACCATATAATATAATAATACATAATATGGTATTAGGAAATGCCACTACGGACCCCAACACTCATGAGTTCTTAAACTGAATTAAGCATAATCAATAATCAACTTAATCAAACCCAATATGCCATTAATTTCAATTCTTTAACTAACTTAACAAGTATAAGTAACACACATGATTATACGTACTTAAAAGAGCAATCTTAAACACGACTTATCTTTATTTATCAATTATACTTAAATCTATCAAAGTATAGAATAGTGGATCTTAGTACTAGTTTAAAGTATTGTTTAACTTACCCAATTTTATTACCTAATTGTTATTGGATCACTTCTCTTACTTCTGTAGAGTTTTTAGGATTGTACAAACTATTTAGGGCTGATGAAAAACAAGAAATAAGTAAGAAATTGGTTTATAAAGGTTTTTAGGGACCATGGTCATATATTAGGCCATGTACATAATCACAGGTATGGAACATGGTTGTATATTTGGCTGTATATAAGTATATGGGTGTGTAAGTAGGCATTAACCTCCCAACTCACTCTTTCCCCTCTAAATAGCATGGGCAGGTATACAGGCATATACCTAACTATATACCCCCTATTCTCATTCGAAATCTCTTCCTAATTTCACTAATTCTAATCTACATTAATTTTAGGTGCGATCCAACCCTTCTAAGCCTAATTACACGTTATTTATAGCATCAAAACACTGAATTTAGTTGAATTTAACAACTTGCTTACTTGGATCTTTCCAACAATCAAAGTCTTGTCTCAAACCTTTACTCACACTAGATCGTTTTACACTACAAGTCAAAGGAACAAACCCTAAATCACACCACACACATAAAAACAACACAAAGGAATGCTAATTGATATACCTATTGTGTGGGATTTTGCTAGAGTGCAAGATGTAGCAATTGATTTTCTCTCGTGGGGTTTCTTTTTACCCTAGGGGTGCCGTTGCATAGAAAGTGAAAAAAATCAAAATGATCTGTAAATAATCTTTTTATACTCTTCTTACAAAATGACTAAATTGTCTCATCTTTCAAATCTTTATTATTTTATTTTCTTTGACTCTCTTTTATTTTAATTTTGTACTATATATATTCGAATTTTACACACACTCTTGCATGATCACATTGAGAGCTTCCTTGTGATTTATATACAATCGCTATTGTAGATTTTGATTTATAGTATATTTATTAAAAAATAATAAATTTACTTAATATTACATTTATTTTATTAATAATATATATTTATAAATCATTTATTATTTAAGTAAATAAAAAATATAATGATTACAATTTTTTGTAATTATTAGATGGTTTTAACTGATGTCGTTTTTTTATTTGGCTAAAAAAAATGTATCCTCTAAAAGGAGATATAATCATATTCAGTGAAGCATCACTAATGTAAAAAGTTGTATACTTTTATTCTAAATTATATAAATGTTTTTATTAAAAAAAACATAAAAAGAAATATCTCTTAAACAAAAGTTTATGAAATTATATATATATATATATATATATATATATGATTTCTAAGAAGTTGTGAGGAGTTGGACTTTATAAAATCACCAACGAAGGCTTGGTGACCTAAAACTTCTTAAAATCTATTTTCTATGCTTGACCTAAAACTTCAGGATGCTCAGATCAGATGATGACTTCAAAATCTACAAGTTTTTATATTAATATAAATTATGTAATGTTAGGCCTAATCATGATTTTTATACTTGATTTTCCAGAAGTATATTGACTTGCCACTTATTAAAAGTAAAATGAAATAGGAAAGTTCATTAACGTGTAGACTCCCTCAAATCTTTCATCCATTAGATATCAACGTTTGATCGATTTTATATTTGAATCTAATTTTTCTTCTTTTTCTTTTTTTTTTTAATGGTCAATGTTTACAGCAATAACAAATTAGGATTTTTCATAACACCATTAATTTTTTTTTTTATCAATATATGACGCATGGTACACTCTAACTCATCTACATAATTATATTAAATAAATAATATAATAAAATATAAAATAAAATAAAATTATAAAAATAAAAAAATCAAGAAAAGAATTTTAAAAAAGTAAAAAAGATCCAATCACCCAAAGCTAGAAGGTGGTTGATAACTACTAAGAGGTCATGTAGCACTCCTTGACTTTGAGGTGATTGAAATAGTCATAAAAATATTGAGAGAGTTGAATAGTGGGTAGCTACTTACCACCTTTATTAATAAAAAAAAAAAAGAAACTAGGAGAAATTAATGGGGCCGTAAAGCGCATCGAATCATGTGATCTCTTTGGGTTTTCTTTGTTTTTTTTTTCTTTTAAAATAGTGGTGGTAGATGGTTGTCCATCACCTTAGCAAGATCATATAATCCCTTTAGCTATGGAATGGTTTTTTTTTCCAATAATTTTTTTATTTTTATATTTTTAAATATTTTTATAAATATTTTAATTTAATTAAATGGACAAACTCAATGTTGCGACATGTTATATGTTAATGGAAAAGTTAATGATGTTACAAAAAATCTTTGTAAATATTAAGAACTCGAATAGAATACATATATATTTTAGGATTCAAATAGATAAACAATTAAATCTTAATCATTAAAAAAATATTTTTCCCTATAAAATTACATATATATATATATATATAATTTAATAAGTAAAAGCTCAATTAAATATATATTTTTTTTGTACTTCATGTATAAGTTACTGATGGCATATTAATTGAATTTAGATAAACTTTACAAGAAGAGAAATTATAGATATAGGATATATTTAATATGAAAGAGTATAGAATTCAAATTTTTTTGTCATTTCCAAGACAAAAATAGTAATATAACATCATTGGACCATTAACTTTCGCAAGAAAATATATTATTTATAGAAATTCAATTATAAAGAATTTAGAAATTGGATCCTCGTGGATCAGTTATTTCTATGTCACAAGCCTAATGCTACCTTGAACTAACACCCCGTTGGTTAGATGGATATATTTAGTTAGTTTTTGAATTAGTGATTTAAACTGTTTTCGATCGATCTTTATTTCGACACTTTTATTTCATATACCGTAGGTTGAATTTGGAGAGAGTAACAGCGGTCAAACGAAGCTAAATTCCAATAAAAAGTCAACCAAAACTGATTCAATAAATATGGCTAGGCAGCTTCTGTGTTTTTTACTATTATTTAATTGATTATTTCGATTCTATAAAATAAAAACCTTTGAAGTGTTCCAATTTGAGCTTGCCAACTGCCAACCTTGGAGAAACCGCAACTTAAATGCCTTTTTTTTTTTTCTAAATATTTTTTGCTTCAACTATTGTTTTCTTATTGACATTTTAAGCAGGTGATGGGTTCTGTATTATCCCCACATAATCTCAGCTAATTACTTTGACTTTATGTCCGATTTGTGGTATACTATTGATTAAAAATAGCAAGAAAAATGAACGAGGGAAATAAAGTTTTGGACTGTTTCAGAAGTCAGCTTGTGAGCCAACCTTAAGATTTCTTTTCAGCTTAAATCATAGATGTGACTAAAAAATATAAATAAATAAAATAAGTTAACAAATCTAAAAACATGCTTTCACCTATTGATGATAATCATAAGACCTTTTATTAATGATTTTAGAATTATAACGATAGTATAAAATCTATATACATAGTTTTGCATTAATAAAAGGGCATGTGCATGTCTAATCCATTGATCGACTTTGCCAGTATGTGTATTAGATAGAACAATCAAGGAAGTTATGGCAAAAAAGGACAGGTTCTTTGTGATTCAACTATACATTTAGGCATAAGATGTCGAATGGAAGTATGTCACAAATATTTTATACAGTAAGAGCACCCTAATAAGACACTGTTTAGCACTAAAAATTAATTCAACGGCTAGGAGCAACGGGAAAATCAAAATTGACGAGTCAAATTCAATGATCATTGTAAATAAAATATTAATGGGTAGAGTATATTTTACCCACCATAGCCGGACATGCCTCCAGATGGCAGCAGCCCAGAGTTGTTATTCTTCCCCTAGTGCCTGTCTCATTGTCTCTAGCAATAAAATGTACAACCAGAAACAGTCAAGAACTTGATACATTAATTTAATCAAGTAAAACCGTGTTTCTTCGACGAATATGAGATGCTTGATGACTGCACCCCTACAGTTTCTGTATATTACCGAGAGACCAATGGATGCTGCTCTTGGTCCTCTAATGGGTTCCTCCGGATTTTTGCCAAAGGGAGCTTTGTTAGAGGCATTAATTCATATTTCTAATGAGGTATGTTCCATGGAGAATTTACCCCCAATGCAAGTCAAGAATATCTCAGCCATGATAAGAAGGATCAAACTTCTTTCATCCTTGTTTGAAGAGATTCAGGAAACAAATGGTAGACTCCCTCCATCTTCAATTCTATGTTTCACTGAGCTTTTTTCAGTCATACAACGTGTAAAGTTTGTGATTCAAGGATGCAAAGAAGGAAGCTGTTTGTGGAACCTTATGCAGACAGAACAAGTTTCCAACCAGTTTTACGCATTGGTCAAGGAAATGGGACGAACTCTTGATATTCTCCCATTGAGCTTGCTTAAATTAACAGCAGATATCAGAGAGCAGGTTGAGCTTCTTCACAGGCAGGCTAAACGGGCTGAGTTGATTGTTGATAACCAGGAACTTCACAGAAGAGAGGAACTAATTTTGCTGATGAACTCTAATAATGAGAAGAACAGCCGGAACAAGGAAATTGTTGACCTTGTCAAATTGAGAGAGTTTTTCAGTAACTTTGGTATGAGAAACGCAACAAACTGTGATGCGGAGATCTCAAAGCTAGAGACTGAAGTGCAGAGACAGGCTGGCACTGGAGGATTAATTGTGGTTTCAGATATCAACAACCTTAAATCGCTGGTTTCGTATGCCAAATCCATGGCATTCACTAATGAAGAGGCTATAAAAAATCTCAGAAAGAACTCTAATCAGCTACCACCATCTCCAAATAAAGGTTTTGATCTTTCATCATCCTCACAAGAAACGGTCCTCAATGTACCTGATGAGTTCCGCTGTCCAATTTCGCTCGATTTGATGAGAGATCCTGTGATAGTATCATCAGGGCATACCTTCGATCGCAACTCAATTTCTCAATGGATTAATTCTGGGCATCATACATGTCCTAAGACCGGGCAAAAGCTCATTCACATGGCCCTAATACCCAATTATGCAATCAAGAGTCTAGTGCATCAGTGGTGTCGGGAGAACAACATTCCACTTATGGAACAATCGGAATCGGACAGAGATAGCAATGGGAGAAACTCGTCTGGTACCGCAATAGACCACATTTCTGCTGTAAAAGCAGCTGTCGATGCTGTCAAAATGACTGCAGAGTTCTTGGTTGGGAAGCTGGCAACTGGGTCATTAGAAATTCAGAGGCAGGCAGCATATGAGCTTCGATTACTAGCAAAAAGGGGCATGGATAACAGAAGGATAATTGCCGAGGCTGGGGCAATCCCTTTTCTAGTCACATTGCTAAACTCTCCTGACTCAAGAATTCAGGAAAATGCAGTAACGGCCTTGCTCAACCTCTCAATTTTCGACAACAATAAAGTCTTAATAATTGCGGCTAGGGCGGTTGATAACATTGTTGATGTCCTTGAATCTGGTATAACAATGGAGACAAGAGAGAATGCAGCTGCAGCAATCTTCAGTCTGTCAATTATAGATGACTGCAAAGTAACCATAGGAGCCCATCCCAAAGCCATCCCGGCATTAGTGGGACTTTTGAGGGAAGGGACCACAGCTGGGAAAAGAGATGCAGCAACTGCATTGATCAATCTTGCAGTTTACAGTCCTAACAGGGAGAGTGTAGTGGTTGCTGAAGCAGTGCCTCTTCTCATTGACTTACTGATGGATGCTAAGGCTGGAATCACAGATGATGCCCTTGCACTGCTTGCTGTTCTTATGGGATCCCCCCAAGGCCTGGAGGAAGCAAGAACAAGCAGAGTTCTGTTGCCTCTTCTCATTGACCTCTTGAGATTTGGATCTCCAAAAGGAAAGGAAAACGCCATAAGTATTATCTTGGGCTTGTGCAAAGATGGAGGAGGAGAAATTGCCGGGAGACTCTTAATGAATCCCCGGAGCATACCATCGCTTCGGAGTTTGGCTGCAGATGGATCATTGAAAGCCAGAAGGAAAGCTGATGCACTGCTCAGATTACTGACCAGATGCTGCTCCCAATCTCGCAATCGTGTTGGATAACTGAGAAATTTTTAGAAAACGTAAGCGTAGATGTGTGGATAATACAAGGAAAGAAGAAATTTCATTGTTAACTGTAATCATTTCTCAGCCATAGAAAAGTTTCTGAACTTTGACAAAATGGATAGCATTACTTTGCATGTTTCTCAAGGAGTCTTTTTTTCGATAAATAAGCAATTTCATTGAACTCATGAAAGGATGTACAACCGTATCAAATGGAAAAGATTTACATCATGGTTATTCTTACAACAAAAAAGAGTACAAAAAACTATGAAAAACAAACATAAACTCGTCTAAAACTTAAGCCAAAGTAACATAGGTAACAATTTGATCAGCTAAAGAACCCAAAAGAGGGATAGTGCTTCCTAGTCAAACTTTGTTCCTAGCTCTCCAAATACAATAAATTGCCGAGGCCAAGTGAGCTCTCCAAGTTTGAATTGTTGTATATTTTTGTGGTCTACAATATCAATTAATTATATATTATTAACTCTCTAATTGAGTTAAGGAATTAAGTTATTAAATAAAAGTGATTATTCGATTAATTGATAAATAGAGCTATTTGACTCATTTCATTATTATTTTTTTTTTGGAATAGGTCATAATGTGTAAAAACTCATATATTTTATTTCATTTATAATGATAGATCATAATAAAATAAAATATTAAAAGCTATAGATAAGGTTGGGTTCCAATCTAAGCAGTTTATATAGTATTAGGGGTTTTTTTTTTTCTTTCATTTCCCTTTTGTCTTTCCTACATTTCATTGATGAGAAAATAAAAAAGAGGCATTACTATAAACTAAAAGGTAAAACCTTCAAGATTTACTTCTATTATGAATTCAGGTACGTTTCTGCATATAAATTTAATTATATTCACAATGCTTTAATTTTACATATAAGATCTTAAATTATTTTTCATGAAAATATAAAATTTTATTTCCTTCAAATAGAATCAAAGCCATTCATGTGTAAAATTCAATCCTTAATTTTGTAACGAAACTATTCGTATTATGATGATTTAATTGTTCCTAAGCATGTAGGCAATATGTTTTTTAAAAAAAAAAAAAATTGAGGATTAGGGTTAGGGCTTTAAGGAATAAACCGTAACATGTTGAGTACGTGATTCGTAATTGACATGATTGTGCATTAGCTTGCATAATCAATTTGTACTTTGTGTCTCTTAAGATTTCGCAATGCATTGATGCATGTTCGTGGATGAAACTCGGATTCAAGAGGCTATCGTGTCTTCTGATTCTTTGGCATAGTTGACTCGAGAATCTGCAGTAATTATTATCGTTATCATCAAGAGGTTTTCACATATAACGTGAAATAATATTTGGAATCATGAATCGTGGCCACGTTTCTGTCATTGTGAATTGTCTTTATTCGAAACGAAACTTCGCTTTTCCGTGGAATATTCTTTGTGAAATTATATGAATCTGGTATATTTGGAAATTTTGCATTTCATGTGACTAGATATATTAAGGAATAAATGGTTTTCCGTATTCATTGTCCATTAATTTACTTATATTATAGATTTGTGTGATCAGTGAACTTTTATTTGCTTATTTATTCCCTTAGCAAATCTTTTTAAATTTTTCAAAATGAATTGTGATAATATGTTGTCAAAATAACCTTTATTATTTAAATTTATTTAGATATCAAGTTAATGATTTGCATGAAATGCTTATATCTATGTGGATAATAATCAACCCAAAGAAAGGTTATTATTTGTATTTGGCTAGAAGATAGACATGATAATAAATATGTGATCATTATGCTTTTATGCATATAATTTGTTGGCCTAAAGGAAGGCATATCATTGGTAGAAGTATATTTATTAATGTTTTAGAAGATATTGTTTACAGTTAATATTTTTGTCCAAGGATTAAATATCAATTATGTGCTAGGTGTCTCATAAAGCCTAATTAAAGTATTTATTTTGTTATTTTTTTATGTTGATGTGATTTATTATGCATGATTATTATAATTTATGTGCTATATTTATTCATGCATTCAAGTGTAAAATTACCATTAATTGTGAGCATATTTTATTCTTTGATCAATCAGTACTACCTTTATTTCTACCAATTTGAACAACATTGTAGTGCTTAATGGCACAAACTTCAAGAAATGAAAGGAAGGTATCACCATTTTTTTAGGATGCATGGATCTTGACTATGCAATCAAGACCAATGAACCCCCTACCCTTATTAGCAAAAATATTACCAAAGAAAAAGGTAATTTATAAAATGTAGGAGCATTCTAACCATTTGAGTCTAATGATCATGATGCATATGCATTCTATTCTAGATACCATTAGGGGAGCTACACTTAAGGAGAAAAATGCTAAAAAATTCCTAAGCCAAATAGCAGATTGATTTGCAGGTTCTAAAAAGGTTGCAATGAGCACCATTGTTGCAAAGCTTGTTTCGATGTGGTATAATGGCAAAGCAAATATAGGGGAGTACATCATGGAGATATCTAATCTTGTTACAAGACTAAGAGCCTCAAAGTTAAAATTGTCTGATGACATTCTTGTGCACTTAATCTTGATCTCTCTTCCTACTCAATTTAGTCTTTTCAAGATAAGTTACAATACTCAAAAGGGGAAATGGACATTGAATGAGCTGATTGCACAATGGGTGTAAGAGGAAGAAAGATTGAAAAAAAGAAAAGACTGAAAGTGTTCATGTGGTGAATCACACTTAAGATAAGAATCCTAAGAAAAGGAAAATGGATCATACCGGTAAATGAGCCATGGATGCTGGGACTTCACATGTGCAATCAAAAGATGATAGAGGCATTACTTGTTTCTTTTGCAAGAAAGTTCATCTTGTGAAGAAATATTGTCCTAACTATGCAAAGTGGCTTGCAAAAAAAGGTGAACTTCTCAACTCTGTTTGTTCAAAAGTTAATTTAGTTTTAATACCAACCCATACTTTGTGGATAGATACAAATGTGACTATTCACATAAGTGTTACCATGCAGGGTTGTCTAAGGAGCCGAGTGCCAAGTGCTAAGTGATGCTGAAAGATTCATTTATGTAGGTAATGGCAACAAGGTTTCTATTGAGGTTGTCAATGTATGTAGATTACAATTAGAGTCTAGTTGTTATTTAGATTTGGAAGAGACTTATTTTATACCATCATTTAGACGAAATTTAATTTCTATTTCTCGTTTAGATATATCCGATTATCTTTATTCATTTGGAAATCGAACATTTAGTCTTTTTCAATATTCAAATGTTATTGCTACTAGTACTTTGATTGATAATCTATACGCATTGAATTTGCATGCCTCATATACAGAAACCTTACATACAAGTAATTTTTGTATAAAGTAAAAATTAATAAGCAAGAATTCATCCATGTTGTGCCATAAGCATTTAGGGTATATTTCTAAACAAAGGATTTAAATGCTTGTGTCAAAACGAATTCTTAACTCTCTTGACTTTTCTAATTTTGAAATTTTCATTGAATGCATCAAGGGAAAACAAAAAAAAAATAAAGAAAAAGGGTACCAAAAAAAGTTCTAACGTCCTGGAATTAATACATATTGATATATGCGGTCCATTCCCTATGGCTTCATGGAATGGTCAACATTATTTTATTATTTTCATAGATGACTATTCTCATTATGGTTACCTATACTTAATATACAAGAAGTCACAGTCTTTCGATTTTTTCAAGGAATATAAAACAAAAGTTGAAAATCAACTTAATAAGAAAATTAAGGTTGTTAGATCTGATTGTGGTAGTGAATACTATGGTAGATTTGACGAATTCAGTGAACAACATTTTGGACCTTTTGCGACATGTCAGGAAAGCCAAGTCAAAAAGGTATAGTTGAGAGACGTAATTAAACCTTAAAGAATATGGTTAAAAGTATGATTAGTCAGTCTTCTTTACCAAGATCACTATGGGGAGAGGCATTAAAGACTACGGTATACATCCTTAATTGAGTTCTAAGCAAAGCACAGCTAAAATCCCATATGAGTTATGGACTAGTAAGAAGCTTAATCTTAGGCATTTCCATATTTGGGGTTATCCAATTGAGGCTAGGGCATATAGGCCTAATGAGAGAAAATTGGACTCAAGAACGATTAACCGCAACTTTATTGGATACTCAAAGAGATTAAAAGGATATAAATTCTATGAATGCTCAAGTATATCCTTTTTTGAGACTAAGAATGCTAAATTTCTTGAGGATGTTGAATGAAGTAAGAGCACAACGGTTAGAAATATTGTCTTTAAGGAAGAACGTGTTAATATTCCTATTGTTGTAACTGAAAATGTATTAGCAATTACACTAGTTAATTTTTAGGATACAAATATGGATGTTTAAAATGGTTCTAAGAGTCCTCTTACTATTTAGAGGAACAAGCTCCTACCCATATTGAGGAATCACAACAACCTCAAGAGAAAGTGCCATTGTGTAGATCTACTAAGGAAAGAAGATTTGCAATTCCACATGAATATGTCGTATATCTTTAAGAACATAAGTTTGATATAGGATTGGAAGGTGATCCATCATCTATTAGTCAAGCAAAACAAAGTGCAAACTTCCAAAATTAGATTGATACCATGAAGGAGGAGATGAAATTAATAAAAGACAATGCCATTTGGGATCTTGTCGAATTGCTTGAAGGTTTAAAACCAATTGGTTACAGATGGATTTTTAAAACCCAATGGGATTCAAAAAGCAATGTCGAAAGATATAAAGCACGTCTTGTTACTAAGGGTCTCACTCCAAAGGAAGGCATCCACTATAATGAGACTTTCTGTCTAGTTTCTTCGAAAGACTCTTTTACAATTATTATGACACTTATAGCTCATTATGATCTAGAGCTCCACTAGATGGATGTAAAGACTATGTTTTTCAATGGTAATATTGAAGAAATGATATATTTGGTGTAGCAAAAAAGTTTTGAATAAGGAGAATCAAAACATCTCGTATGCAAATTAAAGAGATTGATCTATGAATTAAAGCAAATATCTCATCAATGGTATCAAAACTTTGACTAAGTGATTACCTCTTTTGGTTTTAAAGAAAACGTTATTGACTAGTGTATTTATCACAAGATCAATTGAAGTAAATTTGTTCTTTCAATACTATATGTTGATGATGTTTTTCTTGCAAGTAATGATATAGGCATACTACATGAGACCAAGAGATCACTTTCAAATAATTTTGAAATGAATGATCTTAGTAATGCATCCTTTGTGTTGGGCATACAGATTCATCATGATCATTCACAAGGTATATTAAGCTTATCACAAAAGGCATATATCAATAAAGTACTTAGCAGATTTTGTATGAAAGATTGTGCACTAGGAGACACTCCAGTGGCAAAGGGTGATAAGTTTAATTTGAATTAATCTCTTAAGAATGGTATTAAGAAAAAGGCAATAGAGTATATCCCTTATGTATCAATAGTAAGGACTCTTATGTAAGCTCAAATATGTATGTGTTCAGATATTACATACATTGTTGGAATGCTTGATAGATATATGAGTAATCTTAGCATGGATCATCGAAAAGTAGCGAAACATATCATGCGATAACTACAAAGAACAAAGAATTTTATGCTCACATATCGAAGATTTGATCATTTGGAGATCATCTAGTATTTCAACTCTAACTTCATTGGATGCCCTAATAGAAGAAAGTTTACTACTAGTTACATTTTCATAATGGCTAGTAGAGTTGTGTCATGGAAAAGTATCAAATAAACGCTTACAGCTTCTTCTATTATAGAGGGAGAATTTATTACTTGTTATGAGACATCAAATCAAGGAGTATAGTTGCAAAGTTTTATCACAGGGCTACAAATTGTTGATGGTATTAAAAGACCATTAAAGATCAACTGTGATAATAAAGCTACTAAATTGTATTATAAGAACAATAGGAGTTTGTTGAAATCAAAACACATTGACATAAAGTTTCTTGCTATTAAAGAGAGGGTTCAAACTTCTCAAGTGTCAATTGAACATATTAGTATAAATCTCATGATTGTGGATCCACTCACTAAGGGTTTATCGCCTAAAATATTTTAAGAGCATGTCACTCATATGGGTGTTGTTCATCTTGATGTTATGACAATATAGTGGGAGATTTTTTTTTTAGTTGATGTTTAGTTATATATTACATTTTGTTATATTTGACTCATATATAGTTTTCTTTTTTAATTCTTTGAAATAAAATATATATTCCTATTATAGTTGTGTATAAAGTAAGGAATATATTATGAGTTATCAAGTAGGACATGTTGAAAATAGGCAAGTTAAGGATCACATTGCATATAATTTCCATACTACGCATCCGTACTTGATGTATGTCATCAATTGTATTAATATTAGTGACCATCAATGAGTTTTGTCATGAAAAATAGTAACAAAGGTCACTTTAATCCTATATTGTATGATTAATGGACTAGATTGTTTAAAAATGAGACTCGGTATAGATAGTAAAAATCACGCTTATAAGGATTTAACAATAAACAATTATTAGGTGATACATGTGGCTTAAGTGAAAGATTGTTGTATATTTTGTGGTCTACAGTATAAATTAATTATATATTGTTGACTATCTAATTCATTTAGTGGTTCACGGTATCAATTAATTATATATTGTTTATTGTTTAATTCAGTTAAGGAATTAAGTTATTAAATAAAAGTGATCATTCGGTTAATTAATGGATAAAGTTATTTGACTTATCTTGTAGATTTTTTTTAGTATGGGCCTTAATGTATAGAAACCCGTATATTTTATTTCATTTATTGTGATAGGCCATAATGAAATACAATATTAAAGGTTATAAATAGGATCAAGTCCCTAATCTAAGTATTGTGTGTAGTATTAGGGTTTCTTTTCTTTCCTTTCCCATTTTTCTTTCCCACCTTTCATTAGTGAGAAAATAAAGAAGAAACACCACTATAGACTGGAAAGCAAAACCTTTCAAGATTTGCTTCTACTATGGATTTAGGTACGCTTCTACATACAAATTTAATTATATTCATAGTGTTTTGATTTTACACATGAGATCTTGAATTATTTTTCATGGAAATATAAAGTTTTATTTCCTTCATGAATGAGTGGATGAGAGGAGCCCACTATTAATACTAAGGCCATAGTTGCCCCTTGCTAATCTCCAAAGGAAGTAGAACATTAAAGATGATTACAAAATAGCTTCCACACATTTGATGAGAAGCTACAATTAAAGAACAAGTATAAATGATCCTTTGGATTCTATGAGAAAAGGTAGCAACCGGTGGAAGATGTGATACCCCATGAGTTTAATCTATCTAGTGTGGGGAACTTCCTCAACCATGTTAACTAGAGAATAAAAGCATGGCACAATATGGAAGATTTATTCCACATAACTTTATGCTAAAGAACACTAAGACCTGGACTTGCAAGGAATGTATAATCACTTTTGATGGAATAATTCCTAAATCGTAAATGGATCAAATGAAAGCAATTAGGCATAGAAGGGTTTGGGTGGATAGAGGCAAGGATAGAGAGATTAGACCAAAACAAGCTAACAGGTAAGCATCAGTTGCTCCCCTCCATTAACGAGCACAATCTAGTGCAAAAAGGGAGACCCAAACTTGCTATATTGTGCACTGAAGTGGTAAGGTCAAGTGATCCAATAGGTAGTCAATAATCTGACCAAAGGGATACAGAGAGGCCGTCATTTACTTCCCATTGGAAACAACTTCAAACCAAGCCTCTTAAACCCAATAGCTTTTCCCAAGTCCATGCACATGTAGTTACGGCTTTAACAAACCAAAAGTTATGCCCTTTAAGTGTGATAGAGTGCATCCATTTCGACCATAGGCCTTTAGAGTCACTATTGTAGAAGTACCATACGTTCTTGACTTGTAGTGGAAGTTTGGAATCCCTAAGTCGCCATTTCTTCTCGATTTCTAAACATCTTCCCATTTTACCTTGGCTTTGGTAAATAAATTAGGTCTTTCACTCTAAAGGAAGTTTATTAAGAGTTACTGAATTCCATTCATTACAAATTTGGGAATGATAAACATTGAGCTCCAATATACTTAGATTGAAAAGAGGACGGACTTGATGAGTTGAAGTTAGCTACCATATAAGTGAAATTTAGAGGTTCATGCATTGGTGTGAGCTAGGATCTTCTCTTGTAGAATATCACAATCCTCTCTCTTCATTTTCCTTGAGAGGAGGGGAACACCTAGATAGCGTATAGGTAAGACCTTGTTTGGAAGTTTGTTATCTTGAGAATATCATCTTTGATTTTTTATGGGACATTGTAGAAAAAAAAATACTTTTATTGTCATTTATAGAAAGACTTGAAAGAGTATGAAAATGACGTAACGTATCTCTAATAAGAGTGATGGATTTTATATTTCCCTTAGAAAAGATAAGAATATCATCTGCAAAACAAAAATGGGTTATTTTTTCAACATTACATCTCCAATGATAGAAGAAATTAGGAACAAATGCAAGATTTCTCAAAGTAGTGGACAAGACTTCAATGCTAAGAACAAAAAGTAGGGAGAAATGGGGTCCTATTGGTGAAGGACCCTTTTACTAGGGAAAAAACCAACCAATTCCCCGTTTATGTTAATGGAGAACCGAGGCATTGAGATGCACTTTTCAATGAGAAGACAAAAGTGTAGAGGAAAATGCATATCTTGGAGAACCTTAAGTATGAAGTCCCACCTAATTGTGTCATAAGCCTTTTGCAAGTCCACTTTTAAGGCACAACAAAGTGCCTCCTTATGCAAATGGTAACCAACCATTAGCTTTTAGGCTATAAAGATGTTGTCAGTAATTCTCCACCCTAAACAAAGGTTGCTTTCCCATTTCCTATAAGAGAAGGTAGTACAAGCTTTAGTCTTGTTTCTAGAACTTTAGAGATAACCTTGTAAAGTACATTATAGCAAGATATTGGCCTATATTCAAATAGTTTTGAAGGGTTAGCTATTTTAGGCATAAGGGAAATAATAATAGTGTTGATTTCCCTTAGGAAGTTGCCAGTGGTGAAAAAATCTAAGACCGCCTCAACTAAATCTTTCTTAACAATCTTTTAAGCTTCTTTGAAGAATTTAGCTGTGAAATCGCTTGGGATAAGGGCCTTTTCATTATCTTGTGAAAAGAAACCAAACTTCATCTCTTCCTCAAAGAAGAGGGCACTAAGATCAAAGATTTGTTGCTATTCTAGCTCCTTTCTTATAAAGGATTCAATCTTCCTAAGGTCCGATGGCTTCATAAACTCGTCATATAATCCTTAAAAATATGTAATAACTTCCTTATGCACCTCTGAATCCTACCCAATGACACTTCCATCCTCTTTAATCAAGCTGTGTACAAAACTTTTGTTATAGCAATTCCTCATTACCTTATGAAAGTAAGAGGTGTTATTGTCTCCTAATTTTGGCTATTTGATCCTTGATTTTTACTTGAAGAAGCATTCTTCAACACCTCTTAGAAAATAATAATTTTCTCTCTCTAATCCATAAGAGATGTATCACTATTACCCATGATGGAGGCTTAGATGTTATAGAGAGAGTTCTTAGTTGTTTCCACAAGAGTAGAAGTGCTAGAGAATTCAAACTTGTTTAGGGATTTGAGCTCATGTTTCAGCAATTTTAGTTTCTAGACCACTTGGAACATTTTGGAACCTCTTGTCTCCTTATTTCACACTTGATTAGCAAGCTCCCTAAAGCTACTATGGTTTGTCCAAAGATTAAAAAGTTTGAACGGGATTCTCTTATTCATGGGTCCAAAATCCATGCAAGTAACTGCAAGAGAGTGATATGAAAACATTGGGGAGTAGAAGATCACTTAGGTTTTAGGGAACTTAACAAGCTACGAATGATTGACTAGCACCCTATCTAGTTTCCTCACATGGTATTATGGTTTTTTTTTTTTTTTTTATTTGCCCCATAGATGAAAGTCACAACAAAGGATAAGTTCATGCCTAAATTAGTAACAAAATAGTGCATGAACTAAGTTCACTCAATATTAACCCTTATATCTTAAACTCTTAGATTCTATGCCAACCACATACGCTTCCTAACACTAGCATTTATAGTGAATCACCATCTAGGGTCAAAAAGCTATTAGATAGAAGTTTCATTTGATGAGTTTACTTTTGTTTTGAGTAGACTAATACAAGAAATGCCTTTTTCAATGCACATCCTATGCACCTCAACTACTTTGATCGAATCATTTAACCCTCTTATATTCCATGTGGTAATATTCATGATCAACAAAACAACATAAAGCATATTGGCACTTGAGTGAAGGTGCACTTTCTTTTATAACACTTCTTCTTTCGACAACCTGAAAAGTTCAAGCTCTTACTAACTTTTAGAGCTACTCCTTAACACCCTTTGTCTCCTAACCAACAACTTATTCAATGGTGTATTTTCAATCTCATCCATTACATTGGCTTCATCGCCTTCAAACTGCTCAATTGAACCTCCATTAGTGTCTTGTTCAAAGTGTTCTTCTCCTTGGTCTATAGTTTTAGAAATGTAGGATGGGCTTAGCTCTTCTAAGCTAGGGGGCATAACCTCTCCTATCCAATCTTGGTCATTTAAACTCCCTTTGATTCCTCATCAATAACTTCAATTCTCTCCAAAAGGTGCTGGATGTTTGGATCCTTCAAAGACGAAACAACTTCCTCACTTGCCTCCATTACCTCATTATGCTTAGGAGTTTGAGGAGGAGAACTCTTGCTAAATAAAGTTTCATTCCTACTAATTTTCTCCTTACCTTTATGCCTCACTGGTATCAACTGTTCCACTTTAGCATTGGAACATCTAATGGTGGCCTAAGTCTTTTGTTAGGTAGCTAATAAGCATGAGTGGCTAAAGACTTTGCAAGATGGGCACTACTGTGGTAGCCATTAATACTCAACGCTCACTGCTGCAAGAGTACCATTAGGTCTTTTAACTTCCACCGCAATTGAGAGCTCATCTCTAGCATTTAACCCTACAAGAACACGAGCTTGATTTGCCCTCTCCCTATGAACAATTAAGGCATCAACCTTAAGGGGAGTGGTAGTCCCACTTACAATTTGCCTTAGACCCTTTGGGTTAAGATACTCACATGGAATACAACTAAATATAGTCCACACTAGAACATGAGTTGGTTAAGGTTTTTCTAACAACATTCCTTTCTTCCATCTTTATAGTATCAACAATCTTTGGGAAGAAAACCAAGTCTTCAAGGACTAGAGATAAGTCGTGATTTTTGGCAAATCTAAAGTAGAAAAAGCCATCACTATTTTCAAGAACATTAAGGATGCGATTATTCTTCCATAATCTGAAGGTTATCCTTTGTATTAGCAAGAAGGGCAATCTATGGCTAAGGAAGTATCCTACTAGTGTAGAATCCCAATAGGTAGCTCTATCATCCTCTACTTGTGGAATTTTAACCCTTAGGAACATCCCTTTCTTAGCAAGAGAGATAAAAGAATTTTGAAACCCATCTCCCTTGTGGGAGAAGTATGAGCACACACTAAAGCATAACACTTAGGATGAGAGTGTAAACTAGCCTAGTAAACATCCTCTTGTGGTTTTTTAAAGTGGTTTTCCTCCTCAATTTTGTCATTATTTTCCTCCAAGGTAATATTTCCTAAAGAGAAGGAATTGTGGATAGGAAAAGCCTATGCATTAGACAAGGAAAGATTGGTGTTGAGGTGGCCTAACCTCTAAAACACTCACTTGCTTTATCTACTGAGACACAAGGCTAAAAGAAACTAAAGTTCACTAACTTTTTCTACTTTTGACCTAAGGGTAAAAAAAAGATGAACCTCCATTGCTGGAACCAACTTTATCAAGGAAATCGAAGGGAAACGACTTCTAAGGATATCCTAGCTGACTTTAGAAGGTTTCTTGGCTAAGTTACCCCTCATGGGAAAGGCGGATGAAACAATGAGAGGTAGGAAGGAGAAAGGTGGGAGATAAAAGATACAAGGAGGAAACATTTCTTGAGGAGTTACACAAATAAACATGGAGTCATCCCGAAACTTCTACAAAATTTAAAAAATCTTGTTTGCAACAAAGTGCAAATCTATTGGAGATATGTTCTAGTTTGTCATTCCCTAGCAAACAATTTCATAAAAAAAAAAAGGTTTTAGCTAAACTAATTCGCTAAATACTATAGCAAAATCCCAAGGAACTACAATTTTTCCATAAAAAGAAATCCCATGTCCAAGTTGTGATTTTAGTGAGGGTAAATCGTTTACCCTTACTAAAATCGCATTGCTAATATGTGATTTATCCTTACTAAAATCGCAACTTGGCACTATGATTTACCATTAAGTAATATGGAGTGTTTTACAGGTAAGTCGCAGTACCAATCTATGATTTACCATCACTAAAATTGTATTCCTAACTTGCGATTTAGTCAAGCCCTAATTAAAACCCTCATGTGAACCACAGAACGTCATTTTCTCTAGTAAACACACACTTTTCTCTTAAATTTCTATCAAAAGTTCATATACAAAATATGGTTTTCTATCAAGAAATAGTAGTATCGCAATTTCAAGTCGTGATTCCAGTCTTTATTTAAGTAAGTATCACTTATTTCATATAAATTTTTTTTGTAAATTTTTTTTATTGAATTTAATAATTATACATTCCATTATTGTTTTTCTCTATGAAATAGAATGTATTATTGCTAATTTTGTGATAGATGAAAGTTAAGATTGAAGGCGTACTTGAAATTATACATCATTCCATACGGAGTAGTGAAGATTTTATAGTATTTGCCCTAGTTTGTAGGATTTGTCCCCCCCACCCCCGCCCCCTTTTTTTTTTTTTTTGAAATTGCTCCAATTTTTAGAATTTGCCCTAATTTGTAAAATTTGTCATAATTTGTAGGATTTGACCCAATTTTAGTGAAATTGCCCAAATTCATAGAATTAACCCCAAAGTTAGTAAATTTATCCTAATTTGCACAAATTCCTCCAATTTTAGTAAATTTCCCCTAGTTCGCGCAATTTCCCCTGATTTTAATAAAATGGCCTTGGTTTGTAGAATTTGGCCTAATTTTATTCAAATTTCCCTAATTCATAGAATTAACCCAAATTTTAGTAAATTTTCCCTAAGTTGTAAAATTTGTCCCAATTTGTGGAATTAGCCCCAATTTTATTAAATTTGCAAAAATTCATAAGATTTACCCCAATATTATTAAATTTTCCCTATTTGTAAAATTTGCCGCAATTTTAGTAAATTTGCCATAATTTTGTGGAATTTGCCTTATATTGAAGAATTTAGCTCAATTGTGTGGAGATGGAAGATTTTGTCATATTCGTGATATTTGCCTATGGAAATATCATATCCAATGAATACAAACCATATGATAATAGGGAGCCTATTAAGAAAATTAAAGTAAAGACGAATGTAGGGTTCAGAGAATTGTTATTGAAGATCTATGCAATAATTAAAATTGATCATAACTCCATTCAAGTGGAGGTGCTCCACAAGTAGCCAACAATTTATAACTCTGGTTATGTTCAACCATGATATTCTTTGATCCTAATCATAGAGGATGATAATGTAGAAAGTCTTATTGCATATGCTTAAGCTAAACGTCCATTGTTCATCTAGGAGTTGTTCATTAAATTAAGGTATAATGTCCCCACTCAAGGTGAAAACATTTTTTTTGAGAGTACAATGCCTCAACACCACCTACCATAAACCATACCCCCCCTTCCCCCGCGCATTCCATAAGGCCAAGATTGCATGAATGCTAGAACATCACTTCAAAAAACTAATGATTTTGAAGATGATGACATGGATTTACCCATCAGAGATGTGCTCTAGAGGGAAATCAAAGAGGTTGATAATGAAGTATCTATTGATTCCAAAGAAGAAGCAGTGGACTAAGAAGATGAAGTCGATGACCCCTACATGAATATTGAGTTTGACTCATCCGATGATCCTATGCCTCCAATGTCTATAGAGGTTGCCATTACACACACCATTGTGTCTAGCTCTCCAATGGTAGATCCCATAACTCCTTCTTTCGAAAATTCTATTCCGTTCTTCAATGGGAGATGTGAAAGTGAGGGGTGTATATCATTTGAAGAGAGTACCCATTCTTTAGATGAGTTGAGCTTTGGTGATGAGCTGAGGAAAGTAATGCAGCTTTCCTTGAAGTTTGATTTAGTATGCGCAATCAAGGTATACCATATAAAGAATCACCACACTTATCATGTAGTCGAGTTCGACAAGAAGATATAGCATGTTGTCTACACTAAGAGGGACAAGCAATGTAGATGAAGACTTCATGCATGCCAAAAAAAAATGGACACAAATTTTGTAATTACCATTGTCGAAGGGCTACATACATGTATTAATCCTCTATTGAATCAGGACCATCCCTAATTGGACTCAAGCTTCATGGCTCGTTGCTTCGTGGGTCAAGTGAGGAATGACCCTGATATAAAGGTTTCAACACTGAAGCAATAGATCCGTAACACATATGGGTATCCTATCACAAGGAGATTATTATGGGATGGCAAAAGGTAGGCAATTGAAACTATTTATGTGGATTAGGATAAATCTTATATAGAGTTGCCTAAATTGTTGAATGCCATCTAAATCAGTAACTTGGGCACACATGTGGAGTAAGGAGGTTGGCCAACCATGATAGAAGTAGAAGTGATCTTCTACAAAGTATTCTGGACATTTGGGCCATACATCAAGGCATTCCAGCATTGCAAGCTAGTTATTAGCATCGATGGAACCTTTGTTATGAAAAATACAACCACAAGCTTCTAATCGCTTATGGCATGGATGGTGCAAACCACATAGTCCCTTCGGCATTTACATTAGTGGATAAAGAAACCTTCGCAAATTGGTCATGGTTTTTATAGTTGTTAAAGCGACACATTGTTGAATATCGCCGTAACCAACCAACGATATGTTTAATATTTGACTAACATGCAGGGATAGTGGAGGTTGTTAGGCATAGCCCTATTGGATGGCAACCCCCTTTTGCGTATCATTGATATTGCATTCATCATATTACTAGTAACTTCAATACGAGGTTCAAAAGTGCCATAATGATAAAAATTGTCATGGCAGCAAGATTCAAAGCACAAGAAAACAAGTATAAATTTTAGATGGAGGAGTTGAGGAAAAGAATCAAAGAGGCACCTAACTACTTCACTCATATCTCTAAAGAAAGATGGATGCGAGCGTTTAATGGGGTCTTAAGATATGGGTTCATGATAACTAACCTCTGTGAAAGCTACAACATCATGTTGAAGGATGTAAGGTATTTACCTGTGTCGGTATTGGTCATGAAAATCTTTTACAACTGCATCGGTTACTGAGAACAAAGGCGTGACAAAAATGGCAAAGCATTCACAAAGGGGGAGGTTTTCACATTGTGGGCCGCTGAGAAAATCCAAAAATGGGGCCAAGCTGCTAGTCACCACTGAGTAATCAACTGTGATAGAGGGAATGAAGTTTTTGAGGTTGTCATGGGTGCTAGAAGAACAAGAAAGGGGATTGTAGGAGGCAATAGTCACATCGTGAACCTTTTAATAGATCAATACACATGTAACAAATGGCCAAACATATAGAATTCCTTGTTCACATGCTTTTACTACGATGTCATCTATTCATGTAGACGATATGCAACATGTGACCAAGTGATACTATTGGACAAACCAAAGATTTATATACCATACTAGCTTCACTCCTATCGAGAATGGTAGCAGGCGGTCAGTTGTGTAGTATCCATATGTACATCTAGACCTTAGGGAGCCATCAATAGCTTGTAGTTTTTGTTGACGGGAGGGGAACAATAGAAGAAGCTACCCTAAATGAAGGTGGCGACGAGGTCCAACCTTGCTAGCAATCATTATTTTTAGTAACATACAACACTAAGTTTTTCTATTCTTTTAGTTTCTATTCTTGTTGTATAATTTCAAAAATAAACTAACTCTTATTCTCTCTTATGTAGATGGATCTAGGCTTAACAGATAGATTACTCCTCACATTGCAAAAGACTCATCGCTTAGAGGTTGTATGAAGGGGACATGTATATTATCGGTTTCCCCTTTCATTACATTACATTATGTACTAAATTTTGTTAATTTTTAGGAGGATGCATGGTTAGTATATCATAGAGGGAAGACCTCTCTAAAGACTCTAGAGAAGAGGTTGCACTTCAACCAGTGCCTTAAGCTTTATCTTCAAGATGCCAACCTTTAGGGGGTTTCCTAGCTCAACTTCATATAGTTGGACTGACACCTCATTACAGCACTTATAGAGAGGTAGAGACTGAAGATGCACACCTTCCACATGCTACATGGGGAGCTAATGATCACCTTACAAGATGTGACAATGTAGTTAGGCTTTCCCATTCACAGGCATGTAGTCACTAGGATCACCAACTCACACTAGGCAAATGAGTGTAAGCGCCTACTTGGAGTTAAGCTTGGTCTACGTAACATCTTCAGGGGATGCCTCAAGATGTCATGGTTAAAGAATTCCTTTAGAGGCCTATTGAATGATGTGGACAAGTTAGCCATCATGTGCTATGTATAAGCATGCATCGTTTAACTTATGGGTGGTCTTGTCTTTGCTGATAAATCCTCTAGCCTAGTTCACTTGATGTTTCTTTCACTTCTTGAGGATTTTCGTGTCGCTAGGCAATACAACTGGGGAGTAGCATGCTTAGCATGGCTATATCGGTTTTTGTGTCATGAAGCTGACACATCCACATAGGAAATTAGAGGAGCTATGATCCTTTTGCAAATCTGGGCTTGGGATAGATTTCCGCATATCGCCTGACTTAGTGCTAGATCTACATTCCCCATTGTGCTCCTTTGGCATGTCGCTAGCATGCCATGTTTGACATCACACACATGGCTACCCATGTGCTAGCTTAGTACTAAGACACTTTTGATCGACAAATCGATCAGGTGTTATACACTACTTGATTCAATATTATTTACTTTACTAATCTGCTGTCCACTAAATAACTCCATTGCCTATAGATATGTTAGACACCATACACATAGGAACTCCTAGACTAGCTTCCCCCTTCCAATCAGGAAGGGAGTGATATTTGGTGTGCTAGGGTCTCTTTGATATACTTCCATATTATGGAGTGGCACTAACATAACCGAGTCATGAGGCAGTTCGGTAGGATCTAGAGGATTCCACAATAGTGTGACACTTCTCCTTCCCTCTATAGGATCAATCTTAAAGAAAAAACCTATGAGAATTGGAGAAGGAGACGTGCGATCTACATCCATCAATGGGAGTAGTGTCAATTCTCTATCATTTAGATAGAGTTCGACAACACATGCTGGGTGCAATAGATCTGGCATATTAACCTTAGTACCATAGTATCACATGACAGTGCATTGGTTGGACAGGAGTGATGCTCGATGCCCTAGTAGGTCGCTTTAACCATATCGTTGTACTTTTATGTGTTCTGCATTGTATTATTGACATGCTTTATTTTTTATGTAGTTGAATTGCTTCGCTCACATTAGAGTGGCGAATTCCATACAAGAGTGCCACATGATAACATATGTTGGGTCATCTCCTTTAGGGTTATGGTGGTGTCACAATATTCTCTCTAGATCATTAGGAGCACTATCAAGAAATACCTCCACCTCGTAAATCCCCAAGTAGAGGACAAGCTTGTGCTAGGGATCATCGTCAGTAGATAGTGCAAGACTGATCTCCTAGCCCTCCTACAAATGTCTCACCTCCTCACCACTCACTAGTGGCTCATCCTTTATCATATTACAATGATCCTACCTTTAATGTCAATCCGATAGAGTTTTACACCCCCAATGTTCAAGTGCCATATATGTTTAACATTACTCCACCCACTCCTCAAAAGGAAAGATATTTAGGTACATAAGATATGGGGGAAAGAGTCACGCAGGTTGATCCTTGATATATTTCATTGGATGAGCCACCATTCCAACCCCAAACCCATCTCAACATGAAAGGCCCTAACAGCTCTTATCAAATTAGGCAGAGTTTAGCATCCACTGTATATAAACATTATTAGAGATGACGTCAGCGAAGGAATTAGATATATATGTATATTTGGCTAAGTAATTATACATTGTTTTAACATTTTCCTAATATGCATAGTATTCCTTATAACTTCATTTGCTTTACATATGTAATTTTGATTTTGATTGTATAATTTGAACAACTTGATGAAATCATTTAATTTCTCTAATTGATTTATGTTATGATAATCTTCATAAATGTCACGGGTTTATTCTTTTAACAGGTTCTTAATTGTATGTAGAATTTAAGAAATAAGTTTATTTTCAAGTTTATTCATTTCACATATTCAATTGTTTCTAATTATGAACTTTATAATTATCATGTTTATTTATTTTCATAGGTTTTGCTGCATCCTAACTTCAAGAAATAGGAAAGCACAAGGTGCTAGGATCGATAAAAATCACATATTCAACATACAACTTTTGGTAAAATAACATGTTGAACATGCGAGTTTAAAAAAAAAAAAAATTGCTTGTTGGCCATGCAATCTCGCCAAAAAAAAAACTTATTTTTTTTTTTGACGAAATTGCAAGTTGAAACTGTGATTTTACCACGTTATTTAACAAATTAGTTTAACCAAAACCCTTTTTTACAAACTAGTTTGCGGAGCCATGGCAAACTGACACATCTCAAATCTGTTGAACCTGGACCCTTGTCAGAAATTGTTCACTATAATTCACTTGGATTCAATTAAATCCAAAGCTGCAAATAAATTTTGTACATGAGTTCCTCAATAACATAAAACAGAAAATCGAATTACATGGAATTTGCTCAGGAGCTACAAAATTTACAGACATCTCACCCCTTCCACCCTCCAGTATCTCTCCTCTCTTTCTGTATATCCCTATGACCATTTTATCGGTAATTATAAGAATTTACAAAAATGTTTACAATAAAAAGGGAAAAAAATGATACAATAGGAAAGGAGCCGAAGGTTCAACTTTTGTTCAACCCATCAGAATTAACAAATGTGAATGCCAAAGTGAAGCATGATTCACATAAGGGCAACCTGAACAGTCCATTCCCTTTCTACAACTCTACCAAGTCCAGCTGAATGTGTGAACCATTAATCTTGTAATCCCAGTACCAGCTACCAGTATCAATCATATCGGCTGCTATCGGATGCAAGTTCACTGAAAAACCTGCATTACGCTAGCAATTTAGTGGACATTGATCCAGAACCATGAAGTAATGGGAAAAGTTGCAACGTTCAAAAATAATTAACAGTATGATAGGGGGAACTTTTGTCTATATTCTAAACTAACCATGATCCTAAAGCAGATACCAAGGTGGAAAAGAAAACAATGTTCTGGATTAAGTACAAAGATATTTATGTAAAGACTCGATGCTTCAGGGATTGCTGCTTGCCCTTACAAAATGTGTGTTTTTAGTTGCTGGATTTGATAATATCGGCATTTACCAGTTCAGATACCATACTGTTCAGAAACTTTTGACAACAAGTACCTGAGACTCCTGGCACAATTGTCAACTTGTGACCATCAGGAACTTCAAATACATGATTTCCCTGAAAAGCATGAGGAAATAATTATAAATTTTTTATTTATAAATAATTTCATTGAAAGTAGAGAATGTACAACCGTCAACAACAGGAGTTTTACATAGCAACTATCAACTAAAAAGAGAGTGGAGTAAAAAAAAAGCTGTCGGAAACGAGTAAACTTGACTATTGGAGCCATACTAGCCTGGAATAGGGAAGCATTTGGTTTATGAGAGGGGGTGGAAAAGGGCAGAGGTTGCCCAAGCGTATTGAGTTACACGTTTGCCACCAAAGTGGACCTCCAGACTTTAAGGGGAGAGGACGATGAACTAGTTGGCCCAGTTAGACCTTTGTAGCACATGACTAAGATTTAAAGAAAGAAGGATAGTTTAGAATGTCACAAACATGGCTCCAAACTTGAGAAGAGAAGTGACAATGGAAAAAAGAGGTGGTCATGGGCTTCAAGGCCATTGTTACAGAATAAACAAGGGGTTGATGTGATTACACCCCACTTAAACAGCCTGCCCAGTGTCAGTAGCTTCAATGGCCAAGTCAACCAAAGGAGTGCCTAGGTATGGTAGTCTTATTTCAAACCAGCTTGTACCATAGGACTCAAGGGAGGGAGGAAGCAAGAAAGTTGTAGCCCAACTTGATGGTGTGATCTCCTGAAGATGAGTGCAACCATTTAAGGACATCAGATAAGTGTGGTGTAGGAGTAACAATTGCAAGAATAAATGTTTAAGTTATCCCAGAAAGGACCTTGTGGCAGGTCCCAATTTTGTCCATCAACTATGGAGCAAAGCCTTGTGAAGTGGCATGCCGGAATTGATGATCTTACACGCACTATAAATAAAGTCTAGTGGCCTTATCGGAAGCCAATAATCAGACCAAAGCAAAATAGAAACACCATCCTTTACCTCCCATCTAAAGGCTCCTCAAACTAACACTCTTTTAAATTTGAGGATTTTCTTCCAATTCCAAGAGCAAACTGCCAGGGTTCTAACTGTCCAAAAGCTATGGCCATTGAGAAATGTAGTGTGTCCAATCCACCCTTATATAGGTTCCAAATATGCTTGATCTGTCCAACCACGGTATGCCAAGACCCCCTTTGTCACATGGATTACAAACTGCATCCCACTTGACCTTTTGCATTGGTGGACATGTTAGGTCTACCACTCCATAAGAAATTCCTCATCCGTTGTTCAATTAGCTTGATAACTAATTTGGGGATAAGGAAAATTGAGGCCTAAAAAAATTGCATAGAAAAGAACACAAACTTTATCAACTGGAGGCATCCAGCATAAGACAGGAATTTGGATGTCCAAGAGTTTATGTGGGCAAGGATCTTTCTTGGAGTGCATCAGAGTCCCCCTTCTTTAGGTTGGATGAGATCAAAGGTACACCAAGATAACAGATGGGGAGAGAGCATTATTGGAAATGAGTTAGGGAGACAAAATTCTCCACTGCTGTTGATTAACATTGGAGAATCATCATTGCTATTATATCATAGAAAAACTCATTTTACTTTTTAGTTTTGCCCACCATCCATTAGGATATAGAAAGAAACATGTCATTGATTCCCTTAAATGGCAGTTATTTATCCTAACTTTGGCTCAGTGGAATCTCAATTTTGCTTGTTCTCCAATAAAGCAGCATTGCAAAGTGAGCCTACTCAGATTGGACCTAGTGCCCAAGTGGCATGGTCAATAGTGGGCCAAGAAGTATAGAAAGGTGCTGTGGTAGCAGAGGCAAATAAAGCTCTAAAACAAACTGAAGGAAAACTCTGACTTAGTCTTTTAATTATATGTTCACGGTAAGAAAAATTACTGTGGACCTATAGTCATAGGTGACTGGAAATTGGGAAAGATTCTAACTTCATAATCTTTCAAGAAGCAAACAAGTATGAAAATCAAAAAGTCCATCACACGTCCAAAACTGAGAAGGTAGCAGTTATCCACACGGAGGTATATACTACATTTCTCAGCAAGTAATCATGAAGCTATACCTGAATAGTTACATCATTTGCCTCAAATTCAGCATTTCCATGAAGTATAATCTTTAGCAACTCAGACCGCTGCAGATCATATTTCCAATAAACATTGCCATCATATTTCCAGTCAATTCCATCATTAAGAACCTTGACATTCCGCAATTTACATCTTCCACACCTGGAAAAGTATTTTTCTCAAAAACAGAGGCTCCAATCCCAAGGGGCAAAAGATAATTAGATAAGTAGGATACAAGACCTGTAACCATATCGTAGTATAGGTTCACCAGCCTCATCCACTGTAGTTGAGCCCATAACATTTTCAGCTTCAATAATAAGACTTCCATCAAGCTGGAACACATACCAATTTTCTTAGAAAATAAGAACAGTTAAACTATGCACACAAGAAGCTCAGTCTTCACCTGAACATCCCTCCACAAGAATTCTGCAACATCCACTTTCAATTCAGAGCCTTCACTTATGTAACCACCAGAAAACTAAAAGAAACCAAAAAAATATAACTTCACTGTAAATCAAACCATGTATTTGCTTAGCAGCCAATTGCATTTAGAAGAGCAAGTATATAAGAGCACTCAGAATGTGTGCCCTAAAAGGCATGACAGAAGCAAAAAAGAAATGATAATAAAAATAAATTGCTTCATTATATATATCAGACAACAGAACCATACGTTTCTACTCATTAGGGGCAATCTTGATTAGTGAAAACCTGGAAAATCCGAATTCCTTTGCCTCATGAAAATATGTATATGCATGTTAAAAAGCCAAACTCTAGTCCAAAATTACAGCACTTGCAATGTTTCAAGAAGAATGTTCATGCAACAGGAAGGTATATATTTAGGGCGCACATACTTTTTGGCGTGAGACCTGCCAAAGGGGGCCTAAGGCTGGGTGTAGAAGAATCAGAAAGGGTGGTCCACTGTTCACATATCTCTCGTTCCCCTCAATCTGCTGGACAATTATGATACACCAAGCATTACAAGCGGTAAAATCTAAAATAAATGAAGATATGTTAATCAGATACACACTAGTGGCGGCACCAAAAGAAAAAAGGCAAAATGTTGATTGACATGGAATGCATGGAGGTAATTGATTATAGTGAAAATGAGCTGATTGTAGGCAGTAATTAAGAAACAAACCTCTTTTATCTTTTTCTTTCTTTTCTTTTTTTTTTTTTTTTCAGTTGCTAAATTAAAATAATTATGGGCATGATCATGCAACATACCATAGGCAGATTGATATTACATTGTGAGAGAAGGTCATGGGCATTTCTCAATGTATCCAACAATGCACCGTCAGGAGTCTGCAAAATAAGTTATACATGTTCATAACTACAAAAAGGAAGCAGTTTTAATTGTATAAACTGTCACACTATCCTACAAGATTTGCATTATTCAAGTATTCTGAATTTTTAACAGAAAGCAACCTAGTTAAGCCATATTACCATAGGAGGATGACTGAACTGAGATGACTTAAATTAGCTAGCCCAAGGATTTAGTAACTTGATGTAGTTGTTAACAGAAACAAGCCTGATGATGTCAAAATATCCGCATCTACTTCTAATCACTGGACACAGGAAAGGTACACCTTCTAAATGGATCACTTTCCATTCAGAGGGAGAGAGTATAACCTCTGTGTCCAGTCCAGATCAAGTAACACCAGCAGCAAGCAATCGCAGTCATTGAGAAAAAGGAATTAGAAGTTTTTTTTGGAAGCATTACTGCCAAAGTAAAATCTACTAAATCAGACAGGTGTATCTTTGAAATGAGACTCTACTTAAAGCAGCTTTATAAATAATTCAGTTGGACCTATTAGAGCCCATCCAAAAAATAGAGTCTATGGTTAGATCAAATAAAGTTGTTCCACAAAATGAAGCAATTGTAGTTTCCTGATTTTGACATTTCTATAAGATGATGGAAGGCTATACAGTGCAATCTTGAGGGTAATTGCAAGATAGAGTAATCTGGTACAAGCAACCTATGATGTCAGCATTCCATTCATTTAAGAGCAATCCAGCATAAAATTAATTAGGGGATAATTCTGGAAAATGTTAATAATCCATAAAGCAAGTTTCATGCCCTTTGGTGGCTGCAATCATGTGATATGCATCCATGCATCACTTCAGATTTTCTCAAAGACAAATACTGCATCAATCGTGTAGCAACTCAAACCACATCACAATTGCATTGTATTACATGAAAATTGCAACTGCAGAAATATTTAATAAAAAAATAACAAATTGAGAACTACTGGGATCTCTCAACATTTCTTGCTCATTTCTGTCACTTCCATAAACTAGACTGATTTAATGGACTAAACCCAATAGTTGTTTCAGATGATGAAATAACATGATCCAAGTCCTGACCATTGCTTGAATAATAATTTCAGGAACAAATTAAGGCCAAGAAAGATGCATATGCAATGAAGAATCTGGATTATATTTACTACACACAATATGTATCTGTTAAAAGTAGCATCCAGAATCTGACAGCCAAAGGAATATTTACCTGGTGTAATGACTGGTCTGTGTTTTTCCTTTTCTTCTTTGCAGATGATGTAACTCTTCTTCTTTCATTTGAAACCAGGAAAGTGTCCAGCTCATCTGCTAACCAAGTATCAAGCTAGTTTAATGTACCTGGGACCCACAGACAGGGTCCCAAAATAAAGTTCATAAAAGTCAAAATAAGTACTACCTTCAATTCCCTTGTAACATCGAGATGAATAGGCATTAAAGAAATTATCTGCAATATTTTGCATTGTGCATTCCAGCCTGCCACCTTTTACACTGTCATAAATTAAAAGTATAGGTCAGTCTTGTATTTTCAAGAGACATTGTATGTAATTTCAGTAGCCTTTAATACAAATCCTCAAGGGGAAAAGAGGAAAATAAAACTTGGATGAGAGAGCTACCTATGCCTGTTTCCCAATAAGTCCACATAAACAATTGGCTTTTTAATGTTCAACACCATCCCTGGCAGACTGCTCTCATCTTTGCGTGATGCAATTGACTCTGCAGACTTTAAGTCCACATATAGTATGTTTGTATTAGCCAGAAGATCTGCCTGCAAGCTTAGATGTTGCAAGAAAAGCTTTATGTTTTTGTTCAGTTTATTTGTGAAACTAAGGGGGAAATATAAGGAAAATATACATCAGCACCAACCGTCATGATACCAGTAAATTATAGGTCATCATAATATATAGAGAAAGCATCATTCTTTTCTTGGCCATAAGAGAAAGTATCATCGTTCACGATGGAAAAGATAAGTGAGAATGTGAACAAGACTTAACAGCATGATGAATTCATTTTCTCTAATATAACTCTAGCTTAAAAGAGGCAATACATCAAGGCAACCATCACAGTAATCACCAATAAGGACTCATGCTGAAGTAAAGTTCTAGAACCAAATGTCCTCAGCGGTACCTTTTTGTTTTATTTGGATCAACAGTATTCAAGAATATTCATGTTAAATATTTAATCAGAAGGTCCCAAGCTTATCACCCTAAATGCTGAAGACAATAACCTCCTGGATCAGCAGGTCACTCCACAGCACATCACCCATGTATATAGCTCTTGCCAACTTCAAGCTCTCAAACTTAAAAGTAATGGAAAAAACAATAAAGTTCTGCAAATGTTGCCAAGGCAGCTTTGCCACCTGTCACCTGATGCCAGATTAAGCTATATGATAATTTCTACGCAACTAAATTATGTTAATGAAATTGAATGACTTCCAGAGATCATGCAGAACTTCCGCCTATTGAGTTTTCTTCTTGATTAGCTGTTGCTGTACACTCTTTCTAGTCTTCTTTTTATTATTTTCCCTTTTTTTGCAAATAATGAATTATTTTCCATTGTTGTTCATATTTATTTGTACATGAACCGCAATTCAATGCAATAAAAATTATTTACTCATCAAAAGCACAAGCCAAGTGAGCCATTCCATTAGTTGACAAGTTAAATATGTATAATTTTGACTCCAAATTAACCTACAGAAGAACGTCTGCATTTATTTTTGTAAAGCATTTATAGTCACAGCATTGTAAGAAAGAGCCAGTACATCACCAAATTGTGGCCGTGTTAAGCTAAGAACATCACATATTGAAGCATAACAATATTTTCTTTTTTTAATTTATTTGGTAGTACAACATACTATCAAGGAAGAAAATTGGGAATCATCTAAGTCTTACCTGGAAGGAGAGAATGGCTTTTCATTTATCCCAAACTTATCGAACTCAGTGTACTCGATACAAGATATACCATAAGCCCACCTTCCGTCAAGGTGATTCTTTTCAACAAGAACATTAACTCCTTCAGTAGCCCCTGAGTTCCGCTTGCACGATGCAAACCCCAGTTTCTGCTCATAACAAGTAAATGGATTACAAGGCATGTAAATTGCAAGAATATTACAATTAACTCAATTAAACAGTTATCAATTGTTTAAAAATAATATATATATATATATATATATATATATATACACACACACACACCCATACATACATACATACATAAATAGATTTGACTAGGTATATGCCATAGTGACTGAAATAAAATCCTATAATCAATGAAATCAAATGTAATGCATATTTTCAATCCCCAGTTTACTATTGTTGGAGACACTTTTCCTATCTTAAACGAATGATGAGATTCTATTTTCATGAATTCACATCAAAGGAAAAGACAACCATTCTAACTAGAAATATGAAGCAAAATGATAAGTCCCCAAAGCTACCAGTAGATGTGTGTCATTAGACTCTTGTGACAAATTGCTCAAAATTGAATTGTGGTCACATAGGAAATTTTCTGACTTGTGGTTGAAAACATGCAGTCCAACTTTAAACATTTGAGAAGTGGTGCCTGGTTCATGTATAGCAGAAGACAGAATAACCAATCAAAACATTTGGAAATAATATGATACAATTTCATCTTCAATAAGACTTTCCAACTTCTATTTTACTTTCTTTTGTAGGAGCCATTACCAGTAATTAATATGATTAATTGGAACCTAGAAACTCTTGAAGCTATATGGGATGTCCATAACTGGATTTGAGAAGGTTGGCAAAATGCAAGACATTACAATTGCTTTTTGTATTTTACTAATAAAAGAAAAGACAAAAGATTGTACAGTACATTGAGGAAAGAAATTATTTCTGGAACACTTGACCTATAAATAGAGAAGATCACAGGCTCACAGCTCTTTGAACTCTAGTAACATACTAGAAGAACACACTAGATTTGTGAAAGAAGTTTACCTTCCCTTGGCGTAAACCAATCCCAGACAAAGCCAGGAGTGTCAGATCAGTGGCTGCAACAACATTGCTGCCAGAGAGAAGGAAATTATACATACTGTTCTGAATTGTTTCCCCCACAGTTAACTCAAATAAAGAGCCTAATTTATTTTTAAAAAAATTAAAAATAACAAGATCTACAAAGGGTAACCTGACTTGTCTCACTGTTGCACCTTTTCTCCCATGATAATAAAACCAACTAAAGACACCTTTGTCATGAGCAAGTTTCCATATAACACCATGACCACCAGGCTTGCATACCGGTGCATATGGTCCAGTGGTCACCCATTGCCCATCTTTAGCACTAATAGCTGGAACAAGAGGCTGCAGAGCATATAGAGCACTTCTGTTTAGCTTTTTCAACAAAGGTAGGCTGTCATGAAGTTCCTCTAGATATCATAGGAAATGGAGAAACAAGCAAGTTATCCTCAGAGCACCTGTTCAAAAAGTTTGAATCTTGATTGACCTCTTCCAAACCATCTATGTTTATCACAAAGCAATGCAATACGTTCATGATTGTTCTTGGCTGAGCTGGTCATAATTGCAATGGGAGTAATACATTGTCTGCCATAAAGCCTGAAGTACAAGAATTCTCTGGCCTGTCAATTATAAGAGAACAATGTAAATGTAATTATTGCACAAACATTTGAACAGTCATTAGTATTGATCGAATACCAATGCAGTGCACATGAAAGTGAAATTTTCCATGTTAGATGTAAAAAGTTCTCACACCTGGAGATCTCTTATGAGACCTTCTAACAGTGTCTGCCCACAAAAAGGAAGCATTGCAGCTGGGAGGCATTCACCTGTCTCAGCATCAACCAAACCAAGCCGGTCTGCTGAACCTCCAAGTGGGTAGATTTCACCAAGGTCTGGCAAACCCTAAAAAAATAAAACCTTGAAATTCAAAACAAATTGAAGCATGAAATATATACAAAAATTTAGTAGTGTTTTCCGTCAAGATACTGACCTCAATGCCCCATAAAGCTGCTTGAGATGCATATTCTGTATTTCGCGAAAGATCAAGCCCAGTTGGAGGATGAATTTCCACATAGTGAGTTCTTATGGGTTCCTGGATGCTTTGGGACTGACTATACTTTGTTGATTCAGAAAGAAGCTCAAGCACCATTATCTGGTAGCTACAGAAGGCAATATGGAATAAGCATAGAGAACATAAATGTCCTTGCCATAGTATTTCTAGAATTAAAATATTGCAAATACTATTCCAGCTCTTACCACCATCAAAAATAGATGAAATTAATATCACATCAATGGGAAAATATCAAGAAAAGATATAATACATTTGCAACTACCAAAAGTCAATAAAAGTGGTTTTTGCTAGGAAAGAACTCAAGAGTTATGATACTGAAAGATACCTATTTACTTCTAAAAATGATACCTCAAGGGAGAAAAAGAAAAGAGTAAACAATGATAAATGCACATTAGATGCCTAACAACCCATCCCTGTAATAATTTGAAAAGTACTTTCAAATTACTCCACCAAGTGCTAGAAAGTTGGACAAATTATTAGTGGTTATGCTAATATGATTTTTTTTTTCTAAAAAAAGAAAATGAAAAGAAAAATCACTGGGCCATCCTTAAAATATAAAGTTCTCAGATCCATCTTCTTCTCAATAGCTCAGGTAATGATGCAATAAAATTTGCAATCTTATTGTCTATCTATGCTACATTTGGGCAGATCACATAATATTTCCAGGCAACTTAGCGGGAACCACTGATCACAGTAGCTCCAGATATATAGCATAACTTCTCATATTCCTTTCCTATATATATATATATATATATATAGGACAAGATATTATATAAACTCCCTGCAGACTAGAAATCATTCAAATTCTCAAAAGCTGCATTTAAAGCACGGTAAGAGCTCGTATTAGCTGTGCTATACATCACTAAAATTGATTACTCTGTTATCTGCCCAAATTCAAATTCCAAACAACTGCATTTTACATGTCCTGTCACCGAGCATGATACAGTCACCATATGGCTATAACTCACAATTTAAATTTCTAATAACTATATGTCAATGCGATGATCATGCACAAGAAATCTATTTACATTGTGTATGTCATTGTCCAATAATAGACACTCAGTATAACAACTTCTAAAACTTTCATATAACTATTACTCAAAACATTATTCAATAGGAAGAATTCCTGCAACTATTTCTACAATGCCTTATAACTAATCACCGAATCATTTGATTGGAAGCATTACTGGAACTTTTTCTATAATTACCATTTGCCCAAATCATTCCATGCGAGGCGTTACTGTAACTACTTCTATTATTACGATACAGCGTAACTGCTTTCGTGAGACCAAGACCACAAAGCATAATACTATAGGCCAAGAACTCACCCAATAATCCCTCCAATACAATCATAAAACTGCTCCAATTCATCAAGAATCTTCAACAACTTATCCAAGTCTTCATGTCTCTCATACTCAAAACCGATTCCCTCCTTCCCATTCCCATCCAATCTCTCAATCATCTCCACCAGAGCAAACAACGCACTTTTCATCGAACTCCTCGCCGACTTCACTGCTTCCCTCTCCATCACGTCCCGCGGAACACACAGCAGGTGCTCCTGCCCTGCCGCAACCAAACATTTCAACAAAAACACCTCATACAAACTCAAACCCCTCAAATCCAAATGAGAACCGAAAACCTTCCTAACCCTAGGCTGCGAACCAATCACATTGAGCTTGCTCTCGACAGAAACGGCTTTCGAAAGGCGAGAGCGGAGAGCCTTCAGGCGCGTGAGCTCTTCATGGAAGTTGAAGTCGGGAGGTGCAGGCGAGTACAAGACAGGCGCGGTGGAGACCCGCGCGGCAGTGGAGGAGGACGAGCGAGAGTGTCGTGAAGATAGGGAAGGGGTTGGGGCAAGGGTTAGGGTTAGAGAGAGAGAGAAAGAGGGGAGAGGTTTAGTGGAAGTGAGAGAAGCTCGGGGTTTTAAGAGTGATTGAGGAAGACAGGGAATTGCGGTTGAGGCGGTTATGGAGCGGTTCAGCGCGTGGTGGTTATGAGGAGGGAGTGACATTGTTGTTCATTGAGAGAGTGAAGCTTCTGGCGAATGGGAGGGAGGTATTTGAAAAGGAGGAGAGAGGGATAGAGAGAGACAGGGGAAGGAGGAGGTACAAGAAGAGATGCCGGGAGGATATTCCGAGGGAACGGGGAGCATAAGAAATGGCGCTAAAAAGCGGGCCCCAATTTCCATACGTGTCCTTTTGCTTTGTGGAAGGAAACGCCTCGAGTGGTTTGGGTCTTGTATCCCTCCGCGTTGCTACAGGTTTAGATTTGATTGAGAATTCGGATGCCGTCCCTTTCGAAAAATATTCATTCCAATAGCATTTGTGAATAGATATGTATTGTGCCATTTTCAATTACAGACATGTTGGAATAATAATAAATAATATTTTACCAGCATTTTTTGTAATTTAATGATATGAGGATTCAGATTAAACGGATGATGTTTAAATAATTATCTAAAAAACTAATAGATAATTTTTGAATAATTTATTTTTATATTTTATAACATTATTGTATATTAAAACTTTATTGATGCTTAACTTATCAAATGATTTCTATTGCATGAAAATTTGAGTGTATAAAAGCATATTCATTAATATTTTCTTAAAATTTGATATCATTGAAAGTTTACACAATTCCATTCACGTGACATTGCCGGTCGGAAGTTTTCATTTTGCTAGCAATACTAAAGCAAACTAATCAATAGAAGGGGTTATCAATAATTAGTGTGGTAATTCTAATCCTATAAAAAATAATATAAGATTAATTTAATAAATTTACGAGTTGCACATTTCCCTCTAATAGTACACACTATATATATATAACTTTGCCCTCATTTATCTTAAACAAAGATGATTATTCAAAATCTTGCATCAACCATCAAATACAATACTTGTAAATAAAATCACCATGAGTGATGAAAAAGATTCATCGATACTAATACTTCACGTGTTTAGATGAATGATAGGTAAATACTAATAATTTTTTAACACGTAATAGTAATAGTGAATATTTCTTAAAAAACTACTATTTGTGTTTTTACGTATAAGAACTTTATTGATCCTTATACATTACTAATTAATCCATGTGATATGTTCGTGAGTGATGACAATGACCGATGATCAAGTTACCAAATACCAATAGCAAACCTAACATAAGATCAACTCATAATAACCATATCATCAAGATTTAATAGATTGCTTTTTAGAGCCTAGGTTTACCTCCTCGCCAAGTGAGATGGTGTACCTAGTGTTGATGGTGGACTAGTGATATTCGAAAATGAAGAAGATGAGATGACACCATTGGAGACTAGGGTTTTAAAAGGTGTAGCAAAGGTAGTTTAATCATTTTATATTACTTAACTTTGTATTAATACATCAGTAGTTAGAATAAATTTTGTTTTTTAGTCATTAAACATGTACGTTAACTTTATTTAGTGATAGGTACTTCAAAATTTTTAAGCTTTTTCTCTCAAGTGTAGATATTGTAGATGATAATTTTCATTATTTATAGGAAAGTGTCACATAAATGTTGCATTTTAATAAACCAAGTGCAATTAGCACTTTATTTCTTTTATCCAAAGGCTCAGGAATTGATTTTATTGAGGTTGAAGCATATCTTTTCATTAGGTCAAATTTTAGTACACAATTAAACTAGTAAAGTCTTACTTTATGTGTGGTTTGATATTCAGATAATAGCTTGAAATTGAATGATTATTTTAAAAATAACATACATTCCAATATTTTGATCACAAGATCCTCATTTATTCCAAGAATTATATATCCTTATTTCTTAAAATGATCATTCTCACCACATATCTAGACTGATTCATGAGAATTTTCATTTAAGGCCTATGTTAGAAAGTTATTTTGTTAATTTTGAGTTCTTTAAGTCTACAAGTATGGATTTATCTATTTGGTTTTAAAATGTCAATTGGTGATCGATGTGTTTTGTTATAAGTGTGTGTATGTGTATGTTTTGAAATCCTTATGAGGATGCTTTTAGGTAATCTATTGGTTGAGTACAATGATGACAATGACAAATTTCTAGTCATTACAATAGGAGTTCAAAAAGTAGTCATGACAAAAGAGGATATAGCATATAGTTTTAGTTTAAAGAGCAATGATTTTGTTAATTATGAGTTCAAGAGTATTGAAGCAGCTCATAGGATCTTATTGGATTGGTCTAGTAATCTCGAGTTAGTAAAACACAATTTGAATATCCATCGGTTTTCTTTTGGTGATAAAATGGTGCATCGTATTTTGCTAAAATACATAACCCCTTACATAGGCTCCAAAGCTTTGATTACCATGCCTAATGCACATTTACAAGTGACACTCATCAAAAGAAACACATGTTCACATTCCTTTTGTTTTACTTGGTGACCGGTATGAAAAAGAGGAGTAGTCTTGGGTTTAGCTCATTGATAACAAAGTTGTTAGGTTTTAAAGGTATTACTTGGAGTGCTCTTTTTAAGGACATGAAGGGATCTAAGGAGATTAGACATGCAACTTTGAAGAGTATGCATATTAGTGTGATAGATGGTTGTTGGTATGGTAGAGATGAAAATTTGGTGTTTCCTTCACAAGGATATGCTTGAATCTTTCAGTCCCATGTATACCCATATGACTAAGTTGATTACCCTTATGGAGAAGCAATAAAAAAAAAAGGTGTAAATGTTATTGCAAATAGTGAGAATAGACATGCTATAGGAGGAGGAAGGTTCATGATTGGGGAAATTAAGTAAGGATACATTTGCAAGGCAAAAGAGTAAAGGTTGAAAAGTAAGTTACAACTGATGGTGTAGCCAAGAAGAAAAAGACAATTTTTATTTATAATTTTATTTGGAAGACTTTTATTCTAGTAGTGTATATTTCTATGATGGACTATATAGTCTAGTATCTTTTGTGCTTATGTACAAACTTTTTTAATGACTTGTTTAGATAATATCTTGATGGATTTTAATCTGTTAGATGGTATGTGTTTTGACAAGCAAGATTTTAAGAGGATCCTTGATTAATATATTAATATTGATGTAATAACTAACTTGGATCTTTATAAAGCACTTTATTGTCGTAATGAGTTGTTTTCAAGTAATAGCAAGAGAAGACAAAAGTATTAGAGGAGAATTTGGTCCATATTAGAAGACATAGCGCATACCAACTAAGTATATTTAGGTAATATGCTTAAATAAATGACATGAATATAATTTATTCGTATTTTCTAATGATCAAATATAGATGTTCTTCATTATACAAGTTTATGTTTATAGGAATAATAATAAATATTTATGAACATGTTTTGAAGAAGACTTATGATAGGAATCTAATTCCTATAGGACCAATCACTAGAGCATGAGCCAAGGGATTGCAAAATCTAGCTACAAGGGTCCTTCATGAACAACTAAACCCTGAGGATGTTGAGCTAGTGTCTACCTTTGCATTATATAATTATTGTGCATTCCAACAGGTACATTTATTGGTTTTACAAAACGGCAAATAAAACACGCTAAGGATCAAATTGGGGACATTCTTAGACTAACATCCAACAATCCACAATTTATTCAAATAAAGTGAAGAACCTACCACTTGAAAACCATTTTGTACTTGTATTTTGTTGATTTTAAAACTGGCCACTTAAGTGGCATCCTTGTAATTTTTGTGTTATTTTTACTGTAATTAAAGCAAGTATAAATACTTGTTAACTAGGGTTTTTGAGGGAGCTTTTGACATTTTGAAAAAAAAAAAAACACTTTGTTGCTAGAAGGGTTGTCCTTTGCATGCAATAAATCTCTTATTAATTTCTTAGTGAAATTATAGCGAGACCAACTAGAGTGGATTGTGAGTAATATCAATCTTACTCTTGTTTTTACAAATTGTGTTTAGTGAGTAATATCTAAGTACAATTTGTTGGTAACTTCTCCATGTCCACGTGAATTAGGGTTCTTCATTTTCATATTTGAATAATTTCAAATTGAGTTGAATTCTAGTTCATTTCCATTGTTTTCCATTGATATTTATACAATTGGTTGTTCTTTATATCAATTTATCTTCAATCTCGTGAATTGGGATTCAATTGTGAAGTAAGTGATCACGCCATTTGTTGTTGGAATTTGTTGTTCATGCTACTTGATTGATGAGTTTGCTATCCAATTAGCGAGGCACATCATCATTTTTGGTATTAGAGCAAAAGGTTGTGGAGTAGGGTTTGCGTGAACTTTAATTGACAAATTAAGGTTCTTGAATTTTACTTCTTGATTTGAATTGTGAAGTGGAATTGAAGTAGTTTATTGTGAATTTGTTATGTTATATTTGTTGTTGTTGAAGTGGAAGTGGAGACCTTATAGTAGTCCTTGTGTTCTTGATCTTGCCGTGAGGAGAAGGGGAAGTAGCAGGTGTATTTCCTTGTGTGTGTTTCAGAATTGGAGATACATTCTTTATGACAAAAGAGAAGTGAATTTCCTTGTATGTTGTTTCAGAATTGAGGAGTGTGAATTGCATTTCTAAACTTGTTTTACTTGGAGGATAGGGAAATTATTTGAATTCAAATACATTCATTAAGTTAGAAGAAGTTATTATGTAATATTGATTGAATGCAATTTGAATATTTTTGAATTGTTTCTTACCATTTGTGGAGAAGTTTCATTAAGAGTTGCATTTGAGTTGTTGTGCCATGATTAGAAGAGGAGCAAAGTGTGTGCGTGATGTAGTGATTTTGTGTGGTGAAGGGTGTAATGTGGTGTATTATTTGTATTGTGGTGAAAGGTTGTTGCACGTAGATTGTAAGTGTGTGTATGTGCCATGAGTAAAGGAGTTGTAGTGGTTAAATTTGAATTTTAAAAGCAAGCATTAAAGTGTGAAAGTTATTATGTATTGATGCTTGAATACTTTGCTTAGTTGGAATTATTAACTTACTATTGGAGAAGTGTTTATTGTTACTTCTACTTGTTGTTGCCGTGATTAAAGTGTGGAAGTATGTGTGAAGTTTAATTGGAGTAGTGTTGTTGTTGTTGGTGGTGTAAAAGGGTGATTATGAATTATACTACACTTGCCTTTGAATTGTCTTTGTACAACTCAATTCAATAACCATGTCTAATATTGTTGTAAATGGGAGATTTATAAATGAGGATAAAAATCAAGAGGGAGGTGATTTGTATTTGTCTACTAATGTATTACGTCGAGCCTTGACTTCTTTTCCAACCATTGATGATGAGTAGAGAGAAAACTTGTTTCACACTTCTTGTAGGGTATTAGGTAATTTATGTGTTATTATTATTGATGGTGGTAGTTGTACTAATGTTATGGCTGTCTCATTAGTATCAAAATTGAAACTTGTAACTACCTCACATCCAAAACCTTACAAATTACATTGACTGAGTGAGTAGGGGAGTCTCCATGTGACCTAGAGGGCTGAGGTACCTTTCAGTATAGGGGATAAATATCATGATAAATTGAATGTGACATTCTTCCTATGTGTACATCCCATATATTGCTTGGTAGGCCTTAGTTATATGACAGGAGGGTTTTACATGATGGCTTCAGAAATACATACGTATTCCAGAAAAGAGGGCAAACGTATCATCCCGAACCCAATGTCACTTTTAGAGGTTCAAGAGGTTCAGCAACAAATTAGTTTACCATTAGAGATCCAAGCGGCTCCAATACAGGCCAAGAAATCTAGGAAGAAAAAGGTCTTGTTGATAAGACAGAGTGAGTTGGAGGAGGCCATAACTGATGAGAGCCCAATATACTTATTGCAAATTAGGTATACCTTAGAGATGGAGGGGCGTCGGCATCAACCCCCTATGGTATCTCAGGTATTGGATGAGTACCTTTTTACTAATGACTTGCTAGAAGGTTTACCACCTTTGAGGGGTATAAAGCGTGCCATCGACTTCTTGCTTAGGTTAGTTTTGCCAAATCGACCTGTGTATTGCATGAATCCCGAAGAGGCTAAAGAATTAAAACAATAGGTGGATGAGCTAGTTGGACGGGGTTTTGTTAGGGAGAGTCTTAGTCCTTATGCTATTCCAGCCCTTGTTATCCTTAAAAAGGATGGTACTTAGAGAATGTGCATTGATAGTCGAGCCATCAACAAAATTACCATCAAATACAGGTATCTTATTCCTAGACTTGATGATATGTTAGATGAACTGTATAGTACACAAGTGTTCTCCAAGGTAGATCTTAAAAGCGGATATCATCAAATTCGGATGAGAGAAGGAGACGAGTGGAAGACCGCTTTTAAAATACACTATGGATTGTATGAATGAATGGTTATGCCGTTTGGATTGAGTAATGCTCCTAGCACATTTATGAGTTTAATGAATCATGTAATGAAGGAGTTTTTATGTAAATTTGTTGTTATTTATTTTGATGATATTCTGATATACAGCAAAAGCCTAGAAAATCATGTGGAGCATCTTTAGGTAGTATTTTCAATCTTAAGGGTGCAGCAGTTATTTGTAAATCTCTAAAAGTGTTCCTTTTACCAAACTAAGGTAACATTTTTAGATTTATTGTATCTAGTTCTAGTGTTAAGGTTGATGAGGAGAAAGTGAAGGCTATTAGAGAATGGCCAACACTAAAATCAATCACTGAGGTAAGAAGTTTCCATGGACTAGTTTCATTCTATAGGCACTTTGTCCATAATTTCAGTAGCATTGTCAGTCCATTAACTGAATTGACCAAGAAAAATGTTCCTTTCATTTGGGGTGAGAAGGCCCAAAAGAGTTTTGAAAAGGTAAAGGAAAAACTTACTAGTGCTCCAGTATTGGTTTTACCTTATTTTGATAAAGTTTTTGAATTAGAATGTGATGCTTCTAGGATAGGAATTGGTGTTGTGTTGATGTAGAATAGGAGGCCTATTGCCTACTTTAGTGAAAAGTTGAGTGGTGCAACTTTGAACTACTCGATATATGATAAAGAATTCCATTCCTTAGTGAGGGTATTGATGACATGGCAACATTATCTCCTTCCAAAAGAATTCATTATCTACACCGATCATGAGTCACTAAAACATTTCAGGGGTTAGCAAAATATGTCTAAACGCTAAGCCAAATGGGTGGAGTTTTTGGAAATTTTTGCATATGTAATTAAGTACAAGAAAGGTAACCAAAATATGGTGGTTGATGCTTTGTCACGCAGGTATGTACTTATCACTTCTCTTCAATCGAAACTACTTGGTTTTGAATTGCTGAAGGAAATATATGCATGATGATTATCTAAAAGCAATTATTGAGAGATGTTATAAAGGCAAGATGTTTGAGGGGTATTACATGATTGATGGATTTTTATATAAAGTTGGAAATCGTGTATACCTTGTGGGTTTGTAAGGGAATTGTTGGTGAGGGAAGCACATGCAGGAGGATTGTCTAGTCATTTTGGTGAGAAGAGAACCCTAGCCATGTTAAAAGAAAATTTTTATTGGAAGGGTATGATAAGGGATGTTCATAGGGTGCTAGAAAGGTATGGAGTTTGCAAAAGAGCAAAAGGGAAGAAAGGCGTTCAAGGTGAATATATGCCTTTACCTATACCTACTAAACCTTGGACTGATATCAGCATAGATTTTGTTTTGAGTCTACTTAGGACTCAAAGGGGAAAGGATTCTATCATGGTAGTTGTTGATAGGTTCAGCAAAATGTCCCATTTTGTGCCTTGTCACAAAACAAATGATGCACTTTTTATAGCTAACCTTTTTGTGCAGGAGATTGTTAAATTACATGGTGTTCTACATAGTATAGTGTTTGACAAAGACATTAAGTTTCTTAGCTTCTTCTAGAAGACACTATGGAGAAGACTTGGTACTAAACTTATGTATAGTACCTCTTGCCATCCCTAGACCAATGGCCAAACCGAAGTTGTTAATCATACTCTTAGCATATTACTAAGAGCAACGGTTGGCAAGAATCTTACTGATTGGGACTTATGTCTTCCTATTATCAAGTTCGCTTACAATAGGTCTACTCATAGTTCAACCAGTAAGTCTTCCTTTAAAGTTGTGTATGGCTATAATCCTACTCTTCCATTAGATCTTATAGCAGGACCAACAATAAAGGAAGAAAGCCTTAGTGGAGTTAAGCGAGCCAAGGAGATTCAGAAACTTCATGAGAAGACATCTGAACGTCTTTAGAAAACACAGGAGTAGTAGAAACTATAGGGAAACTAGAACAAGAAAACCAGAATTTATAATCCAAGTGACCTAATCTGGATTAATCTCAGCAAAGACAGGTTTCCTCATAAGAAGTCATAGAAGCTATCACCCAGAGCAGATGGACCTTTTAGAGTTGTCAGATGCATTAACAACAATGCATACAGAATAGAATTGCCAGTAGAATATAGCGTCTCAGCTACCTTTAATGTTACAGATTTGTCACCATATTTGCCAGATGATATTCATAAAGACCTATCAGATTTGAGGAAAAATCTTCCTGAGGCCCGAGGAGATGATAAGAATTCAATTCCTATAGTACCAATCACTAGAGCACAAGCCAAGGGATTGCAAAATTTAGCTATAAGGGTCCTCTATGAACAACTAAACCTTGAGGATGTTAAACTAGTGTTTACCTTTGCATTATATAATTATTATGCATTCCAATAGGTACATATATCGGTTTTACAAGACAGCAAATAAAACATGCTAAGGGTCAAATTGGGGACATTCTTAGACTCACATCCAACGATCCATAATTTATTCAAATAAAGTGAAAATCCGACTACTTGAAGACCATTTTGTACTTGTATTTTGTTGATTTTGGAACTAGCTACCTAAGTGGCATCTTTGTAATTTTTGTGTTATTTTTACCCTAATTGGAGCAAGTATAAATACATGTTAACTAGGGTTTTTGAGGGAGCTTTTGACATTTTGAAAAAAAAAAAACATTTTGTTGTCGTGAGGGTTGTCCTTTACATGTAATAGATCTCTTATCAATTTCTTAGTGAAATTGTGGTGAACCAACTAGAGTGGATTGTGAGTAATATCAATCTTACTCTTGTTGTTATTACAAATTGTGTTTAGTGAGTAATATCTAAGTACAATTTGTTGGTAACTTGTCCATGTCCACGTGAATTAGGGTTCTTCATTTTCATATTTGAATCATTTCAAATTGAGTTGAATGCTAGTTCATTTCCATTGTTTTCCATTGATATTTATACAATTGGTTGTTCTTTATATCAATTTATCTTCAATCTCGTGAATTGGGATCCAATTGTGAAGTAAGTGATCACGCCATTTGTTGTTGGAATTTGTTGTTCACGCCACTTGATTGACGTGTTTGCTATCTAATTAGTGAGGCACATCAACTTGCTACAACTAAATGCGATTCTTAATAGAATCATTTTCTAATCCTGACTTGACTAAAAGTTTTTGAAATAAACTAAATGTTTTGCTAGCTTTTTATATATTGTAAGAAGTTTTCATAGATATCAAAAGTTATTCAAGGGTGGGTGATGCTAGCTGATTTGTTTGTTTTGGGTATGCTTAACTTTGGTGTTATTCTAGGAGCAAACTGGTTATCAAAAGAATAAGGTTTGAATGGGATAACCAGTGTGAAGATAGTTTTACAAAGTTGAAAGAAAGATTAATCTCAACACTAGTCTTAGCTTTACCTGAAATTGAAAAGGAGTATATAATGCCTTTAAACAAGGTCTAGCATGTGTTCTTATGCAAAAAGGAAGAGTTATTACTTATGCTTCTTGCTAGCTAAAGCCGTATAAAAGAAATTACCCTACTCTTGATTTGGAGTTAGCAGTAGTAGTCTTAAGGTTAAAACTTTGAAGATACTATTTATATGGAGAAAAATGTAAGGTATACACAAATCACAAAAGTTTGAAGTATCTCTTCACTCAAAAAGATTTAAATATGAGACAAATAAGATGGTTAGAATTAATAAAAGACTATGACTTGGAAATACGGTATTATCCAAGACAAGTGAATGTAGTAGTAGATGCTCTCAACAGAAAGAGGCAGCATAACTTAATTACATTACTTACTTCACAGAAGCCATTGCTTGAAGAAATACGAAGGTTGAAATTAGAAGTGGTTACCTAGTAGATAGGGGAAGACTCACCAATTTGTACATCCAATCAACCACAGTGGATAGAATTAAAGCAGCTCAGCTAGAAGATAGAGTTATGTTAGAAATTAAGTATAGGATGGAACAAGGTAAGGTACCTAAGTTCAAAACTGATCAAGAGGGAATTTTGTGGTATGGAACTAGGTCATGTGTACTAAAGTTAGCAGAGTTGAAGAATGAGATTTTAAAAGAGGCACATTACTCTAGGTACTCAATTCACCATTAGAGTAATACATTGCACAAAGACTCAAAGACCCATTACTGGGGGAAGGAATATGAAACGGGAGATAGCTGACTTTGTTTCTAAGTGTCTAAGGTACCAACAGATCAAAATAGAACATTAGAGGCCGACTTGAGAATTATAACCTTTACCCATACCAAAATGGAAGTAGGAGTATGTAACTATGGATTTCATTACTACACTTCCTAAAACTAAAGAAAAGCATGATACTATATGGGTAGTAGTGGATAAATTAACTAAATCAACACATTTTATACCCATTAGTATCCATTGTACCCTAGGTAAACTGGCATAGCTATACATCAAAGAAATAGTAAGACTTCATGGAGTCTTAGTGACAATTGTTCTAATTAAGATGTTAGATTTGTAGGTAGATTTTGGAGAAACCTACATAGAGCTCTGGGCACCGAGTAGTAGTTCAGCATAGCTTTCCATATTTAGATAGATGGGAAGTTAGAATGGATTATATAGATTTTAGAAGATATGTTAAGGGCTTATGTTGTGGATTTTGGATAAAATTGGGATGAACACCTACCTTTAGTTGAATTTATCTACAATAATAGTTACCGAGCAATAATTCAGATAGGGCCTTATGAAGCTTTATATGAAAGGAAATGTAGGTCACCCTTGCATTGGGATAAGATAGGAGAAAGAAAGGTGTTGGGACCTAAATTGGTATAGGAGGCTATAAATAAGGTGAAGTTAATTAGATAAAGGTGTAAACACCCAATTTTTGCCCTAGGAGTCAATAATTTTCAATAATAGTCAATTTTTCAATTTTTCCTAATTTTTCCTAATTTTTCCTAATTTAGCATAAGATAATAAAAATGTTCGAAAAATAAAAATAAATAGGAAAACACTTCAATTTTGAAAAATGATTTCAGAAATGACAATAATAAATAATAAAAAATTTTACAAATTTTTGGAATTTTCAAAAAATACAAAAAATGGAAAAATCGCATTGCATATATGCAATTTGCGAAAAAAAAAAAAAAACAGGAAAATGGGCTAGCTCAGCTGGTCCGGACCGTGGCTAGGTGCGCGCGCAGGGGGGCGAGGTCGGGCGTTCGAATCGCGGGAGAAGCAATTTCCGCGTTTTGCGAATTTTGCATTTGCCCAGGATACGTGGCAGCCTTTGATTGGCTGGGAGAAACGCATGCGCCGGGCGCGTGATCATCCCCTACCTCGAGCCCGAGATCGCCGGTGAGAAGAAAAATCCGTATTTCGGCCGTTTTGATTCGATTTTTTGCACAAATCCAACAGATCTTCAACAGAAATAAGATAAACATTATCTAATTAGAATCAAATCACAACAAGACGAGGGATTTACACGAATCAAAGTCGTTCCTTTTAACCGTCGATCCGATCAGCTTCAATCGGAGGAAATCCGAGCTTATCCAGCTCGATTTCGAACGCCTATAAATAGAGGAGGAGGTGAAGAAGCCAAATCACATATCAGAATTGCGAGAGAGAGAGAAAAGAGTGCAAATCGGAGGAAGTCCAAGCCGTGACCGCCGACCGGAGTTCAAACCACCGCAAGGAGACGTTCTGGGAGTAAACCGCCACCACCATCAGACTCAGCACCCTCGAGAAGCTAGGATTCGACACTTCACCCGCCGCAAACGACCGCCGGAACGCCGTGAACGAGCCAATACCGCCGCCGTGTCCGACCGACTCGACCCGATCCGATCCGACCCGATCCGACCCGACCCGCGCACCGATCCGGATCTAGGTAAGTCGGATTTTCCAGATTTTTTATTATTATTTATTTTATTTATTTTGTTTATTCGTTTATGTTGAATTTATTTATTATTATTTATTATATTGTTAGCCATTTATTTATTTATATTGTCGATAAATAGAAAAATGTAGGAATTGTATTTTTCTAGGATTTAATAATGTAGAAAATAGAAAATAGAAAATAGGAAATAAGAAAAAGTAAAATAAAAATAATAAAAATGAAGAAAAATAATAGAAATATTAGAAAAAAAATAATAATAAAATTTTAAATTTCAAAATAGGATAGAAAATAAACTTAAGATAAAATTTTCAACAAAAAAATATAAAAATTATAAAAATCATGAAAAACTTACAAAACTTATAAAAAACATAAAAATCATGAAAAACTTACAAAACTTATAAAAATCACAAAAATCATGAAAAACTTACAAAACTTATAAAAATCACAAAAATCATGAAAATCATAAAAAACATAAAGATCACAAAAATTTAAAAAAAATTCCAAGAATTACAAAAAAATAAGTTTTAACACTTAGAAAAATCATTTTCTTCAAATAAACTCAAAATTGATGTTTTCCCTCAAAATCATTTTCAAAAATCAAATTCAAAGTTTAGGCTTAGAAATTTTTTAGAAAAATCCCAAAAATTTTAAGAACATAAATCAAAAGAGTTTGCAAAATTAAAATTCATCAACAAATCTAAAGGTTTTCAAAAAAGCGAACTACGGCTTGTTTGATCCTGAGTAGCAGGTACGTAGGCACCCATTCGAGTCAACCCCCTAAAATGAATAAAAAATCATTTTCGTGAAATAAATTCAAAAACATAAAAGTAACAAAGACACAATGAAACACATTTCTAAAGATGAACAATTTTAAGAGATTAGGTGGTAACCGCATAGGTTTTAATAGGTTAGCCTCCGGACCTAGAAACTCTGGTTTTCCCTTTTTCTCTTCTCACAAAAACGAGAAGAGGAAATAACGACGACTAGTAGTCCAAATTAAGACTAATCCGCTCCTTTGGTCTTAATTCAATTTTTCCCAACAACAGTTGGGTGGCGACTCCAAAAATCAAACGAAATTCCTAATTCAAGTCGAGGATCTAGATTAGATGAGCATAGGGTTTAGTTTAGATCGGATTAGGAATGGGAATCCAAAAATTAGACTCGACAAAAGGATATTGGCTCAAAGTCACCAAACGAGTTATGTTGATAGGAGGTAATGGCCTCTAGAATTCAAAGTGGGGGATCATATGTTACTGAGGATATCTTCAACTAAAGGTGTTATTCGATTTGGTTTGAAAGGAAAATTAAACCCTAGGTATGGTGGTTCTTTTGAAGTTTTGGAGAAAATTGATAACATTGCCTACAGGTTAACCTTACCGCTTAGCTTGGTAGAAGGGTATAATGTTTTTCATGCATCTATGTTATGAAAGTTTGTAGCAAACCTGAAACAAGTCATAGTGCTTGAACCTTTGGATGTACAACCAAATCTCACTACCGTAAAATGACCTATCCGCATTGTAGATACTAAGGAGCTGATATTGAGATGAAGGATAATCTTTTATGTCAAAGTATAGTGGAGCAACAAAATAGAACGAAAAGCAACTTGGGAACTAGAAGAGGAGATGCAAAGAAGGTATCTAAAACTCTTCCTATATATAGGTAACATTTGTGGACGAAAGTTTTTATAGGGGGGAGAATGTAAAATACTAAAAATGTATGAAATAAAGTGAATTTTATAACATGGGACATCACTGTAATAATGCATTTATAATAGGGGTATTATAAGCTAAATAAAACCCTACTTTACATTTTTTTTTCTTCTTGTTATCAATGTAGACCTTTGTATTGTAGAAACCCTAACTTGTCCCAAGTCGCACTTCAATTATAAAAGGATTCTCGAATCAAAGTGAGATTGCGAAGGTAAGTATATTTATCAAATAAGTGATTCTACATGTATTTTTTCTAATGGGAACTTCATTAAGACATAACATTGTAATAATTTAGGGCTTTTAGATCTTGCAATTTGGACACCAATGTCATTAGATCAAATACGTTTCAAGTTGTGAATCTAAATTGGGATAAGTAAGTATTTTAATCACACTTAAATTCACAAAATTAAATAGATTTTATGTTAGATTTGGAGTGTTTTTTTAATTGGTGAATGATGGGATGAAGGAAGAGTCGAATGATGGCGAGATTGGAGAGAATGCAAGTTAAGAGTGACACATGGTCAAGGTACACAGCTATGTACCTAATCGTGTAGAGAGAAAAGGAGAAAATTATGAGATAAGCTATACATGAGCATGTACCTACCCATGTTAAAGTACACAACCGTATATTTGAGCATGTTGAGGCTTGAGAGGACTTTTTGTATAATAAGGTACACATTCATGTACATGGTTGTGTTCCTACTTGTGTACTTCTACATGGCCTTACATACGCCATGTTATTTAAGAGCACTCTTGGCTATGTTCTTTTACATGGCCATGCATATACCGTGTTATTTAAGAGCACTCTTTTAGTCTTTTTATTTCAGTTTTATTTCAATTCTAAGCTAGAATTATTTACGATAGAGCTTAGCAAAAGGGAAATTAGGCGACTAATTCTTAGCTAAACAATCTATTGAAGCTTAAGTCTTGTTCTAGAGTAGAATTAAGGATCAATTACTATTTTTTGACAGGCTTTGAGGAACTTAGTAATTGCAGACAAATAGAACCTAAAACTACTATTCTAGGTTTGTGTTTACCATGCTTGTTGGTTGTGTTTGTTAGCTATAATAAATGAATGAATTTAAAGTGAACTTGGTAAATGCTTTGCCTATTGCTTGTGTGTGACTCAACTTAAGGGCCGAAGTAGGTAGATCCTTAGGGAGCACCCTGATGATCGGTATACAGTGTTGCCATAGTAGAGTTTTATACTAAAATGATTTACAGTAGATTTTAAGGGTGTTAAGGCTAGAGGTGGTAGTTCCCGATACTAGTGGAACATTGAGGCTGGAGATGGTGGTTCCTAACCTAAATTTAAAACACTTAAAATATATAAGAAATAGTGTGTGGGGTGGGGGCATGAGTGCTCTTATGTTGCTTGTTAATTAATGGAAAGATAATTAAGTGATTGCTTGTTAAGTGTTTATTGCATTACTTGTGTGTAACCTATGTATGTTGTGGCATGTGCATTTGTTTAGGTATTTGTGTACTAGGATTAAGCTTAACCTTCTCTTTTTTTAGCTACAAATGAGTACGATGAGTTTAGGGTGTGTATTATTATTATCAAGATGATTTTAATGAAGGATATTATTACTACTATGATGATGAATAGTAGGGAGAAATGAAAATTAGAAGATTACTTGCCATTTTCTTAGAGACTTTTTATGTAATTATGTTTTAGTTAGTATGAACCTAGTAGTGTTTTGGAAGTTTTAATCATGAATTGTCATTTTGTGGTGAAGTATTTGATGTAATGTTAATTATAATGTGGTTAAAATGACTCATCTGTGAGTTACTTATTTAAATCATTGGAGTACAATTATTAAAATGCATTATGGAGTAGAACAAGTTGAAGAATATTTGAAATAGGAGCCTTTGCATGTCATTACCTAGTAGAGACATCTAGTAGATTGTAATGTTCTAGGTTTTAGGGTATTACATAGGGAAACATAAATATAAACCCAATTCAAGATAGCTTTTCATCCCTATCTCTTGTCATATTTTACTTCTAATATCCTCTAAGACATTCTTAGAGAAAATCACCTTTGATTTATCTAAATTGACCTTTTACCTCAAAAGATTCCTAAATTGATCCATAACTTCCATAATTCATTTTGCATTCTATATAGATGCTTCACCAAACAAAAGGATATCATCTGCAAAGAACAAATGGGAAATAGCCTCCTTTACTCCTTCAACTTTAAGTTGTTTTTACCATCCAAGTTGGATATGCCCTTGCATTCACCTATTGAGCATTTCCATTGCTAGAATAAAAGGATAAGGATATATAGGATCCCCTTGACACTATCATCTAGATGGTAGGATAGTCTTTGTAGGCCATCCATTGCAAATGATGGAGGTGTTGGTATTTGTGATAAGTAAGAGGCTATCAACTTCAACCAGTTCTTTAGAAAGTTCAAATAATTCATGGCTACAATAATAAAGTCTTATTCCATATGATTATAGGTCTTCTCTAGGCCAGTTTAAGCACCATCTAACCTCTTTTTCCTTTATTCCTATTGAAGTAGCTCATGAATTCCCTTATCGCAACAATATTGTCAACAATTGTTCTTCCTGGGAAAAGCTGGCTTGTGTTAAGCTGATCAAATCCTCTAAATAAGGTTTATGATGATTAACAAGGATCTTAGTTATAATCTTATTATTCTTAATACACAAACTAATGGGTCTAAAGTCCTCCAAAATTCTACAACTTGTTCATTTGAGCTCCAATTTACATGAAACTTGTGCCAATTTGTTTCTTTTAATCAAAGGTTGCTTTTAAGGGGCTAAATTTAAAATATAAATAAACTAAGTGTAATATCCAATAACATATGGTTATAAAATAGACCAAAACCATATAAAAATTAAATAATTATAAGTATTATTCAACACTTATCAATGAATGAGGCTAAATGTTTCCTTATTCCATGTCTACAACTTATGCTTGAAGTCCTCTAAATCATTAGTTAAGCTTAAATTAGGAAAGCTCCAAATACTTTCTACAAGGGGCTAAAAGTTTAGGTGTTTAAGCCACATTGATTGAAATCTAAATGGTTTTAATTAGCTCGTGCCTATTTAAAAGGAAAGATTAGTTTGTAGCAAGATTTATATACCCTACATCTTATGAAACTCTAAACCATGTGATTAAATTATTTATTGATTAATGAAAAGTTTATACCTTTATATCTATTCATGTATTTTAATTGCTTTGTGATTAATTTATGCACACAAATTAATTGCATGTTCAATTCTTGTTAGATAGAGAGGGGTCTTATAGGATATATCTTCATGAATAGAAAGATTGCATGTTTTACCTAAAGGTAGGAAAACTTTGATTTTCTATATAAAGATTAAATCTTTATTTAGGAATTATGAACTTAGTGAAATCTTGTAAGGCGATAGTAAGGGAGAGGTCTCCACTATTCCATATAAGGTTATTAATTAATTAACTCGGGGGAGTAATTAGTTTAATTGAGAATTTCTATAGTGTAAAGCGTAAACAAATTGTTAATCAATACATTATTATAAGAAAGTTAGGGTTTATAGTGGATCAAGATGAAATGTATGTTTTTGTGATTCAATTCATTTATTAAAGTGATTATAATTAATTTTAGGATTATTAGATTAGTTAATTAGTAATTTAATTTATTAATCTCATATTAAGATTTAGACTAGATAGTAGAAAAATGATAATACTAATATTTGTTTTTAAGATCCTTGAGGATGACACCCATTGTAATCTATACTAAATTAGATAGGTACACTTGCCTAACTAGGCCATTAGATTTCTTTAGGTTTATAAATTTATAATTTGATATGATTAGAAAAGCAACCCATCATTAGGACAAGAGTAGTAATTAGGACAATATCTTATGCTCATTGTATGAGTTATACTGCTGCCTATTTTGATTCCCAAGATAGTCTACTTACCCGTACTGATCGTGGAAGTCCATATTCTCACTAGCATCTCCCACCTAGGGTTATGAACCTTGGGAATTCTTAAGGGTAGAAACCTGGTGACTAAGAGCCTCCATTTTCGCCACTAAAGTAGTTGTGAGATCTACTTCATACTTGCCCGCCACTTTTTGCTTGCCTCTATTATTGCCTTATTGATAATTATTTTTAACCATATCAGCAAAAGTTTCAAGGATTCTTCTAAGGTCTTAGAATTTAATGTATCGTTAGCTGCGGCGTCTACCAACAACAAGTGGTCGGGTTAAGCCTATTCAAAAAGGTCTGAATCTGCATTCGTGTAAGTAGTTGATGGTGTGGGCACTTTCTTAACAATTCTATCCATCTTTGCTAAGCATCATACATGGTCTCACCATCTTGTTGCATGAATGATGCAATGTCATTCCGGAGCTTGACTATCTTGCAAGGAGGGAAGTAGTTATTTAGAAATTACTTCATTATGTCATCTTATGTAGTTAAAGCTCTAAGGCCCAATGACTAAAGCTAGTTTTTAGCCTTCCCCCTTAGTGAGAAAGGGAATAATTTAGTACGCACTGCTTCATCCATCACCCTATTATTCTTGAAGGTCTCACAGATTTATAAGAACGTTTGAATGTGAGAATTGGGGTCTTCATCCGATAATCCATCGAATTGATATTATTGTTGCAAAAGTTGAATCACCATACTCTTGATTTCGAAATTGTTAGCCTGAATGGGAGGCTTCACAATAGTCAACCCTATTCCATCTTGTGTTAGCCTTATATAGTCAAGATTAGTCTTAGGTAAATCCTCAGCCATGGTTTCTTATGCTTCCTCTTTAATATGCTCCAGTAATCCTATCCAACTATCTAAAAATTCTTTAGGTGATTCCTCTTCTTTTACTGCTGTCGTGACTTTTATAATAGGCGTTTCTCCCTCAATTGCTAATTGTCCAAAATATTTAACAGCTGTGTTCTTGCAAATCTTATGAAGTGTTCTCTCAATCTTAGGGTCTAGATCAAGAATTTTAGAAGGGAGAGTCCTTGTCATGCACTATAAAGGAAATAATCACGAGTTAAGGTATTTAAAAGATAATGAGAGTAAAAAGAAATAAAACAAATAAAATAAATTACTAAAGTAACAGATAATAAGGTTCTTCCAAATATTGTTTCACTAGATCCCCGGCAACGGCACCAAAAACTTTATGAGTCACTTTTTTTATCGTATCAAATTATAAATTTATAAACCCAAAGAAATCTAATGACCTAGTTAGGCAAGTGTACCTATCTAATGTAGTATATATTACAATGAGTATCATCCTCAAGGATATTAAAAACAAGTACTAGTATTACTCTTTTTCTGCTATCTAATCTAAATCTTAATATGGGATTAATAAATTAAATTACTAACTAACTAATCTAATAACCTTAGATTAATTATAATCACTTTAATAAATGAATTCAATCACGAAAACATATCCTTCATCTTGATTCATTCTAAACCCTAACTTTCTTATAATAATATATTGATTAACAATTTGTTTATACTTTGCACTACAAAAATTCTCAATTAAATTAATTATTCTCTCGAGTTAATTAATTAATAATCTTATATGGAATAGTGGAGACCTCTTCCTCACTATCGCCCTACAAGATTAATTCACAATTAAAGATTTAATCTTTGTGCAGAAAATTAAAATTTTCCTACTTTTAAGTAAAATATGTAATTTTTCTATTCATGAAGATCTATCCTATTAGATGAGACCTCTTTCTGTCTAACAAGAATTAGGCATGCAATTAATTTTCGCGTATAAATTAATTACAAAATAATTAAAATACATGAATAAATGTAAAGGCATAAACTTTTCGTTAATCAATAAACAATTTAATCATATGGTTTAGAGTTTCACAAGATGTAGGGTATATAAATCTACTCCTCCATGGAATTTATAGTAATCACAAAAATCTAAAGGAGTAATAAGAAATCATGATAAAAAAAATAAACCCTTGTAGACGTTTTTGCGATTTCTAATCATGCTCCAGCGATTCTTCTCTCCAAATTCATGATTTTGCTCTCTTAGGGTTTTTTAGAGTGATTGTGAGAAATAAAAAATCCAAATCCTTAATTTTCGTAATAAAGTGAGTATTTATAGTATAAGAAACATGTTAGCACACACGACCTAGTGCACACCTATGCTTGGGGCTGTATACTCTAGAATAAAGTGAAATTCTAACTCTCAAGGTTCCATACGGCCTCCTGTATGGCCGTGCTTGAGGTTGTACACTTTGGAATTCCTTCATTTTCTTCTCTAGGTAGATTTCTTCCTTCAGCACTACTTTCTACACAGCTTGTGCAGTGGCTAGGACATAATTTCATGACGCATTCTGATCTTTTTTTACCATCTAGCACTGGTGTCAGCACGACCATGCTGAAGGTTGTGTATACGTGTAAATCATCCTTTCTTGTATTTTGCCAAATTTTTCCTTGTTTTCGCTCGAATCTTCTCTAAATCCTTAAATTGCACTCTTTAAACCTTGAATTCAAATATTAAGCACTTAATTGTTTTTTTCTTGATAAATTCACACAAAATTCATAAAAGTTCATATTCGATAAATACTAGAAATAAGGTTCTTTCAACACTTATCACCTAACCTTAACCATACTCCTATCAATCCAAATTCAAGCATTCAATGAGGAGCATTTGTTCCAAATTGGGATGTTTGCATTGAAGATTTAACTAGTGAGAGCACATACCTCACAAATGAGCTAATTAGCAATGTAGACTCGCCTGGTTGACATTGAGTGTATTGAACAAATACTTTCTAACATGGATGAAGTTAACACTTAAGAGAAGATGTTCTACTACAAGTTTTGTGTGAGTACTAGTTTCTCTTATTTCAATTGTGTCCCTATTTAAATTTATTTTGACTGTTGCTATTTCGCAGAAAATTTATATGATACATGCAAACTTCATCCTTTAAAAGAGGCAAAAATGACAAGTAAAGCAATCACGCATTCAACTTGAAGCCACTCTTGAGCTTAAAGATTAGTTTGTTGATATGTTAGATGCCCATGTGCAAGCTACAAGGAAGTTGGAAGCTAAATTAGTGAAGGCAAAGGCTGCTGTTGAAAAGACTTAGACAGAGTATCAAGGCCATTGTAAAGGCTTGGGATTCAACAATGAGGGCTATGAATCATGCGGGCCTATTGAGGAAGGAACTTGAAAGGCTTAAGGATCAAAATTTAGAGCTTTTTGTCAAGCTTAAATTCACCCATTAAGAATGTTAAAGTGCTGTAGATAATGCCACCACCTTAAGGACCAACCTGGACATTGCCCTTTAAGACTTACAGTAAACTTGAGTTAGTTAGGATAGGGATGTTGAAGCATGCCTTGTTTTACTGCTATTGTTGTTGTTCTTTGTTGCTTGTGTGATGTAAGTTTTGATGTGTTCTTACTTCTTTGTACTTTTTTTTTTTTGGTAAAATCCGATTTCCTCCATACCGTTTACTATTGTTAGCTATAGAAGTATGAAGGAGCTTATCTTTTGTCTTAGTTTGATGAACAAACTTTCAATCAATCAAGGAAATTTGATTAGTGAACTTGGCTTTTATATATAAAGGATGAAATCAGTTAGTGTTAACTGTAGAACATTTGCCTCTTTTGAAATTTCCTTCCCTTTCCTCTACTTGTTGTTGCTTTGTTTTTATTTGTTTGCTTCCAACAAATTGGTGTCAAATCTTTATTATTCTTAAGGGGACTATGAAACACCAAAAAAAAAAAAAAATCATGGCTTTTAGCTCTAGCATTTCCCTTTCAGCTCCTCACTTCAATGGTGAAAATTGTCATATGTGTGGCAGTAAAGATGAAGGCTTATCTCAAAGGACTTAGGCTATTGATGTATGTCAAAGAAGATAAAGTCATTCCCATCTTAAGGGAAAATCCCACCTTGCAACAGATCAGATAATACGAGGAAGACAATGTAAAAGGTCTAAGGGCGCTGCCCTATATTCATGCAGCCATCTCTGGCTCCATATTCACCAAGATCATAGCTTGTAAATCTGCTCGTGAAGCTTAGGAGAAGTTGAAGATGGAATATCAAGACTTTGAGAAGATGAGATAGATGCAAGTCTTCAATCTGTGAAAGGAGTTTGAACTATTGAAGATGAAGGATATAGAAAAGGTGAAGGAGTACGTTGATAGGATCATGAAGATCTTAGACTAGATAAGAATGCTTGGAGAGCAGCTAGAAGAAAGGAGAGTTGTTGAAAAAATATTGGTGACTTTACCAGAGCACTTTGAAGCAAAAATCTCATCTCTTGAAGATACTCAAAACATGTCATGGATCACCTTAGTAAATTGAACGATTGCTTTGTTAGCTATGGAGCAAAGGAAAGCCTTTAAGGAAGAAGAAAGTACGAGTGAAGAAGCTTTGGTGGTAGCCAAACCACAAGCAAGAGGACCAAGAAGCCAAGTTACTCAAAAAAAAAGGGAAAAGTTAGGAAATAATGCAAGTAGAAAAATAAGAGAGACAAGTATCTACCTTGCCTCTACTTTAAGAAGATGGACTACATGGAAAATTACTGTTGGTTCAGACCTGTAGTTTAATGGAGGAGTTGCAAGCAATTTAGCCATGTTGAGAAAGTGTGTGGAGCTAAGCATGATAAGCCATCTTATGCACAATTTGCTCCAGCATAGAACATACGGACTACTAGGAAGAGAACCTGTTTGTGGCCACCGAAGTTGAAGAACGTTATGTTGTCATTGAAAGCTCAAATGTGTAGTTGATAGATAGTGGTTGCACACACTATATGACAACCAATTTGAGAAGCTTTGAAGGACTAGACAAAAGCTACTCCTCACAAGTCAAACTTGGAGATGGAAGAATCCTTGATGTCAAAGGTAGGGGAGTTATTTATGTTGAATCCATCTCAGGTACAAAAATCATTGATGATTTACTCTATGTTCTTGAGTTAAATTTAAATTTGCTATCAATTGGTCAATTGTTAGAAAGTGATTATGAACTTGTGTTTAAGAATGAAAGTTGTGAGATTTAAAATTCAAGTGGCAAGTTGATGTTTTCTATTAAAATGAACAATAGAAGCTTTCCTTTGGTTTGAAATATGATAGAAAATGAATCTTGCTTTAGTCTTAAAGAAGAGATGACATTATGGCATAAAATATTTGGGCACACAAATTTCAAAACCTTGGAATTGCTATGTAAAAAGGATTTGGTTATTGGAATGCCACAAGTGATAGAGGATAGTAGTGTGTGTGAGTCATGTCAGCTTGGGAAATTTAGCTAAGGTTCGTTTCCAGTTGGTCAAGCTATCCTAATTGAACTAGGATCTTGTTCCTCCATCCTGACTTGAGTTTTATTTCAATCAGAATGGGATCTTACTCTATATCATGTGTGCTCACTCATTCTCGAGAAAAGATGGCTCTTCTAGTTGGTTATCCCCAAGGCTCAACCACACATGCAGCCTTTTGAGCCCCTTCCTCCTAGCTTAATTCCCCATAGTGTTTAACGCCATCCACTTTTTCCTTAACCCTACCAATAAGCTCCTTAGTCTTCTTCCCAATAAGTGTGGGAGGCTTCTCCTTGACAACTTGCACAGTCGGTGATCAAGATTGCTCCCTTATCGAAATTCCCCTTTGAAGGGCCTTTGGTGGCACATCTCAATCAGTTTGTTTCCCTGCGTTCTAGCAACTTGTTTGTCTTGAGGAACCTATTCAACTGACTACTAAACATTGTCAGTTCTCATACCCTAAAGCCTTAACAACTTAAACCGGGACATCCTAAGTGCATTGAATCTACAAGGCATCTCTATAAAGTATAAAATGTAATGTTAAGGTAAGCTAAATAAGAATTTAAAGAGAATAAAAACTAATGTTAAGCATTAGACCTCCCCTAGGGGACCATTTACCCTAGTAGATCCTCATCACACATCATAAGCTTAATATCCTTAGTCCTAATCAACTTTGACTAGCTAATCCAAAATTTAGGTGCTCTTAGGCACTCAATGATGATGAACTTATTCTTTCAATTCCATACTAGCATGTCAAGTCCACCATGTAATTTCATGTCACTACAACCTTGAAAATGTCACCACTATGTTGTCCTCCTAATGGCATAAAAATGTTAGATGAGTTATGCTGTTGACTTTACTCCTACTTGCACACAAAGGCCCTCAAATGTTACCCTCATTTTCACAACATTCAGCACTAGTTGACTTAGACTAACTTAACGATGGCTGAGGACAGATTTTATAAACCTAGAGAATGGAGCCCAAAACCCAAAAGTAAAATGACACTCATGGACATAGAAAGAGCACTTGTCTACTAGTGCCACTCTTTCTTCGGTGTGAGGAGCACGCATAATCCATACATCAAGAAACTTGTAGAAATATTTTCTAAGTTCATCGACCTCTACTTCACTCATGGCACTAACAACTCCAACCAGCATCACTTCATTAAAAGACCTTTTGGTATAAACTTATGGGGCGGGATTCTTCCTCTCTTCATCATTAAGGTACTCGTCTTCAGTAAAAGAAGAAACAAAAACAACAACACCTTCTTCGCTGCTATATAAGACCACTTCATCTCCTCATATATCTTATCATCTTCCATTGTTGTTGCCATGATAACCACTATGCTTGCCATTAACACCGAATCCAAGGGACTAATGACGTTTCAAGGTGTAGCCCTAATAATAAATGCCTTCACCTCTTTATTAGGGGGTGGGGGGTATGGGGTGGAAAAGGAAGAAGTGCCTATGTAAGCATCTCCATATTTTTGTTGTAGATGGTTCAAGTCCCTGAGATTTTGTTGGAGATGTGCTGCATTTTGATTAGAAGAAGAAGAAGATTTGACCATTATACATGAGATAAATAAGGAATGAAACCAAAGAAGAAAGAGGGGAAGTAAAGATAGAAATGCGAAAGGCAAAAGTATCTTACAAGGATTCAATGAAAGAGAATTTTAGGTTGTTAGGATCACAAAAATATTCTCTATGGTCTTAATCCCTCACTAATAGTATATGGGATCACATGAAAAGATGATTCTCTTGAAAGTTGTGGAAAAGACAAAGGAGAAGACATGACTATAGATTAATACTATTATGCAGCTAAAAAAATGCATGGATAGCCTTCTAACCAACTACATGTCCCACTGAGAACTTCAATGAACAGGATTAACTACTCATAATGGCATTTGTGCAGGTGTGATTAATAAAGGATCAACACATGTCTGGGAAAATTAAATGTGTAACGCTTTGAAACCAAGGGCAACGCTACGACTCATCACGTGTTCTTATCATACAAGAACATATTAAGGCTCTATTCTACTCTAATACCTATTAATCCTACAATTTTTGTACACCAACATTTAAACATATCTAGTACTTCTAACTTTATATAAAAACATTCCAACTTATCTTTTAAACCTTGAAACCAATTTAACATAAATCCACAATCAACATCTAATGTAGTAGAAATCTAAAAACACTAAGTAAATACTCTTCAGAAACTTCTATTCATTAAAATCAAATAATAAAATCCTCACAAGTTCTACTCGTCATAATAATAGTGATAATCATCTTCTTCCTCCTATTATGGTTCATTCACTCCAATATTTCCTTCTAGATCATCAATACTCATTGTACTTGCAACTAAAAAAAAAAATTCTCAAAGGGTGAGCTAATGCCTAATATATATAACATAAGTACACACGCATGAACTAACATGAACAAGTATCACATACATTATGTGGCACTTAAACAGCAACAACCATTTCATGATATTATTTAAGCTCATAAGCAATAACAAGGTACTCATGACCCACTTAATACACTTAAAAACATTGGAACATAAATTGGTGATAGAAACTGCCTCTACAAGTCCCACATCCATGATTCCTTAAACACTTATATGTGGTGATGGGAGCAGCTACTATGGGCTCTACACTCATAATCACTTAACCACTTAAACCAAGTGATGGGAGCTGCTACTACTGGTTCCACGTCCATGAACACTTAAACTACTTAAACCTTAAACCAACCTAAATCATTTCCAAACACAACTCTACTAAGGACAATGTCACATAAGGATCATTAGGGTGCTCCCTAGGGATTTGCCACTACGGGCCCCTAGGTCAAGCTAAGCACATACAGCATACACTTAAACACTTAACCGTTCATTTGCTTAATTCATTACAACAATATATTCTAACCTAAGCAAATATAGGAAATATGCAAGTTACACGTACTTTGAATCCTAACCTTAAGCAAGTCTAGTCTTGAACTTAAGCTAAACTAAAATCTATACAACATCAATACATCCTTCTTAATACTAATTTAAAAATAATATAATCCCTTAATTTCTTAATCTATTAGATTATCTAAGGTCTTACTAACTATCTAGGTTATGTGGAAATTAGTTAAATTAGAAGTTAAATAGATATACAATTAAGTTATCTTTCACTCAACACGGCCATGTTGGAGGTCGCGTTGGAGGTCGCGTAGCTCAACATGAGATAATACACAATCGTGTCAAAGGTCGTGTACCTTTCTATAAGGTCTAGGTTTAACATGAGCAAGACACAGCCATATTGGAAAGCCATGTATCTTTCTATAAAATCTAGGTTTGACACAATCATGATATAACCGTGTTGGGAGGTCATGTATCTCTCTATAAAGTTTGAGTTCGACACGAGAGTGACATGAAACTGTTGGGAGGTCGTGTATCTCTTATTTTAACACGGTCAAAACACAGCCATGTATCTCTCAACACAATTTCACAAACCTTAATTTCTCTCTTATTAATTCATTCCAACTCTAAATCTATTGCTCCTAGATTTAAATTAACTCTAAAACATGAAATTTCTAATTATTTTACATGGATTAGCATACTTACTTCTAAGTTTCCATGAATTGAATCCTTCGATGGGTTGATTTTCCATGTTCGTTGTATCCTATCCTCGATTCAGATTCTAAATGAAATCAAGTTGTAGAAATCATTTTAACACCAATTCTATATTTGTGTCTATTGCTTTAATCATAGAATTCCTTACCTCTTGCACTCGATTTGAGACTTTAATGGATTCCTTTAGTCTCTTTGGTCTCCTCTAGATAGCATCTCCTCCTTTTCCTTTTTTTTTTCATTGTGTTGTTATTGTTAGAATGGCAAAAGAGAGGGATGTTAGGTTATGTTGAGTTTATATACCTTGACCGAAAAGACAAAATTGCCCCCTATTCCTTATAAAATCCCGTTCTCATCCTTGGCTTTTTGTTACAATATATATTAAATAATTCTTAAAAATTCAGCTATTACATTCTTACCCCCACATAAGAACTTTCATCCTCGAAAGTACCTAATTTTAGAATAACTCTAGATATTTCTTTCTCTTCTCTTTCTCCAATTCCCATGTCGCTTCTCGTTCAGTCTTATTAGTCCATTGCACTTTGATATAGGAAATTGTTCTTTGTCTTAATACTTGTTCTTTGGTGTCCACAATTCCGACTAGTCTTTCCATAGATGTCAGGTTTGGCTGCACATTCAATGGTTCTAAAGCTACTATCTAATCTAGATTAGGTATATACTTCCTTAACATGAATATATGGAATACGTCATGTAATCCAGCCAAACTTGGAAAAAGAGCTAACTTGTAAGCCACTATACCTATTCTTTCTAAGATCTCAAACGAGCCTGTATACCTTAGGTTTAGCTTTCCTTTCAACCTGAATCTGATTACTCCTTTTATTGGAGAAATCCTCAACAAGACCTTATCTCCCACTTGAAATTCCAAAGGGAATCTTCTCTTGTCTACATAGCTCTTCTATTGAAACTGGGTTGTCTATATTCTCTACCTGATTAGTTTCACCTTATCAACTGCCTCCTGTACTAATTCTGGCCTCATCATTTGTCTTTCTCCCACTTCATCCCAAAGTAGTGGAGATCTACACCTTCTTCTATAAAGAGCTTCATATAGAGCCATCTAGATGGTTACCTAATAACTATTATTATAAGTAAATTCCACTAAGGTATGTGCTCATTCCAATTAACTCCAAAATCTAGTGCACATACTCTGAGTAAATCTTCCAGTATCTGTATAGTCCTCTCGAATTAGCCATCTGTCTAAGGGTGGAACACCGTGCTAAACTACAGTTTAGTACCCAATGCTTTATGTAAGCTGCTCTAGACTCTACTTACAAACCTAGTATCTCTATCAAAAGTGATGATCACTAACACTCTATGCAATCTGACTATCTCTTGTATGTACATATAAGCTAGTTTCTCCAACTTATATCCCACTCTGATAGGTATAAAATGAGCAAACTTAGTCAACCTGTCCACTATTACCCAAACTGTATCTTGTTTCTCCCTTGTATTCGAGAGGGCTATAATAAAGTCCATTGTCACATGCTCCCATTTCCATTCTAGTATTAGAAGAGGCTGTAATTTTCTAGCCGGCCTCTGATGTTCTATTTTAATTTACTGGCATATGGGGCATCTAGCTACATACTCAGCTATCTCTCTTTTCATGTTTCTCCACCAATAATGACTCTTCAACTCTTTGTACATTTTAGTGCTTTCGAGGTATGTTATATAGGTTGAGTAATGTACCTCTTTCAGTATCTCTCTTGAATTTTGCATCCTTTGGCACACAAAGTCTCATTTTATATTTCAAGATCCCCTCTGCATCCAAGTTGAATTCTAAAACCTTACCTTGTTTCATTATGCTCTTGATTTCTTGAATGTCTTTATATTCTGTTTAACCAGCTTTAATTGTGTCCATTATGGTTAGCTATTTTCATAAGGTAGCCATTTTTGCTCCCACTTCTTATGTTAAGATCTCTACTTCCAATTTGTGCATGTCTTCTAATAGCTCTTTCTATAAAGTGATGAGAGTGGCTACATTATCCTGTTTCTTTCTACTAAAGGTATCTGCCACCACATTAGCCTTTCTTAGATGATATTGTATCCTTTGTATCCCTAGGTCATAATATTTTATCAGTTCCAACCATCTTTTCTGTCTCATATTCAACTCTCTATGTAAAGATATACTTCAGACTCTTAAGATTAATGAAGATCCTGCACTTTACTCCATATAAATAATGTCTCTATAGTGTTGAGTCTAATTTAAAAATTTTCTATTATCTCCCTGATTTGATTCATATTAGATCTTATGCTCATCCAATATAAATCCTCGACTTGAACTAGGAATTTTATTATTTATTTAAAGTTGCCACCCTATTGGAGTTAGGAAAAATTATTGAATTAAAATTAATTGAGCGGATTAATTCTAATCTAAACAACTAGTCAACGAAATCTTTTATATATATATATATAAAAGAAAGAAAGAAAAACCAGAGATTCTTGACTCAGGGTCAGTCTTATTAAAATTCTAAAGTTACCACTTTATCCTTCTAAAATCGGAATTATATATTTATGTTATGATATCTTTTTTAGCATAAAAAGAAAATATTAGGAAAAAAATGATATAATCATTATACTAATAATGATTTGAAAATATTTTTTTTACTTTTTTAGAGTTACCCTATAAGGGTGCCTACGTACCCGCTATTTGGGATCAAATAAGTCGTAATTTGCTTTTCATAAAACTTTAGTGGATTATTTAATTTTAATTATGAAAACGTGTCAGGTTTACGTTTATTACCATTTAAATTTATAAAGAAAATGTAAGCTTAAGCTTTATTTATTGATTTATCAAAAGCCTTTAATTTTTTTTTAAATCACTAATTATCATTCATTTATTTAAAAAAAAATCTAGGAACTAAAATATTTTTTTTATTTATTAGTTTTTATTAATTTTTTATCATTTTTTATTATTTATTATTTTTTTGTCTTCTTTTTTTTACTATTTTTTATTAAAAAATAATACTAATATAATAAATAAATAAATAAAATGAAAAAATGGTGAAATTTGACTAACTTTGACGTAGGTCGGTTGGATCGAATCGAGTCAGGTCGGGTCAAAACATAGGCTGACTCACGAAGGAGGTGACCGTAGTGGCGAGGGGGCGATCCAATGGCTCCAGGCATTATAGAGTGAAAAAATATGGTTTTTTTGAATCCTCAAGTCACAAGGATTCTTCTAGCACCTTCGGTAGGCTTCGACGTGGTGGGTGATGTAAACTATCCTAAAGAGAAGGTGAGTAGTGGGTTTAGGACTTCCTAGAGAGAGAAAGCTTGCATTCAGGCTTATGGGTGTGTGTTTTTGTGTGATTCTTCCTTCTCCGTGTTCACAAAGTCAAGCTCTACTTATAGGCTCTTGCATATCATCTTGATAAGTCTAGATCTAGCATGCGGTTGAGACCCATTTCTTGTTTTAGATCCGACTCAACCTTGGAAATTTGATGTCAATCCATTGTATTAGGTTCGTTTTTCATGATTTATCAAGTTTGTTTCTATTATAGATTGATAGTAATCCGAAAGGGTGCTAAAAACATCAATCCCCGCATGCCGAATTTGTTCCAGCTTCTTTTCGTATCTATTTCGCATCCATCAACTGGTTGGAGAAGATGATCACGTGGCTAACGCGTGATTCTTCTCATCCAATGGCTTGTTGCCACATGGCAGTTGGAAAGAAAAGAAAAAAAAAAAAGAAAACAACACAAAGTGTCGTTTGTGATATTCAAACTCGTGACTGCATCTCCCCTTGTACGTACCCAAGCGCACATACAGACTAGTTGGGTTAGCCTAATTCTCATTTTTTTCTTGCAAGCAAATTATATATCAACGTACCAATTTTGCAAATTTTTTATTATTTTGAAATTCATAAATTTAATTTAAAAATCCAAATATCTTTTATTATTATTGTTACCCTTATTTTCTATTATTTGCTTATTATTTTTATTTATTTTATTTTTTCTCCTTTATATCTGCATATATATGAAAAATAAAAAATAAAAATAATAATAATAATTGAGGCATAAAAATTGAGTGTTTACATATGGCTTCAAGGCTAGTATCATAATTGCCAACTCCAAGTCATGAGTTGGGTAGTTCTTCTCATGTGGCTTCAATTGGTGGGATGTATAAGGTATTACTTGATTACCTTGCATCAACACACACCCTACACCTTAAACCAAGGCATTACTACACACTGTAATTTCTTCTCCACTCTTAGGTAATGTCAAAACTGGCACTGACACAAGTTTCTCTTTGAGTATCTGAAAGTTGACTTCACATCTATCATCCCACTTAAATCTTACATTCTTCCGTGTTAGTTTGGTGAGAGGAGTTGCTATTTTGGAAAATCCCTTTACAAATCTCTTGTAGTAGCTTGCCAGTCCTAGGAAGCTTCTTACCTCTATAACTGTCTTTAGTCTGTGCCAATCTACTACTGCTCTCACCTTTTCAAGGTCTACAGATATCCCATCTTTATTAACCATACGACCCAAGAAAACTACTTGTTCTAGCTAAAATTCACATTTACCGAACTTGGAATACAACTTTTCTTCTTATAACTTACCCAATACTAGCCTCAAGTGCTCTTTATACTCCTCGGTGCTTTTAGAATATATTAGGATATCATCTATAAAGACGATTACAAACTTATCCAAAAAATCCCCGAATACTTTGTTCATTAAGTCTATGAATGCAATTGGTGCATTCATTAGTCTAAAGGACATCACCAAAAACTCGTAGTGCCTATATCTGATCCTGAATGCTATCTTTTGAATATCCTCTTCTTTAATCCTTAATTAATGGTAACCTGATCTTAGATCTACTTTTGAGAACACTTAGGCTCCCTGCAACTAGTCAAATTGGTCATCTATCTTGGAAATAGGATATTTGTTCTTGATAGTGACCTTGTTTAACTCTTTGTAATCTATATAGAGTCTCTTGCTTCTATCTTTTTTCTTCATAAACAAGACTGGTGCAACCTAATGAGAGACATTAGGTCTTATGAAACTCTTATCTTGTAGCTCATATAATTGTTTCCTCAATTCTTCCAATTTTACTAGTGCCATCTTATAGATTGGTTTTGATATGGATACCATACCCTATACTAAGGCCATGTTAAATTCTATCTCCTTGGCTAAAGGTAAACCAAGAAGCTCTTCTAGAAATTCCTTCACTACAGGTACCATTTCCATCTTGGCTACTTCATTAGCTTCAATAAATACAGTTGCCAATACATTTTTTCCCCACATATCATAAGTAAGTAATCTAGTGGGTCTTTATGTAATCCTCCCTTGGTATATTAAACTACAACACCATGTTATAGCAGTCAATGGTGGCATGATATCTTGACAACCAGTTGACACCTGAAATTATGTCAAACTCTATCATCTCTAATATTAGGAGGTTTGTTGGCATCACTTTACCTTGTATCTCTATTCCTACTCCTCTGCATATTCTACTTATCCTTCCTTCTACTCCCAAAGAGTATTAACAGCGAGATAGTCAGTCATATTTTCAATATCCAATGCACATGCATATACAAATTTTTCAGACACACAAGATGCTAATGCACCAGTATCAAACAGCACATATGCATTGTAGGAGTGTACTAAAAACATACTTGCAATATTGTTTACGTCGGGGATGTTGTGATGCTACTACTGATGGATACTAGACACCTTGGTAGGAACTCTTTGTCTAGGACCCTCTGCCTGTAGTCTACTACCCTATCCCCTTACTGGAGGTCTAGTTGCCTATTGAGTTGGGCCTACTTGATTTCTTACTTGTCCCTAAGGGCAGTTAACTGCTTTGTATCTCCACTACTAACACATATGATAGAAAATTAGGCAAACAGACTTGTCGGTGCAGTGTCTACTAATATGTCTTATCTTTCCACAAGAGACCTATGCCCCATTTAGCCATCTACACTCTCTCAACTCATGAGGCCTATAGCATCTAGTACATTTAACAAGTGGGCCTATTACAAGAAGTGTCAAAGGCATTTGTCTGATTTGTAAAGGAGGAGCTGCAACACTCTACTGCACATGGTGTCTTTTGCCCTTATCTTTCCCCATTCCACTTGAGGCAAGTCTTTTTCCTAAAGCTATTGTTGCTCTATGACTCCTTTGTTTCTCTATACTTTTTATGCTCTATTCGAGGTACTTGGCCTTATTAACCATTTTAGCATAGGTATTCAACTGAAAAGCCCAAACTACAAGTTATAGGTCCAAATCCAAGCTTCTCAAAAATCTCTTAGCTTAGGACCTATTGTCATTACGCACATTCTCAGGAAGGAATTGGATGAGGTGATTTAACTCTGCCTCATATTCTTCAACTATTCGATCCCTTTGATCACAGTTGTAATATTCGTTTTCCATCCTATCTCTAGAGCTGTTGAGGAAGTACCTTTGATAAAATAGCTCCTTAAACGTGTTCCAATTCATTCATTCCCCTTCAAGTCTAGGAACCAAGGCCTACCATTTTGCTGTAGTTCCCTTCAGCATAAATGTAGCATAATTGACCTTCTTATCTTCTAGTATCTAAAAGATAGTAAAGGTCTTCTCTATTTCTCGTACCCAATCTTTAGCTTCAATTGGGTCATCCACTCTTGGGTTGAATTCTTTGGCTACCTTGATGAACCTATCAAAGCTGATAGGTTCATTGACTGTTCTGCGGTGTGGGAGATTGGGGGCTTGTTGTTGTTGTGTCAATAACCCCACCAATTGATTCATAGTTTGCTATAGTTAGACAGTCTCTTCGGTCATTTGGCCTCTTTTCCCCTATGGCTGCTAACCTTAATTATTCCTTTCATTAGGGTTGTTAGGTCTCGCACCCCCTCTAGCTCTTGATCCAACAATTCTTCTTGTAGGCATTCTATTTAAGACGAGACAATTAGGTATACTTAGGTTAGTATTAGTTAATGTTAGAATCATGTCATGTAGGTATAGACACATATACCTCTACACATAATGTGTACTCATATATATAACTTAACAGTTAAAATAAATGAAAATAAAATAGCACAATAATAAAATAAATTACTGACTAAATAACATTCCATATTTTCCCACTCTCCCCATGTCTCACCGTCTTATGAATCAAATATCTATTTTTTTTTCCTTTTTTTTTTCTAAAGATCATATCCTATGCTCTACTACTCGAAACTTATGTTTAATGATCAATACTAAATTTTTCTAAGGATCAACAAGCCTAAGTTATTTAGGATCATCTACCTATGCACTATAGATCAAAACTTAAGTCCTAACGATCATCAATCTATCCTCTATAGATCCAAACTTAAGTCCCTAAAGATCATAAACCTATGCTTTGATATCATCTTAGCTACAATGCCCTGAAACCAAAGGTGACACTATGGTTTGCCATACTCCTTATTAAATAAGAACACGTTAAGGCTCTATTCTACCTTAATACCTATTAATCTTGCAATTTCTATACATCAACATTTAAATGTATCTAGTACTTCTAACTTTATATAAAAACAATCCAACTCATCTTTTAAACCTTAAAACCAATTTAACATAAATCCATAATCAACATCTAATGCAGCAAAAGTCTAAAAACACTAATTAAATACTCTTTAAAAACTTCTATTCATTAAAATCAAATAATAAATTCCTCCCAAGTTCTACTTGCCATAATAGTAGTGATAATCATCTTCTTCTTCCTGTTTTGGTTCATTCACTCCCATATTTCCTTTTAAATTATTAACACCTACTGTACCTACATCTAAAAAAAAAATATTCCCCGAATGGTGAACTAATATCCAGTACATATAACATAAGTACACATACATGAACAAACATGAACAAGTACCACATGCATTATGCGACACTTAAACAGCAATAACCATTTCATGATATTATTTAAGCTTATAAGCAACAACAGGGTACTCATGACTTACTTAACACACATAAAAACATTGGAACATAAATTGGCGATGGAAACTATCGCTACAGGACCCATACCCATGATCCCTTAAACTATTAAACGTGGTGATGGGAACTATCACTACGGGCCTCACACCCATGATCACTTAACTACTTAAACTTGGTAATGAGAACTACTACTACGAGCTCCACACCCATGAACACTTAAACCACTTAAACCTTAAACCAACTCAGATCATTTACAAGCATGACTCCACTAAGGACAACATCACACAAGGATCATTAGGGTGCTCCATAGGGATCTACCACTACGGGCTCTTAGGCCAAGCTAAGCACAAATAGCATACACTTAAACACTTAACCATTCATTTGCTTAATTCATTACAACAAGATATTATAACCTAAGCAAACATAAGAAACATACAAGTTACATGTACCTTAAATCCTAGCCTTAAACATGTTTAGTCATAAATTTAAGCTAAGCTAAAATCTGTACAACATCAATACATCTTTCTTAGTACTAATTTAGGAATAGTATAATCCCTTAATTCTCTTAATATATTGGCTTATCTAAGGTCTTACTAACTATCTAGGTTGCATAAAAATTAGTTAAATTAAAAGTTAAATAGATATACAATTAAGTTATGTTTCACTCAATACAAACATGTTGGAGGCCGTGTAGTTCAACATAGGATAATATACGACCGTGTCAAAGGTCGTGTACCTTTCTGTAAGGTCTGGGTTTAACATAAGCGAGACATGGCCAAGTTAGAAGACCGTGTATCTTTCTATAAAATCTAGGTTCGACATGATCATGACACGGCCATATTAGGAGGTCATGTATCTCTTTGTAAGATTTGAGTTTGACACATGAGTGACACGACCGTGTTGGGAGGTCGTGTATCTTTCGGTTTAACACGATCAAGACACAGTCGTATAGGGAGGTCATATATCTCTCAATACAGTTTCGCAAACCCTAATTTCTCTCTTACTAATTCATCCTAACTCTAAATCTATTGCTCCTAGATTTAAATTAACTCTAAAACATGACATTTCTAATTATTTTACATAGGTTAGTATACTTACTTCTAAGTTTCCGTGAATTGAATCCTTAGATGGGTTGATTTTTCGTGTTCATTGTGTCCTGTCCTTGACTCGAATTCTAGATGATCATGTCATGAAGTTGAATTAATTCAATGCTCAACAAAAATAACTTAAAACATCTCCTCTCTAGATTAGCTCGACTAAAGGAGCAGAGCAAGGTCCAGATCAATGGACTTAATTTCTTGGCAAGCTACCTAGAAATATCACGTCACCTACAATCAAGCTCAAGTCAACTAAGGTTCTACCTTTATAAATCAATTCAAAATACACATGATACCTACCGACCACTTAACTCTATGTTTAGTCTAACTCAACATCCTTATGAACCAAAGGGATACTTACTCTACTCAGTTAAATGGCTATAAGGTTGAAGCTTAACTGAGAAGCTAAATCTAATGAAATCTATTCAATTGACATGCGGAGATTCAATTTAGAGGCCCAACACATGAGCCATGATGCTTAGTTTTACCTTTCCCTTAATACTCGAAAATCTCCTTATTAACTAGTTAACAACCGGAGGTTGTAAATGTTAGATGTATATCTTGGTTTTGGGTCTCCAATCACCCATTTAGCTCACAAAGTTAATAATTTATAACACAAAGTGATGGGAATCAGCTTGCACAAACTCTTTCCAATGATTCATTGGAAGGAATTAGAAGACCAATGATAAGGGTAAGGGCAAAACGCATAGAGCAGGCTTTGAATGGACTTGTTCAAGATCATTTAGGCCAAGCATTGTAGTTGAGTAATCCAAGAGATGAAGAGATCATTTTCCATTTATCAAGCATCTCCAATAATAATAATGAAGATTAAAGCTCGGAGCAACATTAGCAAATGGAAACTTTGAGCTTTAAGGATGTCATTACTTAGAAGATGTTGAAGGTCGCCTAGGAGTGGAAGAAGGCCGCCGGCTTTGCCTATAAAGGCCATCAGCCTACTTAGCCGGCTTAGAATATAAGCTACCGGTTTTAGGGATTTAGGCTGCCAACTTTAGGGCCGGCTTAGGAAGCCGCCTTTATTTTTCCGTCTTGATATTTCTATTATGATTTGCTCCTTATTTGTAGAGACTATAAATAGTCTTTGAGGGTTGGAAAAGAGGATAGAATGTTTATGAAATTAGAAAATCCTTTTTTGTTCTTCATCAAGAACTTTATCTAATCTTATCAAGGTAACTTGTGGCGATCAAAATTGTGTTATAGCTTTGGTTCTAATTCAAGATTACGAATTAAGGTCAAGTTTCATTGCTTGATTTCAAGACGATTCTAGGGTTTCTTTTTCATTCGATCGGATTTTAGGTACGTCTCAACCTAGGGTTCATGTCATTTAGTATCAGAGCTTTGGCTCTTGAAAATCAAGTGTTTATCTATCCTTTGATTATTTCATTGTTGTCTATCATTATTATAGTCCTTTGAGTTTTGATTGTCTTTATTGTTCTTGTTCATCAAAAACTTCATCTTCTTAGTATTCTTCATTGATTTGATACATTGCTGCTAGTCTACAATAGAAGGTTGTAGTATTCCCTTGTTTTTAGTATTACTTTGTCATTATTTGCTGTCTGGTAGGGTCATCGATAAGGTTCTTGTTAAAGAGCTTGTAGGGAGAAGTTTATTGGATAAAAAAAAATTAATTGAGTGAAACACGAGTGATTTGATTCCATATTTTTTAGTATAAACACATGAGGGAGAGTTTGAGAGGAAAAGTGTCTTGTTACTAACAAACTCATTGCAGGTTGTGAAAACATAAGTAATAGAGGAGATAATGTGGATTCTAATATGAAGGTGTTTATGAAGGCAATCCAAGATCAATTTAAACTTCTAAATAAAAGGTTAGATGGTCTTGAATCTCCTTCTAAGCATAAGTCTTTTCGAAGGAGTATGGATGAGGAGGGGGAAGATGAGGAGTCTGATGTTAATGTGACTAGTTCTAGGAGAGGTAAAAGGGTTGTTCAAAGGCAATATAGTAATTTGGGAAGCATTAAGATAACAATCCTTACTTTTCAAGGGAAGAAAGACCCTGAGTTGTATTTAGAGTGGGAAAGAAAGGTGGAACATGTGTTTGATTATCATACTTATTCTAAGGAGAAGAAGATTAAACTAGCAGCAGTTGAGTTCATTGATTATGCTAGCATTTAGTGGGATCAACTTGTGGTTAGTAGGCGAAGAATTGGGGAGAGACCAATTAGGACATGAGACGAGATGAAGGTAACAATGAGAAAAAGGTTTATACCTAATCATTACTATAGGGACTTGTATAGAAAGTTATAGGGGTTGACTTAAGGTTCCATGAGTGTTGAAAATTATTACAAAAGATGGAGGTAGCTATGATTCGGGCTAACATAGAAGAAGATCGTAAGGCAGCAATGGCTAGATTTGTTAATGGCCTGAATAGAGAGATAGCTAATTTTGTGGAGTTGCATCATTATTTGGAGATGGAGGAATTATTACATAAGGCTATCAAGGTGAAGAGGCAATTAAAGTCTAAGGGTACTTTAGGTATGGCTCTGCTTCTAGCTTTTTAGGGAAGCCAATATGGAAAATAGCAAGGATGCATCTAAGCAAAAGGAGGATGTAAAAGCTAAGGAACCAGCTGTCTATCCTCTGCTAGATCACGTGATATTAAGTGCTTTAGGTATCAAGAATTGGGACACATTGCATCTCAATGTCTAAATAAGAGGTTTATGGTTGTTTTAGATAATGGTGATGTAGAGAGTATTAGTTCAATTGAGGAAGAGATGCTACCATTAGAGGAATGTAGTGATGTTGATATAGAGGGTCCTATGAAAGGAAAGACGTTGGTCATTAAGCATACTCTAAACATACAACCTAAGGAAGATGATGATGAGGAACAACGTGAGCATATCTTCCATACTAGGTGCCATGTGAGTGGTAGGGTATGTAGCATAATTATTGATAGTAGTAGTTACACCAATGTTGCGAGTTCTTTGATGGTTGAAAAATTGCATCTACTTATATTGAAGCATCTTAGGCCATATAAATTGCAATGGTTAAATGAATGTGGTGAAGTTAAAGTGACAAAGCAGGTTGTAGTTACATTTTCCATTGGCAACTACAAGGATGAGGTCATTTGTGATGTGGCACTAATGCATACTGGATATCTCCTTTTAGGGTGTCCATGGCAGTTTGATAGGAAGGTTACTCATGATGGATACAAGAATTTGTACAAACTTATAATGAATAACCGACTCATTATGCTAACACCTCTCAAACCTTTAGAGGCATATAAGGATCAAGTTAAGATAGTGAAAGAGTGCAAATTGAGAGAACACAAAGTGAGTACACCAGAAAAAGGAAAGAGTGATAAAAAGAGTAAGTGTGTACGAAAGAGTGGGGAAAACAGTGAGCAGAGCAGTAAGAAAGTAAGTTCTTTTGCTACAAAAGGAGAGATTAAGAGAGCTATGTTGGCGAGGCAATAATTACTTGTACTTTTGTACAAGGATGTCTATTTTTCAACTAATGATCTTAACTCCTCTTTACCTAGTGTAGTTGTGTCTTTGTTGCAGGAATTTGAAGATTTATTTCTTAAGGACATTGCAGATGGATTACCTCCTCTAAGAGGTATTGAACACCGGATCGACTTCACTTCAGCGTCATCAATCCCTAATAAACCCACTTATAGAGCCAATTCAGAAGAGACAAAAGAGATTCAAAGGTAGGTGGATGAGTTAGTGCAAAAGGGATTCATGAGAAAAAGTCTCAGCCTGTGTTCAGTTCCTATGCTTTTGGTTCCCAAGAAAGATGGAACATGGCACATTTGTGTTGATTGTCAAGCCATCAATAAGATCACCATAAAGTATAAATATCTTATCCCATGATTAAATGATATGCTTGATGAATTGTATGGTTCATGTTTGTTTTCAAAAATTAATTTAAAGAAGGTGATGAATGGAAAACTAATTTTAAGACAAAATATGGGTTATATGAGTGGTTAATCATGCCATTTAGCCTAACCAATGCACCTAGCACCTTTTATGAGTCTAATGAATCATGCTTTGTGTTCTTTCTTTGGAAAATTTGTTGTAGTTTACTTTGATGATATCTTAATGTACAACAAAAATTTGGATGATCATGTTAAACACTTGTAGATTTTTTTTAAGTGTTTTGAGGGAAAATAAATTATATGCTAAGTTGCATAGTGCATTTTTTGTATGGAATCCATTGTTTTTCTTGGATTTGTTGTAAGTTCACAGGGAATAAAGGTAGATGAAGACAAGGTGAAGGCGATTAAGGACTGGCTTACCCTAAAGAATGCAAATGAGGTAAGAAGTTTTCATGGTTTAGCAAGTTTCCATAGGAGGTTTGTAAAGGACTTTAGTTCTATTGCAGCACCTTTAAATGAACTTGTTAAAAAGAATGTTGTGTTTAGGTGGGGAGAAGTGCATGAGAAAGCTTTCAATACTTTGAAAGAAAAATTAACCAATGCACCTTTGTTGTGTTTACCTAACTTTGACAAAGCTTTTGAGGTTAAATGTGATACATCAAAGGTTGGAATAGGGGTTGTTTTGATGCAGGATTCCAAACCAATTACATTTTTTGATGAAAAGCTTAGTAGGGCAGCATTGAATTATCCTACCTATGATAAGGAGTTGTATACCTTAGTAAGAACTCTTCAAACGAGGTAACACTACTTATGGCTAAGGGAATTTATCATTCATTCTGATCATGAGAGCTTAAGGTTCCTGAAATCCCAAGGTAAGCTTAATAAAAGGCATGCTAAGTGGTTGGAGTTCATAGAAACATTTCCTTATGTGATTAAATATAAGAATGGAAAGGAAAATGTTGTTGTTGATGCCTTGTCCAGAAGGTATGTATTGCTCACTTCCTTGCAAACTAAATTACTTGGTTCCCAATTCATTAAAGATTTGTATATTAATGATGCTGATTTCTGCCAAGCATGGAATGCATGTTCTAAATGTGCATATGGAGAATATTATAAGTATGAAGGATTTTTGTTCAAAAAGGATAGATTGTGTGTGCCTATGTGTTCTTTGCGTGAATTGCTAGTTAAGGAGTCTCACATAGGAGGTTTAATGGGACATTTTGGTGTGCAAAAGACTTTAGACATATTGCATGAACATTTTTATTGGCCTAACATGAAGCATGATGTGCAATTTGTTTGTTATAAGTGTATAACTTGTAAACAAGTAAAGTCTAAAGTAAAACCACATGGGTTTTATACACCATTGCCTATACCTACTCAGCCTTTGATTGATATTTCAATAGATTTTTTAATTGGGTTGTCTAAGACTCAAAGTGGTAAGGATAGCATATTTGTTGTTGTTGATAGGTTTAATAAGATGGCACATTTTATTATATGTTCTAAAACCAATGATGCAACATATATTGTTGATTTGTTCTTCAAGGAAGTAGTACATTTACATGGATTGCCTAGAACAATAGTAAGTGATCGAGATCTTAAGTTCCTAAGTCATTTTTGGCATACCTTATGGAATAAATTAGGGACTAACTCCTGTTTTCAACTATTGCACATCCTCAAATGGATGGGCAAACTGAAGTAGTTAATAAGACACTTACTTCGTTGTTGCGTGCTATCATTTAAAAGAACTTGAAACAATGGAAAAGTTGTTTGCCTTATATTGAGTTTACATACAATAGAACTATTCATTTTACTACGTCATATTGACCTTTTGAGATTGTGTATGGCTTTAATCATTAACTCCTTTAGATATATTACCTTTGCCTCCTAATGAAATTGTTAATTTTGATGGAAAATAGAAGGCCAATTTTGTTAAGGATTTACATGCCATAGTTCATGCTAATATAGACAAGAAGAATGAGCATTATGCAAAGCAAGCCAATAAAGGGTGCACTAAGGTTGTTTTTTAGCTTGGAGATTGGGTTTGGGTACATTTTCACAAGGAAAGGTTTCCCAAACAAAGAAAATCTAAGTTGTAACCTAGAGGAGATGGTTAATTCCAAGTGCTAGAAAGGATAAATGACAATGCCTATAAGATTGACTTGCTTAGTAACTATGGAAACGTAAGTGCTACTTTTAATGTTGCTGACTTATCTTTGTATGATGCAGATGATTTGACGACGAATCCTTTCGAAGATGGAGGTAATGATCAGAATTAGCTTACACCCACTCTTTCCAATGATCCATTGGAAGGAATTGAAAGACCAATGATAAAGGCAAGAGCAAAACACATGGAGCAGGCTTTGAATGGACTTGTTCAAGATCATCTGGACCAAGCATTGCAGTTGAGTAATCCAAGAGATGAAGAGATCATTTTCCATTTATCAAACATATCCAATAATAATAATGAAGATCAAAGCTTGGAGCAACACTAGCAAATGGAAACTTTGAGCTTCAAGGATGTCATTACTTAGAAGATGTTGAAAGTCGCCTAGGAGTGGAAGAAGGCTATCGGCTTTACCTATAAAAGCCGCTAACATGAGAGATTTAGGCCACCAGTTTTGGGGATTTAGGCTACTGACCTAGAATATAAGCTGTTGACTTTGGGGCCGACTTAGGAAGCCTACCTTTATTTTTCTATTTTAAGATTTCTATTGTGATTTGCTCCTTATTTGTAGAAACTATAAATATTCTTTAAGGGTTAGAAAAGAGGATAGAATGTTTATGAAATTAGAAAATCCTTCTTTGTTCTTCATTAAGAACTTTATCTGATCTTATCAAGGTAACTTGTGGCTATCAAAATCTTGTTATAGCTTTAGTTCTAATTCAAGATTACGAATTAGGGTCAAATTTCGTTGCTTGATTTCAAGATGATTATAGGGTTTCTTTTCCATCCAATCGGGTTCTAAGTACGTCTCAACCTAGGGTTTGCATTATAAAGTGAGTACAAAAAACATTTCTTAATAGGTGGCAAACAAGTAATGTTACTTTTTATGTAAGTATTCTAAAATATTTACTATAGGAGGATTCGTGTATACTTATGACAATCCAAGTAGTTGACCTAGCATATAAAAGATTCCCATAACCTTTTGGTAAGGGATTCGCGACCTATAACTTTAAACCTTCTATACTTTGTTGTTGGTTAAATTCTCCATCTTTTTTGTACCCTACTAACTTAAGCATTAAAGTGCACGTATTAGAGCCACCTCCAACACTCACTTAGCTCACATTTTCTATTTTGTAGGCCTTAACTCGAATCGACTCAGGCCCATCATAATCTTATTGCATCCTAGAGAAATTCAATTGACAATAGTTAGCATATAGTATATTAATAAATTGAATATGTATGGAGGAGAAGGACAAAACTCTATTTATTTATATCAAGAAAAATAAACAAAGTTAAGAGGAAACAAATTTTTAGAGAAATGTAAGAAACTAAAATATTTTTATGTGCATCATTTGCACTAATGAAATTAAGATTTGAAAGCAATAATGGCTATAGGATAATATCCCCATCTAAAAAAAGGCCTTCTTAAAACATTTGGTTGCTCCAAGTTTTCTTGCATTATAGAATATCGATATCTATCTTATGATAATATTCTTTGTTTGACTATAAACACATTTTTCATAACTCTAAGCAGGTACTTAATTGAGCAATCTACTAATTGCAACAAGATAGTGGTTGGCTTTATTTCCTACAAACTAATTTCTTACATAAATAAAGAGATTGAAGTGAACGCTAGCCCTTAAATCACATAAAATATTTGAAAACACACATTATCAATAGTAAGAGGGATGAAGAAACTCCTTGTACCACAAAGTTTGGGGTGGAGGCTTTCTCTAATGATAGCTCTTTACTCCTTAATAGGTAGTCAAACTATCTATCTTAACAACTCCCTCTATTGGAAGCGTGTTATATGAAAGAGCAGTCTTAGATATAAGTATGTGACCACTTTCTTATGTGGCACATTTCGAATAAAGGAAGTTGCTAAAGAGAGGTAGTTCTATTGACTACTTACCTTTTATTTACTCTCGATGGTCTCCTAATCCTCTATCTTTCCTTCGTTAGCCTAGATTTCTTAAAAAACTTTCTTTAAGTATGAGTTGAGCTAATGTATTTGCAAGTTGGATATTTATGTATAGGTCCTAAAAACCTTCAAATTTTTCTTAAGCCATCCCATTATGATAAATTATGCAATGTCAAGCTCTCTATGCTACCCCATTCCATCACTTTGCCACTACAATATTGGATATAGCATTTTTAGCTTGAAATTCAAAAGTAAAACACTATATTTTCAATAACATTTCAAAGAGCAAGGTACTTGCCTAGCATCAATATAATATAATATTGCCAACTACTATATATTAAAACTATTGAGGGAGGGAAATTTTGAATCCAATCCATCTCGTTGGGAGACTAGTACTTATGCCACTTGTCTACAAAGGCCTTAACTAACATCAAATTATTAGAAATGCTAATTTATTTATTGATTTGTATAATAAGCTCATTAAGCTTATTCATGTATGACATCAAAAATGTTACATGTATGCTATACGCTTTAGCAACTACTTTCTATTTTCAAGTGCAATTTACTAATCACAATCTACTGGGTGTGTACACAATCTACTGGGTGTGTATGTAGTAATAAAATAATCGATAAGTACTAAGTTGTGTCCATGGAGAGCTAATGTGCTAAGTACTAAACTCTATGAGTTTTTCTTTAATCTAAGCAATCACAAATTTAATTAATAAAAAGTAAAAACTGTGAAATAATCGAGCACCAAACCTAATGTCCTAACAACACATCAAGGATCCTAGGAATAAAGTGATGCTAAAAAAATTGAAATTGGATTTGCAAATATGTTTTCATTTGAATTAATTCAATGCTTCAAATTGATGTTTGAGATTGACTAACTAGGATTTAACCAAACTCATAAGAATCCGCCTATCTCCCGAAATAACGTAATTCTAATCATAGCATAAATCATCTCGTTAAGGCAATTTATCTATAGTTATCAACTAAATGGCAACCCAAAAAAAGAAAAGAAAAAACAGAAAAATTAAAATAATTTAAAACCAAACAGCCCAACGTCCGAGTTCTAACTGAATAGAATAAGCAAACGGACATGAAGAAAAGCAAAAGATTAAAGTGCACAGCCAACATAACAAAGCAATATATTGTATTAATAGATTTCATTGTCACTTGTCAGCCAGCGTTAGAACTCAACCCATTGATAATAATAAATATTAGTATACTTTGATCCTTTACTTTTGTTCGTGAGATATACTTAAACACTAAACACACAAAACCAAAACTAACAGAGCAAAAGCCTAACCCTAGGATCTCATCTCAATTCTCAAATCTCAATCACCTCTCATCTCAAATTCAAAGTAAGTTCTTTTTAACTTTGTTTTAGAATTTTAGTATATTTGACTTTCTACTAGGTTATGTAGATCTATATATCATATAAGGTTTGTATTTTTTATATTTATTAATAGCTAATTGATAGATTTAATTATGCAATTTTATATTTATTCTCTTTTATTTAAAATATAACTAATGTTTTTAATTTTTTTTATTGAACCCGGTTCGACTCCAGTTCAAACCATCGACCTTGACCCGTCTGACAACACTGGCTTTAGGCTGTTTTTAGGTTTTTTGACCCCTGCTGCAAGTGCAAAGAATGGAACTTAAACTGCTCTGTTGCTATCAGTTGGCGGCCCGAGCAAATATGTTTTGCTGTCACGAGTTGAAATAAACTGGGGCTGCTGCAATTTCTCTTGTTCTCACATGGCTTTTTGCAATCTTGGGTGTAGTTCATGTCCTCCTCAAGCGCAAGCTGCTACCGCAGAATATTCACCCTCGCAAAGCTGCACATAAACCTACTATGTTCTGCAGTTTCTTCACTCCATGCAAAGCCAAAAGAATCCGAACGGCTGTTGTTGGTGTGTTGTTCTGCTGCTGTTGCTGTCTCTGACTGGTGTTTGCTGATTTGTTGTGCTGCTGTTTGTTGCAGGTCTGCGTGCTGTTGAAGTGGGCTATGTTGCTGCTATTTGTGTGCTGTAGCGGCTGCTGTTGTTAATGATTTGCTTGCTGCTGTTGTGCTGATTTGCAAATGCAATTCCCGCTTAAAGGCCAGCTCTTTTTATTCCAAATGACACCCAAATCTGCTATGTTAATTTGCCAAGCTTGCTGCTACGGGTTCGGTCCCTAAGTTCTAAAGTAGCTCTCAATGTTGGGATCTGCTTTGGTTTCGGCTCTTTGAAAAATTCACAGCAGGTAGTTACTCTTTTTTGTTCTTTCACTTTTCCAGAAACTCAGAATTGAAAAACCTTGAAGTTATCATAGAAATAAATTCAGTGAATCCATGAGACATCAATTTTAAGAAAAATTTATCACAAAGGTGCTAATATATGTTTGAAAGTGTACTATAAAAGGGGATAAATGTGTTGTTCTACACATTTATCAACGTAACATATGTAATATATGTGAAGGATCGTTGCTCTTAGAAGAATCGATCTCATTCCATCCATCATAAAATGGAGTATATCCAATGATGATTGTAAGACTTGATTTTATCCTATATTTATGATGTTTTACACTACTTTTGCAAATAAAGTTGAGGAATTGGATAAGCATTTAAGAGTCATGCCTAAGAAGAAGAAAAACCAAGAAAACGAAGACTTCAAGCTTTAGAGGCTGTACTCCAGAAAAAGCATAACTTCATTCACGTGAAGTTTTTGATCCCTCACCTCGTTTTTTTTTTTTTTTGTGTGTGTTTTATTTTAAAAGCCCAATCCTTGAAACCCTTGTAAAATTGTACACCTCTAAATAAATTTCATGTAAACGAAAAAATACAAATTAAGTTCTTAATGTGTACCAACTTTTTTTTTTTTTTACTTGCATACTTAACATTTTCTAAGTTTTTTCTTTTTTTTTTTCTAAAAAAAGGACTTCTATCAAGTCTTAAAAATTTCGCCTACTCTTAATACATGTCCACTTCTAGTTGTTCAACAATAATTAATTATAAAATATATTATCAAATATTTTAATTAATAAAAATAATAATAATTACAATTTAAAAAAAAAACTTACAAAAAAAAAAAACCCTCTTCTTGTCAATAGTACCATGATAGGCTTACTCAGCTAGTAATAGGATCTAGGAAATCAAACCCCATTAAAGATGTTTTAGAGAAATTTAGTTTAATAGATTTAAAGTAGAAATTTTTGGATCAATTTTTCTACTATAAACCTTGCTCGATTATATTGTATATGAAAAATACACTCAAAAAAAGTTTTTTTCTCGACTCATATAGGCTTCATTTAGCTTTTATGAGCATTAAAAAGGCTAAAATAAGTCATTAATTTATTTTAGAAGGAGTTAGGCCTTCTCTTATTTCTTACAAGTTTGTAGGCTTATGCATAATCATGTTTAGGCCTACCTCTGAAGCCCATATCTATATAAGAAAATGAGGATGAATATTAGCTTTTAGAGTATTAAGAGTGATCTAACAATCATTAGCAACATCAAATCTCAGTCATCTATCTCAAAATAATTCTATTGTCAAGATTAGCATCTAAAATCTATAAATAGAATATTCCTCTTCTTATTGCAAGACATTTTGCATATTGCAAAAGTTGAGATGAACATCAAAGTTCTATCAAAACACCTTCACCAAAGATCAAATCAACTATTTTTTGAAGAATGGATCAAGAACACTCAAGTCTACTAACTTTGATCCATTGTTATTCATGCACACATAAAATAACGAGTTTATATGTTTCTCCTCTCATGCCTCTTCCTATCATGACCATTTAAGTGCCATCATCTCAAGTCCTCCCTAAGGTCGACTATCACACTCATCCTACGTGATCGATCAGCTACAACAACCCTATACAAGAAACAATTAACCAATCTTATGATACAACAATAATAAAGGATGTAACTTGTAAATTGAAGATTGAAGATGTGGTACCTCTTGAAAGATCTCTATGTTGAGTTGGGTTTGGGAGTGTTGATTCAATGAGAGAACTTTTGTTCAAGGAAGAAATGATGATTATGTCTTCTAAGCTTAAGCCATCACCATTGTAGTAGAGCCTTTACTCAAGTCATGTTCATTTCATAACACTTCGACATCAATGGAAAAGTTTTAAACTTCAAGAGATGTCCACCAAACAGATTTACAAAAATACACTTTTTAATTTTTCTAGTTTTTTCTTTTTTCAATTTTTTAATCTTCATCTTTTATTAATTAAATATATTTAATAATGTCATTTAATTAATTTTCGAGGACCAATAGGAAGATAGAACATGTCAAGGGGAACATAACTTTTAACTAACTTGATAGAAGTCCTAATTTATAAAACCTAGAAAATGTTAAGGATTCAAATAGTAAAAATAAAATGTTAAAGACTAAAATAGAAATGTAAATAAATATTAAGAATTAAACATATATATTCCTTCATTTAAACCCTAAATCAGATGGAGGAGTGGAGATTTAAGGATTCTTAGAGGTTCTTTAGCAATGATGAAAGTTTGTTTTTAATTGTTCAAGCTAATGCTTAGTTTGACAGTTTAGTAGAAAAGAAATCAAGGCAAGTATGGGGAAGTAAAAAGAAAATGAGAGAAGAGAGGAAGTGATGGAAAATATTTCTCCTTTTATGTTTGGTCAATATGATGGGAAAGTGGAGGGAGAAGTAAAACTATAGTCTAAATTCTCTCGACCGATTATGTTTTATGTATTATTTATTCATTAATTAACAAGTATTTTCATGTCTAAGGGAAGATTTGGAAAGATAAAGAGGAAGATTTATTTCTCACTTTCATTCTTTTTCTTCTCATTTTTTAATTATTAAACACATATTTTCCCTTTACTTTCCTTCTTTTTCTCCCTATTTCCATTCACCTTGTCCTTATCAAACACAACTTGAGCTTCTCTTATTTCTCTCCACAAGCTCTCATTTAAAACAAAACCAACTCCTCACCTTAATTAAAAAGCTACATGCAAAGTTGGAATGAGCATTGCTAATAGCCATAAATCTTAATCCAAGCATCTCTACTTATGAGTATGGCCTTAAATCTATAAATAAATTAGTTCGTTTTGGCACAAAATCTCTTAAGGCTAAAGCTTGGTGCATGGTTTGTTGATATGAGACAAGTATACCTATCAAATTCTGTAATATAGTGAATTGAATATATATATTGTTCCATAAGGATTATGAATACTAATACTAACCTACATTTTATTATCTAACAAGTAAATTGTAAAGATTAATTAATTTAAAACCTATAACTAATTATTAACTAATGAACTAAAAAATTAAATTAAACAAAAGAAGAGCAAAACAAATTATAATTAATTTCAAGATAATAAGACAAGTATCTAGACTTTGTTTCTCCTACGATTTATTATGTGATATCAACAAAATTCATTTAAATCCTTCTTTAATTTCATTGACCGAGAAAATTCGTAAATTAGTTTAATAACTTTCTCAAGCTTATTAACTCTAATCTTAAAAATACTTATTTAAATATTTTTATAATAGCATATTTCAAAGATTGCATTAAGAACAATAAATTCCCTAAGAACAAATTAATTAATTTCAGAAAAATTATATAATTTATCTCTAAAATTACATAAATTCCTTTTAAACATGCTAGATCTAATTACACATCAGATTTCTCAATCATAATATATAATATTAAATAATTAGAACAATGCTTTAGAAATATTAATTTAAACAAAATCAAGAACATATATGTGAATTAAGAAATCAAAGAATTCATTAAATAGAAATAAACCCAGTGACATAATAATCCTAAGATCCGCAGATCTAGATACTAAGAAAATTAACCTCTAATCATGTTGAAATCAGAAATCCTCAATGAAGTAAAAGTATACATCATCAAAGAAATTAAAAAAAAAATTCTTAATTCTTGAAGTAAAGAAAAACACTCTTCTATTCTCCTAAAAGAACTTCTATCTTCTTCTTTTTTTTCATCTATCCCCTCTTGTCCTTTATATAGTAGGCATTCAGAACTCTAACACAATCATGCTTTGAGTTGTGTCAAAATCGTTGAATTAAATTTTGAAAAATTAAGATTTATAATTAACCTGGCCTAGACACGATCGTGTCTAAATCATGCTTCAAAATAATTATTTTTGAGAGATACATAACCAATAGATATGGTCATGTTTTGCTTTTGTGTAACTTCTTAACATGGTCTTGTTTGCTGCCTGATCTCTCCTAAAAAATTTATATATTCTCCTATTTAGCTCCAAATTGAGTAAAAGTTGTTTCATTTTCTTCATTTTTAATTCAATAATCCATCAAAGCCCTAAAATTGAAATATTACATAATTAAAAATCAAATTCTTTAAGAACATGCCAAAATGAGGGAAAAATATTTTAAATCTCACTTAATATACATATCTAGTTAAGCACCTATCATTTGTGTTATAGCTTGTGCCTCCTAATTGATCTTTATGTATTGACATATGAAACCTAGAGTATTTATGTTAAAAGAACTTAGAAGAGGGCATGAATAATAGCTCAATAGATTTTAGAGTTCCCCCCACCCCCCCCTCTTTTGTAACACCCTAGAACCAAGGACGTCACAATCTACTACATATCACTACTAATTAGCAATACACAAAGACTCATACTACACCTATACTTCAAACCTGTTTAACTTCACTTCACATTTACATATAAATAATCTCAAAAGAATTAAACAAATGACTCACAAGTGAGTCATCTATACCACACTATATTTAAAGAATAACATTAATGCCTCACTTCAATGTAACTATCTCCGTGAACAAGTCTACTATAACACTTACTAGGTTCATAATAACTAAAACAATTAACACATAGTCTCTAACAAGGTATCATATGGACGATCATCTAATTTACACTTCTCCCTAGCTACTCATCATTATAATGGTAATAGTATTCTCCATTGACATCATCCTGAAAGTAATAATATATGTCCCTGGACTCGTCATGCTCGGTATACTCATCATACCTTACTGCAGCTAAAAAAAAAAAAAATGAGCCTAAGCCTAATATGTGAATATCCAAACACATGTGCATATCACAACATGCATAGTAAATACACAAATATAATGCAATAGATAATTCACAAGCGGTTCATTACTTATCTTTGAATTAGCTTGCAATCAACACATAAGTGCTTATGACCCCACTACACTATATATATATATATATTAGCCTTAGGTTGGGAACCGCCACTTCTAGCCCCAACATTCTAAATAGTATTGAGAAGTGCTACCCTAACCCCTCATACCCTTAAAATCTATCTCAAATCATTTTAGTATAAAACTCTACTAGGGATGACGTCGTATACCAATCGTTAAGGTGCCCTCTTGGGATATACTACCTTTAGCCCCTAGATAAAGCCACACACAATCAACAAACGAGTCTTTTAACCATATAGTTAATTAATCTATTCCATTTCTATTACTAAAATGCATAATCAACAAATATAGTAAACACATACCTAGACTTCAGCTATATGCTTGGCAACTGTTTCTACTTAACCTGTAACTTGATCAAAAGGACATAGATGACTATTCTTAGAGCCTTAACTAACATTATTCTACTTCTAAATTGTCCTGGATTAGTTTGGACATGTGTTAGAAAACAAAAGATAAAAGAAAATTTTCATTTTGCTTCCTCAAGATATTTGCCCATGATCCTCTCAAAAGCTCAAAGTCATACAAAAACTCTAAATTCTTCCAAAGCCAATCAATCCTACTTTGATCAAAATATCAAAACATCACTTCTACATGATTGTAAACCACTTACTTCAATTTAATTGAACAATCACAATTTCTATCTGAATCCACAAACTTGATTTACTACTTTTGTACCTCTTATCCCTTCAAATATTAACAACCCGCCCCAACCACATTCAAACCATTGAGAAAATGGCTGTGAACACTAATTATGTCAATTTAGAGCCTTACCTAGTATATTTGTGTTGTGAAAATCAATTAGGGAGTGTGTTATTTATCAATGATGTCCTTGTGTATCCACTATGCAAAAAAACAAAAAAAAAAAGAATGGTAAGTAAGTCATAAAAGGAGTTTAAATACCCTAATTATAAAAAGTCTAAAATCCCCCATTAATAAAATATTATTATTTTCTTGCCCATGTTTTTATTCCACTAAATTTCTCTACCACCACCGCCACCCCCCCTTCCCAAAAATCACAATAAGAAAAATCTCTAACTCCTCTATGAATGAAAGTTTTGCAATGTTTCACATAATCCTTCATTTGAAATATTATACAACACATAAACCGGAGTTGTTTCTGCTTTGGGATAATTGTTAATTTACTCCACAAACCATTGATCTAACGTGAATAAATTCTCTAAATTACTAAAGTATAACTTCGTTTCTCAATAATATTTGCAATTGTATAAATAACTTCCAAAATATTACTAGTTAAAACCTTAAAACCATCATTAAAAATACTATAATAGTGAGGATTTTAAGATTTTAGTGATAGTTTGGGACATACGTGTATTTTTTTTTTAATTATAAAAAACTGAAGTCCTCCTTTGAAAATTCAGTGACTTGCAACTCACTAATTTAAGGGATATAGGTACAATCTATCCTAATATTTTTTAACCTAGTAGGTATTTGAGAATCATCATGCGGGAAATACTCAAGGTCGACGGAATAGTGTCGGGACTCGGGTGGAGCATCCTTGAAATGGTCTTCGAGATCATTATTGCTAGCTTCCAGATTCTCCGTGAGGAATGTTGATCAAATTGCTAAATCTTTGCCCTTTTAAGTTTGGTGTCATCAAAATAAGGGCGATACAAGTGATAACAATCATCACTCCATGAAGTACCAACATATGACCTTATAGTTACTTTAAAAAAAAAAAAGACGAAAAAAAAAGGAAACTCAATTGATAACAAAGAAAGTTAACTTTATTATTATAGTTAAGAAAATTTTGATAAATATTATAAAAAAAAAAAAGAATTAGTGGTTAAAATGAACGTGCGACTCCAATATTCTGGCACATTTTCTAGCGGTCAAACCTTTTTTATTTTTAATTGGGTTAATTAAAGAAAATAAAACTATATTTTTACTCTTCATCGACCAACTTTGTTTTTGTGCATTAGTAAGACCAATAAACCACGTAATGGAAATAGGATTGTATAGTATTACAAAGAAAATGATAGTATATTAGAGGCAAATTGTTAGAAAATTGATAATTACTCTATATTATAATATATAGGGGTGAGTAGGGTAATCTTGGGTACCACTCATATCTTGTTCAACAGTGTAGCTTTCAAATGGGTATTAATAGTTCTAAGAGATGTTTCAAGTATAGATTTTTTAAAATATGCTCTATACAGTAGGGTATAAATACAAAGTCTTTTTACTCGAGACCTACCTTAAAATATTTACTTTAAAATATACTAAATATAAGTTTCAAAATACTTTATACCCACTTTGTAAAAAAATATTCAATAACATTAACAAATAAATAATAAAGAATAAAATTATATTTTTCTGCCAATAAATATAATAATAAAGAAAAGAAAAATGCCATACTTATAAGTTAATAACCCTAAACGATTAAATCTAATACCACCTCTCTCTTTTTTCACTTATTCTTTGACGCAGCGCGGAAAGCGAAAACAAAACAAATCCGAAATTGGATTGGTTTCCCACAACAAAGACACACGCTTTGGTGCAAATTAGGTTGCGCACAACCCGGTAATTGGAGAAAACTCTCTCTCAAAGTGTATTCAAATGTATATTAAAACGTAACCCTAATCTATCTGACAAAAGAGTATTTATATGGCCCCGTAAAATACCTAAAAGGGGGAAAATCTAAACGTACACGTGGAAATAAATAATAATATACGCGTCTGGGCATGTGACGAGTGCAGTACACGGCCGTGTCCCAAGCCGTGTCTTAACCCGTGTAAGCTTCTGTGAAAGTTTTGCAAGCCGTGTCCCAAGCCGTGCCCGGAACCGTGTTAGAGTCTGTGACAGTTCTGCAAGCCGTGTCTCAAGCCGTGCCTGGAACCGTGTCAGCCTCTGTCCTCCACTATGTCCAAACCCTACTATGCCCAGGTCGTGTCTCAAGCCGTGCCCGGAACCGTGTCAGCCTCTGTCCTCCACTATGTCCAAACCCTACTATGTCCAGGCCGTGTCTCAAGCCATGCCCGGAACCGTGTCAGCCTCTGTCCTCCACTATGTCCAAGCCCTACTATGTCCAGGCCGTGTCTCCAGCCATGCTTGGAACCGTGTCAGCCTCTGTCTTCCACTATGTCCACATCATTCTCTTCCACTTGCAAAGAACTCGACCCCGAGTTCTCCATCATTCTCTCCCACCGGCAAAGAACTCGACCCCGAGTTCTCCATCACCCCGAGTTCTCCTCTTGTGAATATACTTTCCACGTCGTTCCCTCTCTTTGAATCGTCTTGATTTATCCCATTTATCTCGTCACTTGATCGTGATTCGCACTACATCAACTATCACACCCAGAGTAACACTTGTCATCGAATTTTCTATTAAATTTATTTGTGTATAATCCGGATGGATTTGAGTATTAATGGGATAATCACCGCCTGTGTCGCTAGGAAACAATAGAACAGTTGCACTTATTACCTCTAGCACTTCCTCTGGATTGACATATAAGTTTTTGGGCAAAGCACTAAACTCTACATCCTTAATCTCCCCCATTGGTGCGATGAATTGGCTCAGAGTATCCTCAGTCTTCGACTCTTCAGTTACCACCATCACCTGCTCGTCATTCAACAATGGCGAGTCCACAATAGCTTCCTCACCAACACAATTTTCATAGGCTTCAATTGCTTTTCCATTGCCCCTACCATCAACAATCAAGGTACTATGATTGTTAAGGGTCGAGTTTTCCTCTTGTTTGACCATCTCCTCTTTATACACTTCCGGAATTAAATTTACTGGCTTAGGTGTTTGTGGAATTTCTTGAGGAAGGATTCGCTCGTAATCAAGGGAAAAGAACTTTTGTTCTAACAAGTATTGCATCATAAACCAAGTCCTCACCGGTTCTTTACTCTCAAGACGTCTTACTCCTCGAAGTCGTTCCCACCAATACAATGCATCACCCCACAAACGACTCTCCACTAACTCTATCTTCATTCCCTCTGGAACCCTCATATGGTCAAAGAACCTTTGTATGTTCTCTACCCAAACCCAAAACTCATTCAGACTCTCGGTACCATCAAACTCCGATACAACATATTTAAATTGAGAAAAGATTTCATCTTTATACCTGTAATCACATCTGTTAGATCGTCTTACGCTACCATGGCCTCTTCTCCTAGGCAGATTACTAAAAATCTCATCTTCATCATCCGAATCATAAGTAACAGATCTGTTCCTTGGATCACCTTCCGGTCGTCTCCAATAAACCTGCCTGCTACCGTTGGTATTGGATCAATAGATCAGGGCCTCATGACGCTGTTCCTCTCGTCGGATTTTCTGATCCATGGTCTCCTCTACCGCCCTTCGTATTGGTTGCCCATAACGTAGGACTTCCGTACCTCAAACACCGTCAAGAATACGACCGCAGTCATCACCGTCGTTAGCCGACATCCCCGCAGGAAATTACCTTGCTCTGATACCAACTGACGCAGCACGGAAAGCGAAAACGAAACAAATCCGAAATTGGATTGGTTTCCCACAACAAAGACACACGCTTTGGTGCAAATTAGGTTGCGCACAACCCGGTAATTGGAGAAAACTCTCTCTCAAAGTGTATTCAAATGTATATTAAAACGTAACCCTAATCTATCTGACAAAAGAGTATTTATATGGCCCCATAAAATACCTAAAAGGGGGAAAATCTAAACGTACACGTGGAAATAAATAATAATATACGCGTTTGGGCATGTGACGAGTGCAGTACACGGCCGTGTCCCAAGCCGTGTCTTAACCCGTGTAAGCTTCTGTGAAAGTTCTGCAAGCCGTGTCTCAAGCCGTGCCCGGAACCGTGTCAGCCTCTGTCCTCCACTATGTCCAAACCCTACTATGCCCAGGCCGTGTCTCAAGCCGTGCCCGGAACCGTGTCAGCCTCTGTCCTCCACTATGTCCAAACCCTACTATGTCCAGGCCGTGTCTCAAGCCGTGCTCGGAACCGTGTCAGCCTCTGTCCTCCACTATGTCCAAGCCCTACTATGTCCAAGCCATGTCTCAAGCCATGCTTGGAACCGTGTCAGCCTCTGTCTTCCACTATGTCCACATCATTCTTCCCTCATTTTCCTCTTCAACTTAACATTTTTCATTCTTTCCCCTTATTTTTTCTCATTTGTTAAATAGTAAGATCATATAAACTTGAAATAATAAAAGTAGAAAAAATTACTTTTCTTTTTTTAGTTTCACAAATTTCGTTAAAGGTTTCATAAGTTTTCTATCTAAAAAAACTTGTAATATCACATATATATTACTTTTCTAATATTATATAAACTTAAAATTTTTAAAAAGAAATACAAAATTTACAAGTTCTATAAAGTATCCTATATTGTGTAGATTGTATAGGGTACAAGTTAAAAGGTAGTTTTAGAGTACTAAACGTTAGGTGCCAGTTTCAAAACTTGAGAACATGTACTTTAAATGGTAGAGTATAAATAGAATATCATGTTCTACCTATTTTATATTCATTCACCCTAATGATATATCAGTATACATAATATAACCATCTTAAGACTAACAATGAAAGAAATGATTTAAGGATATATCCATAGTTCTCAAAATCACGATTTTACTCGAAATTAAATGGTATAGAATCGATAGAATCATATAAAATCATATAAAACCGGTAGAATCGGTAACTTATAAAAACGTACATCTAAATTCATAATTATATCAAAAGTCTATACCTAAATAATTTTTCTTCCATTTTAACTATGAAAAACATCATAAAATCGCAAACTCGTAAAATCGTACAATTAATTCGTGATTTTAACAATCATAGATATATCATTATACATAATATAACCATCTATTTAAGTTTGCCAGAAACGAAACAATTTATTTAAGTGCTTCTTCATCCCCTTAATGATCATTACTATGTAATTTTGTTAGGTAAGAGCCACATGTTACTAAATGTCGTCCTATCTTAATCATCAGTTTATGCAAGTATGCAACTATACCTGTAATCATATTGAGTGAAAACAACTAAGAGCAAGGACCAAATGATTCATCTAGAGGGCAATGACTATTAGTAACATTGAAATATATAAGGATGACCTCTATAAGAAACATTTTCATGACCAAAAGAAAAGAAAAGAAAAACACATTATTCGATTGTATATGCTTTATTATTATTATTATAACCAACTGTCTCATATAGCAAACACCACGTATTGTATGATAATAAGCTCTATTATTTATAACCATACATTCTTTTCAATTCAATCCAAACCACGCATGCAACTCGTACTTGATGAAGAGCTGACATTATTGACAACCCCATTTCGTTTTTCCTTATGTAGTGAGGGACAATTACTGGAAATAATATGAGAAAATTAAAACGATGATGCAGTTGTCCCTCTGACACATGTTGCAGGGAATAATATATAACACAAGAAACTAATTTATGCTTTTAAATTTATTATTATTTTTTTTTATCTTTCCAAGATTTGAGTCCATGAAGCAGTTTTTTATCATATCATATCCATTAGTACATTTGTCTATTGGAATATTCCCCAATTTTTGTACTCCTTGTTTTCTTTCTAGTTTTTCCTCCAAACTATTTTTATTGCTCACTTATTTCCAAAATAATATTTTTTTTTATTTTACAAGTCATTTATATGTAATAAATTACTTTTACAAAAAAATAAAATAATACTAGAGAAAACCTTAAATTTTTTAAGAACATTCCACCAAAAGCATGTCAAAAAAAAAATGTAAAAAAAAAAAAAACATATTGTAACTTTGTAAGATCGTAACATATTATATAATCTATATTCAAAAAAGACAACTGAAATTCTCAAGCTAAAATAGCAATAAAATAGTCATAATAGTGATTCAATTAACTCAATGGAAATTCATCATGAGCTTTCTTTAATGTAATAGTAATTTTTGTTATTGCTAGTTATTCCTAATGCTAAAATGATAGTCTCAATGTATAAATTTATATAGATGTTAGATAATGTAGTTTGCATGAAATTAAGTTTTCTACTGAATCAGAACACAGGTTGAACTATCTCCTTTCCATTTCCTAGTAATAAACTATATATAGTTGGAAGAAAAATTATAAGACAGTCAATAAACAATTAATTAACAGATGATGACAATACTACCTTTTGGAAATGGCTAGCCAGTACATAAAAATCTCTGCAATAAAATGTATTAGTTGTTCTCTTGTACACATAGTTATGGACAAGTACCTGATCAAGATCTCACTCAGAAACTGCCCCATTCACAAAGTCAGATCTAGGGTACTTCCCCTTTTTGCTTGCTTCTGCTTCACATTCCTAAAACCACCATCATCACTCTCTTCCTTCAACCTACTAAGCTTCGAAATCGAGGATGATGATGGTGAACACAACGAAAGACACAAGCTACTATCAACTTCATCATTCCTAATTTCCGGCCCAATAACCGGTTTATTTTCAACTTTTGGTTCAATTCGGAGGGATAAATTCAAATCCATTGCATCGTCGGTTGAATCAACGTCCTTCAGTTTCAAGGGGTTTTTGTTTGGATCATCCCGAAACGATAATTTCATGAAATTCGATGATTCCGGCATTGTTGACAAGCTCGATGTCCCAGTTTGATGTTGATTTTGGGAGAACATAGGAAAAGAATTGAATTCTTCTTGACGTTGATGAATACTTCTTCTAATGACTTGATTTTTTAATAAAGATGATGTGCCAATTAGAGAGTTGTCATTGTTGTTGAAGTACTTGAGATTGTTGCTCCCAAATCGATTCTCAAATGAGGGATATTGATGAAATTGCTCGTTCCTTGCTCTTTCTAGTTTGGTGCCATCAAAGTAAGGGTGGTACAAATGATGAGCATGACCTCGCCACGATGTATCAACATATGATCTTATAGGGCAAAAAAAAAAAAAAAAAAAACGGGGGAAATCAAAAGAAATAATGTAGTCAAATTTATTATAGAAAGTTTTAGAAAAATTTACTTATTTAAAACATGAATAAATTGCGTATAATCATTTATAAATCTGTAAGAATATACCTCGGATAAGGTCTCTGGTTCAAACTTTGTAACATAGGAAGCTGGTTAAGGTTGTAAATATTGCGATGATCACTTTCTTCAGTGTAAAGACCTTGGTCCTTGAAAGCTTGAATTTGGAAGAGAAGCAATTAGAAATTAAAAAAGAAATAGACTAAATTAATTTTACTTAAATCGAAAGGGATATTAGGTAATTAAAAAGGATGGGGCTAAACCCTAGCAAATAATTTTGAAACTATTTATATGGTATTGACGAATAAAATTGATGATACCTTGATTTGGATCATCGGTCTTCTTGCTTCTATACATCTGTACAAAGTAAAACAACGAAAACATTCACATAAAATATCGATTAAATTAAACTAAGCTAAATTAAATTATTTCATCAGGGAAAAAAAAATATTACTTTGACAGTGAAATTTCAAAATCTTTTCTCTTGTAAATTAGATATTATTATACCTGAAGATGGCTTTTCACATGAGCGATGCTAAGACCCTTGATATTCATCAGCTGAAGAACTAATTTTGGGGTTGCTCCTAAAAGAATAATAAAAAAACGATTTAAAATAAGTCTAATTCCAACATCAAATGACTACAAAAAAACTTAGGACAACTTTGTCTAATCTTTATAAAATTTATTAGGACCTAGATATGTATGACTCAGAAAACCTAACATGTAAAGAGGTGAAGTACTTACTGTCATGTCCACCAAGCCTTTCAACAGCATGAACAAAGCAGAGATGAAGATCAGGAGTCCACCGCAACCTCGGCATCTTCGACCGGATATACTTCCGAACCGATCCACACGGGGCGGATGCCGCCTTCTTTTCGTTCTCTTCAACCGTGCTGGTGCTTGAGCTTCGCCCATTTCTCGGCTCACTCTTCGTATCATCGGCTTCCTCTTCATCGATCTCGTATTCTTCGGCTTGATCTTCTATTTCCTTAGAAGAACTCATAGTGGAGAGTCTCCTAGTGCTATGATAACCTCTTTTTGCGATTTAATATCCTTCAAAGTAAATTAAGCTTCGGTTCTAAAAGAAAAAGAAGATTCGCTGGATGATGATGAAATTATTATGGAGGAAAATAATTAGATGGATTAAGAAATTGAAATAGTTATGATCTATGTGTTTTAATAAGAGAGACATGACTTGTCATGTGTCCTCATCACTTTGCTAGAGGAGGAATTAGAATGGAGAAGAATTTTGAGAGAATTTGCAGAAATAGCTAGGAAGAATATATGACATGATGCCCTAGTCTTTGACATATGAAGAAATCTCTTTCCTACCTCTCTCTCTCTCTCTCTCACATACACTCACGTAAATATTATTTTATATTATTTGGGGTGACTTTTGTTGCTAGTATGATGCATGTCATATACGTATATATCAGTATATTTGGTGTATGTATGGCTATGGTAGGGTTCCATTAATACATAATGTTGACATTTACTATAGGGTGAGTGGACGGATGAAGATAAAGTAGAGCTTTCAATTTCATTTGGCTACTCCTATGAATAATGCAACAATATAACAATAATACATGGGGCAATGCATGAAAAAGAAGTTAACATTCACATGTCACACGAGGACTGGTGCGCACACCCTCAAAATTAAAAGGTATTGTCAGCATCTGTAATTGAAGAAACTTTTATTCATTCATATGTTGAATGAATAGATGAGCGTAGGTAAGTACTAATTTTAATATATTGTTGTTTTCGGAAAACGAGACAAGTAGCTTTTCTAAAAGATAAAATTATCCCTACTTACACGCTAGCAATTTTTTTAATAACTTTTACTATACCACTAAAATCCTAAATAATGCAAGTGAGAAAATGATAATAGCCAAAACCCTCATTGTTCAAATTCTGTCACGGAAATACGATAAGTTTCATCCTTGTAAAATATAGAATTGGTTTAAGAAAAAGTGTAGAGGTAAAATACATAGCAATACATATGGAAATAAAATTCTTTAAGACTTCTTTTTGTAGTGATCAACATTTAATTAGTTAATTTCATGATATTACTATTTATAAATTTAAACTTTTAAATTAATCGATGATTTTAGTAAGAACAAAGCATAAAATGCGAGTAAAGTCAAGTTTCCAAAATCTTAAATTAGCTGGTGAGGTATTGAAATTCAATAGAATCAAGCTCACCATCGAAATGCGAGTGATCTATATGCACTACCTAAAACATAAATCAAAAGGCTTGATAGTACGTAAAAGAGTACATCAGTTACCTATTTTAAGAGTTTCGTCAGATTCTTTTTAGGAGTTTGGGCAGGTCCAATAATTTGGACCTTTTGTTCCCAGTCCCATCAAAATAAAATACTCATCGTAATTATTGAGTCAACGAAGTCTAGTGTGTAATCTAGTTGTCCCCGAGCATTAGGCGCAATTGTTTTGATTTTTGAGCTAGGTAAAGAAAAATCTATATTGATCATCTAACGTTTAAATAGGTTTCACTTTGATCTCCATTACGTATGAATATATTCTAAGGGATACTTACAGATTACATATCGATTCCACATTCCTTGAATTCGCGATCAAGAACCCAACACAAAGACAATAAGATCACATATACAAGAACTAGGAATTTAGACGACCTTTTTAAAATAAAGCTGTAAATTTCACTTGTACAACAATGCTTATCTTTGTCGCGAGAAATCAAATATCCTATGGAGTGTGGCTCCCTCTCTGTGTCTAGGGTTAGGTTTTGTCAGTTGCATAATCTGTAGGTAGAAAATAAGAAACTGACAGCCTGCGAATATGGTGAGAAAGAAAATGCATTAGCGTCGAGAATCACGGAGTATTGTCTTACTTGGGATTCATTTCCAGTTTTACCTATCTATTTACGTTGTCAAGTTGACCGCTGTAGGATCAAGAACAATCAGGTGCACTTGCCCCGGTACCTAAGCATATATGAAATTTACCTTAAAACACTATCATTATTTATATATATAACAAAATAAAAAGAAAAGAAAAGAAAAAATTTTATTAAAGTAATATATCACATAAATTGTCTAAAGATATAAACGAACAAATAACATTTTAATATTTAGAAGTATTTATAACTACTATAGCGTTTTTTAACGTGATGAAATATATATATAATATATATATATACATTAAATTCTCATTTATTCCTATCTATCAATAAACATTATACATCGTATGTATATTACTATTAATAAATATATATTTTTTATATTTAGAACTTGTTTGGTATGTTACAAGAAATGAAATTTTACACGATCTAATTACTAGAGTATTTATGTAATCCTTGGTATGGTAACAGAGACATGGGAAGCTATAAAATTATATTCTTATTTCATTACCTACGTATCACAAACTCTCATTAAAATTTATAACGAGCTTTATATTCTAGAGAAACCTATGAAATAGTCTTTTAAGGGTTCTTTAATTTGTAGTTATGAAAATATCAATGAGTGTATAATAAGTGTAAAATAATACAACCGGACCATTATGCTTAATTTATTCATATGTGCTGTTATATATATTGGGTAATATATAAGAGGGCAGAAGAGTCACGGCACTTATATTTTAGAAAATAAGTTCCAACACATTGCATGAGAAGTATTATATCATTAATATTATATTATAATTGTTTATTTCAGTTTTTCTCATATTATCTATATTCTATTAAGGATTTCTCACGTAAATTATATTAAAAAAAAAAAAAGGATTCTTCGGTCCTATTCATAGATGTACATATATATATATATATTATTACACGAGAATTCGAGTATTAAATCATGTGCCCGTGAAGAAAGGTGGATGAGAGATCACAATGGGAGTAATGTTAATTTAATTTGTGGGGTTCCTGTTTCTCCTTACCAAAATGCCCATTTTAAGTTGTGATTGTGGACCCTTGTCCCCGTTCATTGCGGGTACTTTGCATATTCTGATCAATCAGGAAACTCAAAGCAAGAAGGGCATCTTTTGAGTTTGACCATGTCCCAATGCAATAAATTCTTATATTCATTTCCACTTGTTACAGCTTAGTTGTAACCCAATAACAGACCAAATAAGCTCAGAGTTTCAAGAATATATGCACCATCTGTGAAAGTATAAACGTTTAAGAATATATGTTTGCCGCATATTATGCTGCACGATTTCCAAGTTCAATCCAATACATGAAATCACATTACGGCTAGTGCCTAGCTTAGCTGTTAGTGTTGAACGTGAGGTCAATGCAAGAATAAATGTTCTTCGACATTGTCAAACTGTGTAATATGCAAAACCATGATTGAATTTAGATTGGTGTACTTTGAGTTTGATTTTAATGCGGTAATAATGGAGCAAAGATCCTGGTAGAAGGTGTAAGAAATATTGCCCGGTATTTTGTCTTATATTAAATTTTTTTCCATCATACTGAATTGTGCTCAAGGTAAGCAATTTATTTTGCTATATTTAAGTAATTGTTATTATATTCAAGATCCGTATGGTATAAGAGTTTAGTATTAATGGTGTTGAATCCTTAAAAAATTAATTAATTTTTAACATATGGTATCAGAGTCTCATGGTTTTTAATAAATAATAATCTTTAGATTAATATTATGATACATCCATTATAAATTAAGGTTTATAATGATAATTAAAATTATGGGTTATAATAATTGTTGAAGATTATGATAATTATGATTAATTAGAATGAAAATTAAGATATGGGTATTTATGTTTGTGAAGACTACAATGTGATTTGTTTATAGATTTTAATGTTTGTGTTGTTTATGATGGTTTTGACCTTTAAGAAAATATATATATTATGAAATTCACATTTGAATGAAAATAAATTTGCTCGAGGTATTTGTATGTGTTAGGGAATTGAATCAATAAAGTTTTTTTTTCAATGAAATTGAGACAATAATGATATATAAAATAGTTAATTGGTAAAAGATGATTATTAATTGTTGAATTCTTTATATTTCATGTCTGAGTTTGATATTTACTTCATCATTATTTTTATAACTTTTGGCATCAGTTTTAAACTGGAGTTTAGCAAAATATGGAATCAGAATATTTAAGTTATAAATAAATAAATAATGCCAAAAGGATGTCTTGTTCTTAAGTATAATTATTATGTTTTATGTTTTTTATTTCATAATATTATGTTTGTTTTATAATATTACAAATATCATGCTTTATTTGTAATTAATTTTATGAAATATATAATGTTAAATATTATTACGCATAAAGTATTAGAAAATTTAATATTTTTATTATATGACATTAAGTTAACATTAATTTGTTAGTCACCAAAGTGACCAAATTAATTAAATGTTTATAGTCATATAATTTAAAACAATATCTTGTTATGCCTATTATGTAAAGTTTATTAATTGATAGAAATTAAGGATTTACCTAAAGGTAAATCGATATTTTATGATTAATAAATATAAAGGAAGTAAAATTAGCATTCACTCATCTAGAACATATATGTATCCAAAGATGCTATACATATAAGATAGTGTGTGTTTATTTACTCTGTTAATTTTTTTATTGACATTTAATTATGATGATGATGATATATATTGTTGTGTTTACCCAAAGGAAATCAATAATATATATTTTATGTACTTCTTGTTTGAATTTGTTAATTAGTGAGCATTTGTATATTTGCAGCTGTTAATCTTCACTCTCAAGCTTCTGTTGTTACTTTGTACACTAGTTTGAATTTCTCTGAATGGAATGAACAAGTCACTTTCCACTTAGATGCTTTAGATCTTGACTTGGCCTTGTTAGAGGACAAGCTTGCTAACTTTATTGAAAATAGTATAGAGACTTAAAAGGCATACCATAAGGCATGGGCAAGGGCTAAAAGATTAAGTTTAAACTTCATGTGAATGACAATTACCAACAACATTAAGTCTACTCTTTCAACAACTGAAAATCAAAATGCCAATGATTTTCTTAAGCTTGTAGAAGATAAATCGCATTCCATTGAAAAGTCACCTGTAATGAAACTTATGGCTGAACTCACAACTATGAAGTTTGATGGGTCAAAAAGTATGCAGCAACATGTCCTTGATATGATTGATATTACAGCAAAACTTAAGACCTTGGGAATGATTGTGGATGACTCCTTCTTAGCACAATTCATCATTAATTCACTACCTACTAAATATGGACCATTTCATATGAACTATAATACAATGACGGATAAGTGGAATATTAATGAACTGTCCAATATGCCTATTCAAGAGGAAGCAGATTGAAGAAACAAGGAGTTCATTCCATTAACTTAGTGGGTCAAGGAGCTAGAAAGAAACTCAAACCAAAGGCTAAGAAATTTAAGAAGAAAGGACATACTAAAGCTTCACAAAATACTAATGATGAAAAGAAGAGACCAAAGATAGATAAATGTCACTTTTGTAAGAAGGAAGGACATTATCAAAAGGATTGTTCCAAACATAAGATTTAGTTCGAAAAGAAACGTATACATTATGTTTATATATGCTTTAAATCAAACTTATCTTATGTTCCTTCTAATACTTGGTGGTTTGATTCTAATGCCACTACCCGTATCTAATATTATCCAGGGATTCCTTACAATCCAAACCATAAGCCCAACTAATAACTTTTTGTTTATAGGGAACCACATGAAGGCCCCGATTAAAGGCGTAGGGACTTATAGGCTTACATTAGATACTTGTCATCACTTAGATCTGATGAATACTCCTTTATATACCTTCAATTTCGAAAATTTTAACTTTTGCTTCTAAACTTGATGTTATTGGATATACTTTAAGGTTAGACATGGTTGTTTCAATTTATATAAGGATGACTCTTTCATTGGTTACACAATGCTTGTATATGGTTTATATAAATTGAGATTTGATAATGTCTTTTCTGAATCTTTACTTACTATTAATCATAATATTGGAATGAAACGTAGTTTAGCAAATAAAAACTTAGCTTACTTGTGGCATAAATGTTTGGGTCACATATCCAAAGAAAAGCTATAAAAATTTGTAAAGAATGAGATTCTATAAAGTCTAGATTTTACTAATTTTTGTTTATGTGTGGACTGCATTAGGGGAAAGCAAACCACACATAACAAGAAAGGCGCCACAAGAAGCAATCAACTTCTTGAAATAATACACATTGATATATGTGGAACTTTTGATACTCTATTCTTTAATGGAGAAAAGCACTTCATCATCTTCATAGATGATTTTTCATGTTATGGCTACATCTATTTGCTGCATGAAAAATCTCAAGTTGTAAATGCCCTTGAGGTATTTATAAAAGAAGTTGAAAGGCAATTAGATAAAAAGGTGAAAATAGTAAGATCTGATAGAGGTAGTGAATATTATGGAAAGTATGATGAATCTGGATGGTGTCTTGGTTTGTTTGCAAAATTCATCAAAAATCATGTCATATGTGCACAACATACTATGCCATGCCAGGCACACCTCAAAAAAATGGTGTAGCAGAAAGACGAAATAGAACATTAATGAATATGTTTAGGAGTATGATTAATAATTCTACTTTACCTAAAGTTTGTGGATGTATTCACTTAAAACTACCATGTATCTATTAAATAGAGATTCTATTAAGGCAGATCCTAAAACTCCTTTTAAGTTACAAACTAGAATGAAGCCTAGTTTGAGACACCTACATGTTTGTGGTTATCTTATGAAAGCACAAGTTTATAATCCACATGAAAAGAAATTAGATTCTCGAATAGTTAGTGGTTAACTTTATTGGTTACATAGAGAAATCCAAAAGGTATAAGTTTTACTATCTAAACTATAAGGATAAATGTTCCATTACCCTTGAATGTTCCTAAATCCACAACCACGCTAAAAGTTATTTATGTAATAGAAGAATAAAATAATCAAGAAAAACATTTGAATAATGAATAAGTACCCCATGAAGAACCTAACTTACCACCAACTAATGTAAATGAACTAGTTAGAATAGCTTTAAATAAACCTATAAGGGTTAGAAGGTCAGCTATCTCTAATGATTATATGGTTTATTTGCAAGAGTCTAAATTTGATTATGGCATTAATAATGATACTATTTTGTTTTCATAAGCCATAGAAAGTGATGAGTCTGAAAAATGGATTAATGCTATGAAAGAGGAATTGAAAGTAATGGTTCAAAAAATTGTTTGGGATCTTGTAGACTTGCTAGAAGGTTCTAAACAAGTTGGGTGTAAATGGGTCTTCAAGACCAAGCACGACTCAAAAGGCAATGTTAAATGATATAAAGCTAAACTTGTTGCCAAAGGTTATATTAAAAAAATATGACATTGATTATAAAGAGACTTTTTCACCCATCTTAAAGAAAGATTCGTTAAGAACAATCTTGGCTTTAGTGGATCATTTTAATTTAGAACTATACCAAATGGATGTGAAAATAGCCTTTTGGAATGGGAATCTTGAAGAGGAAGTTTATATGGATCAACCTAAAGGTTTTTCCATGGAAGGAAAAGAAAGTATAGTGTGTAAATTGAAAAAATCAATATATGGACTTAAACAAGCTTCCAAGCAATTATATATTAAGTTTAATTATACGATCACATCTTTCAATTTTGAAAAAATCATTGTTGATCGATGTATCTACTAGAAGATCAGTGGGATGTATCTACTAGAAGATCAATTGGAGTAAGTTTATATTTCCAATTCTATATGTTAATGATATTTTGCTTGCTGCTAATGATTTAGGAAATTTCTTTCTAAGAATTTTGAAATGAAAGATATAGGAGAGGCATCCTATGTGATTGGAATTTCAATATTCCACAACAAGTCTAAAGGATTGTATCAAAAAACTTATATTGAGAAAATTCTTGAAAAATTCAATATGAGTAAGTGCTCAATGATAAGTTTACTCTAATGTAATGTCCAGAGAATGATGTGGAATATAAGGAAATGGAATTAATTCAATATGCATCTGTTGTGCGCAGTTTGATGTACTTATAGACCTGTACCTAACCTAACATTAATTTGCAGTAAGAATGCTTGGTAGATACCAAAGTAATCTTAGTATTGATCATTGGAAAGCTGCAAAAAAAGTGTTGAGATATCTACAAGGAAAAGAAGACTACATGCTCATTTATAAGAGGTCTAATCATTTAGAAGTGGTTGCATATTCAGATTTAGATTCTACCGGATGTGTTGATAGTAGGAAGTCAATGTGTAGTTATTCATTTCTATTAGCTAGAGGAGCAATCTCTTAGAAAAGTGCCAAACAATCCATCATTGCTTCATCCACTGTGAAAGCAAAATTTGTAGTTTGTTATGAGGCTACAATTTACGCATTATAGCTATAGAATTTAGTTCAAGACTTGAGGTTTGCTAAAAATTTATTGTGATAACTCTACAACAATTTTCTTCTTTAAAAATGAAAAATATTCCAAAGGAACAGAACACATAGAATTAAAGTACTTTACTGTTACAGAGGAGATTAAAAAACAAATAGTATGTATTGAACATATTAGAATGGATCTTATGATTGTAGATCCTTTAACTAAGGGTTTACAACCAAAGAAATTTAAGGAACATGTACATAGAATGGGTCTCGATTGTATTGATGTTTGATGATAATGTTATAACACTCTAGAGCTTAACAATGATATGTTTCTGATATTTTGAATTTTCTTATTTATTATATTTGTACATACTTGATTATTTGAATAAATGTATATATGTGTGTGTGTGTGTGTGTGTGGCAAGTATGTAGACTGTATATTATATATATACAACTTATGAACCTAACATGATAAATTCTTAATGTAGTGATATATGGAAGGGGGTATACGACTATATAGTGTATGACCGCCATAATCCTCATGTGGTTTGTTGTGTAAAGGTGCTTATGACGATTGATGGTTTTAAAAATTTGACTTTTGCTAACCTTATGTTATATTGTTAAATGTAATGATGGAACATCCGGCCAAGTAAGAGAATGTAAGAAATATAGCCTAATGTCTCAACCTATATTTAAATTAGCCTATATTACATTTGGTTTAAGGTTTCTTATATTTAATAGTATGTTAAATCTTAATTGTTAATATAAGTACTTAATGGATGTACGAGATTTTATTTTATTTTTTATGTAGGTATATAAATTGATCCTCTTTCTACCCATTACGGTTACAATTATAAGAAAATTAAAAAGAGCATATTTTAGCTATCTATCAACCTATCTACTACAATAAGAGCGTTAAGAGAGATAAATCAATTTTATTAAAGATTAAAAATAAGAAAGCTCTCTATTATGTTGAATTCTGTACAAGGTAAACAAGTTATTTTGTTATATCTAAGTAATTGTTATTATATTCAAGATCTGTATAGATGTAAGAGTTTAATAGTATTAGGCTTGAATCCTTAAAAGAATTAATTAATATTTAACAAAAGAGTTCCAACATTGTTATTTAACTGCTTAATTATTTAATTATTACTTTGTAATGAATTTTAGTTAATGTGTCAACCCACTTATTAAAAGGGAAAGTAGAAAGATTAAATATAAAAATTTGTTCTTATTTGTATTTAAATTATACATTGTGAATTTGATATCATATGCTATGAAATCGATACTATGTGCTCATATAAAAAATATTAAGATAACATAGGATTTATTTAGCTCGAAGTTCCTAATTCGATCTATTAAGGAAATGGTTAGTGTAATTAAATTCTGTACCTTTTAAGAATTTAGTCCTAAATGTTTTAAGTGATATTCAATTAATTCCTAAATGTTTCCCATGTATGCAAATTAAATCATCATAAATCTTTAAAAATGCTTGAAGCTAGCTAAAGTGCCTTTTCCTATAGGGAACATGCCCAATTAATAATAACGATCTTATTGAATATGATTGACCTTTCATCCAAAATCATCTCAAAAAAAATACGAGCTATTTTACTCCACTTTATGGAGTATGCTCACTTGTGCAAAATAAATATAAGGAATAAATAGGTGGTTTTGACTAGCGTGAAGTGTGAAATTAAGGCTAGCAATCCGAGATTTGACTTGTGAAATTTGAACACAATATGATACGAAATAAATGGGTTTATGTATGAAAAAGAAAAAAAGACACAACACAAATAGATTAGACCCATTTAAACACAACAAAATTTATGTCCAAATTCATGCTCGGCTTTCAAACCCATTTACAAACTTCTTTATTAAACAAATTTTGTAAACAAGTTATAGGTCCAATCCTCAAACCTGTTTAATATTAATAATATATATATTCCTTATTTTCTTTTCTTTTCTTTTTATTCCCAAGCACTACTAATTTTGTCCTTGGTCCTTACATGCCTCACCAACAACACATCTTATCTCTCTCTTTTTTTCTTAATTATTTTATCTTTCTTTGTAGTTTTCTTTTTTTTTTTTCTTTGGATAAATTTAATTTTTCTTTTTATTTTTATAAATCTCTCTTCCTTATCTTTTAATTATTTAAAAAACATTATGTCATTATACCAAAAGAGTTATACTTGACAATATTGGAAACAATGATAAAAATAAGTCAATCTCTTCTTCTTCCTCCCTTTAACGACAAGTAGTCTATAAAATTCATGTAAATAGTTTTGGCTTTTAGATTTGTTAGCGTTTTAACATATTATCAGTTTTTTTAAAAAAAAAAAAAATGTTTGTTGAACATTAAGTTCAATTGGTTTATAAACCTATAATGAGAGTTCTAGGGTGTTACTCGATCTGAACTAAAGCTATATTTAGATAAAAAGCAACATAAAATTGTTTAATTAGATATATTAAGTTATTGGAAAACCAATTGATTTTGATATCCTCAAGTTTCAAAAATGGTACATGATAACTTAGGTATACAAATATCTAAAATAACTTCAAAATCTGCATTTAATACTGAAAATCGAATTTTTTTTATCAATATCACAGTTTATTGAAGCCAAAAATTGTAGAAATTCTTTTATGTACAAAAGAGTGGCTCTATTAAAACACAAGTAATAAATTAAACTATTTTTATAAAAAATTTATTAACATATATTTTTATTAATATCGTTCATCTTTATATATAGATTCTTTAATTATCACGTGAAGATCTAACGAAAAATGTTGATTCATGAGTTTAAGTTAATTCAATTATATTATGAAACTTATGAGTTTTTGTATTTATTATATTTGATGAGACAATACTAAAACTATTGTTTAAATTGTAATTTCATGTTAACTTTTAAGATTTTATGTCATTAGTATTTGTAGAAGTTAATTATAGAAAAAGTTACACTTTTGATCCTCGCGGACACATGTGGTGCATGGCTATCGTCAGCTCGTGCCGTAAGGTGTTGGGTTAAGTCCCGCAACGAGCGCAACCCTCGTGTTTAGTTGCCACCATTGAGTTTGGAAACATTTACCTACTATTATGTTTGGGTCTTAATTTTTTTTTTCTTTCTATTTTAGTCCTCAATGTGTTGAAAACCTTACAAAAATAAGATTTTTATTAAATATATTAAATTGTCTATTCATGTTAAGCATGCATTAGTTTCTAGTTAGCCTTAAGCTAGTTACCCAAGGTGATTATGGTACATATAAATTTTTCTAACCCATTTTCTTAATTTTAATTAATATTTTTGTATTTTTTAATTATATTATATCATTACATATATTTTTAATATTATTGTTTGCTATATTACGTAAATAAATCTATTTAATTCTATCATTTTTTTAATTATTGTGAACTAATTTGGAGTTAATATGTACCACGGATTGATTAGAAAACTTCATATATTTTGATGGAAATATTTTTTTATAAGTTTTTAAAAATATTGATGACTTAAATAGAAAAACAAAATGGTTGAGAATTAGAATAGAAAAGTAAATAAGCATTGAGTAAAATGTACTTTTCTCTTAATTTTATTATCAATCTTTTCACTTTGTATATGTAACTATTTTATATACTTATTTATAACTTTTTTAATCAATACATGAGTTCAACCTAACACAAAACATACTTATTAAACAAGTTGGGTCACAAGTTTAGGTTTTTATACACAATTAATAAACAAATCATGACACAGTTGAAGTTTTTTAGACACGAATCCATTTAAACACAAATATAAGATACGACATGGTAACACAAATTACCAACCCTATGTGAAATACTACAAATGAGAAAAAAAATTAATATTAATAAAAATCAATGATCATCCTTGGTTATACTATTTAATAAGTATTTACATACTAGAAAGCCTGGATTTAATAAAGAAATTAAATAAAATTGTAATAGAAAACTAAATCACTCAAAAATGTATTTTCCTATTCTAGACATGCTTTTGGTGCACAACAAAAATGTGAATTTGACATTAGATTCAAACCCAAACAATGGAGTGTTTACTCCAATTCAAAGTAGACTTAAATTAGCCTTTATTGATATGTTATAAACTCTATAATGCTTTATAAGCAAAAAAGTTATAAACCTTCAATGTGAACTTCGAAACCATGCCTCTATTAGCTTCCAAACCTTTTCTAATGGTTTCTAACAGCTTCTAACCCTTTCGGAACTTGTTTGATACTATTTCCAAATGCTTATGGACCAACCCATCGTCTCAACCCCAAAAGAACTATGAGATTACCCCAAGGATGCTTTTAGCATCCAGGGATCATATAGAATCCTGTTCAATAAGTGGAATGCATTAACTACCTGCTCTAACTTCTGATTTCAAATATTTAATTTCTTCCAAATTTATTGATTATGCTATCTCTAAAGCTTTCAATGATCACGATGTTTAATTACTTGTAATCCTAACTTGTCTACACCAAATTTAACAGTTGGGCAATGGTAGTTTTTTTCATTTTTTTTTTTAATAATTGTGCCTTTACATGAAACTAACATAGTAGGATACTCTTATAATTTTGAGGCACACGAACCGGGATGGTGTAATGATACGTGAGAGGAACATGAATAGTTTTTTAAACTGAGGGGGGTATGAATCTGTATGCGCTTGGTTGAGTAAATGAAAGACTGCCATCCGTGCAAACTTTTGAGTTGTCGAAATGGGACTGTTCTTGCCTTTTATTTGTGTATGAACTTAAGAAGAAAAGTCCACAAAAACCCTAAAAATTCCTTCCCCGTGTGTGTGTTCTTGCTAGCTTCACTACTTGATTTCACGGGTTACCAGCACACACACCACAACGGTTACATACACTTTACAGGTGAAACCAGAAAAGAGAAACTTTGCCCCACGGGCTTCTTGAGACTTATTAATCTCCATGGTCCTTTTTTCCCAATACACCTCATATAATCTCGTGATTAATTTGACAATAACCTATGCAAATATCCGTAAGAGGAAGCCCTATTGCTATTGCTTTTACTAGGATTCTTTCATTAATCTATTTTTCGTTTTTATCTCTTTTTCCACAATTCTGCTTATTACGTTCGGACACGTATATTTGTTTGATGCCTCAACTTGTTCCAATTCGCACTATGCACAAAGAAGACTTCTTATTTTTGAAATTTGAATCTAATACCTCACGTAATCGCCCGAAGAGTTTTTATTATCTTCTCCAATTTTTGCTAAAGGCAATCCAAAAACCCTACTTTCATTTCGGTGCTTAGTTTAATTTTTAGTTGCCTATTTTGCACATTTTCTCATCTTCATTTACTAGTATGAATCTGCCTACGAAAGAATAAGTCAATAAAAAGTTACACACTAAAGCAAACATATCCATACCCATCACAATGGGTAAAAACTAAACAACCAAACATTATATTCACGATTTTATTTAGGAAGGAAATTCCATATCCCAAACGGAGATAATAAACAGCTGAACACATATCTAAAGATTGAGAAACCTTTGAATAGAACTCTCAAAATTTAACTTTTCTTCCAATAAGTTTTTTGAAAATATGCTCGAACCGTAACTCAAGTTCTAAAACCTATTGTTATTTATGATCGTATTAGCGAGGGGTTTAAGTATCTAGAAATTGCATTTTATGAAACTTATATAAAGTTTCGCACTTGATTGATAGTTTCGAAGTGTATGGACCATTATCTCCCTATTTTTATTAGAACTAACATGCTGAAATGAATTAGATTTGCACAAAAATTTAGTAATGATGAATATTATTTCATGCATTTTTTTTTTTCAATTGACTCAAGATTATATTCTGTTGCTAAATAATCTTAAACTGTAAGTCGTTCATCGTTAATGTCTGCTCATTCTACGTTGTCTGCTAACAAACACTATGACCAATCCAATATTATATAAAAAAGTTAACCCTAAATCCGCCCTGTTGTGACATGTGCATTAAAAAAAAAAAAAAAAAGATCCAAGTAATTTTGAGAATGATAACATATAATTTTAATACATGTATGACTACCTAATTGTAAAAGTGTGATAGATACTCCCGATCCAGATTTTCGGCTGTGTAAGGGCGTTTTTAGGTGGTTGTTTCATGGAAAGCATCTTTCGAATTTCGTTTCAGTAATTATTGAAATTAAACCTTTAGAATTATTATAAATAGTGGGAAAATGGAAATTTTTATTTACATTATTTTAGAAGAGAAAATTATATTTTATTTATACTTTTTGTGCTAAAAATGGATTGCTATCATTATGTCTTCCTCCATCATGCCAACTCTAAAACTCAAATTCAATTCAATTAATCTTGAATGAAAATTGAGTAAATGTAACTCGTAAACGGATCCAATTCATTTACACAGGCATGCGAAATAATGATAGGCTCAGGCTAGTATCTGCAGCTTAACCTTAGAAAAACCTAAAAGAAAATAAATAAAAAGGGCTGCTCTGAAAGATTCACATCAAGAAACCAGACTGTAAAGTCAACTTCTGGCAGTACCTGTGTTTTTCCTTGGATTTGGTTTTTCTTAATAAGGCCAAGTTGAATAGTATAATGTGCATGAAATTACGTGAAACCTATTATTGCGGATCCGAAACCTTTTTTAAGCTTGAGGATGTCTGTCTCTTTCTTCTCTACATGCACCTAACTCATCATCATGGTATGCCAATAATAATGCATGCATGGATATGATGATGAATACATGCCATGCCATGCCACCACGCAAAACAAAAGGTCCATATCATGCACGTCCTTTTTTCTTCCACCCTCTCTCTTTCTCTCTCCCCTATTTCAGAGTCTAATTTGAAGCTGCAAACTGACAACTGCTCTGCGTGTATAATATTCTAATTTTTGTAGGCCCTTCGGAGTCAGGATCATAAAGTGGGATTTTCTCTGCGTTTTGGATTATTATTCTTTTTTAAAAAAATAAAATAAAAATTGGAAGCTTCAACAGCAGCAATTCTCAAAATATGAAATTAAGAGAATTTTTACTTTTTTCCCCATATATTTATAAAAAAAATAAAATAAATAAAAGAAGATACTTTCTAGACCATTAAAAAAAAAATCCCATAGGTGTTTAAACAAAAAATAATTTTTACCATTAGTATAAGATGTCAATATATCAAACTATTATTTGTCATCAAAACATGTAGAAAATTTTAATTTGGACCTGTTTTATACAAATCATGGAAATTTAAAGTATAATATATATATATATATATATATATATATATCTTATACATAATTAAGATACCTTATACTAATATGATCTATAAAAATTAATATGATCAGGTGCGGTCCAAAAAAATAAAAATTATTCGTCAAATATGTAGGAAATAAAGATTTAGTATAATTTTCTTGCGCCAGTAGCGTACGTAGGCACAACCCATTAGTTGATAGGAATCTAATTTACGTTCACAGAAATTTTTTAAAATCAAATTGCTCTAAGAGTATAATTTCACACTGTTTCAAAGTACTTCGTATGTCCCATGAGACCGACTCATTACCCATCATTTATTAAAAAATGTCTTAGTAGACAAATGTGACTTGTCACAAATAAGGCAATTTCTTTCTTCTATCCAATACCTAATATATATATATATATATATATAAAAGCAAAATATTTATTAGTACTCTAAAATCACTTGTTAAGAATTCCAAAAAAAAAAAAAAAAAACTTAACACCTCTTCTTGATATTATTTATTGTAAAGTATGTATGATTAACATTAAAAAAAAAAGAAAAAAAAAATCTTTTAAGTTCTTAACAAGTATGCTGAGGATGTTCATTAACATTGTCTATTGTCTATATGTATATATAATAATATGAATTAATCAAACTTTGAAATAGATTTATATCTTCATTGATTATGTGACATCACTGGGAAGAAAGCAATAACTTATACTTCAGACTCTCTTTCAATTTCGTCTACGTCCGTCCAATCCTTTTTTTTTTTTTTTTTAAAGAATTGCTAGGAAATTCCTAGTTTACAAAACCAAGAAGAAACTAGAAGAGTATAATATGAATTCCTTAATTAAGTGATTTAATTTCAACACCAGTCTTCTCTCTAATTAGAAGGAAGTGAATGATGAACACGATTCCAAATTTCCAAGCGAATATTACACCAACTAGACGTTTATTTTATTAGATGGAGCCAGCACATGGATTTTCTTAGAAGTGCTCATTTTCAATAGTACCGCTGCATGCCACCATGGGGACGAACTTAGCAACTTTATTTCAAAGATTTAGTAGATATTTGTACTGGTATAAAATCAAGATATAGATTTAGTGCCTACCAAATGGGAAAAAAGAAAAAAGAAAGAAAGAAAAAAAAGGGGGGCTTTTGCAGTGTTTGATCTTAATCTTACCAATATCTTACTTATGACCCTTTGTGTCTTGATCGTGTATTTGTGTTGTTTTATATTTTGTATTATATTTATAGGCATCAATATCATTCCCTTAGGACGAAAAAAAAATATTAATAATGATAATAATAACAGTAGAGTAGAGTAACTGAGACCAGAAAGTCACAGTAGGAGACATATCAAGTGAGAAAAGGCACACATTGGAATTTGTAAAAAAGGAAATACCTTATCTCATGCAAGAGATGAGACAACAAAAAACCAAAAATTAGTCCACCTAGAGAGTGAAATGTTCAAGATGTTTCTGTGCCTTGAAAGGCGCTGCCTTAACTTTGGCTACATGAGAGAAAATTGACAGATAAATCTAAACAACATGGTTTTTTCCTTGGACGCATCTTTGTTTAGTTGCCACAAATTCCTCTTGGGCTGTATCTGGACCCAGCCATCAATCTATCCTGGTTGTAAAAAGCACAATCTAGCCTCTTTTTAACTTTTGTCTCTTACATTCACACCTTCTCGCCGAAATTCCTCCAGTTTCTCGAATATAAAATTCGAGTGTTAGAAACGTAAACCGATCCATTCCATATTCAAAACACGAGACAAAAAGTGACGAGCAAATATACAAATGCAAAATATTGACAGGCATGCAAATTCTACTCGACACCTTTCTGTCCCAACAAAAGTCCGCAATGCTTAATGAAATAACTTATCCGTTTGAAAACCGTGCCCTTCTTATAAACATACATGGTCCAAGTGACAAGCGATGGTGAGGCTGCTCTTGCTACGACTAAAGAATAGGACAGGCTTGTTTACAAAACTACATAGCATATGATTCTCGTTCATTTAATTGACTACTCTTTTGAAAAAAGGGGGTACTGCGGTGGAGATGAACAGATTCTATGGAAAAACATCTCTTCTTTGAGAAGAAAGAAACTCAAAAAGCAGACTATGTCTATGTTCATTCTATCTACTAGAACTCCCTTCACCTGTCCAAATCCAAGCTCAGCTTATAATTGCCCAGATTACAATTTCGCAAGTTTGTGCCAATAACATGAAGAGAACAATGACATTTTCCCTCGAAAAAAACCATCACGAACTGCTCAGATCCACCAATGATGCTCCGCAAAAAATTAACTTTGAGGGCATAATGCATTGGGGTTGCACTGGTCACTTTAGTATGACTCCTATCATCATTAATAGCTGTTTCGACTTAATCATTTTTCTCAGCAGACTCGTGGCAAAATAAAAAATTAGACCCATTTTCAGAGCATGCAGAGTAGTAAATACTGAGATCAACAACAAAGACAACTAGCATTAGAATCACTTTGTCAGATGTTCTACACTCTGAAACATATCTCACAAAAAACTCTACATCTGAGAGCAACTTAAATGACCATAAAAAAAATCTCTTAGGTCATGTTTGATGTAAAGAACCCTGTTTAAAACCCATAAATACTACATCATGTTAAGAAACTTTTTTTCTTATGAACTTTCCCACTTTATCCTTAAATTCCTTCATAAAAATTCCTTGGCATTTTTTAAAATTTTTTATGGGTCCCAGCAATGCCTTTTAACCAATCTAAAATTTAAAATATATACATATATTACTTTCCGAGTTCCTTGCCAGAGAACCAGGCTTTTATAAGGTCCCCACATTATTGCAGAACAAACCCAAAAAGTAGGTTCTCGTCAGGATGTGCGCCAAGAAACTAGCCTAATACTTGGCCTTATCTACTGATTCAGATACAATTGAGGAAAATACTCGACAAAAAAGGGAGCGAGGAAAATTATTACTCACTAAGAAAAACATGTTCAGATGTTCTACAGTTCTGAATTCAATTGTCCACATGTATTCAGTAAGTAACATCTCATCCATTGCAAGAAATTTAACTTATTTCGTACACTGAGAGCCCCGTAAATTCCATGCTCCCAAGCCTCGGTTTTCAATTTGGATACAAAAAAATGGAGAACAATGTCCAGAACTGCTACACTCAAAAAGCAGCAGAGATTTCCTCAAAGGAAAAGG